>CM062523.1:39723762-40973762 GCA_031439595.1 Pterocarpus santalinus | reverse complement strand
GTGGTAATGGGTGTTTAAAATCTAGCCTTTAGATTAAAGACAAGAATTTTAACTTGATCCAAGCATTTGATTAGAAGGTTGGAAGTGATAGTTATCACTTTATGTCAACCATTGGTACTTTATGACATAACACGAGTACTCTATTATACCCGGAATCCTTAAGCTAAACAGTTCCGAAAGCTTTAAGAGGTTTCGGTGGAAATTTGAAACTATTTAGAAGTGGTTTACCTAGGAATATAATTTACTAAATTTTTATTTCTGAAGGGGTCTTTGACTGTGCAATTTAATCTTTCGTTATATTATTTTATTCCTCCATTTAATTTTTATTAACTGTATTTTAGTAAATAAATTTTTTTCTACCATCTTTTTATTTAAAATTTATAGTCTCTCAATAATTTAATTTTCATCTAATTTTACTTTTGGCCCTTAATAATTAATACAACATTATTTATTTAATTTTTAATATAGAGTTACAAATGCAGCAAAATCGAGGATGATACATTTTTTTTAGTTTGAATTTGGACTTCACTTGGCAGTCGTAATCCCTTTTTCTTTTTTTCGTGTGTTGGCAAGGGCTTCATTGATGCCACAAGACATGGAAACATTGGAATATTTATAAATCATAGTTGTTCTCCAAATCTCCATGTCAAAGAGGTTATGTATGGTCACAATGATAAGAATCTTCCACATAAATGTTGTTTGCAGTATAAAACATATCTGCTGAGAAAGAGCTGACTTATGATTATGATAGATATGTTGCATCAAATACTTATCACTAAGTTAAAAGCCATAATTGTTAGTAAAGATACGAGTGTATTTCCTTAAAGTTTTTCAGAATTGCATCAAGCATAAGAGGTTGCACCCATTATAAGCACCATGTGCCAAAATGTTAAGCTTATCGAATTCTAAAGGTGATGCTAGCCAAATAAAGTCAACAATCCCCCAATGTGAACTAGGGGATTAGAACCCATAACCTTGCTCTAATACCTCTTGTTGGATTAAATGCTTATCACTAGGCCAAAAGCTATAGCTGTTAGTAATAGTGTAACTTTATTTCTTTAAAGTTTTTCAAAATTGTATCAAGCATAAAGGGCTACACGACCTGCATCCATTACAGACACCATGGACCAGGACGTTAAGCTTGTCGAATTCGTAGAGTGACGTTTGCCAATTAAAGCCAACAAACTGGAAGGCAAAAGTTATCAGCATTGGTAGTAATAGTTGCCACTGTGGTTCACATAAATGCATTGGATAGATTCACATTTAAAGGTATAGAGTAGAATGGTATAAATCAACAACTTCCTTTCATGTGTGGTGATAGTTCTTATCATATAAAAAGTTTTTATTGGCTCTTAAACAGTCATAGTCATGGCTTTATCAGCTTGGAGCGCATATACTGTCTGCTATATTTCATTGTAACCAGCTGGGGAACTTGAGATCTTGTAATTAAACTCTAGCAAATTTGATTTATGCAGTATATGGTTCTTCTTCAAATTTTGTACTATTAGTTATATTTTGATGGGGAAGTAACTTAAATAGCACACTATTCATTATGATGGTTAAGGGCTGAATATTTTGCTTTCACTATCATGAACATTGCGATGACATACAATCCTTATTATGTAAAGTTGTTGTTGACTCTTAAATAATGATGTCTTAGTATGTATGAGGTTATAGGTTCAAACCTCATTGCCACTAGTGTAAAAGAAAAATTTAACAATAGCAATGTTGATTTGTGCAGTTTATGGTTCCCTTCGAATTTTGTAATAGAAGTTATATTTTGAAGCGGAAGTAACTTTAACACGATGATTAATTACTGTGTATTTTGCTTACACTATCATAAAAAAAGGTGGTGATAATCCTCATCATATAATGTCATTATATTGACACTTGAATAGTCATGTGCAAGTTAACTTGTACAGTTGTAACCTACATGTTGTATAACATATTTTCGTTTGTGACCAGTTGATTCAGTGAAATCTTGAAATTTGTTTCTCTTTGGAGCCCATCCTATGGTTTTGGCAAAGGAGCCTCCTAATGTGGTCTTAAGAGGCCTTCTAATGAGACATAAGAAAGGGGTGGGAGACAAGGAAACCGAAATTGGGATAGCGAACATCTAACTGAAGTATCTTAAATAGCAAAGTATGCATTATGATGGTTAAGGGCTGGGTATTTTGTACCAGGGACACAGGTTCATGCCTGTAATATACAATTCATAGTTCTAGAGAGAAAGTACAATATATTGGACCTAAGGAAAGAAGCAGAAAAAGGAAATGACCTGAACCTGGGAAAATTAATCCCCAACCTATTCGCAGCTCCCTGGTAAAGATTAGGGGCTAACTGAGTTATGCTCTACATTTAACCCATACCTTTATCCCAGAATAATAATAATAATACTAGATACAAAAAGAATGCAAAACAAGTAAGAGAGCACCCTACAAGTTGAAAAATTAAATTAAGCCAAATAATAATAAATACAAAAAGGTAATTAGGTAAATTGAATTATGTTGTAGTAGTGATGTTGTGTTAGATGGGTGATTTTACCTTGCTTTAGGTATTGTAGCTAAGTTTTGTTGGTTGGTCTGTTGTTTGCGCCCACTTCATGCTCTTCTCTATTGTTGAAGAGTTTTGAGCCTTAATTTTTCATTGAATTATCGCGAAAAAACCAAAAGATAAATAGAAGTCCAGATATAACTAAAAATTGTCATCTAATTTAAGGTTATTTAAGAGATAGTGATATAGTGAAGTCTTATATATAATGGAACAATAATTTAACAGTGTGAATATGATATTATATTTATCTTTAAAAAAATTACAATAAATCTATACTTTGAAAACAATTTTTTCACACCGTAAAATAATGGAAAAATTATAATGTGCATATTTTACAAACGTTACATTTGCATCTGTGATAAGGATAAAAGAAAGATTATTGTAGTATCAATATCTTCTGAAACCATGTACTTTGAAACCATGCACATATATATACTTATGCAGCGTGTCGTGATTTATATTTATTTATCACACTTTTTGTTCCAATTAATTTCTCATAATTCAATAGTTCCAATCGAAAGGGATTGAGTCTAGCGAAAGAAGCTAGCTCTCCATAAAAGCAAAACCATAGTTTCAATTCTAATTAGGAAAAATGTCCATATTTGATACCCGTCCATGCCTTGAATAAGATTATCACTTATAGTTGTGGAGAATATCTATGAGAAATAAAAATAATAACAATAACAATGCAATAGTCCCACAAAATATAACTATTAGGATTTTTTTTTTCAAATAATACAGGTTAACAAGAGAATTAACATATTAATTATTTTATTTTAGTAATATGATGAACATTTTTTCAAGAGTAATACTCTAATAGATCTTGTACTATAGTTCACTCAAAGACAATTTATTTTGCAAAAATAATTTTGATACATACAAATACAATTTGCAAACAGATAAAAATAATGCTTTTTCCTTTATAGATTGACCAAAAATAAATATCATAATACATAAATGCAATTGAATTCATTTGATATATAAAGAAAGTTAATATGCATGGTTTATTTTTCTTATACGAGCATTTTTTACTTGTGTAATACATGGAGAAGAATGAATATTTTCAATTATTAAAATAATAAAAATTAAGTTTAGTAATGAATGATGCTATTAAAACCAAGTATATTAAACGATATTGAACAAATAATTGATAAATTAAAATTATTAAAATAATATTCCATAACAACTTTATTCAGAGTAACATCAATGTAAAATAAGAAAAATAACAATGAACATGAGTTAAAAAATAATAAAAGTAATTCTTCGTACTTGACTCTGCATTGAGAATTTGATCTTTGCTCGTCCAAAAGAATTAAAAAGGAAAATTAATTTGATCTTTATATAGAATGTTGCATTGAAAAAAAATTATTAATCAATTAAATATGGTAAAAATAAATGAATATAACACAGAGAATAAAGTTTAAGTAGAGAAAAGTGTGTGTAGCTGGTGCATTACATGAGTGTGAGCTGTGAGTAATATAATATAATTTAATACAATAATAGTTTGTTAGGAGTTGTATTATACTATATAAATATGATAAAAAAATTATAAAATTTATATTAAAAACGGTTATACATAGGATAAAGTGAAAGGTATTAGGACAGAGGCTGGAAAAGAGAAGACAGTGAAGAAGATGAGTTGGGAACAAAGTGTGATGTAAATGATTATTAGCTTGATTATTACAATAGGATCAGTATAGTATATATAGAGTCTAGAACAGAGTAGCTTACTACACAAGCAATGAGCTCAACTAATCATAACTACCTTCAACTAACATAACTAACTCCAACTAACATTTAACAACTTGAGCATAACCTTTCTCCTTAATATCCCCCCTCAAAATCAGCATCTGAGTGTCCTCGGTGTTAAGTTTGGCTAGAAAAGGAAGAAACTTGGAGGAAGAGATTGCCTTAGTAAGGAAATTAGCAATTTGAAAATCTGCAGGTATGTGACTGATCTTGATTCAACCCTTGGCCACATGATCACAGATGAAGTGAAGATCCAATTCAAAGTGTTTGGACCTAGAATGAAGAAACAGATTTGCAGCAAGAAGAACAGCTCCAACATTATCACAGTAGACCAAAGGAGTGGGCACAGCAACTTGTATTTCAGATAAAACGGACCTGATCCAAAGAAGTTCAGCAACTAGGGAGGCTAAACCACGATACTCAGCTTCTATACTGTTTCTGGAAACTGAATGCTACTTTTTCGAGAACCAAGAAATTAAGTTCTGACTCAAATACACACAATACCCAGCCGTGGATTCTCTGTCATCAGGATCTGATCCTTAATTTGAATCAGATTAACCAGTGAATGTGAGAGATGTAGGCTGCTTAAGATGAAGGCCAAATAATCTGGTCCCACTCAAGTATCTAAGGATTCTCTTTACAGCCTTGTGGCGAGAATCTAAAGGAGACTACATGAATTGACAGACCTTGTTCATAGGATAAGCTAGTTCAGGCCTAGTAATCATGACATATTGTAGGCTTCCAACCATACTTCAATACAAGTTGGCATCACTAAATGGGGTACCATTAGAGGAGGACAATTTCAGATTTGCAGTCTTAGGAGTTAGCAAAGGCTTACAATAAGCCATTTTGGCCTTAATGAGAAGGTCCTAAATGTATTTAGATTATGATAGGATTATACGACCTTGAGGAGTGCTTTGCACCTCAATGCAAAGGAAATAATGAAGAGGCCCTATATCTTTTAGAGCAAATGTAGAATTCAACTATTGAATGAGAATAGAAATGGCAAAAGGAGAGCTCCCTGTAACAATGATATCATCGACATGGATCAACACAGACATGGTGGTAGAGGCAATAATTCTTATGAAAAGACAGACATCAGACTTAGTAGAGTGAAAGCCAAGTTGCTGCAAGGCTAAGGATAGTTTAGAGAACCTGGCTCTGGGAGCTTGCTTAAGGCCATGCAAAGCCTTAATCAATTTGCAAACCAAATTGCCATCTCCAACTTCATAACCATGAGGCTGCAACATAAACACATCTTCTTGTAAGTCCCCATGAAGAAAAGTGTGATGCCCGGGTCAAAAGTCACACAAATCATGACACTTTATCCTATCAAACCCTACGAAAGCTCTAAGTCTGGACCCTAGACCTCCTTGGAGGGCTATATGTTTGGAACATTTTCATGGGATTAAAAGTCCCGGTAATTGTTCCTTAGATATCCAAGAACTGAAGAGCGATTTTTAATAAATTTTTGGAAGTTATTAACCTTTTCATTTTCAACCTTGAAGTTTAAGAAAATGCAAATTTTTGGAAGTTTGTACTAAAATTCAAAAGTTGGATTTTGATCCTTAAGGAGTTTGATTTTTTCAATATTTTTATTGGATTCAAATGGGGGATATTATCTTATCTACATTTATGTTTTAAAGTTAATGGAGAGTAAATAAATATATGATGAAATTTGAGAAGTGGAGATGAAAAAGAGAAAAAAAAAATGGACTGGGCGCCTAGGCGCCCGCTAGATGAAATTAAAAGGAGAAGCTCGAACCTTCTCCCCCAATTCCACCATCTCACTGTCTCTCTTCTTTCTCTTCTGCCACATGGATTCTACTTTTCCTTCACCATCTTCTAATCAAATCCATCACTAATCCATCTTCTTCCATCTTCACCATCATATTTTATCTTCATTCTTCATTAAAGCTCTCTCTCTCTAGCTCCCTTTATTGACAAAATCAAAGGTGGGAGGAGACCCACTTCCCCTCTCATGCTTCTCTTTCTTCCCTAACTCTCTAAGGTAATTTTTGACCTCTAGCTTCTTTATTAGACCATAGATTAGTTGAATCTATTATGGATTTAAGATTGGGTCAAGAAAGAAGAAGTTAGGGTTTGGACTTGGGAATTTTGAGTAGAGAAGATAGTTTAAGTAAATCCTTGACCATAAATACTAATTTGTGTTTGGTTTATGATCCTTATGATGTTAGATACTCATGAAAATCATCTATGAGCTTAGTGGCATCATCAGCAGACATCTCCTCCTCTTGGCCTAGTATTGTGAGTGATAATATACTTATGGCTTGTCTCTTATCTTTAATTTCCTGAATGCATGCCTAAATTGTGTTTTAGTGAAGTTCTATGAAAGAATAGAATTAGTGTGTTTTACTCCGTAGTTGTAGAATTCTTGAAGTAATCATGTTAGTAATGCATACATGTTTATATATATGTTTAAGCATAGAAGTGTAGGACAAGCTCTTCATAGAAACTAATTTATGGTATTTAAATAATATGAAATTTCAAGTTAGTAGAAATTGTTATGTTCGTAAAGTCAATATTCTGAGCTATTTGCTAGAAAGAACCAGTTACATTTCGATAAATTGAGAAAGAACTATAGATGCATTAGATTGAAAGTATTATACTTTGAAGCTATACTTGATAGTATAGTTATTTTGAATATTTGGAGGATTTGATAACTATGGTTGCTAAGAATACGGAAGATTCTTGAATCTTATTATGCATTTAAAGTTATAAGCAAGACGTATATGAATTAAGTTAAAGAAAGGCTTTAGTGATAAGAACTTATCAAAGATGTAAAGTTTACTTAAGGGGAGGAAATTGTAACAAACATATTTGCTAATGGCAGCAGCATTAGCCTTGGTGCACCTTGAGTAACCCAGCTAGCAAGGTGATTGCTAGCACGAAATGTTTGGCCGATATGTCCGAAATATATAGACACGCACAGGCGTGAAGTTATTATTTACTACTGGAGTTAGGCCACAAGGCCACCAAATCAGACAACTATTTCTTAAATAGGATCCTCCTTTAAGCTTTATTATGATTTTGAAACAAGTATTTACTTTTCATATTATGTTAAAGTACTTTTATCTTTAAGTCCAATTTTATATCCATATTATATATATGATTTATTATAGCTAGATTTAAAACTATTATGCCTATATATGTTTACAAAGAAGTTATTATCCAATTGAATTAAAAAGTATTATACATATATTATCCTTCACTGAGTCATATGACTCGCTCTTTCTTCCTTTCCATGTTTTTAGATAGGTATAGACTCATGCCTAAGCTTTTATGGTCAGCCAGAAGTGTTGGTCATCCTAATAAATCCACACTTTGTTCATGTGGTTTCCAAGGGTTATTGTAATAAGAAGCTCCTTCACTGAGTGTAATTGTATATCTTTAGAAGTGCTCCATTAACCTATAGGTAGGGTCCTCCCTGTGTTAGGTCATATGTTGTAATATATATACTGTTGTTTTGAGTTGTTATTAGTTTAAATTTCAATGATTATGGATTAAAGCTTCTTGAATAGTTATGTAAACACATTTTCATAAGTGATTATATTTTAAATTCTCATATTGTGTGCTGTGGGGTGCATTCTGTAATATTCTCCTCTATACAGTACTATGCTTAAGTCATAGTACCACACTCAGGAGTTGTTACTATTACCTGAGCGAACCTTATCTGACAGCAACTTTAGCCATCTTTGCAACTTCTTGAACTATCTAGAGATAACATGGAAATAGGAATGAGAATTTTAAATTCTCAATAGGATTCTTTAACTATTATACATAATGTCATTGTTGTCATCTCCAGTTGCTTCGGTTTATTATGAAAAAGGTGAACATGTTATACAAACTATTTGGTTTTTATAGTTCGAAAACAAACTATCCGAAGCAAAGTTCATTTTATTCACACACTTGTCATTTGGGTAAGCCAATACAAAATCAATTCATGAATTACACTATAAATAATAACTGAAATCTATTAAAATATAATAGCACCAATATACTGAAAATATAAAATCTGCATACGCCTTTACTTGTACTTGAATTTATGCAGATACACATAATTTTCCTTTCTTCCTTTATCTTCCTTTGCTTGTTACACATATTCCAGAGTACAATTGCCATGTCATATTCCATCGAGGTGTGATCACCATGTCAAACTCCTTAGGAATATGTTCTTCCTGCCACGTCCTAGAGTATGATTGCCATGTTATACTCCATCGGGATGTGATCGCCATGTCACATTCCTTAGGGTGTGGGATCATCATGCCACATTCCAGAGTATGATCACCATGTCATACCCCATCAGAGCGTGATCGTCATGTCATGTTCCTTAGGAATATGGACTCATCATCATATCTTTCATCATAGAATCTTTACATGCCACATTCTAGAGTATGATCACCATGTTATACCCCATCAGAGCATGATCGCCATGTCACGTTCCTTAGGATGTGCTCGTCATCATATCTTTCATCATAGGTTCATAAATACATAGGCTTAATATATTAATCTCAAATGATAATACTTGCACAGCATTCATACACGTTGCATAACAATATTAACACACCAATATTTAGAACTATCTCTAGTTCCTGCCGGAGATTCAGCAGCATGACGGATCAGGTCCGCTTCCCTATGAATAGTGCCAGACAACTAGGAAATTATAATCAAATAGCAACCTAATATAGAACATCATATCTCCATTAGTTGTCACACACAACAAAGTCTTATAAGCAAAGCTTAGGTAGTTAGGTGTAAGTTTAAAATCTTAATTCTTAATCTATGTTGCAAGTTTTAAACTTTTATTAATGTTCCCAAGTTTGGCTTAGGATCGACTTCCGAGATTACATTGTTCCTGAGTTCCGAGATTATATAAGTTCCAACTTCTGGGGTTATGTATATAAGGTTAATGTTTTGATTCCCGACTTCCGGGGCTATATTTAGAATTGATCTCCGAGATTGATTCTGGATCGAGTTTTGGAACTACGTGTATAAGAGTTTTAAAGCATCCTAGTTTTCTCGACTTCCGGGATTCTGGTATAAGGTTTCGTATTCTAGTACTGACTTCTGAGTTTATGTTGAAAATCTTCGACTTCCGGGTTTAAGTATTTTAGGCTTTATATTCTTGTCCTTAACTTTCAATTTCAAAGTGTTTTATGTGCTATATGATTCCGATTTCCGACATTAATCCTTCCAAGACTTTTATGATTGTTCCCTAAGTTCCACGTTCTGACATTATTTTTACCAATCTAGTTTTTTATTCACTAAAACCACTAAGTTCCAAGTTCAACATTAAGCATACCCGATCTAGCTCATTGTTTGCCAAGTTTCGAGTTCTAATATTAACTCAAGTTATTTGTATTTTATTCCAAATTGCCCTATTTCTAGCCAGAATCGCACTCTTATAAGAGAAAATTCATCAAAAATAGAAATCTAGGTAAAATCATGCAAATTTTATATCAATGTAAAGCTAACAAAGCAAGCTTTTAAATGAAATAAGTTGCATATTATTTAAATGAGTATAACTCGAGATATAAGCCCCAAAATTTGACCTTTCTGAACTGCCCTGTTTTGGCTCAGTTTGGACATAGGGCAACTTCTTTGAACCACTGGGAGCAAACGGGACTGTATCTGACTCTGAAATTTTTGTGGAATATTCTCCTATGTGAAGCTTTTCAGCAAAGTTAGTTTCATTCAATTCCAAGTTCTATAGGGTACGTTTTGCCCTGAACAACCTGGTCTGCCCAGAATCAAACTCAAAAACCTAGATCAGACTTCCAAAATTCATATCTCTCTCTATATTAATCCAACGGCCTTATATTATACATGTATGGAAAGCTCTGAATGTCTAGTTTCATATAAAAATAGATTCATGAAATTTAAATGACTATAACCAGAGCCGTACACTCTGCCGTACGCACTGCCGAGGGATTTTGGTCATCCAACCTCTCACATCTTTCTATTCTCAACTTTTTCTACTCCTTAATCGAATTTAAACACAAAAACAGCCAACAAACCAGCTAAAAATCATCATATTTGTTCAATCACCACATCAAGAAGTAAGAAACGAAAGCCCCAAATCAGTCACCCATACCCAAGAAGACCAGAATAAAGTTGAATCTCTACCTTCTTGTATGTGATCTTGCTAGCTTTTGGAGTTTGGATCGATGAAACCTTATCAAGCTTGAAGGTTTGATGGAGTACGTTGAGAGGAGAATAGAAGAAGAAGGCTAGAACAAGGAGAGAAGGAGGCACAATCAGCTGAATGAGAAAGGGAAGGAATATGTTATTAAGGCTTAATGAAGTAGTAGGAAACTTGCAATTTGATTGGTTGAGAGCTTAAGACTGAGTTTCAGCCAACTCTCTTCATCTTGTGGCCTTTGTAGTGCCACCAAGGAGGGATGGAGTGGTTGAGTAATCATCCTTGAGCCATAGGATTTTGGGTGTACAATCCTATTGATTCGGTTCTGACAGTTTAAAATACTGAAATTCTACCGATTTCCTTCAAATCAGTAAAACGATTTTTGAATAATCTTGTGAGGTTTTATATGTTTCTCTTTTAATTCTTCTTAATGTTAATCTTTCTAATTAACTTCTAATCAACTCCTAGTTAACCTCTAATTAACTTTTAATTAACCTTATAAACTCAATAAAATCGAATAAATCAATTAACAGTGTAAATTAAATATTTTACAAATTGAGGCCTTTCTGTTTTTTTTTTCCATGACTAATGGTATTTTCGTAATTATGGGCAAGTCTAGGGGTATTCCATGTCATTTCACATATGGATACCTCCGTGGCTCAATCAGCCAAGGTTTAGGTCTCTACGTTTTTGCTACGCGATTCTACTTCCTTTAAAATCTCATTCTACTTATTCCATTGATATAGGGACCTAAATGTCATTTTCAAAAATATTTAGGGGCAAGGCTGTAAATAATAAAAGTTTGCCGAAGGACATTTTCATTATTTCCTATAACGTTATATGGGGATGTTACACTTTCGGAGAATGCCTGGATCCCCAATGATTTTGTGTGCTCGTATTATTTTTGCAGGGCAAGGATCCTTATTTAGGAATAGTCCTAAATATAAAAGAGACTCTGCCCGATTTTAGTTAGAAAAAGATTCTAATGTAGGCTTGATAGGGACGTGTCCCTATGGGCCAGTCACATCCTAGGTTGGGTCATGATAAAAGGCATTATTGACTTCGAGTTACGTAATTAGCTAACCCTTTGCCAGTGTTAAGGACAAAATCAATCGAATAGTAATAGGTTTAATGACTGGACTAAATGTCTCAGTGTAGTTAAAACCTTGCCTCTGATTGAAACCTTGAGCTACCAATCAAGCCTTGTACTTTTGGATAGACCCATCTGGATTGAACTTGGTTCTGAAAACCCATTTACTTCTAATAGCAACTCTATTTGGAGGTAATGGAACCAATTCCCATGTCTTGGTTCTCATGAAAGCAGCATATTCCTCATCCATAGCTTGCTTCCAATGAGAAAACCTACTTGGTAGTTTTAGCCTCAAGAGAAGCTGTATACACTTTAGGTTTCCTAATCCCAACCTTGGCCCTGGTGATCATGTTGTGATCATTAGTAATAAGGGGAACCACTACATGAGGAGCAATTGCAGAAGGAGCAACTTCAGGAAGAGCAACTGCAGAAGGAGCAATTTCAGGAAGAGCAACTTTAGAAGGAGTAATAGTAGTAGTAGCAGGAGCAGGTTCATGGGAACTAGAAGGCACAACAGTAGCCACAGCAGAGTCTTGTGCAAGCTAAGGTAGCACAACAATAGATGGCACCCTAAAACTAGGAATAGTAGCATTTGCAACAGAATGTGCTAACAAAAAACTAGTAGAATATTCCTTGAAAGGAAAACATGACTCATCAAAGATAACATGTCTAGTGATGAAGATTTTTCCTATTCTAGACAAGCATTTGTATCCTTTATATTGAGGTGCATACCCTAAGTACACACAGGGTTCAGACTTAAACGAATGCTTATTTTCTGATAAGGTCTTGTATGAGGGAAATATAAGCAACCAAATACCTTCAGTGAATTAAAATCAAGTTGTTTATGAAACTTGTCAACTAGAGAGATGAATTACAATAAAAGTGTTGGTAGCATGTTGGTTAAATGAGTAGCTATGATGAATGCCTCACCCCAATAGCATAAAGATAGCTCAACTTCTGCAAGGAGTGTAAGGCCTATGGTAGTAATATGTCTATGCTTCCTCTCGGCTATCCTATTCTGCTGATGCACATAGGGACAAGAAAATATATGCAAGATACCTTCAGACCTCACATAGTTAGATAAACAAATAAATTCTTTAGCATTATCAGTGATTGCTTTAAGTTTGACACCAAGTTGGAGTTCAACCATTTTCTTAAATTGTGAAAAAATGGAGTAAACTTGAGACTTGCTATCCAACAAATAGATCCATGTAAATTTAGAATAGGCATCAACAAAGTGAATGTAATATTGATAGTCATTTATTGAAAGAAAAGGGGCAAGCTCCCAAACATCTGAATATACAAGCTCTAATGGAGTAGAATATACTATCTTTGAGGAGGAAAAAGGTAAATTCTGAGACTTGCCCATACAACAAGAATTACAAATAGAATCTAAAACTATAAAAGGCAAATTACAAGATTTTAGAACCTTAGATGCTATATCAGCTGAGGGGTGACCAAGCCTCAAGTGCGAAAGCTTGAAACTAGAGTCTTGCTTTGTGGAAGCCAAGAATGAGGCAGGAGCATAGTGAATAGGTTGCACAAGACCAAAAGTGTAAAGACCATTCCTAATGGTTCCTTGGAGAAATGTATCCTTGAAAACCTATGATTTGACATAGCAATAGTTAGGATGAAACTCAAAATATACATTATTATCTCTAGCAAATTGAGACACACTCAAGAGATACAGATTCTTAAATTTAAAGGACTGGGAAGAAGAAAATGGCTTAAACATAGAAGTACCAACATGATGAGTATGCAATCCCTTACCATTGCCTACAAGAACTTGTTCACCACCATTGTACTCAATTCGATCCAATAAATTTGAGGCAATTGGTGTCATGTGATGAGTTGCTCCCAAATCAAGATACCACTTAGGATCATAGATGGTAGAGGGAGTTGCTAAAGAATTGCCAATGAAGAGATTAGCATGGGGTCTAAATCCTAAAAGTACACTGCTTGAACTATAACCGAAATTGGAGAATTGTCAATCAAATCGATGCCAACAGTAAAGGGCAGAATAACCAAATTTCCCACAAACTTGACAAGCTAGTTTATCAAAGTTACTGGATCTACCTCTACCTCTGCCATGACCAAATTGTCCTCTACCTTGAAAACGAGATCCTTGTCCTCTACCATGAAATCTAGAGTTTTCACTGAATCTTCAACTATCTTGCTAATGTTAAGGCTTTCTTTGATGTTGAGACTGGGCTACATGTGCCTAAATAGGAGTTTAATCCTTTTTGACCTTCTCAATCCATTCTTCTTGTGCCATGAGTAAAGCTTCTAACTCGCCTACTAAGACTAGCTTTTCTCTCGAAGTGATTGTTGTGATAAATGAAGCATACTCTTCTATCAATCCTTCCAAGATTGCTTGAGCATGATCTACATCTTCTAATGGTGCTCCAATGGAAATCAATGCATGAACAATTTTCTTGATCTCAAGTGGATAAGCACTTATCGAACCTTCTTTCTTTGTATGACTCAATTTGGTTTTCAATTGCCTCATCTTGGCTTTGATCCATGAAGCAAAGAACACGCGAAGCCTTTCCAAATCTGATGAGAGAATTCACACCCTATCATCCTTGTGGTGAAAGGAGTGCTCATAGAAGCTAGTAGCCATGACTTCAAAAATGAGTCTTGTTTCTTCCAATTCTGGTATTCAATATTGACTACACCATTTTCTTGATCTTCACTTGAAGCGAACTTGCAAGGAATATTCTCTCCAGTAATTTATTTCACCAAATCATATCCTTCGATCATAGCTTCTGCTTGTTGTTTCCATGGAAGATAGTTTTCTTCATCAAGTTTGATTGCAATAGGGTTTGAAAAGGTCTGTGCCACAAATTGAGAAGGAAGAGACTTTGAGATGTTTGTGATGAAGCTGGTGACGCCATGAAAGCTCAACAAGCTCTGATACCATGAAAGGTATCAAGGCCAGAGGCTAGAAAAAGATAAGAGGGTTAAGAAGATGAGTTGGGAACGAAGTATGATGTAAATGATTATTAGCTTGATTATTGCAATAGGATCAGTATAGTATACATAAAATCTAGAATAGAGTAGCTTGCTACACAAGCAATGAGCTCAACTAATCATAACTACCTTCAACTAATATAACTAACTCCAACTAACATCTAACAGCTTGAGTCTATCCTTTCTCCCTAACATAAAGAATTATATAGGATTAAGTCTTTCAAAAGAACCTGAAATAAAAGTTGATGTGCATTAGCACACAAAATAAGAACTTGCTATGCGAAGCTGGAGCGAGTCTAAGTTTTTACTAATAAATTTTGTTTTTTCTTTTTTGAGTTGATATACAAATCTAGATAAAGTTTTACTTATGTAAGAGACCAAACATTACTTTTTATAGCAAATAAGATCATGGAAATTCTTAAAAAATAATAAGATCATGGGAATACTTAGAATATTTTTTGATAAATATATATTCTTTTTCACGAGAAAAGCTTCATTCCCATATCTCGCACATTGTAGACACATGCATTTTAATCTTTTGTAGATATCACAAATAGACAAAAACAAAGGACTTAAAATTCCAATGAAGTACACTAAGGGTAATTTTATAATTCTATTCCATCTACGTTAATTATTATTTCAAATTTTTCTCTCACTTAAATTTCAGCAATAATTACATTTAACACACATAATAATTTTATTTTAAGTGACTACTTAATTAAAAGATATCTTTTTATGCACCAAAAAATTAAACAATTTTATTTTTTTAGAAAAATACCCTTTTTTTAATTCACTTATAATTAATTTTAAATAACCTTAAAATTTTATTTTATTCACATTATTTATTATTTTACTTTTTTTCCTTCCATCTAAATACGCCCCCACCACTTTTTGTTTCCCTGGAAACGTCTCAAATTACATAAAGATGCAACAGCTCCTATTTTGAACGCGATATTAGCACTATATTAAGGTAAAATGCATAACTCGAATATTGTATTAACAATAAAATGCTCATGCTGCATGTTTTGAGCATTACATGTGTAGGTGTATTCACATCATCCGGAAAGCAAGTGGTTCAAGTTTGAATTCTGTTGTAACAAGTCACCTTTCTCTTATCCTATTCTTATGCTCGTGTATTTTTGAATTTTGGTTTTGGATTGCCTGCTGTATCAATATACCCATGTCATGTGCAGCTCTCATTTTTTTTTTTTTTTAACAAAGGTAGATAATTTTATTCCTCATAAAGAATAAGAGCAACAACTGGTCCTAAATGGACAACAGCAAAGAATCGTAGGGAGCTCCCAAAAGAAGGGTCTATTCTAAGAAAATACAAAGAACATTCTTAAGAAGATAAGGAACTTGAAATTTTGAGAGCCTTGAGAACTCATCTAATAGACTTAAGGTGATGGAAGCAATGTCCTGAGGCTCAACATTTTTGTCTTCAGAGACTTTATCATTCCGAGCCAGCCACAGACGCCACAGCACAAAAGCTATTTTACTGAAGGTTTCTACTCCATTGTTCTCAGTCTTTACTTCCTCAACTTTGTCGAACCATCAATGCCAAAAGGAACTATTCCCATCGGTCCAATTCTGAGTAAAGAACCCAACAAGAGTCCAACTTTGTAAAGAATGTTGGCAAGATAGGAAACAATGTTGTATCGATCCCATTGCATCATTGCACCTTGGGCATTTGTCTTGGCAAAACGAGATTTTAGTTTTTGCCTAACTGGGACTCCATCGTGGGTAAGCTTCCATACAAGAGACTTCACTTTCGAAGGGGCACACCAAGACCATATGGACTTTCTATAGTCTCTTGACTCTAAAATACACTGGAAGAGTATCGATTGGAGGATGGAAGAAACGAAATGCTATTTCATAACCTGATCGAACAAGGTATGTTCTACTTCTCTCCAATACCCATATGAATTTATCATTATCTTGCACTATGGGTGTTTGTAGAATTGTTTCTGCTATCTCCTCATTAAATATGCTTCTGATTAGATGCTCATTCCATGAACCTTCGCTATTTATCAACTAATTCACCATCTAAATGTTAGGCTCAAACGTTTCATTTGGTTGTATTGTGAATGGGTATTCATTAGATAAGCATGGGTCTGTTTGAATAGTGATCTGATCCCTTTTGCCCACTTGCCATTTCATTCCTTTTTCTATCACCTTCCTTCAAGTAAACTTTGCCAGGCCCAAGAAGGATTATTCCCCACTTCAGCTTGGAGGAATGACTTGTACCTAAAATATTTGCCTTTAAACACTTTGAAAAACATAGAGTGTTCCTTAGTTAGCAGTCTCCAATACTGTTTACCCAACATGGCTAAGTTAAAGGCTTTCAAAGCTTAAAAGCCTAGGCCACCTTTCCCATTATTCCTACAAAGTTTGTCCCATCCTATCCAAGTCATTTTCCTTTCATTTTGCTTTTCACCCCACTAGAAATTTACCATCATCTTGTGCAACTTATCAAGCAAAGCATCTGATAATCGAAAACAACTTACTGTATAAATAGGAATTGTAGTTCCCACTGCTTTGACTAGAATTTCTCTTCCACTTGTCGATAGAAGAGAACTTTTCCAGTGACTAAGCTTCTTGTTAACTTTCTCCTTTATACCATTGAATGCTTTTCTTTGATCTCTATACCAGTGCAGGTACGCCTAGGTATTTATCTTGTGTGCCAATGTGAGACACTTGAAGCAAGTTTGCTAGTTACCCTTGGATCTAGTGTGGAGTATTGCAACTGAAGAACACAGGTTTAGACAGATTCACTACCTACCCACTCAACTGGCTAAAAGTATTCTAAACTTCTTGCAAATTTTCACAATGCCTTGTAGAAGCTTTGCTTAAAAGAATAGAGTCATTTGCAAGTAGCAAATGATTAATAGTTGGGCATTCACTATTTATTCTTATTCCATGAACCTTTTGATTTTGCTGTATTGTGTGAAGTAGAGATGATAAACCTTTTGCACAAAATAGAAAAAGATACGGAGATAGAGGATCTCCTTGATGGACACCTCTTTTGGTTTAAAAAAACCAATTGGCTAACCTTCCACCACAATAGAAAACGATACAGTAAATACACATTCTTTTAGCCAGTTGATCCATTTGTCACAAAACCCTAACATCTTCATGATAAACCACACAAAATCCTACTCTACTCTATCATATGCCTTACTTATATCTAATTTTAGCACCAAATCAAAAGCATTGCCCAATCTTTTATTCTTTCGGAAGTGCATACATTCATGGGCCACTAATATATTATCACTTATCAGTCTTCCCTTAATGAAAGCACTCTGATTTGCACTGATTAATTTATTCATGAACTACTGTAGCCTATGAACTAGTATTTTGATATAATCTTATAAAATACTAAGCATAAGCTTATAGATCTCACCTGGTTCATTGATGTAGCATTCTGAATCTTTGGAATAAAGCAAATTTGAGTATGATTGAAATTTTTCAGCAATCTTCCACTAACTAAAAAAATCCTTATAGCCCTCACCACGTCATTTTTAACAATTTCCCAATAAAATTGATAAAATTTGGCATTGAAACCATCTTCACTAGGAGCATTGAATGGGTGGATTGAGAAAACTGCTCTTTTCACTTCATTCTCTGAAACGGGCCTTGCAAGGTTTCTGCTAATTGCATTTGTAACTTTTTTTCTCATACCTTCCAACTAAGTAGACGGATTTGCTAGCTTGCTAGAAGCAAAAAAGTCTTCAAAATACTCTATGGTTTTTTCTCCTATACTTTCTGTGTCTAAACAGCACCCCCTTTGGCATTATCCAATTTCCAAATTTTGTTTTTCCTGTTTCTAGCATGAAATAGAGCATGAAAATATTTTGTATTTTGATCCCCCTATCTAAGCTAATTAACTCTCGACTTCTCCCTGGAAAACCTTTCCTTTTGCTCATAAGCTTTGGTTAGATCCTCTTCTAGTTTTGCAATATCCTCTGAGTTAGCTACTTGTCTTCCTTCTTTTAAATTCACTATTCTTTTCTTTAGTTTATTAATTTTCTCCTTGGAGTTTGATGATCTAGCTTGCTGCCATTTTACCAACTCGTGCCTCAATGCTTAAGTTTATGAAATACTTGGCACATTGGAGATCCTAGCACATCCATTGCCCATGCATTGCTCACAATATTCTACACTTCCTCTAAACCACACCATCTTTCTTGAAATTTAAATATTTTCCTCCTCTTCTAGATTGATGGATGAGCATTAAGAAGAATAGGACAATGATCTAATCCATTGTTGTCAAGATTCAAAAGTCTAGCTTCCGGGTAATTATCTCGCCAATCTACTGAGACTAGACTTTTGTCAATTCTTTTTCTGACTAGATTACCACCAAAGCTTCTATTTGACCATGTAAACTCATAGCTAACAAACCCCAAATCCACCATGCTATCTCTGTTGATAAAACTATTAAAAGCATCAATTGAATCAGCTACTTTCGCCCTAACACCCAATTTCTCTGCAACAGATGTTATGGCATTAAAGTCTTCTATCACTATGTAATTAGCTCTTGCTCTTGAAGTAAGTTGAAGAATTCTCTCGAACTGCGGCTAGCGTATATTCTTATTGTTGTGAAGGTGAACAACAAAAACATTCCACATCAATGCTTTAACTTGGTCCTCTATTTCCACATAAATGAAAAACTCATCATATTCTTTCATTGTTGTCTTCAAGTCATCTTTCCAACCCAATGCTAGAACCCTTGCTATGCCTCTCGGTTCTACCAGAAAGCTATTCATGAATCCACATTGCCTCAAGATATTCTTCATATACGTAGGATGGTTTTTTGTCTCACACATGAACACGACCTCAGGGGAGTGAGATTTACAAATCTATTTCAAGTTGTGAACTGCTAGGGGTCTCCCCAAACCCTAACAATTCCATGAGAACATCTTCATGGTCCTTGGGGTGCCTCTAGTGGGCAGGCACCCTCCACCATATCATTCTAATCTTTATCAATCATACATTGTTTCTTTCCACTGTTTACACTTCCATCTTTTGTCATTCTTCTCTCACTCCACTTATACTACTTGCTTCCTTGCTCATAGACCGGGCCACTTGTTTCATTGAAGGCTTCCTTAGTTTATTAGCCTCATCCTTTTCCACATTCACTGGTAAATTCCCAGCTCTTATTTCTACTATCTGTCCATTATATGTTATGGATACTATGTCCTGATCATCCAATTCTTGCAATACATTTCCTTTTTTATTAGCATCGGTCTCTTCTTTTCTCAGCATCTATGCTACTCCTCACTTGATGTGTTTGTCTTCTCTAATGCTATCACTACCCTCCCCTTACTAGTTCCTATGTTGTCCTCATTCATTGAAAGATTAGAGAAAACCGATAAGAGACTAACTGGTTTGGGTTTTCAAATGCGATCATTGCTGGTAGAACTTTCTCTTTTGTTATTTCAATTAACATTCTCCTTATTCCATCCACCCTCTTCCCCACTTGATTAACTTTAATCCAAGGTCCCACTTTGTCCTCTTTCACTTCGTTTTTGGCTGTGTCTTCAACAAAGCTAATGCATGGGTGGGCCTCGTGACCCAAATGACCATAATACTGATAAAAGCAACCTATCCTTTCGTACCTCAAAGCAATCTCAACCACTGGCTTGTTTGGCCTTGCTAGCTTCACCTTTTCTTTCAATATTTGTCACATCTAGGCTTACTTTGACTTTAACAATTCTTGCTTCTCTTCCCTTCACACTAAAAATGCCCGCTTCTTCCACTGCACCAATTTTCCTTCCTAATTCAATAGTTTTGTAGTGTTCTGGCATACCCTATACTTGCGCCAATCGTGGAATGTGAGAGAAATCTTCATCTTCAGTCTTCACGTTGTCTCTCCATCATTTAAGGTTGAGGATAAATATTTTGAACAGCCACGGAGCCCCCCTTTCCACCCTTAGAACATCAACCTCCTTTGCAAAGAATATTTGAAAAATGTTCTCTCCATGGTCAAGGACTCGAAATCCCTCAGGGTGTCTCCATATCGCACCTAAAGCAACCTCCATTGTACCTGCACTAAGTGAATGATCTGCTAATATTCTTCCCACCAAACTTCTTTCACATTCCCCAATACCTCCCCTTATGTCTTCTTCAAGACACAAGATATCATCTTCTGACTCCAATCCATGATCCCGCACTAGGCCTGTCTCCATACCTTGCATCGTTAATCCCAGAAGGTTTGGCTATGAATCACTCACACTTTTATGATAAGAAAGCAACTACAGAACCCCGTAGGCGAAGCACATGATAAAACCTAGCAGAGCACACTCAAAACCCTAGTGGGCGATGTTAATATTTATTTCTAGATCATGAAAAAATCATGTGCAGCTCTTGTTTAATGCTAAATCAATTTTTTTAATTTATAAGGGTGCAAGTCCATTAATCGCATGCATATCATAGACATCCATTATAAGATTCAAATTTGTTTAATTTATAATGTTGAATAAAATTTTTAATTTTTCTTTTTTGTAAAAAATGTTTTAATGTGAAAAGAGGATTTAGTATTGTTAGATAACTAGATTATTAATTAAGATAAAAATAATAATAAAGAGAAATAGTGGGGATCAAGTAATAATATTTAAAATTAAAGAAGCAATTAATATAGATAAGTGAAATTATGAAGTTACCCATAGTTATAGTCATCTCATAAAAGGGAGAAGATGGGCTTTTTGCCAAAAACAAAAAATGTAGAGATTAGCAATCCCTATATATATATATATATATATATATATATATATATATATATATATATATATATATATATATATATATATATAAAAGAAAATAGAAAAGCTTATGTCACTTACATACAATAAATTTGATTATAGCAAGTGGCACCACCATACATCTTACTCTCTGCCTAGGAAAAATTGATGAATAGACAAATTTAGCAGCATAACTTAGGATGCAAATATATAGCTTTGAAGCCGCACCCATGTCTACGAACCGGTTCAACTCTCCTGTTTGCAAGAATTATTAATCGCTGGCGGTTGTTGTGCGTTTTTGATGAACATAACCCATTTTTTAATACATTCAGGATAGGGTATTGAATGAGCGCTTAATGGGTGAGTGAGAACAGCACAGAGAGAAGTGAAGCTATCTTTGCATAATTACGGGTAAGTATCGGGTCAATGAGAGTGAGAAAGAGTAACTTTATCAATTTATTTTTTTGAAAAAAATGACACTAATTTATTTTGTTGAAAAAACCACATGAAGAAACACTCTTTAGAATTGCAAATAAAACTCATTATTGATTGGAGTTCATTATGGGAATAAGAAATGGACGGTGATGTACTTTCAGCCATTTAAAATTGTAAGCATTTTTAATTATAAAATAATAAGAAAAAAGGTTTTAGTTGCAAAGTAATGTTAGTGGGTTTTATTAAAGGTCTTGGTGGGAAGATTTAAAAATGGACAGTGATACTCATGAAATTAGTGAATCTTATTAAAGATATTAGGTGGATAAAGCACTTAAAAGATGTAATGAGCCTAATTTTTATGTTTTTAAAAAATTAATTAATGAAAATTAATTAATTGTAATGGGTCCGATTAAATCTTTCCACTTAGGGAAAGAAAGTGAAGGTAGTGGAATAAAGAATGTCTAATTAATTGACACCTGGAAACATTTTCTAGATTATGGACCTAGTATTATTATTGTTATAGATTCTTTTTTTAATTAGTTTCTACCATATGTATTAGTAAGGATAGACATGAGATCAGGAAACAAACCAGACAGACAGATATCAAGCAACTAAAAGCAAATAGTTGGTAGACCCAAGAAAGAAAGAAAGAAAAAAAAAGAAAAAGAAAGAAAAGGCAAATGGTTTTTTTTTTTTGGTTAAATTAATCTTTAGGTCCCCAAACTTTTTTAAAAAATTTAAATAGGTCCTATACTTTAAAAATTAATAATTAAGTCCCTAAACTTACAAAATATTTGTATTTGACTCCCTCATCACAAACTTCTATTAAAAGGCTGCTTTAAAAAAAATAGAATATTCCAAGATGTCATCTATGTGTCATATGATTATTGAGTTGAAAGATAATCTCAACATATTAATCCTAATCATCTTCCATATTACTCTTTCCTCCATTTCACTAACCCACACATGTTCCTTTTTTTTTTTTTGGTCCACTTTCTCGTAGCTACATTTTCCCTAGCCCCCATTTTTACCCGAGTCTAAAATTCCCATCTCCCTTCTCGTAACAACGCTTTATCCAAGCCCCCACTTTTACATTTGAAATCCCCAACCTCACCTTTACATGCTTGGTTGCTTTTTAATTTCCTCAATTTGTTGAGGACCTTCAATTAGATTTCAAGAGCCATAGACAAAGTGTGTCATATCAAATGGCCAGCAATGTGAATGGGGATTTCAGACTTAAAAATGGTGGCTTGGGTGATTTGCTGTTACGAGAAGTGAAATGGGGATTTTAGAGGGGTAAAAATGGTGGCTTGGCTAAGAGCACTGTTATGAAAGTGGAAAAAAAAAAAAAAGGTGATGTGTGGGTTCGTGGAATGGAGGAAAGAATGATGTGGAAGATAACATATTGAGATCACCTTCCAACTCAATAATCATATGACACATAGATGGCATCTTAAAATATTCTTTGTTTTTAATAGCCTTTTAACAGAAGTTGGTGGTTAGGGAGTCAATTACAAATGTTTTCAAGTTTATGGACCTAACTATAAATTTTTAAAGTACAAGAACCTATTTAAATTTTTTCAGAAAGTTTAAGTACATGCAAAATAATTTAACCTTTGTTTGTTCTAGTCATGAAGGCAAATGGGCTATATCAGAGAATACATCACTGAAGGGCAATTTGCATTGGGCCATGAGTGTTGCGGTTTGAGGAAATAAAAACAAGTTAAATGGTCCACGTGAAAATGATATGTGTTCCCTTTACGTGCCCAAATTCATGCATGGTTTCTAGTCTACTGCAACAGTAAGTAGGCCATGCTTGGTTGTAGTTTATATTTCTCATAATTTTGGGGAAGAAATAACTTTTGCATAAAATCATATGAGTTTTTTAGCAAATATCAAACAAGCCATTAATGTTGTTGAAAAGAACTAGAGTAGAGAGGAGAGAATGCGCAGAGCTCAGAGAGTGAAGAAAATTAATTGAAAGAATGAGTCTGATCTTTGTTAATTGTGAATGATACATCAGGTTTTGGTATTTTATACATTGGAGTGTAACTAATCTGATAACAAATCCAATATCCTGTTGTAACGGAATGACAACTAACTATAACCACCATACAACTAATTTGACTATTTGATATCCCTAACAATTGTTTTATTAATTTATTTGCTTCTATTTTGGCTGATATACAGATTTCCATAATATTTGAAGACCATAATCCAAAAATTGTCTACAGTTAAAGGTTATTTAAGTGTGTGCAAGGAGTATTTGCAGTTCAATTTTTAGTAAAAAACCTAAATTGATCCAAATAATATAATTTATAATGATTTGGATTGGATTAGTTTGATCAGTGTTGATTGATTTTCATTTTTCATTTTAGATTGATTTAGCAATTTTGATTGAAATAGATTGAATTTGAATACTCCTAGTGTGTGCTAAATGTTGCTCAATAGAAGAGTCATTATGCATGGAGTTTTTAGATCTCTATATGCAGGTAGAGAAGCTCTATGGTGGGTTCTAATTAAAGCTCAAGTCCTCCTCTGTGATATCAATTGAAAATGAGGAAAGAAATTTGGAGGAAGCTGTTTTAAGAGGGGCCAATAATGTCGAGGATGCTATTTTGGTTGAGGGTGTGAGAAGTGAAAGGGATGAGGAGGTTCTATGGTGGCTCATGAGCCCGAGGCTCCATGGAGGGGAAGGGGATTATGAAACAAATGGATATGGGGATCCTGTTGCAAATATTTGGTGATCTTGCTAATCATCAAAATAAATTTATTTATAATAATATTAACATGGTTTATTCAAATATCTTAACAATAGAAAGTAACATTAAAAGTATAATATAAAACTCATACCTATTTTAGTAATTATACAACTATTTATAATATACTAAAACAAAAACCAAGGTTGTGGCTCAATAACATCTTGACATTTCAGATGGTCTCCAACTTTGCTACATCAGCTTTTTTGTAAAGTTGTCATTCTCTAAATTATCTACCACCGCATCAACCATTTTCGTTGCTCTTCTTCTTTATTTCTCTTTCTTACATTACTATTCACCCTTAAATGTTTGTTTCGATCCTCTTTGATATTCCAAAACCCCACACTGGCAGCCATCACCCTCTTCATCAAATCAAGCCTCCTCCATCATGCCTATGCACCATCGCTTGCAGCCTAACCCTGTGCCCACAGCCGCATATAGCGCCATGCCATGTTGTTATTCTGCAAACCCCATCACCACATCTCAAAGCACCACACTATCATGCACCTCCACACAACCAATCGATTGCGCAATGTTGTGCCACTCTTCCGCACACCACACCTCCTACCACCATGTCGTTGCGCCCAGAGCCACCATCATCACCGTTCACCTCACGTTGTGCCGATGTTCTGCACCACATCCTCGCCCCTGGAGCCACCGGTATCACCGTTCACCTCACATTGTGCCGCTGTTCTATGCCATGCCAAACTACATCGACAATTCCCATTGGTCTCCACTGATCAATTGGTTGAGAATCCATTTGGCATGAGATCAAAAAATCGAAGATAGAAGCAAATAGAGGAAGGCGCAGTAAGACTGAATAGCGAAATGAAAATTGAAATATTGGGATGTGAAATTGAAGAAATAAGGGAACTTGGAGGAAGTTGTCACATTATTGAAAGAGATGTTTTAGGGGGTTTGATACTAGATCGGGTGCAAACAACACTTTTATTTTTGGCTTTCGTAGAAGGGCTCCAATGTAGAACTTGATTGGAGGTCGTTAATCACAAGCAAAATGAGAAGGTGAATCTTAATACTCTTTTTGCTTGCTATTTCTTTCTTTTTTCTTCTACTCTAGAATTTCTATTTCATATTAGCCCCCATTACTGGCAGGTTGCTTCCTATTAAGAGAGTTCACGTATGGCTCACTTTTTCCTCACTATTATGGAATTAAATTCAAATTTGCACAAGTTCCTTTGATGACTAAAGATGAAGAATTTAAAGCTACTGTATTTACAACAAAGAAGGCATTTCCTTGATGGCCTAACACTCCTTTTATGGCAAGCTAGCTTATCATGTTGAAGTTCCAGGACCTTATACATAGAGATATGGTTAGCACCCTAAAATGTTTTATGACTCCCACATTCATTCACTGATATAGACCTAGACACCATACCAAAACGTATACCCATAATTGTTTTCTACTAGAACAAGAGAAGATAATTTTTTTTCCTCATGCAAAGTATGCATAAATTTCAGGTTTTACTTGGCTAAGGTGTTGAAGGAGAACTTTGATACTCAGCATCATGGCCGTATTTGCATTATCTATTATCATTTAGCTTTAATCCTAATTTCTACAATCCTAATTTGGTACGAAAAACCAGTGAAGTATATTGGAAATAGTATCGGTAGCATCATAAATTTAGAAAGAACTAAGAACTACTTTGGGATAAAATGTTCGTTGTGTACTTGGAGCTATATGAATAGTAGTTGGATGGAAAACCTTGAAGTTGTTCCTACATAAATCTCAATCGTCCTAACTATTAATGTGATGTATGCATAACAATTATGATTAACAATCAAATCATCTCATATGGTTAGTTGCTTTGTTACTACCTAACTGCCAAGTTAACTTGGAGGGTGTATGTGGCTAAAGCCAAGTGCTTCCATCTTATAGATTGAATTTGTTTAGTGTTGGGTTAAGTATACAACGATTGCTATTGCTACTTCTCTATGAGATATTCTTACATAGCGGGATTCAAAGTATACTTTGAGAAGGGCATTGACCTAGAGCTGATTTATTTAGGTAACAATACAGCCTTTTATAAATATAGCTTATGATAAGACATAATGACATTGTCTGATTCATATAATCGAACCCACCAGTACCCACCTAATGAGAAAAAGGCTTAGTTGTAATTGTTTGTATTAGTTTATGACTTGAATTGGCATTTTCTCTAGAATAACTTTGATTGTCAAGGTTAGAACTCAAAGTATTTGATGGAAAACATGGTCAATTCCTTAGTGAGATAAAGGTGCTCTTGGGGTGGCTCTAGAGTCCAAATCAGATCAAGTAAGTATTCATTTCTTTTTAGTAAGTGCTTAGGAATTAATCTCTTACAAATCTTTTGACAAGGCTATTAGGATTTTAGGATACTTTAGTAATATTCTTTTGGTTTGCTTGTATGGGATTCACAATTATGCATAAGGTTTGTTCAATTATCACAGATATTTCCATTTAATATAATCTTAAGAACTAGGCTATGTTGTTGTGGTCAAGTTTGCCCCAAAGAACTCTTTCTACATATATATTCAAGTTACTTACCATGTGTCTTAAACTGAGCTTATATCTACATACATATTCAAGTTGATTACCATTTGTTTTCAAACCAATTTATCTATGTTTGTAATGTGCTATGTATTTAAAGTACAAGTACCTCATATGTACTAGCTAATTTCAACACAATAATATTATGACAAATTTTTTGGGAAATTTTTAATCATTTCTATAGTTTACCTGTTCCACGCAATGCGTGGGTCTTATTCTAGTTTAAAAGTAATTTGGATCAACATCATCTAAACAATATTTATTATTTCATAATCACTTTTATTATAAAAACTTTCAAATATAAATCACGTTGACATTAATTCACTTTTAATCAAAATTAATCTTGTAAAATCAAGTTGATGCAAACCCAGTTTGCAGCCTCTAATCCAAAAACACACTAAATTTTGAAGGCTAGACAAAAGTTCAAGAACCAAACTTTTTATTTAATACATATTCGAGAACTAAACTTTCTATTTGTTCTATAGGTTTAATTCATCCAGTAATTGTGGCATGTGTAATATTAAATAATCCAATAAATTTAACTTGAATATTCTATGTATCACATTAAAGAAAAGCTTAGTAATAAATTATATATTACTCAAGTAATGTCTCTACTACATTAAGGATTTGTTAAATGCTAATAAGCAACAGCGTAATAACTGAGACTATTCAGCATGGTTAGAAGTTTTCCGAATTGATGAACAGGTGAAGGCACTAAGCTATGCATATCAAGTAAATAACCTAGAATTCTAATATTGAACTGGTCTGTATTTATTTTGCGGGCTTAACATCGAGATATGTTCTATGCTATTGCTATGGATCCCAAGAAAAATTTTTATTAGCTTCGTACAAGAGATCTGATCCACAAAGTAAATACTAACTTATAAATTATAATGATGTTAGCTTAAAACTATACAATAATTTATCTAGGATAAAAATATTTCATTTAAATATAAAATCCAGCAAATATTGAAAAATTGAATAGCATCATGTTCTTTGATGTTGAATGTACAAAATTTTGACACGAACTGATTTCTCACATCAGCCGAAATCTTTGCATTTCGAAGGTTATTCATCAAAGTACAACGTGGCTGTTGCCAAGGGTCTAATCCTATTGGCCTGAGTTATATCATATGTCCTATTTTCTTTAATTCTTTCATTCATGTTTTTAAATATACTTCCATTATTTTTTTCATTACACGGATGTACCTAAAGATGCACAATAACAAGATGAAACAAATTGAAAAGAAAGGGACTAATCGGTATACCACTATTCTTATAAAAGTTTTGTATAAAATCTCTTGGCTGAAATATTGGGTGGAAATGAGAGCCAAAGGGTGCTAGGTACTTACTTCTATCAAGAATGTGACTGAAATTAACTTATTTTCTTGATGCTGCAGTGCTTTAACTTGCAGCCTTCATCCTCAAAGGACTTGATTTCCCTGCACCAGGATTCTTCTGAGTTCACTGGCAATTCCTTGCAACAAAACCGGCTTTCGGAT
This sequence comes from Pterocarpus santalinus, assembly GCA_031439595.1. Classification (NCBI taxonomy): domain Eukaryota; kingdom Viridiplantae; phylum Streptophyta; class Magnoliopsida; order Fabales; family Fabaceae; genus Pterocarpus; species Pterocarpus santalinus. Next base: position 40,945,250 of record CM062523.1, on the reverse strand, counting down.
AACTCCATTAATGCCGATTCGCATGCATCTTTCCCACAGATCTTCTTCGCTGCTCGCAGTCAAGGCAATGATCATAGGCCAATTTCGGCTTTTAAACTTCCGAATCCTTGTGGCAACTTCAAATCCATCTAATTCAGGCATGTGAAGATCCAAAAGAATGACTTGAATAGAAGATCCAGCAGGTCCAATAGCGGTAAGGCATTCGAATCCTGAAGAAACAGAAGTTACGATGCAGCCGAGTTTCTGAAGCAACTTTTGGGTTACTGCTCTATTTACATCATCATTGTCAGCCAGCAAGACTTGCAGTCCTCTGAAGAGGGAATTTGAATTGGAAGACTCTGAAGAACTTTCTCCAGGTTCAGGTATGGCTATGGCAATGGACCGCCTCAATTGAAACCGAAGAAGAAGGGCCATGACTTGAGGAGAACCCTGAGTGTTTGGTACTAACCATATGTTCCCTTGCATCAACTGCCAATAACATGGTAGACAGAAAAAAAGTGCATCATCAATGAAGATAAAAGTAATTTATAGAACACAGTAACTACTATACTTTAACAGTTTGAACCATAATATAGCATAACCAGTAAATATCGCTCCATAGACATAAAAAAATAAATACTCAATAAGCCAGCAATGTAAATCCAGAAGTTATTACATCTAATAAATGTAACACACAAGTTATTTACAATAAGTAAGGCCATAGAAAGAAAAATCTTCATACCATCTGCTCACCAAGTTAAGAAAACAGAGAACAACGAAAATCGAAGCTCTAGTCCTAAACAATGGGGGAACTATGATTTGAATATGCTTATGCTCTCAAATATACTCCACAAGCATAACCACTAATTCATAAGCGTTATGCCTAAAATATTTCAGTCCTTTGCTAGTGAATGTATGTAGAAGATAGCCTTCAATTAAAATTTGTTGAGGTATTATATATAGCATATGAACAAAGAAAAATCAGCATCTTAATGAACTTACTATCCACACACAAAACCAGTGTTACAAAATTCACCTGGACTATCCTCCTGCAAATGGTGAAGCTCAATCTGCCCTCAACCGTATCACTGGTACCCTGCCTACCACCAAGCTGCCCTGAAGAAACAGAACTCTCCAACTCAGAATCACTGCTATTGATCCCTATCTCAAATCTAATATATACATCCCCACTAGACGAGCTCGGTCTCCAACTTGACCATCCCTGATCATTCCTTCCCTGACTACCAGTTTCTGGGAAAACCCGAAACAGAAGAATCCCTCCTCCATGGTTACCATCTATTAGATTCCCAACCATATGCAGAATCACCTGAAAAATCCTCCTTTCATCACCCATAACATTGTCAGGCAATGACTTATCGACCTCAACCATAAAACCGAAGCCCCAATAAACACACATGCACTTGGCAAGGCAAGCTGCCTGTTTTATCAAGGCATGTAACCCAAAAGACCTCATGTCCAAACCAAATCTTCCATCATCCTTTGCTGTGTTGTCCATGGCATCGTTTATCAAATTTGACAGGACATTGCTGGTCCTTAGCATGGAATCAACCATAAGTTTCTGTTCACTCTTTAAATTCTCATCTTGTATCATGGAAAGCAAACCCAGAATTGAGTGCATTGGCCTTCTCATTCCATTACTCATGACCTTCTGAAACGAGGCTCTGGCCTCACTTGCCATTACAGCATTCTTTTGTGCCAGTTGCAAAGCTCGATTTTGCTCCTGCAACTTCTCTCTCATAAGTTGGGACTCTTCGAGAATTGCAGCATGAGACAAAGCCACAGCCACCTGATCAGCAACCACCTGAATTATCTCCAGCTCTTGTATGCTCCAAGATCTAGGCTCTCCACCTGGAAGAACCAAAACCAATATCGCATAGCATGCCTGCGTTAGCTCCGGCGTTCCCCCATTGAAATTGCAAACATGAAGCATCGGCATTCGGATTGCAGCAACTGGTCCTGCCTCACCAGAAATTCCACTACTGGCAGCAGCAAGCTCCGAGTCGGTGTTAAGTATGTTTATTACATCACTTCCCTTAATTCTTACAACATCCGGATCAGTAATGGGTATAGAAGAATTAATATTCCTCCCACTCAATTTATGGGTGAGGTTCATCTCTGTTTTGTCAACATTAGGCATCCAGACCGCACAATTTTGCAAACCGAGAGTTTTAGACAGCTCAACCAATGTGGTGTACAGAATCGTATGCCTATCGAGTGACTTGCGGATCTCTTGAGTAAGCATTCTTACATGCATTGCAGCCTCCTTTTGTTTCATTATAATACCAAACTCCCTTCCAAGATCCCAGGTCTTCTTCTTCAGCATGAATTCCCTGACCTTTACTTTAAGAAGCAAAGGGATTAGAGTGATGAGGGTTATGGCAGTGGCGCACGACACCAAGGCGGTGAGAATCTTGAACACAGTGAGTGCCACCATGAGTTGAAATGTGTGAGGGCCATAAGTCCATCCATTCAGCAAATGTGTCATTCCACATAGTACAATGAAGGCTATGAACTGAAAGAGGACCCATTTGAATGGAACATTAGAGCAACTGATGAAATAAAGCAGCTCGACGGGGATAGAGAAGTAGGCCACAGCAATCAGGAGATCACTAACTCTCTGGCACTCGAGAATGCTCGCGATCGTCCATATGCTGGCCTCGTCATCACAGTTACATTTGGGAAATCCATTATCTGATGCGGATGCACACATGAGGAGCAAGCAAGTCAACAGTACTGCTTTCAACATTGGCCCAATATATTGCTGCTTCAATCCATCTAAAGATACAAAATCAATGCCTCACAGGCCAGTGGATAAGGAAAACAGAAAACAGGAAAGAGCTTCAACACCTTCAACTCCCAACCTTCATTTGCCATGCCCTGTCACAACAGTCTACCAAAAATTTCAAAACCACTAAGATCCAACTCACAGAAAACAGGGGAAAAAAAATAGTATGAAGAAAAAAGCATAGGAAAGATACAACTCTTTATCCCAAATATGATCCAAACTATTTCACTATTGTGCTTTGGGTTTTAACATTCTTTTAATCCACACATCCTTTTAGGCTGAGTGCTGTGAGTCAGTGAATAACAGTTCCAAGCAGTGAAGAGGATATTTTCATCAGCCCAATTGACTATATATAAAATACCAAATTGACTATCTATATTATATATAGACACCCTCCTTCTTCCCCCTCCCCACCACCCCGAATAAAAAATTATTTAAAAGCCATAGTCCAAACAATGTTTGATACCCAAAAAATATGAATAAATAATAATAAACACAGTAATGCAGACCAAATTTGACAAAAAACCAAAAAGAATAAAAATAGTATCTGCCGAACAAGAAGCACACGCCCATAGGTTTTGAAAATAAAATAATAATAAAAAAATACCCAGATTGAAATCATATATTCCAACAGCCTTGATCAGATCTTCAATAACCTCATTGACTCGTATCCTTAACCCTGGAGATGCCAAAACACGGTTAAAGACACATTACTAGACTCAGTACCGATCACTCTCTGCCACCACCCATTACTTTAATACATAAAACAGGTGCATCCCCCCCGGCCACCATCACCTTCCCCATTGGGATTAAAAAAAAACAGAGAGAGAGAGAGAGAGAGAGAGAACAAAACAGAAGAATATATGTATGTTTAGAAAAACTGGTTTACTATCCAGAAACAAGGCTACCTCGTGCCGCGAAAACCGGTGAAACAGGAACTGGGGTGCGACCCTTTGTGGGAGAGAAGGGTTGTTTTACAGGAAAAGAGCACAAGTAGGGACACAACAAGAAGGAGAGAAAAGTGAAGTGTTAGTTGTGGTTTTCTTGCTTGGTGAGGATGCTAAGTTATATATTGTTGCTGTGTAAGAGGAAGAGAGTAGCAGGGAGAAGGTAATATGTGTGTGATATAATATTTATGCGCGTAGGAGTCAGGAGTACGTGTAATGTATAATGTATATATTTGGAAATGAACGGCAAACCACAAACCATGAAAGGAAAAATAGTAGCGCCGTTGTTTCGTAAGGGGTGAATTGGACGTGGAGAGAGAGAGACAGACAGAGAGAGAGAGAAGGGAGGGTCCACTTTCTTACATGAAGGGAACTTGGACGCACTTTCGAACCAAAACGTGCTTGTCGCACCCAAATAGATTTGTTTTTTTTATATTTTATTTCATATTTGCTCTTTGTGTCTCTCACACTCACACCGTTCCTTCTTTCTTAATTTTCGTATGCTTCCTCTATTTCCTCGCAAAAACACCATGTGTGCTGTCTCTCTTTTTCCTATTTAGCACATTTTAAAGTAATTATAATAATAATTATTAATACGCCTACAAGGTGTAATATATATAATATATATATATATATATATATATATATATATATATATATATATAATAGGTGCTACATTTATTTGGTAATCAACTTGAAAAAGTATTCACCGTCGACAAAAAAATCAAATTGAAAAAGTAAAATGTTAAATCTTCAGCAATAAAGGACCCTTTTAATTACATTATTATTAAATTATTGGAATTTAATATACATATAATATGTAACATTCCCGATTTTTACTGCACTTATAACTCTATATTATAAATTAAATAAATAATATTATATAAATTCATTAAGGGATAAAATATATTTAAAATAAAATAAAATTAATTATCAACCATATATTTTAAATACAAGCTAACAGGAGAATTATTTACCAAAATGCAACAAATAAAAATTAATCGAAGGAATAAAATAAGATAAAAATAAATTAAATTTACACAGTTAAATATCTTATCAGGAATAAAAATTTAGTAAATTATATTCTATGATAAAAAATTTAGAAATAATTTTGAATTTCTATTGGAATCTCTTAAAGCTATTCAAACTATTTAATTTAAAGATTACAATAAAATAACCGTGTTATGTCATAAAGTACCAAGAAGTGACATAAAGTGATAACTATCACTTCCAATCTTTTTATCAAAGGCTTGGATCAAGTTATAAGTCTTATCCTTAATCCAAATGTTAGAATTCAAATACCTATCAACACCGACTATCACTTAAACATTTAAACTCTCTCCAAACACAACTCAAAACATAAAACACTCATCCTCACTTCTCTCGAACCCACAATCTCCTTCTCCCTCAAAGCCCTCTCTATTCTTCTTCCTTCAATTCCCCAAAACTCCTAAGATTTCACTTAGACCTCAAGCTTTCTTCTTCTTCTTCTTATTTCCTCTTCTTCCTTTCCCTCTAAGGTGTGAATCTGCCCCTCTTTTACCCTTGGAGGTACCGAACTATAGCAAGGGAGAAGCAAGAGATTTCTCTCTTGGGTGGGTGATCCTTGAAGGTTGGAGCTCAAATCTTGGAAAAGTCTTCAAGCTAGGAGGTTGAGGTAGGGATTGTTAAGCTTTCTTGTTGTAAATCTTGAGGAAAAGTGTAGTTTGTGCTTGAGGTTACTATTTTAGGGTTCCAGATGTTCAACAGTAGTATGTTTAAAGCTTAGATTTAGCTTAGGTTAGCCTAGGTGAGTGTTCTAATATGGTTTTGGTGGGTTCAACCCTTAGGAGAGCATTTAATTTAGTTTTACCACAAACTAACTCGTATAGGATTATTTGGGGTTAAAACTTGAATTCCCAAAATTTAATGTGAGGTTGAGGTTCTTCTAAGTTTAGATAACTTAGTTAAACCTAAATATAGGTGTCATTATGGATACAAACTTGTTAGAATCCTCATCTTGGGCTTTGTCACAAAATGGGTAGTTAAAATTTATCATTGGCAACTTCGAAAAATAGGAAATTAATTATCTTACCAATGAAAGCAATGATAACTAATTTTTCCTCCTAAATTACATGTTGTATGGAGTCTAAAACTGCCTTTAAGTAGTGGATATGGTGGATGGATAAGTAGAAATAATTTTGGACCAAAACTAGTTCTAGTAAGCCACTAGAAGGGTGAAGTTCGATTTTTATCCTTTAATAGATACAAAAAATTTTTAGGCTTGAATATTTAAGTTATATAGACCTTAGAAATGTCCTTGAATAGTTAGAATTGATTTAAGGTGAATTATGGAAGGTTTGGGAGTTAACCAGTCGAGTTCCCTAATTCATGATGTCATTTTTGGCCATGTGCTTAAGGGTTAGCTAAATCTATGTTTTAGTGAAGTATTCGAAGTTACTGTGGTGAATTTAAGTGCCTTGGACCATATATAATCATGTGAGGTAAGTTTAAGAGCGCTTAGAGTTGGTCTAAAGGTGTAAATAACAAGAAGAAGGTATGTTACTAAGATTAGGACACAGAGGGTATTAGAATATTTTCTTAGTATAGTTTAAAGGACTTGAAACTAGATTTAATTGTGATAAAAGCATTAACAAAGTAGTACTACTTTCCTACAATCAAAACTAGGGATGTCAACGGGGCGAGGGCGGGGGATAGGCCCCCGTCCCTCACCCCGCGAGTAAATACCCGCCCCCGTCCCCCGCCCCATATCCGTGCGAGTGCAGTTTTTCTTGCTGCCATGACTTTACAGTGCAGTGGATATCCATGGATACCGGTTAAAATATTAAAAATTTTAAAAATTTAAATTAGATATGAAAATTCTAATATTCTAAAATACTTAAAATAACCATAAATAATAATCTAATTTAACAATTCAAATTCTAACAATTTAGTATACTTAAAATTAAAATAAACATATAAAATAAACAAAAAATAGGTACAATAATTTAATTCTACAATCTAAATTCTAATAACTTAAAATACTTAAAATAAAAATAAACACATAATAGTAATCCAATCATTAGTCTAATATATAATAAGTACAAATAAATCTAATTTATAAATTTAGACCTTAGTCTAATCAATTTAAATAACAATAATATTAGTTTAACTAAATTAATAATTTAAGGATAAAATAATAATTTCATGGCGGGTACCCGCGGGTATGGATATAGTGATCTCCTACTCGCCTCGCTTAACATCTTGGTATTTAAAATCCCCGCCCCCATTACCCGTGGGGGCAAAATCTTCCCTCCATACCCGCCCCGTTGCGGGTATTACCCGTGGGTATCCGCGGGTACGGGTTTTTTTGACATCCCTAATCAAAACTCAAATTTTGAGACCAATAGTTCTTAAGAAGTGTGATATTATGTCTCTATTTGAATGTAAAGTAATTGTGATGGTGGGATGTCACTTGGAACTTGAATGTTTGGGAATAATTGTTTATGGCCAATGATGCCAAAGAATGAAAACCATGGTATGCCTTTCTACTATTGATTTTGGGATTTTGGTGATTTCACTTTACTTGCTTCACTTATGGCTTATCATGATGATGATTGTATTTATGATAATGGATGTGTTGGAATTACGAGATGATGAGTTGTTATTGATGTTATGACTATGATTGGAAAATTTCTGGGTGTTTATTAGTGTTTTTCAATTTTTGGATTTCCCGGTATAGCTGTTATACTGCTAGATTTTTGCCAAAAAAGTTTCCCTTTAAGAGTTGCATCATAATGCATAAGTGCATGAGAATTAGAGAAGATTATGCCAAGAATCATGAACTCTATTTAAAGAATATTACATGTTAAAGTAATGTACAAATTCTCTAATTAAGACTAGGAAATGATAATTCGGTAAGGAAAGGTGATCCACACAGATAAGATAATCAGACGCGATCCTTCGATAAGGGAAGGTGACCCCTAAGATACTCCTCTACTTTGGAGGCAGCGGCCAAGGAGCCCTCCAATTGTAGTGGTAGACTCCTTTGTTAGCTAGAGTCTGATTTAGATAGTATTGTATGATAACAATCACAGAATGAGCTCACATCCTGAGACAATCTATCCAAGGGTAGTAATAAGTAAAAGCACCTGCTTAAAGATAGCCTTAATGGCAAAAGAACCAAGAGTAGCCTTAATAGCAAAGAAGCAAAGAGCATCAGCATGCATCATAAGTTTTGCATGGAATTTATTGCATATTAACATTTGAGTGAGGTTTTATTGTGTTGTTTAGTATCATTATGTTTTAGAACCTTGAATTAAGTGACTGAATAAAAGTGAACCCACTTTGGAAATTATGCTTTCAAAAATCATTAAAAGAAATATTTATCCTTTAATACTTGTTCACCAATTTTATTTATAAACCAAACTGGTTGAAGTGATGACGACGTTAGTTGTCTGCTTAATTAGAAGTCCCTACTGAGAAATATTTTATTTCTCATCTCTGTATGTTCCTGCGTCATCCTCAAACGTAGCAAGATGGCAACCCAGTGATCTTCCTAGAGATGCCTGAGCACTCATGGCACTACAATCCTACCATAAACTCGCTAGTTCTAGTAGCTCACAATAGCTTTAGGTTGTATATTTTCTTTCACCCCCCGTTCAGTGTTCCAGTAGTTAGTTGGCATTTCGACCCTCGCTATCCATATACTGATTTTTCCCTGTCTTACTTATCCGTCATACTTTCCGGAGCCTGATCCCTCCACCCCTTCGATGGAGACTAACCCATCTGAGGGGAGCTCACCTTACTCAGTCCTGCACGTTGTCGAGTCCGGTTCTTCTTCTGTCGGCATGGAGATTTTGTTTGAGATGCAAACGGAGGAGGATCTTGAGGAGCCCGTGCTGGAGTATGGGTTTCACATTTTGTAGGCTTGGGTTTTAGTGTGGGCTAGTCTTTTTGCTAGATATATATGTATGTATGGATCTTGAGTTGTGAGCTAGTGAATGCATGTCTGTGTTGGCATGCCTTAATTGTGGTTTAAAAATTGTATATTTTGGGTGCCACAGTACTTTATGTATGCTTGGCAGTGATCATGTGGATATGTTAGGAACTTTTATGTTGATTTGTATCTCTTCAAGGATGACTATACATCTTTCATTTAGCTTGACATAGAGCCTTGCTAATTTGACTCACTTGGATATTTTTGAGATACACTTGGGTAAATATGTACACCCAGTACTTACTTCTATAAATATATGAATGCACAGATATCCATGTAAATTATATTATTCCTTTATTTTATATTATTATGACGCAAATTAAATCGCAGATTCTAGTATTGCACATCATAATGATAATATTGATGATATGCATTAGAAGCCTTAGTTTTTGGAAATTATTACTTTCAAAAAATAACATATTTTATAATTACAAATGTTCCGCTAGTTTAGCTGAAGCAGCTAATAAATACTGCAATACAACTTAAGCGTAATGTGGTCTTATTAGGGTATTATATATTAGATATAATAAATATAGGTTGTAAAATTTGTTTGATAATAAACTTGAAAAAGAAAATGTTAAACCTTTAGTAATAAATAACCCTCTTAATTACATGTGAAACCATTAAAATTTTAATTCATTAAGCGTGTGCTAGATAGTTCTATGTAAAAGTAATTTGGATGCATTTAATTTTTATAAATTTTATTATCATTAAAATTGAATTTGTAATAATTTATATTTTGTGTTTAGATACTCATTTAAAAAAATGAGTTTAAGAATTTAATATTTACTATAGATATCTTAAATTTATTGTAAATATAATAACTTTTTAGAAAATACTAGATCATCATAATTTCATTTGTAGAATTTTTGCTTAAATAATGTTGCTTTTTTTCTAATATTTAAATAGATAAGTGATTTTCGCTTCTTTAACTTATTTTACCATCCTCCTCGAATCTTGTCAAATTCTTACAATAATTCTAGCAAATGATTTTACCTATGTAGTATTACTCTAATTTTTTTTACTCAAGTAGTTACTCATAATATACGGCCTATTTGGTACACATGAAAAGATAACATATTAAAATATTATTGTCATGCTTTCAAAATATTTTTAATTATAACAAAAATTTAATGAAAAATAAAATAATAAAATAATATTTGTATTAATTATTTTATTATAAACTCAAAAGTAAATATTATTATTTAAATATTTGTTATTTTTAATTATAATAGTAATAAATATTGATTAATTTTTATTATACAAAATTCTAATTTATATTAAACGTTATCTATTATCCAATTCAATAATTTTCAATAATTACTTTTTATTTTCATAAAATATAAAAATAAAAAATATATATAATACTTTTTTTCTCTTATACATTTTAATATTACATACTTGTACTTTTAATCGCAATATATAAAAAAATATTAAATTAAAAGTTTTTATTAACCATTTAGGTATAAATTTGAAAATAAATATTATATTTAAACATTTTAATAATCACAATTATTTTAAAAAATTCGATGATATGTAATTATATTTTATATCAAATATTTACTAGATATAATTTATGATGTATTTATTCTTAAGAATTAGTTATTATTTAATTATATATTTTTATATTATTCTGAATGTTACAAATATATTAAATGTTATTTATTTAAAAATATTTATTAGTACATTTATAAATTAAAAATAATTATTTTTAATTATTTATATTATTTTTTGTTTGTGTATATTTAATTATTTTATTTTATTTGAATAATATATTAAAAAATTAAAATTGTGAAAGAGATTTTATATACATTAAAAGTTAATCAAACCTAATCTGACCTTCTAAATTATCTATCATTTTAGCATATAAAGAGGCAATAACAGATAAGTTTATACAATATGGTCCATGTATAAATGTTGTTGCATTAATTCTTTATAATACTAATATAATTAATAATTAAGGACTAAATATTAATATGATCGACAATTTTTAATCTTAAAGATTACATTAAGATTTGTATTTGTGTCCGACGCTATTGTTTTAACAAATGTAGGGTTTATTCTATATATAAATATTAGAGAAAAAGAACTATTTATCCACTTGAATTATATGCCAAGTGCATTGTAGTCCTTATATTTTAAAAATATATAAATTGATATTTTTGTTAATTTTTTTATTAATTATTAATTAAAATAACATACATTTAAGAAAATTTAAAATATCTGGTTGCATGTTTAAGAAAGTTTAGGATTTGCTTTGTACATAACCAAAAGTTCAGAAAGTTAATTTATATATGATACAAAGTTTAGCAACTATAATATACTTATTTTGGCTCAAATGCATATTTAGGAAAGTTCAAGTGCTCGATTTATATATTTTTAAATTGTAAAGATTAAATTACACATGAACTATAGTTTAAGGGGTTAAAATATTTTTTTCCCCTATATATGAACAAAACTTACTCTCTTTAGGTGAATTTACTTGTTTAACCATCTGCTGTCATAAATAATTGATAATATTTGTACTTAGTTTGACTCTGATATGAGTTATAAGATTTATTTGTTGGTATTTTAAAATTTATTTTAATTAAAAGATATGCATAAAATTAAGTTATATAATTTTTGGAAAAGATTTAAAACTTTTTAAAAAATTGCTTTAACAGTTTATCATTAACCGAAAACTTAAAATTAAATTATAGAAAGTTAAAAAATATATATCACAAAAGTAATTTTTTTAAGTATAATCAAAAGCATATGCCTCACATTTCTTTTATGATTTCCATATAGCATTTCTCAATATTTTTATAAATAATCTCGAGATTGATAATTACCTCGTGAATAGTAACGCAAAAATGAAATGAATTAGAACATTATCGAAAATCTAGTGAGTGGGTGTCTGGCTTTTGCCATACATGGAATGGCAGCTTGCCAAATACAGGAAATTTCCCAAATGTGTTACTCTTGAAACTCTGTTGATTTGATCCCTAGTGGGCAGCACCTTGCACGTGCTTGGGCTCACAATATGATCTTTTTTTATTTAGGTCCAAAATGGGGGCCCCCTTTTAGCTAGGTATCAAACTAGCCATTATGGAAATGCATGCATTTTGTTGTATTTGCAACTTGCAAGTATGCTATCAATCCTTCCATGTCACTCCTTCAATTGTCTAGTCATTCTTTCAGCGTTCACTTCGCACTACCTCTAGCAAAAATAATATGTTACACCTTTTTTAAAATGTTACATTTGTGCTTGGTTAGGAAGTAAAAGTGGGGAAAATTTTTTATGGATGAGTTCCATTTATAATTTTATATATAAAGCTTATCTATAAAAAAAATTTCCCTACTTTTATCCCCTAACCAAAGAGATTCTATAAAAAAATTATAGTTTACTTTTAAACAAATTATAATGTTAAAAATATTTGTCACAGTCTAAGTTAAGATCAAGATTCTAAAAACTAGATTAGGCATCAAACCGGATAAGGTACTGATTCAGTAGTTCAACCGGAATATATATATATATATATCATATATATATATATATATATATATATATATATATATATATATATATCATAATTCATAAATTAATCAAAATCAACATAATCTATATTGACCAAATCTCTCAAGTCTCAATTTTTAATATAGCATAACAACATTAACTCACAGGATCATAAGTTCATAACATAAATAACATTACAAAAAAGCATAAGTTCAACCATATTACATCAAAAACAAATTTTAAAGTTCACGAATCAAACAGGATCATCAAAATATCCATTAATGTGCCGAATGTCCCCTTTATCAAAATCTTCATCTCCATGTTCATCTTCATCATCACCGAATGATAATTGAATTTTATTCAACAATTGATACACATAAATATAATATTAGATATAAGTGAATTTTTATTATGGGCCACATAATTTTACACATAATATTAAGCAAAGTGCTAGTGTGCCACCAATAAAGAAATCCAAGCAATACTACTCTTTCCTACGAATAACACAAAGGACACTGTAATAATCCTAGTATTCCACACCCCACTTTCCCAAAGCCTCCCCTTTCCGATCACCATAACATAAATTTTCTTCCACACAGCAAAGTAAATTCAGAATTTCCCACAGCACCAACCTAAGAAAAGAAACTTTAACTAATGAAAAAAAAGAGAAATTACCTAATTGGAACACTTTCACACACAAAGAAATCACTAAAGTAGACAGAATGAAACCACTCTCTAGTGCTAGTGCACACTCCTTAACCATCATTATCTATTCCGTACCACTCTACATCTACCGCCCAACTATTGTGTCTCACTTTCTCACTCATTCTCTCTAAAAATGTAAGAGAAAACAAGGACCAAACTTTTCTCTTCCCTCTCTTGGCACTCTTCCTCTCACTTTTCGCCACAACCACCACCAACCCATTTGAGCTTCAAACACTACACCTCCACCCTCTCATGGCCCAAATCCGAACTCAAAAGCACACAACTCAACATAGAACCCAAAACTCGGAACTCGAAACTGCCACCCTCTTCGTCGACCTCCACCACATAAGCGCCCTCTCTTCCAACAAAACCCCATGAGAACTCTTCCACCTAAGGCTCCAATGTAACACCACCTTTTGGGGATAATGTAGTCACTCGTTTGTCTTTTAGCCTTTTTTTTTTTTGAAAACTGACCAAAATGATGTTGTTTTGAGATTTTTTTTTTAAAAATAAAACTACCCAACCATTGGAACTGATCTAGTTCATCTAGTTCAGTGATTTTTGGGCAATCTCATCGATTCTATTCTGGTTTTTAAAAAATGATTTTTGAAGCTATGATCAAACCAAATACCTGGTCAATTCCCAGTCCAACCTGTCAGTCCGGTCTGATTTTCAGAACTATCGTTAAAATACATGTCGTAGAATATAATTTTTCAAAATGAATGTCATGGAATTGAGTTCTAGCTATGTTGTGATTTTACATACTATAATTATTATAATTTTTTCCATCTCAATAATAATAATTATATCTCAAACCATACTTTTTCGAGAATTATTATAACAAACTAAGTATTTTAGAAATACTATCGAAGCAAGAGCCATTCATTTTTATTCCTTTTTAGAAATCATCTTTAGAAGGTCACACCATCTCATCAGCTCAAGTACCGAAGCCTAATATTATTAATTTTTTTTACTTGAGAGAAGGCTTTAATACTCGTAATTAGTTTTGGAGGATTGAACATTCATAATTGATGTTTTTTTTTTTTTTGGTCGAAGATATTTATTGAGGATTTGCATAGAAAAAGTTTGGAACACAATTTTTAGTAGAGATCGAAAAGTTATCTCTTCATTTTTTTTATTCTTTTACCATGATATCACTAGGAATCTTATCATTAATTTCTCCAAAAATTTTAGTGTGTTAGTAGAGATTTTATAAATATACAAGTATAAAAAATGGTAGACAGAGAATTCAAATATATGCTAATACACTAATCCTTAGAAAATAATATTTAGATCTCCAATGATATCAAGACAAGAAAAATAAAAAATATAGAATGACAACTTTCAGTCTCCATTAGAAAATTGAATTCTTCAAATTAAAAATGTAATCAAATAAAAAAATTGCGCCAATTTTAACTTCTAATCCTCCAAAACTGATTATGAGGACGGAAGACTTGTTTTCTAGAAAAAAAAACTATTTCAGTAGAAGCCCATAACCTTTTGGATCTTAATTAAAACCACTTGTCTTGGGAAAGGAAAGTTGAACTTAATGTCCTCCGGTCATGGGTGAGAATTTGTACCATTGGAAATTTGTGTACTCAATAACATTTCAATATTTAATTTTTTTATTAATTTTTTGAATACATCCATATAAATATAACCTAACTCAATCATAATCAATAACTCATTGAATAAGCATGGACATGCTCCTCATGTCCCATTCTTACTAGAAAAATTATCCTTTGTTCCCATCACTGTTTCTATCATGGTCTCCATTTTTCGTTCCCCATCGAGATTTGAATCCATGCTGATATTCGCTAGTTTAAACAAAAATTCTAAAAATAAAGAAAAATTCATAAAATAACTCTCTTAAATCTGAATAAAGCATAAAAATTAATAATAAAGTACACAATGAAAATTTAGTAATTTTAGCAACAACTATAATTATAAAAGACAATTACAAATATCCAAATTAAAGGATATATATATATATATATATATATATATATATATATATATATATATATATATATATATATATATATATATATATATATATATATATATATATATAAAAGACGGGGACCTCATCCCCCCACCCTTGCCCTATTGGTAATCGAGGACTTTGTCCCCATCGTCACGAGGACTGTATTCATTCACATACTCAACCTTGTCATGAATAATTGCTACCAGTACTTGTTTAAATATATTTTGTGATACCTAATTTTTTTGGTTTCCCATGGATATCCTTTATTGTAAACAATCCTGTTCAAGGCATAATCGGACACAAAATGTGGGTACCTCTCTCAGCTAGGATTCAAACCATGATTTGTCATGTTGTAAGAGACTAACATTTTTTGCTAAATGTAATACTCGAGTTTCCTATCAAACATTTCTAATCTAACCTATAAATTTTTACGTGAGTTTGAGACTCTAGGAATTTCCTTATGAGCCATTTTCCTCATATTCTTAAACGTTTGAGTCCAGTTATAATTAAGAATAACCCTTTAAGCCATTTAAAGGTGATTTGCAATTTTTTGTTATGTTGAGTTTCAAAAATTTTCGAAGTCTAAATCCTATGCCTTCTTTGAAGGCTATATAACAGGACCATTTTCTTGAAACCAAAAGTCTCAATAATTATTCCCTAGGTAAGAATGAGTTGAAGATAGATTTGTAATGAATTTTAGGGAGTTGGTAACCTTCTCTTTTTTTAGTCTGAAAGTTTATAAAAACTCAAATTTTCCAAAACTTGAACTAAAACCCAAAATTTGGATTTTGATTCTTAAGAATTTCAATTTTTTTGATATTTTTATTGAATCCAAATAGGGGCATTTCTTATTTACATTTATATTTTAAAGTTAATGGAGAGTATATAGTAATATAGCTCTTTATTTTTTTTTAGAAACCAAATACCCCCACCAAAACGCGTCTCTCTCCGTCAGGTGACTCTTACTCTTGGCATCTCCCTTTCTCTCCACTTCTTTTCTCCTTTTTCCCTCACTCTACCACCCCTTACCACCACTTGCTCGCCATTAACATCACCACCTATACAGCTACCGTGCCGGTGGTGGTTTTGTGGTTAAAGTGGAGTTTGGTTTTTGGGGAGACCTAGCCATAACCACTTAGATATTCTTCTTCTTTAGGCTCCAAAAGGTATTTCTAAGGCTTACACCTCTCCCTATTTTATGGTTGCAGCTAAATCTCTCCACGGTGTTAGATTTCAGTAGTTAGTGTTAGAATCTAGGGTTTAAATTGGGGGTTTTATGATTAGAAATTATTTTGAGCTAATTCATTATTCTAAATGTCAATTTGGGATATTGTTTGTGATACCAGATACGTCAGAGGGCAAAAACTTGATGCAAAACCAATACGTATGCTGGTTTGTATAAGTAATAAGAGTGTGAGTAAAAATATTGTCCTACAGGGATTAGGTAACCAATTACCACTTCTCAAATTCAAATACTATCTAGACTTCCAAATTTGAAATAACAAAAATCAAATAAGAATTTAAAAACAAATCTAAATCAAGTCTAAACTAAAACTAATTCCTAACTGCCTAACTTGGAAAGCAAGCAATCAAAGGGTGATGGGAAATTCAACAATGAATGAAGTGCTAGGGCTTTGATTCACCTAGTTATTCCTATAAGCATTGACTTCTTAATTTAATAAAGTTCAGTCAATTTAATTGATAGGGGATTTCTTAGTTTAATTAATATCCAATTCCTTAGCATATCAATTCTCTTTAACCTCTAAAATTCAATTAATTCCTTAACTTAAACCCTGCAGTTAAAGGCCTTATGATATATGAAATCCTAGACAAATTAATCCCATACAATTATTAATATATATATCTAGACAAGTAATAATTATGGTTCCTATCCCTTGGTCTAAGCTATCTACCAATTTTTCAATTGCTTAACACATCTCACTATATAAATTCATGGGTGGGTAATCCAAGAAAGCATTAAGAACAAAGATAGAAACTCAATTGAAAGAAAGAAACATTCATTAGATTAAAGAAAACAAAAACTCATCATTCCAACATTGGTTGTATCATCACCTTAGTTAAAAAGGAGTTTAGCCACTAAACATGTTTATAATATCCAAATTCAAAAAGAAAAAGAACATAATAAACATGAATCAAGAGAAAGAAAGAAGAAAAGATGAATCTAACAGCATAGATCTTCCTTTCTTGATGAAAAAACCAAACTCTAGTAAAGTCAAGTGTGGAGAATCTCCCAAGCTTATTGTGTCTTTCAATTCCTAATTCTAAGATATGATAATAGGACCTAAAAACCCCCTCTAATATTATTCTCTTTTGGGTTTGGGCTTATTCTGATTTTTGGAGCTCTTCAGCAATTGCTAATGACTCCAACTAACTCAAATTCGTACCCCCTTGGGCCTAGTATTGGCCCAATTCATGTTTTGGCACTAGACAACATTTGAACCATCAACTTCTAAGCTCTATAGTGCCTAATATAGTTGGAATTAACTCTTGAAAGTAATTAGAAATTGAAGTGCTTTGAGTAAGCTTTCGAATGCCATAAGAAACACCTTAATTAGACTTTTCTAACTCAAGATATTAGTAAAACATTGGGTAGAGGTCAGGCTAGATAGTATCAAAACAACAATAACCTTCAATCTTATACTTAGATTTTCACCAAGAAATTCTAAGAGTTGGGCTTTGGGGTGAATATCAAAGTTGTAGAGCATATCTTGAGCTTTCCAAAACATCTTTGTTTGTCTCTATCTAATTTCTGTAGAGAGATATATGAATTTTTCACTGTAGTTCTTTCTAAAAAATCACCTCAAATAGGCTCCAAGACTTTTCTATTTAGCTCCAAGAACATCTTTCTTGCAAAATTGAGTAAAAATAAGCTTCCCAACCATCAAATCCATCTAAAAATTACCAGTTTAATATTAGTTCCAATAATTTCATAAAAGTCCAAATTCCATATGCAAATGGCTAATTTCTTAATAATTACAGCACAAAATCATGTCAAATTAAGTACTAAATAAGTGTATATTGTATACTCATCAATCATCCTATTGGCTCTAGGGCACCACAGACTTGTACCACCTTTTCTTCACCTTGTGTTATGAGTGATAATATATCTATGACTTATTTACTTGTCTATACTTTTGATTATGTATATTTTCCTTAGTGAATGTGAAGAATCTAAGTTTACATGATTTTGAGTATATTGTTGAACTTTGGAAATTAATATGTTTTTTATACTATGTATAGTTACATGTAATTGGGACAAGCATTTCGAAATCTTTGGAAATTTGATATTCCTAATCTTTGATGCGAAAGGGTTGAACAATTGAAATGCTTGTGTTGGAAAAGTTTTAGTGCATAGGATTTTAACCTTTGGCGTAATGTTATATTTGTTGAACCCTTAGATTTTCTAAATTTTAGCTATTCTGTGTGATACTCTGATAACTCTATACTATGCTTAAGTTATATTACGATAATTATTAGTTGTTACTTTTAATTTATGGAAACTAAACTCATTTATTAAAATACTTTATGATGAAAATAGGACAATTATTTTTGTTTAGAATCTATTACTAAAATTGTCTTTTGAAAGTGCGAGCTATAAAAGCGTGATAATCGTTACATAATCAAGCATCTCATATATAAATATTCGCATTGTGGTAAATAAATATAAACATTCACATTTACATCAACATACATAACAATCACCATTATCATATATATATTATAACAATAGTAGTAACAAAACCGGTAAACCATATCTGGCAATACAAGTAACCATCATCAAGGAAGAGATATAAGTACCATGCTAAAAGAAACAAAAATACAACTATCTGGCTGCCAAGATCCATAAATAACATATATACTAAAGAAGTGCAACCTAAAACTAGATAATAAAATGAAAGCAGCACGAGTAATCCAAAGCTTTGCATGTACCAATGTACACCCTCTCCACTAGTAGCTAGTAGGGAATGAAGCCATTCCCTATTCCACCAGTAGTATCACCATGTCCATCTCCTTGTGCGAGGCCATAGATCAAATACAGTTAAAGCCACGCCTATGTCTCAGGCAAAACACCTAACTCGCTACAGAAGAAGATGACTTTGAAGTCAACTAGATCACAGAAGGGTACGAAGGCTCCATGAGATCTGACTCTATGGTGTAGGTTGGCATCAGGCGCGTATTTGATTCCCTTTCTGCGCTCGATGGTTACATAGGGGGATGAAAATAGGGATTTACTACAACCAAGGTTATGTCATCAAATGGATCATGAAGGTAGAAAAAAGGATTCATAACAAATGAACTAAACTAATGGTCATAGAAGATATAGACCCTCATTGCAATCCGCACCGTCAACATGGTTACGTTGAGCAACGAGTCAAAATGCTAGTGCCAAGTAGGAAACTCAATGTCGATGGCCACATTGCCCATCGACCTCCTCTAAAGATGACACGAAAATAGGAGTGAGAAATAGAATTTCTCAATAGAACTCTAACTAGACATTAAGTGTCATCGTCATTATCCCAACCACTTCGGGTTTTCTTATAAAAAAGTGAGTGTACATAAGTTCAACCTTAAATAAGTTTGAAATCATTCATTCCCAAAGCGGATTGCTTTTATTTACTCTTTTATAAGCATATCATAATAGACAATGGAATTATAAAGCATACATAAACACACATAAGACATTCATATCAATGGATATAGAAAAAACATAAATGTATGCATACTATATGCAATTCTATTGACTTTGACCTTTCTTTGACCATAGCTTACTTTGACTTTAATTTTTCTTTGACTTTACTTTCTTACTTTCATACTTAGCACATGCATTAAACCTTTACTTGCCCTTGGATAGACTGTTATAGGATATGATCTCATTTTGTGACTGTCGTCACATAATACTAATCTAGAATCAGACTCAATTGATAAGGAATTCTCATGCTTTTAAATTGGAAGGATCTATCTTGGCTACATTCATATCATATTTAAGCATTCACAAATAATCCATCACATGCATAGATCATAATTCTTGTGGATTTTTCCTCAAGAATCCCAACACTCAATCCCAATACAATTATAATACATAAATCAACATTCTCATCAACAAGCAACTTCATCACTTTTCCCATGATTAGGGAATAAGCACACCAATGCACTCAAGAGCCTTATGGACATAGTTGAGTGATTATGTGTAATCATTATGTACACTCAAGAGATTTCAACTTCTTTTCTTTGCTTATTAACCTTAAAGTTTAACTTTTTTTTTTACTTAGTATAATTTTTTAACTCTTAAGCTTACTCTTCAAGTTTAATTCTTCAAGAAAAACATCAACTTTGTTTAGTTATTTGTTTTAGGGCTTAAAATTCACATTTTTATTAGTTGAACATTTTTCATTTCTTAGTTGAGTTATGGGCATTAGCCCTTTTTAGATATGGTCTTAGACATAGCTTAAATCTTTTAATCTTCTTCTAACCTAGCTAATCTCTATATTTTCATCAAATTCCATGCTTTAACTTAAACAAAAACATTTCCTTTCTTTTTGTCTCCTTCATGGCCGAACATATGTCACCATTTTTGCCCCAAGTCCTATTTTTCTTTTCTTTGCTACAAAGTGTGTTAATATTACATGTAGATTAAGGATCAACCCTTAAAGTTACAAACTCTTTTTCCTTTTTATTTTCCTCTCTCATGGCTGAAGCCACCATTAAGTCAAACATCAATTTTTATTTTGTTTTACTTCTTGATTTCACTTGGTTAAGACTTATGATCTAAGCTTAAAGAATTTTGATCTTATAAGTTAATTGATAAAGTTTGAAATTTTTTCATGTTCATGTCTTAGAACCACTTTCCCATGGTCATTTTTCCACAACCAACCAAACAAGCTCAAGAAAGCAACTTTATTATAGATTTAGTCTTAAGGGTCAAACAAATCTTCAAAAAGGTGGTGACTTTAAACTTTCTCAATAGACAAAACTAGGAATAGGCCAAGAATACCATAGTCATGGCTAAGGCTAAAGTGTTCTTGCCTAAATGTTAGTAAAGATCACAACTTTACACACTTTATTAAAGAAGAACACATTAAAAACTCAAAAAAAGAAGAAAGAATATAAAAGAAAGCATTCTTCTCAATATTCAAGAAGCTAGAAACTTTGAGTCAAAGCTTGAAACTCAAAGCTATGGTCAAGCTTGAGCATTCATGGCTTGTCATAAAAGAAAAATATTCTAGATAGAGGTTCCTAAGAACTTAAGATGATGAACCAAGCAAGAAAATTTGAAGCTTGAGATGAAAATCTCCTTCCTTGCTCCCAAAGAAGCCCACAATTTTGACAAGAGAAGAAGGTGAGACTTTTGTTGTTTCTTTACCTGAATGAGAATGTGTATTTGTCTATTTGTTAGAGCTAGAAGATATAGCTCTCACAACGCTTGGTAAAGGTGGTTATGGAGGTTCAAGAACTTGGAGAGAAAGGAAGAAGATGATGAGGAAGTAGAGTGAAAGTTGGGTTCTCTTGGAGATAAGAGATTATAAGGGAAACAAGGAGAGGAAGGAGTGTGTTTAATGAAAATGTGAAGGGGTGTTGTAGTGGTGGGGTTTATAGTATTAGAGGGGAGATATTTTCATTTTTATTGTAATTAAGAGGACAAATTGGATGGTTAAGGTGATTACTTTAGACAAAAGGTTGTACTTGTCTTACAAAATGCATTTTTGTCTTTAACTTTTTACTTTTGATGATGTCATGGATACTTTATTGTCTAATTAACTCTTAATTTGGATTTGATAATGAGATTAAGTATTCTTATTACTTATGTGACTTAATTAATTAAGGATTAGTGATTAACTTACATTTCCATGATTAGTGAAATTAAAATCCTAATTATGCTTAATTAATCTTGATTAAGCTAATTATTGATAATTAGTACTTAATTAGTCTCTTGGAGGTTTGATTTACTTGATTAATAAGTTTCTAATCTTAATTAAGCATCCTCTTAATCTGTCTCTTCTTTTTACCCATCTTAACCCTTGATTAAGCCTTTACTTCTTAATTTTGCATTCAGTGCCTAACTACTCAAGATTACTAAGGTAGTTTAGTATGAGGAAAATTAAGGATGTTACATTCTGGATATTGATCATGAATCGAGAACTGTAGATATTTTGAATTAATATTAGGTTTGAAATAGAAATTGTTTTACAAGAGGATTTATGACAGAAGTTACTACTAATAGCAATAGACGTTAGCCTTAATGCACCATGGTCCGAACTCCAGCTAGTGGAAGTATTGCTAGTTTAGCATGTTATTGGCCCAAATTTTCAGATCTATTATTACCATTCTGGGGACGGCAAGATGCAATGCCCAAACGGCAAGATGCAATGCCCAAATACTGATCTAATTATATATAAATTTCTGGATTAGAGACTTTCTATATGTTTCTAACTTACTTGCATTTGAGATCAATATTATGCCATTTAAAGTAACTTTGATTTTGTGGATATTCTAAACATATGGATCTCTTTATGAATACATATATAATTATGAAAACCTCATGTCTGATGTTTGTCCCTTCCATGTTATAAATATATTATTACTTACTAGGTCCATTGACTCACTTTATTGTTTCACATGTTTTAGATTCCTCTACAAACTCAAGCCCAGATTCCCCAGCTACTTAGGGACTTCTATATTTATTTTAGTGAGCCCACCACACCATGGTGTAAGTGTTGCTTTTATGCTGATTTATATATATTTTGAGATACTCTTGTATGTATATGCCTTTAGAATGAGCTCCATTGACTATAGGCAAGATTCTCGTTTCCCTTATAATCCTTGTTCATATTGCTTTGTCATATGTAACATCTTGAAACACGATATATTTGAATTGCATCATTTTCTAATATATTCAATTGCATTAGAAAAATAAAAGAGCAATTAAAATTGAAATATAAACATTAGCATTAGAAAAGGTTGAGTTTGTCATGTGAAAAATTTAAGAAGGCCGTGGGCAATGTTTTGAGAATTTAAGAGAAGTCGGTAAAGATTTCAGTATTTTATAACATAAGAACTAGACCAGTAAAAATTTATACTATTGGACCCAAATTTGGATGGCCAAGATTGAGCCATCTTCACACCTTGATGGTGCCAACTAAGCCATCCAAAGTGAGCAGCCAGGCCAAATTGGATGATGGCTTGAGTTCTACCAATGAAGACACACAAGTTCTTTTCACTCATTTATGATTAATAACTCAACAAATCCCCATTTTCTCCTTTAAGCATTTATGCCAAAAACAAGATAGATCCCCTCCTTCATTCTCCATTTCATCCTCTCCTTCTTGCTTATTCACCGTACACAAGTTTCTACACCCAAGGTCTTCATCTTTCTAGCTTAAACTCCAAATTTGAGGTAGGATTTCCTATGCTTTTCTTGATTTTAATGCTATGTGGTTGATTGGGGCTGAGATGTATCTTCTTATTCTGATGTTGCTTGATGCTTTCATAACTTGTTTCAAGTGATTAAAGATGGATATTATTGGTTTGGGTTAGTTGATTAGGCAAAATCTTAAAGAAAAATACAAACAAGGTTGCTGGAAAAAAGAAACCCTAGGGCCTGTCCGTATGGCGAACTACACAGCTTGCTCTACAGAAGTTAAAAAATTTATGAAATTATTTTTAGATGAAACTAGACATCTAGGGATTTCTAACTATATAAATTATAACGTATTTGAAACAAAGAGCTATGAATTTTTGAAATAGACCCTTGAATCCTGTCCTCTATTCTGACCAGTACGGGTTGTGTTGGGTATAACTCACCCTATACACCTTCAAATTGAGTGCAACAAATTTTGGTAGGAAACTAACACATAGGGTAACATATTATAAAAATTTCAAATTAGATCTTTTCTATTTTATTCCCAGTAATTCCTTAAATTTGCCCTAAAATCCTGTATGTAGGAAATAGGGCAACTCCTTTCAATCCAAATTAAGAGCTTATAACTTGGGCTATACTTACTCATTCATTATGAAACTTATGGGGAATAAAAGATGGATTAGATGGATTCATTTATACATAAATTTCGGATAAAATGAGTAAGAATTGGAATTTTAGTAGATTTTAACATTTAAGTGCCCAGATATGCTCCTTATCAAGGTAGCTTAGAGTAAAAGCTTAATAACTTGATGTATACTGAACAAAACTTAATGGGAGCAAAGAGAGCTAAAAATAGACACATAGTGCTACAATATTAAAATTTCAAGCCTAAATAAGTTAAGATGAATTTATGGTATAATTTACAAAATAGGGCAGAATCAAGGACATAAGGCAGAATGGCCAATTCCAAAGAGTGGCAAGCTCTTGAATTCTAATTTGTAAATTTAGCTAGTTCACTGGTGCAAAATCCCAATTAAAATGTTGAACTTATGTTATATAACTGTGATGTTTCTGTTATGTGACCTGGCTGAATAAGATAACTTTGTTGCCTTGCTAGGGAAGCTTATTCCAGCTATTATGTTGCCGAATTTTCGGCAAAATACTCTTATGCATGTATGATACCTCATCATTTCAAATTTTATTTATCACAAATGCATGAATTATGAGGAAAGAAAGGATTCGATGTGAGTTGGGCTAGCCCTTGAACAGATTTAAGGGGAATAAGTCGATGTTAGAGGTTAGGAAAGTAAACCCAGCAATCACATATAGGAACGAGTTCGATCCTAAAAAGCAGATTATTACCCATAGGTGAGAGAGGCCATTCACCTTCAGGGGACTAAGTACAGAGGAAAATGAGAAAATACAGATATCCTAGGAATGATAATACGTAACGCCTAGGTGTGTTAAGGAAGGAAAGTTACAGAAAAACTAGAAAGTAAAGTGCACTTGCATTAGCATTTAGCAGCATCTGCATATGCATAAGTTTTTATTTCATTAATTGTCTATTGTTATTGTTATGAGATATCTTCTCTTCTATCAAGTATGTGAATGAAACTAACTTGCTTCGGACGGATACATTTTGGAAAATTAATAAATGAATTTCTATCCTATGTATGCAAACACAATTATTTTTCCTAATAAACCGAAGCAGCTGGAATGACAACAATGACATTGATTGCCAAGGAGCTTAGGAATCCTACTGAGAACACAAAATTCTCATTCCTATTTGTTTTGCTATGTCATCTCCAGACAACTCAGAAGATTTTGAAGAAGGCCAAACTAGTGAAATGTGACCAAGATTGGACTAGCTACTGAAGACAACTTACAAGTATATGTGTATATACATATTGGTAGTTAAAGAGTTATTTAGTAACACCTATATTGGTGGATTGTAAACGAACATTGTATTGTTTGCAAGAGAGATAAAGGAAATAATGATTCAAGGTCCATTCAATTTAATTGTAGCAACTTGTCAGGATAATATTATGAGTTAAGCATAGTATTATATTTTAGAGACCGTTACATTTTGTTATCAGAGCAGTTCGATCCTAACCGAACTTGAGGATTGGACTGACTATGCTTCCAGTGCTCTACGAATTCTTAGTTAATGTCATGCAATAAATCTTATTTGTTTAAATAGGATATAGGATTAGGTATGTGTAACGTTCGAAAGAAAATTTTATCATTAATGACCGAGTTGTTTGGTTTTTTTCGAATAAGCGGGTTTAATTGGAATTCGATTAAGCATTTTACTTAAAGCCAATTAGAATGAATTAGGCTTGATAGAATTAGAGTAGGAACATAGGACAACTCACAGAATTCTTCTAAAAATCGGTTTGCCGATTTAAGAGAAATCAGTAAGATTTCGGTACTTTAAACTATTGGAATCGGATCAATAAAACTTATATGATGAGTGCCCTAGGATGAATGGCTAGGATTTAGCCAAATTAACCCACATGTGGCACCTTGATCAGCCATAGAGAGTGGAAAGCCAAACCAAAATTAAAGGGAAGATGAAATCCACCAATTAACTTCAACTTGCTTTAGAAGTTTTTCTTCCTTTCCTTTTCTACCCTCACTAATTCGGCCCTTTATGTGTGCTAACCCCTCTCCATTCTTTTCTCCATTGTCTCATCTCATCTCAACTCATATCATCCTCTTCTCCCACAAATCTTCAAGCCACAACAAGATTTCTTTAACTCCAACCACAAATCTAACAAGAATCATACATAGGAAAAGTAGGAATCCAACCTCACTTCTTGTTTTTATTGAATTGGGCTATGTGGGGATCTTGTTATCCTCATGATATTCATGTGATTTGGAGTGATGATGATGGTTTATGATTAAATTTGCATGTGTGTTATTTTAGAATTGGAATTGGTGTGAAAGAACTTAAAGAAAAGAGAAAATCCAAGAAGCTGCTAGGATTTTCCTCGGCGGTCTGTACGGCAGAGTATACGGCTCCGCCTACAATAGTTTAAATTTTATGAATCTATTTTTTTATGAGTCTATACATTCAGGGCTTTCCATACATATATAATATAAGATCATTGGATCAATATAGAGGTAATTATGAATTTTTGAAGTATGACCTAGAAATCAGGACTTTCATCGGGGTAGTATGGGTTGAGAAGGGTGTAACTCACACTACACAACTCCAAATTGACTGAATCTAATGTTGTTTGAAAGCTAACATATGAGGGAACATCCCATAAAAATTTTAGAATTAGATTTGTTGCCAACTATCCCTAGTACATCAATAAATTCATCTTAAGTTCAACCTAGGATGGAATAAGGTAGTCCAGTAGGGTCAAGTTTCAGGGCTTTTATCTTGAATTATACTTATTTAAAGGATATACAATTTATTTCATTTGAAAGCTTGCTCTGTTAGTTTTACATTGATATAACTTTCGCATGATTTCACCCAAATTTCTATTTTTAGTGAATTTTCTCTTATAAGAGTGTAATTCTTGCTAGAAATAGAGCTAGATCGGGTATACTTAAGGTTGAACTCGGAATAGGTATACTTAAGGGGGTGAACTCGGGACTTAGCAAACATAGAGCTAGATCGGGTATACTTAAGGTTGAACTCGAAACATAGCAAACATAGAGCTAGATTGGGTATACTCAATATTGAACTCGAAAATTAGTGAATAGTAAACTAGATCGGATATAGTTAATGTCAGAACTCGGAATTTAGGAAACACCCTCATAAAAATCTTGGAAGAGTAAATGCAGACTAAGGTCAGAGATCGGGATCAACCCAGAATCAATCTCGGAGGTTGAACATACTTGGAAGTTGGAACTCATATAAGATCGGAACTCGGACCCCATTTAATCTTGGAAGTCGAACTCGGGAATATCAATAAGAATTAAAAGCTTACAAGATAGATTAAAAATTAAGATTTTAAAACTTGCCTCTATTGATATTGTTATACTCTTGGTACGAATATCATGCTTTATATTGGATTTGCTATTTGGTTAAAATTTTCTGGTTGTTTGGCACTATTCATGGGGAAGCGGACATGATCTGTTATGCTGCCGAAATTTTGGCATAGATTGCAATTAATATGAATTTACAAGTTATGCATGCATTGGTCAAAGCATGAGACAAGTAATACTATCCTTATAAGAATGAGGAAGGATTTCCATGTGACTTGGGCCAGCCC
This sequence comes from Pterocarpus santalinus, assembly GCA_031439595.1. Classification (NCBI taxonomy): domain Eukaryota; kingdom Viridiplantae; phylum Streptophyta; class Magnoliopsida; order Fabales; family Fabaceae; genus Pterocarpus; species Pterocarpus santalinus. The sequence continues at coordinate 40,917,746 of CM062523.1, read as the reverse complement.
CTGAACATGGTTAAGTGGAATATATCAGTGGGAAAGTCGGGGAAAGTAAACCTGGCGACCCTGTATAGGAACGAGCTCGATCTTGAAAAGCGGACTATTACCTAGGAGTCTTATGGATAATATATTCCTAGGGGACCAAGTATGGAAAAATATGAGTTAAAGTCAAGTGCATTATCATTTCTGCATATCCACAGTTTCTGTTACCATGTTTTGAGTTAGTTGCACTATTATCTGCTATATATGTACTTTTGTTTACTTTACAGCTGCCACTTAATTATGTCAAAATATATGTCTTGTTGCTTATTTCTCTGATTAATTTTCCTTTATCTCCTTAAGTAAAACCAAGTGGTGTTTCGGGCTATGATTTCTATAATTAATCGAGTAAAACATCCTGTTGATGTAACATTTTCTTTTAATTAACCAAAATCCGAAACACCTGAGAATGGTGGCGATGATATATATATATATATAGGAATCCTATTGAGAAGTCTTTATTTCTCACCTTACTATACATTTCCGTGTCATTCTCAGAGCATGGAGAATGCAGCAACCAGCATTCTATTTATTGAGTTTCCTAAGCTTCACATCCATCTCGATCCATTCATAAACTCAGTGTACATATCCGGTAGATGCCAGTTTTGCTTTTATTTCTTCTTCCAAAGAGATTTTGTTGTACCACTTTTCTACCCACTTTCGATCCGGCTGTCCCTGATATTGCCATCCCTCTTCATGTGGCCTATCCTTTTCCACCTCCACTCGTAGCAGCAGCACCAGCCATGGCTCCTCCAGCCTCACCACCACAGCAGATGCCCTCGGTCTTGATGTCTGAGGCAGAGAGTTCATCTTCCTTATCCTCTGCTCCGAGCGTGGACTACACTGCTGCGGATAACGGCATGGCGAACGGATTCCTTTCTTCGGAATCCATCTAGTTAGATTACCCGCCATAGCAGTAGTAGGTTACAAGATGACCTTCTTTTGGCAGTCTGGGTCATGGGCAGGTGGGTAGGAGTCAGGATTTGTATATGAAATGCCCCGTGGGGACTAGATAGGGTATTGTTCATATAGACAGGCCGATTTATTTTTGTATTAGCGGCCTCATTTTACTACCTTATACTGTTTATTGTATCATGGTCAAACTTGAAAATAGATGTGTATATATATATATATATATATGATGCAGTTTTCAGTAGTTCTATCTATTTCGCATTTCTATTACCTTACTTCCAATACAACGATTACCTAGTATTTATTTCATCGTCAAACAGAAATTGCGAAAAAGCAAAGGGTAAAAATAGTGAAGTAGAGAATGGAATTTAATCAGTTAGTCACATATAATAACTTATCAGGTAATATATTATGACTTAGGCATAGTATTTTGTCTGGTAAGGTGTTACATTTTTTGTATTAGAGCAATTTATCCTAATATATGCCTGAGGATTGGACTAACTATATATGCTCTATATTCTTTAGATATTATCATGCACTGAGTCCTGTCCACATGGATAGGATGCATGTGAGAGGATTGCCTACCTATATGCTATTATTTACTAGCACACTGAACTTAGTATTGAGCCTGATCAACTCAATAACTCTTGTTTTGTGTGTTTAGAACTTGATGGCTTCTGGAAGGCGAGGTAGGCCACGAATGAATCCAACCCAGGAGGAATCTACTGAGTTCCTGGAAACAATGCGAGAAATAGCGCACACTATGCGCGAGTAGGCAGCAGCGGCAACTCAAATGATGGACCAACTAGGAAAGCAGCCAGAGGTAGGTCTTGGAGGGAATCATAATGGCCTTGGAGTGGATCTGGAATACCTCAAATTTACTGAGTTCAAGAAGGCCAACCCTCCTAGCTTCAGGGAGCCTTTAACCTAGATAAGGCAGATGAGTGGGTTAAAGCTATAAGATCTTCTCCATATTAGATTGCACAGATGATCAGAAGGTGACCTTTGCCACCTATATGTTGGAAGCAGACACAGAGTTCTAGTGGAATGGTGCACGCTGATTATTAGAGGGATTCCAAACAAATATTACCTAGGATGTATTTAGAGATGCGTTCTATCAGAAGTACTTCCCTGCCTCTGCCCGCAATGCTAAGGAGTTGGAGTTCATTCACCTTTGTCAAGGGAATAGTGGTGTATCGGAGTACATTGCTAAATCTGAGGAGTTGCGCAAATTTGCCACCATCTATCAAAGGAACCTTGATGATGCATGGAAATGCATGACGTTTGAAGGTGGGTTGAGAGAGGACATCCTTACCACCATAGGACCAATGGAGATCAGAGATTTCCCTACTTTGGTGAACAAGTGCCGCCTGGTGGAGGATTGTAATAAAAAGTTGGTTGTTGCTAGGTCAACCGGCAGTAACTTTAAGAAGGGGTTAGCTCAGCAAGGCCCAAGGTTCAAGCCCAACTTTCAACAGCAGAGAAAGTTTCAGTCGGTGGGCAACAAAGGCAAGCAACCTCAGAGGCCTTTTGGAAACTAGACTTGCAGCCAGTGGGGCAGGAATCATGGCAACCGCCCCTGCTTAGTAGGTCAAAATGTCTATTTTGGATGTGGCAAACTAGGCCACAAAATCTATGAATGTCCTGCCACAAACTCTTAACTGACTCCTAAGCCACAACGCAATGGAAGAGTTTTCACTATGGATGCACAGGAGGTCAACAAGTCGGAAGATTTGATTCAAGACACATGTGAAGTGAATACTAAGACCTTGACTATTTTATACGATTCAGGTGCATCTCACTCTTTCATCTCTCGTGATTGCATATCAGCCTTGCAGTTACCTATTTCTAAATTACCCTATGACTTGCTAGTTTTTACTCCTACAAGTGAGTCTATTAAGACCAATCATATTTGTATGAATGTCCCCTATCAAATAGAAGGTCAAATTTTTTCAGCTAATTTAATTTGTCTTCCCTTGTCCGGCCTCGACATCATTTTGGGTATGGATTGGCTCTCTGCCAACCAAGCCCTGTTAAATTGCTTTGATAAATCCATTGTGCTTCCCTCTATTTCATCTTCTAAAGCAGAAATCCCTGTAAGCCTTTATTTAAACTTCTTAGTAGTATACCATTATGGGGATAAAAGGCAAGGGTATATTCTCTTATCAATTAGTGTAGTGGAGGTTGATCAGAAGTTAGATAATATTCCAGTTGTTAGGGAATATCCTGATGTGTTCCCTAAAGATATTCCTGACTTTTCTCCCAAAAGGAAAATTGATTTCGCCATTGAATTGGTACTGGGAGTAGGACCAATATCTATAGTGCCATACCGAATGTCATCTTTGCAGTTGACTGAACTCAAGAAGCATCTTAAAGAACACCTGGAAAAGAAATTTATTAGGTCAAGTGCATCACTATGGGGAGCCCCAGTTCTGTTAGTTAAAAAGAAAGACGGAGGCATACGACTATATGTAGATTACAAGTAGTTGAACAAGGCAATGATTAAAAATAAGTATCCATTACCAAGGATCGATAACCTCATGGACCAACTACAAGGGGCTACTATATTTTCCAGGATTGATCTACGGTCTAGATATCACCAGATTTGGGTTCCAAAAGAAGATATTCCGAAGACGGCGTTTCGAACTCGTTATGGACATTATGAATACACTGTGATGTCCTCTGGGTTGACGAATGCACCGGCAATATTCATGGATTACATGAATCGGATATTCCGACCATATCTTGACAAATTTGTGGTGGTATTTAGTGATGACATTCTTGTTTACTTAAGAACAGGACAGGAGCATGCAGAACATTTGCGATTGGTTCTGCAAATTCTAAGAGAGAAGAAACTTTGTGCCAAGCTATGCAAATGTGAATTTTGGATGGAATAGGTAAAATTTCTTGGCCATGTGGTATCTCATGGGGGAATTTCAGTGGATTCCACTAAGATAGAAGCAATAGTAAACTAGGAACGGCCAACGATAGTTATGGAAGTTAGGAGTTTCCTAGGTCTGGCAGGATATTACAGGAGATTTGTTAAGAGCTTCTCTCAAATAGCCCTACTGCTAACAAAGTTAATCAGGAAGAATGCCCCATTCAAATGGACACCTAAGTGTGAGCAGAGTTTCTAAAAATTAAAAGAAAAGTTGATAATGGTCCCAGTACTTACTCTTCTGAATCCTTATGGATCATTCGAAGTCTACTGTGATGCTTCTAAGAAAGGATTAGGGTGCGTATTAATGCAGAATAGGAACATCGTCGCGTATGCTTCCAGGCAATTGAAAACTCATGAAAGAAATTATCCAATGCATGACTTAGAGTTAGCGGCAGTGATATTTGCTCTGAAGGTATGGAGGCACCATTTCTACGAAGTGAAGTTTGAAGTATTTTCTGATCACAAAAGCTTGAAATACCTTTTTGATTAGAAGGAATTAAACATAAGGCAACGAGGGTGGATGGAATTTCTTAAAGATTACGAGTTTGAGCTAAAATACCACCCAGGCAAAGCAAACGTAGTGGCAAACACCCTGAGCAGGAAGTCTTTAACTGTGGCATGGATGATAATCAAGGAGACGAAACTCATAGAGAGTTTTCAAGACCTCAACTTGGGAATCTCTATGAAACCCAATGCCATTTAGTTAAACCAACTTAAGATAACCAGTGATTTCAAAGACCAAATCCAACAAGCACAACAAAGAAATGATGACTTCCAACATACAGTGCAACTAATGCAATCTAGCAAGCTAACAGGATTTACTCAAGATACAGAAGGAATATAGCAATATCGGGAAAGAATATGCGTACCTGAGCAGGATAATCTCAGTAAGAAGATACTGGAGGAAGCCCATAAGAGTGAGTTTACCATACATCCTGGCATTAACAAAATGTATCAAGATCTTAAGAGGATGTTTTGGTGGCCAGGCTTTAAGATAGATGTGGCAAATTTTATGAACAAATGTTTAACCTGCTAGAAGGTAAAAATAGAGCATTAGAGACCAGCAGGAACTCTGCAACCCATAGAGATTCTGGAATGGAAATGGGAAAGTATTTCCATGAATTTCGTGATTGGCTTACCAAGAACGCCCTTAGGATATGATGCTATATGGGTCATAGTGGATAGGCTAACCAAATCCGCTCCCTTTTTACCCATTTGAGCGAATTATCCTCTAGAAAAATTGGCTCAATTGTACATTCAAGAAGTGGTATAGCTATATAGTATTCTTTCAATAATCATTTCAAATCGAGATCCAAGATTCACCTCACGGTTTTGGGGAGCACTCCAGAAGGCATTTGGCACTAGGTTATGTTTAAGTACTGCGTACCATCTGCAAACAGATGGCCAGACCGAGCAAACTATTCAGACTTCGGAAAATATGCTACGAGCGTACATTTTGGAACAGCGTGGAAGCTGGGATCGATACTTACCGTTGGCCAAGTTTGCGTAAAATAACAGTTACCATGTTAGCATCAACATGGCTCCATATGACGCTTTATATGGATGGAAGTGTCAATCTCCTCTGTGTTGGTATGAATCAGGAGAACAGAGTCTATTGGGATTAGAATTAGTCAGACAAACTACAGAGCAAATCAAAAGGATTCGTAGCAAGATACTTGCAGCCAAAAGTCGTCAGAAGAGCTACGCGGATGTCAGGAGACAGCCATTGGAGTTCCAAGAAGGAGACCATGTATTTCTAAAGATAACACCCACAACTGGAGTAGGTAGAGCCATTAAAGTTAGAAAGCTAAGCCCTCGCTTTATAGGTCCTTTTCAAATTTTGAAACGAATCAGACTAGTAGCGTATCGAGTCACCTTACCTCTACATCTGTCAAATCTTCATGATATTTTCCATGTTTACCAGCCTGACCCTACTCCTCTCTTGGAACATGAATCAGTCCAATTAAGGGATGACTTAACTTTTCATGTACCCCTAGCACAGATAGTGGACAGGAGCATCAAGCACCTTCAGAATAAAGCCGTACAATTAGTGAAGGTGGCATGGGGACACGAAGACTCAGTGGATTGTACATGGGAATTAGAATTCGATATAAGGAGGGAGTCTCCTGGATTATTCTCAGGTACTAAATTTTGAGGACAAATTTTTTTTAGGAGGGTAGTAATGTAATGTTCGAAAGAATATTTTATCATTAATGATCGAGATGTTCGATTTTTATCGAATAAGTGGGTTTAATCGGAATTCGATTAAGCATTTTACTTAAAGCCAATTAGAATGAATTAGGCTTGATAGAATTAGATTAGGAACATAGGACAACTCACAGAATTCTTCTAAAAACTGATTTGCCGATTTAAGAGAAATCGGTAAGATATCGGTACTTTAAACTATCGGAACTGGATCAATAGAACTTATATGATGAGTGCCCTAGGATGAATAGCTAGGATTTAGCCAAAATAACCCACATGTGGTGCCTTGATCAGCCATGGAGAGTGGGAAGCCAAACCAAAATTAAAGGCAAGATGAAATCCACCAATCAACTTCAACTTGCTTTAGAAGTTTTTCTTCCTTTCCTTTTCTGCCCTCATAATTCGGCCCTTTATGTGTGTTGACCCCTCCCCATTCTTTTCTCCATCGTCTCATCTCATTTCAACTCATATCATCCTCCTCTCTCGCAAACTTTCAAGCCACAACAAGATTTCTTTAACTCCAACCATAAATCTAATAAGAATCACACATAGGAAAGGTAGGAATCCAACCTCTCTTGTTATCCTCATGATATTCATGTAATTTGGAGTGATGATGATGGTTTATGATTAAATTTGCACATGTGCTGTGATTAGAATTGGAATTGGTATGAAAGAACTTGAAGAAAAGAGAAAACCCAAGAAGCTGCTAGGATTTTCCTCGGCAGTCCATACAGTGGAGTGTACAACTCTACCTACAACCATTTAAATTTCATGAATCTATTTTTATATAAAACTAGACATTCAGGAATTTCTATAAATATATAATATAAGGTCATTGGATCAGTATAGAGATAGTTATGAATTTTTGAAGTTTGACCTAGAAATCAAGACTTTCATCTGGGCAGTATGGGTTGAGAAGGGTACAACTCACCTTACATAACTCCAAATTGATTGAATCTAACATTATTTGAAAGCTAACACATGAAGGAATATCCCATAAAAATTTTAGAATCAGATTCATTGCCAACTATCGGCAGTACATCAATGAATTCATCTTAAGTTCAACCTATGCTGAAACAAGGTAGTCCAGTAAGGTCAAGTTTTAGGGCTTATATCTTGAATTATACTTATTCAAATGATATGAAACTTTTTTCATTTGAAAGCTTGTTCTGTTAGATTTACATTGATATATATTTCATATGATTTCACATAGATTTCTATTTTTAGTGAATTTTCTCTTATAAGAGTGTAATTCTGGCTAGAAATAGAGCTAGATCGGGTATACTGAAGGTTGAACTCAGAACTTAGCAAATCTAGAGCTAGATCGGGTATACTTAAGGTTGAGCTCGGAATATAGCAAACATAGAGCTAGATCAAGTATACTTAAGGGTGAACTCGGAACTTAGCAAATATAGAGCTAGATCGGGTATGCTTAATGTTGAACTCGAAACATAGCAAACATAGAGCTAGATCGAGTATACTTAATGTTGAACTCAGAACTTAGTGAATAGTAAACTAGATTGGGTATAGTTAATGTCAGAACTCGGAATTTAGGAAACACCCTCATAAAAGTCTTGGAAGATCAAATGTAGACTAAGGTCGGAGATTGGGATCAACCCAGAATCAATCTCGGAGGTCGAACATACCCGAAAGTCGGAACTCATATAAGATCAAAACTCGGGCCCCATTTAATTTTGGAAATTCAATAGGAATTAAAAGCTTGCAAGATAGATTAAGAATTAAGATTTTAAAACTTGCCTCTATTGATATTGTTATACTCTAGTTACGAATATGATGCTTTATATTGGATTTGCTGTTTAATTAAAATTTTCTGGTTATCTAGCACTATTCATGGGAAGTGGACATGATCCGTTATGCCACCGAAATTTCGGCAAATATTGCAATTAATATTAATTTACAAGTTATGCATGCATTGGTCAAAGCATGAGACAAGTAATACTACCCTTATAAGAATGAGGAAGGATTTCCTTGTGACTTGGGCCAGCCCCTGAACACAGTTAAGGGGAATAGATCAGTGGGAAAGTCGAGGAAAGTAAACCTGGTGACCCTGTATAGGAACGAGCTCGATCCTAAAAACCGGGCTATTACACAGGAGTCTTAAGGCCAATATACTCCCAGGGGACCAAGTATGGAAAAATATGAGTTAAAGTCAAGTGCATTATCATTTCTGCATATCCACAGTCTCTATTACCATGTTTTGAGTTAGTTGCACTATTGTATGCTATATATGTACTTTTGTTTACTCTACAGCTGCCACTTAATTATGTCAAAATATATGTCTTGCTGTTTATTTCTTTGTTTAATTTTCCTTTATCTCCTTAAGTAAAACCAAGTTGTGTTTCGTGCTATGATTTCTATAATTAATTGAGTAAAACATCCTGTTGATGTAACATTTTCTTTTAATTAACCAAAATCCAAAACACTTGAGAATGACAGCGATGACAGATATATATATACTTAGGATTCCTATTAAGAAATCTTTATTTCTTACCCTACTATACATCTCCGTGTCATTCTCAAAGCATGGAGAACGCGACAACCGGCGTCCTATTTATTGAGTTTCCTGAGCTTCACATCCATCTCAATCCATTCATAGACTCTCTGTACATATTCAATAGATGTCAGTTTCGCTTTTATTTCTTCTTCTAGTGAGATTTGCCTGTACCACTTTTCCACCTGCTTTTCGTTCCTGCTGTCCCTTATATTGCCATCCCTCTTTATGTGGCCCATCCCTTTCCACCTCCACCCATAGCAGCAACACCACCCATGGCTTCGCTAGCCTCAACACCACAGCAGATGTCCTCGGTCTCGATGTCTGAGGCAGAGAGTTCATCTTCCTCATCCTCTGCTCCGAGCATGGACTACACTCGTGCGGATAATGGCATGGTGAACGGATTCCTTTCTTTAGAATCCATCTAGTTAGAGTACCCGCTGTAGCTGTAGTAAGGGTACAAGATGACCCTCTTTTGGCAGTCTAGGTCATGGGCAGGTGGGTATGAGTCAGGATTTGTACATGAAATGTCTCGTGGGGACTAGATAGGGTACTGTTCATATAGACAGGCCGATTTATTTTGGTATTAGTGGCCTTATTTTACTACCCTATACCATTTATTGTATCATGGTCAAACTTGAAAACAGATGTGTGTATGTGTATATATATATATATATATATATATATATATATATATATGTGTATATATATATATATATATATATATATGAGATGCAGTTTTCAGTAGTTTTGTCTGTTTCACATGTTGATTACCTTACTTCCGGTATAACGATTATCTAGTATTTATTTTATCATGAAATAGAAATTGTGAAAAAGCAATGGTAAGAATAGTGAAGCAGAGAATGCAATTTAATCAGTTAGTCACATGTAATAACTTATCAGGTAATATATTATGACTTAAGCATAGTATTTTGTCTGGTAAGGTGTTACGGTATGCATAACCGCTTGGCTGTGAATGAAATTAGTTGCTATCGTACTTAGCTTAGTATTGAGCTTGAACAACACAATATTTTGTTGTGTGATTAGGAACTAATAGTTTCCCATAGGCATAGAAGGCCATGAGCTGAATCTATTCTTGAGGATTCTGTTGACTTCATGGGCACTCTGCAAGAAATGGCATACGCAATGAGGGAACAAGTAGCAGTACGGCATCAAATGATGGATCAGTTGGGGAGACAGCCTAAGGCCGGAAAAAGTGGAAATCCAAATGGTTCGGAGTTAGATCTATAGTATCTTAAGTTTGCAAAATTTTGGAAGGCAAGCCTGCCTAGCTTCAAGGGAGCCTTTAATTCGGATAAAGCTGAAGAATGGATCAAAGCTATAGTAAAGGCCTTCTCAGTTTTGGCATGCACTAACTATCATAAGTTGGACTTTGCTACCTATATGTTAGAGGCGGATGCAAAATTCTGGTAGAATGGCATGAAGAGACTATTGGAAGATTCCCAGTCCAACATAACCTGGGAAGTGTTTAAAGAGACATTATATCAGAAGTACTTTCCTGCTTCTATTCAGAACGTGAAGGACTTGGAAGTTTTACAACTCCGACAAGGAGATAAGAGCATGTTTGAGTACATAGCCAAGTTTGAAGAGTTATGCAAGTTCTCTATTACCTATCAACAAAATCCAGATGAGGTTCAGAAATGTATTAAATTTGGAGGTGGCTGAAGGGAAGATATCCTTGTAACCGTCCGACATATGAAAATCAGAAACTTTCCTACTCTAGTAAACAAGTGCAGACTTGTAGAAGAATGTAATAGGAAAATAAGAATTGCCAAATCTGATACCCATAAGAAACAGATGGCACCTAAGCTCCAGGACTTCGAGAATACCCTGCTGTTGAAAAGGCAATTTCAACCTGATAGGTGCGAGGATAGATAGCCACAAAGACCGATTGTGAAACAAAAATGCCCAATATGTGGAAGGGATCATTGAAACAAACCCTGTTTGATTGGACAAGATGTGTGCTTCAAATATGGAGAACTGGGGCATATTGTTAGGGAATGCCCACATAAGTATCGGTTATCTGCTCCAAAGCCACAACATCCAGGAAGAATTTTTACGTTGAGCGCTGAGGAAGCTACACCTAGAGGAGCCAAAGTGAGAATTAGAGATAAATTAGAATAGGAATTTGGCTAATTTAGTTTTTAGTCAGTCCTATTATGTCAAATGGATCTACATCTATTGTGCCTCTTTCAACTCTACTTAATAAACCTCTTTGTGCTTATGTGTGAACTTTTATTTAAACTCTTGTGGTTATAACTAGTTAGCTTAGTGACTAAATTTTGAGAACAAATTTTTCTTAGGAGGATAGTATTTAACATTCCAAAACACAATATATCTGAATTGCACAATTTTCTTATTTATTCGGTTATAGTAGAAAAAAAGAGTAATTGGGATTGAAATATAAACATTAGGGCTAGAAAAAATTGAGTTTGTTATGTAGAAAATTTAAGAAGACCATCGGAAATGTTTTGAGAAGTTAAGAGAAGTCGGTAAAGATTTCGGTATTGTAAAATATAAGAACTAGACTAGTAAAAATTTACACTTTAGACCCTAATTTGGATGGCCAAGATTGATCCATCTTCATACCTTGGTGGTGCCATCTAAGCCCTCCAAAGTGGGCAGCCAGGCCAAATTGGATAATGGCTTCAATTCTACCAATGAAGACACATAAGTCCTTTTCACTCATTTATAACTAACAACTCAACAAATCCCCATTTTCTTCATTGAACATTTTTGCCAGAAAGAAGATAGATCCTCTCCTTCATTTGTTCTCTATTTCATCCTCCACTTCTTGCTTCTTTACTCTACACAAGTTTCTACACCCAAGGCTTCATCTTTCTAGCTCAAACTCCAAATTTGAGGTAGGATTTCCTATGCTTTACTTGATTTTAATGTTATGTGGCTAATTGGGGCTAAGATGTATCTTCTTATTCCCATGTTGTTTGATGCTTTCATGACTTGTTTCAAGTGATTAAATATGGATAGTGTTGGTTTGGGATGGTTGATTGGGCAAAATCTCAAAGAAAAACACAAACAGTGTTACTGGAAAATAGAAACCCTAGGACCTGTCCATACAACAAACTGCACAGCTTGCTCTACAAAAGTTAAAAATTTATGAAATTATTTTTAGATGAAACTAGACATCTAGAGCTTTCCAACTATATAAATTATAAGGGATCTGAAATGAATGAGCTATGAATTTTTGAAGTAGACCCTTGAATCCTGTCGTCTGTTCTAACTATTATGGGTTGTGTTGGGTATAATTTGCCCTATACACCTTCAAATTGAGTGCAACAAATTTTGTTAGGAAGCTAACACATAAGTAATATGTTATAAAAATTTCAAATTAGATCTTTTCTGTGCTGTTCCTAGTAATTCCTTAAATTTGCCCTAAAATCCTATACGTAGGAAACAGGGTAGCTCCTTTCAATCCGAATTAAGAGCCCATAACTTAGGCTATACTTACTCATTCAATATTAAACTTATAGGGAATAAAAGATGGTCTAGATGGATTCACTTAGACAAAAATTTTGGATAAATGAGGAAGACTTCGAATTTTGGTAGATTTTAACATTTAAGTACCTAGATCTGCTCCTCATCAGGGTAACTTGGAGTAAAAGCTTAATAACTTGATGTATACTAAACAAAACATAGTAGGAGCAAAGAGAGCTAAAAATAGACATATAGTGCTACAACATTAAAATTTCAGGCCTAAATAAGTTAAGATCAAATTTATTGTATAATTTACAAAACAGGGCAGAATCAAGGACATAAGGCAGAATGGCGAATTCCAAAAAGTGGCAAGCTCTTGAATTCTAACTTGTAAATTTAGCTAGTTTACTGGTGCAAAACCCTTATTAGAATGTTGAAGTTATGTCATATAACTGTGATGTTTCTGTTATGTGACTTGGCTGAATGAGATAAATCTGTTGCCTTGCTAGGGAAGCTTATTTCAGTTGTTGTGCCACCGGATTTTTGGAAAAATACTCTTATGCATGTATGATACCTCATCATTTCAAATTTAATTTATCACAAATGCATGAATTACGAGGAAAGAAAGGATTCGATGTGACTTAGGCCAGCCCCTAAACAGATTTAAGGGGAATAACTTGGTGTGAGAGTTAGAGAAAGTAAACCCGGCAATTTCGTATAGAAATGAACTCGGTCCTAAAAAGCAGGCTATAACCCAGAGGTGATAGAGGCCATTCACCTCCAGGGAACTAAGTACAGAGGAAAATAAGAAAATACAGACACCCTAGGGATAACAATACATAACGCCTAGGTGTATTGAGGAAGGAAAGTTACAGAAAAACCAGAAAGTAAAGTGCACTTGCATAAGCTTTTAGCAGCATCTGCATGCATAAGTTTTTATTTCATTAATTGTCTATTGTTACTGTTATGATATATCTTCTCTTCTATCAAGTATGTGAATAAAAGAAACCTACGTCGGACGAATATGTTTTGGAAAATTAATACTTGAATTTCTATCCTGTGTATGCAAAAAGAATTATTTTTCCTAATAAACCGAAGCAGCTGAAACGACAATGATGACATGGATCACCAAGTAGCCTAGGAATCCTACTGAGAATACAACCTAGTGAAATGTGACCAAGATTAGACTAGCTATTGAAGACAATTTACAAGTATATGTGTGTATATACGTGTTAATAGTTGAAGAGTTATTTAGTAACACCTATATTGGTGGATTGTAAATGAATATTGTATTGTTTGCAAGAGAGATAAAGGAAATAATGAATCAAGGTCCATTCAATTTAACTGTAGTAACTTGTCAAGATAATATTATGAGTTAAGCATAGTATTATATTTGAGAGACTGTTACATTTTGTTATCTGATAAGTTCGATCCTAACTGGACCTGAGGATTGGACTGACTATGCTTCCAGTGCTCTATGAATTCTTAGTTAATATCATGCAATGAATCTTATCTGTTTAGATAGCATATAGGATTAGGTATGCATGACTGCTTGGCTATGAATGAAATTAGTTGCTATCGCACTTAACTTAGTATTGAGCTTGATCAACACAATATTTTGTTGTGTATGATTAAGAATTAATGGCTTCCCGTTGGCACAGAAGGCCATGAGCTAAATCTATTCGTAAGGATCCTACTGAATTCATGGGCACTCTATGGGAAATAGCATATACAATGAGGGAACAAGTAGCGGTAGGGCATCAACTGATGGATCAGTCGGGGAAACAACCTGAAGCTGGCCATGGAGGAAATCCAAATGGTTCAGAGGTAGATCTAGAGTATCTTAAGTTTACGAAATTTTGAAAGGCGAGCCTGCGTTGCTTCAAGGGAGCCTTGGATTCAAATAAAGCAGAAGAATGGATCAAAGAATTGGAAAATGGCTTTTCAATTTTGGCCTACACTAACTATCAAAAGGCAAAGTTTGCTACCTATATGTTAGAGGTGACTGCTGAATTATGGTAGAATGGCTTGAAGAGACAATTGGAAGATTCCCAAACCAACATCACCTGGGAATTGTTTAAAGAGGCATTATATCTAAAGTACTTCCCTACTTCTATTTGGAACACGGAGGAGCTGGAATTCTACAGCTCTGACAAGGAAATAGGAGCATGTCTGAGTACTTAGCCATGTTTGAAGAGTTATGCATGTTCTCTATTATCTATCAACAAAATCCAAATAAGGTTTTGCAATGTATTAAATTTGAAGGTGGCTTAAGGAAGGATATCCTTGCAACCATGGGACTTATGGAAATCAGAAACTTTGCTACTTTGGTAAATAAGTGCAGACTTGTAAAAGTATGTAATAGGAAATTAAGAATTGCCAAATCTGCTAACCACAGAAATAGATGGCACCTGAAGCCAGGACTCTGAGAATGCCCTGCCGTCAACAAGGCACTTTCAACTTGATGGGTACGAGGATAAATAGCCACAAATACCAATCCTGAAATAAAAATGTCCAAAGTGTGGAAGGGATGATTGAAACAAACCCTATTGGGCTTGATAAGATGTGTGCTTCAAATGTGGAGAACCGGGGCATATTATTGGGGAATGCCCACATAAGTACCAGTCACCTGCTCCAAAGCCGCAACATGCAGGAAGAATTTTCACCTTGAATGTTGAGGAAGCTACATCCTAGTGGAGCCAAAGCGAGAATTAGAGATAAATTAGAATAGGAATTTGGCTAATTTAGGTTTTAGTCAGTCCTATTATTTAAACTCTACTTATTGAACCTTTGTGTCCTTATGTGTAAACGTTTATTTAAACTCTTGTGGTTCTAGCTAGTTAGCTTTGTAACTAAATTTTGAGAACAAAATTTTCTTAGGAGGTTAGTATTGTAACATCCTGAAATAAGATATGTCCGAGTTGCACAATTTTCTAGTCTATTCAGTTGCAGTAGAAAAAAAAAGAGCAATTAGGATTGAAATATAAAAATTAGTGCTAGAAAAAGTTGAGTTTGTTATGTAAAAAATTTAAGAAGACCATGGGCAATGTATTGAGAAGTTAAGAGAAGTCAGTAAAGATTTCGATATTATATAATGTAAGAACTAGACTAGTAAAAATTTACACTGTTAGCCCCTAATTTGGATGGCCAAGATTGAGCCATTTTCACACCTTGGTGGTGCCATCTAAGCCCTCCAAAGTGGGCAACCAATCCAAATTGGATGATGGCTTGAGTTCTAGCAATGAAGACACACAAGTCCTTTTCACTCATTTATGACCAACAACTCAACAAATCCTCATTTTCTCCATTGAACATTTCTGCCAAAAAGAAGGCCATTCCCCTCCTTCATTTCATCCTAAACTTCTTGCTTCTCCATCCTATATAAGTTTCTACACCCAAAGTCTTCATCTTTCTAGCTCAAACTCCAAATTTGAGGTAGGATTTCCTATGCTTTCCTTAATTTTATTGCTATGTGCTAGATTGGGGTTAAGATGTATATTCTTATTATTATGTTGTTTGATGCTTTCATGACTTGTTTCAAGTGAATAAAGATGGATGTTATTGGTTTGGGTTGGTTGATTAGGAAAACTCTCAAAGAAAAATAGAAACAGGGTTGCTACAAAACAGATCCCTTGGACCTATCCATAAGGCGAACTGCACAACTTGCAATACAAAAGTTAGAAATTTATGAAATTATTTTCATATGAAACTAGACATTTAGGGCTTTCCAACTATATAAATTACAAGGGATCTGAAATAAAGCGGCTATGAATTTTTGAAGTAAACCTTTGAGTCCTGTCCTCTGTTCTGACCAGTACCAGTTGTGTTGGGCATAACTTGCCATCTACACCTTCAAATTGAGTGCAACAAATTTTGTTAGGAAGCTAACACATAGGATAACATGTTATAAAAATTTCATATTAGATCTTTTCTATGTTGTTCCCAATAATTCCTTAAACTTGCCCTAAAATCCTATACGTAGGAAATAGGGCAGCTCCTTTCAATCCAAAATTAAGAGCCCATAACTTGGGCTATACGTACTTATTCAATATGAAACTTATGGTTCAGATGGCTTCATTTAGACATAAATTTCGAATAAAATGAGTAAGAATTGGAATATTGGTAGATTTTAACATTTAAGTGCCCAGATCTACTCTTTATCAAGGCGGCTTAGAGTAAAGCTTAATAACTTGATGTATACTGAACAAAACTTAAAGGGACCAAAGAGAGCTAAAAATAGGCACATAGTGCTACAATATTAAAATTTCAGGCCTAAATAAGTTAAGATGAATTTATGGTATAATTTACAAAACAGGGCAAAATCAAGGACATAACACAGAATAGCGAATTCGAAAAAGTGGCAAGCTCTTGAATTCCAACTTGTAAATTTAGCTAGTTTACTGGTGCAAAACCTTATTAAAATGTTGAAGTTATGTTATATAATTGTGATGTTTTTGTTATGTGAACTAGCTGAATAAGATAACTCTATTGCCTTGCTAGAGAAGCTTATTCCAGCTGTTGTGCTGCCAGATTTTCGGTAGAATACTCTTATGCATGTATGATACCTCATCATTTCAAATTTGATTTATCGCAAATGCATGAATTATGAGGTAAGTAAGGATTCTATGTGACTTGGGCCAGCCCTTGAATAGCTTTAAGGGGAATAAGTCGGTGTGAGAGTTGGGGAAAGCAAACCCAGCAATCACGTATAAGAACGAGCTCAGTCCTAAAAAGTTGGCACTTGTGGATGGCAATAAGTAATGCCTATGTGTGTTAAGGAAGCCATTCACTTCTAAGGGACCAAGTACAAAGGAAAATAAGAAAATGTAGACACCCTATGGATGGCAATAAGTAACACCTATATGTGTTAAGGAAGGAAAGTTATAGAAAAACCAGAAAGTAAAGTGCACTTGCATCAGCATTTAGCAACATCTGCATATGCATAAGTTTTTATTTCATTAATTGTCTATTGTTACTGTTATGAGATATCTTCTCTTATATCAAGTATGTGAATAAAACTAACCTGCTTCGGACAGATACGTTTTGGAAAATTAATAAACGAATTTTTATCTTGTATATGCAAACACAATTATTTTTCCTAATAAACCGAAGCAGCTAGAATGAGAATGATGACATGGATTGCCAAGTAGCCTAGGAATTCTACTGAAAATACAAAATTTTCATTCCTATGTGTTTTTGCATGTCCTCTCTAGACAACTCAAAATATTTTGGGAAAGGCCAACCTAGTGAAATGTGACCAAGACTGGACTAGCTACTAAAGATAATTTACAAGTATATGTGTGTATATACGTGTTGGTAGTTGAAGAGTTATTTAGTGACACCTATATTGGTCGATTGTAAATGAATATCATATTATTTGCAAGAGAGATAAAGGAAATAATGAATCAAGTTCCATTGAATTTAATTGTAGCAACTAGTCAGGATAATATTATGGGTTAAGCATAGTATTATATTTGAGAGACCATTACATTTCGGTATCGGAACAGTTCGATCCTAACTGGACCTAAGGATTGGATTGACTATGCTTCCAATGCACTTCTGGAATTCTTAGCTATTGTCATGCGATGAGTCTTATCTATTTAGATAGGATATAGGATTAGATATGCGTGACTGCCTCGCTGTGAATGAAATTAGTTGCTGTCATACTTAACTTAGTATTGAGTTTGATCAACTCAATATTTTGTTATGTGTGATTAGGAACTAATAGCTTCCGGTAGGCATAATAGGCGATAAGCTAAATCTATTCCAGAGGATCCTGCTGACTTCATGGGCACTCTGTGGGAAATAGCATGCGCAATGAGGGAAAAAGTAGGGCAAGGCATCAGATGATGGATCAGTTAGGGAGATAACCTGAAGCTGGCCAAAGAAGAAATCCAAATCGTACAAAGGTAGATCAAGAAGATCTTTAGTTTACTAAATTTTGGAAGGCGAGCCTGCCTAGCTTTTGGGGAGCCTTCGATCCGAATAAAGCTGAAGAATGGATTGAAGCGATGGAAAAGGTCTTTTCAATTTTGACCTGCATTAACTATCAGAAGCTGGAGTTTGCTACCTATATGTTAGATACAGATGCTAAATTCTGGTATAATGGCCTGAAGAGACTATTGGAGCATTCCTAGACCAACATCACCTAGGAAGTGTTTAAAAAGGCATTATATTATAAGTACTTCCTTACTTCTATTTGGAACACCAAGGACCTAGAATTTTTACAACTCCGACAAGGAGATAGAAGCGTGTCTGAGTAGTAGCCAAGTTTGACGAGTTATGCAAGTTCTCTATTATCTATCAACAAAATCCAGATGAGGTTTGGAAATGTATTAAATTTGAAGGTGGCTTAAGGGAGGATATCCTCGCAACTGTGGGATCTATGAAATTCAGAAACTTTGCTACTTTGGTAAACAAGTGCAGAGCTGTGGAAGAATGTAATAGGAAATTAAGAATTGCCAAATATAATGCCCACAAGAAACAAATGGCACCTGAAAACTAGGACTTCGAGAATACCCTGTTGTCGAAAAGGCAATTTCAACCTAATAGGTGCAAGGATACTCTTATGCATGCATGATACCTCATCATTTCAAATTTGATTTATCGTAAATACATGAATTATGAGGAAAGTAAGGATTTGATGTGACTTGGGCCAACCCCTAAATAGATTTAAGGGGAATAAGTCGGTGTAAGAGTTGGGGAAAGCAAACTCAGCAATCACGTATAGGAACGAGCTCAGTCTTGAAAACAGGCTATTACCCAGATGTGAGAGAGGCTATTCACTTCTAGGGGACCAAGTAAAAAGGAAAATAAGAAAATATAGATACCCTAGGGATGCCAATATGTAATGCTTAAGTTTGTTAAGGAAGGAATGTTACAAAAAAGCTAGAAAATAAAGTGTGCTTGCATCAGCATTTAGCAGCATCTGCATATGCATATGTTTTTATTTCATTAATTGTTTATCGTTACTGTTATAAGATATCTTCTCTTCTATCAAGTATGTGAATAAAACTAACCTACTTCGGATAGATACATTTTGGAAAATTAATAAATGAATTTCTATCATGTGTATGCAAACACAATTATTTTTCCTAATAAATCGAAGCAGCTAGAATGACAACGATGACATGGATAACCAAGTAACCTAGGAATCCTACTGAGAATACAAAATTTTTATTCCTATGTGTTTTCCATGTCATCTCCAGATAACTCAAAAGATTTTAAAGAAGGTCAACCAAGTGAAATGTGACCAAGATTGGACTAGCTACTAAAGACAATTTACAAGTATATGTGTGTATGTATGTGTTAGTAGTTGAAGAGTTATTTAGTAACACCTATATTGGTGGATTGTAAACGAATATGGTATTGTTTGCAAGAGAAATAAAAAAATAATAAATCAAGGTCCGTTCAATTTAATTGTAGCAACTTGTCAAGATATTATGACTTAAGCATAGTATTATATCTGAGAGGTCGTTACATCATATTTTCAGCTTGTGCTGAATTGTTGATTCTGGACTGTACTATATATTTTGATATTGTGATAGGATTATGCTTTATATACGAAATGCCCCACTTTTAGGGGAAACTCCATCTATTTTTTTTTTTTTTTTCATAAAAACTTTAGTTAGGCTTGCTATGTGGTTAGCCTATTCTATGCACTAGTCATGACCTAGTTGGGAGTGACACTCGACATAATTCATGTTGGTTTAACAACCCTATTTGTGTCATAGATAACCATCATCATTATTAACAAATACAAATGTGCAATTATTTGGGGTGGAAATAGGCCAACGGCCTATTAGGGGCCTATGGCCTGGCTTGTGTTAAGGCCGGCCTGGGCTAACTCATTTAAAGATAAGACCAAGCTCAAGCCTATATAGAAGCTTATTTATCTTAATAAGCCAAGCCTAGGCTCTTTATACAACCTATAAAGCCTAATAGGTTGACCTGTTATACATATATATTATGTGAATTTATAAACTATTAAACATAGGACTCGACTTCCAATATGTTACCGTTCATTTCATTACTTCTCCACCTAGGCTTCTTATTAATCTTATGCATATTTTATATATTTAAAGTTTTCCATTAACCCATTTTAAAACTTAATTTGAAAACCTACTTGACCTCCCATCTACTCTCACCTTTAAACTTATTCCACCACCAAACTTTCTTATGCACCCAAACTAAACCCTCATTCTCCTTTTTCCTCATTCCATCCAAATCCCAAGTGCATCTCACTACCACCACCAGACTCCATCCAGGCCACAGCTCATCGCGCCACCACTTCGCTATTAAGACATAACTCGTTGTAGCTCCGTTACTCCTCTATCCTAATCATAGCTTGCCAACCACCCTCTTTGTATGCCACTGTTGTAATACCCCAATAAACCCATACCATGCTTAAGTCATATTATAGTGTTTTATTAATTGTTACTTATGCTCGTGAAAAACTTAAACTTCATTTTTTAATTTAGTTATGCATAAAATAGAGTAAATTTTTCTTTGTAATAAAATTTGCATTTTGAAATAATTAGAGCCCTAAGCATCATAGCAGATAACTATAAAACATAAACATGATCATAACATTGCGAGGAGTAAAGGCAAATAAAGACGATAAATAATCCATCCCAAGACAAACCATAGATATCATATCATTACAAAAAACATAGACTTTGTCATACATACTTACATATATAGATATAGATATATATATATATATATATATATATATATATATATATATATATATATATATATATATAGGGCTAAAGGTGGGTTGCTATAGTACTCAACCCTAACAACCCCAAGTCATCATACATAAATCATGGTAATGGAAATATAATGTAAATGCTCTTGTCCAACACGAGTGCAACAATGAGCCTTGGTCCTACAATTCCATAGCGGTAATGAAAGAGGATCATTGATAGCACCCACCAATAGAGTTGCATCATGATTGACAGTAGCTACAACAATTGGCCCTTAAAAGCTTCACCTTCAACATCCACTTAAAGCTTCACTGGTTGCTAGGGCTCCATCCTCTGCTGAAGACAATACAGAACATGAACATAAGAAATAATATTTCTTAGTAAGATTCTAACTTAACACGTAAGTATCGTTATTATTATCCCAGCCACTCAAGGTTTTATTAAAAGAAAAGCCATGGGCATACATATAGTTTGATTATTAGGTTTTCAAAAAGGTAGACAGCCAAAGTAGATTCCTTTTAAAAATGTATTCTTATCATGATATAAACATAATCATAATCATGGAGTAGCAATATAGATGGATGCATTATGCATAAATATCTTAAAATTTTCTTTCGTTTCTTTCTTGATCCTTTGCACTTTCTTATGTGCTTCAGCATGATGAACTTTCGGTCATGCATCCACACTTTTCTTATCTTTATTAAGGCGGATGTTACAGCATGGTGAACTTTGGCCATGCTTTTACATACTCACCATTCTTGACATGAAGTAGTAATGAGCTCATACTGTGGTCGTCGCCATATTTCTTTCTCATGAACCTTGGCGGGAGATAGGGTTTAAGTGTGGGTCACCTTCCCTAACAGAAGGATCACATTCTCTTATCTTGTCTTTGAGGGTCACCTTCCCTTACCGAAGGATTATACCCTTGGTTCTATCTTTTCTTCATTAATGCATATGATGTAAATAATTATGCTAAGTCCATAATTTTGATGTCCGCAGTATAATGGTTAGACCAGAGCTTCCCCAAAGTTTGCCAAATAGGGAATTCAATCATCAGTCATTATCATACATCTCACAACATCATATTCATCATAATCAGTATCTTCATCATAATTGCACATAGAGACGTTTATCACAAGCAAAGTCTTATGAGTTTTGCTTAGTAAATTAAGTGCAAACTTTTAAATAGAGTTTCATCTTGTTCAATACTTTTATCCTTCTTGGAGGCAAGTTTCTTCCACTTCTTTTCTTAAATGTTTTAAATTAAAGTATGAAGTTTCAATGTTTTAAGTTGAGTGTTTTGACGTTTTCAAGTTTATTTTTTATTTTGCCTTAGAGTTAGCCTTTACTGAGCTTATGTTTTCAGTATAGTAATTTTGTAAATTCACCATAATTTTGTCTCTTACCATTTTGGCTTGGCTTTTTGCATAATTATACTCCTCTAAGTCCTCTTTTAAACAAAATAAATCTCACCCAAAAATTCAAAGTTTAACTTGAGTTATGCACTAAACAATATTATTATTTAGCTTTTAAGCTTACCCAACCAATAGTAAATTTTCAAATTTACTGGGAGCTCCACAAATGGAATCTACTAGAGATATTTTATGGGAATGTTATCTTATGTCTTAGCTTTTTTAAAAATTTGGTTCCACTAAAAAATGTTTTATATAGCTTGGGTTATAAAGATTTTAGTGTAGGCTATCTAGATAGAAACTCTACTAGGTACAACCCATTTACAAAATTCATAACTTTCTCATTTTAAGTCCAATGAATGCATATTTTACATATATAGAAAGATATGTGAGTCTATTTTAACATAAAATTGGTCCCATTATATTTTGAATTATAGAGATTCAGTTATTATTTTTGACACACAAACTATCCAGAATTTTAGCACCAAAAATTTCCTTTCTTGGGTTAGTTTGTGGAAAACATCAAGATTCATCCTCAAGTGACCATTTTTATTTTTTATTTTACTTTCATGTTTTGAAGTTTTCATGATAAATCAATGTTAAGAGTTTGAATGGAGTTTGATTCCAAAAAGCATTTTGCTCAAAACTAAACATATCTCAAGAAACACTTTAACACTAAGAGTAACTTCATAGAGAAAGAGTAGCAAGTCCTAGAACCACCTAGCTATGCAGAAGCTTAGGAGTTCTAGTTCTTGAAACATACGAAAAAGAAGTTAGAATCACTACCACTAGGAGCTTTTGAAGTGCTTGGAGAGTTGAAAAGGTGAAGAAGGCCTCCCCCCTTAGAGCTTGGAGGTCACGGCTACCAGGAAGAAAAAGGAAGAGGTTTGTGTTGGCTTGCCAAATGGAGCTAAGTGCATGTTTGAATGAGTCCTTCAAAGACAAAAGAGGGTGATCCTTGAAGGGCTTGTGAGAATGGTGGTGGGAAATGAAGTTGGTGGTAGTAGGAAAAGCAAGAACAACAAGAAATAGGTAGTGTAGAGTTTAGAGATAAGTGAGAGCTTGATCCTTAGTGATAGAACGAAAGTTACAAATAAGAGTGTGGAGGAGGGGATTATGGCCATAACATTCAAGACATAGGGCCGATTGCATTTTTACTTTTTGCTTCAAGGATGAACTTAGTGACCTTTGGGTAGCTAAGGTGTTGTTCTACCTTAGAGTCTTGGGTGCAAGGCTTAAACGCCTTTGTGTTTTTTGAGTTGGTTAATGGCTAAGTCCATGCCATTAGTGGGTTGATCCACTTTGGTGGTTCATGCCAAAACTAGTTTGATCCATGTGTAGGATGTAACACTTTAATAGTTCCATTCTATGCTTAAGTCATATCGTGGAATTACTAGTTGTTACTTTTGTTCGCGGAACTAACATTACCTTTTAGAAATTACTTTTTTACTGAAAATAGGGATAAGTTTTTTTTTGGAACAAAATAAGTAAACCGTTTTTGAAATCGAGAGCCATGAGCGCAACGTGAACGTGTAAAACAAACATCGCTTTCTCATTCATATATCACATTTAACATACATAGAAACCATAAGAATAATCATAATCTTAGATAAAGATAACGTTCATTCCACGGCTATCCATAATAATATGATAATAGTCATACTAGAGTCATACATAAGATAATAATGGGTCCGATATCTGTAGTCGGCCCTACACAAGAAACCTACCAAATATATAATAAAAGAAAATACATCAGAAAACCTTACTACCCAAGCATACCATATAACAGAATGATAACCCTATAAATACAACCAAAAGGGGCTATCCTCGTGCTCGGCTCCGCATGTAATTGTCACATCAAGGCATCAGGTGGGAGGAAACCGTTCCTATATCCACTAGGAGAAGCACCACCACGTCCCTCCCCTCGAGCATGTCCTCGCCCACAGGGCACACGAAGTGCGAATGGACCTTGCATGGCCCGGGGGTGAAGCTGGGCCAGTAGATGAAGCAGAAGAATCAGAAGATAAACAAATCATCGAAGGCTGCGACGAACCCGAACGGTGAGATCCCCCAGAATGAGTCGGATAGAAGGGCTCAGATGGATCGATCTCCACATGGTAGCTCGGGTAAGACGACTTCGAGGGATTGAAATCCAATGAAACAGTTGGAATCAAACGAGTATTCGGGTCAGTCTCGTTATTGCCGGTGGAGTATCTTGGTGGCTGAAAATAGGGGCGAATGTCATCCATAGTAACCTCACCAAATGGCTGATGCGGTCGAAAAAATGGGCTCATCACGGGAGTCTGAAACTAGTGATCGTGGAAGATGTAGACCCTCATCACTGTGCTCGCCGACAGCACGGAGGTGTTCAGCACCGGGTCAAAGCACCAGCGCCACACGGGAACTTAATGTAGATCACCATCATGCCCGATGTCGACATCCTTTGAAGACGACATGGAAAACGCAGGAATGAGAAATACTAAATTTCTTAGTATGATTGTGACTAAGCAAACACAGTGTCATCATCATAGTCCCAGCCACTTCAGGTTTAATTATAAAAACAGTGGATAGGTATAAGTTCAATTTTAATAGTTTCAAAAATCGTAAATCCCGAAGCGGGTTACTTTTAACTTTATCATCATATCCATAGTGTCATACATAGGCATACATGCTAATATACATAATATACATTCATAATGCACATAAGGAATATAATAACATGCATGACTATGCAACTCATCAACTTGACCATGGTCTTACTTTGACTTTTATTTTTAGCACGTGCTTAACATTCTTTTACTTTTCCTTTGAAATAGATTGCTTTTGGACATGAGCTCATTCCGTAATTGTCATCATGTAGTACTAACCAAATCAGACTAAGCCGATATTGGTTACTTCCAAGTTGGAGAGTCCTCAATGTCACCCTTGCCTCCCTTATGGAGGTTCCTTGAGTCTTTGTGGATCGCCGTCTCACACTTCCCTTACCGAAGTGATTGAATGGTCATGTCCCATCAATTCTTTTCTTATCATTATACTTTATATGCACAGTTCTTCTTTGACTAGACACATGCAATGATATGACTAAGTCCATAATTTTGACGGAAATCTGGCAGCATAACGGCTAGACCGGAGTTTCCCCAAAATGCCAATCAAAAACTTTCAACCAACAGTTCATCATATCTATATCATATCATCATACTCATCATTCAATCATGAGACAGAACTCAATTAAACTTGTCATTCATCATGCCAAATGGCATCATACATTCATACCCTAAAGGGGGTTTATAGTTGTGTTATTCTTTGTGAAAAGTATTATGAATCATCATATGATTTCTCATGGTTACCCGTGAGAGAATCACATAGTTAAGATATGTATATGTGGTCTTTTAGTTACTTAACTCTCATATGAAATTATTCTTCACTTGAGTTCATGTTTTATAGAACACTTGCTCCAATTAATTAAGTGATTGTTTTCTTTCTTTGAGATAATGCACTTAGTGATTCCTAGGTTCATGGTATGATCAGAAACCCTAATCATACTTTTGTTCCCAAGGAGTTCGAGATCCCTTTAATCCTTGGGTCATAACAACGCATAACCACATCATGAACCCAACAACACCATGTTCACTAAATGCCAAGGGTGATATTAACTTAATCAAGTTACAAAGCTTCAAGCTTTTATCTTAAAGATTAGATCTTTATAAAATAATAGTACAGGTTACTAGCTTTTTAACTAAAAAGTCTTGTTCTTTATGAAAGTTGACTCATTTAATTATTCTAAGACCATCAAGGTCTCAACTTTATGACTTAAAGTTGTCTCTACATTAAAAAGGTTCCTACTTTATTAAATAGTGATATGAAACATTACTTTAAGGTTAAAAAGTCTTAATCTTTATAAAAGCTAACCCTTTCTAGCATTGTTTTGGTTCAAAATCTAAACTTTATGAATGAAATGTTATAAAACAACACTTTTATGACTTAAAGGTCTCATTCTTGATTAAAGTTTGAAACTTTATGAAAGGTATTTTCTTTAAGGTTTGATTTCTAAGACATACAGTGACAAGATATCATTTTCTAACTCAAAAATGCTTATTATGCCAAAAAGCTTAGACTTTTATATGTATTATTGTCTTCAAAACAAAAGAAAAGAAGACTTTATGATGGCACTAAAACTTGCGCCACTTTTTGTGTATCAAGAAGCAAACTTTTTAAAGTTTAAGGCTTTTAGAATATTCATAGTCTTATTAAATTATGAGAAACATAAAAAGATAAGGCTTTTCCAATCATCAACTCATCATAAGTAAAGGAAGAACTTCAAACAAGATACCATCAAGAATACTCAACAATAAGAACATACTTTCCAAAAGTAGAAACTTAAGAACACTTGAAGAACATCAAGAACATATTTAACCAAAAATAGGAACTTTTGCTCATGAAGAGCATGAAAGATTTCCTCAAGTTTTTACTCAAAGATCTTGGTCATGAAGAGAACCAAGCTTCAAGCTTTTTTGAGTAAATAAAACAAAAAGATGAAGATCACTACCTAAGGTTGGAAAATGGTGTCTTTGAGGAAGGAGAAGAAGATGAAGCAGACTTCTCCTTGGTTGATGATAGTGGCAGTTTTGAATGAGCAAGGAGGGAACTCTTGAGTTCTCTTGAAAATGAGTCTTGTAGTGTTTAGATCTTGTCTCCAAAGACCAAAAGATGTGATCTTTGAAAGGCTAAGTGAGTGGTTTTGGATGGTGGTGGTGAGGAAAGGAAGAAGAAGATGGAGAAGAAGATGAGACTTCTAGAGAGAAGTGAGAGGATGAGGGTTTTAGAGAGAGAATAGGATGAGTGAAAATGAGAATGTGTATGTGTATGTGTGTGTATGTGCTTGAAAGTGGCATCCACATTAAAGGGAGGGAGAGAGATATTTTTGTGTTATTTTGTATTAATTAAGGTTTAGGGGGACAAATTGGATGATGGGGGAACAAAGCATGGTCAAACTCTTACATAAAGTAGTCTTGTCTCATGCTTTATGCTTGTATGACATCACTCTTTACTTTATTATCTAATTGACTAAATTTGAATTTAATCATGTGATTAAGTCCTTATACAACTTAATTAAGATGATTAAGCAAGGATTAGTGATTAACACACAAGAACATGATTAACAAAAATTAATCTTGCGATTAACCTTAATCAAACTCGATTAAGCTAATTAAGGGTGACTAGTGCTTAATTAAGCTATCAAGAGTCTGACTTGCTTAATTAGAGACTATCTAATCTCGATTAAGCATTTTCTTTACTTTTTTCATCCGAGTTAACTCATAAACTCTTCGTTAACCCCTTAATTAAGCCATAATCTCATAATTTCTCATTAAGTGCCTAATTACTCAGGGTTATTGAGGTAATTTAGCACAACACGAAATTGAGAATGTTACATTTCTCCTCACCTTTAAAAAGAATTTAGTCCTCAAAATTCATTACCTATAAACAAATTCGGATACTCATTCTTCATTTCGGCCTCCAGCTTCCATGTATATTCTTCCACATTTCCTCTACCCCAAGCCACCTTGACTAAGGGTACTGTCTTAGTCCTCAACTATTTTGCCCCACGATCCACAATCCGAGATGATGGTAGATTGAAAGGTAGGTCCTCCCTTAACTATATGCTTTCAGGCTCAAGTAGATGACTAGGATCGAAATGGTATTTTCTCAATTGAGACACATGGAAAACATCGTGAAGGTTTGACAAATTTGGAGGTAAAGCCATTTGGTAAGCAGTTGTCCTGACACATTTTAAAATTTGAAAAGGGCTAAGGAAACGGGGGCTTAACTTTTTGACCTTCATGGCTCTACCTATGCCGGTCGTAGGAGTGATTTTTAGGAACACATGTTCTCCTTGGAACTCTATAGGCTTTTTCCTCTTATCCGCATAACTTTTTTGATGGCTCTGGGCTGTAAGGATTCTGTCCCTAATCCTTCTGATTTGCTCTGTGGTCTGCCTCACAAGATCAGGTCCTAATAAGCTTTACTCACCCGATTCAAACCAACACAGAGGAGATTGGCACTTCCTTCCATACAAAGCTTCATAGGGTGCCATACCAATACTTGCATGACGACTATTGTTATAGGCAAACTCGATCAAGGGTAAGTATTTGTCCCAACTTCCTCGGTTGTCCAACACACAAGCTCTCAACATATCCTCCAAAGTTTGGATAGTCCTCTCCGACTATCCATCTGTCTGGGGGTGATAAGTTTACTTAGGCAAAGTTTCGTCCCAAATGCCCTTTGCAAGGCTCCCTAGAATCTAGAGGTAAACCTCAAGTCCTTATCTGAGATTATGGTCGAAGGTATGCCGTGCAATCTTATTATCTCTTAAACATATAGCTGGGCTAACTTTTCCAAAGGATAAGTAGCTCGAATAGGCAAAAAATGAGCAGACTTGGTTAATCTGTCAATAACTACCTATATCGCATCGAAACCAGCTTGCATTTTGGGTAGACCCATCACGAAGTCCATAGGGATACTTTCCTATTTCCATTTTGGGATCGCCAATGGTTACAACATACCAGAGGGCTTTTGGTACTCAATCTTTACTTTCTGGCAGACTAAACACTTGCCTACCAACTCCACAACATCCCTCTTCAATCCTGGCCACCAGAACATCTTCTTAACGTCTTGATACATCTTTGTCACACCAGTGTATGGTGAAATGGCTCTTATGAGCCTCCTCTAAAATCCTTCTTCGGAGGTCATCACTTGCGGGTACACAGACTCTTCCTTCAAATTTCCATAGTCTATCTGCACCTTGCTCAAAACCCTTCAACCTTCCTTCTTTCACCAACGCTAGGGTTTTCGAGAACTCTTCTTCCTTACCTTGGGCTTGAGAAATTTGACTCTTGAAATCGCTTGTCACCCTAAGTTGATTCAATCTTAAACTATGGGGGGGTCCTCATAACTCCAAGGTTAAGGTCTCTAAAGCTCCCTACTAGCTCATCCTCCTTGACCATCATCGACGACACATGCAATGATTTCCGACTTAATGCGTCAGCCACCACATTGGCTTTCCCAGGATGATAGTTCAACCCAAAATTGTAATCCTTCAGAAACTCCATCCACCTCCTTTGCCTCACATTCAGCTCCTTTTGATCAAAGAGATACTTCAAGCTCTTATGATCAGAGAGCACCTCGAACCTCACACCATATAGATAATGCCTCCATATCTTCAGGGCAAACGCTACGGCCGCTAATTCCAAGTCATGAGTTAGGCAGTTCACTTCGTGAGGCTTCAATTGTCTAGAGGCATAAGCCACCACATTCCTATTCTGCATCAAGACACAACCTAAACCTCTCCCAGAGGCATCACAGTAAACCTCAAATGGTCCACTAGAGTCCAATGAAACTAATATTAGGGTTGAGATTAACTTACTTTTTAGCTCCTGAAAGCTCTTCTCATAGTCCATCATCCGCACAAATAGGGCATCCTTCCTCGTCAACTTGGTTAAGGGTAAAGATATCTGGGAGAACCCTTTAATAAACCTGCGGTAGTAACTAGCTAAACCCAAAAAACTCCTTATCTCAGTCACTGAGGTTAGCTCTCCCAATTCATCACAGCCTCAATCTTACTTTGATCCACAGCAATACCTCCTTGTGACACCACATGCCCTAAGAACTTTACTTCCTCTATCCAGAATTCACACTTAGATAACTTGGCATAAAGCTTCTTTTCCCTTAAGATCCTTAACATAACCTTCAAATGTTCTTCATGTTTCTCCTTTGTTCTCAAATAGATGAGAATCTCATCTATGAAAACAACTACAAACTTATCCAAATAAGGCCTAAAGATCCTGCTCATATAATCCATGAAAACAGCAAGGGCATTAGTCAATCTAAACGACATCACCGTAAACTCATAATGCCCATACCTTGTCCTAAAAGCCATCTTGGGTATATCCTCTTCCTTCACCTTATCTGATGATATCTAGATCTTACATCAATTTTAGAGAACACAGCTGCACCTCGCAGTTGGTCCATGAGGTCATCTACCCTAGGCAAGGGATACTTGTTCTTGACAGTCACCTTATTTAATTGCCTATAATCCACACACAGCCTCATACTGCCATCCTTCTTTTTCACAAATAACACTGGGGTTCCCCAAGGTGAGGTGCTAGGTCTTACAAACTTCTTTTCCAACAACTCTTCCAACTGTCCCTTTAACTCCGATAACTCCAATGGGGACATCCTATAGGGTGCTATAGAGATTGGCCCCGTACCCGGCAGCAACTCTATAGAAAACTTGATTTCCCTTTCCGAGGGAAACTAGGGTATGTCGTCAGGAAACATATCGAGGTATTCCCTAACTACGGGGATCTTATCCAATACCTGCTTGAGTTTCACTTCACTTGCCATAAGAAGAACATATCCCTGATCACCAAACTCACTACTTCCTACCCTAACAAAGTTCAAAAACAAACTAACAGGCTCAACGGGCTTAACAGGTACAAGGGCAAGAGTAATAGCTTTTTCAGAACAATTTATCATAGCATGGTTAGCCGAAAGCCAATCCATGCCTAGAATCAAATCCAAACCAGACAAAGGCAAACAAATCAAATTCACTATGAAAGACCTACCATCAATTTGGAGTTGACAACTCAAGCAACAATGACAAGCCTTAACTGGTTTCTCAACAGGAGTAGAAACAATTAACATATAAGGCAATATAGACACAGACAATCCTAATCCATCTACATAATCATGAGAAATAAAGGAGTGTGTAGCTCTAGAATCATACAGCATAGTTAAGGTCCTACCATTAACCTCGCACTTACCTTGGATCAGATCGTCGGACCGAGTGGCCTCCTCAGCATTAAGGGCAAAGACCCTTCCTTGGTGTTGGGGCTTGTTGGCAGGGGATAATAGCTTGACAGTGCAGTCTCTAGCGATATGCCCAGGCTTTCCGCATTGAAAACACGCGTTCTGGCCAGCTAAACAAGGGCGTCCTCCATGATGTTTGCCACACTTAGGGCAAGCTTGACCATTCGTTGACTTGGTGGGATTCCTAGTAGGCTTCTGGGGTTGCTTTCCTTTGAAACCTCTACCTTGAAATTGTTTCCTCGGGGGTTGGGGTTTGAACTTCTATCCTTACGATGCCAACTTCTTCTTGTAGGCCTTGGACCTTGCCACGAACAGCTTGCAGTTGCAATCCTCCACAAAACGACACTTGTTGACGAGTATAGCATAGTCACAGATCTCCATTGGTCCTACAGATGCCAGTATCTCCTCATGCAATCCCCCTTCAAACTTCACACATTTCCAACGCTTATCCGGGTTCCTTCAATAAATCGTCGAGAACTTGCATAGCTCTTCGAACTTGGCCGTATACTCAGCAATATTCATGGTCCCTTGATGCAGACTCATGAACTCCAGCTCCATTGCATTTCTCACAGATGCAGGAAAATACTTCTCATAAAAGTTTATCTTGAAAATCTCCCAGGTGATGTAGGTTTGGGCTCCCTCCAATAGCCTCTTTGTGCCTACCCACCAGAACTCAGCATCAGCTTCCAACATATAGGTAGCAAAGGCTACCTTATACTTCTCGGTGCAGGCCAACACCATGAAAATCTTCTCAATGGCCTTGATCCACTCATTAGCTCGATCGGGGTTGTACGTCCCTCTAAAGCTCGGCGGATTTGCCTTCCTGAACTCAACAAACTTGAGGTACTCAAGATCTATATCAACTCCTCCATTGTGCCCTTCGGGACTCTGCTCATCCCTTTGCTCCATTCGCTCCATCATGCGATGGGCAGTAGCAGCTTGCTCCCTCATAGCAGCAGCTATTTCACAGAGCATCTCCATGACTTCCTTGGGACCTTTCGGCTCGTTACGAGGCCTACCACGTCTTCCTGAAGCCATTAGTTCCTGGTACACAAGACAGAAGACATTGAGTTGATCAGGCTCAACATTTATGTTTGAGTGAACCAGCAACTAACCACATTCAAAACAGATGATCATGTACATCTAACTCCTACATCTCATTGTACAGACAAGACTTAAAGCATGACTTAACTAACACGTATGCTTAGAAGCATAGTCAGTCCATCCCCAACCTCTTCAAGGACGAACTACTTTGATACCAAAATGTAACACCTTAATAGTTCCATTCTGCGCTTAAGTCATATCGTGGAATTACTAGTTGTTGCTTTTTGCTCGCGGAACTAACATTACCTTTTAGAAATTACTTTTTACTGAAAATAGGGGTAAGTTTTTTTTTGAACAAAACAAGTAAACCGTTCTTGAAATCGAAAGTCATGAGCGCATCGTGAACGTGTAAAACAAATATCGCTATCTCATTCATACATCACATTTAATATACATAGAAACCATAAGAATAATCACAATCTTAGATAAAGATAACATTCATTCCATGGCCATCCATAATAACATGATAATAGTCATACCAGAGTCATACATAAGATAATAATGGGTCTAATATCTGTAGTCGGCCCTACACAAGAAACCTACCAAATACATAATAAAAGCAAATACATTAGAAAACCTTACTACCCAAGCATGCCATACAACAGAATGATAACCCTATAACTACAACCAAAAGGGGCTATCCTCATGCTTGGCTTCGCATGCAATCATCACATCAAGCATTAAGTGGGAGGAAACTGTTCCCATATCCATCAGGAGAAGCACCATCACGTCCCCCTCCTCAAGCACGTCCTCGCCCATGGGGTGCAGCGCGGGTATGAATCAACCCACGCCCACAAATCGGGGGTGAAACTAGGCCAGTAGATGAAGCAGAAGAATTAGAAGATAGACGAATCAGCAAAGGCTGCGATGAACCCAAACGGTGAGATCCCCCAAAGTGAGTCGGATAGAAAGGCTCAGACAGATCGGTCTCTACATGGTAGCTCGGATAAGACAGCTCCGAGGGATCGGAATCCAACAAAATAGTCGGAGTCAAAAGGGTATCCGAGTTAGTCTCATCATCGTCGGTAGGGTATTTCAGTGGCTGAAAATAAGGGCGGATGTTATCCATAGTAACCTCGCCAAATGGCTGATACGTCGGAAAAATGGGCTCATCATGGGAGTCTGAAACTGGTGGTCATGGAAGATGTAGACCCTCATCGCTGCGCTCACCGACAGCACGGTGGTGTTCAGCACCGGGTTAAAGTGCCAACGCCACACGAGAACTCAATCTAGATCACCACCATGCTGACGTCGACATCCTTTGAAGATGGCACGGAAAGTGTAGGAATGAGAAATACTAAATTTCTCAGTAGGATCGCGACTAGACAAACACAATGTCATCGTCATCATCCCAGCCACTTCGGGTTTAATTATAAAAACAGTGGACAGGTATAAGTTCAATTTTAATGGTTTCAGAAATCATAAATCCCGAAACGGGTTACTTTTAACTTTATCATCATATCCATAGTGTCATACATAGGCATACATGCTAATATACATAATATACATTCATAATGCACATAAGGAATATAATAACATGCATGGCTATGCAACTCATCAATTTGACCATGGTCCTACTTTGACTTTTATTTTTAGCACGTGCTTAACATTCTTTTACTTTTCCTTTGAAATAGACTACTTTTGGACATGAGCTCATTCCGTAACCGTCATCATGCAGTACTAACCAAATCAGACTAAGCCGATATTGGTTATCTCTAAGTTGGAGGGTCCTCAATATCACCCTTGCCTCCCTTATAGAGGTTCCTTGAGTCTTTGTGGATCGCCGTCTCACACTTCCCTTACCAAATTGATTGAAGGGTCATGTCCCATCAATTCTTTTCTTATCATTATACTTTACATGCATAATTCTTCTTTGACTAGACATATGCAATAATATGACTAAGTCCATAATTTTGACAGAAATCTGGTAGCATAACGGCTAAACCGGAGCTTCCCCAAAATGCCAATCCGAAACTTTCAACTAACAGTTCGTCATATCTATATCATATCATCATACTCATCATTTAATCGTGAGATAGAGCTCAATCAAACTTGTCATTCATCATGTCGAATGGCATCATACATTCATACCCTAAAGGGAGTTCATAGTTGTGTCATTTTTTGTGAAGAGTTATGAATCATCATATGATTTCTCATGGTTACCCGTGAGAGAATCACATAGTTAAGATATGTGTATGTGGTCTTTTAGTTACTTAGCTCTCATATGAAATTATTCTTCACTTGAGTTCATGTCTTATAGAACACTTATTCCAATTAATTAAGTTAAGTAATTGTTTCCTTTCCTTAAGAGAGTGCACTTAGTGATTCCTAGGTTCATGAGTATGTTCAGAGGCCCCAATCATACTTCAGTTCACAAGGATTTCGAGATCTCTCTAATCCTTGTGATACCACATCATGAACCCAACAACACCATGTTCACTAAACGCCAAGGGTGATTTTAACTTAATCAAGTTACAAAGCTTCAAGCTTTTATCTTAAAGATTAGATCTTTATGAAATAATGGTACAAGTTACTAGCTTTTTAACTAAAAAGTCTTGTTCTTTATGAAAGTTGACTCATTTAATTATTCTAAGACCATCAAGGTCTCAACTTTATGACTTAAAGTTGTCTCTACATTAAAAAGGTTCCTACTTTATCAAATAGTGATATGAAACATTACTTTAAGGTTAAAAAGTCTTAATCTTTATAAAAGCTAACCCTTTCTAGCATTGTTTTGGTTCAAAATCTGAACTTTATGAATGAAATGTTATAAAACAACACTTTTATGACTTAAAGGTCTCATTCTTGATTAAAATTTGAATTTTATGAAAGGTCTTTTCTTTAAGGTTTGATTTCTAAGACATAAAGTGACAAGATATTATTTTCTAACTCAAAAAGGCTTATTATGCCAAAAAGCTTAGACTTTTACATATATTCTTGTCTTCAAAATAAAACAAAAGAAGACTTTATGCTAGCACTAAAACTTGTGCCACTTTTTGAGTATCAAGAAGCAAACTTTTTAAAGTTTAAGGCTTTTAGAATGTTCATAGTCTTATCAAATCATGAGAAACATAAAAAGATAAGGCTTTTCCAATCATTAACTCATCATATGAAAAGGAAGAACTTCAAACAAGATACCATCAAGAGCACTCAACAATAAGAACATACTTTCCAAAAGTAGAAACTTAAGAACACTTGAAGAATATCAAGAATATATTTTTCTAAAAGTAGAAACTTAAGAACACTTGAAAAACAACGAGAATATATTTAACCAAAAATAGGAACTTTTGCTCATGAAGAGCATGAAAGATTTCCTCAAGTTTTCACTCAAAGATCTTGGTCATGAAGAGGACCAAGCTTCAAGCTTTTTTGAGTAAACAAAACAAAAAGATGAAGATCACTAACTAAGCTTGGAAAATGGCATCTTTCAGGAAGGAGAAGAAGATAAAGAAGGCACCTCCTTGGTTGATGATGGTGGCAATTTTGAATGAGCAAGGAGGGAACTCTCGAGTTGTCTTGAAAATGAGTCTTGTAGTGTTTAGATCTTGTCTCCAAAGACCAAAAGATGTGATCTTTGAAGGGTTAAGTGAGTGGTTTTGGGTGGTGGTGTTGAGGAAAGGAAGAAGAAGATGGAGAAGAAGATGAGACTTTTAGAGAGAAGTAAGAAGATGAGGGTTTTAGAGAGAGAATAGGATGAGTGAAAATGAGAATGTGAGTATGTGTGTGTGTGTGTGTGTGTGTGCTTGAAAGTAGCATCCACATTAAAGAGAGGGAGAGAGATATTTTTGTGTTAATTAAGGTTTAGGGGGACAAATTGGATGATGGGGAAACAAAGCATGGTCAAACTCTTACATAAAATAGTCTTGTCTCATGTTTTATGCTTTTATGACATCACTCTTTACTTTATTGTCTTGTTGACTAAATTTGAATTTAATCATGTGATTAAGTGCTCATACAACTTAATTAAGATGATTAAGCAAGGATTAGTAATTAACATATCAGAACATGATTAACAAAAATTAATCTTGTGATTAACCTTAATCAAACTCGATTAAGTCAATTAAGGGTGACTAGTGCTTAATTAAGCTATCAAGAGTCTGACTTGCTTAATTAGAGATTATCTAATCTCGATTAAGTATTCTCTTGACTTTTCTCATCCGAGTTAACTCATAAACTCTTCGTTAACCCCTTAATTAAGCCATAATCTCATAATTTCTCATTAAGTGCCTAATTACTCAGGGTTATTGAGGTAATTTAGCACAATACGAAATTGAGAATGTTACATAAGATCATTCCACTTTTGGTTAATCAATATGTAAGTTAATTAACCATATTAAGCCTTAATCTTATAGTATAAGATTTAGAAGCAAATGAATGGTGGATGATAGAGGTGGTGTGGCCAAAATTTGCATCTTGAATAATGGGGGAGAGTTTTGAATTTTCTTTGTTATAAGAATTATCTAGGTGTTAATAAATTAGATTAGTTTAATTACTCTTTAAACAATTTTGGTTGAATACACTTTTAAGACTTTTTCTCTAAAAGGAGTGATTCTTACTAATATGTGTTTAGTGTGTAAGGATTAATTAACCACATTTGATTAAAGTAGGACATTTATCAAATGCTTAATTAATAATATTAGATCACCTTAATTATGTTCTTAATCATGAATTAGCATAATTAAGATGATTAAACATTAATTAAATCATTTAGTGTGTCATTATTCAATTGTTGACTTTTCTTGTTGATCATTGACTTTTAGTTGACTTGTTGACTTCTCCCTAATTACTAAACTTTTGCACTTGAGATTAATTAATTAATCCTTGACTAATCACTAATCCCTCCAATTAGGTAGTAATACCGAGTTAATTAGCTTAGGTAGAATTGGGGATGTTATAACTGTTACGCTAGTTCTCCGCCACATCTTTCCAAAAGCAGGTAAGTTGATTACTCTGTAAAATCGATTTTCTTGAATTTTTCTCAATTTTTTTAATTTTTTTTTAGATATTCTTTTCATTGTTTTGATGATTATTTGTTGGATTTCTGGTTTGATAATGTGATGTAAGTGATTTTATTTTTTAATGTTTTGGATCAAACAAGTAATTTAAGGTCTTCATCCATGGGCATCTCTGACCTTGCCTGTAATGCGATATTTTACGTGTTTTTGAATTATGTAACATCATCAATTTCATGTCATGCTAAATTTCCTCAATAAACCTAAGTAATTAGGCACTTAATGAGAGATTATAAGATTAAGGCTTAATTAAGGGGTTAACGAAGAGTTTAGGAGTTAACTTGGATGAGAAAAGTCAAAAGAATGCTTAATCGAGATTAAATAATCTCTAATGGAGCAAGTTAGAGCCTTTATAGCTTAATTAAACTCTATGAGCAATCCGGGCTAGAATAGGGTAGTCTAGTAGGGTCAAGTTTCAGATCTTATATCTCAAGTTATACCTATTCAAGTGATATGAAACTTGTTTCCTTTGAAAGTTTGTTCTGTTAGCTTTACATGGATATATATTTCGTATGATTTCACCCAGATTTCTATTTTTAGTGGATTTTTCCTTACAAGAGTGCAATTCTAGCTGGAAGTAGAATGAGTCTGGGAGAAGACACTCACAACTTGAGTTAATCTCAGAAGTCGTTACTTAGTAAACAGAGAGCTAGGTTGGTACACTTAAAAATTGAACTCTAAATTTAGTAAATAAGGGACTAGGTCAGGGATCTTTAAGGTTGAACTCAGGAATGTGTACTTAAGATTGAACTCAGAAAGTACACTTAAGGTTTAACTCGGGAGGTCATGCTTAAGACTGAACTCGGAAGGTATACTTAAGGCTGAGCTCGAAACTTAGTAAGTAGGAAATTACATTGAATATAGTTCAAGTCGGGAACTTAGAGTTCAGGAAACACTCAAAAATATTGAAGGACCAAATTGTGGGTTCAGGTCGGAGGTCGAGATCATAGGCACATAAAACCCTTATACACATAATTCTAAGACTCGACCCAGAATTAATCTCGAGAGATTAAACACAACCCCAGAAGTCGTAAATCATATAATCTCGAAAAGTTGAACATAAACCCGGAGGTTGAAACTTGTATAATATCAGAACTCGGAATTCATTTAACCTTGAAAGTGAACTCGGGAACCTCATTAAAGATCAAAAGCTTGCAAGATAGATTGATGCTTAATATTCTAAATCTTACACTGATTGATATTATTATATTCTTGGTACGAATATGATGTTCGGTGTCGAGTTACTGTTAATTATAAATTCCTGGGCGTATGCCACTATTCATAAGGAAGCAAACATGATTCATTTTGCTGAGATTTTAGCAAAAAATGCAATTAACATGAATTTGCAAGTTATGCATGCATGGGTCAAAGGGTTAGCCAAGCAATGCTACCATATGAGCATAAGACAAGTAATGCTACCATTATAAGAATGAGGAAGAATTTCCATGTGACTTGGGCCAGCCCCTAAACAAATTTAAGGGGAATAGGTCAATGAGGAAGCCGGGGAAAGCAAACCTGGCGACCCTGTATAGGAACAAGCTCGATCCTGAAAAGCGGACCATTACCCAAGAGTCTTATGGCCAATATACTCCTAGGGAACCAAGTATGGAAAAATATGAGTTAAGATCAAGTACATCATTTTTCATGCATCACCACATTTTTAGTCATCATGCATTAATTTAATTGCACCTTTGGATGTATATATATATATATATATATATATATATATATATATATATATATATATATATATAGATATATATATATATGTTATTGCTCATTTTATGGTTATCATTTATCTATGTCAATGTACAATTTGATTGTATACTTTCTATTTAATTTCCTTTACTTCCTTAAGAAAAATAGAGCTATGTTTCGGACCATGATTTATACAACTAAATGAGTAGGACTTCATAGTGATGTAACATTTTCTTTAATTAACCAAAATCTGAAACACCTAAGAATGGTGGCGATGACAGTTATATATACTTAGGATTTCCTACTAAGAAATCTTTATTTCTCACCCTACTATACACTTCCGTGTCATTCTTAGAGCATAGAGAACGCGGCTACCGACGTCCTATTCATTGAGTTCCTAGAACTCTACACCCATCTCAACCGGTTCATAGATTCTGTGTACATATCTGGTAGATGTCAGTTCTACCTTTACTTCTTTTTCCAGAGCGACTTTGCTGTACCCCTTATGCACTCGCTATTTGACCTTGTCGTTCCTTACATTGTCATTCTTCTCCACATGGCTCATCCTTTTCCACCTCCACCAGTAGCAGCACCAGCCATGGCTCCACTGGCCTCACCACCACAGCAAATACCCTCAGTATCAATGTCCGAGGAGGATCCATCTAAGGCTGCGAGTTCATTTTTCTCATCTTCTACTCAAAGCTTGGATTACACCCTTGCGGATGCCAGCATGGCGAATGGATTCCTTTCTTCGGAATCCATCTAGTTGGAGTATCCACCGTTGCAGCAGTAGTTGTACATGATGACCTT
Organism: Pterocarpus santalinus; assembly: GCA_031439595.1. Classification (NCBI taxonomy): domain Eukaryota; kingdom Viridiplantae; phylum Streptophyta; class Magnoliopsida; order Fabales; family Fabaceae; genus Pterocarpus; species Pterocarpus santalinus. The sequence goes on along the minus strand of CM062523.1, from coordinate 40,878,075 downwards.
CTTTTGACAGTTTGGGTCATAGGTCATAGTTGTACATGAAATGTCCTATAGGGACCCATTAGGGTGTGGTTCATATAGACAGGTCGCTTTATTTTGTGTTAGCGGCCTCATTCTTTTACCATCATGTACTATCCTATATATCTTTTGGCAACTTTAGTAATAGATGTATATGTGTTTATATATATATGATGCAATTTCGGTAATGTTGTCCATTTTGTATTTTCTTCATTTTCTAGAACGCGATTTGTTAACATTGAAAACCAAAGATAGAGTTAAATCAACTAGTCACACGTAATAACTTATCAGGTAATACATTATGACTTAAGCATAGTATTTTGTCTGGTAAGGTGTTACAAAACCTTTATGAGGGAGGCAAGGGTGACATGGAGGACCCTCTAACTTAGAGGTAACCAATATCGGCTTAGTCTGATTTGATTTAGTACTGCGTGACAATGGTCACGGAATGAGCTCATGTCCAAAAGCAGTCTATTTCAAAGGAAATTAAAAGAATGCTAAGCACGTGCTAAAAACGAAAGTCAAAGTAGGACAATGGTCAAGTTGATGAGTTGCATAGTCATGCATGTTATTATATTCGTTATGTGCATTGTGAATGTTTATTATGTACATTAGCATGTATGCCTATGTATGACATTATGGATATGATGATAAAGTTAAAAGTAACCTACTTCGGGATTTATGTTTTCTGAAACTATTAAAATTGAACCGATATCTATCCACTATTTTTACATTAAACCCGAAGTGGCTGGGACGATGACAATGACACTTGGTTTGTCTAGTTTCGATCCTACTAAGAAATTTAGTATTTCTCACTCCTACGTTTCCGTGTCATCTTCAGAGGATGCCGGCGTTGGGCATGGTGGTGATTTTCGTTGAGTTCCCAGTGATGCATTGGCACTTTGACCCGGTGCTAAATGCGTCCGTGATGACTGCTCAGGCAACGATGCGAGTCTACGTGCTCCATAGGCGCCAGCTCCATGTACCCGTGATAAGTTCATTTTTCGGCCCTCATGAGTCATTCGAGAACATCACTATGGATGATATTCGCCCGTCTTTCCATCCTCCAAGGTACCCCACTGACAAAGATTTCGACTCCGACACTCGCCTGACACCAACAGTTTCATTGGATTCCGACCCTTCGGAACCATCCTATCCGAGCTACCACGTGGAGATGTACTTGTCTAAGCCTTCCTTCCCATCCGTGATTCGCCTGTCATCCGATTCGTCTTCTTCTTCAGCAACCCCTCGTCACACTCCACCCTCGGTTCGTGATCGTGGGTTCATTCGTACTCGTGCCGTGCCTTGTGGGCATGGTCGTGCTCGAGGAGGAGGATGTGGTGATGTTTCTCCTGAAGGATTCGGGAACGGCTACCTCCCGCCGGATACGTGAAGTGTTGATTTGCATGCGGAGCTAAGCATGAGGATAGACCCTTTTTGGTTGTAGCGAGGGTTATCATTTCCATTCGGCATGTATGGGCAAATTGGGATTTCTTATGTATTTCCTTCTATCATATATTTTGTCAAGGTACTTTGTAGGGCCAACAGTAAGTATCGAACCCATTATTATCTGTGTATGACTTCTACTATTACTACTATTATATTAACTATGGAATGGCTATGGAATGAATGTTATCTTTATCTAAGATTGTGGTTATTCTCATTGATTCTATTTATGTAAATGCGCTGTATGAATGAGCTAGCGACGTTTGTATTACACGTTCACAATGCGCTTAAGGCTCTCAATTTCAGAAATGGTTTACTCGTTATTGTTGAAAAAAAAGTTACCCCTATTTTCGTTTAAAAGTAATTTCTAAAAGGTAATGTTAGTTTTGCGAGCAAAAGTAACAACTAGTAATTCTATAACATGACTTAAGCATAGAATGGAACTATTAGAGTGTTATAAATTATAGATTCAAGCTATAGCAAGTCCAAGATGTTGCAAATTCAAGATGCTTCCTGTATGTCCTTATGTAACCCTTAATTTATTTATTTATTGGTTGTGAATGATAAGTTTGTGGATTTGTAGCTGTGTCTGTGTCTGGATAATCTGATATTTTTTTATGTACATTAGTCTATGTTTTTGTGTTTTTTAGTACTGATATGATAATGTATTTGGTGTAATAGCTCCCATATTTATTTCCAAGAATCTTTTGCTATAATTATTTTTTGAAAAAAAATTACAAGCTTGATAAACAGGCTTCAGGCTAGGCCAAACTTCTGAACAGGCCAGGTTCAGGCCAAAAAGTAACAATACATGCCTAGCCTGTTACATAAAAAGCCTAACCTAGCCTAGTCTGTTTACATCCCTAGCAGTTATACAACAACAACAACAACAACAACAACAACAATAATAATAATAAAGAAGGCATTTCTATTTCAAATATTTTCTTAAACAAATTTCATATAGGATAATCTACTACTGTTGAATAAAAAAATTAATAAAAATTGAATAGTAATATAATATTTCTTTCAATCTTTATTTTATATTGTGAATATTATATAAGATTCTTAATTTTTTTTCCTTTTTACAATAATGATATACAAGTTTTAATTTAAAATTACTTGGTTTAGTGAGATTTTCTTTTAGGTTTAAGATTAATCCTTGTTAAGAGAGTGTTAAAATTGTCTATATACCTATCCCCAAAAATCCTTTCAATTGACAAAAAATCCTGACATTACTTAAGCTTCTTTTTTTTATTAAACTCAAGTATTTACCATTTAAGTCACTCTTTACAAGACAAAATTTTAAATTTACAACATTGTGAAAGTTATCCTAACTCATAGCTCTTTCCTAATAGTTTTATCCTAAGTAAAACCCTAAATTGGTCCTTAAAAAAATTGTGAGATATCAATTTAGTCGTCAAAAGATTTATAGTAATAACTTAGTCCTTGAAAGATTAATTTTTATTTCATATTAGTCCAAATGTTTGTGAGGGGCGATTTTGTTTCTTTTATCTCAAAATACCAACAAGTGCACTAGGCTAACCAAGTAATAGAGTAATGAGCACAGTATCGATCCCTTGAGGATTAGTTAAGCTAACCTCTCAATTTACTAACATAGATATTATTTAGGCTCAAGAAAAGGTTATAGAGAGTTCAATTTGAAAGTGTGCAAGAAAATAACAATTAAATATGAGAATTACGAGAATGATGAAAATAACTTTAATAGGATAAAGATGCTAGGGATTATATTTCATCAAGGACTTTAATGAGTATTGACCTTCTATGTTTAACTAGTTCTAATTATCTAATTGATGGGCAGGGATCCTAAATAAACTAGTGATAGCCAGATTCGTCTCAAATACTAATTCTATTCTAAACCTTAAAAGACAATTGGAATTCCAAGACATTGAATTCTAAGGCAAGAAAAATTAATGATTTGTGATCTCCTTTGACTAATGTCCTATGACTACCCCACACTATTCATACAAAAATAGGCAGATAATGTAACACCCTACTGAATTCAATACTATGCTTAGGTCATAGTATATCACCCAATAGTTGTATCTCACTCAGTAGTTGTATCACAATAGTGCGTCTCTCACTTTCTTAATTCGTTTTGTCATACCTCATATCTAGTTATTTATTATTTGCCTTACCTCTTGATGGGCTAAGATAGGTTCTTGAATCGAGGCGCAGGTACTGTTTGTAACACCCTACTAATTTTATGTTATGCTTAAGTCATAGCATGAAATTAGTTAGTCTGTATTACCGTATTAATACTTTACTTAATTTTCGTGTTTAATATCTCCGACCGTTGTAACGGCGCGCTGTTATATAATAAAACGCGAATAGCATTATAAAATGTAATAAAGTTTAACGTAATCTAACAGAAAAGATATAAATAAGTGATATATATATATATTCTCAATAGTACGTGTACATATATAGGTTGGAAGCCAACGCTTCAATTTATACATATGGATATATATTAAAAACTGATGAAAAAGGAAACGTCATAATTCCTATTTGCTAAAAGCAGAGGTAGAAATAGCAGAAGCAGACTGTGTCCAATGAGTCCATCTCGGAGTCATAGAGAAGCTGCAGTTCTAGGATCTCAAGGAAAAGAGTGGCCGTTGAGCCCTTCGCCAACATCTGAGAATGATGTGGAAGTACAACACGAAGTGAGAATTTCGAGAAATTCTCAGTAGGGTCTATGTATGACATTCATCTGACGTCACATTCATTCTTAGTTGCCTCGATTTTTATTTAATTGGAAAAGCATGAGTGTGAACTAGGCTATCCATTTTAATGATTTTAAGGAAAAGTCTGGTCCGAGGCAAGGTTCAGTTTTACTTTAATTGGCATAAGAAATAGAACAGATTATAATGAACAGTATAAATGAATAAATGGTAGTGAATAAACATGATAAATAACTGTAAACATCTTAACTTAACCATGCCATGTATTCATGCATTCCTGTAATCATGCAACTAAATCATGAACCTTTCTTTATAAGCCTTTCCTTTACTTTTCATCATTTTCTTTCCATCTCTTGCTCCCCTGGGAGTTCTTGGCCATTTAGACTCCTGGGTAATAGTCTGCTTATCAGGATCGAGCTCGTTCCTATACAGGAATGCTGGGTTTACTTTCCCTGACCTTCCCACCGATCTATTCCCCTTAACTTCTTATCTGGGGCTGGCCCAAGTAGTATGGAACTTGCATAATAACATAATCCTTTTCATAACTTTCATAGCTTTCTTAAGAATGCATATGCATTAACATGTAATTTATAACTTGTACATGGGTTCTACCGAAATTTCGGCAGCATAACGGAACGTGTCCGCCTCCCCATGAATAGTGCCAGCCAATCAATACATCAATTTATTACAAGGAACACAACTTCACATTTATATTCCAACATAGAACTCAAATCCATATCAAATTCATTAAGGCAGGAATCCTGCCTCAGTATATTCAACCAACCCGGTTTTTGTAATTCAAGCCATAATTTCATTTTAACTCATTTGGACCTCAAATTTGAGTATGTTAAAGTGTCATGTGCCTATTTTCTAACCTCTTTGGTCCCATCCAATTTTGGTATCTACAACTCAAGATATCTAGATTTTATCTCGGTCTGCCCATTGGCTAGCCAGAATCAGGCAACTAAAAGTAAAAATCCAATAAAAATCGAAAACTGACTCAAATCATACGAAATTGGTCTCATGTTAAAGCTAACAGAACAAATTTTCATTTAGAAAAAGTCCCACTCAATTTGGCTTAGTGGGGCTCGAGTTACAAGCCCCGAATTCGGACCTTCCTACACTGCCCTGTTCTAGCCCGGTGTGGACATAGGGCGAATTGCGTGGAGAACTGGGAGTAACTGGGACCTTATTAAATTCTGAAATTTTTATGAGATATTCTCCTATGTGTAAGCTTTCTAACAAAGTTAGTTTCACTCATTTTCATGTAGTATAGGTTGAGTTCTACCCTAAATAACCTAATCTGCCCAGAGCCAGAGTCAAAACCCTAGGTTGAAATTCAAAAATTCATATCTCCCGTAATTCTGATCCAAAATCCTTATATGATATGTATATGGAAAGCCCTAGATGTCTAGTTTCACATAAAAATGGTCTCGTTAATTTTAAACGGTGGAAGGCGAAGCCGTACACTCCGCCGTACGGACTGCCGAGGGTTTTGGGTTTTTCAGCCTCTCAACTTTTTCATATCTTTATCCTTTCTCTCTTTCAATTCAAGTTTTAACCTCATAGACAACCCATAGTTCAGCTATAACTCATCATAATTATTTAATCAACACATCAAAATAAAATTTAGACCACCATCAATACTTCAAGAATCTAAAAGTCAAGTAAGAATTTAGAACCCCTACCTCTTATCGTGAATGATTTTGGTTTAAGTTTGTAGCTGCAACTTGGTAAAAGTTCACGGTATGATGGAGTTGGGTGAGAGATGAAAAGAAAAGAGAGAGCTGAAGTGAAGAAGAAGTTACGTAGAAGGGGGTCTGAATCAGAGGAGGAGAGTGTGTTATATAGGCATGAGTGGGAGTTAACTTGGAAGATTTTGATTGGTCTCAAAACATAAGGTTGAGTTTTAGCCAACCTTGCTCTCCACGTCGTCCTCTTTGTGTGGTAGAATCGCTCTCCACGTCGCCTAAAGTGGGACTAGTTTCCAGTATATTCTGGAAACGAAATCGGAACTCATACTCTTTATAAAGTTGGAACTCGTGAACATCCCGCTTAGTCGAAACTTGAAAGCAGAGCCTGGTGTGAAGCCAAGCACTTAAAGTCGGAAATCGGGAAATTAGGCAAAACGAATCAATCGTAAACATAATTCCGGAGGTCGGAATTCACAACATTAATCCGTGTACCAGGAAATCGGGAATTATAGAATCTCGATCTCGGAACTCGAAAAGATATAGAAATGAGAGCTACTGATATTGAACTCGAGATCGGATCTCGTACATTTGTGAATCATAATGTTGGAATTCGGAATATAGCCAGTTCATTTGAGCCTTAGAGACTAAGTCGGAAATCGAAAATTTTGATCTTTGATCGCTAAGGTCGGAAGTCGTAAATTGTGCTGAAGTCGAAGACGAACTCGTAAGTTGGAAGCATCAGTCACTTCATTTCAGCTCCTGAAATCGGAAATCGGAATTCATACTGATGAGGTCAAAATTCATACACGCTTACACAAGGTCGGAAATCGTAAATCCTTGTCTGTTCAGCCTTGAAGATGAATTTGGAGGTTGGGAATACTATGGGCTCGGAAGTCGGAAGGCGTGGATGTTACACTGTTTAGACAAAAATGCATTACACCATATACATATATAATCGGTGAGTGTAATTTATTGAAAGTAAATAAATAACTCACAGCAGGCATGGAATAAAGTAGGACAACATCATCTATATACATATGTCAGTACAGTGTTTACAGATTTTGTACATATGTAAAACTGGGTACATGTATGGGGCCATTACACACAAAAAGATAAGTGGCCCATCAGAGAGGTGTGCTCCTAAATGGTCCTCAGAGGACATTACAAACTAGTGTACCTAGCTAACTACATACATGAGGCTATGTCGATGGCCTAATGCTGCACGCCACCAAAAGAAGGCCATACTGTACAATACAGGCTAGCAACAATCAACTACTCCATCAGAAAGCTGTTCGCCATGCCTAGCTCAGCTAGGGTGTAGTCGACATCTAGTCTAGAGGACGAGGACGGCAAGTGAGTAACCTCCTAGAAGTCACTGTCAGAGCCAAGCGAGAGGTCAGGGACTACCTGGGCTGGTGAGGCAGGTGCCAGAAGCAAAGGAGTAGGGTGTGTCACATGCAATGGAATGGCAAAATATGGTATTGAAGGGTCAAAAACAGGGTGAAAAAGAGGCACAAAGAAGTCATTATGATTGAAGAAGTACAAGCGCAAGCGGCAGGAACCAATGACATACAGTGAATCGAATATGGGATTGTGGTGGACTGGATGTCTGGGAACTCGAGGAAAAGAACCGTTGTTGCATCCATCCTGACAATCTGAGAATGACGCGGGTATATAAAGTAGGGTGAGAATTTCATAAAATTCTCAGTAGGATTCTAATACTATGCAAACTTGACATTGTCGTCGTTCTCAGTTGCTTCGATTTTTATTTAATTAAAAGAAAATGGATAATAGATATATCAATTCCATTCATTTAGATTTAAGAAAACATGACCCAAAGCAAGGTTCAATTTTTACTTAGAGCATAAAGGAACAAAATAGATATAACTCTTGAAAGAACATACATTTTTAATAGTGCAGTCAAAATAAAATAAAGCAACACACATATATATAAATGCATCAATATGGTAGAGTATAATGTACTTTGCTTCATTGGTTCTGTATATCTTAGCATTTTCCATACTTGGTCCCCTGGGAGTCTTTTGGCAATAGAATTCCTAGGTAATAGTCTGCTTCTTACGACCGAGCTCATTCTTATATAGGATTGCTGGGTTTACTTTCCCCGACTTTTGTACCGATCTATTTCCTTTAACTTTATTTCGGGCTAGCCAAGTAATATGGAATCCTTTATAACTCTCATGAATTACATAAACAAGACTAATTTGCCTTGAATATCATATGCATAGATAAATATTCCACATGTCATGCACAATTTCTGCAATTTCTGCTAGGATTTTGGCAGCATAATGGATCGAGTCCACTCCCCTATGAATAGTGCCAAACTATTAGAAAATCAATGATACAGTAAGACCAATATAGAGCATCAAGCATCCAACACTTATACAAATTTTGTAACATTCACACATGAATTAGGTTTATGCTATTTCTACTTAGTTATGTCTGATTTTGTAAATTCAGCATAAATTCTATTTAATTTATTTAGACCTAAATTTTGGATATGTTGGAGTTCTATGTGTTTAGTTTCCAACCTCTTTGGTCCCATTCAGTTTTGATAAATATAGAGTGAGTTATTGGGGTTTTACTGGAGTTTGCCCTATTGGGTGGCCAAATCGGGTACTAAGAAGCAAAAATTCACTATAAATGGAAATCTTATTGGATCTGTATGAAACTTATGTCTTTTGATAATTGGACTAAATTTCATTTCCAACAAGCTCCACTTCATTTGAGTGGGCAGAACTCAAGTTATAAGCTCTCAAACTAGGTTAAAGAGAACTACCATGTTCTACCCGAGTAGGACCTTAAGTCAACTTTGAGAAATTACTAGAAATAGCTTAGTTCAAATCTAAACTTGAAATTTTTATGGGATATTTTCCTATGTGTTAGCTTTCCATGAAAATTGGTTTCAATAAATTTCAAGTTGTCTAGGGTGAGTTATACCCTTCACAACCCATACTACCTAGAACAGAACATAAGATTCCTAGGCAAATTTTAAAAATTCATATCTCTCTCAATACTAATCCAATGACTTCATAATTTATATGATTCAAAAGCCAATAGATGTGTAGTTTTACATAAATATAATTTTATTAATTTCTAAAGGTTGGTTGAGAGTTTATATAGCTCGCAGGTATGGATGCCTAGGGATTTCAATGAACTTCAGATTTCTCTTTTGGCTCTTTTGTGTTCCTTATACAAGTTTCAATCTAAGCTAAGCAAACATATACTCGATCAACCATAAATCATCACATGAACACCATAGATCATCAGTTACATGAGTAGAAGAAAATTTTCTAATCATCATCAATCCAAGAAAACCAAGCCAAGCAAGTGAATCATACCTCTTGTGAGTGAATTAACTTGTTAAGATTGAGTTGTTTTGATCAAGGGAGTAGGTGAGACTTTGAAGTAGGTTGAAATAGAGAAGAAATAGAAAAAAAAATATGGAAGAAGGAGGCTAGTTTTGGGATGACGTATTGAGGGGTATGGGGGGCAAAAGTGAAGTTGATTGAGTGGGTGGTTGGCTCCTAGGATTCTCATTGGTGGATGCATCTATTGGCTCCTATGTGAGCCAACAAGGATCGTTCTTCTAGCATGGAGGGCACCACCTTGGGTAAGAGAAGTGGCTGAATTTGTGCCACTTAAAGTAGGGTTTTATTTATGCCAACTTTGGCTGATTTAGTTTTGACAGTTTAAAATACTGAAATTCTACTAGTTTTCCATCAACAAGCAATTCATTTTCTATCTATTTTTGCTAAGGTTTTCTAATTGTCTACTCTAATAATTTTCAGTCCTAATTCCTCTAATCAACATCTAATTAATTTCTAATTAACCTTTAGTTGGCATCTAATTAACCGTGTTCATATAAATTAATCAAATAATTGGATTAATAACGTAAATCGAACGTTTCAAAATTTCTAGATGTTACAAATAACGGTTCTTATACCATGTTCCAAGCGTGTATCCAGATTCTCCATAGTCTACACAACTCTAAATCAATCCATAGGTCACGAAGCCATAAATTGCATTAACCACATATATAAAAATGTCAATTAGAGAAAAAGATATTTATCAAACATAAAAGATTCAATACAACATCATCATCGTAGACTACATCTTCACCCTAGCAAACAAGAATTTAGCCACCCATGATAAAAATATCCAATCCACATATAGGTAAACTATTCTCAACATTCGATATGAAGAAAGAGAGAATAAAGATATATCCTTCTTGAAGCACTCTTTTTTCTTCTAAGAACACTTGAAGTCCTTGCTAAGAACTCTAGGTGTTGTGCCTCCTTATTCTTTCTTCAAAACTATGATTCGTCTTGAGTGTGATAGTGTTTATGTAAGTGTATGGAACCCCCCTCATGTCGTTTAATCTCTTTTATTTAAATTAGAGATTAAGGTTAAGAGAATGTTCTTCCTTTGTGTTGACACTGGCAGTAGCTCATAGTGAGAGGAATAGGTCTAGTTAGCTCTAGTTTGTATCCTAATTGGGTTAGGAAAGCCTAATTCGTGTTCAGGTGCAAGCTCAAAAATGGACCATTAACTTGCAAGAGCTATAGCAATCTCTATTGTCAAAATTAGAAATCTTTCTTGAGCACAAAGTCATAGAGAATTTTGTTAACTCTCAAACTCCACAAGAACCACATCAATCTAAGTTCTATAGCTTGAGATATTGACAAAATACTAGGTGAAGTTAGGCTGGATAGCATCGAAATAGATTTGCTTTTTAAAATTGTGACAAAATTTTTCTTCTAGATCCTTCTTGAATTTGAAAGTGTCAATAGCAAAGTTGGAGATTTCCTTGTTATCTTCTAGATCATCCTCAATCATTCAAATCCAATCTTTATAGAAAAAAATATAAATTTTTCTTCAATAGCACTTTCTAGAAATCTTCAAGATTTGGTCCTAAGATACTCCAATTAATATTATGTCTTATATCTTCCTTTCCTTGCAAGTTAAGCTGAAACCAGCCTTAAAACCTATTAGTTAATCAAATATTCACCAATTGAACATAGTAACTCATTAAATAAAAGAAATCAAATTTATATATATTTTTAGTTAAAAACTCACTAAATCTAAACAAAATTAGCTTAAATCTATGTCAAATCTTGATAATAAATGAGTGCGTTCTAATACTCATCAGAACCCTAAACTTAAACTATTGTTTGTCCCCCAAACAATTAAACCAAAACCAAAAGCATAATTTTCATAAAATAAAGCAATGTCTAGTTTTCTTTTAGAAAAACTTCAAGAGAAATTATCATCTATTAACCACTAGAGTCTAAGGCATTTAATAGTCTAATCAAGTGTACTAATTAGCAAAGGGAAAAAATTTATGCTAAAGCACTATCTACTGACCCATATCATAAATCAAGTAAACATCTGGATGAGATAATGTGTGCCAAGCAATTGCTATCAAATATGTATATGTATATATAGGAGAAGATCAACTTATACCGGTGTAAGTTAAAATCACTTCTTACACCACCAAATAACTTTCTATTGAAGAAATTTTTTACACAACTAACCATTGGATTGAAAGTTTATATGTTATATATATATATATATATATATATATATATATATATATATATAATTTTACATTAATCCAAAATTGTTTATTAAATTAATGTAATAAATACGTCCTAAATTTATGTAAAAAGGAACTATTTGATCACATTCTTAATGATGTTCCATTTTTTAAAATTTGGCACAAATAATCTGCACGATATGCAGTTATAATTCAATGGTTGGATTGATAAGAACTATATTCTATAAAAAGTTATTTAAGGTGTAAGTATATCAAATCTTACACTGGTATTAATGAATTTATCCTCTCTCTCGTTTACTATATATATATATATATATATATATAATGATAATGATGAATAAATGTGCCTCAAAACCCATATGTAACTCCACTACCCTTATCTCTACTAATGTGGAGCACATATTTGAAGGATCAAAAGGTCTTTTAGGCTTGTAGTGTGGCTTAAGGAGTAAAGGGCTAAATGAAAGAAAGGGTAGGATAGATATGCAAAATTATGGCAGAATCATGATGATGAAAATCAGAATTCATAAAAGGATCTAATAAAGATGTCATGTCAAAGAAAAGCTCTTCCTTTTGACACCATTGGCATCTTGTTTTCTTTTCTTTTTGGATCTTGCAATTCACAACTTTTTCTCTTCCACCCCCAACATTGGATCTTTATGTAACTTGGGTGGAAGTTTACTTGATGCTAATTTTCTTCCTTTTCTTTTCTTTCCTTTTGACATTTTTCAATTTTCAATCCAAAAATGAAATGTTTATTTCCATGCTCATTCCTCTTTCAAAATAATGTAAAGGTGGATTAGTGTTTAGGCTAAGGGCTAGTTAAAATGTGGGTCAAGGAAAAAAAATAATAGGAATTAAAAGGCTCAAAGATGGGTTCAAGGAATATATGATATATAATGCTAAGTCTAAGGCCATGTTAGGTTAAAGAAAGAAAGATACCAAGATCATCTCCTTCTATGTGTACACCTCAATAAAGAATAGCAAAATTGTTCTAGGAATCGGTAGGGCATCTAATAACTACCTACAGTCACAGAGGTCTTCTCTAAGCATTCACAAAACTCAATCAAAAGTTGCTCAATTATGCAAAGATGAGGTCAATTTCCCTAAGCTAAATATACATAACTATCATGGTCCTATATATCAAATTAACCATCACATGACTCAAACTCTCTTAATTCCTTTACTTAGTCCATACATAGAAAGCTTTTTCTTACAATTTCTTAAAATTTTATTGCTCAAATTGATATAGATTAGATGCATCGTAAAGATGATGATGATGATCTGGTAGAAATAAAGAAAACTAAAAGAAATAGTAAGATAAAAGAGAAAAAAGAAAAAAAAACTCTTTTTGCACAGTGGACGCATATCCCTTTACAAAGACCGTGAAACACAAGGAGGCACTTAAGCCAACTTAACGCTAACCTATAAAACAAAAATAAAAAGAAATGTAACACAAAAATATAAAAAATTGAAAAATTGAAATAAAAAATAAAGTAATCAAAATTTTAAAAACTACTTCTAACACAAAAAAATAAATGAGAACATGCAAGGTATACTACCCCAAACTTAACATGTGGCAATGTCCTTGTAACATCCCGAAGAACAATACATCTAGTTAGCACTGTTAATTGATTTATTTCGTTACATTAGAGGGATATGAATAATTAGGGTTAAAATATGGATGTTAAGATTAGGAATATTTAGATTTGATATGTAGAAAATTTTGTGAAGACCATTAGTAATGTCTTGCCAAATTAAGAAGGATTGGGTTGATTTCAATGTTGTATAATGTAAGAACCAAGTCAGTAGAGATTTATGTAAGACCGCATGAATATCAGTTAAAACCTAGATTAATTGGCTAAAATTCAGCCACTTACACCCTTCAATTGGTGCCATTTTAGGCATACAACAAAGGAAGCTAAATGAAATTCAAGTTAACCAAAAGATCCACCAATCATACTTATTTGAGTCACCTTGTTTTATGACTCACCAAAAAATTAAATTTCCCATTCTTTTCCCCCCACATTTCAGCCCCCCCTAATCAAACCTTCCTCTCTCATTTTTCTTCTTATTTCATCCCTTCATCCTTGACTCTTCATCCTAATCCCTCACTCTCACCCAAAACCTACTTCCGTATTTGCTCAAATTTGAATTTGAGGTAGGATTCTTAAGCTATGTTAGATATTAGGGCTCTAGAAAATTTTTACGGTTTATTTCTCTTCAATATGATGATGTATGACGATTATACATTTTTTCTCCAATGAATTAATATGGAAATTCTTGGTTTGGGTTCAAAGATTGACCAAAAGCTCAAGGAGCACTATTTTTACAGATTTATTGGAATTGAATCCTAGTAACCTATCCATACCACAAATAGTATGCCTTGACCTAAAGACATCAAAACTTAATAAAACTAGTTTTACAAAAAATTAGACATCTAGAGCTTTCCAACCATGTAAATTATAAGTTCATTGGACCTAAAATGAGAGAGTTACGAATTTTTGAAGTAACCCCTTGAATCTTGTCTAGTGTTCTAACCAGTATGGGTAGTGAAGGGCATAACTCACCCTATAGAACTTCAAATTGAGTGCAACAATTTCTTTTAAGAAGCTCACATATAGAGTATTATGCCATAAAAATTTCATATTTAGATCTGAACTATGCTGCTTCCAGTAATTCTTAAAACCTGATCCAAGGCTTTGTTTGGGTGAAATAGGGTAGCTCCCATTAGTCCGATTTGAGAGCATATAACTTGGGTTCTACTAACCATTTAATATGAAACTTATAGGGAATGAAATATGGTTCAGTAAGCTTTATTTGGATATAAATTTTGGATAAAACTACTAAATATTGGATTTTTAGTGAATTTTACATTTAAGTACTCAAAACTACCCCACATCAAGGCAGTCTTATTTTCAATAACTCAATATGTACTCATCAAAACTTAATGGGACTAAAGAGAATTAAAACTACACTAATAATGCCACAATATATTAAATTTTCATATCTAAAGGTGTTAAAATGAAATTATGGTGTAATTTACAAAACAAGACAGATTTAAAAGTTTTGAAGTGCATTGATAGATTCCAAATAGTAAGAAGCTCTTGAATTATGAATAGATAATGAATGATATTATTGTTGAGATTTTCTATTAAACAGCTATGAATATGATTGATTTTGGTATCTTGACTGGCTAGTTGATAATTATTGTAACTTCAACTATTATGCTGCTGAATTTTCGGCAGAAAGTATATGAATCATGCATTATGATTTCAAGTCATTCAAACATGTTGATCATAAATAATTATCTACGGTGAAAGTATAATTCCATATGACTTGGGCAGCCCATGGACAGATTAAGAGTCAAGGAAAGAAAACCTGACAATCACGTATAGGAATGAGCTCGAACTCAAAAGCAGGCTATTACCTAGAGGTGAAAGAGGCCATTCACCTCCAAGGAACAAAGTACGGATTGTAACGTCCGAAAAATTTTATCGTTAGTAACCAAGTTGTTAGGTTTTTATCACATAATAGAGTTTAAATTAGAATTCAATTAAGCATTTTACTCAAAGCCAAATTAAGTAACATTTAGAAGAATTAACCTTGACGAAATTAGATTAGAGTCATAGGAAGCCACCTAGGAATTTTCTAAAATCGGTTTACCGATTTAAGAGAAATCGGTAAAATTTTGATATTTTAAATTATCAGATCCGGACCAATAGAAATTTTCTATGAATACCCTAGGATGGATGGCTAAGATTTAGCCAAAACACCTCTATATGTGGCACTACATTAGCCCATAGAAGGCAGCCACAAACCAAGTTGAACTACCAATATATATCCACCAATCACACAACTCTTTGCTCCACAAGTTTGTGTTCAATTCCTTCCTTGCCCTTGTGAATTTCAGTCAAGATAAAGGACTAACTCCCCTTTGTTTCTTTTCCATTCACACTCGTCTCTACTCATATTCAACTTCTCTTCAAGTCTTATCAAGAGTTTCTTCAATCTAGGACATCAAACCAACAAGATTTCAACTAGACAAGGTAGGAATCCTACTTCTTTTCTTATTTTCCATGGTTGGGACTGTATGGGGATCTTTGGTATCTTGTGATACTGATGAGATTTGAAGTGATGATGATGAATTATAAATGATTATGCATGCATGTTGTGATTAGAATTGGAGTTGGTATGAAAAAACTTGAAGAAATGAGAAAACTCAATAAGTTGTTAGGGTTCTTCCTCAGCGGTCCATACGGCGGAGTGTACAGCTCCACCTACAGCCATTTAAAGTTAATGAAGCTATTGTTATATGAAACTGGACATTCAGGGCTTTCCAAACATATATAATATAAGTCCATTGGATCAATATAGAGGTAGTTATGAATTTATGAAATTTAACCTAGAAATCAAGAGCTTTATCCGAGTAGTATGAGTTGAGAAGGGTGTTAATCACCCTACGCAATTCCAAATTAAGTGAATTCAATGTTGTTTGAAAGCTGAAACATCCCATAAAAATTTTAGATTCAGATTCATTGCCATCTATCCCCAGTATATCAATAAATTCATCCTAAGTTCAACCCAGGCTGGAATAGGGTAGTCCAGTAGGGTCAAGTTTCAAGGCTTATATCTTGAATTATACTTATTCAAATGATATACAACTTATTTCATTTGAAAGCTTGCTCTATTAGGTTTACTTTGATATAAATTTTGTATGATTTCACCTAGATTTCTAATTTTGGTGAATTTTCTCTTATAAGAGTGTAATTTTGGTTAGAAATAGGGCAGATTAGGATAAAACACAAATAATTTGAGTTAATCTCGGAAATCAGAAAGGTGAACTCGGAACTTAGCAAACATAGAGCTAGATCGGGTATACTTAAGGATGAACCCAGAACAGGTATACTTAAGGGTGAACTCAAAACTTAGAAAACATAGAGCTAGATCGGGTATACTTAAGGATGAACCCAGAACAGGTATACTTAAGGGTGAACTCAAAACTTAGAAAACATAGAGCTAGATCGGGTATACTTAAGGGTGAACTCGGAACGGGTATACTTAAGATTGAACTCAGAACATGGCAAACATAGAGCTAGATCGGGTATACTCAATGTCAGAACTCGGAATTCAGGAAAACACCCTCATAAAAGTCTTGGAAGACCAAATGTAGCCTAAGGTTGGAGATCAGGATCAACCTAGAATTAAGCTCGGAGGTCGAACATACCCGGAAGTCAGAACACATATAAGATCGGAACTCAGACCCCATTTAATCTTGGAAGTCAAACTCAGAAATATCAATAGAAATTAAAAGCTTACAAGATAGATTAAGACTTAAGATTTTAAAACTTGCCTCTGTTGATATTGCCATACTCTCGGTATGAATATAATGTTCTATATTGGGTTTGCTATTTGATTTAAATCTCCTGGTTGTCTGGCACTATTCATGGAAAAGCAAACTTGATTCGTTATGTTGCCGGATTTCCCGCACAAAGTACAAGATTAAAGGATTGATAGTTTTTACCAGTTAAGTTGATTATTTATGAATTTAAAATTATGAGTAAGTATGTGTAGTGACTATGATAATCATGCATATAAATATGATTAAAGTATATCAAGAATTATTCTTATGAAAGCATGCATATTTGCATACGAATGAAGGAAGAATATATGAACTCCCTTCAATTGGAGGCAGTTATTTGGGTCCCTCTAGGTGAAGGCAGTTAAAAGATAAAGATGTGGGTCCCTTCACTTAGAGGCAGTTGCACATTGGGTCCCTCCCTGTAAAGGCAGCTAAAGCTTTTGGGTCCCTCTATATTGGAGGCAGATGGCCAACTGAGTCCCTCCGACCTAAAGGCACGTGGGTCCCCTTGCGGATCAGAATTGTGTGACGACGGTCACGGGTTGAGCTGACGAGCTCACTCCTTGATCAAACTATCCAAGGGCAATAAAGACTAGAGATTAAAACATATGCAAGCACCCTAGGGACAGCAATACGTAACACCTAGGTGTGCCAAGGAAAGAAAGTTAAAGGAACACAAGTGCATTTTGCATGAACTCAAGTGAATGTAATTGTACATATATGATTTCATGATGAACAGTACATACATATAAATAATGTTTGTTATTATCATCATTATGACACTGCGAGTAGGCTTTTGTTATCGATATTATTATTATCATTATGAAATATTGTCGTACTCGTGCTTGAATTCCTTACCCCATTTAACAAGTGCATGAGTAAAAATTAACTTTGTTTCGAATCATATGTTTTTAAACTATAAAACTGAGCAATTTATTTGGTATGATCACCTTCTTCACAATAAACCGAAGCAGCTGGAAATAATAATGATGACATAGCATGGAATTACTTAGTGGATCCTACTAAGAACTTAAAGTTCTCACTCCTATTTTCCGCATTATCTCCAGATAGCTCGAGAAGCTTTCGAAGATGGCTGAAGTCACTGTCAGAAAAGGTCCGCTCAGGTAATAGTAACAACTCCTGAGTATGGTATTATGACTTAAGCATAATAATGCATTTCGGGAGGATGTTACATGGATGAAAGGTAAGAGCAAACACCCTAGGTACAGCGATACATAATGCCTAGATGTGTTAAGCAAAATAAGAGAAAAGTGAGGTTAATAAAGTCAAGCACATATATACGGTTTAGCATGTGCATTCCCACATGCATACTGTATGATTATCATCATTATTATTATGGTTGAAATTACCTGTTGCTATTCTTATAGCTACTCTGAAAGCTACCAAATGATTGTTAAAAATTAATTTGCTTCGGGAGAATATGTTTTCCAAATTTAATAAATGAATTTGTATATCTATGCATGAGACCATTTTTCTAAATAAACCGAAGTAACTAGAACGGCAATGATGACATGAATTATCAGGTAACCAAGAATTTTACTGAGAATGAAAATTCTCATGCCTACGTGCTTCCCATGTCATCTCCAAAGAACTCAAGGGAGCTCAACAAGGATCCACTTAACAGAAGTCAACTATAGCTAAACTGTTTGACAAAGACACATTGACGAACACATCCTCATATACTAGTGCCAACGAAGTATTTTATTAGCTGAAACTTTTAGTAGTCTTGCTTTTGTACTTGAGAAAAATCATATTGTAACATACCTATTCTTAGAATGCAAGAAATGTTGTATTTTCTCAAAACTTAAAGCAAATAATGAATCAAGGTCCATTTTATTAATTATGGGAACTCCTAATATGATGTTATGACTTAAACATACTATTATAATTGTGAAGGTGTTATAGTCCTCCTGCCATAAAGCATTATTCATCCTCTAACTTTAGTGCAATTTTTTACTTTTCAAATGTTTGAACTAGGTTTTCATGTCTTCAACAAATTGTAGAATTTTTCTTAGCTTTCTAACAACACCAAAATTTGCTCAATCCTAATTTTGTAGCTCAATATATGCTCAATACTGCAACAATGCCAGAAGGAAAAAAATTGTCCAAATAGTCAACACGGCCCCATGTCACAAAACAAGGGGAGAGGGCATGTGGTAGGTTGTTTAGCACGAAAAATTGAATTTTTTACATGGCCCCATGTTAGAAAACACGTTGGGGGAGCCATGTGATACACTATTTGGGTCAAAAAATCATGCAAATTTTAGCACAGGTTTGTGTAAAATAACACAGGCCCATGTCAAATAATTTGGACGATCGTGTGATACACTGTTTAGCTCGAAAATCAAAATTTTTCACTCCTAAAATTACCTAAGTCCATATAAACAAGATTTCATCAATCCTAAACATATTAAGAGAGATTTAAGATAAAAAATTTGGCACAACTCAACCCCAAACTTAATTTAAAGCATGGAATAAAGAATTAAAGCACTAACTCAACGTGAACCTTAAACTTATTCTAGAACATAAATCTAAGATGTAAAATTCCTGAGCAAGCAAATCAAACATAAACGAAAGATAAGACAAAGACATTTCCCTATTCCATAGCTCTTCTTTTCCAACCTCTATTGCATCCTTTCTTAGAAAATGCACAAGCACATCAAGTCCATTGCAAATAAAGATTAAAGGTTCTCAATCACATGCAATAAAAGATCAAAGATGAAAAATGATAAAGAAAACCAAAAGATAATAAAGAACTAAAAGATAAAATGAATAGAAAACTTGGGTTTTAACACTTTACCAGAAAAAATACTATGCTTAAGTCATAATATATTACCTGATAAGTTATTACATGTGATGAACTTAATAGTTAACTATTCACTATAATCAATTTTGGTTTGGTTGTGGAATAAACACTAAACAATCATTGTACCGGAAATAAAGTAACACAAACAGGATTATGATATATATATATATATATATATATATATATATATATATATATATATATATATATATATATATATATACAGTACAGGATAAAAAAAATGAGGCCGCTAACACAAAATAAATTGGCCTGACTATTTGAACAGCCCTCTCCTATTGGTCCCCACAGGACATTTCATATACAACTACTAATTCCTACCCATATGCCTATCACCCAAACTGCTAGAGGAGGGTCATCCTGTACATTTACTACTGCTATGGCGGGTACTCCAACTAGATGGATTCCAAAGAAAAGAATCCATTCGCCATACCGACATCAGCAGGGGTATAGTCTATACTCGGGGCAGAAGATTAGGACAACGAGCTCGCTGCCTCTGAAGGGTCCTCCTCAGACATAGAGGCAGAGGGGATCGGGTGTGGTAAAGTGACTGGCGGAGCCATGGCTAGGGCTGCTACTGCTGCACAGGTGGAGGTGGAAAAGGATGAGCCACGTGGAGAGGGATGGCGATGTGAAGGACGGCAAGGTCAAAAAGCAGGTGCATAAGGGGTACAGTAAAATCTCTCTGGAAAAAGAAGTAAAGACGAAACTGGCATCTACCAGATATGTACACGAAATCTAGGAATAGATCAAGATGGATGTGGAGCTCAGGAAACTCAACAAGCAGGACGCTAGTTGCTGCGTTATCCATGCTCTGAGAATGACACGAAAAATGTATAGTAGGGTAAGAAATAGAGATTTCTCAATAGGAATCCTAAGTATATATATATATATATATATATATATATATATATATATATATATGTCATCACTGCCATTCTCAGGTGTTTCAGATTTTGGTTAATTAAAAGAAAATGTTACATCACTAGGAAGTCCTACTCAATTAGTTATATAAATCATAGCCTGAAACACAGCTCTGTTTTACATAAGGAAGTAAAGGAAATTAAATAGAAAATAAACAATCAAATCTGTGCATTGACATAGATAAATGATAACCATAAAATGAGCAATAACATATATATACGTAACATCCAATGGTGCAATTAAATCAATGCATGATAACTAAAAATGTGGTTATGCATGAAAAATAATGCACTTGATCTTAACTCATATTTTTCCATACTTGGTCCCCTGGGAGTATATTGGCCATAAGACTCCTGGGTAATAGTCCACTTCTCAGGATTGAGTTCATTCCTATATAGGGTCACCGAGTTTGCTTTCCCCGGCTTCCCCACTGATCTATTCCCCTTGAATTGTTCAGGGGCTGGCCCAAGTCACATGGAAATCCTTTCTCATGCTTATAAGGTGGCATTGCTTGGCTAACACTTTGACCCATGCATGCATAACTTGCAAATTCATATTCATTGCATTTTCTGCTGAAATCTCAGCATAACGGATCATGTCCGCTGCCTCATGAATAGTGCCATACAACCAGAAAATTGTAATTAATAGCAAACTCGATATAGAACATTATATTCATACCAAGAATATAACAATAGCAATAAGTGCAAGATTTAGAATCTTAAGCATCAATCTACCTTGCAAGCTTTTAATTTCTAATGAGGTTCCTGAGTTCACTTTCAAGGTTAAATGGATTCTGAGTTCCGATCTTATACAAGTTCTGACCTCTGGGGTTATGTTCAACTTTTTGAGATTATATGATTTACAACTTTCAGGGTTATGTTCAATCTTCCGAGATTAATTCTGGGTCGAAATTCAGACTTACGTGTACAAGGGTTTTATATGCCTATGTTCCCGACCTCCGACCTGAACCTACAATTTGGTCTTTCAAGATTTTTGAGTGTTTCCTAAACTCTAAGTTCCTAACCTGGACTACATTCGATGCAATTTCCTATTCACTAAGTTCCGAGCTCAGCCTTAAGCATACCTTCTGAGTTCGATCTTAAGTATGACTTCCTGAGTTCAACCTTAAGTACATTCTCCCGAGTTCAATCTTAAGTACACTCTCCTGAGTTCAATCTTAAGTATAACTTTCTGAGTTCAATCTTAAATATTCCTAACCTAATTTTCTGTTTTACTAAGTCTCAAATTCAACCTCAAAGATCCCCGACCTAGTCCTTTATTTACTAAGTTTAGAGTTTAATTTTTAAGTGTACTGACCTAGCTCTCTGTTTACTAAGTCCCGACTTCCGACATAATCCCAAGTTGTTTGTGTCTTATCCCAGACTT
The DNA here is from genome assembly GCA_031439595.1 of Pterocarpus santalinus. Taxonomy (NCBI): domain Eukaryota; kingdom Viridiplantae; phylum Streptophyta; class Magnoliopsida; order Fabales; family Fabaceae; genus Pterocarpus; species Pterocarpus santalinus. The sequence goes on along the minus strand of CM062523.1, from coordinate 40,856,126 downwards.
GTCCTACTTCTAGTCAAAATTACACTCCTATGAGAGAAAATTCACTAAAAATAGAAATTTGGGTAAAATCATCCGAAATTTGTAACCATGTAAAGCTAACAGAACAAACTTTCAAATGAAATAAGTTTCATATCATTTAATAAGTATAATTCGAGATATATGCTCTGAAACTTGATCCTACTGGACTATTGTTCTATCCCGAATTGGACATAGGGCAAATTTCTCGACTCAGGAGGAACAAGCGGGACCTTATCTAACTCGAAAATTTTTATGGGATATCCTCCTATGTGTAAGCTTTCTAACAAAGTTAGTTTCACTCAATTTGGAGTTGTATAAGGTGAGTTACACCCTTCTCAACTCATACTGCCCGGATAAAGGTCCTGGTTTATAGGCCAAATTTCAAAAATTCATATCTACCTCTATACTGATCCAATGGCCCTATATTATATATGTATGGAAATCTCTGAATGTCTAGTTTCATATAAAAATAGATTCATGGAGTTTAAACGGTTGTAGGTGGAGCCGTACACTTTGCCGTACAGATTGCCGAGGAAAGACCCTAACAGTTTTTTGAGGTTTCTCTTTTCTTCAAGTCTTTCATGCCAATTCTAATTCCAATCATAATAGACAAGCAAAATCAGCCATAAACCATCATTATCACTCCACATAACATCAGTATCACAAGGTATACAAGACCTACACACAACTCTAAACCAAGGAAAATAAGAAGAGAAGTAGGATTCCTACCTTTGCTAGGTATGGTTCTTGTTGAATTTGTGGTTGGAGTTGAAGAAATCTGGTGATGGCTTGAAGGTTTGTGGGAAAGGAAGATGATATGAGTTGAGATGAGGTGTGATGGTGGAAAAAAGAATAAGGGAGGGGTCAAATATATGGATGAATTCTTTGCAAGGGCAGAAAAGGAAAAATATAAAAACTTCTCAAGCAAGTTACATGTGATTGGTGGATTTGAATAGGTTATGTAACTTGGTTTGGCAGCCCATTTGGAAGGCTGAGATGGCGCCACTTGCATGGGTAAGTTGGCTAAATCTTGGCCATCCATCCTAGGGTTCTCATAGTATAATTTCTATTGATCTAGTTTCGACAGTTTAAATTACCGAAGTCTTACCGATTTCTCTTAAATCGGTAAACTGGTTTTAGAAAAATTCTGTGAGATTTTCTATGTTCCTAATCTAATTCCATCAAGCATAATCATACTTAATTGGCTTTAATTAAATACTTAATCAAATTCCAATTAAACCCACTTATTTGATAAAAACTGAACAACTCGATTAGTAACGATAAAATTTTTTGGACGTTACATGGGTTACCCCCTAAGAAGCGCTTTTTTTATAGTCCTTAGCTAGACGTTCGCTAGTCTCAAGTATTATCCAAGAATGTTGGCATTTCAGTGCCTGCACCACTCCTTTCTTGCTGAATTCCTCGTATCCTCATGTTTGTTGATCCATGATGCCTTTAAGCTTCACCACCTCCTTATGATTCTTCTCTAATTTCCTCTTCTAAGGTGGCTTGTAAACTACTATTTTCTTTACTTGAGGATGTTTCTCTAGTTTCTTATCTAGAGGTTCTTTAGGCTTTGCTTCCTTCTTCTCATTAAATTCATCCTGAACTACAGAGTTGGTTATGTCTATGCTTTGGCATTTTCCTCTCTTCCATGGATGCTTAATGGCTTTATAAACATCAATTATGACCTCATACATTACCTTTAGTTTAAGCTTCCCACTCTTAACATCTATGATTGCTCCTACTATAGTTAGAAAAGGTCTCCCTAAAATTATAAGGATTTCTTTATTAGCTTCCATGTCTAGTACAACAAAGTCAATTGGCATAATAAATTTATCTATCTTCACAAGGACAGCTTCCATTATACCGTATAAATGTTTAATTGACTGGTTTGCTAAATGGAAAGTCATGTTTATTGGTTTGATATATCTTGTTCTCAGTTCCTTGTATATAGAAAGAGGCATTAAATTGATGCTAGCCCCCTAAATCACAAAGCGCCCTTCTTATAGTTAGTGATCTTATTGTGCATGGATGGCAAAACTTCCCAGATCTTCATGTTTTGGAGGAAGTTTTTCTGAATAATTGCACTACACTCTTCTATCAATACTACCTTCTCATAATCTTTTGGGTTGACTCTCTTTAGGAGGGTTTTCTTCATGTTTCTCATTTGTCTATGACTTCTTTTATAAGTAAGGCTGAGTGCATTGGTTTTTGCTTGTTTATTCCTCCATTCTTGGACCTTCATATGATTTACCCCCTTAAAGTGATAGCATAACTCTACTCTTTTAGGTCTGCAATGGTGTCTAAAGGGAGTGTCCCTGATGGTCTCTCAACTAGTTGCTCTAAGATCTGAGTAAGTAGAATCTTTAAATTTTTTATAGAAGCCCTTGACTGGAAAGCTTCTCTTCAGTCCTTTGCATAAAATTTGCAGTCAGTTGCACCAACTTTTTAAGTGAAGTCTCTAAGGATGTCATTCTGCCAAGCATAATAGTTAATTCATTATAGTTAGATTTCATTGACCGAATTTTTGAGAGCTCTGATTACTCCAAGAAATATTAAGGTGACTCTTCTAATCAAGATTGTAAGTAGTAGAATACAAGTCTCTTTCAAGCCTTGGAAAACTCCCCCATATAGGTATCTTGCTCATGAGGCGATTCTTCCTCGACTCTGCTTTTCTTTGATTGATCTCTATAGAATGAATAGGAATAATCATTTACAAAGATAGTTTCCAAGAGATCAAATACCTATATAGGTGTTTTAATAGGAACTAAACTATGGGCTGCAACATTCACTAGTTGTTTCATGAAAGCATTGAGATCATTATGGAAGATTTGAATTTGCTCCCATTAATTTATGTGATGACTAAGGCATCTTCTCAAAAACTCCTTAAATCCTTCCTATGCATCATGTAATGTTTCTTCTTCCTGCCGTGCAAATCTTTTAATGTCATCTTCTATTTTGAAGTACCTTGCTAGAGGAAAGTATTGATTAAGAAACCTATGCTTCAATTACTCCTATGTAATTATGCTATCAGGCATTTGGGCTTCGAGCCATGCTCTCACTTTGTCCTTTATAGAAAACAAAAAAAATCTAAGCCGAATCACATAACATCATCACTCACTCCTTTATACTTCAATGTGTTGCACAGTAGTAAGAAATTGGATATGTATGAATTAGGATCTTCATAAAAGAGTCCACTAAATTGGTCTCTTGACAATAAATCAATGAGAGCTACACTAATTTCAAAGTCTGCAGCTTCTATATTTAGAGCGATTATGCTTAGTGCACTTTCTTTACTAGTAAGAGCGAAATAATCTCTAATAGTTCTCTTCTTGCTCAAATATACCTAAAAATCGCAAAATGTTCAATAAATTAAAAAAAATGCCAAACAAAAACTAAAACAATTAGAAAGATCAGGAAAAGAATTTTTGCCTAAACTAATATCCTTGTTAAGCATTAATGATATTAACTAAAAACAAATCCCCGGCAATGACACCAAAAATTTGATGGGCAATTTTGTTTCTTTTATCCTAAGATATCAGTAAGTGCACCTGGCCAACTAAGTAATAGAGTAGGAAGTAGAGTTTCAATCCCATGAGCATTAGTTAAGCTAATCTACCAATTTACTAATAGAGATATTATTTAAGGTCACGAAAAGGTTGTAGAGAGTTTAATTAGTGTGCTAGAAAATAGCAATTAAATGAGAATGATGAAATTAGCTTCAAGGAGAGAAAGAAGCCAGGGATTAGATGAAATCTAAGACTTTAATGAGTATTAACCTTCTATGCGTGTGTTTAGGAGCCCATTTGGGCTCCCTAGAATTGATTTTAGACCCCCAAAATTGATTCTCGGGGTTTTTAATGATGTTTGATTATCCATTCTTAGAATCAATTTTGGCCTCTAGAATTGATTATAGGAGAAGTGAAAATTTTATACTTTCTGTCAGAATCACTTTTAGAGGAATTACCAAACATAAATCACTTTATCCCAAAATCAATTCTATCCAGAGTCAATTCTATAAAAGCAGAACCAAACACACTATATGTTTAACTTGTTCTAATTATCTAATTGAGGGGCAGGGATTCTACATAAATTAGTAGCAGATTCCTCTCATATATTAATTCTATTTTAAACCTTAAAGACCGCCAGAAGACGTTGAATTCTAAAACAAAAGAAATTAATGATCTGTGATCCCTTTTAACTAATGTCCCATGACTACCTCGCACTATTAGACAAATAGGTAGAAAACAATTCTTATACCATGTTTCAAGCATATACCTAGATTAGGGTCACAAAGCCATAAAAAGCATTAAGCAAAGATATAAAAATGTTAATTAGAGAAAAAGAAATTCATTAAACATAATATAGAAGGTTCAATGCAATATCATCATTGTAACATCCACCAAAATTTTCTTATTATTTTTCGCCTAATTGTTCGGTTTTTATCAAGTAATTGAGATTAATTAAAATTCAACTAAATATTTATTTAGGATCAATTGATTAGCAATTAATTGAGTTTAGGTATAAGTTAATTAGGTTAGAAGTATAGAAGATTTCATAAAAATTTTCTTGAAACTGATTTATCGATTTAAAGGAAATTGGTAAAATTACGGTGTTTTAAACTGTTGAAACTAAACTAATAGAATTTCATACTCAATAGCCCTACATTAAGTGGCTGAGAACTCAGCCACTTACTACATGAAAATGGCGCAAAGAAGGCCACAAAAAAGGAGGAAAGTTGGTTGAAATTCAGCCTTGTATTTTGAACTAATCATATTGCAAAGTTCCAACTACCACCTCAAGCTTTTATGACTCATTTTCTTTCTTTTTCCCTTCAGCCTGACTTGCGCTACCTTTCTCCCTCAGTCAGCTCTTTCCTTCTCTTCTCTACTCACCCAATTCCATCAAACCTTCAAGCTCAACAAGGTTTTGATTGCCCAAACTCCAAAATCAAGCCAAATCACATATAACAAGAGGTAGAGGTTCAAACCTTTTCTTGCTATTCTGATTATGGGTGGCTGTTGGTGGCTCTATTTTCGTAATTCTTGATGTGATAATTGAATGAATATGATGATATTTGGCTGGTTGGTTGGCTGTTGTTGATGTTAAATTCGGTTAGGAAGTAAGAAAAGGTGAAAGAATGAAGATGTGAGAAACTGGAAACCAAGAATCCCTTGGCAGTCCGTATGGCGGAGTGTACGACTCCGCATACCACCATTAAAATTCGATGGAACCATTTTTATATGAAACTAGACATCTAGGGCATTCCATACATATATCATATAAGGCCACTGGAATTGAGAGAGATATGAATTTTTGAATTTCGACCTAGGTTTCTGAGTTTGAATCTAGGCATATTAGGTTGTTCAGGGCAAAACTCGCCCTATACTACTTAAAACTAAATGAAACAAACTTTGTTAGAAAGCTTACACATAGCAGAATATCCCATAAAAATTTTAGAGTTAGATAAGGTTTCGTTTGTTCCCAGTGATTCAAGAAAGTAGCCCTATGTCCAAATCGGGCCAAAACAGGGTAGTTCAGGAAGGTTAAATTTCGGGGCTTGTAACTCGAGCCCTACTAAGGTAAATGGAATACAACTTTTTTCAAATAAAAGGCTGTCCTGTTAACTTTAATATGAGACTAATTTCGTATGATTTGAATAGTTTTTGATTTTTAGTGAATTTTTACTTTTAAGTGTGTGATTCTGGCTAGCTGCAGGGTAACCTGGGATAAAACCTAAATAACTTGAGCTATATTTATCAAAATTAGATGGGACCAAAGGGGTTAGAAAATAGACACATAACACTTCAACATATCCAAAATTCAGGTCTAAATGAGTTAAAATGAATTTAAGGCTTAATTTCTAAAAACAGGCAAAGTTGAGGAATATGAGCAGGATTTCCAAAATTAAAGGATTTGGCCCCTTAATGCATATATGAGTTCAATTAAAGCCTAAGTCTTGCAATTCCATATTAGTTCTTGAAAGATTAATACATTATATTTGATCTCATACTGTGACTGGCTGTCTGTGGAGACTGGCACTATTCATGGGAAAACAGATCTAATCTGTTATGCTACCGAATTTTTGGTAGAATTGTAAGGAAGTTATGAGCCTTTATATGTTATGAATATGTATATAGAAATCATGTATGCAAGGATATACGAAAGTAAGCGATGAAGTATATGTATGAGAATGAAATGATACGAATATATTAAGATTGGATCCCTTCACCTGGAGGCAGTTGCACTTTGAATCCCTCCCCGTGAAGGCAGTTAAAAGATATAATGAAGGCCTCATATTACTAAGGAAACATGGCGATCACGCTCTGATGGGGTATGACATGGCGATCATACTCTGGAATGTCGTATGATGATCCCACACCCTAAGGAATGCGACATGGCGATCATATTCCGATGGAGTATGACATGGCGATCATACTCTGGGATGTGGCAGGAGAATATATTCCTAAGGAGTGTGACATGGTGATCACATCCCAATGGAGTATGACATGGCAATCGTACTCTGGAATATGTGTGACAAATAAAGAAAGTAAACTAGGGATGTAATCCTTCAAAAGGGAAGGTGACCCAAAGTATGCTTCCCTCACCCACATGAGGCATGGCATGACCCAGCTAGTGTGAGTATAGGGGGTAAGGCTTATATGAGGCATAGCATGACCCAACTAGTGTAAGTACAAAGAGATTATGGTGGCAACAAGTTAAGAGAAGCTTATGGCACAGCCATACATGTTTTATGTAATTGTAATTGTACCTATGCTCATTATAATATAAATGATCAGAGAATATGTGAAATTTGAATCCGCATCAGATTATCATGTTTTCGAAAATCTAAGAAACTGAACTTGTTCTATCTATTTGTGCAGTCATGTTTATTCTAGATATGAGATATTGTCAATGTGATTCAAGTGCGTGAATAAAATGAACTCTGCTTCGGACGATATATTTTCAAACCATAAAATTAAACAGTTGTATAACATGCTCACCTTTTTCATAATAAGCCGAAGCAGCTGGAGATAATAATAACGACATAGCATATGGTAGTTAAATGAATCCTACTGAGAATTTAAATCCGTGTTATCTCCAAATAGTTCAGAAGTTTCCGAAGAAGGCCCTCCGAGGTGATGGTGGCCGAAGGTTGCTGCCAGACAAGATCCGATTGAGTGACAGTAACTACTCCTAGGTGAGGTATTATGACTTAAGCATAGTACTGTACTTGGAAGGATATTACAATCATCCTAGACAATATTTTCACCCTAGTAAACAAAAATTTAGCCACTCATGATGAAAATATTCAATCCAAATATAGATAAAATATTCTCAAAATGAGATAAGATGAAAGAAAAAATAAAGATATATCCTTTTTTAAGCACTCTTCTTCCTTCCAAGAACACTTGAAATTCCTTGCCAAGAACTCTAGGTGTTGGTGCTACCTTGTTTTTTCTATAAAACTAGGATTTCTCCTGAGTGTGATAGTGTATATTTAAGTGTGTAAGTGTCTAGAAACCACTCTTAGCCTCTAATCTCCTCTATTTAAATCATAGATTAGGGTCAAGAGAATGTTCTCCCTCAGTACTAATGTTGCATGAGCACATAATGAGTGGAATAGGTCCAATTAACTCTCGATTGTATCCCAATTGGGTCAAGAAAGCCCAATTGGCATTTAGATGCAGGCTCAAATCTAAACCATCAACTTACAAGCACTATAGTGATCTCTATGATTAGAATTAGCAAATATATCATGAAACACAAAGTTATAGTAATTTTGTTAGCTTTCAAACTCTGGAAGAATCACATCAATCCAAGTTTTTTAGCTCATGATATTGGCAAAATACTAGGTGAAGGTTAGGCTACACAACATATGGACAGATTTGCCGTTTAAACTTATAACAAATATTTATTCTAGATCCTTCTTCAATCCGAACTTGGTGTCAATAGCAAATTGGAGATCTCCTTCTTATCTTTCTAGATCATCATAAATCGCTCAAATCCAACTTCTATAGACAAATATATGAATTTTTCTTTATTAGCACTTTTCAAAAATCTTCTAAATTTGGTCTCAAGATACTCCAATTAATGCTATATCTCCCATTCCTTGCAAGTTAAGCTAAAATCAATTATAAAGCCTACTAATTAACCAAAAATTCACCAAAATAAACATTAATATCTTTATAACCAAAAAAAAAAAATTAATAGCTCATTATATACAAGAAATTGAACCTATATATATTTTTAACTAAAAACTCACTAAATCTGTACAAAATCAGCTCAAATCTATGTCAAATCTTAACAATAAATTAGTGTATTTTAACACTCATTAGTTGGCCTTGTGAAGAAATCACTAACTAGTGTTTGAAGTGTCACACTATGTGATAATATGTCACATTATGTGATAATGTACCACATTATTTGTCAAAATGGAACCTAAATTCGTCCTAGAACAAGTTGCAAAATATCAATTTGGTTCTCAAAATAAATGAAAATTAATCTTTCAATGACCAAATTGATGCCTTGCAACATTTTTGAGAGCTAATATGAGGTTCGTCGCAGTAGATACATAACACATTATCACATAACGCAACATATCAAACATCAGTTGATATTTTCTTCATAGAGACTAATTAATAGTTGGACTAAAGTGAAATAAAAATTAATTTTTTAAGAACCTAATTGATATCACAAATTTTTGAGGTCTAAATTAATATCTCACAATTTTTCGAGGACCAATTTGGATTCCACTCTAATTTATCCTTAATCTATTTGAGCGTTTCTTAAGATTGAGATGAGGGAAACAAAACATAAAATTTGAATATCCCTTACTCAGCCCAAAAGTAAAATATTTATAAAATTCTTTGAAGAATTAAACTTAATTTTCTTCATTATTCTTAGCTTAATTTTTTGTGATTATATCCACTATCTCATTTATTATTTTCAAAATTAATATTTTTACACACATGTTTGTTTTATGTAACTGTTATTTAATTTTCTTTTGGTTTAAACACTATTTTGGTCCTTATTGTTGCATCAAATTTCAATTTTGGTCTAATATAATTTTTTTTTGTGTGTAAATTCCTATAATTTCTAATCATTTAAGTTCTAATCAATCCTTCATAAAAATTGGAGACCAATTCTTTGTTAAAAACAATTATATAATTTAAAAAATATACGGGCTAGTACTCAAATATAGGAATTAAAAACTAAATCATTGATAAAAAATTTGAAAACTAAAACGTCAAATCCTAGGAGCCAAAATTAAAATCAATAATAAATATAAAAGCCAAAACCTTATTTAAGCCTTTTCTTTTTTCACAAACTGGATTGAATCTTGGATGTCAGCACGTCAAACAACAGAAGGTTCGCAACACCTCGTCTTAATAACTATTAGCCTGACAAGATCTGTTATCATTAAAAATTATAAGATAAAATTTTCCCTGATGTTTTATTATTTGTAAAAATGGTAAAAACAAATTTCTAATAAATTGTTTCTCAAGTAACTACCTCTACCATAAATATTAGGCTGAGTCATAAGGTTACATACTCTCTTACCCTTTAGTGTATATTATCGACTTGTTGGGGTGAAGAGAAAACTTTAAAGTTCACACACATCCTACTTGTATTTTCTCTACTAGCATATACATCATCCCCTACTCTTTACTCTCTAGTGTATAGCATTGAACTTTGGAAAATATTATTTAGTACAAAACTTTTTCGTACTTTTATTGATAAATAGTGTTAATATGTTAGTTTATCTCCGAACACCCTCAACCAATCTGTGATTTTTGCCAAAATCCTCAGTCTCATTGATAAGAATTATTTTCGTCCAAATTCGTAGTGATGCTATTCCTACTAAATAGCATTGCTCACTGACTTTTTAAGTTTTGGAGTACAAGCGAAAACTTCAATTTTTTCCAAGACATTGTCTCGGAACTCTAATGCTACCTTTTGTATCATGAAGGCTATTTCAAAATAAACATGGAAATATACAGGCTGTTATGACTCAAGTATATAAAAAGAGCCAAATCAAAAAGAGCACAGTCAAAAAGATTAATATATTTAGTGGAAGAATTTCATAATTTAAATAACACATTAAACTTACCTATTACCTGGCCCAAACTATTGCCTGAATTGTCGTATCCGCCTTGTGCCATTTTAACTGATATTAATATGAGAAATATTTTTTGTACATCTCCATTAATTGATATATTTTGATATCCTATATCTATCTTTCTCCTTTATCTCTCCTTACTTTTTCACTTTTCCTTTTACTTTCATAATTTATTTTTTCAATCTTGTTTCTAAGTGTCTAGTACCTACAATTAAGAGTGTTATAAATAACACTCCTCTATTAATATGTCAGCCTTTTTTTCTTCTTTTTCTCATGTCTAAGATCACAATCCTTCTCATCATTATCGACCCAATATCTCAAACGCCGTTTTGACTGCACAACCCCTCTCATGATTTTTTTTTCTTGATTTGAGCCCCATCCCATGCTTAAACACTAGGATCACTACCACCTTTGGCTTTGGTTGTTCTAGTCGAAGCAACCTGCCAAGCTTTGCAGACTGCACTTTCACCCGAAGATGCTATATAAATCTTAACCCTCAATGAACAAAGGAATTGAGCCTCAATTAATATTTTTACACATATGTTTGTTGTGTGTAACTATTATTTAATTTTCTTTTGATTTAAACACTATTTTGGTCCTTGTAGTTGCATCAAATTTCAATTTTGGTCTAATATATTTTCTCTTTTTTGTGTAAATTCCTATAATTTCTAATCATTTAGGTTCTAATCCTTCAAGAGCTAAATGAAAACAAGTTAAACTATATAAATCAATCCTTCATAAAAATTGGAGACCAATTCTCGGTTAAAAAAAATTATATAATTTAAAAAATATATGGGCTGGTACTCAATTATAGGAATTAAAAACTAAATCATTGATATAAGATTTGAAAACTAAAACGTCAAATCCTAAGAGCCAAAATTAAAATCAATAATAACTATAAAAACCAAAATCTTATTTAAACCTTTTCTTTTTTCACAAACTGGATTGAATCTTGGATACCAGCACGTTACACAACAGAAGGTTAACAACACCTCATCTTAATAACTAATATCCTGACAAGATCTGTTATTGTTCAAAAGAGATTATTGGATTCTGGGAAATGAACTCTCCAAATTGAATTTGGGGCTTCTTCCACCACTGTGCGCGATGGTGCTTGGATGAGGGAGAGGTATCTGTAAGGACTCCAATAATCAAGTTAGCTAGAGTAGAGGTATCAGTAGTGAATAAAAATGCATACTTGTTTCAAGAGTGAGCTCCCCTATTTATAGAAGCTCTGAGTGATAATAGCTTTCCGAGATTTTTTGGTAACGATTTCAGATTTATGTACATTACTTAATCCATTCTTGTGACGTTATAGAATCTGGAGTTAATGCTTCATAATTGAAAACGGTCTCGATGGAGTTATTTCCAACCGTTCCCGGTGTGGGCTTACAGCCCTTGAGGGTCCATTTGGGGTTTTTACACCATTCAAGCTTAGTTCGTAATAATGCCCCCAAACCGGTTCAACATGGTAATGTCGAATACCAGGTTTTTGATTTCAAGGTCGTCAAACCAAAGTCGGAGGATTGAGGAAGGACCTTGACATTCTCTAGTTGGAACTTAATTATAGTTGGCCATCAATTAATGCCTGCTTGACTTGAGGTGATTGTTTCTGTCACGAGGTTGTTAAGGGTCACATCTTTGTTCCTCGGGATGACGCGTGTCGTTATGGTGCCTCGTTTTACGTACCCTTATGATTCGAATTGATATGAATTTTTGATTTTGTCCTTAATTTAGTGCGTAATAAGACATTTCTACCCTTCATGACCTTTGGGTTATGCAGCAAAGGACACGTGCTCTTCTTTAAATTCCAACCCCTTTGTTTCATCTTCATTTCTTGCTTTTCATCAAACAACTTGTATCAAGGCCTCCAAAGAACCACCATCCACAGAGAGCCACTATCCATCGCACACCCAAAGGCTTACCCATCGTCAGGGAACCTACATTTTAAAGGTATGCCTTCTCTTTGTAGCTACAATAGCGTTTGTGAGTATTTTTGCTGCGTTGTTACTTACTTGTGGCAATTTTTATTAAAACCACTGTTTCACTCTGTCATTCCACTGTTGGGGGGTTATTGCCCCTAACATTTCTTCTTCTCGGCCTAACTTCAGCAATTTTCATGCCTTTAGAGGGAAAACCGCCATAGGTTTATTTTTCTTTATTTTTTGAGTTAATTCTCTAATTTTGTTAACTATAGAGATGGTTCTTCCCATGTAGGTTAATTCTGATGGCGAAGAAACAAGCACTCATCTTCCCTTCTACGATTCCACGAATATATAAATGGGTTGATCCTGAATTCCTAGAATTTCCATCCAAAGTTAATTCAGAATTCCTGAAATCGCTTTGTGAAGAGCATCTACTGACTCCGGAATGGGAATATAAGGAGGAATATATCTTAAAGGCTACAAGGGCTAGCGAAAGAATTTGTTATATCAATTTCGAGGGTGGTCCGAGGTAGATGTAGAAGTATGACATCCTCATCTCCAAGTTTGGTGTTTGCATCCCGTTTACTCATTTACAATTCACCATTTTAGAGTGAACTGGTGTTGCTCTATCCCAACTTCATCCTAATAATTCGGCCATGATCCGAGGATTCGAAATTATATGCAAATACCTTGCAGTTCCTCCATCTCCAAAGGTGTTCTTCTCCTTTTTTACTCTTACTTATCCTAGCAGTGGGGGTGTGACCACAAGATAGCTGTCATTCCGACCTCAACCAAATCGGAAGGTGTTCACATTGTATGAGGAATCCTTCCACAATTTCAAACTGTTCTACTTCAAGGTGTTTGAGGCTCCAAATACAATTCCCTTTTGGGAGGACCTAGAAGGAGAACTAAGAATCAACTGCTTCTAGAGTAAACACTTTGAAATTTCTCGGATGAGCTCTCGTCTGAGGAGCGAATTTTGGTCGAATTTTTCTTGGCAAGGTTTGGAAAGGAAAATCTCAAATAGCTAGAGCACACTTAGGTTCAATTTAAGTCACTTTGTAGACAACGTATCTTGATATTCTATGTAGACTAATTTCTATAACACCCTAATAGTCTCATACTATGCTTAAGTCATATTATGGAATTACTAGTTGTTACTTTGCTCGCAGAACTAACATTACCATTTGAAAATACTTTGTAATGAAAATAGGGGGTAAAATTTTTTTTTTCAAGAATAATGAATGAAATATTTTGAAAGCCAAGAGCCATGAGCACATCGTGAATGCATTATGTAAATATCGCTATCTTATACATACAGTACGAATAAAAGAAATAGAAGCAATATGAATAACAATAACTTAGATAAACATAACATTCATTCCACGACTATTTATAATTAATATAGTAATAGTGATACCAAAAGTCATAATAAAGATAATGTTGGGTTCAATATCTATTGTTGGCCCTACAAAAGAAACCTACCAGATATATCATAAATGAAAATACATAGGAAATCTCTACTGCCTAACCATGCCATACAATAATATAATAATCCTATAACTACAACCAAAAAGGGTTATCCTCATACTCAACTCCGTATGCAATCACTACATCACTCATCAGGCAGGAGGAAACAGTTCCCAAACCCACCGGAAGTAATATCACCAGATCCTTCTCCTCGAGCATGGCCACACTCGCAAGGCACAACACAGGTGCGAATGAACCCGCGACCACGAACCGAGGGTGGCGTGTGACAACAAGTTGCTGAAGAAGACGAATCAGACGTCAAGCGTATCACAGACAGGTAGGAGGGCTCAGATGGGTCAGTCTCCATATGATAGCTCAGATTGGAAGGCTCCGACGAATCGAAATCCAATGAAACAGTTGGAGCTAGACGGGTATCTGAGCCAGTGTTATCGTCAGTGGGGTATCTCAACAGCTGAAAATAAGGACGGATGTCATCCAAGGTCACCTCGCCATATTGTTGATGTGCTCAGAAAAATGGGCTCATCACTAGAGTCTAAAATGGATGATCATGGAAGATGTAGACCCTCACCACTGCACTCGCAGACATCACCGAGGCATTCAGCACCAGGTCGAAGCACCAATGCCATACTGGAAACTCAATGAAGATCACCACCGTGCCTGACATCGACATCCTCTGAAGATGACACAGAAATGTAGGAGTGAGAAATACTATATTTCTCAGTCGGATCACAACTAGACAAAAACTGTGTCATCGTCATCATCCCAGCCACTTCGGGTTTAATTATGAAAATAGTGGACATGTATAGGTTCAATTTTAATGATTTTGAAAACTTAAACCCCGAAGCTGGTTGCTTTTAAACTTAACATCATAACTATATCATCATAACTAAACATACATACTAAAGTATAGAATAAACATTCATAATGCATACAGACAATATAAATACATGTAATGTCATGCAACCTCATAGACTTAACTATGGTTATACTTGACTTTACTTTCGTTTTTAGCACGTGCTTAACTTTCTTTACTTTTCTTTCGAAATAAACTACTTTTGGACATGAGCTTATTCTGTGATCGTCGTCACGCAGTACTAAACCAAATCAGACTAAGCCGATATTGGTTACCTCTAAGTTGGAGGGTCTTCCATGTCACCCTTGCCTCCCTCATAGAGGTTCCTTGAGTCTTTCTGGATCACCGCCTCTCACTTCCCATATCAAAGTGATTGAAGGGTCATATCCATTTTTTCTTTTCTTATCATTATACCTTACATGCATAGTACTTCTTTGACTAGACACATGCAACGATATGACTAATCCATAATTTTGACGGAAATCCGGTAGCATAATGGCTAGATCGGAGTTTCCTCAAAATGCCAATAATAAAACTTTCAACCAACAGTCCATATCATATCCTTACACTAATCATTCAATCATGAGACAATGCTCAAACAAAATTGTCATTCATCATGCCGAATGACATCATACATTCACACCCTATAGAGGTTCATAGTTATGTTATTCTTTGTGAAGAATCTTATGAGTCATCATATGATTTCCCATGGTTACCCATGAGAGAATCACATAGTTGAAATATATGTATGTGGTCTTTTAGTTACTTAGTTCTCATGTGAAATTACTTTTTACTTGAGTACATGTTTTATGGAACACTTGTTCAAATTATTTAAGTTAAATGATTGTTTTTTTTTTCCTTGAGATAGTTCACTTAGTAATTCTTAGGTTCATAGTATGCTCAAAGGCCCTAATTAAATTTCTATTCCCAAGGAGTTCGAGATCTCTCTAATCCTTGGGTCATGACAACGCATAACCATACTCACAAATCCAACAACACCATGTTCACTAATCACCAAGGGTGATTTTTAACTTATCCAAGTTGCAAAGTTTCAAGCTTTTTTTATTAAGATAACAAGGTCTCACCTAAAATATTATAAAAGTTATCATTCTTTATAAAGGAGTGATAAAGTTTTATTCTTTATGAAAGTAAATGCCTCTAAAATTATCCTCTTGACTTAAAAATTAAATCTTTATGAAATAATAATACAAGATACTAGCTTTTGAGCTAAAAAGTCTTGCTCTTAATGAAAGTTAACACTTTTATTTATTCTAAGACCATCAAGGTCTCAACTTTATAATTTAAAGTTGTCTTAAATTCTAAAAGATTCCTACTTTATGAACTAGGAATATAAAACATTAACTTTAAAGTTAGAAAGTCTTGATCTTTATAAAAGTTAACACTTTTATGCAAGGTTTTGACTTAAGATCTAAACTTTATGAATTGGAGGTTACAAGTCAACACTTTTATGACTTAAAGATTTCATTTTGACAAAAGTTTGGAACTTTATGAAAAGTCTTATCTTCAAGGTTTGATTTCTAAAGCATAAAGTGACAAGATATCATTTCTATACTCAAAAGGCTTCATATTTCAAAAAGCTTAGATTTTTGCATATAGTCTTGTCTTCAAAAGAAAACAAAATAAAACTTTATAAAGGCACCAAAACTTGTGCCACTTTTCATGCATTAAGAAGCAAACTTGTAGAGCTTTATGCTCTTAGGATGTTCATTATCTTATCAAATCATGAAAAACATGTAAAGATGAAGCTTTTTTAATCATGAACTCATCATAAGAAAAAAAGCAAACTTTAAACAAAATACCACCAAGAACATCATTCTTTTGCATGCAACTCACAAGAAACATCAAGACCTCAAGCATCAAGAAAGAAAAGTAGAAACTTTAAAGCACTTAAAGAAAGGAACTTTTCAAAAACTCAAGAACACTCTTAAACAAGAACATAAACATACTTGACCAAAAATAGAAATTTTTTCTCATGAAGAGCATGAAAGATTTTCTCAAGTTTTCACTTGAAGATCTTGGTCATGAGAAGAACCAAGTTTCAAGCTTTCTTGAGTAAACAAAGTAAAAGAGTGAAGATCACTACCTAAGCTTTGAAAATGGCGTGTTCTTGAAGAAGAAATGAAGAAGATGATGGCTTCTCCTTAATGATGATGGTGGTAGTTTTGGATGAACAAAGAAAGAACTCTTGAGTTCTCTTGAAAATGAAGTTCGTAGTGTTTGAATCTCTTCTTCAAAGACCAAAAGATGTGGCCTTTGAAGGGCTAAGTGAAGAAGGTTTGGTTGTGGAGGTGGACAAAGGAAGAAGAAGATGAAGAAGAAGAAGAGAGTTTTAGAGAGAAGTAGGAGGATTTGGAAGCAAGAGAGAGAATAAGAGTTGAAAAATGAAAAGTGAATGTGTGTGTGTGTGTGTGTGTGTGTGTGTGTGTTGGTGTTGGCCATAATACAGATCAAGGGAGGGAGGGAGATATTTTCTTAATTTTATGCTAATTAAGGTTTAAGGGGACAAATTAGATGATGGGGGAACAAATCAAGTACTTACTCTTATGTAAAGTACTCTTATCTAATGCTTTATGCTTTAGTGACATCACTCTTTACTTTATTGTCTAGTTGACTAAATTTGAATTTAATCATGTGATTAAGTGCTCTTGCAACTTAGTTAACTTGATTAAGCAAGGATTAGTGATTAACACATAAGAACATGATTAACAAAAATTAATCTTGTAATTAAGCTTAATTATCCTTAATTAAACTTGATTAAGCTAATTAAGGATGATTAGTACTTAATTTAGATATTAAGGCTCTAACTTGCTTAATTAGAGATTATCTAACCTCGATTAAGCATTCTCTTAACTTTTCTTATCAGAGTTAACTCATAAACACTTCGTTAATTCCTTAATTAACCTTTAATCTCATAATTTCTCATTAAGTGCCTAATTACTCAAGGTCACTGAGATAATTTAGCAGGACAAGAAATTGAGGATGTTACAATTTCCACTTCGTATTTTTGCAAGAAAAATCGCTCCGAAGTCTGCCTTCGATGTCCTCCAATGTCGTATCCTAAATAAAAGGCCTCACGAGGCTGACGTCAATCAAAGTCCGCGACCTGATGATTCTAGCAACCCAAACTTATCTACTATTGAAGCTTCTATCCCCAAGGTACAACCCTCAAAAACTGCTCCCGAGGTTCAACCTTCAAAGAAACAAAAGGGGAAGAAAATAGTGAAGGAAGTGATCCGAGTTGATATTGAGGATAATATGACTTCGGATATAAGGCCAAAAGATAATGTCCTAGCAAAGACTTTCCCTTATCCAGATTTTATGGATAAGACACTAGTTACCCCTACCATTTTAGAGCAAATCGGGGCTAATGATGAAGGTGTTATGAGCAGAATACAATGGATGGGTTGTATGCTTTTGAAGTCAACTACCATTCTTAGATGCTCGAAGCCTATTATTGTTGCTAGTATCTAAGCTACCAAAGAGGTAAAGGACCTTGGGGAAAGCATCCATCTTGTCAAGGTCGACAAATAGGCCCTGGAAGAAGAAAAAGAAAGAATGGCATTCGAAATGGTCAAATTAAAAAAGGCGATCCTGCTGAAGAATCAATGCCTTGAAGAAAAAGGTCGTCAACTGGAAGAATTAACCAAGTAGATATCAGAGCTGGAAGAGACCAATGCCAAGGCTTCTGATGAGGTAAGCAAGCTGAAGGCCGATGTGAAATTCATAGAACAGCAATGGGAGAAGTTGGCTTATGAAATTAAGGATAATATCTTGGCGCAATGCCAAGTTATTTGTTTTGGGGCCGACTTTAGTGAAGTCGGCCTAAACAAGTATGTCAAAGATGGTCGAATCAAGATCACCCTCTTGCAGAGGATGAGAATGGCGGTGATGCTGACAAAAATGATGATGATGCTACCCCGAAAGCATGATAGAGGAAGTCTTTTTTTTTTTTGGTAAATTACATTCCTCGACCTCTAGGATTATGAAATTTATTTTTACTATTCGCCTAAGTTTAATAACTTGAAAGGAATAGCATGCCACAATGAATTTCCCAAAGTTAAAAACTTGACTTCTCGACTATTAAGTCGGATTTGCCATAATTTTCAATAACTTGGCTATGATAAGATTCCCAGGTAAAAACTTGGATTGCATAATATCCAAGGAGTTTAAGCCTGAATGTTTGTGTTTTTCGACTAAGGGGTAATCAATCCCTTGGGATTTACACAATATTGAATAAAATGTAATAATGAAATCAAAACTGTATTTATAAAATTGAAAAAACCAAGTAGCATTGTATTGATATACCACTTGGCCCATGAAAGTCTCGCCTCATTAAAACCTCCTCGAGATAAACCCAGTAGGAAAAAGAGTATGACAACTCACATGGTTTATAGATAAGATCTTCTCAAGTTTGAACTATTCCATGATCTCAAAACCTGAGAACCGGACAAGGTAGAGAGCTTATATGCTCCTTCTCCCGAGACTTCAATAATCTTGTACGGACCTTCCCAATTTGCTATGAGTTTTCCGTGACCTAGAATAGGTTGTCTGATGTTAACATGTCATAGGACCAAATCTCCTTCTTCAAACTTACGAGGCGCCATAGAGGAGTTATATCTTTTTGCCACCCTTTGTTTGAGGGCTTGCTCCCTAATATGTGCCATTTCTCTAGCTTCATTGGATAGGTCGATTTCCTCCCTCATAGACTGGAAACTAGTATTTCTGAAGATAACCCTTGGACTTGGTTCTCTAACTTTGACCAGATCATAGCATCCATCCCATAAATAAGCTTGAACAAAGTTTCTTCTATAGTAGAATGAGGAGTTGTCCGATATGACCACATTACACTTACAAGTTCATCTGCCCATACTCCTTTTTTATCATCAAGCCTTTTCTTCACTTTATTAGCTACTTCAACTTGTTTGTTTGCTTGTGGATGCTCTACTGATGTAAAATAGTGTTTAACCTTGTAGCTTGAAAGGAAGTCCCGGAACTTACTGTCGGTAAATTGCATCCCGTTGTCCGTAATTTGTAATTCCAAAATTTCAAATTGGGTAAAGATATTCCATTATACAAACTTTTGGGCTTGTGCAGCCGTAATGGAAGATAATGGCTCCCCTTCAATCCACTTCGTGAAGTAGTCAATGGTGACAATGAAGTACTTCACCTGTCCTGCAGCCAAGGTAAAGGGACCTAAGAGGTCGATTCCCCATTTTGAGAACAGCCATAGGGACATGATTATTGAAAGCTCCTCTATTGAGGCGTTGTGGAAATTTGCATGTTGTTGGCATTTTGGACATTTCTTTACAAATTCCATAGCATTTTTCATCATCATGGGCCTATAGTGCCCAGCTTGCAAGACTCTTTGTGCTAATACTTTTCCCCTGGGGTGATGCCTACATGACCCTTCATGAACCTCCTCAAGTACCCGGTTTGCCTGTTATAGAGTGAGACATTTCAACAACGGCTAGAAAAGACTTCTTCTATAC
The DNA here is from genome assembly GCA_031439595.1 of Pterocarpus santalinus. Classification (NCBI taxonomy): domain Eukaryota; kingdom Viridiplantae; phylum Streptophyta; class Magnoliopsida; order Fabales; family Fabaceae; genus Pterocarpus; species Pterocarpus santalinus. The sequence continues at coordinate 40,836,203 of CM062523.1, read as the reverse complement.
AGTTAACCTCCGACTATAATATAGTATGGGGCTTCCTTAACTAATCTTTTGCTTCTACAAGATCATTAGGGAGAACCTCATTCAATAAGTATTGCATGATTGGGGTCATCCAACTCGGACTTTCCTCAATTACAAATACTGAAACAGGGTCTACTATGGAAGGGTTTTTCAGAGTCTCTTGGATCAAACTTTTATTGCTTCCTCCCATTTTTGTGCTAGCCAATTTGGAAAGAATGTCAGCTTTAATATTTCTGCTCTAGGCATATGTCAAACTTCAAATATGTTGATTTTTCCCATTAGATTTTTGACTTTAGCCAAAAATTTTTGCAACAGCGGATCCTTGGCTTAGTACGTTCTAGATTCCTATGGCATTACAATCTACGAATCATTGCAGATCGTAAGTCTTGTTGCTCCAACATTGGAAGCAAGTTGGAAGCTGGCTATCAAAGCTTCGTATTCGGCTTGATTATTAGAGACCAAGAAATCAAATTTAATGGACATCTCAATTATGATGTCACCTTATTTTTCCAAAATAACTCCAGCATCACAACCCTTTGTACTTGAAGCTCCATCCACATACAATGTCCAAGCCGGGTTGCCGGGTTCTTCTTCCTCCACTATCTCTACAAGAAAATCTGCCAAAGCTTGAGCTTTGATTGTAACTCGAGGTTCATCTCGAATATCAAATTCGGACAATTCAACCGACCATGTTACCATTCTTCCTACAAGATCTGGTTTCTGTGGTACTTGTCAAATTGATTGGTCCATTTCTGATGATGATGATGTATGCTTGAAAATATTGTCAAAGGCGGCAAGCTGCTAAGACTAGGGCTAAAGCCACTTTCTCCAGCTTTTGATATCGAACTTTTGCCCTTTGTAGAGTTTTATTGACAAAGTATATCAGGGATTGTTGCTTGGCATCTTCTGGGATTAAAATGCTGGCTATGGCCGAATCGCTTATCGAGAAGTATAAAAACAGAGGTTTGCCAATCTCGGGACAAGATCGACAGTCTTAACAGATAAGATTTGAATTCTTGTAATGCTGCTTCGCATTTCGGCATCCACTCAAAACTATTCTCTTTCTTTAATAATGAAAAGAAAGGTGATGCCTTCCAAGCTAAAGCTGCCAAGACTCTAGAAAGAGATGCTATTCTTTTGGTTAAGCATTGAACATCCTTTACGAAACTTGGACTTTTTATTTGCAGTATTGCCCTACATTTATCGGGATTTGCCTCAATTCCCTGATTTGTAAGCATAAAACCCAAAAATTTCCCGGCTTGTATAGCGAAAACACATTTCTGAGAGTTTAGCCTCATTCTATGCTTTTGTAAGCATGAAACACAATTTCTAGATTATGCAAGAGCTCTTCTTCCATTTCTATTTTCACCAACATGTCATCTATATAGACTTCCATTAAAACTTTGATGTGCTTAGTAAAAATTTTATTCATTAACCACTGGTATGTAGCCCCTACATTCTTCAACCTAAAAGGTATTACTTTATAGTAGTAATTTCCCATTGGGGTAACAAATGCTATTTTTTCCTCATCTAGTGGGTGCATGAGAATTTGGTTATACCCCGAAAATGCATCCAAAAAGGAAAGGAATCAGAAACTTGATGCTGTGTCGACTAACTCGTCGATACTCGGTAAAGGATAAGAATCCTTGGGGCAAGCTTTGTTGAGGTCGGTAAAATTGACGCACATCCAACATTTCCCATTAGATTTCTTAAACATCATGATGTTTGACAACCAGGTTGGATAAATTACCTCCATGATGAAGCCTGCATCCAACAGGGCTTGAACTTGTTTCTAAACTTCTCGTGCCTTTTCTGAGCTCATTTTCCTCCTTTTCTGAGCTATAGGATGGACATTGGGAAATATTGATAATCTATGCCTCATGAACTCCGGATCGATCCCAGGCATATCCGACGTTGTCCAAGCAAACAACTCCATATTCTCTTTTAAGAAAGCGACGAGCTTCTCTTCAAGGGAGATCGAAATGCTCTTATTTATTCGAGCCATGTGGAAAACTTCTGGGTGAATTTGTATTTCTTCAATTTCTCCCTCGAGCCCCATCCATTTTGCCTCCTATCGTCTTCGAATATCTAAGTCGATCAACATAACATTCGATGATCCCGGAGGTCGTGTTCCTTTTGATTTTGACTCCTTTTTGATGATTTCCAAACTCGAATTGTAGCACCTTCAAGCTGTAACTTGGTCGGTTCTCACAATAGCTATTTCTCCATTATTAGCAAAAATTTCATTGTCAAGCAAGCTATAAAGACAATGTGTAACACCTTACTAGACAAAATACTATGCTTAAGTCATAATATATTACCTGATAAGTTATTACGTGTGACTAGCTGATTAAATTCCATTCTCGGTTTCATTATTCTTACCCATTGCTTTTCATAATTTCTGTTTGACAATGAAATAAATACTAGATAATCATTGTACCGAAAGTAAAGTAACATAAATAAAAATGCGAAATAGATAGAACTACTGAAAATTGCATCATATATATATATAGACATCTGTTTTTCAAGTTTGACTATGATACAATAAATGGTATAGGGTAGTAAAATGAGGTTGCTAACACAAAAATAAATCGGCCTACCTATATGAACAGCAACCTATCTGGTCCTTGCGAGACATTTTATGTACAACTCCTAACTCCTACCCATCTGCCCATGACCCAGACTGTCAAAAGAGGGTCATCCTATACACCTACTACTGCTACAGCGGGTACTCTAACTAGATGGATTCCGAGGAAAGGAATCCGTGTACCATGCTCGCGTCTGCAGGAGTGTAGTCCATGCTCGGAGTAAAGGACAAGGAAGATGAACTCTCTGCTTCAGACAGATCCTCCTCAAACATTGATACTGAGGGTATCTACTGCAGTGGTGAGGCTGGCGGAGCCATGGGAGCTACTGCTGCTACCAGTGCTACTACCGCTATGTGTAGAAATGGAAAGGGATGCGCCATGTATAGCAAAATAGCAGTGTAAGGTGCAGCGAGGTCAAAGAGTGGGTGAGTAAGGGGTTCAGCAAAATCTCTACGAAAGAAGAAATAAAAATGGAACTGACATCTACCAAATACATATATACAGTCCAGAAACAGGTCCAGGTGGATATGGAGCTCAGGGAACTCGATAAACAGAACTCTGGTTGCCGCGTTCTCCATGATCTAAGAATGACACGGAAATATATAGTAAGGTGAGAAATAAAGATTTCTCAATAGGAAATCCTAAATCTATGTATTCCTATCATCGCTGTCATTATCAGATATTTCAGATTTTAGTTAATTAAAAGAAAATGTTACATTAATAGGATGTTCTACTTAATTAATTATAGAAATCATAGCCCGAAACACAGATTAGTTTTACTTAAGGAAGTAAAGGAAATTAAACAGAGAAATAAGCAACCACACCTGGGAGTTTAAACATCCAATGGTACTATTAACTCAATGCATGATAACAGAAATTATGGATATGCATAAGAAATAATGCAATTGACCTTAACTCATATTTTTTTCATACTTGGTTCCCTGGGAGTATATTAGCCATGAGACTCCTGGGTAATAGTCTGTTTTTTGAGATCGAGCTCGTTCCTATACAGGGTCACCAGGTTTACTTTCCCTGACTTCCCCACTGATCTATTTCCCTTAACTTTGCTTAGGGGCTGGCCCAAGTTACATGGAAATCCTTCCTCATTCTTATAAAGGTAGTATTACTTGTCTCATGCTTTGACCAATGCATGCATAACTTGTAAATTCATATTAATTGCAATGCCGAAATTTCGGCAGCATAATGGACCACGTCCGCTTCCCCATGAATAGTGCCAAACAACCAGGAAATTTTAATCAAACAGCAAATCCAATATAGAACATCATATTTATACCAAGAGTATAACAATATCAACAGAGACAAGTTTTAAAATCTTAAGTCTTAATCTATCTTGCAAGCTTTTAATTCCAATTGATATTCCCGAGTTCAACTTCCAAGATTGAATAGGGTCTGAGTTTCGAGCTTATATAAGTTCCGATCTTCGGGGTTATGTTCAACCTCCGAGATTAATTTTGGATCGAGTTTTGGAATTACATGGATAAGATTTTTATGGGCTTGTGATCCCAATCTCCAACCTTAATCTACAATTAGTTCTACAAGATGTTTATGAGTGTGATTCCTAAATTCTGAGTTCTGACATTAACTATACCCGATCTAGTTTCCTATTTGCTAAGTTCCAAGTTCAACCTTAAGTATACCCGATCTAGCTCCCTATTTGCTAAGTTTCGAGTTCCGATATTAACTCAAGTTATTTGTGTTTTATTCCAGACTGTCCTATTTCTAGCCAGAATTATACTCTTATAAGAGAAAATTCACCAGAAATAGAAATCTGGGTGAAATCATGCGAAATTTATATCAATATAAAGCTAACAGAGTAAGCTTTCAAATGAAATAAGTTGCATATCATTTGAATAAGTATAATTCAAGATATAAGCCCTAAAACTTGACCCTACTGGACTATCCTGTTCCAACTCGGGTTGAACTTAAGATGAATTCATTGATGTACTGGGAATAGTTGGCAATGAATCTGACTCTGGAATTTTTATGGGATGTTCCCTCATATGTTAGCTTTAAAACAATGTTGGATTCACTAGGGTGAATTACACCCTTGTCAACTCACACTGCCTAGATGAAAGTCCTGATTTCTAGGTCAAACTTCAAAAATTTATAACTACCTCTATACTGATCCAATGGCCTTACATTATATATGTATAGAAAGCCCTGAATATCTAGTTTCATATAAAATTAGATTCATAAAACTTAAAAATCTGTAGGTGGAGCTGTACACTCTGCCATACAGACAGCCGAGAAAAAACTCTAACAGCTTCTTGAGTTTTCTCTTTTCTTCAAGTTCTTTCATACAAATTCCAACTCTAATCACAACACACATGCAAATTCAATCATAAACCATCATCATCACTCCAAATCACGTAAATATCATGAGGAAAACAAGATCCTCACATAGCCCAAATCAATAAAACAAGAAGAGAAATTGGATTCCTACCTTTTCTATGCGTGATTCTTGTTAGATTTGTGGTTGGAGTTGAAGAAATATTGTTGTGGCTTGAAGGTTTGTGGGAGAAAAGGATGATATGAGTTGAGATGAGATGATACAATGGAGAAAAGAATGGAGAGAGGTCAGCATACAGGGACCGAAACTTGCAAGGGTAGAAAAGAAAAAATTTAAAAACTTCTAAAGCAAGTTACATGTGATTGGTGGATTTGAGTTAGTTATTTAACTTGGTTTCACAGCCCATATAGAGGGTTAAGATAGTGCCACTTGCATGGGTAAGTTGGCTAAATCTTGGCCATCCATCCTAGGGTTCTCATAGTATAATTTCTATTGATCCGGTTCCGACAGTTTAAATTACCGAAATCTTACCGATTTCTCTTAAATCGATACACCCGTTTCAAAAAAATTCTGTGAGGTTTTCTATGTCCCTAATCTAATTCCATCAAGTCTAATCACTTGTAAATCACACTTAATGGCTTTAATTAAATATTTAATCGAATTCCGATTAAACCCACTTATTCGATAAAAACCGAACAACTCGGTTATTTACGATAAAATTTTTCAGACGTTATATTTCTACCCTCCTAAAAAAATTTTGTCCTCAAAATTTAGTACCTGAGAATAATTCAGGATATTCCCTCCTCATATCGGATTCTAATTCCCATGTACAGTCCGCTGAGTCTTCATGTCTCTATGCCACCTTCACTAATTGTACGGCTTTGTTTCGAAGGTGCTTGATGCTCTTGTCCACTATCCATGCTGGCAGTATATGAAAGGTTAAGTCATCCTCTAACTGGATTGATTCAAGTTCCAAGAAATGAGTAGGGTCAGGCTGGTATTTTTTTGAGTTGAGAAACATGAAAGACATCATGAAGATTTGACAGATGTGGAGGTAAAGCGACTCGATACATAACTAGGCCGATTCGTTTCAAAATTTGAAAAGGACCTATAAAGTGAGGGTTTAGCTTTCTAATTTTAATGGCCCTGCCTACTCCAGTTGTGGATGTGATCCTTAAGAACACATGGTCTCCTTCTTGAACCTCTAAGGGCTTTCTCCTGACATTCGGTAGCTCTTCTGACGACTCTGAGCAGCAAGTATTTTGCTATGGATCCTTTTGATTTGCTTTGTAGTTTGTCTGACTAGTTCCGATCCTAATAGACTCTGTTCTCCTTATTCATACCAATATAGAGGATATCGACACTTCCATCCATATAAAGCCTCATACGGAGCCATGTCGATGCTAGCATGGTAAATGTTGTTGTACGCAAACTCGGCCAAAGGTAAGTATCGATCCCAGCTTCCACGTTGTTCCATAATGTACGCTAGCAGCATATCTTCCAAAGTCTGAATAGTTTGCTCGGTCTAGCTATCTGTTTGCGGATGGTACACAGTACTTAAACATAACCTAGTACCGAATGCCTTCTGGAGTGCTCCACAAAACTGTGAAGTGAACCTTGGATCTCAATCTGAAATGATTGTCAAAGGAATACCATGTAGCTGTACCACTTCTTAGATGTACAATTGAGCTAGCTTCTCTAGAGGGTAATTCACTCGAATGGGCAAAAAGTGAGCAGACTTGGTTAACCTATCTACTATGACCCATATAGCATCATATCCTGAGGGTGTTCTTGGTAAGCCTATCATAAAGTCCATAGAAATGCTCTCCCACTTCTATTCCAGAATCTCTAAGGGTTGTAGTATCCTTGCTGGTTTCTGATGCTCTACTTTTACCTTTTGGCAGGCTAGACATTTATTCAGAAATTTGCCACATCTGTCTTAAGGCCTGGCTACCAAAACATCCTCTTGAGATCTTGATACATTTGTTAATGCCAGGATGTATAGTAAACTCGCTCTTATGAGCTTTCTCCAAGATCTTCTTTTTGAGGTTACCCTCCTCAGGTACGCATATTCTCCCCTCATATCGCCATATTCCCTCTGCATCCTGAGCAAATCTTGTTAGCTTGCCAAATTGTACTAGTTGCACTATATACTGGAAGTCATCATTTCTTCATTGTGCTTGCTGGATTTGGTCTTTGAAATCACTGGTTATCTTAAGTTGGTTTAACTGAATGGTATTAGGAGTCATAGAGATTCCTAAGTTGAGGTCTCCAAAACTCTCTATGAGTTCCATCTCCTTGATTATCATCCATGCCACAGTTAAAGACTTCCTACTAAGGGCGTCTGCTACCACGTTTGCTTTGCCAGGGTGGCACTTTAGCTCAAACTCGTAATCTTTGAGAAACTCTATCCACCTTCGCTGCCTCATGTTTAATTTTTTCTGATCGAAAAGGTGTTTCAAGCTTTTGTGATCAAAAAATACTTCAAACTTCACTCCATAGAGGTGGTGTCTCCATATCTTCAAGGCAAACACTATCGCTGCTAACTCGAGGTCATGTGTTGGATAATTTCTTTCATGAGTTTTCAATTGCCTGGAAGTACACGCGATGACATTCCTATTCTGCATTAACATCCACCCTAATCCTTTCTTAGAAGCATCACAGTAGACTTCGAATGGTCCATGAGGGTTCAACAGAGTAAGTACTGGGGCTGCTGTCAACCTTTTCTTTAATTCTTGGAAACTTTATTCGTATTCAGGTGTCCATTCGAATGGGGAATTTTTCCTGGTCAGCTTTGTTAGGGGCAGGGCTATTTGAGAAAAGTCCTTCACAAATCTCCTTTAATATCCTGCCAAACCTAAGAAACTCCTGACTTCCATGACTGTTGTTAGTCGTTCCCAACTTAATACTGCTTCCACCTTACTGGGATCTACAGAAATTCCCCCATGGAATACCACATGGCCAAGAAATTTTATTTGTTCCATCCAAAATTCACATTTGGATAGCTTAGCATAAAGTTTCTTCTCTTTTAAAATTTGTAGAACCAGTCGCAAATGGTCTGTGTGCTCCTACTCTATTCTTGAGTAAACAAGAATGTCATCAATGAGTTCGAAATGCTGTCTTCAGAATATCTGCTTTTCGAACCCGAATCTGGTGATATCTAGACCGTAGATCAATCTTGGAAAATATAGTAGCCACTTGTAATTGGTCCATGAGATCATCAATCCTTGGCAATGGATACTTATTTTTTATCGTTGCCTTGTTCAGCTGCCTGTAATCCGCACATAGTCGCATGCCTCCGTCTTTCTTTTTAACTAACAGAACTGGGGCTCCCCATGGTGATGCAGTTGGCCTAATAAATTTCTTTTCCAAGAGTTCTTTAATCTGCTTCTTGAGTTCGGTCAACTCCAAAGGTGACATTCGGTATGATGCTATAGATATTGATCCTGCTCCCGGTACCAATTCAATGGCGAACTCAATTTTCCTCTCGGGAGGAAAATTAGGAATATCTTCAGGGAGCACATCAGGATATTCCCTAACAACTGGAATATTATCTAACTTTTGATCAATCTCCACTATGCTGGTTGATAAGAGAATATACCCTTGACTTTTATCCCCACAATGGTATACTATTAAGGAGTTTAAATAAAGGCTTGTAAGGATTATTGATTTAGAAGATGAAACAGAGGGAAGCACAATGGATTTATCAGAGAAATTTAAGAGGGCTTGGTCGGCAGAGAGCCAATCCATGCCCAAAATGATGTCGAGGCCAGACAAGGGAAGACAAATCAAACTAGCTAAAAAAATTTGACCTTCTATTCAACAGGAGACATTCATACAAATATGATTGGTCTTAATAGACTCACTTGTAGGAGTAGAAACTAGCAAGTCATAGGGCAATTCAGAAATAGGTAACTGCAAGGCTGACATGCAATCATGAGAGATAAAAGAGTGAGATGCACTTGAATCATATAAAACAATCAAGGTCTTACCATTTACTTCACATGTGTTTTGAATCAAATCTTTTGACTTGTTGACCTCCTGTGCATCCATAGTGAAAACTCTTTCTTGGCATTGTGGCTTGGGAGTCGGTTGAGGGTTTCTGGCAGGACATTCATAGATTTTGTGGCCTGGCTTGCCACATCCAAAATAGACATTTTGTCCTGCCAGGCAAGGGCAGTTGCCGTGATTCCTACCACACTGACTACAAGTCTGGTTCCCAAAAAGCCTCTGAGGTTGCTTGCCTTTGATGCCTAGAGGCTGAAACTTTCTTTGCTGCTAAAAGTTGGGCTTGAACTTTGGGCCTTGCCGAGCTAACCCCTTTTTAAAGTTACTACCGATTAACCTAGTAACAACCAACTTTTTATTACAATCCTCCACTAGGCAGCATGTGTTCACCAAAGTAGGAAAATCTCTGATCTCCATTAGTCCTATGGTGGTAAGGATGTCTTCTCTTAGCCCACCTTTGAACTTCATGCATTTCCACACTTCATCGGGGTTCCATTGATAGATGGTGGAAAATTTGCAAAACTCCTCCAATTTAGCAATGTATTCCGATACACTACTATTCCCTTGACGAAGGTGCATGAACTCCAACTCCTTAGCATTGCAGATAGAGGCAGGGAAGTACTTTTGATAGAACACATCTCTAAATACATCCCAAGTAATATCTATTTGGGATCCCTCTAATAATCGGCATGCACCATTCCACTAGAACTCTACATCTAGTCCAGCATATAGGTGGCAAAGGTCACCATCTAATGATCTGTGCAATCTAATACGGAGAAGACCTTCTCCATAGCTTTAACCCACTCATCTGCCATATCTGGGTTAAAGGCTCCCCTGAAGCTGGGTAGGTTAGCCTTCCGGAACTCAGCAAATTTGAGTATTCCAGATCCACTCCATTGCTATTATGATTCCCTCCAAGACCTGCCTTTGGCTGCCTTCCTAGTTGGCCCATCATTTGTGTTGCCGCAGCCGCCTACTTGCGCATCGCATGTGCCATTTCTCACATTGTGTCCAGGAACTCAGTAGATTCCTCCTGGGCTGGGGAAGTCCGTGGCCTACCTCGCCTTCCAAAAGCCATCAAGTTCTGAACACACAAAACAAGAGTAATTGAGTTGATCAATACTAAGTTCGGTGTGCGAGAAATACTAGCATACGGTTAGGCAAATCCCTTACATGCATCCTATCCATGTGGACAAGACTTTGTGCATGATAATATCTAAAGAATACAGAGCATATCGAAGCATAATTAGTCCAATCCTCAGGCCTATATTAGGACAAACTGCTCTGATACCAAAATATAACACCTTACCAGACAAAATACTATGCGTAAGTCATAATATATTACCTGATAAGTTATTAAGTATGACTAGCTGATTAAATTCTAGTCTCTGCTTCATTATTCTTACCCATTGCTTTTCACAATTTCTGTTTGACGATGAAAAAAATACTAGATAATCGTTGTATTGAAAGTAAAGTAACATAAATAAAAATGTGAAATAGACAGAACTACTGAAAATTGCACCATATATATATATATATATAAGCATCTATTTTTCAAGTTTGACTATGATACAATAAACGGTATAGGGTAGTAAAATGAGGCCACTAACACAAAAATAAATCGGCCTGTCTATATGAACAGTACTCTATCTAGTCCTCACGGGACATTTCATGTACAAATCTTAACTCCTATCCATTTGCCCATGACCCAAACTGCCAAAAGAGGGTCATCCTGTACACCTACTACTGCTACAGCTGGTACTCTAACTAGATGGATTCCGAGGAAAGGAATCCGTTTGCCATGCCGGCATCCTCAGGAGTGTAGTCCACGCACGGAGCAAAGGATGAGGAAGATGAACTCTCTGCCTCAGACGAATCCTCCTCAAACATCAAGATTGAGGGTTTCTGTTTTGGTGGTGAGGTTGTCAAAGCCATGGGAGCTACTGCTGCTGCCACTGTATATGGAGGTGGAAAGAGATATGCCATGTATAGCGGAATAGCAGTGTAAGGTGCAGCAGGGTCGAAGAGTGGGTGAGTAAGGGGTACAGCAAAATCTCTACGAAAGAAGAAATAAACATGGAGCTGACATCTACCAAATATATATACAGTCCAGAAACAGGTCCGGTGGATATGGAGCTCAGGGAAGTCAATGAATAGAACTCCAGTTGCTGCGTTCTCCATGATCTGAGAATGACACGGAAATACATAGTAGGGTGAGAAATAAAGATTTCTCAGTAGGAAATCCTAAATCTATGTATTACTGTCATCGTTGTCATTCTCAGGTGTTTCGGATTTTAGTTAATTAAAAGAAAATATTACATCAACAGGATGTTCTACTCAATTAATTATAGAAATCATAGCCTAAAACACATATTAGTTTTACTTAAGGAAGTAAAGGAAAATAAACAAAGAAATAAGCAACCATACCTGGGAGTTTAAACATCCAATGGTACTATTAACTCAATGCATGATAACAAAAATTATGGATATGTATAAGAAATAATGCAATTGACCTTAACTCATATTTTTCCATACTTGGTCCCCTGGGAGTATATTGGCCATAAGACTCCTGGTTAATAATCCGCTTTTCAGGATTGAGCTCGTTTCTATACAGAGTCATCAGATTTACTTTCCCTGACTTCCCCACTGATCTATTCCCCTTAACTTTGTTCAAGAGCTGGCCTAAGTTACATGGAAATCCTTCTTCATTCTTATAAGAGTAGTATTACTTGTCCCATGCTTTGACCAATGCATGCATAACTTGAAAATTCATATTAATTGCAATCTTTGCCGAAATTTCGGCAGTATAACAGATCATGTTCGCTTCCCCATGAATAGTGCTGACAACCAGGAAATTTTAATCAAACGGCAAATCCAATATAGAACATCATATTCATACCAAGAGTATAACAATATCAATAGAGACAAGTTTTAAAATCTTAAGTCTTAATCTATCTTGCAAGCTTTTAATTCCTATTGATATTCTCGAGTTCGACTTCCAAGATAGAATGGGGTTCGACCTTCGAGCTTATATAAGTTCTGACCTCCAAGGTTATGTTCGACCTCCGAGTTTGATTTTGGGTCGAGTTTTGGAATTACATATATAAGAGTTTTAAGGGCTTGTGATCCCGATCTCCGACCTTAATTTACAATTGGTTCTTCAAGACTTTGTGAGCGTGTTTCCTAAATTTCGAGTTCTGACATTAACTATACCCGATCTAGTTTCCTATTCACTAAGTTCCGAGTTTAACATTAAGTATACCCGATCTAGCTCTCTGTTTGCTAAGTTCCAAGTTCAACCTTAAGTATACCCGAGCTAGCTCTCTGTTTGCTAAGTTCCGAGTTTCGATATTAACTCAAGTTATTTGTGTTTTATTCCAAACTGTCCTATTTCTATCTAAAATTACACTCTTATAAGAGAAAATTCACCAGATATAGAAATTTGGGTGAAATTATGCGAAATTTATATCAATATAAAGCTAACAAAGTAAGCTTTCAAATGAAATAAGTTGCCTATCATTTGAATATGTATAATTCAAGATATAAGCCCTGAAACATGACCCTACTGGACTACCCTATTCCAGCCTGGGTTGAACTTAAGATAGATTCATTGATGTACTGGGGATAGTTGGCAATGAATCTGACTCTGGAATTTTTATGGGATGTCCCCTCATATGTTAGCTTTCAAACAACATTGGATTCACTAGGGTGAGTTACACCCTTCTTAACTCACACTGCCTGGATGAAAGTCTTGATTTTTAGGTCAAACTTCAAAAATTTATAACTACCTCTATACTGATCCAATGGCCTTATATTATCTATGTATGGAGAGCCCTGAATGTCTAGTTTCATATACAATTAGATTCATGAAACTTAAATGGCTGTAGGTAGAGCCGTACACTCCGCTGTACAGACCGCTGAGAAAAAACCCTAATAATTTCTTGAGTTTTCTCTTTTCTTCAAGTTCTTTCATACAAATTCCAACTCTAATCACAACACACAGGCAAATTCAATCATAAACCATTATCATCACTCCAAATCACATGAATACCATGAGGAAAACAAGATCCCCACATAGCTCAAATCAATAAAACAAGAAGAGAAGTTGGATTCCTACCTTTTTCTATGTGTGATGCTTGTTAGACTTATGGTTGGAGTTGAAGAAATCTTGTTGTGGCTTGAAGGTTTGTGGGAGAGAAGGATGATATGAGTTGAGATAAGATGAGACGATGGAGAAAAGAATGGAGAGGGGTCAGCATATAAGGACCGAAACTTGCAAGGCAGAAAAGGAAAAATTTAAAGACTTTTAAAGCAAGTTACATGTGATTGGTGGATTTGAGTAGGTTATTTAACTTGGTTTGACAGCCCATATGGAGGGCTGAGATGGTGCCACTTGCATGGGTAAGTTGGCTAAATCTTGGCTATCCATCCTAGGGTTCTCATAGTATAATTTCTATTGATCCAGTTCCGACAGTTTAAATTACCAAAATCTTACTGATTTCTCTTAAATTGGTACATCGCACTTAATTGGCTTTAATTAAATACTTAATCGAATTCCGATTAAACCCACTTATTTGATAAAAACCAAACAACTTGATTGTTTACGATAAAATTTTTCGGACGTTATACAATGGCCTCGATTTTATTCAAAATCCATCTTCCCAAAATGATATTGAATGCAGATGGGCAATCAACAACCAAAAAGTGGACCTTAATGGTTTGAGTTTTAGGTCGTTCTCCCAGAGTTACGTGCAAAGTAATAAATCCATCTAGGTATATCTTTTCTCCTGAAAAACTGACGAGTTCTTTCTTGTAGCTGTGAAGGTCAGAATTTTTTAGCTCGAGTTTATTAAATGCATCTCAAAAAATAATGTTTGTTGAGTTTCCCTGGTCAATGAAGACCCTTTTGACCTCAGCATTTACCATTTTTGCCGAAATGAACATAGGATCATCATGTCTTGGAACAACATCCTCAAAATCAGAATTTGAAAAGACAATTTCTGGAGTGGTAGGTGGCTTGTGGGTCTTCTTCATTCTTGCCACCGATTGGCTCAATACCTCCTGAAGATGCTTTTTTCGGGCTGATTTAGTAACTCCACCTCCTGCAAAACCTCCAGCTATGACATTGATTGTTCTTGTTACGAGTTCTTTTTCTTCATTGTCATAATCTCGAATATTATCCAAGTTTCTCTGTGATCAGGGGTTTCTTCTTTCTTCATCCCTCAAAGGCGAAGCCTTTCTTTTTCTCGGACTTCATCGAGAAGCAATGTACCTAGCTAGCCTTCTTTCTCGAATGAGTTGCTCCACAGCATCTCGGAGATCATAACAATCTTCTGTCATGTGCCCAAAGCCATTGTGGTATTCATAGAATAGGGACCTGTTAATATTGGCCCTTACTTGAATAGCCTTTGGCTTTGGGAATCTTTCCACCTGCCTAACTTCTTTGTACAAATCAGCCAAGGACACATTGAGGGAAGTATAATCATGAAACCTTCCGACCCTCGATGCCCTAGGCTCTTTCTTTTGACTTTCTTCATATTGTGAACTCGGCTTCTTCTCGGCTTGATTTTTTGCCAAGTTTGTCGTGGCTTTTTGCGTCTCCTCGAGGTAGATGTACTTTTCTGCCCTAACCTGAATTTCATCCATGGTTTTTGCCGGCTGTTTGGAAAGGGAATCCTTAAAAGCACCAGGTCGAAGCCCATTCAATAGTGTGAGAATTGCAGCCTGAGTTTCCAATTCTTTAACCAACGGTGTCTCTGCATTAAATCTTTCAAGAAAATCTCGGAGCAACTCTCCTTGCCGTTGAGATAATCCCAAGAGGCTAGTAACTGGCTTGGGCTTGAACCTACGAGTCATAAAATGAGTTTAAAAATGGACTGAAGGCGGGTTAGTATGCACCGATTTTCGGCGTCAGAGGCAGACCCCAATGCAGTATGTCCATCTACTTGTTCTCATTGTGACGGTCATCTATCACTTATATGACCATGAGCCGCCGTAGTTTCCCGTTGACGGTGAGAGATCATAGCAACCAATTTGCGTGCAGAAACTGAAAGTCTCCCCATAGACGGCGCCAATGTTTGGACGAGATTACCGGATTATGGGAAATGAACTCGCCAAACTGAATTTGGGGCTTCTTCCACCACTGCATGCGACGGTGCTTGGATGGGGGAGGGGTATCTATAAGGACTCCGACGATCAAGTTAGCTAGAGTAGAGATATCAGTAATGAATAAAAATGCATACCTATTTCAAGGGTGAACTCCCCTATTTATAGATGCTCTAAATGATAACAATTTTTCGAGATTCTTGGGTAACGATCTCGGATTTACGTACGTTATGTAATCCGGCCTTGTGACGTTACAGAATCTGGAGTTAATGCTTCGTAATTGAAAATGGTCTCGGTGGAGTTACTTCCAACCGCTCCCAGTATGGGCCTTTAGCCCTTGAGGGTGCATTCAGAGTTTTTGGGCCCTTTGGGCTTAGTCCATAACAGTTATTATTAAAACTTATGAGATAAAATTTTCCCTAATGTTTTATTATTTGTGAAAAAGGTAAAAACAAATTTCTAATAAATTGTTTCTCAAGTAACTACCTCTACCATAAATATTAGGCTGAGTCATAAGGTTACATATTCTCTTACCCTTATAGTCTCCAGTATATATTATTGACTTGTTGGAGTGAAGAGAAAACTTTAAAGTTCACACACATCCTACTCGTATTTTCGCTACTAGTATGTACATCTTCTCCTGCTCTTTACACTATAGTATATAGTATTGTACTTTGGAAAAAAAATTTTAGTACGAAACTTTTTCTTACTTTTATTTTAGTTTGTCTCCGAACACCCTCAACGAATCTGTGATTTTTGCCAAAATCCTCTATCTCATTGATAAGAATTATTGTCGTCCAAATTCGTAGTGATGCTATTCCTACTAAATAGCATTGCTCACTGACTTTTTAAGTGTTGGAGTACAAGCGAAAACTTTAATTTTTTCCAAGACATTGTCTCCGAACTCTAATGCTACCTTTTGTATCATGAAGGCTATTTCAAAATATACATGGAAGATGAAGTTAGTCATTTACGAATTTTTTTCATTGGTTTAATTTTTTATAATGTAAAATAATGATTGATTTGTGAACTAATTTAATGTTTGAATTAAATTAAAAATAAATTAGTATCTATTTTAAATATTGAAGAACCAAACTTTATTTAAAAGTATTGGACAATTAACTTAATATCCTGTATAATTTTTATTTAAAAGAATAATTTAAATGTTCCCTCATTCCTTTGCAATACAACCAAGCAAAAATGACCGTGGGAAAGCAAGGCTCCATGTGGGTCCAAATATGTACCAGGGCACCTATTATCGATTTGTCATCGTGAGGGGTCCCCTTGAGACATCTGATATGAACGTATGAATGGTTTTTTCAGGAGTACCGTCAATATGTCAGAGGGATGCTTGCATATACTCTAGCCACTCAAAAAGGGGCATGGGATTTTACAAAATGCTTGATATCTGGGAACATATGAAACGCAACTTGAGGTGGGAAAAGCAAGAAGGCACTAGCTTTGTAGATATTTATATGCTTTATAGAATATTTATATGCTTTGCAGATAAATAACAATTTAAATAGTTTACTAATGCATTAAAAATTAACACCATAAACACCATAATTATAAAATAGAAAATAGAAAATGAACGTTTACTACATTTCAAATATTTCTTATTTGCACAAAAAAAAAAAAGAATCTAAATTTCTGAACTAATTTTAAAATTCCTTATATTGATCCCATGTACCAGCTACACATAAGTGGCAAATTGTACAGGTTTGAAACAGTACAGGTGGGAAGGGACTTTCCATTTCTGGCACAATGCACATGCTTCCAGCCGCATGCCCACATGCATGACGCAGCACAACATGTGTAAG
This sequence comes from Pterocarpus santalinus, assembly GCA_031439595.1. Lineage (NCBI taxonomy): Eukaryota > Viridiplantae > Streptophyta > Magnoliopsida > Fabales > Fabaceae > Pterocarpus > Pterocarpus santalinus. Next base: position 40,819,353 of record CM062523.1, on the reverse strand, counting down.
TTGACAACACTTGTACGGCACACGTCTTTCTACTTCCCTTTGTTTATTAAGAATCTTTTTTCTCTAGGTGGCCCTTTACAAGGGACGGTGGCTGTTATGACACAAGTATATAAAAAGAGCCCAATCAAAAAGGCCCACTCAAAAAAATTAAACTATTAAGGGAGAGAATTCCATAATTTAAATAATATATTAAACTTACTTATTTGATCAAGAGAAATATTAGTTGGCCCAAATTAATGTATGAATTGTCATATCTAATTTGTGTAATTTTAACTAATATTAATATGAGAAATAATTTTTATATATTTTTACCAATTGACATATTTTAATATTCTATATCTATTTTTTTTCTATCTCTCTTTGCTTTTTTACTTTTCTTTTTACATTCATAATTTTTTTTCAATCTTATTTTTAAGCGTCTGAGTAGTTACAATAAAAAATATTATAAATAACACACCTTTATTAATGTGTCGGCCTTTACTTCTTCTTTTTCTCATATCTAAGGTCACAATCCTTCTCATCATTATCGACCCAATATCTCAAACGCCGTTTTGACTGCACTACCCCTCATGATTTTTTTTTTTTTTTCTTGATTTGAGCCCCATCCCATGCTTAAACACCAGGGTCACTACCACCTTTGGCTTTGGTTGTTCTAGTCGAAGCAACCAGCCAAGCTCTGCAGACTGCACTTTCACCCGAAGATACTTTATAAATCTTGACCCTCAATGAACTAAGGAATTGAGCCAATGACTTGCAAGCCTAGGCCAAAGCCATGGCTAGCGCCACTCCAAATATTGGTTCCAATCTACTAATGTCTTCCATTTTCATCGAGTTTTGGAAAACATTTTGAGATATTTTGTTGGTGGCAGTATTAGGTTTTTGTGACTTGCTTCAATTTGCATGTTTTGGTTATAGAAGACAATTACATTTTACTATTTTCAGGGTTTTCGAAAAAAAAAAAAAAATCTGAGAAACTCATCTGAGACACGTTGAAATTGCTAAACAACAGAGAGTCAAGAAGAAAGTGCAACATGCGCTAAAACCAAAATCTTGCGATATATACCTTTCTCCTCTTTAGTTTGTTTAAAAAGTTCTTAAATTTAAAAAATAACATGTAGCTAAAATTTTAAATGACCTGTCATGTCACTTGAGCCACTTCATTCTGGCAAGCTAATACCAGGCAAACATTCTCGCGAAGTAGTGGCGCTCTTTGTTCAACGTGGAACACAAAATTGCCGCTTATTTAAGAACCGACGTATATAATGGCTTCACCCAATTGATACAATCCTTTTACCGTTGTGCCTTAATCTAACTTATAGATAGCCTTAGAGATGGCAATAGATACTTATAGAGATAGAGACATGCCCCTGCCCCCATGCCGTCTCTATCTCTATCACGAGTCCTTACTCTCTGTTCTCTATGGCTCATGTGGATTCGAATTTTTATGGATATCTGTGAATTTATGCAAAAAATACTTAAAATATTTTTAAAAGAGAAAAATTATAAATAAAAAAACTTAAACTTAAAAAAAATATCTGTAAATATTCATAATCTATTATAATATTAGTAACATAATATAATACAAATTAAAAATAAAAATACATTATGTGAATCCAAGTTATTGTAAATTTTATTTTAATCAAAATTAGTCAATTATTGCAAGTTTAGTTTTGGTTAAAAGTTTAGTGTACCATGTGTTTCCTATAATAAATAGGAATTTAGTGAGTCTCTATAGGGCGGGGACTATTCCCATGAGGACCAAATCAATTCCCATACCCATCTCATCGTGGATAAACCCAAGTTTATGAAGGGAATCTAATCTAAAAGATTAACTTATTAGGAGAGCTTCATAACTTAAATACCGCATTGAACTTACTTATTTATTTAATGTGGGACTTATAATAGTGGTAGGAGTAAAAATCAATTCCTTTTCAGGGTCGTAGTATTTATTCTCGACTTAATTGACTCTTCCCGATTAGTTGTTGACTGACAAGGAAATTGATTAAATGAATTTGGGTTCCTCTCGAATCTAATCAGCAAGAGCATCGAAAGCATATATCATATATGGTGCTAATATATTGGGTAATAGTGTGCTCTCACTTTGTCCTCTATGCTAGCGGCGATAATGTGAGGGTACAAATCATGGGCTACTTTTTTTTTTTTTGGGTCTTAGGGCTGCCTCAAATTTAGCCTAGTAAGTATCCAGCCAATAGTTGATGGAGTACCCGCACTTCATGGGTTTGGACGGGAAACCTAAACATGTGGTGGTGGATATGGTGGTCCGCCTCGTTTTTTGGACCATCAGTGGTCCATCACAAAAATTACGAAAAAGTCCCTAACTCTTCACTGCTACCACTCTTCTCCTTCCGCACCTTTCTCCTTCTCGTCTTCTCCGCTGCTGCTGCCGCCACCACCACCAAACCCATCTCTAGTGGGCATCCCTCCTCCTTGCGGCCGGGGCTCTAGAAGCCTTGTAAAAGGCCTTGGGCCCATACCTTATTGCAAAGAATTATCAGTTTTGGGAGGAAGAGGCTTTGGTAATGTCAAGCATGGCTTAAATGGTCTCTTGGTCTTGGATATTTAGTCTTTCAATAGAAAGGTCAACAGTATACGCATTTGGATCCCCTCGCACTAGAGGCTAAACATTTTTTCGCATCAAAAGCATTAATATGACAAAAAAATGTCTTGAAAAATTAATACTCCAGGAAATTAAAAAACTTAAATAGCTACTCCCCTTAATCTGTTAATAAAGATTTCTTACCGTAAGCGTTTAAATATTCTGCAATTCATATAATCTGTTGATATTTTCACATTTCATATCATATGCCAATAATTGCAAGCATACTAATAACAAGTAGAATCTGTTAGAAAGGTTTAAAAAACTCTTAGCGAATTACTGTCAAATTTTTTAAATTATTTTTTATAGAAAATAAAAATAATTTATAGTGAATATTTTTATAGCACTTCAAAATCCACAAAATTTAAAACAAAAAATAATGCTTGTTTTTTTTGACGGGATAATAATGCCTATTTTTAAAGAACAATGCCTTTTTTGGCACTGTGCTCACGCTCTCTACAATTATCACTTTAAAAACCCTTTTTTTTTTAATCAAAAGCATAAAATCAATTGATTAATTGTGTATACAGCCAAAAAAAAGAAGGGTAAAAGCATGAAATGACTAATATTGACAATGACGCGTGAGTCTCACATATTCAAATTATTATCAAGATATTTAACAAATTAATTGATTTGCACAAGAAGTATTTTAAGCGGGCCTGCTCCCAATTGAAGTATTTTAAGCCTGCAACTCTGGTGGGTGTTTCATAGAACAACACTGAATAAAGTTCTGCAGGTTCTTTTACTTGTTTTTTATTTTTTTGGGTTGGAGTTCTTCTGCATTTCCCCTTGCTTTTTGTGACTTAAGTGGACTTGGACAGTGTACAGTCTAGTTGTACATACCCAGTAAAAACAGAGTTTGTTGGCCTATAAATTGGGCCCGAGATAGGAAAACAAATCAATTTCAGCTCACATTAGCATGTTGACCAAAAACAAAAAAACATTAGCATGGCATAGTAGCTTTAAACTGTCAACTTTATGCCGGCAAGTCACGAGTAAACAAAATAACTTCGATCAAGAAAGCAGCTGAGTTGGTTAGAGCACCCGTCTGGCAAGTGGGAGGTCAAAACTCTGAATTTTATTTAAAAAATACCTCATTCATCTGTATACAACAAGAGAAATTTAATTTTATCTAGACTGTGAGTTCTAATTTAGGAAAATAAAGTATACAATTACAATTATTAGTACGTAATAAATTAATAAAACAAAGTATTAAAATATATAGTTATCATGGAAATATTTTGCGTTTTATGAAATTTGTAGTCCTTAAATTTTTCATTAACAATTATATGCTCATACACTTTATTCTTATTTGAAGTATACCTTAAAGTAAGAGAAGACAACCTAATGGAAGATCAAACATCCAACAATAGCACTACACTTAAAATTTAAAAACTTGAGACAATGCTATCTTTTATTTTTGAAATATATATATTTACAGATATTATTGTATGACTATTTTTTTTTTAACATTGTTGCAATTTAACTAAGAATCATTTTCAACAATTATTTTCTCTAAAATTTGAACTTTCACAATTTCCCTTTACGACAATGCCAATTGAACAATAAACTCGTTGGCACTATCCATTTGTTTGGATACATTTTCATACCTGTTCAATGTAAGAGATTAGAATATGATATAATCAATCATTTTTTCAAAAATTAAATCCAAGTGATTAATTTACATTTCAAAAGGTCAAGAATTAGGTTTTTCATGCTTGGAATAATTCTAGAACTTAAAATGACAAATTCGATAAATATGTTTAAATTGCATTCATTAAGTAAAATTAAATTAATATCCATAAGGTGTAGAGTATGTAATTTATGTCGTTACTCTGCACAGTAGTTATAGGGATATTGCTTATAGGGATAGCTTTTAAGAATTTAAAGATGGTTACTTTTGTAGGTATGTATGTATATATATATATATATATATATATATATATATATATATATATATATATATATATATAATAAAACTGTTATATTTAGATAATATAATGCTTGAAATTAACATTCATGGCCAAAGTATCTGAGAGTAATTGTTATTCCTTTTACTAGCAGTCTAGCATGCTTGGATAAGAATAGCTTTTAGCCTTTTACAAAGAAATTCAAAGATATTCTTATTGTAAATTCAATTCCTATATATTTCCCACCTTAGTATGAAAATTAACTATATTAATTACTTCAAGTCAATGTGAAATCTTATTGGCATGTGTGAGAAAAAGCATTGAAAAAACAAGCAAGTCAAGAAAACGATCTTTGTTGGAATCTAGTGAGGGTTTGTTTGTTTTAAATTCTTTCCTATCAAAAAGGAAGAATTTTGCTTTTATTAAAAGTACATCTTGAAAGCAAATTGTTGCTTTTTCCACCGGGAAGAACTTAAACTATAAACAAGCCCAAATAAATGACAGAAAATATAATACAAAATTGGAAAAGGAGAGAAACCTAGTTAGTTTACTATAATGCTTCTATATTGTATATGATTTCATTCTGCCTCCATACATGCTCGTACACACGCAAAACTGCCAATTACATAAAGATATATATACTTATGATAATACGATTTTCTCTGGTGCAAACAACGATTATATAATTTACTCATATATTTTTCCTTGCCTAATCCAATCCAAATACTGCATTCAGCATTAATACCATTAATTCCAATAATTCCTACCAGGTTAGATATAGAAAACTTGGTCTCGGCTATCAATATCTTCCATTTCCATGAAATCAGACTCTAGTACACATCTCAAGTTAATTAGGACCTATGCCAATGCAACATAATAGTGTGTATATATAGAGCGTATATATCATAGTACTAATTAGTAGTTTGAGTATGGATCGTGACCAAGCCTGAGCTCTAAGTCCACTCGTTCGCCATCTTCCTGAATTCCTCTCCTAACTTGATCAGTGTCCACATCATTTGGACCAATTTGGAGACTCAAATTGGCACCAAGAAGCTCTTGGTTCCTCGTAGACTGAGACCTTGGGTAAAGAAACTCATATCTAAAGGTATATGCAGGTTGGTGGTTTATATGCTTAGGTGCTGATGGCCTAAAGTATATGTCATAGTTACTCCGAGGCTCCAAAATGCAGTAATACCTTGAGCTTGAAGCTTCTGGAATAAAAGGAGTGGCCATGGATTCCTCATTGGTGAAGCTTTTGGGTAGTGAAGAATTGGGTGTGCCTTTCTTGGCGTTGGTTCTCTCTTTCCTGTGGATATTCATGTGACCTCCTAAAGCCCGGGAATTAGTGAAGCCCCTCTTGCAGAATGTGCAATCATAAGGTCTTTTGGTCCCTGCAGACTCATCTTGAACTTCTTGATGATCACTATTTCCACTAGAAGTCTCTGATGATGATCCTCCCATATCTGTGACTCATAGATTAATTGCAAAAAGCCTCTATTTCAGAAACAAATCAAACACTTTGAGAGTCTTCTTTTTATGTAGAAAAGGGTTGATGATGGAAAACAAGTTGAAGTAGTGATAAAGAGAAAAGTGGAAGATAGTAGGGTCTTATACAGAGAGAGAGGAGCAGGAATGGTGTGAGACAGAAACAAGAAATTGGCTTTGTTTTGTTGCAGCAATAGTGGGTTCCTGTTCAGAGAAAGTGTGTTATTTTGGCGTTTGATTGTGTGGTTTTTCATTTGGCCGGCTCTATGGTGGGTCCAAACCTTTGGAAATTTTTATTACTTCTACCATTCCACTTGATTTGGTGACAGCTTTTGCTTTCGTTGTTTCATCCAGTTTTTCATGATTTGGTTGTTTATATTCTGGCATTTCTTAATTGTTTAATATTTATAATCTTATTCGTGTGACTAATTCTTGTTAAGCACAATGCGCATAAAATGTTGAAGTTAGAGTGCATGTTTTCACACTTCAATTTTATGCCATAACTGAGATTAGGTGTTACAAATAACTCATAGAGAAAAAAAAAAGTTTTGTACGCATTTAATGTATCAACACCATATAAAGAGTGAGTGAATATTAAAGTATATAGGGAAATACTTGTTGTTCATATAACAAGGGACATTCCATGCATAACCCTTTGTTATGTTTTAAATGAACACAATAAAAAAAATTTAAAAGGTAAATACAAGTGTGCGCAGAAGTTTGGCAGAGATTTCTTTTACAGCAGTTGAATTTTTGTGCCAAACAATGTCAATTTGCAGCGCCAGTTATGAAGCACGAAGCATTACATTTTTAATGCACTTTAAACAATAAAAAAAAATATAGATTTTTTTTCTTTAAATATAAAAGTGGCTGCAAAATCCCCAAATTCGGAATGCGCCAACCCTCTCTCATTAACTTTCGCTCCTTACGCTCCAACACAAAAGAACGGGGGTTATTTCCCTCCATATGGCCCACCACTTCATGTTCCCAATTTTCAACGGTGGTGCTTTTCCTTTAATGTGCTCAGTATAGTGAATGAATGCTTTCTTTTACCAAATCAAAATCTGAACAAAATTCCCAATTTTTCATTGGCTTTTATTTTCAGCAGTACAAGTTCTACAATGAAGTTTCTGGTTCTTGGTTCCTAAAGCAACAGCATCGTGTTCTTTATTTTTGGTAAGTGGTATCTCTTCATATATAGTAAAAACTTTAATGGCATATTCTCCTTCTGTGTGATTCTTCAAAAAAACTGAGCTTTAAAAAAAATTTTGAATATCTGATTTTCATTTTTTTATTAGCATTATTATAGTGAATTTCAAAAAAATGAGTCTCACTTTTTAAGCTTCTCACCCATTTTGATGACATCTGTGATCACAAAAGTTGTGTTTATGTCGTTGCTTTGTCTGTGCATTTCTAAATAATAATAATAATAAGAGATTACTTGTTTGTGTAATTGTGCTTGCGGGGACTTCTTCCTATGTGAAAATGAAGATAATAATAGTAAAAGGATCGTTTGACTGTTTATAAAAGGCAGGGAAGAAATAAAGAAAGATTCTGAAAAAAAAAAAAGTGTTTTTTGTTATTTTTAAGTAATACAGCTTATTTTTAATTATGAAGAATTTTTTTTTTTTGGTTGCTTTTAAATAACAGAGCTTATTTTTAATTTTATTAGAGTGAATTGACAAGTGTTGAACATGCATGGCGCATTCAATATTGCGACTAGCTTATTTTTAATTTTATTAGAGTGAATTGACAAGTGTTGAACATGCATGGCGCATTCAATATTGCGACTATAGGCTTGGTGCTTCTCATCTCCTGGTATGTTCTCAAAACCCAACAACTATGCCATAAAGTTATGAGTTAGTAAAGTGTTAATTTTCTTAGTTCTCACCCTCACCTTTTACACCATTTTTCAATGAAGTTGATTGGAGCTAGTACAATTAAGTTCCACCTGCACAAGATGAGTCTTATATATATGTAGCTAGAAACAAAATTAAATCAGTTGTTCATATAAAAACTACAATGATATAAACTAATTTTTAAAAATTAGATCAATCTCGAACAGATTCTCTGTATTTAAAGATTTATTTTTTAAATGTTTATCCTTATCTTTAGTCGTTGCTTTATCCTTATTTATTATTATTATTATTATTATTATTATTATTATTATTTTATAAACCCTTATCTCTACTTATGGTTATGCAGATTTTGCTATAACAACTTTATCTATATTAATTCCAAGCATTTCTACTCTAAACGTTGGGTTTGCTTATGTCACGACCTAACCCGGACCATGGCTAGCACTCACAGCTTTGGCCCCCTAGCAAGTCTAACCGAGGAATTTTACAAAAAACAAACAATGTGTCCCCTAAAATGTGGCATTTTCTATAGTATATCAATTCCTGTAACAGCTCAATATACAATCGAACCACAAAATCCATAAATCAACCATAATCAGACACAAACTTAGAGTCAAACAAGCATTCTTAGAATGTTTTTAGAGTTTAAACACACACACACATATTTGGGATACAAATTTACAAGTTGAATCTAATACTACTAAATCTGTGGTGGAGGCAAGATCCTGCCAGTAGGCTAATGAAGTATCACTAAAGATTTTCTGTACAAAGTATACTCAAAAGGTATAATCCAATCATAGAAATAATCTTCCAACCACACGAACAAGCATGTGGGCTTCCTCAGAGACCCTACCCTTCGATTAATTGAGGAACACTGAATGCAAACCTGCACCTAAATCTAAAATAGGGAAGGATAAAGGATGAGTCAAACAGGCTCAGTGAGTAATAATATATTTATAACAAGGAAAGAAATAAGCAATCTGCACCAAGTTCTCAAAATAGACACCCATTTTACCCAAGACAGATATAAAAACCACGCCAAGCAACAATAGATGGAAAATCATTATAATCGCCTATAGATATATAAATTGATAAAATTCAAACTAATGTACCAATCTACCAGGACTATCTAAGGTTAGATTTCAATTTCCAACACATTAATCATACCTGAATTTACACAATCAAATATCAAAATTCATATCTTATATAACATGACCAGGATCCAAGTGGTGGCCCCTGGGTATTTTATCACTCGTGGCACTTTGTTCTTGGCCTTTACCAGGGCTCAAGTGGTGGCCCCGAATGCTTGTTAGGTCCATGACACTTTATTCCTGACCCTCCTAGAACCCAAGAGATAGCCTCCAGATGCTTGTTAGGTCCATGGCACTTTGCTCCTATAGGAAGTTAAGTGCCAAAACTAACATATAACTATTCCTAGCCCTTTTAGGATCTCAAGAGGTGGCCCCCGAATAATTTTATAAGCCTTAGCACTTTGTATCCTAGAGGGTCCTAGAGCCAATATATTAAAATTCACACCTCACATATATTTATAAAAAAAATAGCATGTTGATCAAAATATCACGGCTCAAACTATCATATGGATCGAAGTTCATATAATAATTCTAATATCATTCCATATGAGCTTGTCCCATTCTCAAAATTCAAATTCACATCCATAATAAGCATCATTCAAAAACTTAAATAACACACTAAATAGAACAACCACATGATACTCATGATCTAAACATTATCATTAATAATAACATGCGCTTAAAAAATAATATATTAAATAAGTAATAGATATCTTATTACTCACAGATCAAGAACCAGAGGTGAGAATTCCATTTGATAGTGCTTCAGAACCACTAGGAAGATCCTCAGAGCTACCCAATGCTTCCAAAGATATCAGTCCAAATGAAATTAGCTTTGATGCAAAAATTTAGCTCAAACTAAATTAAGTATAAGCATTATAGAAGGATTTGATAAGACTCTAATAGTTGTCACAAGTAGCTTTGAAAAATAGAACTAAGCTTTTAATTTATTCCCAAACTTACACAAGATACTATTTATTTAAGCCCACACATAACCCAAAAATTAAGCTATGCACCTAAGTTACGAGTTAACCATTATTACTTAAATTGGACTCAAAAATCAACCCTTGCACTCAAGAATTAAAAATTTGATCATCAATACAACTACCAATCTAAGAAATTTTCAATTAGTTTTCACACACATCTACTAAGGTCCCCAAGTGACTAAAAACACAATAAACACCCATTCTAATAGTAGCAATAGCAAGAAAACCTATCCTATCATCCACTAACTAAATTTATGAACAAAAAGGAAAATAAAACAAGTATATAACAAGGTGTTGAACTTGATTTTGCAGCAACCAAACAAAGAAGTGAAGAACAACTTACCAAGGGTTGTGGTTAGCTTGGAGGGCAAAAATCCTAGCCCAGCCACCACCACAGAAAGAGTGCTAGAGAGAGAACAAAGAGGGATGGCAGAGGGGCACCCTCGAGAGAAACCGGCAACCAAGAAAGAGAGCTCCGGCAAGTAGCAAGGGGGAGAGAGAGAGAGAGAGAGAGAGAGAGAGAGAGAAGTGTGAGAGGGCTGAGACAGAGATGGAGAAATGAGATGCAATCGGCGGCAGTGGCGATGAGATGACTGGCAGCGATGTGAGAGGGCTGGACGAGAAAGAGTTGACGGAGAGAAGGATTGAACTAGAAACAATGACGGAAAGAAGAAAGAACGTAAACAATGTGACGAAGAGAATTCTAGTAAAAAGAAAAAGGGGGTTTAGTGTGTTTCATAAGGTGTAGCATGGTACTTTTCTTCTTTCTTTTCTTTTTTTTTCACATTTCCTTATTTTGCGATAAAGCATCATTTAATTAATTTTAATTTCTCTTTCAATGTATAATTTAAGACGACTAACAAAATTCTCCAAAGACTCAAGCTATGTAAAATTTTAAGATTTTTCATTACCCATATCTTACTCTAAATAGACGTTTTAATTTAAAATCGGGTATTACAGATTTCATACTCAAAATCTCAAACTTGTTTTAGTCTTTAATTATGTATTTTAATTTATAATATCTTTATTTTAAATATTAGGTCTAGTATTTTATTCATTTGAGTTTCGAGTCTTGTTTTCTATTATTGTAGTATTCATCCTTATATTATTTATTAAGTTATCTTTATTTATTTATTTATATTTCATTACTTTATAATTTATACTCATTAAGAAGTTAGGTTTCCTTTTTATAAAAGATTAGTTAAAATAAATTTTATCGATCAAAATATCAATCTTTGATGGGATAAAATTTAAATGAGTTGAAAATATATAAATTATAAAAATTAGAACCTAATTGATGAATAGAAGTATAGGAATGAAAAATTATTTTAGGCATGTTCTCTAAAATATATTCACCTCCAGTACAACAAGGAATGGGAAAAAAGTACCTATCACCACATAAATAGAACTTTACTTGATTTCTTTTTACAATAATATTCTAAGAACGAATGACATTTCTTACTAGTTACTATACATTTTTTTTTAATTTCTTTATTTTCTAAGTTATTTCTTGAAATCTTTTGAAGGTGATAAAACTTGAAGGCGCAGAGAGCAATAAGACTTAGGTATGTAAGTTGCTCCCTATGCTTATTTTTAGATTTTTTTTATTATGTAATATACATATATTGTGGTCATGGTTGACTGGTGTTGGATATCTTCTTATTATATAATATTGCTTATGTGTAGACATAACTGTGGAGATTTTTTTTCCTTTCCTTCTAAGTTCATTTGGTGGTTTAGTTTGAGTTATAAAATATCTATCTTATTGTAGCATGCATTGAACTTTTCTTCAATGACATCTTACTATTAAATGATTTTGCTTGTGTATAGATTATTTATTAAGTTTTTTTTCCCTTTGAGTTCATTTGGTTAATTAGTTTGAGTTATTATAAAATTCCTACCTTATTATAGTGTGCCCTAATCCTTTTTTCGTAGAATCATTACATATACGTTTGATTGTTGGTAATCTTATTCCTATATGGTGTTAGCTTTTGTGTAGACAATATGTGGAGATGTTTTTTCTTTCCTTTTAAAATTCATTTGGCTAATTAATTTGAGTTATAAAATCTCTATTTTATTGTAGCATCTTTTTATTATAGAACCACAATATTTATGCATGAAGTTGTAACCACTCATGTCGTGTGTGAGAATGCACTAATCTTTTATTGTGGAACAATGACATCTATGCATGAAGTTGAAACCATTCATATCTTGTGTAATACTCATATCTTTTTGTCGAGCAGTAAGCCTTCAGTTGGAGTCACATTTTAATTAGCTTGGTTTTTCCAAATTGTTTTTCAATATATAGGATGAATATAGTGTGGTTGTACTCTTTGAAAAATATTTAACTTTTGTATATTTGGTGCAGGTTTTGCAAAGTTCAAGTTAATTTGACTGCCATGTTCTAAAATATGTTGTTGTTGTTGGTTGGAGCATATTTCGTAGATCACATATTATTCCTCAAACTTCTGGTTGGGAGGTTGAAATTAGATGATACAAGACATGACTACTCTAATTTAACTTTGTTTTGTAAGCATGTTATGTGAAAGTATATATATATTCATAATCAATTATGTGTTTTAATTTAGGATTGCTTCAAGTAGCTTAGAAGTAGTGTTTTGTGATGAACAATTCTAGTCTCACTAAGTTTTATGTTTTGGACTAAATGTTGATGTGAAGACATTGTATTACAATATATATGAAATATTTTATGACATATGGTTAGTTTTTATTTTTATGTAGAAAATTTATTTATTGTATTTTATTGACATTTAAAATATATATTAAAAAAATGTGCTAAATAAATTGAAATTTATGATAAACAAGTTTCTATTATGACCATTAAAAAACCAAAAGTTATTTTGCAGTGACAATATATTGTTGCCAAGGATGTCTTATTAAACGGATAGACCCTTTCACATTGATTATTTTGCAGCAACAAGAATTGGCTGCCAAAGATTAAAATGTATTGCAGCTAAAAAGGTTGCTACAAATGGGTGTAAATTAGCAGTGACTTTTTTTGCTGCAAATCCAGATCTTTGGTAGCGACTCAAAAAGTGGTTACAACGACCTTTTGCAACAAGGTCTAATATAACAACATGTAGCCACATTTTTTCTTTGCAAAAAGTGTTATATCTTTTAGTGGTCAATGGAGGATGTTAAAAAAAATGTACAAATATTATTCCAGTAAGTATAATATTTGTTGACATAGAATGATATGTCATACATGTCATGTATGAAAGAAATGCCATAATGATAGTCAATCTTAATGTACAAATAAAGCAGGCTTTTGTTATTTTGGATTCTGAGATATGACCAAAGATATTCATCGTTCAACTCGTACTACATGCACAACTTTAAATTATGATGGCAGTTGTGGCTGTGATTGTGTTGCGATGCGAACAATTATAGGAAAACATATTTAAAATGGCCACAATTGCCACTGTGATTCAGTTACAAAGAGCACTGCAACAACAATATTGCGGCTGCAATTTCAGTTATAGATCGCAATTTGAAACTATGAGTACATGTGAATCCAAATTTGACTCCAAATAATAGCCAATGAAAGGGCCGTTGAGATATGAAGCAATGTGAACATTTAATTAAAAACTATCCCTAAATGAAAAATGTATTAGCGTATCTTTTAAAAAGTCCGTTCCATTTTCCTAATATGCTATAATTAGGTTCCTGCTGTTGATTTAGATGCATTCAAGTGGCTTTCTAGCAATACCTTGAAACGAAGATACATGCATATGAACTATTAATTTCATCCATGTGAAGTGCAGTGGACCGATATTGATTCTAATTAAGTCAACCAAATTTCATGTATATATAGCCTATATTTAATTGTTCCGGATAAAGTTTTAGAGAGTCCGACCACCCAAGCACTAGGCCAGACTGATCGGTCTCTAGGCTAAGAATAGACTATAATTTCTTAGTGTAAGGGTATTCAAACTTAGTTAAAAGCATGCCTAATCTAACTTTAGGGATGAGTTCTTTCAAGACCATTAAGGTTGAGTGACTAATTATATATTCTAGGTAATAAAATTGCTCTCTCATGACTACTTAAAGAGTTTTTAAAAAGAAAATCGTTCAAATACAAATGAGGGTGCTTGATCCAATTGGGTCTAATGAATTGATCAGACCGGCCAAGAAAATATATTGGTCCACAAGCCCCCAGCTCATAAGTCAACAGAATTGGCTTAGTGAGCTAGAAGCAAGAGTAAGTTTCGTCTGGTCCAACAACCAAGTTCTACTTTCATCCATGTGTAGTGTATCTCTATAGTAGCTTCCATATGATATTGTACCTTTATTATAATCTTATATTAATGCCAATAGCAAGAGAAGAGGGGGCAGTTCAAAAGGAATAATTGCGATGCTAACCCACTAGGTATTTTAAAGAGTAATCTCAGCTATACCAAATGTCTATTTGTGTAGTTATTGCATACCTGGTCCTTCTATTGGATTTGAAGGCGGCCAAATTCATGTTTTTGGACTACGTCTATGAAATGATTTCGTTCTATGCGTGTTTTGCACGCTTACCCACCTAGACATGAGCTTGCATGAAAATGATCATTTTTTTTTCTCCTCAACATCATGTGACATTTTCGAGATATGTAATTACATTTGGACAAATGAAAGGAAAAGGGGCACTGACTCAATGAAAACAACATGACTATTGTAGTGCATTAATTCTATCTTGATGTCGCATTTCAACAATTGTTGTATCTTTCTCTTTTTTTCATCTCATCCCAGTACATTCATGTCGTGCCAACACTTCTTAAGAAATTAAATGTCACAACTTTAGAAGAGATGATTGGTCATTATCATGTTTGCTGTACATTTTTTCAAGGGGGGAAAAAAGTAACAGACTCAAGCTAGAATATTCTATGCATCAATTTTTTTTTTTTTTTTTTATGAAAGCTGCGGAAGGAGGAATCGAACGCATGATATATCAAATTTAATGAGAGATGCAGAAGACAACCACTGAACTCAACTGCTTCTATTCATCACCTTACTACCTACCTATGTCATATGTTTTATATATATGTGACTTATCATATGAGAGTTATTTTCATATGGTAGCTAAGAAGAATAAATTTTGGTCATTAAATCATAGATAATCAATTAACAACAAAAGTTATTTAAATATCATATAATTGTTTAAAAAATTTATATCATTTTATAATTTAATCTTGATATCGCTTATATAAAATCTAATGATCAAGATTAACTTTTATATATATATATATATATATATATATATATATATATATATATATATATATATATATATATATATATATATAAAAGTAATCTTGTAACTTTTAATCTTAACCATTTATAGATAATTATACAGCCAATATTTGTTCCTTTGGCCTTTCATTTAGAAACACCCTTTCACTTGATAGGAATCTCTGGATTCCAACTAATAATTTATCTCGAATGCGATTGGCCCACTATTGGGTTAAGCCCATTTAAAGATAATTTTTTTATTTACAAAATTCAAAATCAAAACTTTGCTTAAGAGAAATAATTATCAAACCACTTAAACCAACGAAATATTGACTATATATGGATGTGGATCATCTAAAATGAGTAGTCTTGCAAAGTGAGAAGTTGAGGAGTTAACTGTTATTAGATCAATAACTTCTTCTATTATATATGGATCCCACCAAATGATTTAAAGGTGGTTAATCACTTATTTTCTCACTACACAATTGAATACCAACTTTAGAGGATCTAAATCCATTATTACACACACACACATGGTGTATTAAGTGCCAAAAGGGCTATTTTTATATGAGAGATAAGATGAGCAAATATTGGCCATTAAACTATATATGAATGGCCAAAATTAAAAGTTATTTCAAAAGTCACATAGTACTCTATGTCTAAATTTTGACTATTCATATCAAATTTAATGATCAAAATTTACTCTACTCATTCCTACAATTTACCATCCCTCTGATTTCTATGCTCTCATATAAAGAGTGTATCAAGTGAGGGCGTTATTTTTATACGGGAGTGAAAGGAGCAAATTTTAGCAATTAACTCATATATGAATGATCACGATTAAAATATAAAGTAATGTGACTTTTTTAAATGACTATGTAACTTTTAAATAACTTTTAATCTTAATCATTCATCTATGTATGGTTTAATGATTAAAATTTACTTCTCTTACTCTTATAATTAGTGTATGTTTAGGAAAGTTGTAAAATTAAGGGTGTGTTTGTTTTTGCTTTTCTTGACAAAAAGTGATTTTTCAACTATTAAAAATAATAACTTTTCAAAAAAGCTACTCGTTATTAAAAGCTAAAAACAATTTTTTTTTTTTAGCTTTTGAGTAGCAGTTAAAATGAATAGCTTCTATCACTTTTTTTTTTGGTGAAAATAAGTTAAACTAAACACACCCTAAAATTTATTTCAACAATTGCTTTTTACATAATAGATTATGTGAGAATTAATTTATGTTTGAATAATTTAGCTAAGTGGTTTTAAGATAATAATTTTGTTTGGAACTGGATCATATGAAAAAAAAAATTGCTTTTGCATGATAAAATTGCCAAAAATGTTATAGAATAATTGTTTATATTATATAATATTTGATACTTAAAGTTAATTTGATAAAAATATAATAATTCAGAAATAATAAATCTCTATTTATAATCAAAAGCTTCAAAGAAGTTCATATGGTTATAAGCTACTTTTCAACTTAAAATTATTAACTTTTGATTACAATCTATTTCCAATAGTTTACTAAATATGATGGATTTTTCAAAAATAGCATTTTTGTTAAAAAAAGGGAAAAAAAAAAAAACCTGATTAGCTATATTCCCAAACATGCTCTAACCACTTTTTTCACTTAATACACTCACATGATTTTCTAACGGGTCTTATTTTAGGACACTAATTATTTGAGGATATAGAGTTATACCTTTTCCTCCCTATCATGCTAAGATTTTACACATATACCTCCCTTCCGCAACTTCTTACCTCCATATGACAACCTTTTTTTTTTTTGGTCGAAACCATAGATTTACTGCTATACGAGGCAATCTTGCTTGAGTAAAGTAAGATCTTTATAAAAGTCAAAACTTTTTTTTCCAAGTCTTAACATAGATGTATACCCATGGCTCAAACCTTAGACTCCTAGTTAAGTTAGAACAACCCCTTGCTAGTTGACCTATGTGGGTGTTGGAACCTCAATATGAAAAGTGGTGCAATTAATTGAGCAACCAAACACTACAACCTATTAAAGAATCTTGGTGACGAATTCGTTGGTCCGGTCTTATTTTGGATCACTTAGTAGTCCTTGCTTATTATTACGAAAATACCACTGTAGTACTTCATAGAACCTAAATTAATATAGCAAATTGAGTCACCTTGTTTTTTATTTGCCAAAGACAGTCTCTTTCTAAAGTTCCCCATTTTGCTCGCTTGATGATATGAATCGGTGTAAAAATGTGATATCCGTAAGAGATTTGGATCATATGATTTCATAACCCTTACTCAACCTGTAAATAAGAACCTTGGGATATGCCGCCTATGACCCTTAATCAACTTGTGATAGAGAACCTTGGGCTAAGGATTAGAATTCTTGACCCATTGTTTATAGATGAAACAAGAACTAAGAATATTAAAAGCTCCCAAAATATGAGAGTAAAAGGAATAAACCTTGTAAATGTATTGATAGTAAACTTTGAATTATGTATAGGCCAATTTGCCTATTTAAAACACAAACAAGGAAAGAAAATGAAAAATTGAAAATGTTGAAAATATTTGATCCTATCTAGAAAGATTTGATCTCACCTCAAAAGATTTAATCTCATCTCAAAATATTTGATCATAACTAAAAGATACAATGCTAGCTAAAATATATGGTTTTAACTAATCCTAATTAAAATTCTAAATAATAAAATCAAATTTCAAAATATGTTGATCAATAATCTCTAATTAGTGGGCCAAAGCATGAATGACAGTAATGCTTTCCAAATCAGTCCAAATATTATGAGAGCGATCCAAATCAGCCCATGTCTCCAACTTGAATCCTTGTGTCCTAATGAATTGGATCCCTTGCTTTGTGGCCCCATCACTCACTACTACTGCCAATCGCATTGGAGATAGTCCCTGCTTAGGAAACTAGGGTGCCATCAATTCAACCACTCCCTCGACACCACATCAACGGTCCCTCCCCATCTCACTAAGGGAGGGGTTTGAGGTTTTTATTGAAGATTCACTTCCTTGGAAACTTGTAATTGAAAATCCTAACTTGCATCAAGTTTCTTTATCTCATTTTCTGTTGGTGCTACAACTAGCCATTTGCAATGGAGTATCACAAGTTTATGTCTAGTCCAGGAAGGCTTCTAGTCCCATTGGAAGAGTTAATGTATTTCAAGATGCAAGCCCTCTTGTCGTCCTTAGCAACAATTTTCATTGATAATCCTTGTACAAGACATCGTTGATAATTGACATTAGTCTTTTCCCTTCCAACTTCCTTGGCCAGCTTGATTTGATAATCTTTGTAATAATCAAACTATTGTCAAGTTTTTAATTACCACCTTCCATTCTAGGCGGCAAGGGAGTGAGATAGGGAGCTTTGGGGAGGGACCATCTTTAGTAAATAAAACACAAACTGACTCAATTTGCAATTTCAAGTTCTATTAGTGTGGTGGTATTCCTGTAATAATAAGTAAGGACCACTAAGTGATCCAAAAGAAGACCAGACCAACAAATCCATCACCAAGAATCTTTTGTACAAATAAGAGCCAATCTTAGCAAAAATAGCTCTTTCAAGCTCAGTCCTTTTGATTGGCATGAGGTTAAGCTAAAAGGCATGTGCCATGGGTTAGTCTTGAACTGAAGGAATAAAACCCCATTTGTTCAATCCATTCATTAGTATGGCGAGTAGGGATGTAAGCAGATCAAGTCAATCCGATGAACCCGAAAAATCCGAACCGAACTAATTAAATTCATCTAGTTCGATTCAGTTCATCGGTTCAATCGGATCCGATCCAATTAGAACCGATCAATATTTGGTTCGGATATCATATTAGGAGATTTATAATCCAATACCCGACACAACTTGACCATATGTATGGCTTTTTTTTCAAATGCGTTAAACAACACGTAAAGCAGTCACGTTATTGTCTCACACTAAGTCATTGACATAGACCTGAGACCCCACCCCTTATTCACTTTCCATTTCCCTTTTTGCTTTCCCTTTCCCTTTTCTTTTCCCTTTCCTTTCCCAAATCCCTCTCACCCCACCACCATTGCCTTGCCCTAGCCACCATCGCCACCAAACACCAAGCTTGTCGGGCACCACCTCTGAGCCTGCAAACCGCTGGAGCACTCGCAAACCATCGCTGCTAGCCTGCTACAAGGAGAAAGACACTATTGCAAAGAAGCAGATCCATCTCCATTCTCCATTGCACTGCAAGCTCGCTGTTGTTGTACCTCCATGCTGCCATCCCTGCAGTGCAAGCTCGCCGTCATTGCACCTCCAAGCCACCGTCGTCGCTGCACTGCCAAGCTTGCCTTCGCCGCTACACAAACTACGATAGTTGCAAAGCAAAAGTAGATCGAAGACAGAGTAGAAAAAGAAGCAGATAAACACTTGCATGAACCAACACAACACAAGACATGTTGGTACTAGTAATGCAAGTTATGTTGTATTGTTGCTTGATGTATGAACTTGAGTTGAGCATGGATAATTTGTCTCTTTAATTCTGTTAATAGATGTTAGAATTGGGTTAATGGATGTTAGAATTGGGCAGTGTTATGTTAATGTCGTTTAATGGTAATAGATTTGAATGAAAATTGTTTGAAGTTTGTGTTTTTTTTTTAATTGTGTTAATGATAATATTAAAATAATTTAACCTTTGGATATTAGGATGGAATTTGAAATTTGCTTATATGAAAATTTTGATACTTTGTGATTTTTTTATTGTATTTTTTCCTAAAATTGAAAAAAAATTAAACAGGTAATCTAATCACCCGAACCGAACCAACCTGAATTTAATTGGTTCGAATTTCGTCCAAAAAATTCATGAATTCAAACTAAACAAAATGAATTAAAATTAATCCATTGGCGAGCTTACTTAAGAAGAAATTATAAAAAGAAAGGTATATAATATAAAAAAAGACCAATGAAAATAGTTAAAGTTACATATAGCCTTTATGGTATTGAATTATCTTTAGAAGAATAAAAATAAATATATAAACATAGATGTGGGGCTATTGGCATTCTCAATTATCTATCTATACCTCTTATTAATTATTTATAATTTTAATTCTCTAATTATTCTAATTCAAACTTTGTTTTTTTATAAAAGTCCAATTATCATCAAGCACATTAATTTTTATTATTTATTTACGCTTCAATTTATTAATTATTTTTTTTATTTATATAGTAATTCAAACTATTTAAATTATTCAAAATTTTCTATTAGTTGTCTTTCACTTAACACTTAATCGATGTAAAGTCATAATAATAAATCTACTAAAGTTGAATAAAAAATAATAAATCTACTAAAGGTGTATTTTTTTAAGTTAAAAGAAACATATTTTTATGAGGTAATTTTTTATAGTTTTTTATGAAAATTTATTCTTTTCAATTAATGAAAAACTTACTAAAACATTTTTTCGTTTTATTTTTATTTTAAAAAATTAATTTAATTATTTTAAATTTTTTTATACATACCTTTTAATTAGAAAGTATTTTTTTTTTTTAGTGTAGCAATTTATAACAAGTAGTTTATCTTTTGAAGAAAAAAATAAAATAATGATAAAGAAAAGAAACTAGAGAAAGAATAAAATAATAAAGAATTTTGGTGCACAAAAAAAGAGAGTTACTAATATTATATCAAAGATTTAAATACCATTTTGATTCTTATAATTACATCAAATTTTGGTTTTGGTCTTTATAATATTTTTCTTTTATGGGTTTTGATCCTTGAGAAACCAAAACCAAAATAAGTTAAACTATAATAACCTATTCTTTGTGAAAAATAGGGACAAATCCTTTATAATAACAATTGTAGCGATAAGACCTAAAAAGGTAAAAACCATTAGGAGTAATAACTAATTTTTGGTACCAAAAATCAAATTTTTGACACTATAAAGACTAAAATCTAAATAAAATAATTATAGAGACTAAAATTGAAATAAGTGGAAATGGTAGGAGTCAACAACTTGTTTAAACCTATACTAAAAATTTAAATAGATAAATTAATAGTGAAATAGTTAATCAATCTTAGTTTAAATAAAATTTATTTAAGTAAGCATAATTTAAAGAATTATAATTATAAATTGATTGTAGAGAGCGTAGATAGACAATTGGCAGTGCCAATATGCTCACCCTATAAAAATTGTAAAAGTGTTTATTTTTATTATGTCAAATTGCATTTTATTTACTTTTAAATAACTTAATTGTTATAAAAGAATAATAAATAAAAATATAAATTAACTGATAGTATGTATGCCTATTAATCCACTAATATAATAATGATTTAAATATGTTTTTCGCAATGCTCTAGTTTCCGCACCTCAAAACAATTTTACATGTTTTGAGTGCTTATTTTTTAAAAGTGATCGTAAAATCCTTCTTGGAGCACTTCCAGACACTATGTTAGGGGGTTTAGGGTTATGCCCACTTTATAAAATGACAGACTAAAATGATGTAAATTATTTTGAGGGATCACAATCAAGAGCCTCTATATTTTTAGGATTGAAAAACATATTTTAAACTTACAATATTAAAATTTATTTTGTACTCATTATATTATTAGTGTAAAAATATAGGTCAAGACTAATTTTTTATATTTATATATGTTTTGAATTTAGTTTTAATCTCTATATTAAAAAATACTTTTGTTTAAGTTCCTACACACTAAATTTTTTTTGTTTAAGTCCCTATACACTAAAACTTTTTTTGGTTTAGGTTCTTATATTAATACTAAGTTAGTCTCTACTGTTAAAAAAATTACTAGACAATTGTAGTTTTTGTTGACATAGCTAATAAAAGCTAGCACAAAACATGGTAAAAGTTAGTTAAGATTGTTTCAATCTAAATTATGTCACTTTTCTATTTTGTAGAAAGACCATTTCAAGCCTTAAAAAAAAAAAGTCTAAAAAGGTCATTTTGAAACTATATTAACAACATATTATATATATTTTAGATCCTGTTAGCCGCATCAATAAAACCTAACATCGTCTAATTATTTTTTCTTGGTAGGGACTAACATCTTAATAGAGTGTCACTATAAAGACCTAAATCAAAATTATTTTAGTATATGAACTAAAACTAAAATTTAAAACATGTATAGGGATTAAAAATTGGTTTTAACAAAAAATATATTATATAAACATGTAATTATATATTGCCATCAATAAAAGTGATTGATTCTCATACTCATTACTCTATATATTTCACATATAATAATAAATAATTAAATAATAATATAAAATTCTTTTACATTAACAATATATTAAAATTAACCTCCTAATAATATTGGAATGAACTAATTCCATAGGCCTATAGCGCAACCCAATGGCGGTGACCTTTGCCCAACAAGGGAGAATCTATACCGTGAAGTTTAATACAAGATCATACAACAACAAGAGTGTTAGATCTCATAATTGGGATAACTACCTCGAAGGTCTGGCCATTAATGAGGATTAATCCTAGTTCCAGTTTATCCATGCCACAACTACAGAAAGAATGAAGCGGGATTTGCTTATCCCAACTAGTAAAGAAAAATCCTAATCGGTTTTACATCATCATGCTTATCGATTATATAAGAATTCATACTTCTTCAAATATACTATTTAATTAATTCTACCCTTAAATTAAACCTTCTAATATACGTTATTTAATAAAGTGTTAAGAGTATCTTTGCAGGCCCCATTAGAGCTATTTAGCTTGAAGCGGACAGCGTGCACCACCTCATTTTTCACGTAATGTAAGAACAAACATAGATGTAGTAGATTAATTTATCATTGTTAATGTAAATCGAGTATGAAATTTCAAGCCGTCCAAGAAAAAAAAGTATGATATTTCAAGTGCATAAAAGATATTACTTAAATTTTAATTAATTAAATTTTTTATACATAATCAAAATTAGGCATTAAAGAAAAATTCCGTAAGAGTTGAATATGCAAAACTATCTCATAAATTGAAAAATATATAATTGCATCCATCAACGACCATTTTTTTTTTTTTTTTTTGTTTTTTCGTTAGCACACATAAGAAGAAACAAAAAGAAAGGGAAAAAGACCTGAAGAAAACGGCTAAAGGAAAGCCTTGAAGCTGAACTCTGAGCAGTCTAAGCCATTGGACTCTTGCCTCCATTGACATCAGCAACAGCATAGTTCCGATGCTAACTAAGCTCTGTTCGTTGTATTCTATGAATACCGAAATCATGATTTTTGCCATTCCTTACACATTCATCTTCAACATCTCAGGTAGCCCCTTTCTTCCTTTTTCCACATACTCATTTGCCTTAGGAAGTGAAAAGCTACAATTTTTCTGATTTTTATAATATATCATTGTAGGAGGAGCTTGTTTTGTTACTAGTTACGCGTTCTTGTTAGTTGGTATAAAGTTTAGCTTCTTTTAATCAATAATTTTTATGTGATGTATTTGGAAAATGCAATATATATATATATATATATATATATATATATATATATATATATATATATATATATATATATATATATATTTCTCTTCTGTGATGTAGTTTAAAAGTGCTTAAAATGATTGAATGATTTTTCTTCTGTCAAAAAGTTGTTTGAATATTTACTATGTTATGATGTAGCATGGGGTTTAAGTGGCTGATTTTGGTGCTTTGTTTGTGTGCATGTTATCCAGCAGGTGTTATAAGAGGAGCGGTAGTGAAATAGTGCTGATCAGGGAATGGCTGGGATTGTGAATGAGGACTCTATAGTTGGAAAGTCCGTGCAGGGAATATCAAGTGGGCAGCATGGTCATTCTGGTGAAGCATTGGTGGAGTCTTTTGAGCAGTTGGAGATTGGAAGCTCGTCAACTTCACCTCCTTACTGGGACACTGATGATGATGATGGTGGTGGTTAATTTGTAGTTGCTCAAAATCTAATTTTCTATAAACAGTTGTCCAAAGTCTAATTTGTTGTCCTCTTTTACAGGGCCAAAACCTTCTGAGTTATATGGAGAATATACATGGAAGATAGAAAAGTTTTCATAGATTACCGAAAGGGAACTTCGGAGTAATGTGTTTGATATTGGCGGCTGCAAGTGGTATGGGGCTTTGGATAAACGAATTGGCCTTACGTAGCTTTTGATGTGCTTTAGAGCTTAACTATCCAAGTTTTTCTACATTGTTTTACTTGAAAAGAAGACTATAGAAGGAAGAATTTGAATAATTCTGTATCTTGTTGATTAAATATGCATGGGAGTTTTACACTGTATTTATAGGCTAATTCTATCCTAATTATAGTAATTACAAGAGGATCATATCAAAACTGTACAAATCATAGCCAATCAAATCTGTCCTAATTACAAAAACAAATCTGATCTAATTATGGTAATCAGAATCTGTCTTAATTATGGTAATCACAACACTCCCCCTCAAGCTGGTGAATGGATATCTATCATTCCAAGCTTGCAAGTTAATTCTTGAAACCGATCAGTGGGAATCCCCTTGGTGAATGTATCTGCCAAAGTCCAGAGCGGATATATGACGTGGCTACAAAATGTATCTGCCAAAGTCCAGAGGGGATATATGACGTGGCTACAAGACCATTATCTAATTTCTCCTTAATGAAGTGCCTGTCTATCTCTATGTGCTTGGTTCGATCATGTTGAACCGGATTATGAGCTATGCTAATAGCGGATTTATTATCACATAACAGTTTCATAGGGACTTCAAACTTTATTTTAAGATCATCTAAAATGATCTTTGCCCATAACAATTCATACACCCCTTGAGCCATAGCTCTAAATTCTGCCTCAACACTTGACCTTGCAACCACATTTTGCTTTTTACTCCTCCAAGTTACTAAATTTCCTCCCAGAAACATACAATATCCTGTGGCGGATCTCCTATCCATAATAGACCCTGCATAATCTGCGTCTGTGTATACTTCTATGGACAAATCACCCTCTTTCTTAAAGAGGAGTCCTCTCCCTGGGGTTGCCTTCAAGTATTGAAGGATTCTATTTACTGCTTGCAAATGTCTTTCTCAAGGATCATGCATGAATTGGCTAACCACACTAACAGCATAAGTTATATCTGGTCTGGTATGAGATAGATAAATGAGTTTTCCCACTAGCCTCTGATATTGTGTCTTTTCCACCTTTGGGCTGTCTTCATCATTCCCAATCCTGTGATTTTGTTCTATAGGAGTTCCAGTGGTCTTGCAACCCAACATGCCAGTCTCCTTAAGAAGGTCCAGGACATACTTCCTTTGTGAGATAAAGATACCTTGCTAAGAGTAGGCAACTTCTATTCCAAGGAAGTACTTTAACTTCCCAAGGTCCTTCATCTCAAATTGAGCAGCTAACCTCTTCTTTAGATTCTATTTTTCAAGCTCGTCATCTCCTGCAATTATCATATCATCTACATAAACAAGAAGGAGATTAAGTTTACCATCTCGAGAATGTTTTATGAAAAGAGTATGGTCACCTTGGCTTTGTTTGTACCCCAAGGATACCATAGCCTATGTGAACCTTCCAAACCAAGCACGAGGAGACTGCTTGAGTCCATACAACGCCTTCTTCAATCGGCATACCTTATTTCCTCCACTAATGCTACTATATCCAAGTGGAATCTGCATATATGTAACACCCTAATAAATCCATATTACGCTTAAGTCATATGACGGCATTTTATTAGTTGTTACTTATGCTCGTGGAGAACTAAACTTCACTTGAAATTAAACTACGTGGAAAATACAGTAAAATTTTTTTTTGAAATACGTCGTCGCTTTTGGAAAATAAAGCCTTGCGCAAGATGATAGCGGTAAACGAGTGTATCGCAGAGATTTCGATATAAATGGAAGGAACATGAGATAAATCATAATATCATGCATTCAAATTACAACATCAGCCACATAATTATAATTATCCTCATAATATCCAACAAATACATAAAAGGGAACTCATGGTCATGCCATGGCCCCAAAATATCAAAAGTACAAGTCTGACAAGGTCTAATACAAAATGAAATACAACAGGTAAGGAGCAATAATGGGATAGGCCCATGTAGACATATACTAGCTTCTCTGCCCCTTCCACGCCCGTCCATCGAACGAACTCAGGTCCTCGAATGCCTGGTCCCCCTCGCTGCTCGACCTCGGGGAACATGAGGAGTATGGATGATGCGAGGGTGCCGGTTGTTGACCTCTACGCGACGAATGCGACGGCCAGGAGTATAGCTGGCGACCGAAAAATGTTCCTCAGAGGGATTCTCCTCGGACGTGGCAGGATGGTACTCGGGGAGCGGCGGCGAAGCGGCTGCGGCTCTAGGAGTAGCGGTCAAACTCACTTCGATCACGGGGACTTTTGGCAGGGGCATGGGCTTGGCTACGGGTAGACCTGGAGACATAGGCTCCATCTCTATCTCGGGCAATGGTTCGGGCTGGAAATCCCAAGGACCCAGCGGCTGTCCAAGGTATGCTGATGATACGTCTACAGGGGCAGGCGGGATCTCTAGCTCCTCCTGCTCAAAAAGTCGACCTGGGTAGAAGTATGTGCGGACTATCGTGGTGGTCGTGACCACAATAGCGTGGGCGCCCTCATCATAGGCCCACTCATGGTGGGGAGGCTCCATGGTCCATGCCACGTGATGCTCCATGAGTATCTGGTGACGAGATGGAAAAACAACTAGGATGAGAAATAAGATTTCTCAGTAGGACTCGACCCTGACACACAGGTGTCATCGTCATCGTCCCAGCCACTTCGGTTTTTGAATGAAAACTGTGGGCATTCAATAGGTTCAATTATTTGATTTTCGAAAACATTACTACCCGAAGTGGATTCCATTTTTAGTACTTATCCTCGCTGTATTAACAACATCATGGCATACATGAAAGCTTATATGACTATTCATAACATACATAAACATGTTGAGAGTTATACTCTTTACTTGGGTTAGACCGAAGTCCCTTTCTTTCTTTAACTTGACTCATCTTAAGTCCTTTCTTTCCACCCACTAAACATAAGTGGTAATGAGCTCATACCGTGGCCGTTGCCACCATAGAATTTTGGTACTTACACTAGCTGGGTCATGCCATGCCTCATGTGAGTCGTGGGTGAGGGGAACTTAAATTAGGTCACCTTCCCTTTTGAAGGATCACACTTTATTGAATCTTTTCTTATTAAACTTATGATGCAAAATATTTCTAAGTCCACAATTTCTACAAAATTTCGGCAGCATAACGGCTAGACCGAAGCTTCCCAAAATTTTGCCAAACAGAATACCAGTATCACAGCATCATATCATATCATCATCATCATATCATCGTTATCATAACATCATTATCACATCATCATCATAACATCATGCTTGCAACATAAACATAGGCACATTCTCAAGCAAAGTTTTATGAGCTTAGCTTAGTAAATTTGGTACAAGCTTTTAATTTATGTTACCTCTTTGGGTGTTCTCTTTTAATTGTTGTAGGGCCAATTTTATCTAATATACTTTTTGATACTTTTTAAGTTGAGTTATGAAGGTTTTCTAATACTTAGTATAAGGGTATTAATGTCTTAAGGCTTACTTCTTCATTAACTTTTAACTTTTACCCTAATCAGTTTTTACTTTTACAGTGGGGTAGTAACTTCAAAAATTCACCATAATTTCATCTTTTACCCTTTTGTTTCGAATTTTGGTATGCTTACACTTCTCTGAGTCTATTTTTAAACAAAAGAAACCCCACTCAAAAATTCATTTTGTAGCTTGAGTTATGCATATTTTATTCTGACTGTTCAGATTTGAAAGTTCATCTCGGGTCAGTGAATTTTAACATTTACTGTGAACTCCTCACAAAGAATCTGACAAAACTGTTTTATGGGGATGTTCCTCTATGTCTTAGCTTTCTAACAAGCTTGGTCCCACTCAAAAATGTTATGTATAGCTTGAGTTATGCACGTTTTATTACCTACTGCCCAGACAGAAACCCATCCAGGAACAGCAGACTTTAAAAATTCATATCTCTCTCATCTTAAGGCCAAATCTCACATATTTTATATGTATGAAAATATCTTTGAGTCTACTTTCACAGAAAATTAGTTTCATTGCATTTTGAGTTTTGTAGAAATAAATATACCGAACACCTTATAGACTGCCAAAATTCCAGATTAACCCATTTTTAAGTTTTACATAATAAACTTGTGGGAATGTTGCTATACCACTTTAAATCACCGTTTTTATGTTTTATCTCATTACCATACCCAAAGTTTCAGTCACCAAATCAGTATTTTACCACAAAATAGAGCAAGATACATAAAACCATCAAGCCACATATTCTCATTTCAAGATAACATTTTTCAACAAGACAAGAAAACTCATTGAGCAAGAAATGGTCATGAGACCTTGAAGCAAGTCCTAAAACCACCTAGCTATGTAGAGCTTAGGAGTTCTAGAGCTTGAAAAATATGGAGGAGAAAGGGGTTAGAGTCACTACCAAATGAGTTTTTCTTGGAAGCTTGGAAGATGGAGTGGTTGGAGATGGCCTTCTTTCTCTTGAGCTTGATATTAGGGCTTGTGTATGAGTGACTTTGTTTCTCCAAGGACCAAAAATGGTAGTCCTTGAAGGGATGATGAGTGTGGTGATAGGAGATGAGGGTGATGGTGGTAGAAAAGTGAGGACTTTGGGTAGGAAAACAAGAAGAACAAGAAGAAGAGTAGGAAGGACAAAGAGAGGTTTAGAGAGAGGTGAGAGCTTTGTGTGTATTCTTGAGAGAGGAAATGAAAAATGAATGGAGGAGAGAGGGAGGGCTGAAGGTGGCGCATAAGGAGGGAGGAAAGTGAGGTGACTTTTGCTTCTTACACAAGCTAAGGAGTGGGAAAAACCATGGGGCAAAAGGGAGTGTTGTGTTTCCTTTGAGTCTTGGTACTTGGGTAAAAGGCTTTGTAGTGTTTTTGTCAATTGGTTAAAAGCATGAGCTACCTTTGGATTGGCATTGGATGTTTGTGATCACTCCAAGTGTCACAATCTTGATGAAGGAGAGTACAACTCTTGTCATGACTTAAGGGTTCTACTAACATGGACTCTTGATCTAGTGGTGTATGATGAGAAGGCAATTGAATGGTTAGATGTGGCTCTTGCTTTGACTAAACTTTTAAACAATAATTAAAGGGAAGTTTCTACATCTTTATAATTGTTATACTTATCTAAATGTTAATTAATTCAATTGGTTTAATTATGCCATTAACACATTTTTATCGAAAAGGATTTTTCCTCCTTAATTATATAAAGAAGATATGAGGATTAGTTTTCCTGTGATTAAGATGTGATGCTTATGTGCTCTTAGTTAATTAGGTTAGATCACCTTGGTTTTATGTTTTAAGTCATGAATTAATAAGGATTGGGCACTTAGGCTTTTAATTGTAACTTTTAATGCATTAAGCTTCAATTGTTGACTTGCCTTTGATTTACTAAGCCCTTGCTCTCGAGGTTAGCCGATTAGTTCTCAATTAATCGCTAATCCCTCTAATTAGCCGGGAACACCGAACTAATTAACTTAGGTAAAATGGGGATGTTACAATATACACTTCCTCCTCCAACCCTCCATGTAAGAAAGCGTTTTTGACATCGAGTTGATGCATTTCCCAGCCAAAGTGAGCAGCTAAGGAGATTATTATTCTCACTGTATTTATCTTGGCTACTGGGGCGAATGTTTCCTCATAGTCAATCCCATAGGTCTACGTGTACCCTTTTGCAACTAGTCTAGCTTTATACCGATCCAACATACCATCTGAGCGATATTTCACAGTGTATATCCACCTGCAACCCACAATCTTTTTATCCTTTGGCTGCTCAACAATTTCCCATGTCTCATTTCTTTCTAATGCATTCATTTCTTCATTCATGGCTTGAATCCAGTTCTCATCCTTTAAGGCTTCTTGTATTGAAGTAGGGACTTTAACAGAATCAATGGCTGAAATAAAGCTTTGGTGCTGCATGGAAAGGTGTTTAGAAGACACAAATTGGGATATGGGATATTTTGCACAAGTTCTTTTTCCTTTTCTCAAGGCAATGGGTAATTCATCAGAATTATCTAAAGGTCTATGTAGAGAATCAGGAATAGGAGTACTTACCTCTGGTTCAGGCAATTGGAGCTGCCTTTGGACTAAGTCGGGTTTTTGTCTTTGCTGATATTGGAGCCCAAAGAATTTGTCTTCAGGTGCTGCTGGTTCAGAGTTCTTGTTCTCATCAAGGGTAGTATCATCCTTAGCAGTCAAGTCCTGCATAAGAGGAAAAATGGACGACTCACTGAAGGACTCAGCTTCTAAACGACTCCCCCCCTAAAGCTGAGTACTAGTGTAGAAGGAAACTGTTTCATGAAAGGTGATATCCATAGATATATAGAAACGATGACTTTGTGGGTGGTAACATTTGTAGCCCTTCTTGTTAGGAGAATACCTTATGAAGATACACTTGACAGCTCGACGGTCTAATTTTCCTCGATGAGGACCATGAACATGAACAAAAGCACAACATCCAAAGACTTGACTCTGAAGACTAGTCATAATGGGAACAGTAGGAAAGAAGGAATTCATAAGATGGATAGGACTGACACCGTTTAGAATGCGAGAGGGTAACTTGTTTATCAAGTAGGCAGCTGTCAAGACAGCCTTTCCCCAATAGGACTTTGGGACAGACATTTGGAATAGCAATGTTCTAGCAACTTCAAGGAGGTGACGGTTTTTCCTTTCTGCGACTCTATTTTGTTGTGGAGTATGTACACAAGTGAGCTTATGCATAACACCCTTATCTTTGAGAAATGTGGAGAAGCTTTGGTTCACATACTCCTTTCCATTATCTGAACGCAATCTTTAATTCGTCTCCCAAATTGTGTGTGAACTATACTGTAAAAATTCTCAAACAATTGGAACACCTCTGATTTGTCTTTCATGAGAAATATCCATGTAACCCCAGTACAGTCATCAATAAAGGAAACAAACCATTTTGCGCTAGTGATATTAATATTAGAAGCAGGACCCCATACATAAGAATGAATAAGATCAAATAGTTCAATATTTTTATTATCACTTGGATGAAAAGTTGTGCGATGATGTTTAGCAAATTGACAAATATCACAGTGTAATGACTCAGTAGACACTTTGTTAAATAAGTGAGGAAACAATGACTTAATGACACTGAAAGGAGGATGCCCGAGACGCCTATGTTGAAGCCAAATTTGGGAATATTCAGATTCTGAACTTGTATGATGGTTGGAGAAGAACACCTGCTGTTTGGTACTGCCCTTATCCTCCTTGTACTGTAGATAGTATAACCCACCTTGTTCCTTAGCAACTCCAATCGTCCTCCCCGTGGCAAGGTCCTGGAAAACACGATGGGAGTTGAAAAAGGTTACTGCACGATTTAAATCTTGAGTGAGTTTATGAATAGACACAAGGTTATTGGAAAGTTTGGGGACATGGAGCACATTATTCAATAGAAGAGAAGGTTGAAACTTAACATTACCACATCCGGTAATAGGAGTATGGGTCCCATTGGCTACAGTGATGTGATGTTTACCAGATAGAGGGGAGTAGGATGAGAAATAAGAAGGGTGAGGTGTCATATGATCAGTAACACCAGAATCAATGATCCAGAGATCTTCAGTACCAGAAGAATTAAAGGTTAAGAAGCTAAAATTCTTACCAGTCATAGTTAGAGAACAAGTACCAGATGGCTCACTAAAGGAATCCATGAGTGTTTGCAATCGTTCCAGTTCTGCCTTGCTAAGGGCTGGGATTTCTTCTTTAGTTTGTGAAATTGGAGGATCTTTCACTAGCAATCTCAGAGTCAGAGGTTGCTTGATTGGCACGTCTTTGTGAGATACCCTTGAATCCTCTGGTGCGTCCAAGGACCTTATCCTTCCCATGAAGTTTAAAGCAGGTCTCCTTAGTGTGGCCAGACTTCTTACAATAGGTGCACCAGCGATCCTCTCGGTTAGACTTCATGGAAGGCTTCCCGAAAGACCCCTTTCCAGAGACCAAGGCTGATCCTTTAGTGGGTTTATCTTCTAGCATTACTGCCGTGCGACTCTCTTCACCACGAACAGAGTAAAACACTTCTGAGAGGGAAGGAAGCTTCTCTTTCCCCAAAATCTGAACTAGGATGGGATCAAATTCAGGGTTCAGGCCGGAGAGGAACTTAAAGATCCTTGCTTTCTCGATAAATTTTGTCAGAATGCCAGTATCTTCATTGCATTTCATTGTTAGATCCTGGTATTGATCTAACTCAATCCACAAACCATTCAGAATTCCGTAATATTCAGTTACGGACAAAGATCCCTGTTTAGTGTTGAATATTTGATTCTCTAACTCATAACAGGCTGAGATGTCCTTTCTTTTTGAGTAAGTTTGCTGTAGATTTTCCCAAATCTCCTTGGCGGTGGATAAGAACATACAGTTTCGACTAATTTCAGGAAACATCGAGTGCCATAGCCATGTCATGATGAGAGAGTCTTCATCATCCCAGACTTCATACTGCGGGTCATCCTTCCTTGGGGCTTTTCCTTCAATGTGGCTTAACTTCTTTCTTCCCTTCAAGGTTCTGTGAACAAGCTGTGACCACTGTAGATAATTGCGACAATCAAGTCAGTAAGATCCCTGTAAAACAGGAAGGTCATGAGGACCTAGTGCTTGAGCAGAGATGGGGTTCTTGTTAGCCATTAACGATCAGACGAAAGCAAGGAAGGTAAGGAAGGTAAGATGTATGAACCAGCAGCCAAACGGATCTATTTTATGGTCACCAATCATTAGAGCAGAACCAGGAAGGTCCAGCGACTCGTGTAGTGGCAGAGGCATCGTGAATAGAGGCCGTTACAATGGCGCATGGGTTACACGTGCCGGGAATTGCGACGGTGCATGTCGGTGCATGC
This sequence comes from Pterocarpus santalinus, assembly GCA_031439595.1. Classification (NCBI taxonomy): domain Eukaryota; kingdom Viridiplantae; phylum Streptophyta; class Magnoliopsida; order Fabales; family Fabaceae; genus Pterocarpus; species Pterocarpus santalinus. The sequence continues at coordinate 40,786,301 of CM062523.1, read as the reverse complement.
TGCAGTTTCCGGTGACACGGCTTCGGGTTCCGGCCGATCTCGATGGTGCGCTCCTGTTGGTGGTGACATCGTTGAAAAACAATCACTCCAATGCTAAAAAATAGCTGCCGCAGAGGTGAAGACGTTACCAAACAAAACATGTTCTGCGATGAAGGCAGAACCAGGAAGAGAAACACCCGTCACAAGGTGCAATGAAGGCACCAAACACTAAGGGAACACAATGAAGGCAATAGTGGGGTAGTCCGCAATGTAGGCGGCTATGGTTTTAGTGCAGAAGCAAAGCCTCCCAAGATCAAGGGCTCTGATACCAACTTGAAAAGAAGACTATAAAAGGAAGAATTTGAATAATTCTGTATCTTGTTGATTAAATATGCATGGGAGTTTTACACTGTATTTATAGGCTAATTCTATCCTAATTATAGTAATTACAAGAGGATCATATCAAAACTGTACAAATCATAGCCAATCAAATCTGTCCTAATTACAGAAACAAATCTGGTCTAATTATGGTAATCAGAATCTGTCTTAATTATGGTAATCACAATAGTTTTAAATTACACCTTTATACCTATATGTATGCCACAGTCAAAGATGACAAGCAACCTTAAAATGCCAGGGGATTTTAACCCCTTGAGGTGAGATGCACCAAAAATCATGTCTCACTGATGGAAGGCATTTGCATTGGAAAAGAAAATTGTAGTATTTTGCATTTATTTTCCATTTATATTTACTACTCAGTTGTATCATTTATAGTTTTTCTTTTCATTTTGATTATTTTCCCCTATACCATCACAGTTAATATGGTTTATTGAGACAGTCCTCATGACTTGAAACCTGATATTGCTGTGCATATTAGATGAGTTTTTGACCTAATCATACTGTGGTGTGTGGTAGGTATATTGTAATGTTTCCACAAGGTTGTGATGTCTCCAATCATATCCCTCTATTTCTTGCTGCTGCTAATCATGACAAACTTGTTCCAGGTTGGATTCTTGAATTTGTAAGATTGCATTGGTGATTGTTCATGTTACTTGCTTCTCTGTCTCTTAGTAGTTGACTTCTTTCTTTTCCCTCTTTTTTGGGTTGATACAGGGTGGAATCATTTTGCACAATTTACAATAGTTGTGGTCAATAAAGACCCAAAGAAATCAAAATATTCTGGTCTGTTGGTAAATAATTGGCTTAATAATCGGAGTTCACAATTTTTCTAACAGCATTATTGAGTTATTTTTACTTAATTTTTCTAGTTTCATTGCATCAATTTTGGAAGAATGAGCATGACTGCGGATGGAAAAAATATATAGAGCATCCAAGGTTCTATGATGGCTTTGTAGACACTTCTGACAATCCAACAATAAAAATTCAAGTTCATGTCATCAGGTGTTCTATGCTTAATTTATGTATAATCTTACAAAGATGCATACACCATCTTGTATATGGTTTTACTGGTCATTAAGGTTATTATATGCATAATTTTGACTCCATTTGTTTACCTAGCTAGAAAGAACAAAATATGAATGTTTTGTAATTCTATTAGTTAGAATGATTGGTCTTTGGAACTTTTAATTCAGATGTGTGATAATATTTTTTTGTTTTTATGCACAGGGAGAAAAATGACAGGCTTTTTCACTGCCTTGATTGTCAGTACAGGAGAGAACTTGTTAGGGTATATTTGACAAATGTAGAACAAATTTACTGCCATTTTGTGGCAGAGAGAATAAGCAAGCTTGAGAAGTTAATAGAGGATAAAGCTAGATGGTCAAGGTATTTCATGCTCACCCTTAAAAGTATTAGCCCCTTGACATATGTGTATAATCTAAATTGTCTGGTTATGTATGCTGAAATGCTTGCTCCAAAGTGTTGCCTAAAACAGTCAAGGTAACTGATAGAAACCCCAATCCCATAATCACTAAGGTTTACACTAGGAAGAAGAGAAATGACCCTGACTCGGGTGGGATAAGTCAGAACAGCAGAGAAATACTTGATGAGAATAGCAGAGAAGTAAGTTGTGCTGACTAGGATAGAGAATAGGAATATCTAAGGTGGATTGGTGAGGAGTGCGGATAGCTCTATAGGGACAGGGCATCATACAGAATCAGGTAGGCAATTTCAGAGGAAGAAACTTAGGAGGGAGAAGGGCTCCTATGTGTCCAAGCCATTTTCTTGTTTTTTCTAACTTTACTATCTTCATTTTTCTTCATACTTTTATACTGTTATGCTCAATTGACTGTCAAGACATACAATACCTCTACTGTTTGAGGCTGAATCCCACACTAGGATCCTAGTCTCTGGTTAACAATATAAGAGGTTTTTTCATTATTTGTGTGATTTGTTACCAGTTTTATCAGTAACTAAATTATTTCTGTTGAAAGAAAAAGAAAGGAGAGAAAGACTTACGAAATCCGTGTCTTAACTACATAGTGGAGGCTAAATTATATACACTCTATGTAATAATTACAAATAAAAACAAGAATATTTACAAATATATGATTTCCTTAATTATAGATATTTATAGATTCTAACACTCCCCCTCGAGCTGGAGCATATAGATCATATGCTCTACGCCTTTTACACAGATAACTTATTCTAGGACATCTTAAAAGTCAAAACATCTACTAGTTGATCATTTGAGTTCACTAAATTTGTGGTGATAACACCGGGTAGGATCTTTTCTTTGATGAAATGGCAATCGACCTCAATGTATTTGGTCCTCTCATGGAAAATTGGATTAGAAGCCATGTGCAATGCAGCTTGATTGTCACAAACAAGTGTCATTTGCTTGTTCTTCGCAAATTGAAGTTCCTTAAGAAGTTGATTAAGCCAAATAAGTTCGCATGTGGTGGATGCCATGGCATGATGCTTTACTTAAGCACTAGACCTTGCAAACACATTTTACTTCTTACTCTTCCAGGAAATAAGATTGCCTCTAATAAGTATACAATAGCCGAAAGTGGAACATTTATTAGTAGGAGAACCTACCCAATCAACATTTGAATACACGACTATCTCGGTATGCCTTTAACCTCATAAATAAGGCCCTTTCTAGGTGCTTCTTTAACATGCTTCAGAATACGAATCACAACATCCTGATGACCTTCACATGGTGAGTTCAAGAACTGACTAACTACAGTCACTGCAAAGGAGATATCTGGACAAGTGACAGTAAGGCAATTCAATTTCCTAATCACTTTTCTATATCTCCCTGGGTTAGATAGCGGCTTCCCTTGATTTGGTAGAAGCTTGACATTAGGATCCTCAGGAGTATCAACAGGCTTTCCAACAAATAAGCACGTTTCTTCTAGGACATCCATAGTATACTTTCTCTGTGAGAGGACTATACCATCTTTGGACTGTGATAATTCAATTCCCAATAAATAACAGAGCTTGCCGAGGTCTTTGATTTGATAATCAAGGTAGCTAGGGTCACGATCTATCTCGTAAGATCACACGATTTTACGATCTTGAATGCCTCCTCCGATCTCAATCCCAATGTATAACTCGAACTGGTGGGATCGCCGAGTTAGATGGCGAAATTGTTGGGAGCAGGCAATTTTCGCAAGTTGGCCATGACCCATTTCAGCGCACGACAAGAAGAAGGAAGCAGTAAAACCAAGGGCTATTGGCAATGAACAAGGTCGGAGCCAAGGGCAACCAAGGGCGGCCGATGGTGAAATGGCCATAGTAGCGACAGAGACAGAGATCAAGAAGGAGGGAGAGAGAAAGAGGGGGTGCGCTGCTGCACCTGAAGGTGGGAAGCCCCTTGTGTTTAATTTGCTCTCTTTTAGGGTTTTTCTTTTATGTTTTTTTCTTTTAGGTAGTTTTTTTGTGCTGAAACTTTTTTTCTTTGGGCTGAAATTGAGTGCTTAGGCTGGGTTTGTTTTTTTTTCTTTGATTTTCTTTGTTTGTCTTCTTTCTTTGTTCAAAAAAGTTGTTGGGCCTTTTAAGTCTCAGACTTAAAGACATAAGAAATTGTTTGGATTGGGGTTGTTTGTTTGTTTTCTTTTCTTTATTTGACTTCTTCCTTTGTTACAAAAAAGCTATTGGGCCTTTTAAATCTTAGAAACACAAAAAATAGGTTTGGGCTAGGTTTGTTTCTTTTTTTCCTCTTTATTTTGCTTATTTATGTTATGTTTTATGCATGTATATTTGTATGAATGAAATTATCTATTTTTGGTAGGATCTTATGATTCGTATTACGATTCCATGTTTTACGATTTTGTATCACTCTTCGATCCTGCATAGAATCTCGATCTTAGCTACCTCGTTGAAAATGATGGCATAGATGCTGTTTGACCTGTCTTATGTCATGACTATTATCAAAGTTTACTTTGAATGGCAAAAGATGTCTATTGCCTGAGTTTTCATTCAATATATAAAGCTAGGTACAGAGAATAATATGCTAAAATCTAGGATAAATTACTGGGATTCCTAGACTATTATGAGGTGATTCTAATCTATTCTATTAATGGCTGATTCTATCCTATTTATGGTAATACAACAGAATAATAACAGTTGTACACAGTAATACAAAAGAATAATAATAGCTGTACATAAATATAATCTATATAAGGCAACATCTCCCCTCAAATTGATGCTGGTTTATCGAGAAGCATCAATTTGCCCACAAGAAACTGATGGCGTTGTCGAGTATGAGACTTGGTGAACAGATCAGCAACTTGCAAAGTGGTTGGAACATGTGGGAGAGAAATGAGACGTGTAGCAGCAGCTTCATGTATGTAATGACAGTCCACTTCAATATGTTTTGTACACTCATGGTAGATCGGGTTGGTAGCAAGTTGAATTGCACTTGTGTTATCTGCATGAAGAGATATGGGTTAGATTGTGAAAAGCCAAGTTCAGCCAGCAATCCCCGAAGCCAAGTGATCTCGGAACATGCAGCAGACATGGCACGATATTCGGACTTAGTGGAGGATTTGGAGACACGCTCTTGCTTCTTACTTTTCCATGATATCAGGGAGTCCCCAAGGAACATGCACCAACCAGTAACAGATCTACGAGTATTAGGACAAGCTGCCCAATCTGCATCACTATATGCAGCGAGTTAGAGAGAAGAATCAGCAAAAAAAATAAACTACGAGAAGCAGTACCCTTGAGGTATCTAATGATGCGAGGGACAGCAGCCATGTGAAGATGTCGAGGAGAGTGCAATAATTGACTAGCCTGTTATACAGCAAAAGAGAGATTAGGCCATGTAATGGTTAAGTAGTTGAGACTTCCTACTAATTGTCGATACAGCAAAGGGTCAGAAAGTTGCTCGCCCTCATCAACATGATACTTAACATTCACCTCAAGAGGAGTATCAACAGAGGAGGAGTCTTGAAGACCAGCTAATTCAATTAATTCTTGTGTGTACTTATGTTGATGTAGGAAAATGCCAGAAGGGTCCTATGCACCACCAACCCCAAAAAATAAGTAAGGTTACTAGGATTTTTTATGTGAAAAGACTCCTGAAGATGCTGTTGTAACTGGGCAATTAATAAAGAATTAGTCCCTATGATAACAATATCGTCCACATATACCAAAAGAATGACAATTCCAGCAGCAGTTGTGCGAAGAAACAAAGAGGAGTCATATTGGCTCTGCACAAGATTAAATTGAAGCAAAGTGGAGCGAAACTTCTCAAACCATGCACGAGGAGCCTATTTGAGACCACATAAGGAGTGATTCAACTTACAAACTTCTTTGGTAGAAGAGGAAAACAAACTAGGAGGAGGTGTCATGTATATTTCCTCTTTGAGATCACCAAGTAGAAAAGCATTCTTAACATCAAATTGTTGAAGGGACCAGCCTTGTGAGGCAGCAATAGCAAGAATTGTGCGAACTATAGTCATTTTGGCTACGGGAGCAAATGTCTCCTCATAGTCGATCCCATATTCTTGTCGATAACCTAAGGCAACTAAGCGAGCCTTGTAACGATCCAAAGACCCATCAGAGCGAAGCTTAACTGAATAAACCCACTTACAGCCAATGGGTTTGACATGTCTTGGACATTGAACAATGTCCCATGTATGATTATCTTAAAGTGCCTAAAGCTCCTCCTGCATTGCTCTTTGCCAACACTCATGTTTGGCTGCATGTAAATAACAAGAAGGAATAGAAATATTAGATAACGTAGCAGCACAAGAGGTATACTGGTTAGGAGGGCGAGAAACTCGAGTGGATCGTCTTGGTACAATAGGAGCAGGATCAGTTGGAGTTGCTATAGTTGAAGAACGCCGCTGATACACAAAGCCAGGCTTGAAGCATTGGGCAGGCATTGGGGAATCATCAAAATGTGGAAGAAGAGCCACTTCAGGGGAGGAGCTATCATGAGATGGTAAAAAATACTGATTCTCAAAGAAAATAACATTTCGAGAAATCCGAATTCTTGTAGAAGCAGGATCATAACAAACAAATCCTTTGTGATTAGTGCTGTACCCCATAAATGCACATTTAATAGATTGAGCAGACAGCTTGTGACGTTCATGAGAAGACAAGTGAACAAAACACACACAGCCAAAGGGATGCAGATGCTTGTATTCAGGACATTGACCATAAAGATGAAAATAAGGAGAGTCAAGATTTAAATTTTGAGAAGGCAGTGTATTAATCAGGTAAACTGCAGTGGAGAGAGCTTCTACCCAAAACGTAGGTGGAATAGAAGATTCAAGTAATAAGTTTCGAACCATATCCAAGAGATGGCGATTTTTCCGTTCAGCAAGGCCATTTTGTTGAGGTGTATATAGACAAGAACGCTGTGAAAGAATGCCTTTTTGATTCAAAAAAACATGAAATTCATTAGACATATATTCACCACCAGAATCTGATCGAAGAACTTTAACAATTGCAGCGAATTGAGTTTTAACATAAGCAAGAAATATTTTAAACACTTAAAGCACTTCAGATTCGGATCGAAGAAAATAAATCCATGTAAATCTACTATAGTCATCAATGAACGTCACAAAGTATTTATATTGTGCATGAGAAATAACAGGAGAGATCCCCCAAACATCGCTATGAATGACCCCAAAACAACTTGTTGCATGACTACCTGAAGTTGGAAAAGGAAGAATTTTACTTTTTCCCAATTTACAAGTTGAACAGTCAAAATAAGGATGAAACAAAGAAGTCTGATTAGATTGTCCTAATAAACCAGAGGTGAACAAGTGAGACAAAATAGCCGGATTAGGATACCCCAAGCGTTTATGCCACACTTCACTTTTATTGGTAACTGAAGAAGACAAAGCAACATGACTAGGAATATGCAACGGAAAGAGTCGTCCAACTTTAGGGCCCTTCGCGATCACTGTCCCGGACACATGATCCTGCATAGAACATCCATCACAAGAAAAATGGACATCATAGTGATTGTCTACCAATTGATCAATAGAAAGAAGATTATGTGAGAGCCCAGGTGATACAAGAATATTGTTAAAAGTCGGGATAATATCTCCAACAGCAGAAATTGGAATAATATTACCATTAGCAACCTGAATATGGTCAGAACCATGATTTGGATGGACATTTTTAAGGAAACTGTTGGAATTGGTCATATGATTGGATGCAGCAGAATCAAGAAGCCAAGACTTAGTTTGTAGAAGACTCTTACCTTGAATCCCCAAAGCTGAAAAAGCTGAGATAATCATCTGTTGCACCATTTCAGGCATAAGAGCAACATGTGCAGGAATATGAGCAGAAGCAGGTTCAGGTGTGGCCATATTTTCATGCGTATCAGCAGAGGAAGGGACAACATTGACTTGAAAGGCAATGGGCCGACGTCTTGGAGGGCGAATAGAGCGCTCTTTGATGATATGGCCTGGCTTTTTGCAGTAATTTCAGAATTTTTTTTTGTACAATTTGCAGCAATATGGCCATAGTTCTTACAACTGAAGCACTGAACCTTACTCATATCCCTATTGTTGCCTCTTCCTTGCGCTGCAAAAGCCATTGGGGAAGCAGTCAAAGTGTCTTGTTCAAGAGCGGCTTGGCTGAAAAGATGTTGCTCTTCACGGAGCAATTCAGCAAAACAGGTATCCAGGGATGGAGTAGGATCATGACTCATCAGATTAGAGCGCACATTTTCAAACTCTGAACGCAGTTTCATCATAAATTGATCACGCTTGCTAGTCGCATGGACTTCCAACACAGCAGCGAGTGACTCTTTAGAAATCGAAGCACTCACAATATCATAAAAGTCAGCCCAAAGATTTTGAAAACCAAAGTAATACTGCTGAATAGACAAGCCGCCCTGAGTGTATTTAGCAATCTCACACTCCAATTGAGATCTTTTGGTTGAATTAGTTTGATGGTAAACCTTCTTCAAATACTCCCACATAGAGTTGGCAATCTTATGGGAGCGTAGATAAAGAACAATTTGTTGATGACAAGACCTAGTAATCCAAGACATCACCTAGCATCCTTGACACTCCATTGAGCTAGTTCTGTAGGGTCCCAAGGGGCTGGTACAGTGCCATCTATATGACCCCATAACTCCTTTCCAGTAACAAACAACCTAAATTGAAATTCCCATAGAGAATAATTCTTCCTAGTAAATTTGACACAAAACTCAGAAGTGGAACCAGCCATGATGGGAAAGAAATGACAAAAACAGACCAGGAATCAGGAGGAGAAAAAAAATTCTGAGGTAGCCGCAAAGGTGCAGAATGAAGAGAATCCAAGAAGACCAAAGGCAAGACCAAGATGTCGAACAAGAGGCTAAAGCAGGAACAAAAAAATTCCCTGCGCTAGATTATCAGAGAGAAAAAAAATGGAAACCTAGAATGTAGGCGCTGATACCATATCAAGGTTTACTTTGAATGGCAAAAGATGTCTATTGCCTAAGTTTTCATTCAATATATAAAGCTAGGTATAGAGAATAATATGCTGAAATATAGGCTAAATTATAGGGATTCCTAGGCTATTATAAGGTGATTCTAATCTATTCTATTAATGGCTGATTCTATCCTATTTATGGTAATACAACGGAATAATAACAGTTGTACACAGTAATACAAAAGAATAATAACAGCTGTACGTAAATATAATCTATATAAGGCAACAACTATTACTTCCAGTAATGACAATTTCATCTATGTACATGATCAAATAGATGCAGCCTCGTGGTGTATGACAGTAATACATAGAGTGGTTCGCTTCACTTCAAATCACACCAAACTGTTGAACCATAGTGGAGAATCTACCAGACAAAGATTTATGAAGATGACAAACAAAGCCAGAAGACTCTCCCTGAGCAACAAAACCTGGAGGTTGCTCCATATAGACTTCTTCCTCAAGATCACCATGCAGGAAGGCATTCTTGATGTCCAACTAATGAAGTGGCCAATGGCACATAGCAGCCATAGACAAAGAGTTGAACAAAGGCTAATTTGGCAATGGGGCAAAAGGTTTCACAGTCCAAACTAAAGATCTGAGTGAATCCTTTGGCGACGAAAGGAGCCTTGAGATGATCGATAACACCATCAAGACCCATCTTGATAGCATAAATCTATCAACAGCCAATCATTGATTTGCTTGGAGGAAGAGAGACTAGTTCCTAAGTACCATTGTTCTAAAGTGCACACATTTCATCAATCATAGCTTGTCGCCACCTAGGATGAGATAAAGCTTCACCTGGAGATTCAGGAATTGACACAGAAGATAGAAAAAAAAAAACAAGCATAATGCAAAGAAGATAAACAATGGTAACACAAGGCAACATAATGAGGAGATAGGTTGAGTGTAGAATGTATACCTTTACAAAGTGCAATGGGAAGGTCAGGCTCAGGAAGCGGGCCTAGAGTCGGTGTAGGAGTGAGTGCTAGAGGAGAGTCCATGGTAGATAAAATAGGCTCCAAAGGTAGTAATAGGTCTGAGTGGGGGGAGAGGGGTTGGGGTGTAAGGTTTGGCAATGGCTGGGCATGTGGCTCGGATGGTGGTTGGGGTGTTACTCAACGATAGTAAACTTGAACTGGGTGAGCTAAAGGAAAAGGCTCTAGGAGCCTGGGACAGGAGAAAGTAATGGGACAAAGGGTGCAGGGAGTATAAATGAGGGAGGAAAGGGCAAAACCTGAAGCATAGGTGAAGGGTTCAAGAAAGGTGACTCAAAGAAGGTGACGTCAGTAAAGACAGGGTAATGACGTAGAATGGGAGAAAAACAATGATAACTCTTTTGCGACCTAATGTACCTAGCAAAAACACAATTGATGGACCGAGCAAAAAGTTTGTCAAGACTAGGGGCAAGGTTGCGGACAAAACAAGTGGACCCGAAAACATGAGGAGGAAGAGAATACATAGGTTCATTGGGAAACAACACAAAGTGAGGACTTTGCTTACCCAAGATAGAGGACAACATATGATTAATTAAGTAACAAGCAGCAAGAATAGCATCCCCCCAAAAACCAAATGGAACATGACCATGAAGTAGAAGAGTGCGGGTTGTTTGAACTAGGTGATGTTTGTTGCGCTCAGCAAATTCATTTTGTTGAGGGGTGTGAACACAAGAAGTTTGATGAAGAATGCCATGAGAAGCCATAAAATTTTGAAACTCGTGAGACAAGTATTCCATAGCATTATTATTTTATCACTACATAAAGTATGAATAGGAATACCAAATTGAGTTTGGATTTCGTGATAAAAATTTTGAAAGATAGAAATCAACTCAAATCTGTTTGACATAAAAAACAACCAAGTGCAATGAGAATAATTATCAATAAAAGTAACAAAATATCATGATCTTAAAATAGACATAGTACAGCTCGGACCGCAAATATTAGAGTGAACTAAGCGAAAGGAGACGCAGCAAGAAGACTGACTCTATTAGGAAATGGACTACAAGTGTGTTTCCTAAGTTGAAACAACTCACAAGCCAAACTGGACAACTTGGATAGGTTTGGCACCATTCTTTGTAATTTGGCAAGGCTGGGATGACCTAACTACGCATGGAGGATGAGAGGGTCTATGGTGAGGGAGCAAATAGAGGCCGTTGGACTCATCTCTGGCACTAATCAACCATCCAGAGCTCTGGTCTTGCAGATAAATAGAGTCTTTGGTAAACAGAATGACACAATCTAGAGACTCTGAGTTAAACAACTAATGGAAAGGAGATTAAATGGAGATCTTGGAGCATAAAGGATAGAATCGACTGGTAATGAAGGCAAGAGATGGGCAGTGCCAACTCCTTGAGACTATGTTTTAGAACCATTAGCTAACATGACAGTTGGCAAATAACTAGAAGTAGACAAATTGGAAAATAAAGCCTTATTACCAAAGATATGGTCAGTGGCAGCAAAATCAAGGACCCAGGAGCCCAAAGAGGCAGATTGAGAGAGACAAGTAAAGAAATTACCAGTGTGCGCAACAAAAGCAGTAGAATCGAAGTTCTGACATCGCTCATACTAGGTCAGGAAATCAGCATAGTCAATTGATGAAGGTTTGGGCTGATCAAGTTTGTTAGTGGAGAGAGGCATACTAATATAACTAGAAAACACATAGGAGGCTCAATCTTTGTGATAGTGTTGGAAGCACCTATATATGAGAAGTCACTAGCAGCCATGGATCACAAAAATGGGGGTAAAAAATGGAAACTTAAAAAATCGGGCAATGAAGCAGTGACCGGATAGATAGAGTGAGGATTGAGGACAAATCCAGAGAGTGCAGATCATGGCGAGTACGGCAGCAGAAGTGGTGGCTGGAAACATTGTTGAATGCAGTGCCATGTGCTACTAGAGTGGAGGTGTATGGAGAAAGTGTCAAAGAGCAGAGAACGAGCATGCAGGCGCGCTGCTGGCTGGACGGGGATGCAATCATTGAAGTTGGGTTGTGCAGGTGACTGCGAGTCTAACGGCGGTGTCGGTGACTAGAAACGGCGGCTGACAATTGAGAATGGTAGCGGACAGTTGTGGAGGCTGCTGAAATAATGACATAGAAGGAATGAGGCCGAAAATTGGAAAGATAACACGGTTTCTGAAAAAAAAAATTCACCAGAGGATAGTAGGCCCTCTTAATAGCACAGTTTAAGGTTGCCTTTCTCTTTGGGCTCTTGATACCATGTTGAGAGAACAAGAGAGGAGAGAGACTTATGAAATCCGTGTGTTTCAACTACACAGTAGAGGCTGAATTATATAGACTCGATGCGATAATTACAGATAAATACAAGAATATTTACAAATATATGATTTCCCTAATTACAGATTCTACAGATTCTAACAATTTCCTTTCCATGCTCCATGATCATTAGTAATTTAATACTTGAACTGTCAAATCTTATTTAACTTAATTTCCCTTCAATCCAATCAAGTGAAAAATGGTAGGCATGTCAAGGAGGAAAGAAATGATTAGAGAAGAAGGATACTGCAGTTTAATCTGGTTAGTGTGACAGTGGGAAGATGTATTGTTGTCAACTTCATGCAGTCTATGCCTCTTAATCCACATGAAGTTTGAGTTGGATGTTATATCCTATATCCTATAACAGGTTTAATCTGCCTAGATACTGTTAATTGATAGGGACATAACCTGTTTATCCTGTTTAATATATTGTATTGGTATTCATCACCAGTTAAGTCAGATGACTTGTGGTGTCTGATTTTATTGGCTGATTGAATGGTAATTTGCAATATTTGCAGCTTCTGTACTTTCTGGCGGGAAATTGATCAAGCTTCTAGGCACCGCATGTCTAGGGAAAAGACAGATGTAATTTTGAAAGTAGTTGTAAAGCACTTCTTCAGCAAGAAAGAAGTTACATCTACTTTGGTAATGGACTCCTTGTACAGTGGATTGAAGGTTCTTGAAGGCCAGATTAAGTGCAAGAAAGGTAGGGTAAACTTACTGGATGCTGAAGAAATGGCAGCACCAATTGTATGTGTTGAAAATGATATGTTTGTACTTGCGGATGATATTCTACTTCTACTTGGGAGGACTACTATAGAACCTCCGCCTCTAAAACATAAGAAGGGCCCCCAAAATCATAGGAAGATGAGAAAAATAATTTGTGTTGGTATAGAGTGACTGAGGAATTATGTTGATAGCTGGTGGTATAGGATAAGCCCATTGGAATCTTTTGGTATTATTGCAAGAAATTTTGGAGAATAAAGGAATAAATAGAAAAGATCAGAAAAGATTCTTGTCTTCTGGTTGAAAGCAGGGAAAAGAAAAATGGAACTTCTTTCCTGTCTATTAATCTGATTTTGTCTGTTACAGCTATAGGTACCCCTTTTAGTCGTGAAACCTAATTTAGTGACGAATCCTTTTAAAATGAGTTTTATTATTGACAATAAAAATTTTACTGTCCAAAACCATGCAAAATTTGATGGAAGGACATAAAGGAGGCAGAGTCTATTACTTTTTCTTTTCTTTTCTATTTTTGTTTTTGTTTTTTGTTGTATGAGAATCTGTCCTTTAAATCTGAATATAATAAAGTATGTTAAGATTCATTTTCAGTCAACTGCTATCTGACGGTCATCCAAATCTACTACCTTATTTGATCTTAACGTTGTGTGTGTGTTGCTGGTTGGTATTTTTGATATTTACCATTTCTTGGTGGGGTTTCTAGGCATCATATCTGAATGGGATTTTATAATAACGATTATAAGATCATTTTGTTATTGTTCAAAGTTAATACTAATAATCATGAGCAGGTCTTGTGGGATAGGATTAGGCATTTGACTTCTAATCAGTATAAAGCGCATGATCTTTTTAGAGGGATTTCGCCTAGATATGCTACGAGATTGGAAAGCTTTGCTTTTTTGATGTCTTCTTTTGTTAGTTCTTGTTTTTATAATAAGGATCTGTTGTTCTCCTTGCTCTTTGTATGTTCTTCTCTTCTTGTTAACGGTTCTTCTTTTATCCCGGAAAAAAAAGAAAAATTTATCTTTGATTTTGGAACCTATTTTGTCCAACAGAGGGAGCTAGGTTGCTTATGAGTTAAACCCATGAGATGCTTCTGTATTACTACAAATGCAGTTTCAATGTTTCATATTGAACTGAGAGTGTCTAGAGTTCTATTTTTTGTGAGGAAAATTGATTTTGGCCTCAGGTATTGATTCTACAGCCCATAATGAAGGTCCAATCCAAATATGAAGTAGTTGGTTTTATTCTAAATTTTGCTTATGCTTGACGATGGAGATGTTACTAGATCAATAACAAATAAGAATTTAAGTTGAGCTCATACTGCTTCTTCTATCTGTATTTCTGTGGATATATTAGCTTACTGATATGGACATGATAAGCTTAATTCTCGATGTATAGTTGAAGTTTAAAAGCAAAACCAGTTTAGCCTAATAAGAGTTGTGAACATGTATTATAAGTTGTATTTTTAGTAGCCCGGTAAACTGTGGTTGCAATTGGTGGACCATATATGGAGGACCTGATAGTATTGGCTAATTGTATGTGGTGTTTGAGTATTAACCTGATAGTATGGTCGACTCAGCTCAACATTTTTATGCTACATAACCTGATAACTTTATCCTCTCCCCCACCCCCAGCTTAGACCTGATGGGAAATTTCTTCCAAATTTATCTCATAACCTTTTCATCTCTCCCCTGTACCTTTTTTTTTTGATCCAGAGACTCTGGCCATCTCTCTTCCAAATTTATACTACATTACCTGATAACTTTATCCTCTTCCTCACCCCCTGATTAGACCTGGTAGGAAATTTCTTCCAAATTTATCCCATGACCTTTCATCTCTCCCCTCTACCTTTTCTCTTTGGTTTGGAGACCATGGCCATCTCCTCTCTTCTACCTTTGCCATGCTGCTAGATGCCGCTACATTGCTGAATGGCTCCACTGTCATCGTTTGAGAAGAAGGTGATTGGGAATGCCCCCACTTGCTTGGTTTTATTGCCAAGAAGAGGAGTTCCACTGCTATGGGTGCCTACCAATAAACCAAACATGGGGTGGCATTTTCATATGGGACGAAGTCCCAATAATGGGCTCCTGATGGTGTTTCACCTTTCACTTTTCTGAGATGGTGCTTGCTGTGTTTGCATACTAAGAGGGGAAATCATAAACTCTCTTAGGAAAAATAACATTTGATTGAAGATCTATGTTCTGTGCTTTTAGTGAATTTTGCCTCTTTGAATGAACAACAAAAAATTTTGGCAATGTAGAAGAAAGCTATTTTATATTTTGATTTTTCAAACTTCTATTGCAAAGGATATTTTTGTTGATAAGTACGTTTGTATGCTATCATTTTATGAGTAGATAATCAAATTAGTTCCTTAATGATAAGCAGTCCGTCATATTAGTCCCTTAATGATGGAAATTACTCCTGAGGTCCCTGAATATGCATTTTGTTGTTCAAATTAGTCCCAGAATGTCCACATATTAACTGGTGTAAGGGATTAATTTGCATGACAGATTGCACATTGGGGACCTCAAGTGTAATTTCTATCGTTCAAAATCTAATATGACGGATACTATAGTTTGACCGTGTACTCTTCATTTTACTTATACAGTAGTAATTAAACATTTGATAGTCTAAGAGCTCACCAGCCCTTTTATACTGTCAGATGTTGTCCTCTTCCTTTATCATGAAGCGTGCCAAACATAGCATACATGTGCAATGGCTTACACATTTTGCCTTTATTGTTTTCGAATTCTTTTAGTCGCTAAGAATCAGGTTCACCTGTCTTTGCAGGATGGAAACTCTAATGAGAACTTCAATGAAGATTCTATAGAGCGTTATGAAAGGCGTCTCACAGAATTGGGCTTCAGGACTTTGGAAATATTTGTCCTTACCCATATTTTCAGGTAGTATATGCAATTAGTTATTGATTCTTTCAAGATTTCTCGGTCAGCTGCTTGTTTATATAGTCTCAATTTTAGTTGTTGCTACCTCCTGAAATAATTTTTGGAGCTCTTCTGCATGTTTGAATTTTTTTTCTTCTTAGTAATGAATAATGATCATTACAAAGTAGAATCCTTTTATTCACGACGTCAATCAATAAGGATCTTATCCAATTCTTTGTACTCTATATTTGCATGTTGTATTTTCATTATAATTTTAAAAGTTTAACAATTTTGTGTTTCTTTAAGAGGATTAGGGTTTCCCATGATGAGAGTTTAGGCAATTTGCTGTTCTAAGAAGCTGTGAGTACTAGGCATGGCTCATTTGTGATTTCAAATGTCACGGCAAGTAGTTGTCTTGGCCATCCTTTGCAAATTGCAAAATTGTTTTTAGTCGTACAATCAATTACAGATAAGATTTTCTATGCACATTCCAAAACTTAGCAGTTTAGAGTAGCATGAAAAGACTTAATTTGCAAAAGTTCCATTTACAGATTACAAAATCTGCTCTGTGATATTTCATTGTGGACGTGAAAGCAGGGATTTTGAACTTGTCTACTAATAACCTTGTTCCCTCCCTTTGACCTTCAGAAGCTAACTGTAGTGTACTCTTCATCATGAGCTATACTGAGTTTGGAATCTGTGATATAAAGATGTATAACCATGGGCCATGGACATTTTAATTTGACTGAATAATTAGTACCGTGTAAGACAATAGGAGATGATATGTAGCTAGCAGCAGCATGATAGCCTACAGTTTCAGTCATGTGATTATGCAATTAAGCTTTGGGGTCCATGGAAGTTTATCCTCAGGCACAATGTAGTACAATATCATGATCTATGCAAAAGTGAATAAGTGCTTGTTAATTTTCCAGTGACCTGGGTTTTGTGTAGCTTTCTGTATGAGGTGTTGACTTAATGGATAATGTATATGATTACGGGATCCTTTTACATGGTTTTGGTAATGTATAAGGTGTTGACTTAACGAATAATGTATATGATTACGGCATGCTTGTATGTATTGATTATTTTGTAGGAAGTGAATGGATTAGGTTATCCTAATAAATTATTTCATGGATGCAGCAATAAAATTGAGGTTTCCTACCAGGAAGCTGTTGCTCTGAAGACCCAGGAACCTCATCCGTGAAGAAGTGGTGGCATGGCATATTGAACGTGAGCCTTGTCCAAGTGGAATTTATGTTCAATATTATTGTGATGATCCACAAGCTAGTTTGAACCCCGAAGTTTGAGAAGTAATGATAGTGGATTGTTTATTTTCTATTATATCAAAAGTCATCTGTTGCTTTTTACTTCAAAATTGAACTATATAACTTGGATATGTTGTGTGTTTGTTTCATTATTGTTGGATGATATTGAAAACCGGAGCTTATATTGAAACTTGATATTGGGAGTTTGTGTGTGTGTGTGTGTGAAATGTCGGAGCATAGGCCCAATCTCAGACCCTATGAGGAATATTAAAACTACAATTTTATTTAAAAAATAGAGTAAAATTATAGTTTAGTCCCTAAAAGATTTATATTTTAATATTTTAGATATCCAAAGATTTGACATTATAATATTTTAATTTTGGGAGACATAAGGATATGTAATTGATTTTTTAAGGATTAAAATATTAAAAAAAAATTTCTGAAATCAAACTGAAGTTTTACTCTTAAATTAAAATATTGGTTTCATCTCTGATTCTTTTCTTTTATATTCAATCTTGTATATAATGTGAAGGGGTTAAGAACTGTTTTGTGTAGAAATAATAATTTTAAAATTCTAATCCTAAATATCACATGCAAAATTTACTTCAAATCAATTGTTTGCTTCAAGCTTGTTAATTCAAGTGTGAGTTTTAGGTAGAAAGGCAAGTAAAAGACGTCTCATTTTATAGAAGAATGGATAGAACGAGGACTTCACATGTAAATGGACTATTTTGAGTTTGCAGAAGATAAGAGAGAAGGAGAAGCGAAACAACTACGCGGGGAAGAGAATGCTTGGGTTCTTATGTGCAATGCTTGATTGATATTGCACTTAGCATGCATAAGTTATTTTCAAAAGAACAATAATAAAGATTTAAGATATTCCCTCTTACTATTATTCCAATGACTGTTACTATTTCCTATCATTCCTATGTTGGCTCTTGTGGAAAAAAAAAATGTTCAATCTAGCTTGTAGGCAGTGTATAGATCAACGAAAATCCTGTAATAGGGCTTTAATTTTGCAGAGCTTACTAGCGTTTCTATTTTTTAATAAAAAGACATGCAAGAGCCATTGGAATAGGTCATAGCAATGGGTGAATCTCATTCCCTAGTCTTCGTACTGAGTTCAATGTACAAATGCTCTTCTCTATCTATGTACATTGCTTGATTAATGTAATCGTCTTCCTCCACAGCCATCTCTTTGTCTAAGTTGATCACGACCCGGCTTAATCCGTATCTTCTTTTCGGTGGTAATAGCCAACAGTAGAAGTGAATAGACGACAATAAGTCAGTATGCATGCTATCTATCTTTTTCCCTTTCTCCCGCAATAATCTCTCTTCTATCAACTAGAGAATCTAGTCTTTCTTTTCTTTGACATGATAGTTTGCTGACTTAACTCATCATTTCTATCTTTTATAATGGGGCAAACTTGGAAATCGATGGTTTTTGTCTCCTCCCTTCCAATCAGTTCACTTCCCCTCTTTCTAGAGCAGTGGTTCCATCTTGTGATTGAATCCTAGCAAATAGACTCTACAGTGTGTGAAATTTTCCTTTCAAGCAACCACATTCAACAATGGCATTGAAATGTGAGATTTAAGCCTTTTCCTTAAGGGTCTTAAAACCCAGTCGAACCCAATTCAAAACTGAAAAAATTAGTTTGGATTAGTTTCTCATTTATAGAATACTTCAAGAATCTTATCAAAAACTAATAGACATTATCAACAGGAATTTTTTCATCAGAAACATCAATGGATTATCGACGAAAATACCATGGGAAATGTTATAACTTGATTACTTGTATAAGTTATCAATGAGTGGAAAATCTTGTCATTAACTCTTGGCACAAATTGGCGCGCAAATATTACTTACGAATTGCTCATCAATATAACTATGTTTATTTAGGGTTTATAGTTTAGGGTCTACCAACGAATAATGTGAACCTAATTTTCACTTTTTTTTTTAAAAAAAATGATAACTTACCAACTGATATGTCCATTGACGATAACAATTTAATTTTTATTTTTCTAAAATAAAAAATACTGACACATTTGGTCTTCAATGATGACAATTAATTTTTTTTTTGTTTTAATTATTATCGACATAGTTGACGCTAGTGCCACTTGGAATTTCCATGTAACTTAAATAATAAAGGAAATTCCATCAATGATGAGAATTAAGGAAATGAATTGCTTCATTAATTTAAGTACTGGTAAAATGTTTGTCAATAATGGAATTAATGAAATGAATTATTTCATTAATACCATTATGAACAAAAAATCTACCCATAATGGTCACGGGGGCATATAAGCATGACGCCCCCTCTTCCCCATTTCTTCTTTCTTTCTTCTTCTCTTTTGCTCTCACTCACAAACTTCCTCATCATCAACCACCACTGAAGCTCCTGCTACTATTGTTGGAGACACCATTGCGTCCTCTATTCATTGCTTATCATTTTAATTAGTTAGTTTTTTTCACCTTTGCTCCTCTTTTCCATTCCATTTGTTTTCTTTATATAGTTAGTTAAGAATGAAGAGTAAGCAAGTTGCTCCATATTTTTACTTAGAAAAGGACATGATATTTATTTTGTTTGAATATAAATGTTGAATTTTGATTTATTTGAGAATGAATCATAGGTAAGTTGGTGTATTGAAAGCAAGCTTGGAGCATACGTTCGAGGTTACGGTTGGAGGCAGAGGAAAGTACACTTGGTAGTTTGTAGATTTAAGTTTTCACAAGACTTAAGTTTTCTAGGTTAGAGTTATAAGATGGAAGAAAGAGAATAAGATTGCATGATTAGGGAAAGGCTTAGCGTTCCTTCCCAATTGTTTCAATTGTTTGCTTTGATGTTATTTGCCTACATATTGTGAAGTAAAGGGTGTGCTCTAGAATAGAGATTAGGATCGATTGAATTGCTTGAATCTATTGAATCAATTGTTTTGTTATTGATGAGTTTATTGAATCCTTTATTTTGTTGTTAATGATTGAATCAATATTTGTGGAGATTCTTAATCTAAGAGGAGGCTTTGTCCAACATTTTTTGTTATTTCCAATTAAAAGGTGGTTTAATCTAATACGGCGAGATTCAGCACAAATTTTTGTTATTATTTAGGCTATTGTTTTCAATCAAAAAGTATCATAATATAATAAGGGGAGCGTCCTAATCTAAGGGGAGATTATGTCCAAATTTTTCTTATTGATTAATTTGTTATTTTCAATCAAAAAGTGTCATAATCTAATAAAGGAAGACTTTGCCCGAAATTTTGTTATTGTTTAGATCGTTGTTTTCGATGAAAAAATGCCGTAATCTAATAAGGGAGACTCCTAATATAAGGGGAGACTTTGCCCAAATTTTTGTTATTGATTTATTTTTTGTTTCCAATCAAAAAATGTCATAATCTAATAATAAGGGGAGACTCGTAATCTAAGGGCAGATGCTACCCAAATTTTGATAGAAATTGAAAGTTGTCATGCTGTGCAACTTTTGGAATATGTCTATAGATAAGGATGTCTCTATCCAATTTGTGATGGATGCTTGTTCTTGTATTTTTAGGTTAATATTGTTGACAAATAATGTTTCCTAGAAACTAATTATGATAAGTTGCACATAGACCAGGAAGATTAAACAAGAACTTTATAAAGGGTTAAGCATTTTGTAAGTGTTGCATGTCAATCACAATAGTTCATAAGTGAAGGAAGATTAAGTGTCCTTGTGGTAAGTGCAGATTGTAATACCTTGATTTAGTTATGTGTATAAATTACACTATAAGGATTAATTAACACTAGTTTTATAAATAGAGAGGAGAACGTAGGATAATAAAAGTGATAATATGATATAGTTAAAATTTCGTTGGTACTAGAATCTTAATTGCATTGTAAAAATTTTACAAACAGTTTTTTTAAACATAAAAAATTGATTCGATAGAAATTTAAAATGCAAGAGAGTCTAATTATTATGAGATAACACATATTATATGTGGTTAGAAACTAACCACATTGGTCATAATTCTAAGAATAAATTATGACTATAAAAAAAAATTCAAAAGTCAAATTACACTTTTTCTTTTTCTAATTAATAAAAATTGTAATAAAAGATGATGATCATCCTCTTTTGCCTTCCTTAAAAATTTGCAGCCGTCTCCTACCTCTCAACCTCCATTTTTGCTTTGCAATTTCTCAAAACCTTGTTCTTTCTTTTGCTTCCTTCAAAAAGCACCCATAACCAAGCTTCACCACCATCATATAGCATTAAAGTGAAGCTAAAACCCCCCTTCCTTGGCCCATAGAAGCTGCTGCCATCAAGAGGAAAGAAAGGAAGTCATTGGTGCTTGTTTGTTTAGGGAAGTTTTGGAGCTTCAAGGAGCCAAGTTTTGAGGTGTTTATAGCTTTGGAATCAAGGTCATTTTCCTAGAACTTAACTATGTGTTGATATAGTTGCATGAAGCTAGGGTTTTCAAGTTATTTCACTACACTTGTTTGGGTTGAAAAAGATGATATATAATCTTGTTCTAGTGATTTAAAGCTTGTGAAATTGGATTAATGAATAATATTGAGTTAAAGAATCAAAATAATCCAAAATAGAATATCTGCCATACTAAGTAAAATTGGACATTAGTCAATTTGTGATGAATAACTTGAGCTAGGAAATTTGTAACATTCAGAGTTCTAGGAGTAGAACACGATAGAAGGAAGTTCGAACTCGAGGCAAGCGGAAAACTGTAAGTTGGTAAACCGTAGTAAATGTAGGGACGAAATTGTGATGTTAGAATTATAATAGCAAAGATGTAAATAAGAGTTTACAGTTGTCGAGAGGGGCAACTACGGCACTAGTAAATAACTAAAACACTTTCAATAATCTTAAATTGAGATTCTCTACTCACAATTTTAAATAAGAATGTGAGATTACTCACATTCTTATTTAGAATACTTTCAATACTTTTCAGTTTCGAGATTTTTACGGGTACTACGACATTAATAAATAACTAAAATACTTTCAATAATCTTAAATTGAGATTCTTTACTCATAATTTTAAATAAGAATGTGAGATTACTCACATAATATTGTAGTAACTTAGATAACTTAGACTATCCGAATTGATAACCAGGCACCTTGAGTTAATCTTCAAGGGTCCTACATTATTTTTGGGCATGAGTATTAACTAAAAACCCTCTCAATGGTGAGCCACTCAAATTCAAGCTTAGGAGAATTAATTTTTTTCTTCAAAACCACTAATGAAATTTAACCCACAAAGCTTAAGTTACAAGCCAAAGTTTTCACCAATCAAAAAACTTCATAAGTCACTTTAACTTATGAAGGAAAGAGCTCATTTTCTCCCCATTTTAGTCTTGAATTTTCGTGCTTCCCACCATCTTCATTTTCTTTCTTCCATCACCTCCATGGTTGAGAGCTTCAAGCTCAAAGATGAAAACCTTCTTGACCTCAAATCCTCTTACTTCTTTTATGAAAATTAATCCTCATCCTCTCCTCTACAAAACCCCTCTATCAATTTGATGATCAAGTATCAAATGGAGTCTCTTTACCTCCATATGAGTTGCTGCTATGATGAGAAAGGAAGGCTAGGAGTTGCCATTGTCTTCCTCACTTCCATGGTTTTAAGGATTTTGAGGTAGGTAGTTTAAATCCTTAGTTTTGATTATATTTGTGGGCTGTGTAGTTGTTGTGTTCTTATGTGTATCATCCTTGGTTCATGCTCATATGATGCTATTATTCCTCTTTTCTATGATTTAAGATAGGAAAACTTAGTTTAGGTTGAAGATTAGACCATAAGAATAAGATTGAACCAAAACAGAAAAGTTGTGAGATAAAAACCTTAGGCATCATCCATATGACAAAGCCTATAACTCTTCCTATAAAACTCAACTTCAAACAAGGCTAATTTTAGAAGAAAATATACTTCAAGAGAAATCCAACCATATAACTTATAAACCATTGGATTTAAAATGAATTATTTATGATTTCATTCTCTATCCTGACTAGAGTATGATGTTACGGGCACAACTGGCCTTTAAATAATCTCAAATTAAGTGAAACTAATTTTCTTAGAAGGTCAATACATAGAAAATTAAGCCATAAAAATTTTAGGTTCAAATGATGAATGGATTTTCCCAGTAATTATTGAAAGTTGACTCATGCTCTATTTAGGTTGAGACAAGGCAACCCACTTGAGGAGCTCATAACTTGAGCTCTATTAACCCAATTGGAGTGACAATAAGAAGTGAAAAATGGTTTTAATAGATACAATTTGATGTAGATTTTGGATAAAAATGATGCAAAATGGATTTTTAGTGATTTTCCAAAGTTAAGTGTGCAAATCTATCACAAAACAAGACAGTCTTGAGTAAAAATTTAATAACTCAAGTTATAGATCTCAAAATTTAGTGAAACTAAAGAGGTTAAAAACTAGACAAATAAGGTTAAAACATATTAAAATTCTAGATCAAAATGAATTCAAATGGAATTATAGTGTAATTTAGAAAACAGGACAAATTTAAGGTAAGTGAGTTAACTTGAAGGATTACCTTAACTTAAAGGCTCGATAAATTATGAAAGGTTCATGGACATTGCCACAACCTAACTAAAGCCATGATTGGTGCATAGGAGACAAGTCCCTTAGCAAGTCTTTCATCACATACATCCATCGAGGATCCAGGCATTCTTATAATGCATCTTTTAACACACAGTATAATTAATTATTAGGGCATGTTTAGTCATATATACACACATATACATACATATCTGTTTATACAAATTTAGTCCAAGTACATAGTTCCATTTCTAATGAATTGAACCATCTCAATAAACATGATTACATCACAAATATTAATAGAAACTAGCATGGGTTGAACGCTGTCTATAATACCATGGAGCTATATTATTCTAAGAGTACATTAATAAACTAAAGATTTTTCAAGGCCCTTATCCGTGAGGGCTCTCCTAAGAAGAAAAGGATTATGGCTAAGAGGTGGGAGGGTCAACTCCCAAGTCCACACCTGTATTTGAAAAGAAAGAAAAATATGAATTGTACAACTCAATCAGAGACAAGACACCCTTAACTCATAACTCACAAGAGTCAATGTGCATAAATGTCAAATAAATCTTATCATAAAATAAAATTTAACTTCTTAAAAACCTATAGGAACTATCTAACACAGGATAATCCATCAGGTTCACATATAGGTAGCCTTTCCTTTGTATGAATTCCGTAATCTGTCACACACCACTTTTAGAGTGGCTGTGTAAAATTCGCCATGCACACACTGTGTGTGGTTGTGTAATGATAATCCAAGATGCACTAAGGCTAACATCTATTGCCATTAGCAGGTAGATTGTTAGCTCCAATGCCCTTCAAAAACTGCTCTATGGTTGTGAACCAAAATAAGTTTTAAGTTTTTGATGCATACAAAATCAGAGTTTAAGTTAATCTTTTTATACTTGAATGATTTGTATCTAGAAATATTTTCTTTCATGAAAAAGATCGTAATCGTATGCATTATTTGCTTGAGAATCAACAAAGCTATGATTCTATTGTTCTTTTACTTGGAATACTTGATATGGAATATACATTTTATATACTTCTTGAGTTTTCATGAAAGAAACAGAAAGAAAAGTTTAGAAGGATGAAACTGCAACATTAGAAAGGAAAATTGTGTCTCAAGAACCAACACTGTTCAATCAGAAAGAAGACTTTGTCCAGAAGGGAAATCTCCAGAGACATGCTTTTCATGAAGTGTTACACCTTCAAAACTTCCTCTATACGCTTCATAGACAAATTCAAAAAGTCAACAAGGTGATTTGACAAGATGCAGAAGAGGCGTTAACAAGTCTGAATAGTTGGTAAACTAACAAATGGCTACTTTTCCACTTCGTGTAAATGGAAAAAAGAAGGTTATTTTTTCTCTATCCAGTCATAGACTAGCAGACCAAAAGAACCACAAAGATCAAGGCCTGCAAGCTTCAACGATCATATTTCAAAGTCAATATAAAGCTGGAAGTTGAAGAAAGAATAGTTAGACTATTTGTATGTTTCTTATGTAAAAAGAGCTTCCTTCTTTCATCTTTCTCAATTGTCTAAAAGCACTAGAAAGTTACTCATTGTAACTTCTGACTAAAAGAAAATCTTTTCTACTGTCTTGTATTAGATAATATCCTCTCTTTTAGAATTTAGAGAAGTCACATACAGTGAGCTTTATTGTTTATTCTCTGTCAAGAGAGTTAGTGTGAGTGTTTGAGCAAAAAACCACATTATTTGTATAAATTGTATGTAGACCCAATAGTGGTTAGTGTGAGTTTGAAGAGGCTAAGAAAACACTACTCGTTTATAAAGCTTGAAGAGGCTTGGGAAAAGACTACTCACTTATAAGAAGTTTGGACAAAGAATACTCGTGAATTATAAAATCTCAACAAAGAGTTTGGGACTAGAAGTAGGCAAGTGGTTTGGCCGAACTAGTATAAAAATTTCTTGTGTGATTTTTCTATCTCTTATCTTGTTACTTAGTTTTATTACACAAGTTCTTTTCTATTTAAACTTTATCTGAAACAAAATCTATTTCTGCTTTATACAGACTAAACTATTTTATAAATTAACATAATCGCTTCCGCAATCCAAGTATTGAACTTGAGATAAATTGTTTTATTAAAGTTTTTCAGATTATAAAGTTTCTTGAAAGCATGATTCAATCCTCCCTTCTCATGCTATCCCATCCAACACAAATCCTGTCATAGACATTTCTAAATCTTTTCCTTAACTATCATGCATCTCAAATTTCAAAATCTAAAGTACCAATCCAATCGTTTCAATCAAGGCAATAATGTCAAATTTAAAAGTAATTTTACGGAAATCAACTCCAAAACTTATTTTATCAAAATTTACAATCAATGATTGTCAGAGTTCTTGATATCCATTCAAAACATCATATTAGTTTCAAAACATTTATATAAATTCTCATAATACTAGTCATTGACTCATGTGTAAGGTTTTCAAAATAATACCAATAAAGGAAATGCTCAAGCATCCAATTTTTACTAGATTTTGATATAGCAAAATAATTAAAAGAGAAAACAAGTTAAAGATGTTCTATCTATTCACAATACACAAGCCTAAAAGGGAGGATCTCAATTCTCCAAAGCCACGAAGCTAGTAGTGCATTCATTGGGACAATCTAACACCACATCTACAGCAAATTAACTAAATATTAGTCACTAGCACTAGGTGTTAACATCAATTACCCTCAAACTCAAAAATCCCTAATTTTCTAACCTAGGGTTTAGAAGGAACCCTCAATCTAAGCAAAAATCGAAATTTTCAGAAAGAGAGAAAGGTAAAATGTTAGGAGTTACTCTTTAGAAGGCAATGATGATAAGGATAAGTGGATTCGACAATTTTCCTCTTCCAAGCTACAAGATCATCAATGGTGGAGATAGAGAGAGTGTGTGGCATATTTGATAATGATTTGAGGTGATATGAAGTGTTTAATGTGTGTTTGAAGCAGATTTTGGTGAAAGGTTTAAAATAGAGGCAAAGGATGAAAAAGAAAGTGATTTTAGAGAGAAGAGAGAGGGTTAGAGAGAAAGAGTTCCATGAGAAATGAAGAGAGAAAGCATCCTCGGACACTATATAGGCCTCTAGTAATCGATTACAATTCTTTGTAATCGATTACTGTAACATCCCCATTTCTACCTAAGCTAATTAGCTCGGTGTTTCCGGCTAATTAGAGGGATTAGCGATTAATTGAGAACTAATCGATTAATCCCGAGAGCAAGAGCTTAGTAAATTAAGTCTAGCCAAACAATTTAGTCATAATGTCCTAAGCGTTTTAATAAAACCTTAATCGTCTAATCCTTAATTACTCGAAGGTGCCAAAACAAGAGTAAGACAATCTAACCTTACTAATTAAGTTTATAATGATTAAGACAACTCTTGAAAAAATTAAACCCCAAATTAAGCATATGCTTAACCGTAATGCAAGACATCATAAAAGGTATAATTGACAAGAGTTAACTCATGGGTAATTAAGCCAATTAAGTTAAACTACATTTAAATAATTCTAATAACATTTAGAGATAAAGGTTCTTCCATGCATATGCCCTAGAAAGACCTACCAAGGAGGAGCAACATCTCACCCTTCATTCAAACTCTTTAATCCTACACCATTAGATCAAAAGCCAAGACTAGGATCCTTGTCATCCACCATTAGATCTTGACACTTGGATGAGTCTTAGACAAGCAACCAAATCCTAAGACGGGTACTCGCCTTTAACCCCTACAGAAAAGCTTATAATGGACATTAGAATGCCTCCAAGACCCAAGGAAAAACAACTCACCCTTTTGCCCCAAGGTTTTCCCACTCTCTTGCTTGTTGTAAGAAGCAAAGTCCCATCACCTTTCCCTCCCTCTTTTGCGCCACCTTCAGCCATACCTCTCTCCTCCATTCATTTTTCATTTCCTCTCCCAAAGACACACACAAAGCTCTCTTCTCTCTCTTCAATTTCAAATTCTCCTCCTTCTCTCTAAACTCTCTAACTTCTCTCTAGAATTCTCCCACTTCTCTCATCCTTTCCTCTCCTCATCCTACTCACAAACTCTTCAAGAGCCACCATTTCTTGCTCTTGGAGAATCAAAGACACTCACATATCAAGCCTCTTCCAAGATCCAAGAGGAGGAGCACCACCACCACCATCATCTCTTTTTCCATCCCAAGTTCCTTCAAAGAAAGCTTCTTGGTAGTGACTCTAAACCCTTTTTCTCTCTTGTTTTTCAAGCTTTAGAACTCCTATGCTCTCCATAGCTAGGTGGTTTTAAAGATTGATTATGGGCATCATAGCCATTCTTGTCATAAAATGAGATGTTGTTGCTAGTATGGTTGTTTGTTGAAAATATGTTTTCGGTTTGGTGTGATGCATGGCTGAATCCACTATTTTTGAACTCCAACATGTTAGTTTTTCACTAATCTTCCATGGTATATGAGTGTCTTATAACTTGAGAATGGTTTCTTGAAAGTGAGGTTGAGTGTTTTGGAGAAAACATGAGAAAAAGCAAGACGTGAATCCTGGATTTTCTGACAGTCTGTAAACCGAATGGTATAACTTTTTCCAGAAAACTCAGAAATGAGTGGAACCAATTTTATATGAAAATAGACTCAAAGAGCTTTCCATACATATAAAATACATAAGATTCGGAGTTAAAATGAGTGAGATGTGATTTTTCAAAGTGGACTGTTCTCGGGTAGGTTTCTGCCTGGGCAGTCTACACTAAAATGAGTATAACTCAAGCTACAAAAATGATTTTTGAGTGAGACCAAGTTTCAATGAAAGCTAAGACATAGGGGAACAGACCCATAAAACAGTTTTCTCAGATTCCTTCTGAGCAATTATAATGAGAGGTCACAATCCACTGTACCGGGAGTGAACCTAGAAACTGAACAAGTCAGAATAAAATATGCATAACTGGAGTTAGAAAATGAATTTTTGAGTGGGACTTCTTTTGTTAAAAACTAGACTCAGAACCCTATAAGCATATAAAATTTCGCATTAAAATGATAAAATACCAAATTATGGTGAATTTTTAAAGTTACTGCCTGGGGTAAAAGTAAAACTGTCAAAATTTAACCTTAAGTAAAACTATGCATAAGTGACCTAAAAAGGTAAAAGGGCTTAACCTAAAGTAATGAAACTTCATAATTTACTTAATGAAGACTAGATGGAATAAAATACTAAGCTTGCCTAATCCTTAATAAAAGAAGCAAATAAAGCGAAAAACCGAATGTAAATGTAGTTAGTGTACTAGATTAAGTTCATAAGATTTTAATCAAACTATAATGCAAAACCTAAACCATAACTCTTCCAAATTTAAAATATGAAAATCATATAAGTCAAGTTAGAATAAATGAGAAGAGGAAACCAATAAAATGAAAGCCAATGTAAAAGCTTGCATCTAATTTACTAAGCTAAGCTCATAAGACTTTGCTTGAGAATATGCCTACGATTAGGTTGCAAGTATGATGTGATGATGATGTGATTATGATGCCATGATATGATGATATGATGTGATGATATGATGATGATGATATGATGATGATCTTTGTGATACTCTTTGGTATACTATCTGGCAAAATTTTGGGAAGTCATGATCTAGCCGTTATCTTCTTAAATTTTGTAGAAATTATGGACTTAGAAATATTTTGCATCATAAGTTTAATAAGGAAAGATTGGATAAAGTATGATCCTTCAAAAGGGAAGGTGACCTAATTTAAGTTTCCCCTCACCCACGACTCACATGAGGTATGGCATGACCCAGCTAGTGTGAGTATAGGGGATAGGGCTTACATGAGGCATGGCATGACCCAGCTAGTGTAAGTACCGAAAGTCTATGGTGGCGACGGCCACGGTATGAGCTCATTACCACTTATGTTTAGTGGGTGGAAAAAAAAAAAAAGGACTTAAGATAAGTCAAGTTAAGGAAAGAAAGGGACTTCGGTCCAACCCAAGTAAAGAACATAACTCTCGATCTGTTTATATATGTTATGAATAGTCATATAAGCTTTCATGTATGCCATGATGATGTTAATACAACGAGGATAGGTACTAAAAATGGGATCCACTTCGGATAGTAACGTTTTCGAAAATCAAATAATTGAACCTATTGTATGCCCACGCTTCGTTTAAAAACCGAAGTGGCTGGGATGATGACGATGACACCGGTGTGTCAGGGTCGAGTCCTACTGAGAAATCTTATTTCTCATCCTAGTTGTTTTTCCGTCTCGTCACCAGATACTCATGGAGCCTCACGTGACGTGGAGCATGGAGCCTCCCCACCATGAGTGGGCTTATGATGAGGATGCCCACGCTATCGTGGCCACGACCACCACGGTAGTTCGCACCTACTTCTATCCGGGTCGGTTTTTGAACAAGAGGAGCCAGAGATTCCGCCACCCCATGGGCGTATCTTCGTCACGCCTTGGACAGCCATTGGGTCCTTGGGATTTCCCGAGCCATTGCGAGATCGAGATGGAGCCTATGTCTCCGGTCTACCCGTGGCGAGCCTATGCCGCCGCCAGAGGTTCCGTGGTCGAGGTGAGTTCGACGGCCACCCCTAGGGCCGTAGCGACCGCCGCCACTCCCGAGTATCGGCTGTCGCGTCGAGGAGGATCCTCCGAGGCACGTTCCTCGGTGGGCAGCTATGTTCCGGCCGTCGCGTCCGTCGTATAGAGGTGATCGGCGAGCACCCGCATCATTCGCACTCGCGCGCGTTCCGAGGCCGAGCGGCATGGGGACTCGACATTCGAGGACCTGAGTTCGATGGAAGGGCATGGAAGAAGCGAAGAAGTCGACATATGTCTACGAGGGCTTATTTTGATTTGTGCTCCCTAACTCTTGTATTTCATTTAGTATTGTATCTCATCAGACTTGTGTACCTTTGATATTTGGGGCCATGGCATGACCATGAGTTTCCTTTATATGTACTTGTTTGGATATTATGAGATTAAGTATTTTATGTAATCGATGTTATAATTTGAATGTATGACTTTATGATTTATCTCATGTTCCATCCATTTATATTGAAATCTCTGCGATACGTTCGTCTACTGCTATCTTCTCGCGCAAGGCTTTACTTTTTAAAAGCAACGACATATTTCAAAAAAAAATTTTACTGTATTTTCCGCGTAATTTAATTTCAAGTAAAGTTTAGTGTTCCACGAGCATAAGTAACAACTAATAAAACGCCGTAATACGACTTAAGCGTAATATGGATTTATTAGGGTGTTACAATTACCACAAACCCAAATAATTGTAATTTATTACAATACTGTGTAATCAATAACAATTATGAAAATTTCATCTCGAGGGCATCCAGAATGGTTGGGAAACCATTTCAGTACAACTCTTTTATAATCAATTACAATTATGAAAATCATAATAACAAAACAGACTTAGAACTAGGAACATTGGATTTACATTGAATACACATACACATATTTACATTTAGACATAAACGTAAATAAAGGAGTACCCCCATTTGGATTCAATAAAAATATCAAATAAATCAAATCCTTAAAAATCAAAATCCAACTTTTGGGTTTTAGTACAAGATTTTGAAATTTTGAGTTTTTATAAACTTTTGGGTTCAAAACAAAAGGGTTACCCACACTCTAAAATTTGTTAAAAATCACTTTTCAACTCATTGATGTCTAAAGAACTATTACTAGGAATTTTGATCTTATAAAAATGTCCTAATCCTATAACCCTCTAAGGAGGCCTAGGGTTTAGACTTAGAATTTTTCAGGATACAGTACTGATAGCCAATAGTAACCCGCATTAGGGTATTACATACATAAGACTTAATACACTTCCATACTAATGTAAGATTATATTGGTATAATGTTGATAAGAAATATTATGATTGCTACAACTGGCTAGTTGACTGAGTACGCTATTTGCTTTTGGAAACCCTCCACATTTTAGTCGTTATGCTGTCGAAATTCTGGCAAAGATACGTGAAAGTTATGAATGTTTATATGTTATGTACATAAACATCATGTAAGCATGAATATTTAAATGTAAAATATGAGACATATGCATGGTGCATATAGCATGTACATGCATGATGATGCCAAGAAAGAACAAACATACAAGAACTTGTGAGGACATACCCCACCTCCGCATCGTAGTGGACCAGGGTGATATTGTCTAAGACTTGGGCTAACCTTTGAACGGATTTAAGAAGAATAGACCGGTGTAAGGGTCGGGCAAAGTAAACCCATCACTTATGTATAGGTACGAGCTCGGACCTAAGAAGTAGGCTATTGTCCAAAGGTGAGAGAGGTCATTCACCTCCAGGGGACCAAATACAAAAGAGCAAGATCAAGTTTCAAGTTAAAGAAAAAGATAAGTAAAGTCAAGTGCACTTGCATCAAATCAAGTATGAGCATTTGCATGTGCATATTTAAGTATCTCATTATGCTATAATGCTATTATGATTATGAGTGACATATTATATTGTTATTGTTAATATATTTGTCATAAAATATGCCAAGTATTTGCTAAAATATAATCTGCTTCGAGCAAAGGTGTTTTCAAACTTAAAATTTAACCTTTGCCTATGTGTATGTGTCCACATTTTCATAATAAACTGAAATAGCTAGAATATTTATAATGACACATTATATAAGTAGCGGTTTGATTTTACCTATTGGGGATTTAAAGTCCTCACTACCTGTTTATATGTTTTTTGGTAAACATTCCAATATAAAGTCAACATCAAAGGTACAAAATACCTTCAAGACACAAGGTCTGGACCTGGCCACGGAGTGAAGACAGTAGGCCAAGACAAGATTAATATACAATATTAGTTAAGTTATTTTAAGTTGTAGTTATTTTACCTTATATATATATATATATATATATATATATGAACATTTGGGATTATAAACCCTTATTTAGTAAAGAATTTTGAAGTTTGAGGGCCATATGTATAATATTTTCTTAGTTAAAAATCTTTCATAGTAGCAGTAACAACCTCTAG
This sequence comes from Pterocarpus santalinus, assembly GCA_031439595.1. NCBI lineage: Eukaryota > Viridiplantae > Streptophyta > Magnoliopsida > Fabales > Fabaceae > Pterocarpus > Pterocarpus santalinus. Next base: position 40,753,777 of record CM062523.1, on the reverse strand, counting down.
ATATAGATCCATGACTCGAGCATGGCGTGTATATTTGGAGGATGTTACAAAATTCAAAATGAGGTAAAACAAATTTTAATTGAAACTTAACTCATAGAAGAGTATACTAACAAAATTTGAGATCGATAGACCTAAACATGAATAAGTTATGAATTTTTGAAATAAGCAGTGAGTTGAGGGAGATGAACCTAAGCAATGCATAACCTAATGGGCATAACTCATCCTATAGACCTTCAATTTGAGTTCAACCACTTTTTTTAGGACATTAACAAGTAAGACAATAAGCCTATAAAATCTCATATTCAAACTCCTAGCATAATGTTCCCAGTATATTCACGAAGTTGCATTATGCTTTGTGAGGGTTGAAATAAGTAGTCATAATGTAAAGCTTATAACTTAAGCTCTGTTTAACCAAATCATGTGGGACTTATTTCATTTGAAAGAGGGTTCACATGAGTACAAGCTGTAAAATTTTAGGGCAAAATAATGTAAGATGAATTTTTAGTAATTTTCCACATTGTGGTGCTCAAGTATATCCCATAACAGGAAGCAGTAGGAAAACTTGAATATCTTAAGTTATATACCTCAAAACTAAGTAGAACTAAAGAGACTTGAAAATAGGTTTGTAGAGCATAATCCTTGTAAAATTTGAGCTCAAAGTGACTTAAATTGAAATTATGGTGTATTTTAGAATCTCTAGATAGATTTGAGGTATTATAATCTTACTTGTAGTATATGTAGTTATAAGTTAAGTTAGAGGTCTCCAAAGGACTTGAGACCAAAACTAGTGGCAAGATTGAGTATAAAATATTGAATTTGTGCATTCTTGAGATGTGTGGTATGAAATACTTATTTAGTTGAGCTCTAAGAAAGTGGGTAGCTTTATGTGTTCTTATGGCCACATATACATTGAAATCTTACTATATGTTATTATCATTGTATCCCTAGATTACTGACTGGTTATTTTTTGTTTGAAATTTTTGGAAGCTCCATATTATAGCTGTCATATTGCTGAATTTTTGACAAAAGTACTTTGAAAGTTAGACCATGAATCATGAGCATGAGTGCATCAAGTGTCATTATATAAGATGTAATTATGCTAGGTCATATGAAAATATAGTTGCATGACAAGTATGTATTATGAACATAAGAATCTCACAATTAATTAAGTGACATGTCAAGCCTACATCGAGCAATGGGTTAGGAAGACATAATCATATATGATGGAATTTGTCTACTGAGAACAACAAGAAACTCAAAGCTACGATATAAGAGCATTTACATGTGAAAGCATAGTATAAATATTCATGACTATATAAATGAAAGAATGAATATGCATGCACATTCATGAAAACTTTTAGGGCATTCAAAGAGAGAAACTTTCAATAAACAAGAACAACTCATGAATAAGATCAAGAACATATTTTGCTAAAAATGAAAACTTTTAGGGCATTTATGAAGAAAACTCAAGATATCCACATGAACACCCATGAACAAGGTTCAAGAAGCAAACTTTTTCCAAAAAAGGAAACTTTCTCGAGTTCTTACTTGAAGATCTTGGCCATGGCAAAAACCGAGCTTCAAGCTTTCTTGAGTAAACAAAAGAGAAAATGAAATATCACTCAAAAGAGAAAATGAAATATCACTACCTAGTAGTAAAAGTGGCATCCTTAAGGAAGGAGAAGAAGATGAAGAAGATTCCTCCTTGGTGGATGATGGTGAGGAAGAAGAGAACTCTTGAGTTCTCTTGAAAATGACGTTGGTAGTGTTTAGATATTGTCTCCAAAGACCAAAAGATGTGGTCTTTAAAGGGCTTATGGTGGTGGTAGAGAAAGGAAAATAAAGAAGAAAAAGAAGGAGAAGATGAGAGCTTCTTGGAAGAGAGAAGGTTAGAGAGATATTCTGAGTTTGAGAAATGAAGTGAGTGTGTGCATTTGTGGGTGTTTGGTCGTAGGCTTCTTTCACTTAGGGGGAAGGAGATATTTTTCTTTTGTTGTAATTAAGGGAACAAAATAGTTAACTAAGGGGTTTATTTTAGACAAACCCTAGTATTTGTCTTATATAAAGCATCCTTGTCTTTTACTTTTCTACTTTAGTGATGTCATCAATGCTTTAGTGTCTAATTGACTAAATTTGAATTTAATCATGTGATTAAGTGCTCTTGCAACTTAATTAATATGATTAAGCAAGGATTAGTGATTAACACACAAGAATATGATTAATAAAATTAAACTTGTAATTAAACTCAATTATCCTTAATTAAATTTGATTAAGCTAATTAAGGATCATTAGTGTTTAATTAAGCTATTAAGGGTTTAACTTACTTAATTGGAGATTATCTAATCTTGATTAAGCATTCTCTTGACTTCTCTCATCAGAATTAACTCATAAACACTTTGTTATTGCCTTAATTAAGCGTTAATCTCATAATTTCTCATTAAGTGTCTAATTATTCAGGGTTACTGAGATAATTTAGCACGACAGGAAATTGGGATATTACGTGAATGTTGCAAATCTATGGTGATGCTAAAAGATTCATATATTATGTTGGCTTTGCTACTGTTGATTGTTTATTTAAGCTGGCACTATCCACAGGGAAGCGAACCTAATCCATTATGCATATGTATATATATATGATTGTTACCATTTAATTGCACTGCATTTTAGTTTGTATGATATTTTGTTTGATAGTTGTTTTGCTTCTTACTACCTTAAGTAAAATTAAGCCTTGCTTCTGGCTATAGTTTCAAACGATGATAAATAGAGTCATTTAGTCTGGTATTCACTTCTTTATAAAGAAAAACTAAAGCAACTGAGAGTGACCATGATGTCATCATAGCATAATTGAGAGTCCTACTGAGAATTTTCAAAATTATCATCCTATTGTAGGCCTGCGTCATTCTCAAATCATGGACATGACAGCGACGGTTATCCTTTTTGCTGAGCTACCAATGTTCCAGATGCACTTTGACCATGTAATAGACATGCTATATATTACCACCACCTGCCGTGTTTGCCTATACATATTTTTCTGCCGAGACTTTGTTGTTCCCCTTTTTCACTTTGATCTTGCTACTCCTTTTTTAGTTTTCCTTCTGCATATGGCTCACTTCGCAGCACCACTAGTATCATCACCCTAGGTAGTTCCCTCTCTCTCTTTTGATGATGACCCCTCCGAGGTAACAGACTCATCCTCCTCCTCCGTACCCGGCGATGGCTATGTTCCAGTTGATCCCGACATGGAAAATGGGTTCCTTTCCTCGGAATGCTTTTAAAGGAGCCATCCTGCCAGCAGACTGTAGTTTACAATGTGGCCCTCTTTTGACACTTTTAAGACCTTGGGCCACAGGCATAGTTTGTTTTTGTTTTCTTAGGCAGTGACACTAGTTGAAATGTCCTTTTAGGACCATACAGGGATGCACCTTGTGAGTACGGATCGGTTTATTTTTTTTAACAGTCTAGTCTACTGTACTTATTGCCCTTTGGATGTACATGTATATATGAGACTATGTTTGTATAAACATATAGATATATTAGAGGTGTGATGATGTTTTATTTCTATCTGATTTATGAAATTTTCTTTTATTGTGTCACGCCTATATATATACACCGCCTAAATGGATTAACACCTCGTCAATAAAACATCGTCTCAATTTAAGAGTTTACTCAACTAAGTTAATGAATTAAGGTAAATTGAAAATGACGCATTCACACATAACAAACTATCAGGTAGAATATTATGATTTAAGCATAGTATTGTATTTGGCAAGGTGTTACAACATCCTCTTCCTCATCTACATATAGGCCCACCATCTTACCTAGCTCCCATGCCTTATCAACCTCTCTCCAATCTACATCCTCTTCGCCACCATCTTCAGCTTGCACATTTTCTTCGAACTCACCAAATCTAGGGAGAGCACCCTTAAAATTATCCATTTTTTCCTCCTCATACTGTTGATCAGGTTCAACTTCGCAAATATTCTTTTCTGCCTTCTTATCAATTTGTTGATAAAAACCCACATTCTTAGTATTTACATGACAATGAGAGTAAGATATATGTGGGCCGAAACCTGGTGGATAATAAGACTCATTTGAAGTGTGTTCATGTGATAGGTTCTTCCATCCTCTTTAGTATTCCCACTAACTGTCATCCAACTTGTATATGCTCCAATAACTATTATCCATAGGCCTCTTTTGAATTAGGCCTAAATCCCTCAATACCTTTTCGGTCCTTCTATCATCCTCTAATCCAATAGTAATATCATCTATTGGCTTTGTAACATCCTCTTCGTCACTTACATTCGCATAACCCTCCTCAATAACTCCAGTCACCATGAATTCATTACTACACTCTGTTCCTAACCGTTCCAGTTAGCCACTCATGTCCCCCATTCCTTTATCCAAATGATAATTATCATTAATGTGTGAGCCCATCGAAAAAGACTTTCCCACTTCCTCACCAATCCCTGGAAAAGTTTCCTCCTCAAACTCCTCCTTTATTTCAATTAATTTATTATCTTTACTAACCATAGTTGTTTCTCTATATTCATCAAGTTTCTTTTTCTCAGGGATTTCCCATAGATTAAAGTCCTTACCTACTTCCTTCACATATACATCATATCCAACATCTCCTACAGAGAAATAAACTAGTCCTTGGATATATTGATAATTACATGTATCCACAAGAATTTTTGCCAAGCTGAAGGCAGTTCCTTTTATTGTATTATCATCAAAACACACCACAGTGTCTCATTACTCTTCAATCTTAGATTTTCTAAGGACCGAGCATGAGAAGGGATACCAAAACATTCTACTCAAACTCTTTGGGTTTGGCACGCTTCCTTAGTGATCCAAGCTCTAACCTCAACAAAATACTCATATAAAAAGTCTCTTCCATCTTTCAAAATGCCTTCTATCTCTTCTTTGGGAGGGAAGGTAATAAGTGCTTTGTATACACACATTTCCCTAACCCTTACTATTGAGAGAAAGACCCTTCTTAATCTATCATCCACCATATCTATATTCAATAAGTATAGAGATTCACCAACAATGTTTCTCAACAATTCCTTCATAAGATCATTATTTACCTCCCCATACACCACTATTGTCTTTTCATATTTTGCAACTTCTTCATTCATCTTTTTCTTCTTACCTTTGCCTTATTTATCCAATCTCTTTGGCATACCTTTGTCCTCCTTTAGTTACACCTCTTTGTAAGACTTACCCATTCCAACTCCATTCTTTGTTACATTCATTTTGATCCCGTGATTTATTTTCAATGTATTCACCTCATTTCTGTAATTCTGTCCAACATTTTTTTAGTACTCTGCCATCTTCACAAATATCTTGCAACCTATTATGTCCTTTCCATGCTAGTTCTTAAGTGCCCTTGTGCTTCAGTTAGTTATGAAAATCTAACAAAGGCAAATGGGGCAAAGCTAGCCTTTCTTTGCTTCCTAGACATAAAAATATCCATCACACTTCCTTCAAATTTGAATATCTGCCAAAGCCATGGCTATAATAATATGACTATAAATAGTTATCAATTGGAAGTAATTGATGTTAATATTAAGGGAACTCTCATTCGCATTATTCATATTTTTCACTGTAAAAATATTAACTGGATAACCACTTCACCTATGCATAGCATGGGTCTCCTACTAGTATAACCACATTCCATTAAGTTATCCAACAATAAAGATGAGATATGGAAAAAATAATTATACATTCATCAACATTCAATAAAAGGGGAAATATGAGTTCTCAAACCTAATGCTCTAATATCTTATGTAATCAATAATTTGTTATGATGGATAAATTGTCATAAATACATTAATTTCAAGATCTAGAACTTTATGGTTTTCATATAATTTAGATCAGAGTGTGTACCATTGTTCATGGGCTTGAATGAAGGAAATAATATTTTAGATAAGTAGAATATGATGGATGATGATTTCTCATTTTTAACCATTTCCTTAATAGTATAGAGAAATTGAGAGAAAGTAGTTCCATTCGTGGTGGAGAGAGGACCACATCTTATATATAAATGATAGGGTACCTCTATTAAGCACCTCCTTGAGCTATATATGTCATTACATTCTTTAGTAGGTATGATTATTAATAAATATGACTCTTCAATAAGTTAGTCAATAGATTTAAATATTCATTTATTAAAGTATTATATGGGACACAATTCTTATAACATAACCATTCCAACATAGAGAAAGAGCTTTCATTACAAACCAAAATACTGCTACAATTTGTGTCCTCCTTACTCAACACTAGATTGTGTTTTATTCCTAATTTGTAACTAAACTCTATGAGATGTATGTTCTTGTTCTTTTGAGTGAAAAAGGCTAGGGTTCTGGTTGAGTAACTCAAACAGCATAAGAGTATCTTGAAGAAGCCATTAAGAGAGTGACTATATGCAAATTTGAAGAGGTTTTTGTAAAAGAATCCTTGTGATTAACGAAAATCTTACCTCTTGATGGGGACTTGTAATTCTGAGAATAGAAATGACCTATAAATTGTATAAAAAAAAAAAAATCTAGATTTTTACAACTAAAAAGCCCAAATGAAATCTTAAAAGGAAAAAAAGGTGCAAACCTAAAAAATGTAAAAAGAGAAGTTGTAGAAAAGCAAAACGAAGCTTAAAACAAAGCCCTAAAGCTAACTATATGGTGCTGCAAAGGGAAAGGACTTGTGTGGCGTCATTACAGCGACCAAGAATGAGAAAGGTGAGGTTTTATTTCAGCTATGAGGCAGCTGAGGGTGAGCATTGGCAGTCACACACAAGATGGTGATGCCAATGATAATGTCAACAATGGTGTGATTAGGCAGAGCTTCATGTTTGCAATAGGTGGTAGTTTAGTGTTGAGTGTTGAGGACTAAGTTTGTGATGGTCATGGTTGTAGTTGTGGTAGAGGTACGGTCGTTGTGGTGAAAGGTGGTTAGTTAAGGTGGTGTGGGTTTGAAGTCGAGGTAGAGGTTGAGGTTTTGGTTCTATGGTGATGGTGCGGTGGTTGGCGGCTGGGCTTACAGATGCAGGAAAGCGATGGCAAGAGATTGTTGGTGATAGGAGTTGGAAATGGGTGGATTAGTTGTGATTGGTTCAATAGTGGTCCATAAGTTAGGATGGTGGTGGTTTGGTTATGGTTGCTACAGGTGTCCAAGTGAAGAAGATGGTAGTGGTTGTGCAGACAACTAGTTCTAGACATTAGCTTGCAGTGGTTATTACAAGTACAATGATAGTGAAGGCGGTTCAAAGGTAAGGTTGCTATTAAGATGATGCACTCCATCTTTGTTTTTTTTTTTTTTCAAACGCATTGTGTAGGGGGTTGATAAAATGTACTAACAAATACAAACAACTAATTCACATGACAAAATGCAAGCTAAGTTATAAAGAGAATTACCTTGAGAACTCAAAAAATGACCATGAAAAGCTGCTACAACAGCATTCTGACATAATTTACTAAAAGGTGAGAGAAAACATAATAGTTAAAAATTGATGATTTTTCTATTTTTTTTAAGTATCTATTGCTAAGAGAGAATGCTTATTTATAATGCTTGAAGAATGGATGCAAATAATTACAAAACAATTTAATTGATGCTAATTGTGATTTGATTCAAACTGATTAAATTCAACAAACAAATTAACATATGCTAATTGATGCTAATTGACACTAAATTGATGCAATTTTGATTATTTTTATTTTTATTTTATATTTTATTTTATTTTTGGGTTAGAAATGGCTAGGAGACATGGGGCTAAATAATCTTTTTAATTATTACTATTTTTTTATTTTTAATTTTTCTACTTTTTTCCGTTTTTTGTAACAAAAAAGTAATTATTATTTTTTTCAACTCTAAAATTTAGGTGCTGATAGGACTGGACGTAGATTACATATTGAAGATCAAACTAGTATAAAAATCATTAGTATAAGCTCTTCTAATCCTTCGCTTCTTTTAATTTTGATTTTATATCCGTATTTGCATTATACTAATTGAATTACGTTTTTGATATAAGTATTATCATTTTTAGTTTTTTGCTTAATTATTTTAACTTTGAATCTAGTAGAATCTCGGTATATATTTCCTAGTTATCTACTAAACACAAGTGAACTTTATTGATAAGACTTTTCAAGTGTGCAGAAAGTTTTAATAAGCCAAAGACTTGATTCAAACCCCCATTTCTCAAGTCCTCTGGTAACATCAGTAATAGATTGAGAGGACAACCACTGACTAAGCTTAAGATGGGAATAAAGAGAACATTCTATAGATAACCTTCCTTTTATCTTTGCAAAAAGCATAATTTTTGCTTATTATTAATCCTTGCAGGAGCTTATATAGCCCCTATGGCTTTAGCACACCGTCCTTCTTGTAAGGATAAATACCATACTATTAAACTATAGCTCCCTTATATGAAATCTTCAATAAGTTCAACATAGCTGAGTTTGACAGTCATGATGATGTGCAAAATCAGATCATCCAATGAAGGACGGTAATGATGACGATTTTAAGATTAATAATAGTATGTATGTATATAAAAGAAAGGCTGCATGTAAGAGTGATCCTTCCTTTTTTCTACAAATCTCATAAGAGAAAAAAGAGCTACTTGGCAAGTCAAGTAATATGCCTAATTCATGAGATTTTCCATCTACAGTACCTAGCCAACATTTAGATCTAGTTATATCCAAACTTTTATATTTATCCCAACATTTCCAACTTGTTCAACCCACTGTTAAGCAATTTTAGGATATCAAATACTCCTTGCCATAAGATACTTTTAATGTGACTGATTTTCCCTTTTAAAATTTTCAATTTGACAAAATAAGAAGAAAACTAAATAAAAGATATCCTACAAAGATAGTAAAAGAAACAAAAGAGAAAGAAGAAAGTAAAAAGAAATGAATGTAATCAAAACATAAATGTTTCAAAATCAATTCAGGACCAAAAACTATAAGGAATGAATAACTTTGATATCAACAAAAGTTAGCTTGCAAAAGTTCAAAAGGAAAGCATGATGCATGAATTTCATGCATTGACATAGCTTGATTACTGCAAGAGAAAGAGAATTATCTACATACTCTATAACATCTATCTATAAGACTTTTATGAGAGTTTTTTTTTTTCCAAAAAAACAAAACAAAATCCAGAATTGAAAACATTAATCCTACTATTATAACCTATATCAAGCACTTGAGACATTTGTCCTAAGAACTTAAATATGAAAAACATGTCATTAATAAGAAAAATATGGAAAAGGAAGTGGGAAATCCACAATACCTTTCAAAAAGATTATTATTATATACTAAACAAACAAGTAAATTCTTTAACATCTTTGGCTTGACTCATAAAAAAGAGTAAATCTTGAAATCAATCTTCTTTGATCTTCATGTTCCTTTTTATATATGTAATAATAATAAAGAGAATATTCTTAAATAATTTCCTTTTATCTTTGCAAAAGGCCTAATTTATGCTTATTATCAATCCTTGTAGGACCTTATATAGCTGTTATGGCTTTAATACACCCTTCCCCTTGTAAGGATGAATACCCATACTATTAAACTATGGTTCCTTTTTACAAGATCTTCCATAAGTTTAATGTAGTTGAGTCGCACAATCATGATGATGTGCAAAATTAGATGAATGATGATTAGATAATGGCACTATATACAAGAGAAATGTCACATTTAGGAGTGATCATTCCATTTTCCTAGAAATCTCATAAAAGAAGAAGAGCCCCTTGGCAACCCAAATAGTATGTTAGCTCTGCTACCTTCAAAAGCCCCTGATAATCATTCTAAATGTCTATTTCACATTATTTTTATGAATAACAAACAAATCTAAAAAACTTACTGTTATAGTAATACTTTGTTTGGGTGATGATCATTATAATAGTATTTTCAAAGCTTACTAATAACACTGAAAGCGAGTTTCAATTAGAAGATTACACTTCAACAACTTCAAAGGTGATTTTGTGTTTACAAAGAGGGAATTACAAAGGATAAGGACACTTCTGAGAAGAAGGGATGTGTTATCAAAGAATGGACCTACAAGGTTCCAAGTCTATTCAATCTTAAAAGGATGATAGAAACATCAAAAGATAGAATCATGTCTAAAGCAAGGTTCAGAAAGAAGCCTATATCAGAAAGAAGCCTATATCTGAAGTTGACAATTAAAAGATTCAAAATCTTTTGAAGTAGCAGGAAAGCCTAGAAAAGCGCTAAAGCAAGTAAAAAGGACATTTGGCTGTATCGACTAGTTTCCAAAATTGGCTACCTAATTGATTGATAAGACAAAAGCTTACGCTATGCCAAATACAAACAAAATAATGACTATAATCCTATAAGTTGTAATAATCCAATCATAAATGCCTATAAATTCAATAAAAGGAGAAGTAGGTAAACTTTCTATAAGAGCTGTATTAGCTAGCATTCTTAGGAGAAATTAGAGAAACCATCCTCACTTGATTATCATTGTATATACAAACTAAGTGTGATTGAGTGAGATATACAACAAAACTTATATCTATCTTGTAAGCATCTCAGTAGTGGTCAAAAAGTTATCTTGGAGAGACTAGTACAATACTATTTAGTTAATTAACTTGGAGAGGCTAGTATAGAACTACTTAATTTATAAAAAATATGAATTTAATATAAAGCTCTTATAATTGGCCATCGATGTAAGCTTGGTTTGGCCAACCTAGTAGAAAACTCCTTGTGCGATCTTCCTGATCCTTATATCTTTACTTTTTGTATTAACGTATAGCCGATTCATTTTATTATATCACAAAAAAGTTTTCGTAATACAAGTAAGCAAGATTTTTAATAAAATCATTTCTCAAGATAAAATCAAGTTATCTAACTTATAAACCTCTGCATTCCAAGTTGAAATATATTTCAGGATTTGTTTTGAGTTTTTCATATTAAAAAATCCTTCAAGACATGATTCAAACCCCCTTATCCCAATTACCATCCATAGAGTATGCTTGGTTCACCATGTTTTAGCACTTCAACACCTAACCCTTACTTAGATCTAGCTCTAATCAAACTTTTTGGGTCTACCCTAGCATTCTTCACCTGTTTGATTGCTTTTGGATATTAAATAGACCTTCTCATAAAGTAATTTAAGTGCAAACAATTTCATCTTTAAAAATTTTCAATTGTAACCAAAATAAGAAGAAAACCATACAAAAGATATCCTGCAAATATGGTAAAAGAAAAGAAAAGGAAATGAGTGTAATCAAAACATAATTCAAAATCTATTCATGAACAAAATTATAAGTGTTGAATAAAATTTTCAACAAAAGTTAGAATGCAAAAAGATGAAATAAAAGGAGAGCATGGTAAATTTTCATGTGTAACATTCATTTCATACACTAACACAGATTGAATATCGTTAAAAAAAAAAGCCTTAATAGTAGGAGAAATAGGAGTGAAGATCACTCATGTCTCATGTGAAAGAAATGCCTTTTCAAATACGTTAGCAAAAAGGGGTTGCTAACATGTTGATGAGTTTATTACCATTGGGACCATCCCACCTTTCTACCACATGCCTTCTTAGTGGACAATATCGAGATTAGATTTTTAAGATATTAGTTTTACTCTTTTTCTTTTTCTTTCTTTTCAACATCTATAAAAAAAAAAGCCTTAATATTAGTACTATATCCTGTCAACACATGAAACATTTGTCATAAGAAGATATGTATGAAGAATTTGATTTTCATACACTCTCATAGCAAAAATTTTTATATAGTTATCTAATTGTATATTTGCCACATCATCACAAGTGTTCAACATTTACCATAACTGCCCTAAAAATCACACATATAATAAGATTTGATTGGTTGACAATATAAAAAATTTTAATCTTATGTATGAAAACTTTCTTATTAAATAAAAAAAACTATGGGAAACAAAGTTAGGAGACCCACAAGATTTTTCCTTTCCAAAAATTATTATTACATACTAAACACAAGCAAGTAAAGTCTCAACATCTTTAGCTTGACACAAAAAAAGAGTGAATCATGTAACACCCTACTAATTTAATGTTAAGCTTAAGTCATAGCATAAAATTGAGTAGATTACGTTACCGTATTGATACTCTGCTTACTATTTATTTATCATATCACATCTTTTTTTTTTTTGGTAAATAGGCAAAACGGCACATTGTATAGAATGAACGTGCTTAACATCGTAGAACGTAACAAAGTTTAATAAAACACAATAGAAAAGATAAGAATAAGTGATATATATATATATATATATATATATATATATATATATATATATATATTTACATATATATATCGGAAGCCAACACTTCAGTTTATGTACAGATTCAAAATAGGATATAGAAGTGGGGCCGGTGTATCAAAAAGACATAGGGCCTGTGTCAGTTAAAACAGTCCTACAAAGTCCTCAGAGGACATTCCTAACTAGCTGATCCACATATGGCTAAGTCTATGACCCAATGCTACACACTGCCAAAAGAGGGCCATGCTATACAATATCATCTGCAGCTGGGACCTACTCGTCAGATAGCCGTTGGCCATACCAGGCTCAGCTGGAAAATGGTCAGCACTCGGTCCCGAGGAGGAGGATGATGAGCCGGTAGCCTCGGAAGGGTCGCATTCAGAACTGAGCAAAATAACTGGGACCATCTGCGGAGGTGACTCTAGTGGAGGGCTAGCAGGAGTTGCAGGTGCTGGAAGTGCTAGAGGGGGTGTGCTATATGTAACGGGACCGCAAAGTATGGAGCAGCAGGGTCAAAAGCAGGGTGAAATAAGGGAATAGTGAAATTCCTATTACTAAAAAGGTAGAGATAGAAATGGCAGGAGCCGACTATATACAACGAGTCCACTATGGGATCATGGTTGAGCTGCAGGTCGGGAATCTCAATAAATAGGGTGGCAGTCGAGTCCATCACCAGGGTCTGAGAATGATACAGAAATACAAAGCGAGGTAAGAATTTAAAGAAATTCTTAGTAAGATTCAAGTAGGGTACTAAACTGACATCACATTCATTCTCAGTTGCCTCGATTTTTATTTAATTGTAAAAATATGGGATCAAATTGAACTATTCATATTTAATATATTTAAGGAAACGTCTGGTCCGAGGCAAGGTTCAATTTTACTTAGGACAGTATAAGAAATAGACTAACTACTAAATAATGATATACAAAATAATGAGCAAAATAAATGAACATACAGCAGTAAGTAAACATAACAGTCAAACTGTAAATAACTTATAATGACTATTCAATGTAATCATGCAAAACTCATTCTTAAACTTATCCTCATAAACTTTTCCATTACTTGGTCCCTTGGAGTTCTTGGCCATTTAGACTTCTGGGTAATAGTCTACCTTTCAGGATCGAGCTCATTCCTATACAGGAATGCCGGGTTTACTTTTCCTGACCTCCCCAATGATCTATTCCTCTTAACTTTAATTCGAGGCTGGCCCAAGTATTATGAAACTTTCATCATAACATAACCTTCATGATTCTCTTGTAAATGCACATAGATCTAAGTATATAGTATAACTCATACGTAGGATTTACCTAAATTTCGGCAGCATAACGGAACATGTCTGCTTCCCCATGAATAGTGCCAGACAACCAGGAAATTTTAATCAAACAGTAAACCCGATATAGAACATCATATCTCCATTAGCTATTACACAAAACAAAGTCCTATGAGCAAAGCTTAGGCAATTAGGTGTAAGTTTTAAAATCTTAAGTCATAATCTATCTTGCAAGTTTCTAACTTTTATTAATGTTCCTGAGTTTGAGTTTAGGAACAACTTCCGAGATTACATTGGGTTCGAGTTTTGAGATTATACAAGTTCCAACTTCTGGGGTCATGTATATAGGGTTATTAATGTTCCCGAGCTTGAGCTTAGGATCGACTTCCGAGATTATATTGGGTTCGAGTTCCGAGATTATACAAGTTCCAACTTCTTGGGTTATGTATGTTTTGATTCCCGACTTCCGGGGTTATATTTAGAATCAGTCTTTGACATTAAGCCACAATTAGTCTTCCAAGACTTTAATGAATGTGTTTCCTAAGTTCCAAGTTCAGACATTATTTTTGCCAATCTAGTTTTCTATTCGCTTAGTTCTAAGTCCGAACATTAATTATACCCGATCTAGTTTTCTATCCACTAAGTTCGGAGTTCAAAATTAAGTATACCCTATCTAACTCTCTATTTGCTAAGTCCCAAGTTCCGATATTACATCAAGTTTTTTGAATTTTATTCCAGATAGCCCTATTTCTAGCCAGAATTATACTCTTATAAGAGAAAATTCACCAAAAATAGAAATCTAGGTGAAATCATGCAAATTTTATATCAATGTAAAGCTAACAGAACAAGCTTTCAATTGAAATAAGTTTCATATCATTTGCATTAGTACATTTCATGATATAAGCCCCGTAACTTGACGCTATTAGACTACCCTATCCTAGCCCAGTTTGAACTTAAGGTAAATTCATTGATGTGCTGGGAATAACTAGCAATGAATCTGACCTTAAAATTTTTATGGAATGTTCCCTCATATGTTAGCTTTCAAACAACATTGGGTTCACTCAATTTGGAGTTGTGTAAGGTGAGTTACACCCTTCTCAACTCATACTGCCCAGAATCAAACTCAAAAATCTAGGTCAAATTTCCAAAATTCATATCTCTTTCAATACTAATCCAATGGCCTTATATTATATATGTATGGAAAGCCCTGAATGTCTACCTTTATATGAAAATAGTTTCATCAATTTTAAATGGCTACAGGTAGAGCCTTATGGACTGCCGAGGGGTCTTGGTTTTCCAGCCTCTCACATCTTCCTACTTTCACCCTTTCTTACTTCTTAATCGATTTTAACATCAAAAACAACTAATAAACCAGCCAAAGATCATTATATTCATTCAATCATCACATCAAAAAATGAGAAAATAAAACCACAATCGGCCACCCACAATTAGAATAACAAGAACAAAGTTGAACCTCTACCTTCTTGTACGTGATTTTGGCTAGCTTTGGAGTTTGGAGTGATGGAACCTTATCAAGCTTGGAGTTTTGATGGAGTTAGTTGAGAGGAGAAGAGAAGAAGAAGAAGGCTGAAGCAAGGAGAGAAAATGGCACAATCAACATGAGAAGGAAGAGAGAAAAATCTGATTTAAACATAAAGAAGGTAGTTGGAGTTGTGAGTTTTGATTGGCTGAAATTTTGTGGTCCATCTTCAGCCATGCTTCCTTCCCTTTGTGGCCTTGATGGCGCCACCCTTAGCTGAATGAATGGCTGAGTATTTAGCCTTGAAGCCTACAGTTTTGAGCACATAATTCTATTGGTTCGGTTCCGACAGTTTAAAATACCGTAATCTTACCGATTTCTTTTGAATTGGTAAATCGATTTAAGAAAATTTCTATGAAACCTTCTATACTTCTAATTCAATTTCCTTATATCTAAACTCAATTAATTGTTAATTAATTGATCCTAAATAAATATTTAGTCAAATTTTAATTACTCTCAATTATTTGATAAAAACCAAACAGCTAGGCAAAAAAATGATTGAAATTCCAGTGGATGTTACATTACCACCTTCCTTAAAAAAATTTTATTCTCAAAATTTAGTACCTGAGAATAGTTCAGGATACTCTTTCTTTATGTCTAATTCTAATTCCCAAGTTTAGTCTTCAGCATCTTCTTTTCCCCATGCTACCTTTACTAACTGGACATTTTTGTTTCGAAGTTGCCTGCTGCTTCTGTCTACGATCCGTGTCGGTAATATGTGGAAAGTTAGGTCCTCTTTCAACTGTATTGACTTGGGTTTTAGGAAGTGTGTAGGGTCAGGTTTATACTTTCTGAGTTGAGAAACATGGAAAATATCGTGAAGGTTTGGCAAATGTGGAGGTAAAACGATTCGGTATGCAAGTAATCCGATTCGCTTCAAAATTTGGAAAGAACCGATAAAGTAAGGACTTAGCTTCTTGACCCTAATGGCTCTACCTATCCCTGTTGTGGGCGTAACCTTCAGAAATACATGGTCTCCTTCTTGAAATTCCAGAGGTTTTCTCCTGGTATCCGCATAACTTTTCTAACGGCTTTGAGCGGCAAGCATCTTACTTCGAATTTTCTTGATCTGCTTTGTGGTCTATTCAACAAAATTAGGCCTCAATAGAGTTGATTCTCCTATTTCATACCAACACAGCGGAGATTGGCACTTCTATCTGTACAACACTTCGTAAGGAGCCATGGTGATACTAGCATGATAGCTATTGTTTTATGCAAATTCGGCTAGCAATAAGTATCGATCCCAATTCCCGCGTTGCTCCATTATATAGGCTTGTAACACATCTTCTAAGGTTTGAATTGTCCTCTCTGTTTGACCATCCGTTTACGGGTGATATGCAGTGCTTAGGCACAACTTAGTACAAAATGCTTTTTGTAAAGCTCCCCAAAATCATGAAGTGAATCTTGGGTCTTGATCAGAGATAATGGTTGAAAGGGTACCATGTAACCTTATAATCTCTTGAATGTACAACTGCGCCAATTTTTCCAACGGGTAATTTGCACGAATAGGTAGAAAGTGAGTAGATTTGGTTAATCTATCCACGATGACCCAGCATCGTATCCTATTGGTGTTCTGGGTAATACCATTACAAAATCTATGGAGATACTCTTCCACCTCCACTCACTCAAGGATTTCCAAGGTTGCAGCATCCCGAAAGGTTTCTGATGTTCCGCTTTCACCTTTTGACAAACCAAACACTTGCTCAAGAAACTCGCCATGTCTGACTTCATGCCTGGCCACCAAAACATTTTCTTGGGGCCTTAATAAATTTTAGTAATGCCGGGATGTACGGTAAATTCACCCTTATGTGCTTCCTCTAAGATTTTCTTTTGGAGACCATTTCCTTTAGGTACTCACACCCTGTCATGATGCCGCCATATGCCCTCCTTATCTTTAGCAAAACCCGTTAATTTTCCTGACTGTGTTGAAAACTACTATCCTGCTGTTGTGCCTGCCGAATCTACTCCTTAATGCCACTGGCTATCTTAATTTGGTGTAACTGAATGGTCTTAGGAGTTATAATGATTCCCAAATTAAGATCTCGGAAACTCTCAATAAGCTCTATCTTTTTTACCATCATCTAGGCTATCGTCAGAAATTTCCTGCTCAAAGCATCTGCCACAACATTTGCCTTGCTTGGCTGGTACTTCAATTCGAATTCGTAGTCTTTAAGGAGTTCCATCCACCTCCGCTACCTCATATTTAATTCCTTCTGATCAAAGGGGTACTTCAAACTCTTATGATCAGGAAAGACCTCGAACTTCACTCCATATAGGTGATGTCTCCATATCTTCAAAGCAAATACTACTACTGCTAATTCAAGATCATGTGTAGGATAATTCCTTTCATGTGGCTTTAATTGTCGGGAGGCATAAGCAACTACATTTCTAGCTTGCATCAGCACACATCCTAATCCTTGTTTGGAAGCATCGCAATAGACTTTAAATTGTCCACGAGGGTCTAGCAAGGCTAACACTGGTGTCATGGTTAACCTCCTTCCCAAGTCCTGAAAACCCTGCTCGCATTCTGGCGTCCATTCAAATGGAAAATTTTTCCTGGTTAGCTTGGTCAAAGGCAAAGCTATTCTAGAAAAATCCCTGACGAATCGCCTATAATACCCAGCTAAGCCCAGAAAACTCCTAACTTCAGTGACTATGGTCGGCCTTTCCCAATTTAGTACTACTTCTACTTTGCTGGGGTCTACGGAGATTCCCCCATGGGATACCACATGGCTGAGAAATTTTACTTCCTTCATCCAAAATTCACATTTGGCTCTCTTAAAATTTGCAGAACCAGTCGCAAGTGTTCCACATGTTCTCACTTCATCTTCAAATAGACAAGTATATCGTCGATGAAAACGACTACAAACTTGTCCAAATATGGACTTAATATCCGATTCATATAATTCATGAATACTGCTGGTGCATTCGTCAGTCCAAACGACATCACGGTATACTCGTAGTGTTCATAACGAGTTCGAAAGGCTGTCTTAGGGATATCTTGTTCCCAAACTCGAATTTGATGATATCCGGAACGCAAATCGATCTTGGAAAATACCGTTGTACCCTGTAGTTGGTCCATGAGGTCATCGATCCTTGGTAGTGGATCTTTGTTCTTAATCGTCACTTTATTCAGCTGCCTATAGTCTACGCATAAGTGCATGTTTCCATCTTTCTTTTTGACCAATAAGACTGGGGCTCCCCATGGCGATGCACTTGGCCGTGAATCCTTTTTCCAAAAGTTCTTCAATCTGCCTTTTTAGTTCCATTAGCTCCAAATTCGACATTCGATACAGAGCTATAGATATTGGTCCCGTGCCTGGAATCAACTTGATGGTGAACACAATTTCTCTCTCAGGAAGGAATTCAGGAATATCTTCTAGAAAAACATCGAGATAGTCCTTAACAACTGGGATCTCCTCCAGTTTCTGTTCGACTTCCGTCACATTAACTGATAGGAGAATGTACCTTTGACTCTTCGACCCACTACAGTTTACTAATAAAGAGTTCAGATAAAAGTGTGTCAAGGCTTGGGGTTCAAAAAACGAGACAGAGGAGAATGCCACCATCTTATCAGAAAAATTGAGCATGACCCGATTGGTAGAAAGCCTATCCATACCCAAAATTATGTCAAGTCCAGAGAGAGGAAGACAAATCAAATTGGCTGCAAAGGTTCTAGCCTCAATTCAAAGAGGATCATCGATCCAAAATTGACTAGTTTTAACAGGTTCGTTAGTAGGAGTAGAAACCAGCAGATCATAAGGTAATTCAGAAATTGGTAATTGCAAAACAGCACATAATTATGAGAAATAAATGAATGTGAGGCACCCGAATCATAGAGTACAGTTAGAGTCTAACTGTCCACGTCACATGTTCCTTGAATTAGTCCTTCGGATTTGTCAGCTTCTTCTACATTCATTGTAATGACCCATCCTTGACGTTGAGGTCTAGATGGTTGTGGTGGAT
Source organism: Pterocarpus santalinus (assembly GCA_031439595.1). Lineage (NCBI taxonomy): Eukaryota > Viridiplantae > Streptophyta > Magnoliopsida > Fabales > Fabaceae > Pterocarpus > Pterocarpus santalinus. The sequence goes on along the minus strand of CM062523.1, from coordinate 40,734,744 downwards.
TCCTAGTTAGACATTCATAAGTTTTGTGGCCTAGCTTGCCACACCCATAGCAGACATTCTGGCCTGCCAAGCACGGCCGATCACCATGATTCTTACCACATTTCGTACAAGTCGGATTCGAAAAAGGCTTCTAGGGCTGCTTGCCTTTATTGCCCACCAATCGAAATCTTCTCTGCTGTTAAAAGTTGGGCTTGAATCTTGGGCCCTGCGATGCCAACCCCTTCTTAAAGTTGCCACTAGACACCTTGGCTGCAGTCAATTTCAGGTTATAGTCTTCCACCAGTTGGCATTTATTTACCAATGTGAGGAAATCTCTAATCTCCATTGGCCCTATTGCTGCAAGAATGTCTTCTCGTAGTCCTCCTTTGAATTTGACGCACTTCCAAAATTCATCAGGATTCCTCTGATAAATTGTAGAAAATTTACATAGCTCTTCAAACCTGGCAATATATTTGGATGCCGTCCAGTTTCCTTGACAAAGTTGCATAAATTCTAGTTCCTTGGCATTTCGAACCGAGGCAGGAAAGTACTTTTGGTAGAAAACATCTCTAAACACCATCCAAGCGACTGCTGTTTGAGATTCTTCTAATAGTCTTCATACGCTATTCCACCAAAACTCTGCATCTGTTTCAAGCATATATGTGGCAAAAGTCACCTTCTGATGATCCGAACAATCCAAGACATAGAAAATCTTCTCCATAGCCTTGATCCATTCATCGGCCTTATCTGGGTTGTAGGCTCCTCGAAAGCTGGGCGTGTTTGCCTTTCTGAACTCAGCAAACTTAAGGTAGCCTAAGTCAGCTCCTGGGCCATGTGGATTTCCTCCACAATTTGCCTCAGGTCACCTACCTAATTGGTCCATCATCTGGTGAGTTGTCGCAGCTTGTTCCCGCATCGCATGAGCCATCTCTCGTATCTTATCCATAAAGTCAGTCAGGTCCTCTTGAGCAGGTTCTGTGCATGGCCTACCTCGCCTTCCGAAAGCCATTAAGTTTTGAGCACACAAAACAAAAGTTATTGAGTTGATCAGGCTTAATACTAAGTCTAATGTGCTAGTAAATAACAGCTCACATGGTCAGGCACTTCATACACATGCATATCTATATCTCAACTTCTAGATAAGATTTAGTGCATGCCATCATCTAAAAATACAGAATATGCGCAAAGCATAGTTAGTCAAATCCTCAGGCCTTAGCTAGGACAAACTGCTCTGATACCAAAATGTAACACCTCACTAATTTAATGTTATACTTAAGTCATAGCATAAAATTGAGTAGATTGCATAACCGTGTTGATACTCTGTTTACTATTTATTTATCATATCACATATTTTCTTTTTCTTTTTTTTTTTGTATACAGGCGAAATGGCGTGCTGTATAGAATGAACGTGCTCAACATCGCAGAACGTAACAAAGTTTAATAAAACACAACAGAAAAGATAAGAATAAGTGATTTATCATCAGCTGTAAACGTATATATATATAGGTCGGAAGCCAACGCTTTAGTTTATGTACAAATTCAAAATAGGATATAGAAATAGGGTCGGTGTATTAAAAAGACACAAGGCCCATGTCAGTTAAAACAGTCCTACAAGGTCCTTAGAAGACATTTCCAACTAGCTGATCCATATATGGCTAAATTTGTGGCCCAATGCTACACATTGCCAAAAGAGGGCCATGTTGTACAATATCATCTGCGGCTAGGACCTACTCGGTCAGGTAGCCGTTGGCCATACTAGGCTCAGTTGGAGAGTGGCCAGCACTCGGTCCCGAGGAGGAGGATGATGAGCCGGTAGCCTCAGAAAAGTCACTCTCAGAACTGAGTGAAATATCTAGGACCATATGCGGAGGTGACTTTGGTGGAAGGCTAGTAGGAGCTGTAGGTGCTAGAGGGGGTGTGCTACATGTAACAAGACTACAAAGTATGGAGTAGCAGGGTCAAAAGCAGGGTGAAATAGGGGAACAGTGACATTCCTATTGCTAAAAAGGTAGAGACAGAAATGGCAGGAGCCAGCTATATACAACGAGTCCACATGGGATCACGGTAGAGCTGCAGGTCGAGAATCTCAACAAATAGGTTGGCGGTCAAGTCTATCACCAGGGTCTGAGAATGATGCAAAAATACAAAGCGAGGTGAGAATTTAAAGAAATTCTCAGTAGGATTCAAGTACGTACTAAACTGACGTCACATTCATTCTTAGTTGCCTCAATTTTTATGTAATTGTAAAAACATGGGATCAAATTGAACTATTTATATTTAATAAATTTAAGGAAACATCTGGTCCGAGGTAAGGTTCAATTTTACTTAGGACAATATAAGAAACATACTAACTACTAAATAATGATATACAGAATAATCAGCAAAATAAACGAACATACAGCAGCAAGTAAACATAACAGTCAAACTGTAAATAACTTATAATGACTATTCAATGTAATCATGCAAAACTCATTCTTGAACTTATCCTCATAAACTTTTCCATTACTTGATCCCCTAGGAGTTCTTGGCCATTTTGACTCCTGGGTAATAGTTTGCTTTTCAGGATCAAGCTTGTTCCTCTACAGAAATGCCGGGTTTATTTTCCCCGACCTCCCTACTGATCTATTCCCCTTAACTTTAATCCAGAGCTGGCCTAAGTATTATGGAACTTTCATCATAACATAACCTTCATGATTATCTTGTAAATACACGTAGATCTAAGTATATAGTATAACTCATACATAGGATTTACCGAAATTTTTGCAGCATAACGGAATGTGTCTGCTTTCCCGTGAATAGTGCCAAACAACCAAGAAATTTTAATCAAATAGCAAACCCAATATAGAACATCATATTTCCATTAGTTGTCACACACAACAAAGTCCTATGAGCAAAGCTTAGGTAATTAGGTGCAAGTTTTAAAATCTTAAGTTTTAATCTATCTTGCAAGTTTCTAACTTTTATTAATATTCCCTAGTTTGAGTTTAGGACCGACTTCCAAGATTACATTGGATCCGAGTTCCGAGATTATATAAGCTCCAACTTCCAGGGTTATGTATATAGGGTTATTAATGTTCCCAAGCTTGAGCTTAGGACCGACTTCCGAGATTATATAAGTTCTAACTTCTGGGGTTATGTATGTTTTGATTCCCAACTTCCGGGATTATATTTAGAATCAGTCTCTGACATTAAGCCACAATTGGTCTTCCAAGACTTTTATGAATGTGTTTTCTAAGTTCCAAGTTCCGACTTTATTTTTGCCAATTTAGTTTTCTATTCGCTTAGTTCTAAGTCCTGACATTAACTATACCCGATCTAGTTTTCTATCCACTAAGTTTCGAGTTCAACATTAAGTATACCCGATCTAACTCTCTATTTGCTAAGTCCCGAGTTCCGATATTACATCAAGTTCTTTGTATTTTACTCCAAACTGCCCTATTTCTACCCAGAATTGCACTCTTATAAGAGAAAATTCACCAAAAATAGAAATCTGGGTGAAATCATGCGAATTTTATATCAATGTAAAGCTAACAGAACAAGTTTTCAAATGAAATAAGTTGCATATCATTTCCATGAGTATATTTCATGATATAAGCCCCGTTACTTGACCCTACTAGACTACCCTGTCCCAGCCTGATTTGAACTTAGGGCAAATTCATTGATGTGCTGGGAATAACTAACAATGAATCTGACCCTAAAATTTTTATGGAATGTTCCCTCATATGTTAGCTTTCAAACAACATTGGGTTTATTCAATTTGGAGTTGTGTAGGGTGAGTTACACCCTTCTCAACTCATACTGCCCAGAATCAAACTCAAAAACCTAGGTCAAACTTCCAAAATTCATATCTCTCTCAATACTAATCTAATCGCCTTATATTATACATGTATGGAAAGCCCTGAATGTCTACTTTCATTTAAAAATAGTTTTATCAATTTTAAATGGCTTTAGGCAGAGCCGTACGGACTACCAAAGGGTCTTAGTTTTCCAGCCTCTCACATCTTCCTACTTTCACCCTTTCTTACTTCTTAATCAATTTTAACATCAAAAACAACCAACAAACCAGCCAAAGATCATCATATTCATTCAATCATCACATCAAAAAATGAGAAAATAAAACCACAATCGGCCACCCACAATCAGAATAACAAGAACAAAGTTGAACCTCTACCTTCTTATATGTGATTTTGGCTAGATTTTGGAGTTTGGAGTGATGCAACCTTATCAAGCTTGGAGTTTTGTTGGAGTTCGTTGAGAGGAGAAGAGAAGAAGAAGGCTGAAGCAAGGAGAGAAAGTGGCGCAATCAGCATGATAAGGAAGAGAGAAAAATCTGATTTAAACATAAAGAGGGTAGTTAGAGTTGTGAGTTTTGATTGACTGAAATTTTGTGGTCCATCTTCTGCCATGCTTCCTTCCCTTTGTGGCCTTGGTGGCGCCACCCTTAGCTGAATGAATGGCTGAGTATTCAGCCTTGAAGCCTAGGGTTTTGATTACATAATTCTATTGGTTTGGTTCCAACAGTTTAAAATACCGCAATCTTACCGATTTTATTTGAATCGATAAATCAGTTTAAGAAAATTTTTATGAAACCTTCTATACTTCTAATTCAATTTCCTTATATCTAAACTCAATTTATTGCTAATTAATTGATTCTAAATAAATATTTAGTCGAATTTTTATTACTCTCAATTATTTGATAAAAACCGAACAGTTAGGCGAAAAAAATGATAGAAATTCTAGTGGATGTGACAAAAACACTTTGCACTTGTTTGATGGTTGTTAAGCTGCTTTTGGGTATCCAAAAGACCTTTCTATAATGTAATTATTTAAACGTGGCTGATTTCCCTTTTTAAAATTTTCAATTTTGACAAAATAAGAAGAAAAACAAACAAAAGATATCTTATAAAGATGGTAAAAGAAATAAAAGAAAAGAAAAGGAAATGAATGCAATCAAAAGATTATTCAAAATCTGTTCATGAACAAAAATTATAAGGGATAAACAAATTTAGGTATCAACAAAAGTTAGCTAGCAAAAATTGAAATAAAAGGAAAGCATGACAATTTTCCATGCACTGAGAGAGCTTGAACACTGTAAGAGGAAAAAAAAGTTTGTTTATGAACTTTGTAACTTCTGTCTATAAGACTCCTATAGATTTTTTTTCCTTTTTTTTTTTAAAACAAAGCCGCAAAATCTAGACTTGAAAACCTTCATCCTAGCAAAGAAATGTTTTTTGTGCCACTGGGTTGGTAGACAACTTTGGACACCTAGAGAGAGAAAAGGGAAAAAAATTGTAAAAGAATGGGAAAATGAGTGAAATGATTGATGGAGAGAGAAAAAGCAAAGAGGAGGTATTGGAGATGTTCACCTTTTTGGATGTACAAACAATATACCTTATTCTAGTATTGCAACTTATGAAGCACCTGAAACATTTGTCTTTAGAAGATATATATGAAAAACATGTCATTAAAAAAAATATATGGAAAGCGCCGTAGAAATCCATGAAATTGTTCCTTTCAAACAAATTATTATTACATACTAAACAAACAGGCAAATTCTTTTAACAACTTTGGCTTGACACATAAAAAAGAGTAAATTTTGAAACCATTCTTCGTCATGTTCCCTTTTATATGTGTAATAATAATAATAATAATAAAGAGAATATTCTTAAATAATCTTCCTTTTATCTTTGCAAAAAGCCTAATTATGCCCATTATCAATCCTTGTAGGACCTCATATAGCCCTTATGGCTTTAGCACACCCTCCCGCTTGGATGGATAAATACTCATACTATTAAACTCTGGCTGCCCTTTGCAGGATCTTTCATAAGTTTAATGTAGCTTAGTTTGATAGTCATGATAATTTGCAAAAGTAGATGAAGGATGATCATGATGTTGATGATTTCACTTAAAATGGTATCATATATAAAAGAAAGGTCACATTTAGGAGTGATCATTCCTTTTTCTCTAGAAATCTCATAAGAGAAGAAAGAGCTACTAGGCAAGTCAATTAGTATGCCTGGTATACCATGTTTTATAATAGCATCATCTAAACTTTATTAAAATTTAGCTCTACTCAAACTTTTCTAGTCTACCCCAACATTCTTAGCTTGTTCAACCATTGTTAAGTTGCTTTTGGATATCAAATAGACCTCCCATAAGGTAATTTTAATGTGGTCGATTTTCCTTTTTAATATTTTCGATTTGACCAAAAAAGAAGAAAGCCAAACAGAAGATATCCACCAAAGATGGTAAAAGAAATAAAAAGAAAAGAAGATAGGAGAAAAAAAAGGAGAAAATGAGTATAATCAAAACATAAATCAAAATCCACTCATGAACAAAAATTATAAGGGATGAATAAATTAGATTTCAACAAAAGTTAGCAAGCAAAAGTTGAAATAAAGGAAGAGCACAACAGATTTTTGTATCACATTCATTTCACACACCAACATAGCTTGAATATTGTAACATTCGAAAGATTTTACCATTGTAACCTATTTGTTCAATTTTAATGAATCATTGAAATTAATTAAAAATCAATCAGATATTTAATTGGAAGTCAATTATAGGCTAATTAAAAATTAATTAGATGGATTAGACTTGAGGGAATTAGAATAGACACATAGAAACCCTCACAAAAATTTTTCCAAAATGTTTTACCAATTTGAAGGAAACCGGTAGAGATTCGGTATTTTAAACTATCGGAACCGAATTAACCAAATTATGCACCTATGACCCTAAAATGAGTGGCTAAAATTTACCACTCTCACCATGGTATTGGAAACCTAGTTACTGCCAAAAGAGGTGGTCTTGGCTTTATTTTAACCACCCATTTTTTCCTCCAATCAAATGTTATAGTTTCCAACCACCATCATCCAGCCATAAAAATTGAATAAAATCATTTTTAGATGAAACTAGATTTTTAGGGCTTTCCATACATATAAATTATAAGACGATTGGGTTAATATTGAGAGAGATATGAATTTGGAAGTTTGCCTTAGGTTTCTGAGTTTGATTTTAGGTAGGGGAGGTTGTTCAGGGCAAAACTTGCCCTATACAACTTGGAATGGAGTGAAACAAAATTTGTTAGAAAGGTAAGATATAGTAGAACATGCTATAAAAATTTCATAGTCAAATTCATTTTCTATAATTTCCAGTAAATTATTGAAGTTTCCCTTTGTTCTGTTGGAATAGAGACAAGGCAATTCGAGTCTATTAATTATGTAAGTTCATAACTTGAGCTCTCCTTAGTCAAACGAAGTGAGACCTTTTGGATATGAAAATTGGATCAACAAGCTTTAAATCAACATAGGTTTGATAGGAATTGAAGTGGATTTCTATTTTTGGTAGATTTTTACTTTCTAGTGTGCAATTTTGGCCTGCTACAGGTCAGGCTGAATTAAAACCCCAATAACTTGAACTATACTTATCAAAATTAAATGAGACCAAAGAGGTTAGAAAATAGACATATAACACTCCAACATATTCAAAATTTAGGTCCAAAGGAGTTAAATAGAAATTATGGCTTATTTTCAAAAATCGAGTAAAAATGAATAACGTTAGTAGAAACTTATACTTAGGTGTAGATATTGAGCCTTTGGCAATGTTATTGAAAGATGTTGAGAAATGAATGTGCTATTATGGTGTCTCTAAATAATTGGCTATTTGAGTACTGACACTATTCAAGGGAAAGCAGACACGATCTGTCATGCTACCGAAATTCGGCGAAGATTATATATAAATTATGAGATACACATTGATATATGTGCATACTTGCATGAAACTTATAAGAGTTATGTTACGAGGAAAGTTCCATAATACTTGGACCAGCCTTGGATTAAAGATAAGGGGAATAGATCAGTGAAAAGGTTGGGGAAAGTAGACCCAACATTCCTGTATAGGAACAAGCTCGATCCTGAGAGGCAGACTATTATTCAGAGTTATATGGCCAAAGACTCCTAGGAGACCAAATATGGATAAGGATAAAAACAAGCATCCTAGGGATGGTGATATGTAACACCTAGGTGTGCCAAGAAAAAATAGTTAAAAAGAAACAAAAGCATCTACATCAAGAATTCCTGTTGCATTCATATTTGCATATTATTCATTTGTTCTTTAAATTGCTATGCTTATGCTTCAATTCCTTTCATATGCATATACATGTATTTGTATATGTATATGGGTCATTTAGTCTGCTACACTTATGTTTATATTTCTACTTTGTTTAGCAAGTGAATGAATAATTCCAATGTATTGATATGATTTAAAATTTGTGCAACTGCACGTATCCTCTATCTGCTACCTAGTTCTTATTATTATTGACTTTATTAATTACTGTTTCATAATTACTCTCTTTTTGTTTAATCAGTGTGTGAATAAAACAAACTCTGCTTCGGATAATATATTTTCGAACTGTTAAATTGGGCATATTACATAGCATGTTCATCTTTTTCTTAATAAACCAAAGTAGCTGGAGATAATAACGATGACATAGTATATGGTGAATAAGGAATCCTACTGAGAATTTTCAATTCTCACTCCTATTTCCATATTATTTCCAGATAATTCAAGAAGTATTGAAAATAGCCAGAGGTTGTTGTCAAACAAGGTCCGTCCAAGTAGCAGTAACCACTTCCAAGTGTAGTGCTTAAACTATGACTTAAGCATAGTACCGTGTAAGGGAGGATGTTACAAATATCACAAGAGTAAAAAAAAAAAAAAATAGTTACCTTTGTACTTTATAACTTATACATTCCTATGATTTTGTTTTTAACAAAGTCCAAAATTGAGAATCAAAAGCCTTAGTACTAGTACTATAACCTATCAAATGCATGAAATATTTGTCCTAAGATATATATGAAGAATTTAATTTTCATATACTCTCACTATAAAATTTTTTATGCAATTATTGTAATCATGTATTGTCACATCATTACTGTTTTAATAATAAATACCTTGAAAGTCACATATATAATGAGATTTGATTAGTTGACAGTACTGTAAAATATTTTAATCTCATGTATGAAAACCCTCTTATTAACAAGAAAAATAAACTTGGAAAACAAAGTTAGGAGACCCACAAGATTATTCCTCCTAGAAAATTTTTATTAAACAATGAACACAAGGAAGTAAATTCTTTCAACATCTTTGGCCTGACACATAAAAAAAGAGTGAGTCATGAGATCCATCTTCCTCATGTTATTCTTTATATTTATATGCAATAATAATTAGATCTAGCTTTACATAAAACTTTTTCGGTTTACTCAATATTCTCCACTTGTTCAATCGTTGCAAAGCTATTTTTGGATATCAAACAACCTTTCCATAATGTAATTTATATGTGGCAAATTTTCTATTTTTAAATTTTAAATTTTGACAAAATAATAAGAAAAGCAAATGAAAGATATCCTACAAAAATAGTAAAAAAATTTTTAAAAAAGAAAAAAGAAAATAGAAGGAAATGAGCAAAATTAGACCATAATTCAAAATCTATTCATGAACAAAAATTATAAAGATGAATAAATTTAGATTTCAATGAAAATTATCATGCAAAAGTTGAAATATAAAGAAAGCACAACAGACTTTCGTGTGTCACATGTATTTTACACATTGACATAACTTGAATATCGCAAGGAAAAAAGAATTGTCTAACTATTTTATAACTTCTACACTCATAATTTTATTTGAGAAAGCCCGAAATTGAGAATCAAAAGCCATAATATCAGTATTACCACCAATGAAACACATGAAACATTTGTCTTTTGGGTTTTTTTTTTTTTTTTTTTTTCGAAGGGAATGAAGCATGTGTCCTAAGAAGATATGTAAGAAAAATTTAACTTTCATACACTTTTAGTGTAATATTTTTGATACTGTCATCTAATTATATATTATCACATTATCACAAATATTTAACTTTTATAATAATTATTTTAAAAGTTACATATATAATGAGATAAGATTTATTTAGTTGACAGTATAAATTATTTTAATTTCATGTATGAATATTAATAAGAAAAATGAATTATGGAAAATTAAGCAGGTATACCCGCTTAATTTTATTTTCAATGGCACAGGGAAGGAGAATAGGAGTCGAACATGAGATATCTTAGGTTTAATGAGATATCTATTAAACTATAGACTTAATTGCAAGATATCCACGAGATTATTTCGGAAATTTATGCTTATATTTATATATGCAATAATAATAAAAGCCCAACAACACTTCAACTAATTCCACATTTTCAGGTCAGAGATAAACAAATAATTAAAAAAAAATCTCAAAATATCTATTTTTCTCTCTTGTATTTGAACAAAAATTAACATCAAACAATCAGTATGTATTTTTTTGTTTTTCTTTTTTATCCTAGGTTACCAGAATCTGTCACATTAGCTAAAAAAATAATAAGGAAAATCCTTTAAACATTTTTAAACTGCCAATAATTTTTTTAAATTAAATACCATTTTCGTTTTTGGGTTATGCCTTTGCTCTACGTTGCTCCTCACCTTCACCCCGCTGTCTCTCATCGCCTTTCTCTCTCTAAAGTCTCAGAACTCCGAATTGCCCCCTTTCACGCACCGCACCCCTATTATTATCTTCTCCTCTTCCATTCCAGGTTCGTGTGCCCTAATTTGGATCCGTCTGAATCCAATTCCATCTATTTTCGCGTTTGATTCTTTTATGTTCTCGGCGTTCCCTCTGCGCCATTTCTTCGATTTCGATCAGTGTTTTCTGCGGGAATCGTTGCCTGAGATCTCGGTTTTTTATATTTTTTGGGCATCGATTTTTTTCGCCGCGGTTTTCGGTTCTGGGTTTCATGCAATTTGCGCCATCGGGCTGGTTCTTGCAATCTTGTTCGTGTTTTGGTTTTAATTCGGGCTTGTTCTAATTTTTTTGATTGGTTTTCAGTTTAATTTATTGTTATTTTTTTAATCTCTGTTTTTAGGGTTTTGATCATGGGTTTTCTTTTTTTAATTTTTTTTCGAGGTGGGTTTTTGGGTTTATTAGAAACTAGAAATGAAGTTTTAATTGTTATGTGTTGGATTTTGAGAAATGAAGGGAAAGTTACCATCCCTTTTGTTATGTGCTGTTTTTCTTTGGTTTCAAATTTCAATTGATGAATTATTGTGATTTGAATTTTCTTTTGTGTTTACTTCAATTTGTCGTGGCAATGTGCCTTGCTTCTAATCTGTTTTTATGTAAAATTGCAAAGTTGTAAATTATACAACTTGACTTTGTATTTTTGATCATTCTATATAATATATGATTTTCTGTGATGTAGTTGAAAAGGGATTGCTTCAAGTGTTGGAATGAATTATTTCTCTGAAAAAGTTGTTTGAATAGCTCACTGTGTTGTAATGTGATTTGGGGTTAAAGGGGCTAATTTTAACAGTTTGTTTGTGTGCTTATCTGACAGGTGTTATAAGAGGAGTGTTAAGTAAATAGTGCTGGATTAGGGAATGGCTGGGATTGTGAGTGAGGAGCCTGGAGTGGGGAAGTCTGTGGAGGGAATGTCAAGTGGGCAGCGTTGTCAAACTGGGGAAGCTTTGGCGGAATGGCGGTCTTCTGAGCAGGTGGAGAATGGAGTCCCATCGACTTCACCTCCTTACTGGGAAACCGACGATGATGATGATGGTGGTGAATTCGTAATTGTTAAAAATATAACTTTTCCATAAACAGTTGATCAATTTTTAATTTTCCTTTTCCTTCTTTACAGGACCGAAACCTTCTGAGTTATATGGAAAATATACGTGGAAGATAGAAAAATTTTCTCAGATTACCAAAAGGGAACTTCGCAGTAATGCTTTTGAGGTTGGCGGCTACAAGTGGTATGGGGCTTTGGATAAACTTACTGGTTACGTGGCTTTTGGTGGGCTTTAGAGCTTAACCATCCAAGCTTTTCTGCATCATTTTAATTTACACCTTTGTACCTATATGTATACCAAGGTTGTCAAAGGTAAGAACTGCCCTTAAAGTGAGAGGCACCAAAAAGTACATGCCTCAGTGATGGAAGGTGTTAACATTTGAAAAAAAAGAATGCACTATTTTGCATTGAGTTTCTATACAAATTAACTACTCAAACATATCCTTCATAGTAAATTAAAATATTAAGATGCCCAATTTAAAGAAGCCCAAGCTGCTTGCTGCTGAGGGTCCCAATGTCTGACAACCAGTTATTCGTCATATTCTGGTTACTTACTCCTATTGCATCACAATCCCAATATGGCTTGCTGAGGCAGTCCTTTTGACTTGATACTTGCTGTGGCTGTACATATTAGTTTAGTGTTTGACCTAATCATGATGTGGTGTGTGGCAGGTATATTTTAATTTATCCACAAGGTTGTGATGTCTGCAATCATCTCTCTCTGTTTCTTTGTGTTGCTAATCATGACAAACTTCTTCCAGGTCAGATTCTTAGATTTTTCAGATTGCATTGGTGATCTATAATTTTACTAGGTACTCTAGGTCCCGTAGTAATTGACTTCTTCTTCCCTTTTTTTTTTTTGGGGTTAATACAGGATGGAGTCATTTTGCGCAATTTACAATAGCTGTGGTCAATAAAGACCCGAAGAAATCAAAATATTCTGGTCTGTTGGCTAACGGTTGGCTTAACTATTGGAGTTCACAATTATTCTAACAGCATTATTGAGTTATTTTTACTTGAATTTTGTAGATACATTGCACCGATTTTGGAAGAAGGAGCATGACTGGGGATGGAAAAAGTTTATGGAGCTCTCGAAGGTCTATGATGGCTTTGTTGACACTTCTGACAATCTGATTATAAAAGCTCAAGTTCAAGTCATTAGGTATCTATGCTTAATTTATAGTCTTATAAATATGCATACACCACCTTGTACACAGTTTTAATTGTTATTAAGGTTGTTGTGCACATAATTTTGACTCTATGTGTTTACTTATCTAAAAACAAAAAAATGATGAGTGTTCTGTAATTCTACTAATTAGAGTGATTGATTTTTTCCAATACATTTTATAGGAGATTCAAAAGCCAGCAAGAAATGGTTTTCTATCTCACATGTCAACATCTCTAAAATTTGGTGAAGTTTGTACTTTGTTCCATAAAAACTCATGCTATTATTTTAGCAATTATGACCTAGGTTGTAAACCTTGGATTCCATTTGTATCACTTACACCTAAGTTTTTAACTAAATATGAATCTGCTTCTACTAAAGGGAGAGGATAGTTATTTTCTCTAAGTCAGTACAGTGCTATTTTTCTTTTCGCTTTTTGCCTAAAGTTTTTGGAAACAAGCCTCACAACTACATATACCTATTATCTGTGGCGCTGGCAAGTTCCATGTTCTTATTCTATGTTCACTGACTCTCTATGCTTCCTCCACCATTCTGCTTTTATCCAATCAGCAGTTGCAATATTCATGACAACTTTTCTTATTTGATCTTTGAGGTTGAAAGATTGGGGAATCCAGTGATATTCTTCATTTTGTTCACTAAGAGTTAATAACTGATATTTTTTTGGATAATTTTTTTAAAATTGCATGAATTATGATTAGTTATCAGTAATAAATGGTAGTGCCAAGTTGGCTGTTTGCTTCTTTTGAACTTTGTAGTTGACTTATTTAATGGTTAGAAAGTATTTAATGTAATATTGAGCAATGTGAAATTATAAAATATTATACCATACTGTATATAAGATATCGAAGTGTTTGTATGTATATCATTATATGTAAGATATTTTCGGTTTTGAGCAAAATACCTGAAGTTTTTTTTTTTTTTTTTTTGTAGAAAGAAAATTGTTGGATATGGCATTTGCAGTTTCAGAAAAAGCTGAAAACAAATGCTTTTGGTTCCTTTTTCAGAAATTTGAATTTTAGCTTCTCCAAATTGATATTTTGCCCTCGTGAAAAAAGCATTATTTCTTCTGAAAATGTTATCGAAATAGAGACATAGAGAATGTTTTCCTACATCATTGCTCTGGACAATCTGGGGAATAAGTTGCTAACAGAAGTACAAAGTGCATTGAATATTGTCTGTTTGTTTATCTTGTTATTTTTCATGTTGGTTGTCCTGTCTTCTGGTGTTTACAACAAACTGAGTTTTATTATTACATTATCCTTTGTTGCAGTAAGGAGGATTTCTTGTCCTCCTATCTTCTTGTATCATTCTTCTCTTCTTCATAATAGTATTCTTCTTTTATCCACACCAAAAAAAAAAAAAAAAAGAATTACGTTACCTGTTTAAAACTTATACTGGTGTCAGGTTGGATTTTGTTATTTTGTTGCAGTAATGCAATGCTCCTTGGAACTTTTGATTCAGAATAGTGACCATAGTTGTTTGTTATTTATGCACAGGGAGAAAGCTGACAGGCCTTTTCGTTGCCTTGATTGTCAGTATAGGAGAGAACTTGTTAGGGTGTATTTGACAAATGTAGAACAAATTTGCCGCCGTTTTGTGGAGGAGAGAAGAAGCAAACTTGGGAAGTTGATAGATGATAAAGCTAGGTGGTTGAGGTATTTCATGCTCACCTTTAAAAGTATTGACTCATTATGTATGATGTAATTCTAGTGTGTTTGGATTAGAGTTTGCAAACGGGGGTTTTGCATCAACTTGATTCTTTAGAATTGATTTTGATCAAAGTTGAGTTGATATCAACGTGATTTATATTTGGAAACTTTTATATCAAAAGTGATTATGATAGAATGAATATTGTTTGGATAATGTAAATTAAAATCACTTTTGAATGTATAATTAATAAGAAAGACATAAATTTTATACAATACTTTTAATATTACCTTTTTATTTTATTTTTATTTTTAAGATATTTGGATAGAATATATTAATATTTTTATAAAGAAAATTATATAAATATTATTTTATGATATTATATAAATATTATTATGGATATTATAAATAAAATTATATAAATATTTTGTAAGATGATATATGAATATTATTTAAGATGCCTAAATTACCTCTTAATAGCTAGCAATTGATATGAATAAATTAAAAGATAAGAATCATGTGATACTTTAAAAGATACGTAATTAAACTTACATATTCAATTTTAAAAATGACTAAATTTTTTATTTTTTGTACTTTTTCTTTTTATTTATTTATTTAGACTCCCTTTTTTTATCGCACTCACTTATTTGATCATTTTATTTATTTTTTTATTTTGGGCTATACAAAATTACAAACTAAAAGAGAAGTCCAACAAGTTGAGAAACACAAATTTTCGAACAAAAAACAAACACAAAGCACGCAAAAACAATAAAAAATGCCCTAAATGAAATCAGTTTAGGTTAAAAAAAAAAATAAATAACAAAGCCTAACATAACAAGGCACATGCAAAAGAAAGGGGAAAAATTGGAACAGGCTAGAAGCTCAGCACACGGGTACATGAACGATGGGGATGGTGGTGCTACGAGGCCATATGGTGGAGACCACGATGGCTTGACTTGGCGACCACGTGCGGAGAAGATGATGGATTGATGGTCGTGTGTAGTCACCGTGGTTGGGGTTGTGAGGAACGATGGTGGACATGGTTGACGGGGTGCAATGGGAGCACCAATCCAGTAGAAGAGGAAGCTTGATGGCAGCGGGTAGCTTGGCGACAGCAACAAGGAGGTTGTGGGTGCAAGGCGGTGATATTGTGGTGAAGGTTGCCGGTTGCTATGGTGTGGGTTGGTGGTATAGTGAACTTGGGTATGGTTTCTGTTTCAGCATGTTTTGTTGATCTTATGCTGGTAGAAGGTAAGGGGTATCGAAGGCTTTAACCATTGGCATCAATTCTGAACGTGAAAAAATTGATTGTGGAAGCAAGAAAGAGTTGCTTCAACACAATGGTTGGAGATCAAAAACCTGGTGGAAGATGGGAAACGGAAGAACACCCAAACATGCTTGGACTTGCGTTTGAGAACTATGAACATGTGTTGGGTGTTTGAAACGCCAAACCAAACACACCACTAATCTTGCTCCAAAGTGTTGCCTAAAGAAGTCAGGGCTATTAAATTATTTCCTTTCCATACCCCATGATCATTAGTAAGTTAATACTTGAACTGTCAAATCTTATTTAACTTAATTTCCCTTCAGTCCAGACAAGTGAAAAATGTTAGTCATGTCGGGAAGGAATGAAATGATTACAGAAGAGAGATACTGTAGTTTAATATGGTTAGTGTGGCAATGGTAGGATGTATTGTAGCAACTTTGTGTAGTTTGTGCCTCTCTTTATGCATAGGAAATTTGGGTTGTACATTATATCTGATAACAAGTTTTGTCTTGATATTTTCATTTAATAGGGACATAAACTGTTTAGATTCAGTACCATTTATTTCAGATCTTTAATTTGTGGTGTCTGATGTTATTGCCTGATTGAATGGTAATTTGCATCTGCAGCTTCTGTACCTTCTGGCGGGAAATTGATCAAACTTCTAGGCGCCGCATGTCCCGGGAAAGGACAGATGTAATTTTGAAAGTAGTTGTAAAGCATTTCTTTGTAGAGAAAGAAGTGACTTCTACTTTGGTAATGGACTCCTTGTATAGTGGAATGAAGGCTCTTGAAGGGCCGACTAGGAGCAAGAAGGGTAGGGAAAAATTGTTGAATGTTGAAGAAATGCCAGCACCAATTGTTCGTGTTGAGAAAGATATGTTTGTTCTGGTGGATGATGTTCTACTGCTACTTGAGAGGGCTGCTGTAGAGCCTCTGCCTCCAAAAGATGAGAAGGGTCCTCAAAATCGTACGAAGGTGAGAAAAAATAAATTGTGTTAGTAAAATGTGACTGGGGAAATATGTCATAGCTGGTGATAGTGGGTAAGTGCATTGGAATCTGATGATATTAGTGCAAGATAACTGGAAATGAAGGAATTATTAAGAGATCAGAAAACATTCTCTTCCTCTGGTTGAAATGTGGATGGAAATTCTTTCTAGTGTAATAATCCTAGTTGACAAATCTTTTTTAAAATGAGTTTAATTATTGACCATAAAAAAAAATCAAGCAAAATGAGATGAAAGGACATAAAGGGGAAAAATAAAACTCTTTTCTGTAATCTGAACTACAGTCTTCAGAATGTTAAGATTGGTTCTTCAGTCATCTTTTAGGTTTTCAGCCTTAGGATTGTATTGTACAGTCCTCTAATGGAGATCCTATCCAATATGAACTAGTTATTTTATTCAAAATTTTGCATTTGCTTGATTATGGGTATGTTACTACTTTCTAGACCAATAAAGGATTTTTGCTTTGCAATTTGAGTTTAGGTTGAGTTCATACTGGTTTTTCTAGCTTTATTTCTGTAGATTTATCAGCTCACTGATAGTGTGATATTATGGACAGTATAAGCATAATTATTGATATATATAAATTTAAAAACAAAGCATAGTTGGAGTTGCAGACCTGTATTACACCTGTAGAGTGGTGTTTTCAGTCACCTGGGAAACTATGGCTGCAAATGTCGGACTGCATAAGGAGAACCTGTTAGTATTAGCTAATACAATCGGGTGTTTGCATACTAACCTGATAATTTTGTCCTCTACTCACTCTCTGATTAGACCTGATAGGAGCACACTTCCGAATTTTATCCCTTGACCTTTCATCTCTCTCCCCGCTATATTTCATCTCTGATTCAGAGACTGTGGTTATCTCTCTCCTCTCCCTTTGTTACATGCATAGGTTTCTTCTACGAAGAGGAGTTCCGTTACTAAGTATCTCTGCCAATAAACCAAACAGTGGGCTCCATCCTCGTATGAGAAAGTCCCAGAAATGTGCTCCTCTTGGTGCTACACTTTCAAATTTTCTTAGACAGTGCTCGCTGTGTTTGCAAACTAAGGAGGGGAAAATAATAAATTTTAGATTGTTCTATGCTTTTAGTTCAGATTTCCTCTTTGAATGAAGTCTATTGACTTTGTTTCTTCCATGGACAGAACATTCTTGCAATGTCAAAGCCTATTTTTTTTTTTTTTTTTTTTTTTTTGCTTTTTTAAACTTATGCAAATGATATTTTTGTCATTTTAAATATCTATGGATACAATCATTTTACTTGTGCAGTAGTGCCAAACATTTGACAGTATAAGAGCTTATCAGCTATTTTATACCATCAGGTGTTGTCCTAGTTTATTCCTTTATGTCAGGTGCACCAAATGCCTCTAACCGCAATGAAAAATTTTGAAATTCTTTTGATTGCTAAGAAACCTGGATCACCTTTTTTTTTTTTTTTTGGCAGGATGGAAACTCTGGGGAGGACATCAATAAAGATTCTATAGAGCGTGATGAAAGGCGTCTCACAGAATTGGGTCGCAGGACTTTGGAAATATTTGTCCTTGCTCATATATTCAGGTAGTGAATGCAATTAGCTCTTGGAAACGATCCTTTAAATTGGACTTATCTCTATAGTAAGCAAGGGAGTGTTCACCCTTAGATCATTTAATGGCTTAATATCATGATGCATTTTGTTGAATTAACAGTGGATATGTTCTCACCAGTTCACTCTAGAGGAGCCTCTTGCTTAGCTCTTGCTACCTCCTGAATTAATTTTTGAAGCTCTCAGCTCTCCATGTCTGGATTTGTTTGTTAGTAATGATAATTAGGAAGTACACTTCTATTCACATCAATCAGTTATGATGTTATCTAATTTCGCATTTCGTATATCCTATATTTTCAGGTTGTACTTTCATTATGATATTAGGGTTTCATATGATGAGAATTTAGGCAACTTGCTGTTCTAAGAAGCTGTGAGTACTTGGCATGCCTCCTATGTGATTTAAAATGTCATGACAAGAACTTGTCTTGACTGTCCTTTGCAAATTGCAAAATTGTTTTCAATCTTATAACAACTAGGGTGTGTTTGGCATGTCCTATTAGACATGATAGGATAAAGTAATACAATACGTTATGACCTTATGGTGCAGTCAACATATTATATAAGCTTATTCGTCAAACTTCTCTTATACGTCAAAATGATAGATAACTTAATCCAGCCTAAAGAGATCATATTAGGTTTGATTAGCTTTTGATATATAAGAGCTTTTTCACTTTTATTTTTTAAATATTTTTTTTAAAAATAATTATTATAAAATAATTATTCAAACTAATATAAAAATATAGGAATAAAAATTTATTACTAAAATATATAAATAATAATAAATAATATTTAATATGAATTCAATTATATATAATAAAAATAATTATATATAATATATAATGCAATCAAATATAGGAATATGATATTAGGTCAACTTGAATTTCTATGTATAAAAATTCTCTCTCATATTTTATATTTATGAAAAAATTTAAAATTATAAAAATAGATAAATAATTTTTAATATAAAATTATATTTATATATAACACAAAAATAACTAAAATAATTATAATAAAAATAATAAATATTTAAACAATAATATTTATTTTAAAAATTTTTAATTAAATATTTAAAAATTATATTTATTATAATCCCTTTTTTTATTATATTCTATATAATATAATATCTTATACACTGATATATCAAGCATTGCATAAAATTAAAATTTATCAGGCTTTATACAACCGGGCTTTATACTATCAAGCGTGTCAAACAAGCCCTTATAGATGAGATTGTCTGTTCAAACTTAATACTTTGCAGTTTAGGGTAGCCTGAAAAGACTCTTGGAGAAGTTCCATGTACAGATTACAAAAATCTGTTCTTATCTGTGATATTTTATAGTGGATGTAAAGTATGGGGGTTTTACCTTGTTTCCAGTTGTTGTCCTGAAATGCTGTAGCTAAGTGTGTACTGTGTACTCTTGTTTCTGACCTATATTGTGTTTGGAATCGTGAAGTATAACCATGGGACATGGACATGGAATTTGACTTAATAATTTGTACTGTGAGACAATAGGAAATGATATGCAGCTAGCAGTAGATTGATAGTTGGTAGCTATAGTTTCTGTCTGGTGATTTTGCAATAAGCTTGGGGTTAATGGAGGTTTATCCATGAGCATGTGGTACAATATTATTATCAATGCGAAAGCGCAAAAGTTTTTGTTAATTCCCTGGCGACCTGCGCTTTGTATTCATTTCTGTATGAGGTGTGAATAACATAAGGTGTGCTTAACTTGGTTTTGGTAGTATATAAGGTGTTTACTATGTCTGTATTGCTTATTCGTTTCATTGATATTATTTACTTGTATGTATTCACTATTTGTAGGATATGAATGAATTAGGATGTACTAATTAATTATTTCATGGGTGCAGCAATAAAATTGAGGTTTCCTACCAGGAAGCTGTTGCTCTGAAGAGACAAGAAGAGCTCATCCGCGAAGAAGAGGCAGCATGGCTAGCTGAAAGTGAGCAGAAAGCAAAACGTGGTGTTAATGATAGGGAAAAGAAATCAAAGAAGAAACAGGTCTGGCAGTCAACTGCTCTGCCTTGTAAAGGGATCTCCAAATATCCTAAATTCGATTTTGCAGATGCCACTGCATTCTGTGGTCATCTTGAAGATAAATTGTGTTTTTGATAGATTATTTGTCAGAGATTGAAATGAATCATCTGACATTTTTAGTTAATATTTTATTTTAAAAACTTATAGAGCCAAGATTAGATCTTTCTTAAATTTGCTCTTCATAACATGCATCATAAATGACAACTACTGTAAAATGATCAAAATATCAGGTATTTTTTATCGTATGCAGTGAATAAATGACTGTTTTTGAACATTGGATTGAGAAAATAATCTAATTTCTGATTTAATATAGCTACTATGGCTGTAGAGTTTGTTTCCCAAGCATTGCATATTGGTTTGTAATGAGGTCATGCCTTACATGATTTAACTATATTTTACACCCTTTGTTTCTTTTCTGACCTTGCATTCTCATAAATTACTTTCTCTTAACAAACCAGTAAACATTTTTTTGGCTAATTATTCCTAAACTGGGATATTTTGCCAGCTTTTTGTAAACTGTAATTTTTCCATGATGTTTTCGTGGTGTTCCCTTTCTTTTGGCTTGCTTGCTGTTAACAGGATTAAAGGATGTACTTTCTTGTCACTACAGGCCAAACAAAAACGGAACAATCGGAAAGGAAAGGATAAAGGGAGGGAGGAGAGGCCTACTGTGGTTGTACTTGACAAGCACCAAGAAGGTGCTGCTGATGAGAAAAAGGATTCTAACATGGAGGAAGTTCATACTCTGGATGAAAAGCTTCAAGCCCTGGAAGTTGTTTCTGATGTGTCTGACTCTGTGGATGGAGTCAGTGAAGCACTTCAGCCTGATTCAGAAGACAGAGATGTTAGTCCTGTTAATTGGGATACCGATGCATCAGAAGTTCATCCTCCAACTGAGGCTAGTAGCAATGGAATAGGTGGTCATTCATCAGCACAAAATGGAATGGCTGAGAAGAGGAGCAGTTCAATGATGGATGACAGTTCTTCAACATGTTCTACTGATTCATTGCCATCAGTGGTGATGAACGACCCCTACAAAGGGAACTCTTTTTCAAATTACAAAGTCCAAAAGTCACCTAGCAGGTAAGTATATAGCTTAGGGTCTCTTTATGAATATCAACAATGTACCTGTGCATGTTAATCTGATTTGGCGCTATTTATCCATAGAGGTAAGAACCAAGGTAAAGCATCATATGATGGAGGTAGTTTGACAACTGAAATGGATAGTCAGCCTTCCGCTTCTGCTGCAGATGCTGGGTATATTAACAATGTGTCTGGAAGTGGTAAAGTAGGTCAACCTGAGCCTGAGGGTGGTGTTCTCTGCTTGCAGGATCGGTTAAAGTGGCTTGAGAAGCATGACAGAAAGGTGGTCTTATTTTCAAAAGCATATTCTTGCATGATTTTATGTGATTACTGAATATGTCCTATTTTTGTCTATTATTCTTGCTCAAGTTTTCTGTTCTTCCTACATGTTACTCTCTTATATAAAATTCTGTATTAATTTTTTCTTGTTTTCTTTTACCACCAAGGAAGAGCCAGATTAGTTTGCTCATTGAGAATCACTTCAAAAGACAAATTAAAAGGGTCTTGAAAATGAGATGACCGAAGACCTTGTTTTGCCTTATTTCCTTTTCATCTGGCAAAATAATTTGATTTTGCGAGGCTAAAAACAAGTTGATGATTTTTCAATATATCTATCTTATTTAGAGATTGGTCTGCATAGGAATTCAAGTGATCATGGGACATGTTCATATTTTTCCATCTTGTTTCAATCTCCTGCTATGCAGAAGTGTTTCCATTTTATAATCCTTCCATTCTACTATCATTCCTATTAGCTACATAGATGTGAAAATTAAGGCTTTTCATTCCTTCTAATATTGGCAAGTGCTGCTCTAACCACAACTGTTGCACCGTAGTTATGTGGCAAGGGCCTGGAGTTTCTTTATCTTGAAGGGGCAGATTAGATTTGGAATGGCAGTAAAATTGATGGTTGATTTGGTTTTTTTCTTCTTTTCCCAATGAATTTAAGAGACATCCTTTGACTATTTCTTTCTTTAAAACTGGCTGTCTTGTTTCAATACATTGTGTTCAATTTTATATTGAAGTCTTTCTCTAGTGCTATTACAATTTGAGCCTGATGTTATATGCTTTTGCTTTTCTCATTCATAGGAAGAGAAACAGAGCATTAAAGACCACGTTGATGTTGAAAGACCTGTTGATATTGAAAGCCTACAGAAAGAGAAGACAACAGTGGTGCCATCCTCACCAAGGAGTCCTCCAAGAAACTTACCCTCATCTGTTCAAATGAAGTTAGAACACCAGGCTAGTGCTACTGTAGACCCTGTTCATGTCAGGAAAACATCTTTAAGTGGCTCACAGCAGACTGATAAAGATGCATCTTCTCCTTTAACTTCTGCATCCCAAGTAACAGTTGTGCCCAAGAGAGAAATCCAGAAGACTTCACCCCCTAGACTAACTGAAAGATCTGTGGCACAAGTGCCTGTGATGTCAAGGCCTTCTAGTGCTCCCCTAGTTCCTGGTCCCAGACCAACTGCTCCTGTTGTCTCTATGGTACAAACGGCTCCACTACTTGCACGCTCAGTGAGTGCTACTGGCCGGTTGGGTCCCGATCCCTCTCCAGCTACTCATAGTTATGTTCCTCAGTCTTACAGGAATGCAATAATGGGGAACCCTGTGGTTTCAACCGCTGCCAGTCTCAATCATTCCAGCTCTCATTCAGGAGTAAACCCAACTCCTGGCTATTCACAACCACCTTCCTTGGCATCATCACCAATATTTCTCTCCCAGAATTCTGACAAAATGGATTCTAATGCTGGCCAGTCTGCTGTTCCCTTTGGCATGATTACACGGGATGTTTTACAGAATGGGCCCCAGTGGATTGAGGGTTCACAAAGGGAAGCCAGCAGAAGCATGCACTATGAACCGCCTTCCAGACTTAACGATGTTCAAAACCTTGACTTGTACAGGCCACTACACAGTAGATCTCTGGGAAATATACCAAGTGAGTTCCCAGCCTGCACATCTGGGCGTCAGAGCCAAGGGTTGTTGGCTGATGAGTTCCCACATCTTGATATCATAAATGACCTACTTGATGATGAACATGGCATTGGGAAGGCAGCCAATGCAACTTCAGTCTTCCATTCCCTCAATGATGGACCACCACAATTGCTAAATCGACAGTTCACTTTTCCTGGAGACTTGGGTACAAATGATGATTTGGGATCCTCGAGCAGTTCTTGTAGGTTTGAGCGATCGCATAGTTACCATGATCCTGGGTTTCAACAAGGGTATAGCTCGTCTAGTGGGCATTTTGACTCACTGAGGGATTATCTTCCCCAGGTGAGTACACTACCTTATGGAAACGGCAAGGTAGATAGGATGATGCCAAACCAATGGCAGGTGGCCCGATCCGATCTGTCTTATCTAGGCATGAGAAACACACAGAATGATGGTTACTCATACTATCAAGATTACTCAAATATGAGTGGTGTCAATGGCTATACTGTATTCAGGCCTTCAAATGGTTCGTAGAGGGAAAGGATGACAAAGGTTGCCCGCACATTAGTGGTCAAAAAATTAATAATGTATTTTGTTGGGTTTCTTTAGGTTGAAGTGAGGTTGTAATCCCTTGATGAGAAAATATTCTGTAAAGAGTGTTTCTGAGTAATTTGCTTCCAGCTTTTCTTGAAATTAGACATGTCCTGGCCCTCTGGGATTATGGTTATATCTCTGAGCCTTTAACAGTTCTGGGGTTTTGGTCTTCTGGAATTATAGGTTCTTTTTCATTCATTTCGAGCGTGGAGCAAGCGATTACATTTTATGCACCAAAAACGAAGATAAATCACTAAAATTTGGGGAGGGAAAGGTGTTTATAATTGTAAGGTATGCTATGGTTTAGCAATATGAAATTATAGTGACAATGGCATCTGATTAGGGTAATGTGCATAGATGGTTTACTGGTAAGGTTCAACAATATCAGCTAAAGAGTTGTGGGTTCGCTTGAAACCAAAGAAGGTCTTATGAAATAGGGTACAATGAAAGGAAGCGGCATGTAATTAGCCCTGTTTCATGTAGAAAAGTAATGTATCAATGATGAAAGAGATACGCTTGTCTCTAAAGTGAGAACACGAGGAATATTTACTCTTTAGATAATAAGGTGTATTGTATCTTAATCAACAAAATATTTTAAGGGTCTATTTCTCTTCACTTTCTTACTTTAGAGTTAAAGCTTTTAATAATATATCTAGTACAGAATAATTTAACATTAATAATAGTGTATCAAAATTAAAGCTAACATTGTTTTTCTATTGTAAAATAATTAGAACCTTTTATTTAACTATTATAATAATATTAACATATTAAATAAATAATTAGGTAAGATTACCTTTCTTTTCTCACCAAAAAAAAAAAAAAAAAGATTACCTTTCTTTTCATATTCCTAATTCAAGTTGTCTAAGCAAATATAAAAAGATAACAACAATAATTAAATGTATTCAATTATTTTAGTTATTGATTTTGAAAGAAATGAATCAAAATTCAAGTCTTTGGAACTATTGAGGATTTCATTTATCAATTCAGATTGAATTTCACTCAAAGATTTTTGTCTTTTGCTATCAGCTCATAGTCTTCTTCCTTCTCTAGTTTGATTCCTCATATGGGCATTAGAACTTAGAATATTCGTGGAGACTTCTAAGCAATTATTAGCTCACTCCAACATTTTTAACCTCAAACCTTTTCCAACCCTACATTCATCAAACTTGATGAGAAGTTTTTGCTGAAAGAAGTGAATTAAAATTCAAGTCTTTGGAACTATTGAGGATTTCATTTATCAATTCAGATTGAATTTCACTCAAAGATTTTTGTCTTTTACTATCAGCTCATAGTCTTCTTCCTCCTCTAGCCTGATTCCTCAAATGGGCATTAGAACTTAGAAGATTCATGAAGACTTCTACGCAATTATCAGTTTTCACTCCAAGATTTTTAACCTCAAACCTTTTCCAACCCTACATTCATCAAACTTGATGAGAACTTTTTGCCATGGAAATAGCAAATATTGGCAACCATCAAGGGTTTCGAGCTCTAGGTATAGGAGTTAAATCCCAAGCAAGTCCTAATAACTTGTGAAAATATATTATTTCTATCCCATGTTGTTGCATTAATTATTTAAAATTTATGCTTAACATGATAATAAATTTTAATAAATTTTATTATTGAGTGCTATTAGTGAGAATATATTTTCTTTTGAGCTTAAAGAATAAAGATTCTCACTAGATTTGTTTAGATGAAGGATACACATAGTACTAGTGGATGAGAAGAAAAAGGAAAAATATTCTGATGAAGATTTGAATTTTGAAGATTTGAAAAAGATTTGGAAGAGAATGCAAAAAGATTTGGAGCAGATTTGAAAGAAGATCTGACAAAAGATAAGATTTGATGAGCAAATTTGGGTTGATTCGTTGGCCCAACAACCAGTGCTATAGTATTGGCGTCCTACATCCATGAGAGTTGTTTCTTTTGCTATAAATAATTGTCACTAGATTGAGACTTGCGCATTACACGACTAACCCCTTTTTTTTTGGTTATATGGGGAAAAAACCAAAAAATAAATAAATAAATAACCAAACAAAAAAAGAGAAACTAAGGCTTAGTCATGTCCAACTGCATGAATTCATGCAACTCGCTAGGGGCCTCCATCCAAATATGCAAATGATCCATTAAGGAAGCATCTAGCTTGGCCAACACATTTGTCCTATGATTAGCAGATCTCAAGATAAGAGCACATCTAACATTCCAATCCCTATTCGATAGCTCACGAACATATATCCCAAACTATATGGTATCAACCAAATAGTTCATAGGTGCAGAGGAAATTTAATAAGCTCCAAAGCCTCTTTGCAATTTGACTCACACCACAAGCTTCTAAAACTCGAATCTTAAGCCAACTTGAGACCAATCTAATAGCCTTTAATTCCACCACAATGATATCTCCTAGAGGAACATTAACTGTGAAACCGCCCAACCAACTTCCATTACACGGTCTAATAAGACCACCATAACCACTCCCTCCTCTGCAAATCATCATAATAGCTCCCATCAATGTTCAATTTAACGTAACCTTAGGGGTAGACTAGGGGGGAGGAGGAGACCATTTGATGTCCAAATTCTAGTCTAGCAACCTCCTATTATCCATCAACAAAGTTTCAAATTCATAATAGGATTGGAAAATATTATGGGTAACATAAGTCACAAGCTAAGAGTCGTCATCAAAATATATGTTGTTGCACCACCTCCATTCCCACCATAACATGGCCAAAAATAACAAATTTCCACGACTCATGCAATACTCCTGCAGCCAATGTTGCATATCCGTAGTTAAGAAATCAAGATCATTACTGAAGCCTAGGTGACACCAAATTCCATGAGAGACTACAATCCCATACACAATGAGACCGCCCTCCATTGCTAGAGAGCCCCTCGAACACAGAGGGGAAAAAGAGAGACCATGATCATGTCTTAGCTTATTAGTAGGAAAAGCATCTTGAAGGCATAACCACACTAGCAATTCCACCTTTTCAGGAACCTTCAATCCCCAAATTCACTTCCAAGGTTGATGAGCATGCAAGTTCCGAGTACGCATCAACAATCGAAGGTAAGCAGACTCAGGAGTGTACTTCCTACTAGATTTAGATGACCACACCTAGTAATCATCATGCAAAGACAACATCAGCGGAATCTAAGCAATCTCTTCCCTTAAAGTAGCAAGAAAAGGAGTACTAAGATGATTAAAGAACAAGCACATAATCCAACCTATGACACAAAGCTCTATCCCCAAGCCAATGATCATACTACAAGGAAGAATTTCTTGCTCCCAACTAAAAAATAAATCCTGCCTTTAGTTCAGCCAAAGCTTTGTGAATGCTTTTCCATATATATGATGCACCAGGAGGAAGATATGAATTAAAGGATGGCAACCATTGCAAGTATTTGTGGGACAAAATTGAAACCCAAAATGTCATAGGATCGGTATGAAGTTTCCAAACCAATTTCACCAATAGAGAAACATTTACTAACCTACAGTCCCTTATGCCTAGTCCGCCAAATTGCTTGGGAGATGTATGCAAGTAGTCTCCCATTATCCATCAACAAAGTTTCAAATTCATAAAAAGATTGGAAAATATCATGGTTAACATAAGTCACAGATTGAGATTCGTCATCAAATTATATGTTGTTCAGCTACGACCATTCCCACCATAATGTGGCCAAAAATAAGAAATTTCCATGCCTTATGCCATACTCCTGCAACTAATGTCACATATTTGTAGTGAAAAAATCAAGATCATTACTAAAACCTAGGTGACAACAAATTCCAGGAGAAAAACTACAATCTTGCACACAATGGTGACCATCCTCTACTGCTATAGAACACCTTGAATATAGAGGGGAAGGAGAGAGACCATGATCATGTCTTAGCTTATTAGGAGGAAGAACATTTTGAAGGCATTTACAAACAATTCCACCTTTTTAGGAACCTTCAATCTCCAAATCCACTTCCAAGGTTGATTAGCATGGAAGTTCGAGTATGCTTCAACAACCAAAGGTAAGCAGACTCAAGAGTGTACTTCCCTCTAGATTTAAATGACTACACCTAGTAATTATCATGCGAAGATAACATCAGCGAAATTTAAGCAATCTCCTTCCTTAATGTAGCAAGAAAAGGAGTACTAAGATAACTAAAGAACTAACACCCATTCCTCCAAATATCTCTAACGCGCAACCCCATATCAGATACATGCACATAATCCAACCTATGACACAAAGTTCTATCCCCAAGCCAATTATCATGCCACAAGGAAGAATTTCTTGCTCCCAACTAAAAAATAAAACTCGTCCTTAATTCAGCCAAAGCTCTATGAATGCTTCTCCATATATATGATGTACTAGGAGGAACATTTGAATTAAAGAATGGCAACCGTTGCAAGTATTTATGGGACAAAATTGAAACCCAAAATGTCATAGGTTCGGTAAGAAGCTTCCAAACCATTTTCCTACTAGAGAAACATTTACCAATTTAGAGTCCGTTATGCCTAGTCCACCAAACTGCATGGGAGATGTATGCACCTCCCAATTGTTAAATACAACCAACAACTAGCATATTTTTCATTCTAGAAGAAACTATTAAATATCTAATCTAGCTGTTGACGGATACTTCAGGGAACCTAAAGCGCCTACATATTATAAACATGAATAGATGCAACAACAAAATTTATCAATTGTAACCTCCCAGCTCTATTTAATAGAGAATCCTTTTATCTTACCAACTGGATGCTAATTTTTTTCCAATATTTTTGTGAAATGTGCTTTTTTAATTTGTCCCTAGATAAGAGAAAATCCAAGATACTTTCCCAAATTTGATGTGAAATGGATAGAAGAAACCTAAGTGAGGTTCTCCCTTTCATGACAAGAAAAGGACCTCTTTCTAGTTGTTAGCGATCCTTCTTGTTCCCATTCCTAGCCTAGGGTCAAGATTTTCTTTTTCGAATAGGTAAGGTTTTTCTGTACCCCTTGTACACTCAAAGGCTTCTGACCTAGCAAAGAAGATTTTAGCCTAACTAAAGGATGTGCAAAAGAGGATTTTCCGCTCCCATGCCAATTAGTTATTTGCTTAACTTCTCTATTTCTATTTCATGGCTAGTTAAAAGCCTTTCTTTCCTTGCGTGGTGGGTGGGGCACTGTTTATCACCTCCAAACCAATGAATTTAGTACCTTAGAATGAGTGGAGTGGAAAAATCATGAGTGGTTAATTTCTACCTACTATAAGAAAAAAAGGAGTACCTGGTATGCTAATAAGAGTAATCTCGTAGTTGCCCTAGCTTAGGTCTTGACAGAGCCTCAGGAGATAATAGAACTAAAGGAAAACTCCTAGACACTCTATAAAAGTAGATAAGAGGTTGGCTAGCCACATGGACGAGGGAAAGGCGAAAACCCTAGTTTAGGGACATAGTCAATCGATGCAATCCCCATCCAGCACTTAACCGATGAATGTTGGGATTGGATATATCTAGGGAATCTATAGATCATAGTAGTTCACCAACCTCTCTAACTAACATACGATACAATTTCACTTCATGGCATGACCAAAAATAAGGAGCTTCACTCAATGGGTCTTCTTGCGCTAACGAATGCCTCATTTCCCTTCTCTGAAGTCTACAACAAACAAGTGGGATTGAGCTACGAGCACGAGTAGGTGGGCAGCTAGGAGGGAGGGCAGTTGAGTTGCCTTTTCAATCAATCTCCACCGCTCGGTGTCACTATTGGTGCAAGTTGTAAGGAGTCTTGGTCTCTGGGGCATCATTTCATTCTCGTAATGGAAGTGAAGACAAAGCTCTAGACTTTTCAACATTGACTTTTAAGCTTGACGCTTCACAAAAAGCCTTCAGAGTGGACATGACCTCCCAAACCTATGAATTCCTTGCTTTACAAATAGTAAACAATAAGTGAGAAATATGGATAGGCTACCAAACACTAGTATTCACCTTCTCATGAATAGCTTGAGAAATTTTCTCCATGCAAAGAATAAAAAGATACAGTGACATTGAATTACCTTGCCTTATCCCCTGAGTAGGAGCAAATTCTCTAAGCAAGAACCATTCTAGAGCATGGACAAAATAGATCATACACACGACATAATAAGCTTCATTGTCAACCATGGAAATCCAAACTTAACAACAACGCTTTCCAAAAAAGATCCCATTCCACTCGATCATAAGCTTTCCCAAGATCAATTTTAAACACCACAATCCTTTTTAAAATTTTTGTTTTCTGTATAAGATGAACCACCTCCTAAGCAACAATAACATGCTCTGTAGTTCCTCGATTGTGCACAAAACTTCCCTATAACGGGTTGATAATTGAATTTTAAAAAAAGGCCTCAAGCGATTCATAAGAAATTTAGTAATAAATTTAGAAACCACATTGCATAAACTAATAGGTCTAAGGTTATCAAGGTGCACCGGATTCTCACCTTTAGGGATCAGAACAATCAATGTCCCCATCAATTCAAGCTCTACAACTCCTTTCTAAGAGGCGTCATAGACCAAATGCCACAGATCATTACCCATAATGTGCCAATAATGCTTGAAAATAATATGGTTGAAATCCATCTAGCCCTGAAGCCTTATAAGGCTTTATACTCATGACTCCAAGCCTGACCTCCTTTTTAGACACTATTGCTATCAATAGGGCACAAGCCCAAGACCCTAAATTAGGTAAATGCTACAAACTGAGAGCTCCCTGGTTCATCATCTCCCTAATAGCAAACAACTTCTTATAAAAATGAAAAGCCTCAGCCCATAAAACCTTTTCCTCAGTGGACCTTGTACCATCTTCAAGGAAAAGACCAGGAATCTTGTTCTACTTCCTGCAAATTAGAATCTGGATATGGAAAAATTTAGTATTCCTACCCCTAAACTTGACTAAATTCTTTCTAGACTTTTGATAGCACAAAATTTCTTCTTGTAATAGAGCTTTCTCATATCTTGAGGCAGCTCCTTATGAACCTAGGCAAGATAAAAAGAATCCTAAACCTTTAAACTCCGCTCAATCCCTCATAACCTGGCTTCTAGCTGCTTCTTCTTTTGCCAAAAAATTGTCAAAGGTATGAGTATTGAAAAACAAAGAGTCCTTTCTAACCTCCTGTAAATCCCTAACGACATTTCTATCCCCTCTCTGCAAGCCTCCTATACCATAATATCATATTCAGGATGTGTCACCTAAGCCACTTAGAATTGAAAAAGGTTGAATCGCTTGAATTGGAGGCAAATCACCATACTACAAGAGAACAAGAGAATGGTCTGAGTGGAACCT
Source organism: Pterocarpus santalinus (assembly GCA_031439595.1). Taxonomy (NCBI): domain Eukaryota; kingdom Viridiplantae; phylum Streptophyta; class Magnoliopsida; order Fabales; family Fabaceae; genus Pterocarpus; species Pterocarpus santalinus. Next base: position 40,703,501 of record CM062523.1, on the reverse strand, counting down.
CCCTAGATTCTCTACAAGAGCCTCAAAAAATTTAGACCGCTAACTACAACAAACAAAAACTTTGCCTAATCTTTTATACCAACCACTCCAAGATCCAACAAACCACAAGCTTGTAGAACTCTATTAAATGCCTCAAACCTATGACTAAGGATGTCAACAGGGAGGGATGGGATGGGGGATAGCCCCCTGTCCTCTACCCTATATCCGCATGGGTGCTTGCTTTTGACTTTCCTGTGGATTTACAGGTAGCCCTGGACATTTATGGATACCTATTAGAATGTTAAAAATTCAAAAAATTAAATTAAATAAAAAAATTCTAATATCATAAAATATTTAAAATAAGCATAAATAGTAATCTAATTCCACAATCCAAATTCTAACAACTTAAGATACTTAAAATAAAAATAAACATATAAAATAAACACAAAATAAGCACAATAATACAATTCCACAATCTAAATTCCAATAACTTAAAAAGTTTAAAATAAAAATAAGGCTTAAATATGTTTTTAATCCCTCTAGATATTTGATTTTTTGGATTTGATCCGTCAAAAATTTTTTGTTTGATTTTGGTCTCTTATTTTTTAGATGTTACTAATATTAGTTCCTGCCGTTAACTGAATGCTGTTAAGTGCTGGTGTGGCAATGTGAGATTTTGACACGTGTTAATGTTGATTAGATCTCATGTTGCCATGTCATCGCTTAATAGCACTCAGTTGATAGCAGAGATTAATATTGATAACGTCTGAAAAATAAGGGACCAAAACCAAGTGAAAAATTTTTGAGGGATCAAATCTAGAAATCAAATATTTAGAGGGACTAAAAACATATTTAATCTTAAAAATAAACACATAATAGTAGTTCAACCATTAGTTCAACACATAATAAGTACAAATAAATCCAACTTCCAAATTCAAACCTTAGTCCAATCAATTTAAATAGCAACAATAACATTAGCCTAACTAAGTTAATAACTTATGGGTAAAATAATAATTTCATATTGGATATCTATCGGTATGGGGGTAGTGATCTCTGCCCCTGCCCCGTTTAATATGCGGGTATTTAAAATCCTCGTCTCCATTACCCACGAGGGCAAAATCTTCCCCCATACCCACCTGTTGTGAGTATTCATGGGGACGAGTTTTTTTGCCATCCTTATCTATGACACAAGAAAGCACCACCATGCACTTCTAAGGGAAGGAGAATTTCATTAAAATCTCCTAGGAGAGCCAAGGGAAAAGAAACATGTTGTCTCATATCAATAATATATTCCCATAGCCTAGAATGCATTGCAGAAATTGGACAAGCATAAACCTCACTAGAAATCCATGCATCATTTCCACTACCAACCTTGAATGAAACTATTTGCTGGTTAATGTCAAACACAATAAAAGAATAAGAAAACCCAGTTGCTAAAATCTATATGCCACCACTATGCCCTTAAGATTCCACCACAACAACCTCCTGATAACCCAAACTATGCCAAAAGAACTTGCACATGAAAAAGGAACATGGACCTCAGCCACCACAAACACACTCAACCTATACCTCCACACTATTTCCTTCACATGTTGCCTCCCACTGTTGCTCACTACCCCTCTTTTGTTTCAAGTTATTATATCACAATCTATATGCAGCACAAAGGAGACAAAGAAAGAAAAGGCCAAAGCCCAAACTAGATAGTAGAAGGAGGCTCCTGCACCATATTGGCTTGTATGTAACTTTCCGCCCCGATGGCAACCAACATAGTCGCCTCACTATCTAGCCTACTAATCCTCCCTTCAACCCATGCCACCTCCTCTTACTATTGCTTTTTTTAAAAAGTGCCTGTCTCTGAAAGGCCAACAACAACAGCACTAAACGAGCTCATTTCGTACGTGGCTTAGAAGGAGTAACCTTATGTCCACTAATAGACATAATAGTAGGTTTAATTTTACTGCCCTTAATAACTGCATCAGGTTTCACTGCTTAGAGAACCATATTCCTACAAAGCATAGGCCCACCACTGGTTGTTTTTTAACTATATTATTACCCTTAATGGGCTGGACCTTAATTGAGGATACACAAGCATGAGAATCATGCACATCATGTTGCATAGGATTTGTATGCAAATTTCTTCCACCTGCAAGATTCTTTTCCTTCATAACTAAACCTGGATTCCTTTCTAATTTTTTTTTTTTAATACTTCCCCAAGATCTCCTCTTACTTGGCACCTGTGTCCAGCTGCAATCTCCACAACTATTTCAATATTAACCCAATGTAAGGGAATCCAGTTGGAATCTTCCGCCAGAACTTGGACTTGAGCTTTTTTCAGTGGAGCTTCAAGCACCTTTGACCATGAACCACACCCTATATTATCACTAGTTTAGGTTATACATCTTTTACACCACTTGAACAATCCCTTGTAACATGACCAAAACAGTTACAAAAGGAACATATGAGATGAATCCTAACAAATTCGACTTCATGCCAGTGGTACTGAATCTGGACCTTCCTTGCCACAAGCAAATCCAAATTAAAGTGGATTTAAAATAGATCTTGATAGGGTTGAAACTACGTGATCATTGTTTCATTACCAAGTAATGGTCCTGAATCATCCACGGACCACCATAAATAATCTTGTCTCTATCTTGTGGGAGATCACTTTTCACCATAAAATATAAATTTCCCATATCTATAACCTTGAGACCAATCTACAATCTTCACATCTTGCTCCACTTCTCCCGCATAGTAATGAAACCCAGATTCTTACCTAGTAGCTTCACCACCAAAGCCCCCTGTCATGGAAAAGCTGAGGATTCAATTGCAACCTCTTCAAAAAAGACATGAGGCAAAAGAGGGTTCCTCTAGAACTCTAAAATGTGGTAACGTCTACAGGACCAAATCTCCCACCAATCTCGCAGGGCCTATTGAAGAGCTTTCCACTGTCTTATCTTGAAAAGAAACCTTTCCTACTGGACCTAAGCATCCAACTTGCACCCCATTCCTTCTACATCACTAGTTGTCACACCGTTCTCGCCATGATAAGACTAAGAACAAGTGTTAGTAAATATAATAGATATAATTACAAGTGAAATGATTATATAATGAAAAAAATATTATTTATTTATGATAAAATATGGCATCCTCTGCTAAGTTTGTACATAAAGTTCTTTATTCATGTAATATTTTTGTTTGTTCAAATCAATTGAATTTGCTTGTACTGCTTATTGTATTGGCAAATCATATCAATTTTCTTTTATTGCTTTTACTACTATATATAGTGCTCCTTTGAATTTAATATTCTCTAATATATAGGAGCCAATCCCTTTGCCTTCTATTATTGGTGTTAGATATTATATTTGTTTCAGAGATGCTTATTTAAGATTTATATGGACATATTTGCTACTTCAAAAATCCCAAGATTTTGATGCTCTTATTTAGTCTAAAGTTATAGTTGAACTTCAAACTAGCAAAAAACAAATTAAGGCATTGCAAACTAATAATGACTAGAAATATCTTTCCATGAAGCACATCACATAGTTAACATATTGACATGTCCTTACGCATATTAGCAAAATGGATGTGTTGAGAAAAAGCATGAGCATTTAACTAAAGGGGTTTGACCCTTGCGCTACCTCATCTATGTTCTTACACTACTGGAAAATTTCATTCTTAGTTGAAACACACCTAATCAATACAGTGTCTTCTCCTAGCCTTGGTCACTTTACTCTCCTTGAGCTTTTGTTTAACCAAAAATCATATATGACACCTTCCTAAAGACTTTTGACTATGCTTATTAACCACATCTTTGACCCTATAACTCACGAAAACTAGACTATAAATCATTTTAGTGTACTTTCCTTGGCTATGCCCCGTAGCATAAAGGTTACAAGTGCTTGCACCCACTAACAGTTTACATATCTAGAAATATGATCTTTAATGAACATCTTTTTCCATTTAAGCATCATGCAACATCCTTTCTCTCTTCATCTACTAATCAACATTATGCTACATACTATACCTATTATCTCACATTTAGTGTCTCCACATAATGCCCTAATTGTTTCTAGTCACTCATTGCCTATTGTTGGTTCTAACTGTAATAAGTTACTAATAATTTGGCTAGCATAATGATGTAAGGTCTTTGCCTACACCACCTATTCAAATTCCCCCAGCCTTTAGCCAAAGCCAGTTCTATCTCGTACAACTTACCCAACTCCCCTTAATATACATCCCATGATCACAAGAACTAGACCAATAACCTATGTTGTAGCCCTCTTTACAATTTAATAGTCCTGACTACCACATGACCTTGCTACTGTAAAATAGGCCTTTCAAAGTCCGCATTAATTAAAAGCCATGCAAGAAGAATTCATACCCTTCTTAAAGACAACACATCGTCCCTATCCCTTTTGCAACCTAATCGAAATATGCTGTAAACAAGTGTTCATGATCAAGCATAATCCAGATGGAAACATTTCTTGTGGCCAAAATATTAAACCAGAAGGAAGATTTTGATTTTGCATACACATTTAGTCTTATCGTGAAACTAGTTGCAGTTAGACTAACACTTAATATTGATCTCTCTTAAGGCTAACTGATAAGGTAATTTGATTTTAACAATGCTTCCTATATGGAAAATTATACGAGGGGATGTTTGTGATTTGCTTAAGGGTTTTCAAACGCCAAACTATTAGCTAGTTTGTGAGCTTCATAAGGCTCTAAATGGTCTTAAACAAGCTTCAACGGCATGGTTTGACAAACTGAACTCTACATTGTTTCGATTTGGCTTCTCTAATGCAAAATGTGACACTTCTCTGTTCCTTAAAGTTACTCTTAAGTTGACTATCTATATTATAATAAATGTTGATAATATCTTGATTACAAGTAGTGATGCCACTAAGATTGCGTCTCTCATTTCTTTTCTGGATCATAATTTTGCCCTAAAGGATTGGGTTACTTGGACTATTTTTTGGGCATTGAAGCAACGGCTATTGCCTCTAGGGGTATGGTTTTAAATTGCGATGTAAAAAATTGCAGGAAAATATATTTGACATGATCACAATTACCACTGCGATGTGGTTGCGGAGGGCACTATGACAGCAATATTGTGGCTGCAATTCCGGTTGCGGACCGCAATTTAAAACCATGTCTCGGGTTATTCATCTTACCCAATCTAAATACATCAATCACTTACTTGCTAAGGAAGACGTGGACAATGCCAAACTCTTGCCTGCACCTATGGTCAATAGTCTTCAACTATTTGCGCATGGCGGCACTGCATTTTGAAATGCATCCCTTTATAGGTCTATAGTTGGTGCTCGAATACACCACCATCACTAGACTTGAGATTGCTTTTACAATTAACAAAGTTAGTCAATACATACATAATCAAATGGACAATCACTACCAGGCTGCCAAGCGGATATTAAGACATCTCAATGGTTCTTTGCAGCATGGCCTTGTTTTTCATGAGTCCACTGATTTTCAGGCTCCTAAGCTTTTGTGACTTGAATTGGTTCAAGGTTATGGATGATAGAAAGCCAACTATAGGGTATTGTGTCTTTTTGGGGTCCAATCTCATTTCTTGGTCCTCAAAGAAGAAAATATATTGTTTCAAGATCAAACACAGAAGTAGAATTTCGAAGCTTGGTTGCAATCCCTTCTTAATGAGCTCCACATTTCCTGCCAAGGCCGTCCAACTATGTGATGTGATAATTTGAGTGTGGTTCTCTTGACAGCCAACTGCATTCTCCGAAACAGCACTAAACATTTTGAGCTAGACCTATATTTTGACAAAGATAAAGTAGTGCAAAAACAAGTTATGATTAACCATATTGTCCCCATTAAACAAGTGGCTAACTCTCCAAATCAATCTTTGCTTTTCAGTTTCTATAAATTCAAGTTGGAGCTCAGAGTTCCTTCCTGTATGAGCTTGCAAGGAGGATCCATGGTATAACAGAAGTTAGCTAAGTTAGTTATCATTTTTAAAATTGATTTATCTTTTCTTAACAGATATTTGATATCAATCTATGATATTTAACTTTCAAACTCATTGTAATCTCTCTTGGGACTCACTCATCAATTCACATTGAATTTCACTGAAAGATTTATCTCTTTCTCTCTTGACTCATGGTCTTCTTCCTCTAGCTTGAAATGTCGCACAACTAAATAATTGTCAAAATAAAATTACAAAATAGTTCCATTATTTTTTTTTTATATTAGTAGATTAAGAGTAAAAGAAGGTAATTTATTTAAAAATAATCTAAAAGAACAAGATCGATCTTAGTTGTGGTCTTGTAAATATTATTTAACAGGATCGCCAACAACACAAAATGAAGCATGAATTCAATCATGGTCACGACAATCAGTGTCAAAATCACAACCGGCTAAAAAGAAATTTAGGGCCTCGCGCAATTCAATAAAAACTCGAGTACCTTTGTTTAAATTGGTGTTCAACAGTGAAAAAAGATTCTTGCTGCTATTAGCAAAAGTTTGTCATCACTAGAAATGAACGATTTAGGCGCTGCTATTTTACAGAGAATTTTTCCTAGAATTAATATATCTTCTATCGTTCTTCTTTGTTATTTTTAAGTGTAAATGTGTTTATCGTTTCATTTTTATTTCTTAAATTAAAATCCAAAAATAGTTGATTGCAGTGCACTTAAACTAACTTTTAGATATGTGCCAAAAAGAAAAACTATAACTTTAGATGAACTTATAATAAGACCTAGTAATAGCGACTCTGAGCAGTTATTTACTGTCTTGGCTTGAAATTGTGCTAACAATCATCAAGATATAAAAACTAATCAACCTGTTTCTTTTTTGTGTACAATTTTAGAATGGGCCAAAACGATTTTGTTTAAAATATGAACCCTCTCAAGTCAGATCTAGACTTAGATACCCTCTTTAATTATTATTGCTTCATTTAGACAAATATAGAATTAGTTCTTCATTTTTTTGGATTAATAATGAGGTGACAAGCAACCCAGGACGAAAAAAAAAGAAAAAAATGAAAACTAACCGCCCCTGCTCACTGCAACACATATGGCATTTTCCCACGTGGCTTGTATTACACACTGAGGAGGGGACAAAAATCGAGATGTTCCCAAGAACAAGGTTGCCCAAAATTAACCAAAGTATCAGTCGGCCGATTCATTTCCCCAAGGATGGTACCAGAAGGCTTGAAAAAGGTGTTGAATCAAATCTTCAATCAATAAAATATTTTTTTTGGCACACTTAAGACATAAATGAAAATGTTTTGGACATTAGACATCTGGTGGCTAGTTAGTAGATATCTGGTTAGTATTTACTAGATACTGCATGAGAACACGCTCAGAACAATATGTGAATATGAATGATAATATATGTGATCAATAAGGCTCAATTAAAGATTCTTAGAATAATGAATAGGTAAATATATGAGAGATAGAGTTAGAAACTTTTTCCACAAAATAAAAACAGATTAAAATTCTATATACAACAAATGTTCAATAGCAACTTATCACAGCACTGAGTTAGATAAGCAGACTTAATTCAAGCGTTCTCAAAACAATTTCAAAGACAATTAAATATGCAATATAACTCAGTAGGATGTAAGTTAGTGCAAAAATATATTTATAGTAAGATATAAAATGCAAACTTTAAATATAAAGATTGAATGGTAGAGAGAAGCTAGCAAATATAATTTGTCCTAGTTCGATCTTCAAAATTTGAAGTTTATATTTAGTCCCTATCACTCATGGGATTTTGCTTCACTATATTGGATAGTTTTTACAATAATAGTCTCTCCAAGTTAAAATTGAGTAATTTTTTCTTACTAACCTCTTTAAACTAGAACCTAAGTAGTATTTTGTCACTAATCTCTCCAAATTAGAATTAAGTAGTTTTTGTCATTAGCCTTTTCAAGCTAGACTCAAAATCTTCTCATTAAGAATGCAAGCATTTTGGATATGGGTGACACAATGATTTTCTAAGATAGAGAAACTCTCATCACTCAATTATTTAAGCTCAACTCTATCAAGCACACAACTTACAAGACTTGGCCACACATTTCTTTAGAACAAGGAAGAACAGGATACGCAGCTCTTAGAATAATAGAAACAAAGCACACAGCTTTGTATGGAGTTCACAAAAAACTCCGTGTCACAAAGACATCAACTAAATATGCAGAACACTTGTATATATATGTGTAGGTCCTTTCTTTTTCTTCTATATTTTCACCAATTTTTACCTTTGTCATCCTTTCCAATGAGGAGCATTTGTCATGTCTTTAGAGTTGCCCTTTCTGCACTTTACTTTGATGTAGCCTTTGGGTTGACTGTACATTCTCAGCCTCATCTACTAGCTTCTTATCAGATATTTTGCTGTTCTGTTACTAACTTCTTCAAGTTTCCTCACACACAAACAAACCTTCTTAAGATCAAGTGTATCACATCAGTGTCATCATATAATATTTGTTATCATCACAATCACAAAACTTATCCCAAAATAATATTTTGGGCTAACACCTGAAAAAGTGGTTGAGGTGAACGACCCAACTCAATTAGTTCTTTGTTTAGCATGCTAAAATTTGGGCTCTTCTTTCATTTAACAATTAAAAATTAATTAAAATTAATACTTTCATAGCAAAGGGATATATTTCATAGTAATGAGCTCAAAATATGAAATCGCGTTGAGATCAATTAGAAAGTTTAATTTTTTAAATTAGACATTGACTATAGTAGCGTTTTTTATCGGTTATCTATTAAGATGCTGTTGTTAATGAATTTATCTTGTGGCATTATATTATTTTCTTTTTCATCAATAAACTTAAGAAATTTGACTGTATATGAAAGGCCACACTCATGCAGTGTCGTAGTTGCGCCCCGCTGAGTCATCACCACACCAAATTAACTAAACTTCGGACCTTCTTGAATATGCACGTTTTTGGTAGGATTTGACTAACTTAAAATCTTCACATATATGGAACAAGAGATTAGTGTTAAAAAGTTATCTAATTATATATTTATATTTTATAAAGTTTTTAAAATAATAAATGATTGAATTAAATACTTTTATTGATTTTATAATACATAATTAGATATTTATATAAAAATATTTTAAGTATCAAAATTAAATTCACGGAACAAATATAATTAGATAAAGTAGAACTCATGCGAGCCGTGGTAGCTATTGAGGCACGTGCTTGCCTGTGCTTGAGTTTGTGTGAAAGACATCATAGCATATCTGTCTTGCTGCTGATGTCCTTCCCAACTTTTCAATTCGTAATTCTTTATGCCTATTTGACTGGTAATGTACACGCCAACTGCAGTGCCAATAAATTTCGCAGACTTAGACCGTTGCCTGCCTCTACGAGTAATTAGTAAACAATCAAAACTTGTTTGTCAAACAAGTAATTTTGATAGCTCCATAAACCCAACAATAATTGTCCTCTTTTTTTTTTTTTTTTTTTTTTTTTTTTTTTTTTTTCCTTATGTAGATTTGAATAAACAGATATCAAGTCCAACAGCACAAGCCACCACGTTGTGTGTATACATTACCATGTAAAGTCACATTCACTTTCGTTATCCCTACCTGGAAAAAAAAAAAGCCACGTCAATTAGATTCACAAGTAACCACTATATATTTTTTTATTTAAAGTAACCACTATATTTTTTATTTATTTAAAGCAACCACTATATTTTAAGTTTATGAATCATCCTATAGTCACGTCATATCATTATTATTATTATTATTATTATTATTATTATTATTACAGTCACATTATTTATTATTACTTTAACTAATTAAGCATTAGAAGTGATAAATCAAGTTTACTATATTGGTGAATGATACAGATTTGGTATTTGGTCTTGGATTGACGACTTGAAATGGATCATAAATGACCGTATTGAGTGCATGAATCACGTTTTACTACATTTCCCCGTTTTACTACCGCGTCGCCATTGTTGTCCATTCTTAATCTATAAATCACGTGATTGTAAATCCAAGTAGAGCATCTTTCATTGGGTAAAATTGTGGACAAAACGAAGCGAAAACAAGTGAATACGAAAATGCCGCACTGTACAAATTCCAGCTTATGACCAATTCCAATATTTTGCTGACTTTAAAAAATGCTAATACTTAAATCCTAGTAGTCATTATTAGTCAAAAACGCTCAACAGAATATATTAGTCACAAAGCCTCAAATTAGTTACCACCTACCAATATAAATGCCAACAACCCCTAGTCAGATATATGTATAAATACTTAGGTAGGTGTGTTGCATCCTTTTGGTTTTTATTGGCACCATGAAGGCTCTCGAAATTGTCTTCTTGTTGCTTCTGCTTCTTACCATGATGCATGTGCAGCCAAACCAAGCTGCTAGGGTATTGAATATGGAGAAGAAACAGCTTATGTTGCAGTCCCTTGACAAAGGTCCTGTCACTCCCTCAGGGCCTTCCGGTTGCTCATACATCCCCGGCGGCGGCGGTACACACTGTCCGGTCAAGGAAATGAATGTTGCTGCCCACGCTAAGCACCAAGGTGGCGTTGCAACCATTCAACATTGAAAGCTCCCTCAAACATGCAAGGTTTTTAGGTTTTCTTTGGTGAGGGAGATTCCTCAGATTGAAGAAAATCAAAGAGCCTGTGTTTGTACAACAAACGATTCATTGGTTTATTCTTTCTTCTTTTTTACCTTTTGATGTTAATTGTTTGCTCTTTATCTTTGACTCTTTGTGCATTCTGATGTTGGATATAATTTATGTACCATTTTATTTAAAGACAACTGTGTTTTAGTTGTTCATAGTTTGAAATATTGTACCGCATAGAAGGTATACAAATGTTATATTAGAGAATAATCTCATGAGAATTGTATATATTGTTAACAATTTACAAATGCTGGTTGTAAAGTTTTAGTGCTATAAAAAAATTTCAAGAAACCATTTCTTATTTCAATGATGTTGTTTTGTGACGAGAGTTATTAATTTTCTCTTCCTTAAAGTTAATACTAATATCTCCTATGTTGAAAGTGACTTTTTTCTTTTTCCCTTTCTTAAGAGTTTACGCAATTTTGGGGACCCGGTAGTATTATGAGGCAAAATCATCTTCTTCTATTTTTTTAAGTATGTTATTGACAATGAAGTTTGAACTTATAATCTTATATAAACTATCTAAGTCTCATATTACTAGACTTGTAAAATCATCCTTAAAATAACAATTTTATAATTCTAATTCTTAATGTTATAAATAAAGTTAGCCAGAGATTACAATTTACTTTCATCTACCAACCACCATTTGCTAAAGTGAAATTGGATTTTATATTTTTAATTATACTTGTTAGAAAAATAATTTACATTTTTTTTATTAAGTAATACCTTTAATTTCATTATGATGGTTACGTATTGTGAAATTTGGTTTCTCTAATGTGCTACTTATCCAAAGCTAATTCCGCCTAATTTTTTTTTGTTTTTTATAACAGTGGTTACTGTACGTACAATTGTTGTGAACTTGCGTATTAGAATTAAATTTGGGCTTGGAGAAAAAACCAGAACAATGGAGGCAGGATATTTTATATAAGCGACTTTATTTTGCAGAAATGCGTTTCTTTGTCCTCAATGTTTACCGCCAGTGGACGTATTTGATTATTATATTTTATTTAGAAAGACATATAGAACAGCTGCGACATCTAAACTTAACAAAATAGTCTGTCACACATTCAACTCCCATGGCCAGGGACTCGTATTCAAAACGTGTTCCAAGAAGGAACGTTTCTACTTTGATGATTATATTTGAAAATGACTTTAGAAGCCAAAAAAAAGTTGGCTGGAAAGCATACAATCGCAAATGCCGTACATTAGTCAAATATATTAAATTGTCATTTTCATAAGAACAAGTTAGTTAAATAAATAATATCCGAATTTTAATATATATACTGCGAGTAAATTTTTTCTTCTTGAGCAGTTATTCAATTTTGTGTTTATATCGTATTTAATAAGTTAATAATGACACCAGGTGTCAATTCTATTAAATGATTTTTAAATTGAAAATACATTAAAAATAAATTAATAAAACCAAAAACATGATTTATCTCCTCTAACAACTAAAGATTATGTGTATTTTAATTCTTATTGTTTAAAATTACAATTGAACTCCTAAACTTTTTAACATGTCCTTCAATTGCATTTTTTTTTTTTTATAGTTTAGCAAACTTTTGCAAAATTTACATTAAATTTCTTGATGATCACGTGACTTCAAAATGTCATTAGATTTGATGAAAATTCAAATAGAATTACAAAACAGCACATTTTGAAAAGTTTAGAAAATGTTTGAGTTGTATTTTATTTAATTTAAGTTAATATATTTTCATTATTGATTATTAAAAATGCTTTTATTAATTAATTTTCTGTTTGTATAATTTTCTGAAATTGATGTTGGGAAAAACCAAAAGAAAACACTATTTTCATTATTTTATATAAAACTTTTAAAAAATAAAATAAAATCAAAATGTAATATTTTTAAAACTATAAATCAGATTTCACGTTCAAAATTTCAAAATTAAATAACATTAAATATCAAATTAAAGTGATTTAAAGTCTTTTCAAAGAATTGTTAAAAAATATGATAAATTTATATGTTAATGTTATTAAAAAGGTAAAGTCTCATTTATGTCCCTCACATTTAGCAAAGATTTCAATTTTGTCCTTAAAGTATTTCTTTTATTCTATTTATATTTCTAATATTTTACAAATATTCTAATGTTATCACTCCTATAAATGCCGTCTAAATTGTAGATGGAAAATGATGATGCGCCCCATTTGTGAAACATTGGAGATATAAATATAATATTAGGATCTTCTTCTTCTTGTTCTTCTTTTCTCTATCTTCCACTATCACCATGCCTCTTTTGCTCTCAGCTACACAACCTCACTTACGACCTTCAACCCCAAACCACCACAACACTAACAAAACCTCCATCACCCTCTATAACACCCTACTAGCTAACTATTATCTTACCATTTATTTTACTTTTGATAATAATTAACCAATAGGATACTACTAACTATCTAGCTTAATTTTTTGGGGTAATTTTTTTTTTCACCAATCATGGTTACTAATTTTTACTTTATTTTACTAACTCAGCGTAGCAGAAATAATATCACAGCATACTAGTCGGTATATCCCACAACTTAGGCAGCCATCATCATACACTAAAACATGCGTCATAATTGCTAGAGCATCATAAGGGTTATATAAGTACCATTACAAAATACATAGCCTAATATACAAAGGGAGTACCCTACACTACTAGTCATTAATAATACCAACAATTAGCATGTGGTCTAAAACAACTAAATTGACTTTGCTAGTAACAAAGTCATATTCTATGGCCATGCCTATTTTAATGGTCGCCGTGATCTGTGCCATCTTAAAGGTGAGAGAAATCTCTCAATAAGGTAGCATTTCAAAGGAAGTCCTGCTTCATCTCAAAAGTTCTACAAATAAAGCAAGAATGCAACAATATGTAAAGTAATATAATAAATCACACATAACATTATCAGAATAATTAGTAGCAAAGTGTAACATAAATAAACCACAAATAGTAATTCAAAAGCCATGATAAGATAAATTATTGTTCCCAACCATTTCATGTTGTCAAGCAAGATGGCAGTGCATAGTCATAAACATAAATAGGAGAGTAACAAAATAAATATCATAATCATCAATATAACTCATAAATAATGGCAAGTATACTGTCAAATTCCCTTTTCCTGCTTTTTGATCTTTTCTGATGGCTGAAGTCTGCAGAGTCTTCCATAGTAACTTCAGATATGCGAGAACTCTCATTGCTATGACATCCCCTAATTAGATCGGCAAATACATCACTTGTCCACTATGAGGTGGGGCCGATACAAGACCATGGACCATTGCCAAACGATGAACATACAATTTATCCACTACAAGGTGCAGCCAATATGTCACCTAGTGAACATACTACTTGCCCTTTGTGAGGTGGGCTGATATATTCACTTCATAGCTCCATTTTTCATAGTACATCCACAAGGCAAAAAAATTTAACATATATGGAGCCTTTACACATAGTCTTGCCATCAATTTATCATCAGACATATTATGCACATATTTATTTCAAAGAGCTCATCATACATCTATCATCAAGTGCACATAATATGGTCAAAACCACATAATTCCCTTTCTCACATAATAGTGCACATAAAATCCTTCATAGTTCATAACATATACATGTTCAAGTGTGCACATCTCAATTGATCAATCCATATCTCATTCAAATTAAGGCAAGTGTGGCTTAAACTCACAAATCTTCATGACATGAATAATATCAAGGCACTTAGGCATAAAATATCCTTTCTCTATACTCATAATCATGAATTTACATGCAAGTGACACATAATTCAAATTCATGTATTATATAAATATTCAAACCATATACATGTCATGAGTAAAGAATTCTCATATCAAGCAAGGATGCAAACACAAGTTGGAAAGCTTTGGATCAAACTTAAGAGATGATATATAGAAAATCCCATTCAATTAGGAAATATCTTTTCAAGCAAGGCACTAGCTAGTTTGTATGAAATTTCTAACGGGATCTTAACATTAGTCTTCACGTTAAGTGATTATCAAAGTGATTAAAGTTTTTATGAAGTCTAGGAGTCCAAGTCCATGGAATAAGTACTCCAAAGCATAGGGTAAGACCTTAAAGATCTCCAAGAAGTCCAAATGAGCCTCAAATGCTCAATATAATCCAAACATGGTCCATAGCTCCAAGCGCATAGATCACGATTCAATTATCAAGTTTTAAGTGTCTTTTAATGGATTATTAAGTCTTAATGGTCTCAAAAGAATTCATCACAAAAATATAGCTAGTTTAAGCATGCTCAAAGGTGTGAAAACACATAAATATGAGAACTTAAGAAAATAAATACATGTGTTATAAAAAGTGTATGGTTGAATGGTATAAGGAGCCACATCTTGACTATTCTAGTTCAAAATTTCATAAGCATGCACTTAAGGCTTAATCACATAAAAATACACCATTTGAGGCATCAAACCAACAATCTATTAAAATGATGGAATAAAAATGGTTTAGCTGCTGCCCAAAACAGGGCAGCTTCTAAAATTATCTTTTATCATGAAATTTTGATGCCAAATCAAAGAGAAATTAGCAAACAAGCACATATTCTCATCATATAGGTTTTAAGGCTTCAAAATAACATTTTTAGATATTAATCTTCATCCTCAAGCTCTCAAATATATGAAAGACATAAACTCTCCATAAGAACACCATTGGCATAGCCATACATGTGATGTTTAGGAGGATGAACTCTCATATACTCTTGAACTCAAAGTATCCGGTATTTTAAAGGTGTGAGTTACAAAATCATTATCACCAGCAAAGAAGATTGTCAAATCCATTTTCTAGCCTTTAAATCCACAAAGAACCAAACACCATCGAGACCCTCTATAGGCATAGCCATACATATGGGGTTTGGTATGGTTCCTCATGACTTTAGGCTTTATTATTAATGAAACTCAAGGAACAAGTTCAAACAATGAATAATACATAGATGTCATCATAGTAAGATGTTTAAAATCATCATCTAGCATTGAAAACATGCATAACCAATTCACCATCAAGCCACTCATGTAGGCATAGCCATTCTAATGGTCTTTGGTGTTGATTTCCATGTATTAAGGCTTGAATCATCAAAGAAACTCAAAAACACCTATTAACTTTCAAAACTTTAAATATCTTCTTTGTGAAAACTTGACTAAGGTTCTTTTAGGCATTTTATCAAACATTTGGTATGCTACTCAATGGTTTTTAATGTGCAGGAAACATCACCGACACAAAATATCACCAAAAGCATGATTTTTCAAGTTTTTAAGCATTACAAATGAAGGAATATTGATATATATGGACCAAGCACTTAAATTTCATCAAATATCAACCAAAAACTCTTCAAAAACATGACTTAAAGGTGGTTGTTGATACATGGCCAAAAATACATGTATATGCACCAAACATGATGATTTTCAAGCTTTTAAGTCTAGAAACCAAGGAAACTCATATGTATATGAGTTAAACATGTTCAAATCACCAAGTTGTAAGCTCCAATACCCTTTAGAAGCCACTAAGTTATTTAAGTTATATCGAGCTAAGGGTTTTGACGAGTAACAAATTAATTTTTAATAAAATCTTTTGTGTGGACTAATAGTTTGTTCAACTGTTTGTTCTCATTTGCACTAAATCACAATATAAGCACGTTCATGAGAATTGAATCATATGATTTTCCTTTGTTAAACAAATTCTCTAAAATGTTTTTATATATCTTGTATATATAATCCCAAGGAAAGAACTTTTTCATAAGAGAATCTATGATTCTAAGAAATTCTCTCACAAAAAAGGCGTATTAGAAGCATAAGAAGGATGCATCTATGTCATTAGAAGGATATCAAGCCATCAAAAGGATCATGAGCATATCAGAAGGATGATTGGTCTAGAAGACTTTAACCAAAAAGACGATCTTCAGAAATATGATCTTCATGAAGTACCTTAATCTCAAAGCTTTCTCTGCACGATTCATAGATCATTCCTAAAGGTCAAACTTGACAAGAGAAGATCCAAAAGAAACGCTAACAACTCTAAAAAGTTGGTGGTCCCAAATAGCTAGTTTTCTTCTCCAATGATATACTTATTTATTGAGAAAGAAAGCAACCTACTTCTTTCTCCAATCTTAGACTAGTGGATCAAAAGGCTCTGGGCTCAAGGTCTGAAGTCTTAACGGCTAGATTTTGATGTCTATATAAACCTTGAAGACGATAAAGAAGTTGTTGGAACTCTATGCATTTGAATATCTTATCAAGCTTTCATCTTTTTTAACCTTCTAAACATCCAAAAAGTTACTTGTTGTAACTTCTTGTGAAGAAAACTCCTCATTTGGTTTGTAATCGCCAATATACTCCTAGTCAGATTACTGAGAAGTCACTCCACATTGAACTTAATAGTTTCATACACCTTAAGTGATTTACTGTGAGTGTTGTTCAAACACAAACTTTCAAATCTATCTTTGTAACTTGACCTAGTAGTGGTCATTATGAGCTTAGAGAGGCTAGGATAAAATACTACTTGTTTATTAGCTTGGAGAGACTATGATAAAATACTACTCTATTTGATTAGCTTGAAGAGGCTAGGAAAAACTGCTCGGTTGTAAGCTTGGAGAAGCTTGCACTAAAGAATACTCATGACTATAAATCTCGACTAGTTGTTGGGGATTGGATGTAAGCAAGTGGTTTGGGTGAACCAGTATAAAATCTTCTTATGTGAATCTTCTATCTCTTACACTTTTATTGTTTTTATAACTTGTGTATCATTCTATGTGTTTAATCTTTTTATTGCTTAACAAAGTTATTGTAAATACAATAACTTCTATATCTAACATAAAACGCTTCCACCTTCCAAGTCCAAATACTTAAGAAAGTTTATTTAAGTTTTCAGGAATAAAAAGTTTTTAGAAGCATGATTCAACCCGCCTTTCTCGTGCTACTTCCACCTTCACAAGTATCAACTTATAAACACAAAAATAAGGAATCAAACATTTAGCCCTTGGACATGGCTGAAAATAAGAGAAAAAGAATAAGAGTTTCCATTCACCAACATGAAGATTTGAGCACAAATCTATCATGCATGAGATAGGCAAGCAAACAATGATAAATACAACCACAAAACTTGTCAAAAGAAAGATTACGCCATTAGCCCCTTAAGTAGCTATGAGCTTCATGAAGAAGAACAAGAAGCTAAACTTTTAACACATCTAAGAAAACAATGCTCTAAGCTTCAAAGAATCAAAGTAAGTACTTTAAACTTTCAAAACTTAAAAGAAAACATGAAACCCCAAGATTTTCATAAGCTTTAGAGGACCCTCAAAGAAAAGTTCAAAATGTGGAAATATGAATTAAAAGATTTGATGAACACAAAAATCACAAAGAACACATGCATGGAGCCTAAAAGTTGAAAAAGAAAAACACTACATGATTATGGAGCTTTGAAACTCGAAATTGGAGGGGCTAAAACTATAGCTCCTTCAAGCTTTTCTCTTGTCTTTTGAGGTTTATTTACAAGCTAACAGGGTGAGAGTTGATGGTGTAACATCCCTACTTTCTTAAACATAGCGTAATAGAAACTTTGAATTGTTTATCTTAGGCAGTGTAAGAATTTTTCAGGCAGTACTATGCCCTGACGATCCTTATGCTTTGAACTATAGGATAACGTAACACTACCACTAAAAATATGGCATCGCCATATGTTAAAAATTGGGAAATTATGAAAATGCCACTATAAACTTTTGTTATCTGTAGGGTTGCCTAGAATTTTTTAAAAAATGACATTTATATCCCTACATCTGTAAAGTTAGCAGAATAAAGCTGTAAATGGAGCAGAACCATGTGGCGGGATCGTAGAGGTCTAAATCCCAGCCGATTGAGCCATGGAGGCATCCATATGTGTAATGACGTAGGGTGTCCTTAAACTTACTCATAATTACGAAAATGATATTAATTGCTGAAAATAGAAAATATATCAAAAACTTCGGCAAAAAATACTAAAAAGGGCCTTCAGATGGTTAAAAGGACTGTAACATCCCGAACCTTAAGGATAGGTTAGGATAGGAGAAGTTCGGACCCGATACAAGGACAATATAGTAATTAGATAACCCATAGAGAAATCAAGGGTGAGGTTGTCATCATTGGATAATAGTGGTAAGATTGTACTAAAGGCTTTATCATTGTTAGGAAGGGCAACAGTAGAAATTTTATATTTTCGGAGATTACATGGGTTTCAAAATATGGGTAGGCAACTAAAATGCTTGTACAAACTTTAGATTAAGGTTTTCTAACCATGGGTTAGACAAGAGTGTGAGAACACTCAAATTTGATATCCAGACACCTTGAATTAATCCTCAAGGGTCCTACATTATTTTTAAGTTTCTAGAAGAAATAACTGCTATAGAGACTAAGTAGACATGCTCTTAGAGTAGCTAGAATATGTGGTCTAAAGCGGGCCACATGGCTCAATTACATGGCGCAATATGAGCCACGCATCTAAACTACCAAGCCTCCCTTATTTTTACGCTCTCCTCCTCCCTCATTATTGAGCCACCAGCACCACCCTCTTTTCTTCCTCATTTTCTTCTCCACCTCCCCTATGGCTATGAGCTTCAAGCTCATAGTTCATGGCCTTCTTGGCCTCAAATCCTCTTGCTCCTTTTATAAAAATTAATCTTCATCCTCTTCACTACAAAACCCCTCTAACAATTTCATGATTACACATCAAATGGAGCCTCCCCACATTCATATGAGCTGCTGCCATGGTGGAAGAAGAAGGCTAGGAGTTAGTTCTTGGCTTACTTGCTTCTATGGTTTCAAGGATTTTGAAGTAGGTAGCTCAAATTCTTGGTTATTTGGTGTGTGTTTTGATTATATGGCTGCCGTTCTCTTCTTATGCTATGCTTGGTTCATGGTTGTATGATGGTGCTATGATGTTTTTTTAGTGATTTGTAATGGAGAAATTTAGTTTGGGTTGAGGAATTGAGCAAAAACACAAAGGAAATCCCAAATAGGTTTGATGTGGTTGAAAAATCATACGACTATCCATACTGTGAAGCATACAGCTTTACCTACAGACATTAGACTTTGATGAAACCAATTTGAAACTAAACATTTAGATCTTTCTAACCATATAAATTATAAAGCCATTGGTTTAGTATTAAGTGAGATATGATTTTTTGAAGTTTACCTTAGATTTCTATCTCTGGATCTAACCAGAGTAGCTTGTGTAGGGCATAACTCGTCCTATATAATTTCAAATTGAGTGTAACCAATTTTTTTAGAAAACTTATACATAGAGAAATATCCCATAAAAATTTTAGAGCCAAATGTCATCCCATTACTCTCAATAATTCATTGAATTTGCCCCATTTCCTAACCAGGCTAGAATAGGGTAACTTATGTTAGCCAATTTCAAGAGCTTATAACTTGAGCTCCGCTTATTCAAAAGAAATGAAACTACCTGGAAATGAAAACTAATTCCGTTAGCTTTAATACGATATAGTTTTGTACAAATCCAAGTTTATTCCTATTTTTAGTGAATTTTTACTTTTCAGTGTGAAAATCTACCTAGCTACTGAACAAACCTAGATAAATCTATAATTTCTTGAGTAATACTCACCAAATTCTTATGGGACCAAAGAGGTTAAAAACTGAATATATAATACTTTAACATATTCAAATTTTAGATTTAAATGAGCTAAGCAAAAATTATGGCATAATTTACAAAACCGGGCAGAATTGAATGTAGTTGGCGAAATTCCTAATCTAAAGAATTTTACACCCTAGTACATACATGGACTTAACTCAAGTTTAAATGTTGTAGAATTTGTATCAATGTTTGAAAGATTGATAAATTGTATTGGTTATATTGCTGTGACTGATTTTCTAATTGAATGGCACTATTAATGGGAAAACGGACTTGATTTGTTATACTGCTGAAATTTTGGCAAAACTTATGTGATATGCATATAAATTTCTATATTACTCAAGTTTAATTGATCATGGCATATAATCTATAAGGACTATGTGAACTCCATGTACTTACTCATGAAAACCATGATAGTATCATTTATGTCATGTATATATGGAAACCATGCATGCAAGAAGTGGATTTAGCATGATGTAAAGTATATGAGTAAGTGAAATGCATATAGCATATGCATGCATAAGCATGTCCAAAGAAAAGAATGAAAATTATAAGAACTTGCAAAAGAGATGTACCGGGCCTCCACTTAGCAGTGGGTTAGGGTGGTACTGTCTAAAGCTTAGGCCAACCCCCAACCAGGTTTAAGGGAAATAGACTGGTGTGAAGGTCAGGGAAAGCAAACCCGTCACTCATGTATAGGTATGAGCTCGAACCTAAGAAGTAGGTTTTTATCTAGAGATGAGAGAGGCCATTCACCTCCAGGGGACTAAGTACAAAGAAGCAAGATCAAGTTACAAGTTAAAGAAAGAGATAACTAAAGTCAAGTACGCTTGTATAAAGTCGAGTACAAGCATTTGCATATGCATCTTCAAATATCTCATTATGTCATATTGTTATTATGATTCTTATTGGAGTATATTATGTTAATGTTGTTATTATGTTTGCTATAGAATATGCCAAGTGATTGTTAAAGGATAACCCGCTTCGAGAAAGTTATTTTCAACTTAAAATGGAACAACTACTTATGTGTTTGTACTCATGCTTTCATAATAAACCGAAGTAGCTGGAATGTTTATGATGACACCCTATATGAATTGTGATTTGAGTTTATCTATCAAGAACCTTAGGTTCTCACTACCTGCTTGTATGTATTTTCATAAACATTCCAATACTTAAGCTAGAGTTCAAGGGTGAAGCAGAGTATTAAGACATTCATTGTGAAAACCCGAGCGTAAGCCAGTCCGGGAGACTATTGAAGCCAGCTAGTGATCAGTGGAAGCGACAACTGTAGTTTTGAAATGACTTCTGTGCATAGTATCAGTTACAATTACTTTTAAGTTGTAGTTATTTTATCTTATATGTACAGAAATCTAGAATCTATGAACCATTATTCTGTAATAAAGTATACCATTAAAGGGTCATACATTATATTTTCCTTATTCTAAATATTTCATAGCACCATGGCAACCTCTTAGTATAACTCCATAAATCCAGCATGGCTTATATGATAGAGGATGCTACAAATGGTGCTTGATGGTGGTTTAGGATTCATAGTATAGGGTTTAGGGTGCTTGATGCTGGTGGAAGTTAACAGAGGTTTGATGGTGTTTTCTTAGATTTTTCTAAGTGTAAGGTTTCAAAAGCAATCTCAACTCTCCTCTGACCTTGACTGCATGAAAATGGCCTTTCTAAAGTGGATGAGGGTGTATTCTCGTGGTCTTATTTATAAAGGAAAGGGTTACGGTTAGTTAAGATTAATAACTTGATTAGTTTTTACTTAATTAGTTGGTTAATTTATTTAATTATCAAGACTATCATTAATTAACTTAGAAGCTTCGTAAATATTATTTAGAGACTTATTAGAATGATAATCATATGAGTCATAATGAATTAAGAGAGTATTATATGAGTTACTTATCAATTAGTTCAAATATGTTAATTTGACCTTAACTAGTTAAGCTTGTTTATGATGAATTACTTCAAATAATTAGTAAATGATAAAATTTCTCTAATCTACTATTAGAATAAATTTTATATATGTATATTAGAGGGTTATGTGCCCTTAAGTAAAATTTTAACCCTAATTTCTAATTTTTAGGATTTTTGAATATTTATTTACTAAATTAGGATAAATTGGTTCATTAAATTATCAAAATATTAATTTATTTTAATTTTAATCTTTGGAAAATATTATTACGTGGCATCAAATGGGTTTACATGAATTTGGGTGGTTAGAATGTATTCAGGTGTGTTCAACACATTAAATGTAGTCAAAAAGGTAATTTTGACAATGTCATCTTAATCCTTTTAATAATTCTTCAAGTTTCTTCATTCTTCTTCAATTCTCTCTATTTTTATTATGAAATTCTGATTATTTAGGATTTATTTAAGTGTTAATTCGGCCATTACAAATCCATTGGCCACTAGTTGTATTTTTGTGCATTTGTATACAATTTTATAGCTTAATTAGTTAATTTACTATCTATAATTTATATATTAATTTATTGCTTCATAAAATAATCATTCCATGTGAAAATATGATGAAGATGGTGTGAATTAGGGCTGGAATAGGCTGAGTAAGTTTTTGACTTATTAAATATGGTAAAAGGAAATCTTTGAAAATTCAAAATTATCTTAATTTACTTGATTAAGTTAAATTTTTTAATTAATAAAATATTCACTATTCATCACATGGCTTATGTAGATTTGGTGTCATGGTGATTAGTGAGTAATTAGTGAGATTAATTAAAGATTAATTGATTATCTAGATGATTAAGAAGTTAGTTAGATGATTTTTGCTTAATTAGGCCTAAAATCAACTAATTAGGCCCATTAGTATTTTAGCCAATATTCATGGCCCATTGTGAGGCCCAAACTCAAGGTCCTCTTGGTCCATGGCTGGAACTACACTAAAACATTGTGCCACAGTAAGTTAAAGCAATTTTATATGGTTTTCGGGACGCTTTTTTTTTTTTTAAATCTCGGATGGTTATTTTTGTGTAATTATGCAAATATTTTTCAAATTTGTTAAAAATTGATATTTATCTTGAAAATTAATTTTAAAATATATTTATAATTTTTTTGAAAATTTTCAAAGTCTTTCGTGTTTTTTTTTTGACCTTTTGTAAGCCTTTTAGTGTTTTTTTTTTTTATATATTTTCCAACGGAGTTTTTGCTGTATTTTTTATTTTCTGTAACTAATGACATTTCCATTATTATTAGCAAGTCCAAGGACATCTCATATCATTTTACATTTAGATACCTCCATAGGTCAATCGGCAGAGATTTGGGTTGATATGGCTTCGTTATTTCACTCAATTCTATTAAAACACATTTTCTGCTAATTCTTATGATGTAGGGATCTAAATATAATTTTTTAAAAGTTAAGGGACCTAGTTGTAATTAAAATATGGGGTCTAAGCATAATGATTAAAAATATTGGGTAATTCTATAGATAATAAAAGTTCATACTATAAGGATATTTTTGTAATTTTGTAATTTTCTAATTTTTAGTATATGACAATGCTATATTTTTAACGACAATGTCACACTATCTTATAATTCTTAGTGTGAGGATCGTCATGACATATTGTTGTTTGAGAAATTCTCATACTATCTAAGTGAAATAAATCAAAGTTCTGATTATGCTATATTCAAATAAACGGGAATATTATATTTCTCCCCTCCTTTCAAGAAATTTCATTCTCAATATTTGGTTAATTCTTTACAGATTAACTTACTATACTGTTATACTTGTTTTACTTTTCTAGATTAACAATAATTAATCTAATTTTGGTGTCTTGAGAGTGATTTTTACTCTTTATGATCTTTCCAGGTTTTTGTGTATTAAGAATAATTTGAAAGTTGATATTCTTAAGTGAATTTCTTAGTAAACTCTGCTTTAAACTTTTTGCCCTTAATTCTTAACTCTAAGTTTCTTATTATGTTTTAAGTCTTATGGTGACTTATTCAAATATTTCAAGTTTTTGGCGAGCTTATAAGCTCAAATCTTCTTATCCTAAATCTTTTTGTCCTACTTATATTAAAGGGCTTAAGGTTATAAAATAATCTTTGAGTATTCATAAATAACTAGATTGGTTCTATTCCTAGACCTAGCATAATTTTTTACACTACAACTTATCAACCTTAAGGGTATCATCTTCCTAAATATTAAATTTGAGAATTTTAATCGCCTAATCATCCAACACTTATGGAAAGATAAAACAAAACATTAGTCAAAAAACAATTTACACAAATTAGATATCACATATTCCACAAACTATTTTCAAGTCAATAAAATGCATTTCAGGGAACAATTCACATAGTCAAGCATCTTAAGTTTCATATAAACAAGCCCAAGTAAAATCACATTTTCAATATCAAGTTACTAACTAGTTTCAAAGCAATTAATAATTCAATCATGGATGTCTACGGAGAAACACAAACAATCTTGTATCGACGCTATTTTAGCCACTTTATTTCTTCCTAGTTTAGGGGAAAAGTTACCTCTTATTCATTATCTAGTTATTGCTTTGATTCCTCCTAGAATCTTTCCTAGTTAGTTGGCTCAGTTTCATGCCCACCTATAGCAAAGACTCTTCCTTTGGCCTAATGCTTTTGGCTAAAGTTTTCTTTCTTTTTTTTTTTTCTATGGGCATTTACGTGCAAAGTGCTTAGGTTTACCACAAGTGAAACAAATTCCTCCTTTCCCTTGCAGACATGGCCTATTGCTATGGTATCTCCTACAATTTGAATAGGTAGGAGCTAGTGCAAGTGCAGCTTGTTGCTGAGAATGTAGAAGGGGTTTGTCCCTATTCTAATTCAGATTTCAATTCCTATTCTTTTGGAATCGTGGTTGGGTCAACCTGTTCCTATCTTCTTCCCTCTTCCCCTTAAACATATTCTAGCATTTTGCTGCTAGATCATTCAGATTCTACTCAGCTATCTTACATTTGTTCACCAACAAAGCATAATTTCTAATTTTCATAGGACTTACAACATTCTTAATCTCAGGTTTTAGGCCAGATTCAAATTTCATTGCTTCCCAAGATTCATCCAAGTTAAACTTCAAATAGGAGGAGAACTTGGACAACCCTTCAAATTTGGATACATACTACCCAGCAGTCTTGTTTCCCTGCCTTAGCTGTAGGAACTCAGTTTCCTTTTGATTTCTTACATTTACTAGAAAATATTTTTCCAAGAAAATAGCTTTGAAAATTTCCCAAATTAGTGGAGTCTCTTGTGCCTGCAGCAAGGCTTCAGTTCCCATCCACCAGTGCTTAGCTTCACCAATAAGCATATAGGTGGCATAAGTCACCTTCTGCTTAGTAGTGCATGCCATAGCCTCAAAACTTTTCTCCATCTACGTCAACCAACTCTTGCCTATGGTAGGATTATATTCTCCTCTGAATGGTGGGGACTGCTTCTTCTTAAATTCAATCAACCCCAAGAATTAAGGATTCAGACCCAGAACATCTCTATTAGCAAATCCATGGCTATTGCCATTTCCATTTCAAGCTCTATACTCATCTAATCATTGCAACATCCTATTAGTGAGTATTATCTGCTCCCTCATTGCGGCAGCCTTATTCTCTATGGCATTTCTATCTTCACCTCCTTCATTAGTATTGATAGATATCCCATCTTGGCGACATGCTATTTTTGTATACATAGTTAGTCATATATTGAAGTGATTGGGCCCAATACTTCTACTTAGCAGCTAGAAACAAATACCACACAAAATAGAGATGCAAAACAAAGCCCCTTATAGAGAAATATGACATGCTTAAAACTCTACCAATGATAGTTGCCTTCTGAGGAAACCGGGCTCTGACACCACAATACAACACCCTATTAGCTAACTATTATCTTATCATTTATTTTACTTTTGATAATAATTAACTAGCAGGATACTACTAACTATCTACCTTAGTTTTTCCAAGGTAATTTTTTTTTGGCTGATCATGGTTTTTACTTTATTTTACTAACTCAACATAGCAGAAATAAGACTACAGCATACTAGTCAGTATATCCCACAGCTTAGGCAACCATCATATAGTAAAACATGCATCATAATTGCTAGAGCATCATAAGGGTTACATAAGTACCATTACAAAATACATAGCCTAAATACAAAAAAAAGGTGCCCTATACTACAAGTTATTAATAATAACAATAGTAAGCATGCAGTCTAAAACCAACAAATTGACTTGCTAGTAACAAAGACATATTCTACGGCCACGCCTATCTCAATAGTTGTCATAATTCGTGCCATCTGGAAACACCAGAGAAAGCAAGTGAGAGCAATCTCCCAATAAGGTGATGTTCCTAACAGAGTCCAGCTTCATCCCAAAAGTTCTATGAATAAGGCTGGAATCCAGTAATATATAGAGTAACATAATAAATTATACATAACATTGTCAAAACATTTAGCAGCAAAGTGTGACATAAATAAACCATAAATAGTAATTTAAGAGCAATGACAACATAAATTATCATTTCCAGTCATTTCATAGTCTCAAGCAAGATGGCAGTGCATAGTCATAAACATAAACAACAAAGCTGCAACATAAATATCATAATCGTCAATATAACTTATAAATAATGGCAAGTATACTATCAAATTCCATTTTGCTACTTTTTTTTTTTTTTTTTATCTTTTCTAATTGCTAAAGTCTGCAGCATCTTCTATAGTAAATTCAGATCGACGAGAGCTCTTATTGCTAGAGCGTCTCCTAGTTAGATCAACAAATACACCACTTGCCCACTGTGAAGTGGGGCCGATGTATCACCATAGGTCAATACACAACCTGTCCACTGTGAGGTGGGGCTGATACACTATGATGAACCATTGCTAGATAATGACAATACCACTTATGCACTATAAGTTAAGGCCGATAAGTCACCAACTGAATATACCACTTGTTTGCTATGAGGTGGGGCTGATATATTCACTTCATAGCTCTATTTTCCACAGTATAGCCACAAGGCAAAATATAACATATATGGAGCATTTACACATAGTCTTGCCATCAATTTATCATCAAACATATTGTGCACATATTTATTTCAAAGAGCTTGTAACATCCCCATATGATGTTATAGGAAATAATGAAAATGTCTTTGGGCAAACTTTTATTATTCACAATCTTGCCCCTGAACTTTTTAAAAAATGACCTTTAGGTCCTTATATCAATTGGATTATCAGAATAAGGTTTTAAACAAAGCAGAATTGCGTAGCAAAAACATAGAAACCTAAACCTCAACTGATTGAGCCACGGAGGTATCCATATGTGAAATGACATGGGATGCCCCTAGGTTTACCCATAATTACGAAAATGCCATTAGCCATAAACGACAAAAACCAGAAAGGCCCTCAACTTGCAAAACGTTTAATTTACACTGTTAATCGATTTATTCAATTTTATTGAATCTTTAAGCTTGATTAGAAATTAATTAAAGGTTGATCAAGAGTTAATTAGATATTAGATTAGAGATAATTAGAATAGAAACATATAAAATTTCACAAATTTCTTCAAAACCGTTTTACCGATTCGAAGGAAATTGGTAAGATTATGACATTTTAAACTGTCGGAATCGAACCAATAGAATTTCAACTCATAAACCCTACTTTAAGTGGCTGAGAACTCAGCCACTTAACCCCTAAAAGTGGCGCAAATAAGGCCACAAGAAAGGAGGAAGCTTGGCTGAATTTCAGCCATATATGCTCAACCAATCACAACCTTTCTCCATGCCTTTATATACACACTTCCTTTCCTTCATTCAACCATTTTCCTGCGCCTCCTCTCCTCTATCCAGCTCTCTCCTTCTCTTCTTCACCCACCCAACTCCATCAAACTATCAAGTTCAACCAGGTTTTGTTCATCCAAGTTCCAAAATCAAGCCAAATCACATATAATAAAAGGTAGGATTCCAATTCTTGTCTTGATTTTCTGATTTAGGTGGCCAGTGGTGGTTTATTTTCTCAATTTTTGATGTATTTATTGAATGATTATGATGATATATGGCTGGATTATTGGCTGTTTGTGAGGTTAAATTCGAATTGGAAGCAAGAAAGGATGAAAATAGGAATAGCTAAAGGGCTAGAGAACCCAAAACCCTTGGCAGTCCGTACGGCGGAGTGTACAGCTCTGCTTATCGCCAATTAAATTCAATGAAACTATTTTTATATGAAACTAGACATCTAGGGATTTCCATACATATATTATATAAGGCTTTTGGATTAGTATTGGGAGAGTTATGAATTTTTGAATTTCAACCTAGGTTTTTGACTTTGATTCTGGGCAGACTGGGTTTTTCAGAGTAGAACTCGCCCTATACTACTTGAAAATGAATGAAACTAACTTTGTTAGAAATCTCATAGGAGAATGTCCCATAAAAATTTCAGAGTTAGATAACGTCCCGTTTGCTCCCAGTGATCCAAGAAAGTTGCCTTATGTCCAAACTGGGCCAGAACAGGGCAATTCAGGAAAGTCAGAATCCAGGGTCTATAACTCGAGTCCTACTAAGTCAAATGGAATGGAACTTTTCATAAATAAAACTCTGCCCTGTTAGCTTTAATATAAGACCAATTTCATATGATTTGGATCAGTTTTCTATTTTTAGTGAATTTTTATGTTTAAGTGTGCAGTTCTAGTCAGCCACAGGGCAAGCCGGGATAAAATCTAAATAACTTGAGCTATGCTTATCAAAATTAGATAGGACCAAAGAGGTTAGAAAATAGACATATAATACTTTAACATATCCAAAATTGAGATCCAAATGAGTTAAAATGAATTTATGGCCTAAGTTACAAAAATCGGGCAGAATCAAAGGGAAGTGGCAGAAAACTAATTCGAGACCAAGGTTATGAAACTTTGTTTGATTATTGGAGCATCTATACCTTGCATTGATGTTTTGTATGAATGATTATTTGGTGGACTGGTACTATTCATAGGGAAGCGAACTTGATTCGTTATGCTGCCAAAATTCCGGTAGAAATATGTGAATTATATGAATGTGATAAACATTTATGTGTTATGCTCATAAGATTCATATATGCAAGGATGATTTAAGTAAGATATGAATATATTGATTGTGGGTCCCTTCACCTGGAGGCAGTTACAAGATCCCTCCTTGTGAAGGTAGTTAAATAAGATAAAATATGGGTCCCTTCACTTGGAGGCAGTTGCACTTTGAATCCCTCCCTGTGAAGGCAGCTAAAACTTTTGGATCCCTCTATATTGGAGGCAGATGGCCAACTGAGTCCCTCCGACCTAGAGGCACGTGGGTCCCCTTGTGGGTGAGTTGGTGTGACGACGGTCACGAGTCGAGCTGACGAGCTCACTCCAAGGCCAGGCTACCCAAGGGCAATAAAGGCTAAAGAATAAAGATTAAAGCATATGCAAGCATCCCACTCACATGAGGCATGACATCGACCCAGCTAGTGTGAGTATAGGGGATAGGGCTTATATGAGACATGGCATGACCTAACTAGTGTAAGTACCGAATAAAGGAATATGATAAAGGTGTGTATAGATTTTATGTTTTCAGTATATTGGTGCTATTATAAGTTAACATGTTTCAGTTATTACTCATAGTATAATTCATGAATTGATTCTGTATTGGCTTGCTCAAATCACAAGTGTATGAATAAAATGAACATTGCTTCGGACAGTATGTTTTCGAACTGTAAAATTTAAACAGCTTGTATAACATGTTCACCTTTTTCATAATAAATCGAAGTAGCTGGAGATGACAATGATGACATTATGTATGATAGTGAATGAATCCTACTGAGGATTTATAATTCTCACTCCTATTTTCCGTGTTATCTCCAGATAGCTCGAAAGATTTTGAAGACGGCTGAAGTTGTTGTGAAATAAGGTCCGCTCAGGTAACAATAACAACTCTTGAGTGTAGTGCTATGACTTAAGCATAGTACTATACTTGGGAGGGTGTTACAGAGCTCATCATATATCTGTCATCAAGTGCGCATAATATGGTCAAACATGATGATTTTCAAGCCTTTATGATTAGTAATGAAAGGAACTCATGTGTATATGAATTAAGCATGTTCAAATCACCAAGTATCAACTTAAAAACACAAAAATAAGGACTCAAACATTCAGCCCTTGGACATTGCTGAGAATAAGAGAAAAGGAATAAGAGAAAATAAGCTTCTATGCACCAACATGAAGATTTGAACACATGAACCTATCATGCATGAGATAGGCTTGCAAACAATATGAAAGATACAACCATAAAACTTATCAAAAGAAAGATTACGCCCTTAGCCCCTTTAAGTAGCCGTGAGCATCATGAAGAAAAATAAGAAGATAGACATTCAATATATCAAAGAAAACAAGACTCCAAGCTTCAAAGAATCAAAGTATGTACTTTAACCTTTCAAAGCTCAAAAAGAAAACATGAAACCCTAAGGTTTTCACAAGCTTTAGAGGACCTCAAAGAAAAGTTCAAATATGGAAATATGAATTAAAAGCTTTGATGAACACAAAAATCACAAAGAACACATGCATGGAGCCC
Source organism: Pterocarpus santalinus (assembly GCA_031439595.1). Lineage (NCBI taxonomy): Eukaryota > Viridiplantae > Streptophyta > Magnoliopsida > Fabales > Fabaceae > Pterocarpus > Pterocarpus santalinus. The sequence goes on along the minus strand of CM062523.1, from coordinate 40,672,699 downwards.
AAAAGTTGGAAAAGAAAAAGCTTACGTGATTATGGAGCTTTGAAACTTGAAATTGGAGGGGCTAAAATTGCAATTTCTTCAAGCTTTTCTCTTTTCTTTGGAGATCTATTTACAAGCTAAAAGGGTGAGAGTTGACAGTGGTTTAGGGTGTAGGGTTTAGGGTGCTTGATGGTGGTGGAAGTTAATAGAGGTTTGATGGTGTTTTTTTGTGTTTTTCTAAGTGTAAGGTGTAGAATGTAACACCTTACCAGATAAAGTACTATGCTCAAGTTATAATAAATTATCTGATAGATGATTACGTGTAGTACTGGTTAAATTCTATTTTCTGTATTATTATTAGTTACCCATATAAAAATGCTTAATCGCGTAACAAAAATTTCTGCGTGACGGCGGGATAAATGCTAGTTAATCAGTATACTGTAAATAATGTAACATAAATAAAAATACAATAAGGACAGAACTACTGCAAAAGGGCATCATAAATATATACATAGACATCTGATTTTAAAGTTTATCAAAATGATATAGGGTAACAAAATGAGACCGCTAATACAAAACAAAACGGCTAGTCTCTATGAATAGTACCCCAAATGTTCCCCATGGGACATTTCATGTATATCTCCTAACATTTACCCGTTTTTCCATGGCCCAAACTGCCAAAAGAGGGCCATTCTGGACATCAACTATTGCTGCAGCATGCACGCTATCTAAACAGAATCTGAAGAAAGGAAACTGTTCACCATGGTGGCGTCTGCTAGAGGGTGACCCACATTAGGAGCAGAGGACGAGGAAGAAGAACTAGCCGCCTCGGACGGATCCTCCTCTGAGATCGAGGCTGATAATATCGGCTGCGGTGGTGAAGCAGGAGGGCCACAGGAACGTGAGCTGCTGCTGTTGCTGGTGTTGCTGCTAGTGGTGGTGGAAATGGATAGGCCATGTGAAGAGCTATGGCAATGTAGGGGACAGCAGGATCAAAAAGAGGATGCATAAGCTGGACAGCGAAATCTCTCTGGAAGAAGAAATAGAGGCGGAACTGACATCGGCTGGATATATATATATATATATATATATATATATATATATATAATCCAAGAACGGGTCAAGGTGTATATGTAGCTTAGGGAACTCAATGAATAGCACTCTGGTCGTTGCGTGCTCCATGGTCTGAGAATGACGCGAAACGTACAATAGGGTGAGAAATAAATATTTCTCAATAGGAATTCCTAGTATCTATACATCTATCATCACTGTCATTCCCAGTTGTTTCGGTCGTGCAATAGTTGTCAAATAGCATGGTACAATGATAATATTTAACTTAAATACTTGTTTGTAAAGCATACACTGAAACAAATTCAATTTTAGTTAACAGATACACTAATGCACTCAAACAATAATCATAGTGGAGCAATAGCATGTTAAGAATAATAAATAGAGATCTAAAACAATCAATTAAGAAACATCACACTGTATATGTGAATGTGAAATTTAGAAAATGCATCTTATCCTTGAAGGCTTTCGCCTATTAGATCTTATTTCCATCCTTGGTCCCCTGGGAGTCATTGGCCATATACTCCTAGGTAATAGTCCGCTTTTCATAATTGAGCTCGTTCCTATACAGGATTGCCGGGTTTACTTTTCCCGACCTTTCTACTGATCTATTCCCCTTAATTTATTCTGGGGCTGGCCCAAATGATATGGAATCCTTTATAATATCATGAGATGAGTGCACATCTAACTTGATTCTTCAAATATCATGTATTCATGCTATTATAAATTTCACAATATATGAACTTCTTACTGAAATTTTGGCAGCATAACGGATCGAGTCCGCTTCTCATGAATAGTGCCAGACAATCAGGACATTTAAATCATTAGTAAACTCAATATAAAACATCATATTCATACCAAGAATATAACAATATTGTTAAGTGCAAGATTTAGAATCTCAAGTATCGATCCATCTTGCAGGCTTTTAATTTTTATTAAGGTTCCCGAGTTCGACTTTCAATATCTAACGGGTTCCAAGTTCCATTCTTATATAGGTTCCGACTTCCCTACATTATGTTCGGTCTTCCGAGATTACATCATTCTCGACGTCCGGGGTTGTGCGACTTCCGACCTTACCCCACCATTGGTCTTCTGAGACTTGATAAGTATGTTTCTAAATCCCGAGCTTCCTATTTACTGAGTCCCGAGTTCAACATCAAATATGCCCGACCTAGCTCTCTCTACTAAGTTCCGAGTATAGTCTTAAAACATACCCGATATGGATTCCTATTCACTAAGTCCGAGTTCAATCATCCAATAAATCCCCCAAATTCAACCTTAAGTATACACTTCCGGGTTCATCCTTACATACTCCCAACCTAGTTTTCTGTTTTACTAAGTCCCGACTTCAATTTCAAGTATTCTTGACCTAGTTCCTTAAGGTTAGAGTTCAGTTTTAAGTGTACTGACCTAGCTCTCTATTCAGTAAACCCCGACTTCTGCTATTAACTCAAGTTATTTGTGTCTTATCCCAGACTTGTCCTATCTCTAGCCAGAATTACACTCTTATGGGGGAAAATTCACTAAAAATAGAAATATGGGTGAAATCATGTGAAATTTACATCCATGTAAAGCTAACAGAACAAGCTTTCAAATGAATTAAGTTTCATATCATTTGGATGAGTATAATTTGATATATAAATTCTGAAACTTGACCTTACTGGACTACTCGGTTCTAACCTGGATTGAATATAGGGCAACTTTCTCGACTTACTGGGAACAAATAGGACATTATCAAATTTGGAAATTTTTATGGGATATTCTCCTATGTGTAAGCTTTCTAACAAAGTTGGTTTCACTCAATTTGGAGTTGTATAGAGTGAGTTACACTCTTCTCAACTCATACTGTTCGAGTGGAAGTACTGATTCGTAGGTTTAACTTCAAAAATTCATAACTAATTCTATACTAATCCAATGGCCTTATATATATGTATTGAAAGCCCTAGATGTCTAGTTTCATATAAAAATAGTTTTATCCAATTTAAACGGCGGTAGGCAGAGCCATACACTCTGCCGTACAGACCGCCGAGGAAAAACCCTAACAGCTTCTAGGTTTGTCTCCATCCTTCAAGCTATTTGCTCTTAATTCCAATTTTAATCACAACATACATGGAAAACTATTCATAAACCATCATCATCATTCTATATAACATCAATATTTCAGATTATACATGCTCACCATGCAGCCCCAAATCAAAGAAAACAAGAAGAAAAGTAGGATTTCCTACCTTGTTTAATTCAATTTATGTTGATTTTGTGCCTTTGATGGAAGCAACTTGTGTTGAGACTTGAAGAAGAGATGAAAATGGAGTGGAGATGAGAGTGAGGAGAAGAGAAATGAAGAGAGCTTCAGCAAGGGAGTGGCCGAAATTGATGAGGAGAAAAGGGAAGAAAAGGTGGAGATATTTGGAGGCAAGGTGCATGATGATTGGTGGACTTCATCATGCTCTCAATTTTGGTTGAGCTTCCCATCATCAAGGGCTACCAAGGCACCACTTGAGGGAGTTATTTGGCTAAATCTTAGCCGTTGATTCTAGGGCACTCATAGAAAAATTTCTATTAGTCCGGTTCTAACAGTTTGAAATACCGAAATCTTACCGATTTCTTTTAAATTGGTAAATTGGCTTGAAAATTTTCTGTGGGGTTTTCTATGCTCCTAATCTAATTCCATCAAGCCTAATCCTTCTAAATCACACTTAATTAGCTTTAAGTAAATGTCTAATCAAATTCTGATTAAACTCACTTATTCGATAAAACCGAACAACTCAGTTGTTAACGATAAAATTTTTCAAACATTACATAGAAAGCTATCTCAACTATCCTCTATCCTTTGTTGCATGAAAATGGCCTCTCTAAAGTGGGTGGGGGTGTGTTCTTATGGCCTTATTTATAGAGAAAAGGGTTAGGATTAATAACTTGATTAGTTTTTACTTAATTGGTTAATTAATTTAGTTAATTATCAAGATTATCATTAATTAACTTAGAAGCTTCATAAATATTATTTAGAGACTTATTAGAATGATAATCATATGAGTCATAATGAATTAAGAGTATATTATAAGAGTTACTTATCAATTAGAGCAAATATGTTAATTTGACCTTAACTAGTAAAGCTTGTTTATGGCTAATTACTTCAAATAATTTGTAAATGATAAAATTTCTCTAATCTACTATCAAAATCAGTTTTATATATGTATATTAGAGGGTTATATGCCCTTTATTAAAATTTTAACCCTAATTTCTAATTTTTAGTATTTTTACATGTTTATTTGCTAAATTAGGATAAATTGGTTCATTAAATGATCAAAATACTAATTTATTTTAATTTTAATCTTTGAAAAACATTGTCACATGGGTTCAGATGGGTTTACATGAATTTGGGTGGTTGGAATGTGTTTAGGTGTGTTTGACACATTAAATGTAGTAAAAAGGGTAATTTTGACTATGTTATCCTAATCCTTTTACATAATTCTTCATTTTTCTTCAATTCTCTCTATTTTTATTATGAAATTCTGATTGTTTAGGATTTATTTAAGTGTTAATTCAGCCACTACAAATTCATTGGCCACTAGTTGTATTTTTGTGCATTTTTATATGATTTTCTAGCTTAATTAGTTAATTTACTATCGATAATTTATATATTAATTGATTACTTCATAAAATAATCATCCCATGTGAAAATATGATGAAGATGGCATGAATTAGGGCTGAAATAGGCTTTGTAAGTTTTTGATTCATTGAGTATGGTAAAAGGTGTAACACCCTCTATCATATAAGACATGCTCAAGTCATAGAGTTATATTAAGAGGTTGTTACTGTGCTAAGAGATCTTTAAAATACGAAAAATATAATATATAACCCTCTAACTGCATACTTTATTATTGAACAATAGTTCATAAATTCTCGTCATTCTTGATATATATAGAATAAAATAATTACAATTTAAGAAAAATTTTGTAGCTAACATTATACACAGAAATTGCTTTCACACTATGACTATCGCCCTCAATCTGAACTTTAGCCGATCTTCGTAGTCTCCCAGGCTAACTTACACCTGAGTTTTGCATGATGAATATCCCAGGATTCTGCCTCGTTCTTAAATTTTAGCCTAGGCACTAGAATATTTACGGAAAAGAAAAACATATAAGCAGGAAGTGAGAACCTAAGATTCTTAGTAGGTAAACTTGAATCATCACTTATACAGTGTCATCATAAATATTTCAGCCGCTTCGGTTTCTTATAAAAATATGAGCACATATACACAAGCAATGGTTCAATTTTAAGTTGAAAACATCTTTCTCGAAGCGGGATATATTTTAACAACCACTTGACATATTATATAACAGACATAGAGACAAGAATAGTGTAGTATACTTCAATAAGAATCATAATGACATTATGGCATGATGAGATAATTAGAGATGCACATGTAGATGTTTGTACTTGACTGCATGCAAGTGCAATTGACTTAATTTATACCTTTCGTTAACTTGCAACTTGATCTTGCTCTTCTGTACTTGGTCCCCTAGAGGTGAATGGCCTCTCTTACCTCTGGGTAATAGCCTGCTTTTCAAGACTGAGCTCGTTTCTAAACAAGATTGTTGGGTTTACTTTCCTCGACACTCCCACCGACTTATTCCTTTTAAATTTATTTAGGGGCTGACCTAAGTCTTAGACAGTACAGTTTTGGCTCATGCTAGCTGGGTTTATGCTATGCCTCATGTGATAGCTCGGTACGTTTTTCTTGCAAGTTCTCATAATTTTTATCCTTCTTTGGACATGATCATGCATGCATATGCTATATGCGCCCATTCATATACTTCATATTATACATAAATCATTCTTGCATACATGAATCTTATGAGCATAACATATGCATGTTTATAACATTCACATAATTCGCATGTTTCTGCCGAAATTTCGACAGTATAACGGATTAAGTTCGCTTGCCCATGAATAGCGTCAGCTCTCACAAACAAATCTATCACAATAGTATAATTAATATGTCATATTAATCTCTCAATATTAATGTAAATTTTGCAATCTTGAATCCAAGCCTTATGTGTATACTAATACTTGTGAAACCATCAATTTGGTCATTTCTGCCAATTCTATTTAGTTTTGCCTAAATTTATAATTTATGCCATAATTTCTACTTAATTCATTTATGTTCAAATTTTGGATATATTAAAGTGTTATTTGTCTAGTTTCTAACCTTTTTTTCCCATTAAGTTTTGATATATATAACTCAAGTTATTGAAGATTTACCTAGGCTTATCCTATACTAGACATATTTGAGTCCTGAAAAGTAAAAATTCACCAAAAATTGAAAAATAAGTGAAACTATACTAAACCCATATGGTTTTAAAGCTAACTAAACCAATTTTCATTTCCAATAAGTTCCACTCTTTTGAATAAGTAGAACTTGTAACATCCTCCCAATGCACAGTACTATACTTAAGTCATAGTACCACACCCTGGAGATGTTACTGTTACCTGAGCGGATCTTATCTGACAGCAACTTCAGCCGTCTTCGGAAACTTCTAAAATCATCTGGAGACAATATGGAAATAGGAGTGAGAATTATAAAATTCTCAGTAGAATTCTCTAATTTTCATACATAGTATCATCATGGTCGTCTCCAGCTTGCTTCGATTTATAAAAAAAATGAACATGTCATGTAAACTGTTTGATTCCACAGCTTGAAAAATACATTATCCGAAGCAAAGTACATTTTATTCATACACTTGTCAACTCATGAATTATATTATGAATGATAATTGGAATATAAATAGAGTATAACAGCATCAATTTCCTGGAAACATAGCCTCTACTCATAACTTTACTTGTACTTGAATTTATACATATACATAAAATTTACTTCTCTTTCATTCGGTACTTACACTAGCTGGGTCTTGCCATGCCTCATGTAAGTTTCTGTCCCCTGTACTCACACTAGCTGGGTCGATGCCATGCCTCATGTGATTGGGGTGCTTGCATATACTTTAATCTTTAGTCTTTAGTCTTTTACTTGGCACACCTAGGCGTTATGTATCGCCGTCCCTAGGGTGCATTTACTGCCCTTGGGTAGCCTAGCCTTGGAGTGAACTCGTCAGCTTCACCCGTGACCGTCGTCGCACCGACTCACCCGCAAGGGGATTCACGTGCCTCTAGTCTTGGAGGGATCTCATTCTGGTCACGTGCCTCTAATTGAAGGGATCTCTTCTGGTCACGTGCCTCAATATAGAGGGATCTCATCTGACCACGTGCCTTCAATATAGAGGGATCTCATCTGACCACGTGCCTCCAAGGTAGAGGGTAGCTGCCTTCACAGGGAGGGATTCAAGTGCAACTGCCTCCAAGTGAAGGGATTCATATCTTTATCATTTAACTGTCTTCACAAGGAGGGATTCAATTTACTGCCTCCGAGTGAAAGGATTCACATTTAATATACTCATGGCTTTTCATTCTCATATAAGGTCATGCATAGTCATATTAACGGTACCTCTACTTCATTCATTTTCATATGTCATTGCACACATGATTTTCACGTACATATTCGTAACGTATAAAGGCTCGTAGCCTCTTTACCATTCTACCGACACTTATACATATGCTTTATCCTTTACTTTCATATATCTGATCTCATACTTATGTCATTCTCAAATATAGGGTTTCTATATACCCATTCATACTCTGATTCTTCCTTACATCTAAACATTCCTAGTTTCATAGACTTCTGCCGTAAAATCGGCAGCATAACGGATCAGGTCCGTTTCCCCATGAATAGTGCCAACTCTCACAGACAGTTCAGTCATAGCAACATAAATCAACTTAATACATATATATCAATGTCAAACTGGCAATCCTTAACTGAAACCTTATATGTCCACTAACTCTTGTGAAACTATTACTTTGGCCATCCTACCAATTCTATTCGGGTCTGCCCGAATCTTGTATAATCCACCTTTATCTCTATTCAACTCATTTAAATCTGAAATTTGGATTTGTCATAGCTCTATATGTCTACTTTCTAACCTCTTTGGTCCCATATCATTTCGATCTATATAACTCAATATATTTAACCTTTGCCTCAGCTTGTCAGTCGCTAGCTCGAATTACACTCCTGGAAGTATAAATTCACTAAAAATCGAAACTAAGCTCAAATCATGCGAAATTGATCTCATATTGAAGTTAACAGGACAACCTTTCATTTTCCATAAGTTTCACTCCATTTGCTTAAGTATACCTCGAGTTATAAGTCCTGAAAGTCGACCTTTCCGAACTACCTTGTTTTGGTCTGGATTAGACATAGGACAACTTTCTCGAATCACTGGGGACATTTGGGACCATAACAAACTCGGAATTTCATACTGGGATGTTCCCCTATGTGTAGGCTTTCTAACAAAACTGGTTTCACTCAATTTAGAGTTGTATACGTTGAGATATACCCTCCTCATGTCACCCTGCCCGGATGAAAATCCTAAACCCTAGGTCAAACTTCAAAAATTCGTATCTCTCTCAATACTAATCCAATAACCTTATATGATATATCCATGGAAATCGCTGAATGTCTACTTTCATTAAAAATGGTTTCATCGGATTTGACCGATTGTAGGCGGCGCCGTACACTCCGTCGTATGGACTGCCGTGGAATTCTCACTCAGGCAGCATCCCAACCCATCCATTTCTTCTAATTTTCTCCTTCTAATCATAATTCTAATTCAAAATCTACTATGAACTTAATCATAATTCATCATAATACATCCAATAATTCATCAAATACACAAAGAAGAGTTCAATCTCATGCAATCATAGGGCAAGGAATTCAAGAGTAGAAGTAGAATCCTACCTCTTTGGAGCGTGATTTGAGCTAAGTGTTGAAGCTTAAATTGTTAGAATCTTGTCTTGAAGGAGTGATGGGGTTATGTGAGTGGAGAAAAGAGAGAAAGAACTGAACAATGGAGAGGTAACGTGAAGATGAGGCTGAAGGAGAAAAAGAGATGAGTTTATAAGCTTGAGGTGGTAGTTAACTTTGAGGGCTTTGATTGGCTGAATTCCTTGTGGACAAAATTTAGCTACGTATCCCTTTTAGTGGAACTCACCGCCATACTATTTAAAATCGAAACTCGCCTCTATTCTGCTTGAAGTCGGAACTCGTGTTGTTTAGGTTGAGACTGGAGCTGAAGTCGGATGTCAGAACTCGTACCATCTCGTTATGACTTGAGGAATTCTTGTCTAGTTTATTTGAGACTTGGAAGCCAGGTCGTAAGTCGGAAGTCATAAGCTTAAAATCAACTAATCTCGGATATCATGTATAACTTGGAAATCAACCCAAAGATTCGAACTCATGTCCGTTCTAGTTGAGTTCAACTCCAAGGACGAAGCTCTTCATATTGAACCCGGAGGTCGCTTCTATAAACTATAAAGTCGGAAACCGTGCACATTTTATTTTAAACATGAAGTCTTAGGTCGAGACTCGCGTTCATCTTGCTTGAAACTTGGATATAAGTTATGAGATCGGAAGTCGGGTCCATTTGCTTTAAGACATGAAGTCGGATATCTGGAATCACGTCCATGTTGTCTAACTTGAAGTTTAAGTCGGAAGTCGTGAAGTAGTAAATTATGCCACTTGAGGTCGGAGATTATGCCCAATGTACATTAACTCGAAATCGAAAATCGGTAATGGAAGATAAAATCGGGAATCGGACAGGTCGTGAAGTCGGACATTATGTGGAATTCGAAGGCGAACTCGGAAATTGGGATGTTACATTACTACCCTCCTTAAAAAAATTTTGTCCTCAAAATTTAATTATAGAACCAACTATTTGTCATCACAAAAATTTTAAGGAAACAGTCACACACAAGCATACTGACGTTGAACAAGCATAGTCAAGGAAAATACAGTCGACCTAGTTATATAATTTAACATAACGTAACTTAACAAAAAGAGGATCCTTGTCCTAGGTTATCCCTAATCTTCGTGATGACTCCTCTGGGGTGTCGCCTTCTCCGCATTTACAGTGAAGACTCTCCCTGAACGTTGCGGTTTAGGAGTCGATGGCTGGTTTTCAAGGCATTCTCTGATCATATGTCCTGGCTTGCCACACCTGAAACATACATTCTATCCGGCCAGACAAGGCCTTCCTCCATGATACTTTCCACACTTAGAGCAGGTTTGCCCTGCGCTTGGCCCCTAAAACTGTTTATCCTCACGTCCATTAAATTGATGCAGTTTCTTTGGTGGTGAGGCATATTCAAGTTCCTGGTTTTCAGGTGCAAGCCTCTTTCCATGAGTATTAGACTAGGAATTTTCCAATTTCTTGTTATAATCTTCCACAAGTCTGCACTTGTTTACCAAGGTAGGAAAATATCTAATCTCCATAGGGCCTATTGTGGCGAGAATATCTTCCCTCAATCCGCCTTCAAATTTGACGCACTTCCACGCCTCGTCTGGATTCCGCTGATAGATCGTGGAAAACTTACATAACTCCTCAAACTTAGCGATGTACTTTGACATGTTATTGCTTCCCTGGCGGAGTTGCATAAATTCCAACTCCTTAGCATTTCGGACTGATGGAGGAAAGTATTTCTGGTAAAAAGCATCCTTAAACACAATCCAGGTGATCTCTGTTTGGGATTCTTCTAATAGCCGTTTCACACCATTCCACCAGAATTCTGCATCTGCTTCGAGCATATAAGTGGCAAATGCTACTTTCTGGCGATCTGTACAATCCAAAACAGAGAAACCTTTTCCATCGCCTTGATCCATTCGTCAGCCTTGTCAGGGTTGAAAGCTCCTCTAAAGCTGGGTGGGTTTGCTTTTCTGAATTCTGCAAACTTGAGATATTCCAAGTCTAATCCTAGGCCATGTGGATTTCCTACATGGCTGGGCTCAGGCCGCCTACCCAACTAGTCTATCATTTGATGAGCTGCAGCGGCTTGCTCTCGCATGGCATAAGCCATTTCACGCATCGTGTCCATAAAATTAATAGGATCTTCTGGAGTAGGTACGGTTCGTGGCCTACCACGCCCTCTGGAAGCCATTAGTTCCTAGTCACACACAACAAAGCATTGAGTTGATCAGGCTCAACAATAGGTTAAGTGTGACAGCAACTAATAACAATCTTAGTTAGGCGATCATGCATATCTAATTTAATCTCCTATCCTATATCTTATCTAAGCAGATAAGATTAGTCGCATGACATTCTCTCATTTTCTAAAGATTCCAGAGTACACTGGAAACGTAGTCAGTCCAATTCCTCAGGTCCGGAGAGGATTGAACTGCTCTGATACCATTATGTAACATCCTCCCAATGCACAGTACTATGCTTAAGTCATAGTACCACACCCTGGAGATGTTACTGTTACCTGAGCGGATCTCATCTGACAAAGAACTTCACTGCCTTGAAACTTTTAAAATCATCTGGAGACAACATGGAAATAGGAGTGAGAATTATAAAATTCTCAGTAGGATTCTCTAATTTTCATACATAGTATCATCATGGTCGTCCCCAGCTTGCTTCGGTTTATAAAAAAAATAAACATGTCATGTAAACTGTTTGATTCCACAGTTTGAAAAATACATTATCCGAAGCAAAGTACATTTTATTCATACACTTGTCAACTCATGAATTATATTATGAATGATAACTGGAATATAAATAGAGTATAACAACATCAATTTCCTGGAAACATAGCCTCTACTCAGAACTTTACTTGTACTTGAATTTATACATATACATAAAATTTACTTCTCTTTCATTCGGTACTTACACTAGCTGGGTCTTGCCATGCCTCATGTAAGTTTCTGTCCCCTGTACTCACACTAGCTGAGTCGATGCCATGCCTCATGTGATTGGGGTGCTTGCATATACTTTAATCTTTAGTCCTTAGTCTTTTACTTGGCACACCTAGGCGTTACGTATCACCGTCCCTAGGGTGCATTTACTGCCCTTGGGTAGCCTGGCCTTGGAGTGAGCTCGTCAGCTTCACCTGTGACCGTCGTCGCACCGACTCACCCGCAAGGGGATTCACGTGCCTCTAGTCTTGGAGGGATCTCATTCTGGTCACGTGCCTCTAATCGAAGAGATCTCTTCTGGTCACGTGCCTCAATATAGAGGGATCTCATCTGACCACGTGCCTTCAATATAAAGGGATCTCATCTGACCACGTGCCTCCAAGGTAGAGGGTAGCTGCCTTCACAGGGAGGGATTCAAGTGCAACTGCCTCCAAGTGAAGGGATTCATATATTTATCATTTAACTGCCTTCACAAGGAGGGATTCAATTTACTGCCTCCGAGTGAAGGGATTCACATTTAATATACTCATGGCTTTTTATTCTCATATAAGGTCATGCATAGTCATATTAATCTGCATTCTACTTCATTCATTTTCATATGTCATTGCACACATGATTTTCACGTACATATTCGTAACGTATAAAGGCTCGTAGCCTCTTTGCCATTCTACCGACACTTATACATATGCTTTATCCTTTACTTTCATATATCTCATCTCATACTTATGTCATTCTCAAATATAGGGTTTCTATATACCCATTCATACTCTGATTCTTCCTTACATCTAAACATTCCTAGTTTCATAGACTTCTGCCATAAAACCGACAGCATAACGGATCAGGTCCGTTTCTCCATGAATAGTGCCAGCTCTCACAGACATTTCAGTCATAGCAACATAAATCAACTTAACACATATATATCAATGTCAAACTGACAATCCTCAACTCAAACCTTATATGTCTACTAACTCTTGTGAAACTATTACTTTGGCCATCCTACCAATTCTATTCGGGTCTGCCCGAATCTTGTATAATCCACCTTTATCTCTATTCAACTCATTTAAATCTGAAATTTGGATTTATCATAGCTCTATATATCTACTTTCTAACCTCTTTGGTCCCATATCATTTCGATCTATATAACTCAAGATATTTAACCTTTGCCTCAGCTTGTCAGTCGCTAGCTCGAATTACACTCCTGGAAGTATAAATTCACTAAAAATCGAAACTAAGCTCAAATCATGCGAAATTGATCTCATATTGAAGTTAACAGGACAACCTTTCATTTACCAAAGTTTCACTCCATTTGCTTAAGTATACCTCGAGTTATAAGTCCTGAAAGTCGACCTTTCCGAACTACCCTGTTTTGGTTTGGATTAGACATAGGACAACTTCCTCGAATAACTGGGGACATTTGGGACCATAACAAACTCGGAATTTCATACTGGGATGTTCCCCTATGTGTAGGCTTTCTAACAAAACTGGTTTCACTCAATTTAGAGTTGTATACGGTGAGATATACCCTCCTCATGTCACCCTGCCCGGATGAAAATCCTAAACCCTAGGTCAAACTTTAAAAATTTGTATCTCTCTCAATACTAATCCAATAACTTATATGATATATCCATGGAAATCGCTGAATGTCTACTTTCATCTAAAAATGGTTTCATCGGATTTGACCGATTGTAGGCGGCGCCGTACACTCCGTCGTATGGACTGCCGTGGAATTCTCACTCAGGCAGCATCCCAACCCATCCATTTCTTCTAATTTTCTCCTTCTAATCATAATTCTAATTCAAAATCTACTATGAACTTAATCATAATTCATCATAATACATCCAATAATTCATCAAATACACAAAGAAGAGTTCAATCTCATGCAATCATAGGGCAAGGAATTCAAGAGTAGAAGTAGAATCCTACCTCTTTGGAGCGTGATTTGAGCTAAGTGTTGAAGCTTAAATTGTTAGAATCTTGTCTTGAAGGAGTGATGGGGTTATGTGAGTGGAGAAAAGAGAGAAAGAACTGAACAATGGAGAGGTAACGTGAAGATGAGGCTGAAGGAGAGAAAGAGATGAGTTTATAAGCTTGAGGTGGTAGTTAACTTCGAGGGCTTTGATTGGCTGAATTCCTTGTGGACAAAATTTAGCTACGTATCCCTTTTAGTGGAACTCACCGCCATACTATTTAAAATCGAAACTCGCCTCTATTCTGCTTGAAGTCGGAACTCATGTTGTTTAGGTTGAGACTGGAGCTGAAGTCGGATGTCAGAACTCGTACCATCTCGTTATGACTTGAGGAATTCTTGTCTAGTTTATTCGAGACTTGGAAGCCAGGTCGTAAGTCGGAAGTCATAAGCTTAAAATTAACTAATCTCGGATATCGTGTATAACTTGGAAATCAACCCAGAGATTCGAACTCATGTCCGTTCTAGTTGAGTTCAACTCCAAGGATGAAGCTCTTCATATTGAACCCGGAGGTCGCTTCTATAAACTATAAAGTCGGAAATCGTGCACATTTTATTTTAAACATGAAGTCTTAGGTCGAGACTCGCGTTCATCTTGCTTGAAACTTGGATATAAGTTATGAGATCGGAAGTCGGGTCCATTTGCTTTAAGACATGAAGTCGGATATCTGGAATCACGTCCATGTTGTCTAACTTGAAGTTTAAGTCGGAAGTCGTGAAGTAGTAAATTATGCCACTTGAGGTCGGAGATTATGCCCAATTTACCTTAACTCGAAACCGGAAATCGGTAATGGAAGATAAAATCGGGAATCGGACAAGTCGTGAAGTCGGACATTATGTGGAATCTGAAGGCGAACTCGGAAATTGGGATGTTACAGAACTCAAGTTATGAGCTTTTGAAGTTGATCAATTTGAACTACCCTATTCTAGCCCAGTTAGGACTTAGGAAAATTTCCAAGAATTATTAGGAATAACAAGGATTGAATTTGGTTCTAAAATTTTTATAGAATGTTATCCTATGTCTTAAATTTCTAAAAAAAAATTGGTTGCACTAATGTGAAGGTGTATAGGGTGAGTTATGTCCCTCAAATTCCAGTCTGCTCGGAATTAGGGATAGAATTCTAGTTTAACTTCAAGATATCATATCTCTCACAATACTTATCCAATAGTCTTATAATTTATCGGTTAGAAAGACCTAGATGTATAGTTTCACATAAAAATAGGTTCATTAAGTTTCAGTGATCATAAGCAGAGTCATACACTCTGCAAGTACTGATGTTGTAAAGATTTCTAGGTTTTCAGATTCTATTTTGCATCCTCTTTTGATTCTTACCCAAGTTCTCACCCAAACTCAACATTTATATGTTAATCCAACAATAAGAATTCATATAAATCATCAATCTAATGGAAAGAATAGAGCTTCTACTCAGTACAATAGCACCAATAATAGAAGAGATTGAAGAATCCTACCCTTGATTTGATGTAATAACTAGCTAATCTTGAATTATTGAAGGTCAAGGGCTAATGAAGGTTGAAGATGGTTGGAAAAAGAAGCAAAATAGAAGAAGAATAAGGGAGGAGAAGTGAAGCAGAATGGCGTATAGAAATGGGGGAGTAGAAGGGAATTTTTGAGGTTTAATGGTGAGTGGAAGTTGGCACACAAGCATGTGATTGGCTCTTGGCTTTGGTAGTCTAAGTTGAGCCAACTCTCTTCATTTTTTGTGGCTGGCTGCACGTGGCTGAGTTTTCAACCATTGATTTTAGGGTTTATAGTGTTAAATTTGGTTGATTCAGTTATGACAGTTTAACATACCGAAATTCTACCGATTTCCTTTGAACCGACAATCTTTCTCTAGCAATTTTGTTGAGATTTTCTATATATCTATTCTAATTTTGTCAAGTCTAATCTCTCTAATCAATACTTAATTAACTCCTAATTAATCTTTAATTAACTTCTAATTAATTCTACACATTCAATAAAGTTAGATAAATCGATTAACAATGTATATTAAACGTATTGTAATTTTGGATGTTATACTAAATAATTTCTTATAGTCTTTTATATAACAATTTAAATATCCTTTAGCTCTAGTATTTAGAATTCACCCCTAATTACTCTTATTTTTCTAATCAATTGATTAACAGCGCAAATTAATCGTACTATTTTCTTTAGGATTGTTATATTTTCGCTTTTTCGTAAATTCTTTACTATTTTCTATTTCGTTTCCCTAACTAATGGCATTTTCGTAATTTTGAGCAAGTCTAGGGGCACCCCATATTGTTTCACACTTGAATATCTCCTTGGCTTAATCGGTTGAAATTTAAACTTCTACAATTCCACCACATGATTCTTCTATGTTTAAAGCCCTATTCCGTTAACTCTCCAGATAAGAGGATATAAATGTCATTTTTTAAAAAGTTCTAGGGTCATTATGGAAATATCGATGTGGGGTCAAAGTAATTTCCAAAAGTTCTGGGCAATCCTACAAATAACAAAAGTTTACATGGGCATTTTCATAATTTCCCAATTCTTAACATATGGCAGCGCCATATTTTCAGCAGCAGTGTTATGCTATCTTATAATTCTAAGTGTGAGGATCATTAGGGTATAGCACTACCTGAAAAATTCTCACATTACCTAAAGGAAATAATTCAAAGTTTCTGTTACATTCTATTTAAGAAAATGGGAATGTTACAAAGGAAATCTTTGAAAATTCAAAACTATCTTAATTTACTTAATTAAGTTAAATTTTTTAATTAATAAAATATTCACCATTCATCACATGGCTTATGTAGGTTTGGTGTCATGGTGATTAGTGAGTAATTTCTCAGGTTAATTAAGGATTAGTTGATTATCTAGATGATTAAGAAGTTAATTAGGTTATTTATACTTAATTAGGACTAAAATCAACTAATTAGGCCCATTAGTGTTTTAGCCACTATTCATGGCCCATTGTGAGGATCGAACTCGTGGTCCTCCTAGCCCATGACTAGAACTACACTAAAGCATTGTCCTATACCAAGTTAAAGTGGTCTTATAGGGTTTTTGAAACCTGTTTTGCACCCCGCTAAGGTTTTTTTTTATGTAATTATGTAAATATTATTCAAATTTGCTAAAAATTGGAATTTATCTTCGAAATGATATTAAAAATGTGCTTATAATTTTTCTAGAATTTTTGGGAGTCTTTTGAGTGGTTTTTGGCTTTCTACAAGCCCTTTAGTATTTTCTGTTTGTTTTCTATAAGAGTTTTTGCTCTATTTTTTATTTTCTATAACTAATCAAATTTATGTAATTATTGGCAAGTCCAGGGGCATCTCGTGTCATTTTACACATGGATACCTCCATGGGCCAATCGATAGAGATTTGGGTTTTTATGACTTCGCTATCTCACTCGGTTTTGTTAAAACAACTTTTTTCCTAATTCTAATGGTGTAAAGATCTAAATATAATTTGTTAAAAGTTTAGGGACCTACTTATAATTAAAATATGGGGTCTAAGTGTAATTTTTAAAAAGTATTGGGGCAATTCTATAAATAACAAAAGTTCATACTACAAGGGCATTTTCATAATTTTGTAATTTTTAGTATACTGTAAGGCCATATTTTCAACGGTAGTGTCACACTATCCTATAGTTCTCGATGTGAAGATCGTCGTAGTATATCGCTACCTAAAAAATTCTCACATTATCTAAGTGAAATAAATCAAAGTTTCTATTATGCTATATTAGAAAAAACGGAGATGTTACACCCTCTCCCTCTTTGTGGTGGTGGCGATGGTCACCAGCATGGCTTTTCAAGCATTCTTTGTACATCACTGCCACTATTACTTAGTGGTGGTTGGTGGCACAGCAATAGGGTGGTGCTGGTGACAGTGGTGGCATTTTAGTACCACGTTCGAGCAAGTTAAGGCCTTTGGGGTTGTGGTGGTGGTTGTTGTTTGGATCTTGGTTGGTGCTTCAATTTCATGTTCTTCTAGGTATGATTTTGTTGGGGTGGTGGTGGTGGTGTTGATTGTTGTTTGTGTCATGTCCATGGCTCAAACATCTAGGTCCTATGGGATTGAAGCAAGTAAGGGAGGTTGTATACTTGAGAATAGAAGAGGCAGCATAGTGATGGAAGAGTAGTAGAGAAGAGAATATAGAAAGAAGAAGAAGGAGGAGATAGGAGATGGGGAAGAAGAGAGTTAGGGAAAGAAAACCCTAATGTTCTATTTATGTCCCTAACAAACAAAAACCCTAATATTCTATTTATATCCCTAATATTTCATAAATGGGACACATCATCATTTTCTATTTGTAGTTTAGACAACATCTACAGGAATGATAATATTGAAATGCTTGTGAAATGTTTGGGACCGAAATAGAACCCAAAAAAAAAAAAAATTTAGGGACAAAATTAAAATCTTCACTTAATATAAGGGACATAGATAAGGTTTTACTCTTCTTAAAAACTCTTCTTTTAAATTTAAAATTTGAAATTTTATTAAAAATTTATCAATTTTTCATTTCATATGTTTTTCTTAAAATATTTCAATATAAAAATATAAAAATATAAAAAACATTATGTTTCAAACTATTTACATCATCATCCTTATTGCTCTTCGCCTTGCCTTATACTCCTCTTCCTCGCCGCCCCTCACCACCCATCATTTGGCTAATGTTTGTCTCGGCTCTTATTCCAAATCGAAGCAAGGGCAAAGCATCAGCCTTCTACCCTCATTTTTGTTTTGTAAAATGTTTCTTTGTTTTGTAGTTTTTGATAGATATGTGGTTCTATTGAGTATTTTAAGACTAGTTTTGCTTGAATTTTGGACTATGACGTGATATAATTTGATGAAGGTTTGAATTTGGTTTGATTTTATTTTCAATTTTTTTGCCTTTTATGTGTTTATGTATTTTTTATTTTTTGATTTTTACAATTTTTTCTATTTTTTGATTTTTTTCTATTTTAATTTTTGATACGCCAACTCATTTAGTGCCTGTTTGACACATTTGATGGGATAAGATTTAATAATATATTTGATAAAATTTTAATACTGTATAACGTTTGGTATTTCATTATATAAAATATTCTATCACATAAGATAATATCATCTTTTTACTATAAAAAATAATTCTAATCAAAAGCAATAATCTATAAAAAAAATAGTAAAGCTATACTTTAATTCCTAAAATATTTTTGTTTTAATATTTTAATTTTTAAAAGGTTAAATACATACACTTTAACCCTTAGAAAATTTCATATCAAATATATCAATCTCTATAACAAGAAAATCATATGCACATTAGCCCCATAAGCATCGATTTTTAATAAGTATTTTTTTATTTTAATAAAATATACAAAAAATTAATAAATACATAATAATATTTCTTTTTTATATATTTTGATATTTTTTATCTTTTACTATGAAATACAACAAGAAAGAAATTATAATAAAATAGTAATTTTATTAATTATTTAATTATAAATTTTTAAAAATTAATATAATGGTTTAAATATTTATTATTTTTGTTTGTAACATTTAAATTATTTTTATATTTTTATTATTTTATTATTTATTTATATTTTAAATTATTATTTTTGTTATTTTCATGAATATAAAAATATGAGAGAGAGAAGAAAAAAAAAAGAAGAGAGTTTATATATCAAAGTTCAATTAGGTCTAATAACATATTCCAAGGCTTGATTGAGTTATATATCATTGATGTATAAGCGAACTTTAATAAATAAACTAATATATTACATTGATTGTACTAAATAATTGATAAAATCATAATATATTATATTAACTTACATAACTAGATCTTATTAGGGGTGTAAGCAGATCGAATTGATCCAATAAATCCGAAGATATAAATCAAGTCAATGGAATAGTTTCAAATTGGTTCGGGTAATTAGTTCATTTTCAAGATGGAATTAAATCAAACCAATTATTATTGGTTCAATTTCGAATTTATGATTTTTTAATCCGATTACCTATATACCCAATCCGATCACTCGATCAACTAATTTTTTTAAATTTCTAATATTTCAAAGTTTTGCACTTAAGTTTCTATTAACATAATCACTTTTTATCTTTTGATTAATATTTATTTAAGAAATTTGTCTATTTACATTATTATTAAGTGTATCATAATCAAACTTTATATTATTATTAGTTGTTATAAAAATAATTTATTTAAAAAAAAATACAATTCTTTATTTTTTACTTCAATCCAATGACTCTAACCAAATCAATCTAATTAAATTTGATTGGTTCAAATTTATTTTTCACCCAAACCTAATCCAAATCAACTCATTTCAACCCTATATGTTATACAGAGTGTCAAACACTCCCTTGATTCACCAATCTAGGTGGATTAACCCAACCCCCCCCCCCTTCTTTTCTTTTTTCTCTCTCCGCCTTTCTTTTTTTTTTCCCAAAGAAAAATGAGCAAACCCCCCAGTTTGACTTGAATTAGAATAAATCTGCGGTGGGTCAGCCAGGATAAGTTTAGATTGGTTCGTTTTGCCAACTCTACTTTTAATCTATTTATTAATTAATTATTACTTTTTAAAAAAATGTTAAACAAGCTTATGTATTCAGACTTTCAAATAAGCAAAGCTAGCTTGGTCCCCAGATGAATCATTTAAAAGGCCAACTTCTTCTAAAATTCACAACACCTGAGATAGAAATGCACCTACAAGTCTATTACCTATCTTCTAACTATGTTTGAAAATAGTTGAGATAGAATTGGTGACATTGATCGTGAAGGCTCGGCGAGAAAGCGAAGAAGAGATATATGAAAATGATACGTAATAATGTAATTACATTTCGTAGAAAGACGCATTTTTAAGTATAAAAATTACCTGGAAGAACAATTAAATATTTATTTTGTGACTAAATGTGAAAATGTTCACATTTTGTGCATAAACATTCCCGAAAAAAGGACAAATATTTTTTTGAAGGCCTTTCAAAAAAAAATCTAAAATAATAATTTATTTATTATGAACCAAATGCAAGCAATTGTTAAAGAAAAGAAAAGATTACGAGCTTTGTACGGAGAAAGGTGCTAAGATTAATGGTTCATGAATGTGAATTATATGCAGTTTAATTATATGAACTTATCATGATATGCTTCCTTTTCTCCTCTTTTCTTCTGGTATTCTCTTATGTGAGTGTTGTTAAAGGAAACTGTCATCTTTCTCCTTTGGTGGCAACTCTATCATTTTCTTTTTTCTTTTTGTTACTTAAAGTTTTATATCTTATGTTTTATTTTATTAACCCATTTGTTGATGTTTTTGTTTGTCTTGTGGGAGTTTTGTTATTCTCTTTGTGGGTATTTCTATTTTAATGGTCTTTTAAAATTAAACTTTTATGTTATCAACACATTTAATGAGTTAATAATCACATAAAATATAAATTCAAAAAAATTAATATAATAGTATATTATTTAATGTAAATATAAAACTATTTTCTTCAAACAATACATCAACATTAAATTATTGTTTCTTAGATAATTTTATAGTCTGTTGGCACCAAAAAATGGTTATGTGCCAGCAAATGACAAAACATTGGGCCTAGAAGGAATGGAAACTGAGTCTGACAGGGTATTGGTCTTAATCAGCCGAAACGTGTAAAATGAGGCCATGAAAGAAGCATCGGCTGAATGGGCTGAAGAGAGAGGATGAGCCCAACGGCTAAGATAGCAAGGTAGTTGGAGACAGATGACTTGAGAAGCAGTGGTTACCATCACCCGAAATATGGAGCCATGGCAGTTAAGCCAAAGGCCATTATGCGCATAATGAGAGGAAATGGCGACATTTTAAGAAGCTTATAAAAGATGAAGTTTTCAAGAGAAAGAAAAAAGAAGGAAAGGAGATCAACCACACATCATGTCATTTTAATTATCAGCTTTTATTTCTTTTCGTTAGTTTCCTTTTTAGCTTTATGTTATCTCTTTAGTTTCATTGTTCATCTTCATGGCTTTGTACAAACTCATGGTTGATTTAATAAAAGTTCAAGTTTCTATTCCAATTTTTAGTTGACCGATCTTGTTCAAAGGCTTGCTCCCGTGAGTCATTTGAGGAGTCCATTTGCTAAGGAGCAGAGTACCCTCCTTGGCATCAATCGTCTGAATATTGGTAATCTTTGGGATATTGTTAATCGGATAAGTTTCTTCAAGGAATTTAGCCAATTGCATTATTTTCATCCAATATAAAATTGGCACGCCCAGTGGGACCATCAAGGTCGGGACAACGAGAGTTTCCAGTTCCATGATTAGATCATACTTGGCATATGAATTTAAGATCCGGAAAGGTGATCAACATGAGTTCAACAAACCAGAATCCAAGTTCCACCCCAAAGCAGAAAGCAGGGGACAGTCGGCTATGTATACGGCAGCCTTGATTACGCCACAGTTGTTGCCTCTTAGCCACTGAGGGATTCAAGTTCTACCCCACGGCCGAAAGCAGGGGGCAATCGGCTATGTATGCGGTAGCCTCGACTACGCCACAAGGGGTGATCTCAGAGCAGCCGAATACAGCTGTTACCTCTCAGCAGCCGAAGACTTCCGCAGCTTCTCCTGACGTGACCAGCTCTATGCAGACTGGATGCGAAGAAAAGCAACCATTAGTGATGTCTACATCCTTCATACGGCAACAGATCGAAGTAGGAGTAAACGATCTGATGTAAGAAGTATCTAAGCAATTGGTTGAGATATTGAAGCCAATGGTGCAAAATTAGTTGTAGATATTTCAGCAACAATAGAAAGGAAGATGGCAAATTCATGGTCAATCAGCTGAGTCTATGTATACAAATTCCCTTGAGACTAATGATGAGACAATGACTTATGCTGGGGGGGCACCAAGGACCCCAACTTAGGCAAGTACAAATAGTGAAAAGGCCCCTAAATGCACCAGCAAATTTAGGGTTACCAGTAAGCAATATATGGCTGGGAAATGGCCTCAATGGCAATTGAGAACAACCTATTCACACAATGGTTGATCTAGTAGGTCAGACAGATTGGTCTCAAGGAGATAATCAAGGAAGCCCCTATAATCTAGGGCTAAATGTTTAGCCGATTAATGGATGCTCCATCCAGCTTGGAGGATCGGCACAACTAACATATGTGCAACCACCAAATTATATATCTCAGCCGATGAATGTGCTCCAACAGCCAATGTATCCTCTGCCACACATGCAGCTGCCCCACGAAATCCCTCAAGGAGCAGAACAATGGATCAATCGGCAGGTAGCACCTATTCAGCTTCAACCTTATGTTAAGCCGAGGAGGATTGTGCCTCAGCTGATTGATCCAAATATGATTGCTGAGGCTATGAGAAGGCATTTTGGAGTACAACTAGGACTTTTAGAGAGACCGGTTTACAGGAAACCATACCCAAATTGGGTAGATAGGGTACAATTTCCAAGAGGTTTTAGAACCCTAAATTTTACAACCTTTTCTGGGGAAGATGGTTTTATAAGCCACAGCCAGAAGCTTCTATTCTTGATTTGTTAGGGATCAAACAACAAGCATGTGAGCCTGTAGCAGAGTTTATAGAAAGATTTATGAAGGTTAAAGGGAAGTGTAATGTCCAACTACCAGAAGCTGAATGTGCCTCCATTGCTATGAGCAATACGAACCCTCAGTTGAGAGAGAAGCTCATTGTCTCGGAATATTGTGACTTGACTCAGCTTTCTTGGAAAGCAGCTCGAGTTGAACAATTCATAATAGAAAGAGGGCAAAGGAGGTCTAATCGAGCAGGGCCTAGAGGTTCCCAATTGGTGGCTGTAATCAATTGTGATTCAACCGATGAGGAAGAAAATAAAGAAGAAGGGGCAGGCTAAGGGGAAATTGTGATAGCTGAATTGCTGGGGGGCAAGCCATACACTTGTCCTGCTCTTACTCCTGTCAAAGGAAAAGAAAAAGTCAAAACAGAGGAAAAAAAGGCATTTCCGTTTGACATAGCAAAAGTAAATCAGATCTTTGACTTTTTACATAAACTACATCTAACAGATCAAATTCAAAATTTGAAATACTGCAAGTGGCATAATTCATACTCATATTATACGAATAACTGCACAGTTTTTCGAAATTTGATTCAAAGGGCCTTAAAAGAAGGAAGGTTTAAACTTGCAGATAAAAAAGGAGGAGGTATGACTATTGATACCAATCCCTTTCCATCAGCCACTGTCAATATGGTTTCCATATCTGCAGAGAACAGGTGTACCAAGAAAGAGGCTTCATCCACTCAGCCCATTCAATGTGGAAAACAAGCATGGAGACCAAAATCAATGGTTGTGAAAGAAAGGACCAGAACCATGAGTCATGATGCGTCCAGGAAAATAAAAAAGAAAGAATGGATGCCTAAGCCACACGGCAATTCAAAAACTACAGGATAACGCGAACAACCTTGACAGAGCATATTTCAAAGAATACAACCTTCTCAATGAAGGAGTCAGCCAAAGGAAAGACAGCACAGAGGACCTTGGCTGAATGTGTTCCAAAGAATACAATTTCCTCAAAGAGACCAGCCAAGGAAACCGTGGTATGAGCATAAGCAACTCCCTCAAATCTTTGATCATCCCATGCCTAGAGACTCCAAGCGGGCCGTAGAGGTAAGTTACAATGAAGGGAAATCTATGCTGAGAATCATGGTAAGAAATGACGAATTGGCTAGAGAGGCAAGGATGATTAAACCAAGAGTTAAGTCTAACACGGAAGAATGGTTCATGAACAAATATGATAAAGGAAAGCAACTGGGGCCACAACCTATTCAGATAACAAGGAGACAAAAAAAAAAGATGCAGAGGAAAAGGTCCATCCAAAGAATGAAAAAAGCAGCAATGATGTCAGATCTAGCTAAACATATGGTAGTAGCCAAGGCTGTCAGCCCAAAGATGGAAGGCGTAAAAGGATTACAAGGGCAAAATCAGGACATGAACGTTATTCAAATGGCTGAGACATTAGCCGAGAGAATGAAAATTCCAGAAATAGATCTATCAGAAAATTTAATTGATCAGATTCTCAATGATGATGATATGCTTATTTTAACTGATGATCTACAAGAAGATGTGAATTTAGCCACTACAATAGGAGTCTTGCTTGTTGAGTTTGCTGTAAAAGAAAATCAGCTGATACGATTAGATGGGGACATTGTGGCTAAAGAAGCTACATGGGCTATTCTAGTCGACGAGAAAGGAATTGTAGAACCTCAGCAGGAAAGAATAGAAGGAAAAGCCGACATAGAAGAAGTTATCAAGTTCGAAAGACCTCAACTGGCAAGACATTTAAAGCCACTATACAAAAGGGCTCATATTGATGGGAGACCTATAAGCCAGATATTGATTGATGGGGTGCATCACGAATGTTATGCCAGTGGGTACCCTTAAAAAGTTAGGCATATCTCAGAAAGATCTCAAGAAGACTAACATGAAAATAAAAAATTTCATAGGGGAGAGCACAGATGCTCTAGGATTCTACATTGTTGAACTGACCATGGGAACTAAAACATCCACCACAGTATTTTTTGTTGTAGATGCCAAGCCAGGATACTCTTTGTTGTTAGGAAGAGATTGGATCCATTCAAATATGTGTGTTCCGTCTACGTTACATCAGCAACTGATATTTTGGAATGAGGACAAAGTGGAAGTGGTGCCTGCAGATCAAAAACCATTCTCAGTCGATGTTAAAGTAGCAGAGGCAATGTATTACACCCCTAAATTTTAGCCAATAACTTGGCCCGTGGAAATCACCCAAGACTCCATTCAGGCTGCACATTTCACCAACCAAGGGTTCGAGGTCAAAGTAAATGATAAATATGCAGAGAATTTCTAGAATTATATGCCAAATGATGATGTCTTATCGGACAAAGTCCAAGATGAATCAGCTATTGTAGCTATGATGGGGATTAGTCTTATGGAGTTTGCTGATCAAGATGGTAATATTTGGTATTTGGAGGGGGAAATGAGCAGGGATGAAGTCGAGCGTGAAACTTTGGTGATAGCAATGCCAAGAAGGATAAAGTTTGAGAGATGGGTCAAGGCTAAACATCTCAAGCCCGTTTGCATCTCAACTCAGATAAACAAAGAGCCTATAAGTAAAGTCTTGGTTGATAGGGGAGCCGTGATTAATACAATGCCTTACAACACATTTGAGAAGCTAAGGAAAAGCCATAAGGACCTCAAGAAGACTAATGTGACCATCACCAACTTCAGTGGGGAAAAGACTCTAGCATTAGGAGTCTTTATTGTCGAGCTCACAGTAGGATTCAAAACCTCTAATACAATTTTCTTTGTAGTGAATGGCAATCCAGGGTACAATGTGTTGCTAAGAAGAGAGTGGATTCATCCTAATCAATGTGTGCCTTCTACTCTCCATTAGCAACTTCAGTTGTGGAATGGAGAACAGGTTGAGGTAGTAAGGGCAAACCCATTCCCGTTCATAATTAATGCAAGGATGCCAGATGCTATGCTTTATTCTCCAAAGATTGAGCCTATTTCTTGGCCCGAGGATATTGCCTTGGATTCTGTCAAGTCGCTTAATCTGTCATTAGATGGATTCGAGATTACAACAAAGGCTGATTCATGGCCAAAACTAGAATCATTCAATGAATAGTCATGCGATAGTGGTGAAGGATGTCCTACAACGACTAGCCCTATATTCAGCTGAGACTCGACTAGAAGACTTCTTGTTTCAGCAAGAATTAGCTGAGAAGGGCAATGAGGTAACAGGAAGGAAGAAAGAACAAGCAACGAATTTGTGTATGTCTCCCATCATAAGAGAAATTCCAAGCTTTGAGGCTTAGGATCCCTTGATCGAGGTTAACCTTGGCGATATCAATGAGCTGAGAATGACTAAGGTCAGTGGATTACTTAGCCAAGGTGAACGAGATTGGCTAATTCAGTTGATAACCAAGTATAAAGATTATTTTGCATGGGATTATCATGAAATGCCTAGATTATCTAGAGAATTAGTTGAGCACCGTTTACATATCAAAGAAGGTTTTAAGCCATTCAAACAACCACTCAGATGATTTAATCTAAAGCTAATGCCGAAGATAAAGCAGGAGATAGAGAGATTATTGGGAGCAGGTTTCATTAGGACAGCTAGATATGCACAATGGCTTTCGAATATTATTCCTGTAATAAAAAAGAATGGTCAAGTTAGGATTTCTATAGATTTCCATAATTTGAATTTAGCTACCTCTAAGGATGAATATGTTATGCCTATTGTGGATATGTTAGTTGATATCACAGCTAATAATGGAATTTTGTCCTTTATGGACGGTTATTCGGGTTACAATCAAACCCATTTAGCTGAGGAAGATGTAAATAAGATTGTATTTCGTTGCCCTGGGGCCATTGGTATTTTTCAATGGGTAGTGATGCCATTAGGTCTCAAGAATACCGGGGCTACCTATCAAAGGGCAATGAATTTGATATTCCATGACTTGATTGGACAATGTATGGAGGTTTATATTGACGATGTGGTTGTAAAGTCAGCCGATTTTTAGAACCATTTGGCTAATTTAGAGCAAGCATTGCTCGGGATGAGGAAACACTCGATCAAGATGAATCTTACCAAATGTGCATTTGGGGTCTCGGCTGGAAATTTCCTGGGATTTTTAGTCCATGGGAAAGGAATTGAAGTAGACAAAAACAAAATGAAACCTGTCCTAGAAGCTAGACCACCAAAAAATAAGAAGAAATTGCAAAGTCTAATAGGCAAAATGAACTTTATGAGGAGATTCATTGCTAATTCGGCTGGCAAGATGAAGGCATTTTCACCTTTGTTGCAGCTCAAACAAGCCGAAGAATTTACTTAGGGTAGCGAGCAACAAGATGCTTTTGAGCAAATTAAGAAGTGTCTGACAACACCTCTAGTACTAGCACCACCAGCATTTGGGAAGCCTCTCAAATTATACATATCAGCCGCTAAGGACTCCATCGGAAGCTCGTTAGCTCAAGATTCAGAAGAGGGAACTGAGCAGGCTATTTACTATTTGAGTAGGCTGCTACATAATGCTGCAACTAGGTACACTCCAATAGGAAAGTTATGTTTATCACTATTCCAGGCACATACAAAATTGGATTATTATTTGTTACCTAGGGAGGTATTAGTAGTAAGTAAGATTGACATAGTAAAATATTTGTTTAATCAGCCGGTTCTTTAAGGAAGATTGATGAAATAGGCCATTAAGTTGAACACAATTGCTCTGAAATATGTACTATTGAAAGCCATGAAAGGACAAGTATTGGCTGACTTCTTAGCACAACATCCATGCATAGAGGTTCAGAGCCCACCAGTCGAGGGCCAAGGATATGTACAAATTAAACCATGGACTTTGGCGTTTGACGGCTTGAAGCATCAAAAAGGAGTTGATGCAGGGGTGGCAATTACGAGCCCTGAAGGACTAAACAAGAAGTTCATGCATCGGCTAAATGTCCAATGTTCAAATAATCAAGCAGAATATGAAGCTCTCATAATTAGATTAAAGCTGC
This sequence comes from Pterocarpus santalinus, assembly GCA_031439595.1. Lineage (NCBI taxonomy): Eukaryota > Viridiplantae > Streptophyta > Magnoliopsida > Fabales > Fabaceae > Pterocarpus > Pterocarpus santalinus. Next base: position 40,644,400 of record CM062523.1, on the reverse strand, counting down.
TCAAGTCCCTAGAGTTAAGACGGTACAGATTTTAGGAGATTCACAGTTGGTGATCAACCAATTATTGGGGGAGTACAGATGCAACAACCCAATATTAGAAGGATATTTGGAGAAAGCCAAAGCTTTGATAGAATACTTTGCCGATGTTTCAATATCACATGTTCCCAAAGCGTCAAATGAAATAGCAAATGACTTAGCACAGCATGCCTTTGGTTAAAGGCCTATGACTTCAGAAATCAATACTGAGGAAAATGGAGAAGTCTTGGTAATTGACATCGTATGGGGGCATCAGCCGATTGGAGATAGGAACTAATCCAATATTTGGCTGACCCTTCGGCTCAAGTAGATTACGGACTTAAACAGAAAGCCTTGAAGTATGTTTTGATTGGTGTTGAGCTATTTAGAAGAAGCTAGGAAGGGGTATTGCTCAAGTGTCTAAGCAAGAATGAAGCTCTAAAAGTAATGGACGAAGTGCATGAAGGCGTGTGTACGGCACACAAATCTGGCTTTAATATGAAATGGCTAATTTGTTGCTATGGGTATTATTGGCCAACTATTACAGCTAATTGTTTTGCCTATGCTAAAGGATGTGAGGCTTGCCAGCTCCATGGACCCATACAAAGATTGCCAGCCAAAGAATTACATGCTATTGTCAAACCTTGGCCATTTAGAGGATGGGCAATGGACCATAGGCAAGATATATCCTTCATCCTCTAAAAGACACACTTTTATCATAGTTGCCATTGACTATTTCACAAAATGGGTAGAAGCTTAGCCGATGACGAGTGTATCACAAGCTAATATAATGAGCTTCATTGAAAGATAGATTATACATCGGTTTGGCATTCCAGAAACCATAACTGCTGACCAAGGAACCATGTTTACAAAAGATAAGGTGAAGGCATTTATGCAAGACTATAGGATTAAACTCATTCATTCATCACCATATTATGTGTAAGCTAATGGTCAAGCCGAGGCAACTAATAAGGCGTTGATTGACATGATCAAGAGAACTGTAGAAGACTAGCCAAGAAAATGGCACAATACATTGTCTATGGTTTTCTGGGCTTATAGGAATGCAAAGAACAAAGCTACAAGCTCAACTCTTTTCAGATTGACCTTTGGTCAGGATGCAGTTTTGCCTATGGAAATAAATGTTAAGTCATTAAGAGTGGCAAAACAAACTCACTTGTAGCCTGAAGAATACCCCTCAGGCTATGTTCCAAGAATTGGAATCGGCTGATGATGATAGGATTATGGCCTTAGAGAATATTAAGCTAAATAAGGAAAAGGTTGCGAAGTCGTACAATAAGAAAGCAAAGAGAAAATAATTTGTTGAGGGGGACATTGTATGGAAGGCGATATTACCTATTGGAACTAAAGATCCTAGACTTGGCAAATGATCTCCAAATTGGGAAGGTCCTTATATTGTTAGCCAAGTTATATATGGAGAAGCATATAGATTGGTTAGCATGCAAGGGAAAGAATTAACCAAAAGCATCAATGAAAAATTTTTGAAGAAGTATTATCCATGTATTTGGGAATCAATTTCTAAGTAAGGAGTCAAAATCAATAGCCACAAGCTAGCTATGTAACTGCAATGACAAATACAAGAAACATAACAATAGTCTCCTAGGCTAAGTTTGAGTTGGGATGGCAAGTGCATCAGCTAGTTGGCCATCTCCATTGGGTGATTCGGCTTGATCCCCTAGCTCAGCCGAGTGCAACAGGGCAGAATTAGCAGCCGCTTCAGCAGATAATTCTTCCTCCAACAGTGTAGTCATAGCATCCCCCACAGCAGCTAAAATGTTGTCTTGTAAGTCTCTGGTCTGAGTTCAGGAGTCGGAAGAGCAGAGGCTTCACCCACGTAAGGGACCATGATAGAACTCATATCAGAACCTGCATGAAAAGGCTCAAAGGGTTGGAAGAGGAAATCGAATCTAAAGGAGCATACCCAACTGAGCAATTAAGTTGATTTGATTACCTGAAGGAGGAGGCAGCCGAGTTGCTTGGAACTTGGGAAACAGAGAAGCCCAAGAAGATTTTGCCTTGGTAAAACCCTTATTGCCTACCTCTACTAAATGCTCCAATGGTCTCTACTTCTCGGCCAGAGGCACGATCTTGTGATCAAGGGCCTTAGCGTGAGAATAAAGTTGTAGCTGTTAAGCATCCTCAGCCTTAATCTGGGCTTTCACACTAGTCAATTCAGGTTCCAAAACCCCTAATTTAGCTTGCACCTTGGCAATCTCTTCATGGATGGATCCGATTCTGTTGGTAAGATAAGTTTGCTGCTGCTAATGCTGATCTTGCCTAGACTTTATGATATGATACTGAGATAAGTAGGCATTCTTCTGCGCTTTGAGAGATGTCAGTTCCTCCAGAGCTTTAAGTCCATCATCTCGGCAGGATTTGAACTTGTAATAATCTAACACTACGTCTGAGAAGGTCAAGGCAATATTAGTACAGGCCTGCCAAAGTGAAACGGGTACTTCAGCTCCTTCGAACTCATACACCTTCAAGAGAGAATGTTCCAATCATGTTGAAATAGTGAAGTCCAGAGGGAAAGGCTTCTACAATTCTTCCTCAATGATGCCTAGGTGATGCTACACAGGTGATGATAAACTACTTGGAGGATGAGTGACCAGAGCATTGAAGTATTCATCTAGTTCTTCATCGGGAATCGGGGCAGGAGAGGCAGGAAGAATAGGGTGTTGAGGCGATGAGTGAGTCTCAGCTATAGGGCTTCCAAGAGGGGTAACCTAATGATCATTAGACAAATGTACTTTGCCTACGGACATGGTTGTAGTAAAATGAGATGGTTGGATATCAAGATCTGCTATAGAAGGTTCATTTGGCTTCGGTGAAAGGGGTCGGTCTCACATAGCGGCTGAAGAAGGAGCTGATGTAGACTGAGAAAGAATTTTGGGCCTCCTCTTCAGCGGATGTTCTTCTGCCTCGTCCTCCTCTTCAGATTCGGGCATGATGGCTTTTCTTTTCGAAGCTTTGAGCTTAGAAGGTGAAGGCTGAGGTGAAGAGAGTTCCGCCTTTTTCTTGGTCCGATACTCCTTCTGTAAAATTAAAATGTAAGACAGATGCATCTCGAGTCGGTTCTAATGTGAGGGAGCATTCACGATAAAACTCTACAAAATATTCATTCACCCATAAAATTAGGAACCAAATTGGGCCGGGGATGTCTTTGTTGTCTCGAGCTTTCAGCTGATCTACCCACATCTTCATGCCCGCATAAAAGGAAGATAAGAATAGTGCTCCTAGATTTACTAGCCAACCAGAGATGATAGCTGAGAGATAGTAGGAAAATTCATTTACCATTGAAAGAGATTTGTTGCAGAGAAAGAACTTGCAAAGCTAAAAGAAAAGGAAAGCATGATGCTCCGTTTTGCCTACTCCACCTTGAGCACGTCGATGAGCCTCCATATACTTGTTGTAAGCAGAATTTTCTTTGGAAACAGGCAGTCGAGTTCATTGAAGGAGTCGTGATAAAGAGATGAAATGTCTTCTCCAACAATCGACAGCCCCAACATCACGGCTATGTCGAACAAGGAAGGAGACATGATCCGAAAAGGAAAAATGAATGCTTTAATGGAGGTGTTCCAGAAACCAAGAAGAGTAAGGAACATATCAATATTGGGAAAGAAGCTGAGCTTGGATAGCATAATAATGTCATAAATACCCCAAGAATGCCACTTCTCTCCATGTTGGTCCGAGACTCTGTCCAACCATTGTAAATACTCTGGGGTTGGCTTAGGCCAGCCGCAAAGTTCTTTCGGATGCAAGGAAAAGAAAAACCAATCTTCTATGATAGGGAGCTGAAATCCGTCAGGAAGGATGAATGATTATGTGATGTGGGGATACAAGATGTGTTCTGTGCAAACCGGACCCAAAATATAGGTACAGTGAGCTCGATCATGGGGAATCAAGATTTCATCTCCAAGACCTTCATCTGAAGATGAGCCTAATCCTAGGCAAGGCGAAGATTCCATTTGAGAAGACTTCGACTAGCTAGTAAGAGTTGTAAGAGCTTGAATGGAATCTGGAACTTTATCTATCGATTAAGAAGTTGATGATGAACTGGTGGAAGAGCTCTTAGAACTTGAGGAGGATGAACTCTTAGATGGAACTCGAATGGGTGAATGGCTAGGGTTTTCAGAATCAGAATGTTCAAAAGATATTAGATAGAGTAAGGAACAAAACGAACCTCAGGAACAATAAAGACTTAAGATTACACAACAATTTGAAGGGTTGTTACAAAGGAAGGCAATGGGAAACTGAATTGCAAAAAGAGAGCGAACAAATGCAAAGCAGTAATGGTAATAATCTTTAATACATTACCTAATTGAATAAATAGCCTATTAATCAGCCATTAGCTAGGTAATGTATTGGGGGCATATGTTGGCACCAAAAAATGGTTGAGTCAGCAAATGACAAAATGTTGGGCCTAGAAGGAATGGAAACTAGGCCTGACAGGGTATTGGTCTTAATCGATTGAAACGTATAAAATGAGACCACGAAAAGGGCATTGGCTGAATGGGCTAAAGAGAAAGGATAAGCCCATCGGCTAAGATAGCAAGGAGACTGATGACTTGAGAAGCAGCGGTTACCATCACCCAGGTTATGAAGCCATGGCAGTTAAGCCTAAGGCCATTATATGCATAATGAGAGGAAATGGCGACATTTTAGGAAGCTTATAAAATACCATGTTTTCAAGAAAAAGAAAAAAGAAGGACAGGAGATTAACCACACATCATGTCATTTTAATTATCAGCTTTTATTTCTCTTCGTTAGTTTCCTTTTTAGCTTTATGTTATCTCTTTAGTTTCATTGTTCATCTTCGTGACTTTGTATGAATTCATGGTTGATTTAATAAAAGTTCAAGTTTCTATTCCAATTCTTAGTTGACCGATCTTGCTCAAAAGCTTACTCCCGTGAGCTGTTTGAGGAGTCTATTTGCTAAGGAGCAGAGTACCCTCCTTGGCATCAATCGTTTGAATATTGGTAATCTTTGGGATGTTGTTAATCGAATAAGTTTCTTCAAAGAATTTAGCTGATTACATTATTTTCATCAGACATAGTCTTATCTTCAACTTTCTACTTTAATAAAATATCAGTCTTTAAAAAAATAAATATCAGTTAAAATAGATGTTTACCAACAAAACAAATATGTAGTATTTTTCGTTAGAGAAAAAGAATAGACAAATGATTTTTTTTTCATTTATTTAAAAGCATTGGTTCGGTTTGATAAATCCCAAAAAAAGAAAAGAAATATCAATTGTTTTTGGATACACAATACATTAAGTAGTACATGTTAATTTCCACTAAATGTGGGCTAGATTTCAGTTTTACTTTTTAGCTGTATAGGCCAATTTTGATTGCTAGATGTAATAGTGAGCTAGGGATGGCATAAATTTCATAGCCTCAAAAAATGTCTCCAGAAACCAAGTGTGCTATATTTGCGTAGCAGTGCTACATGTGACAAACTAAATTATACGAATTGAGTTGCGAATGACGTAAAAGAATCATGACCATTCAAAGACTGATTCAATAAAAAGATCACAAACCATCATATGTTAAACGACAGTACTAATACAAGGGTTTGTTGTTTGGCTTCGACTTCAATGGTGTATAGGGCACCTTGTGATGTAGCATATTTTATCGTTTAGAATTGTGAGGTGTATCGAAATATTAACTATCTATGATATATTGAAGTAATATACCAATTTTAAGAAAATTTAAAAAATAATTAAATATATTTTAAAAATTAATTATCATACACTATCAGTTAATAAAATTTTAGAAAAATTCTATTATTATAATTTTACATTGTTGAGAAAAACTCTATCAATGTAATTTTATATTATCGGTTTATGAAAATTAATTTCTAGAATATATTTAATCATATTTTTAAATGTTCTTAAATTAGATATTATTACAATATATCATAGGTGATTGGTGTATCGATGCACCTCACAATTTTCACCATTAGATTGCAAGATGCACTATACTCCTTGACCAGCAGGGACATTGTAGATGGCGCCTTGCTATTCCGGGTGCCCTTGCACGAGAAAATTCGCATTGTTAAGCATTTGCCTTGCGCGAATCGCGCCCATCTACCAAAGGAGTAACTTTTGGTAAGCATTTGGGGGGTTTTCTTTGGTGAAAGGATGGTGTCTCTAGACAGGACTTTAACTTAATCCTACAGATTAGAGAAGATCATGCAAACCAAGTTGGCTAGCTGGAAAGGCCATATGTTATATAAGCCCGGCAGGTTGGCCATGGTAAATTTGGTCTTGTCCTCCATATATACCTTCTTACCATGGTTCCAGATTGCGGTTGTATTGCGATTACTGCGATTGCGGAAAAATGCAGTTGATGCAATTGCAATTACAGTTATGATACGGTTGTGGAGAGCCACAACAGTATATTGCAGTCATAATTATAGTTGCAGACCATAATTTAAAACTGTTTCTTACACGATGCAAAATTACTGGCTTCGGGGCTGGGGGGGTGTGACTCAATTGATTCTAGTGTTAGGAACTTTTTTGGAGAGAAAAACTAGACAAAAATGGAGCATAGTGCTTAGCATGCGGTCTATAGGCCCAAAAAAGTAGCTCCTCTAGGAGGAGGAGAACAACGCTGCACTTCTAAGCTTGTTCGGAGCATGCTAACAAAAAAAAAAAAAAACTGTTTGGAACATTATATCAAGCTCCGGGTCCAAATGCTTGCCACTAAATACCTCAAAAGTGATCACATTCTAGGTATGTTGCATACGTAAACATACGATACTAGTATCAAGTACAAATATGAATACGAAGTATGAAAACTTTGCAAAAATTAAAGTACAAGTATGGGAGCATATATTATATAAAAATATAAAATTATAAATAAAAAATAATTAAATCATAGAATAGATCTAATTTTTATAATATTCAAGCAAAAATATCTAAACAGACACAAGATTTGAAGTAATAAAATAGTTGTTTGTTTCTTTTAGAAGTAGATTAAATGTTTAACCGCAAGATTTTGCGTTTTATAAAGATTAATTTGTATTTAAATAATATCTTTTTATTATATTATTTGACTAACAAGTAACCTATAAGTACCCATCAAGTACAAATATCGGACACATACCTTATATGGGTACAGCAGTGTAGCTGCTGAGTACCTAAAACTAGTGATTCTTTTACCTAGAAGTCGATACTCAAGGTTATGGACGAGCACATAATGGCTTCAAATATAAGGTGGGGAAAGGCAACCTTTCTATTTGGAGGGGTGTTATTTGTACCACCTTTTAATGTGGATATCTAGATATCCTCTCACAAATTTGGAAAAAAAAATTGTGAAAGAAAAAGAAAAAGTGAAAAAGTAAGTGGAAAGAGGAGAGAGATAGAGAGAGGGTGTCTAAAGATGTCAAAAGATGATATGTACAAATATCATTTCTCTTCTATTTGATACGAGATTTGGTTATAGGAAGGACCAATATGTCAGGTTGTGCCCCTTATTAATATAAACAGAAAAGTTAATTGTACGTTTGGGGTCGACACACAAATCGACACCTCATCATTGGATATTAAGTATTTTAACAAAAAAAATTTAAAAAGCAAAGTTGAAAATATTTTTTTATCGTTGATTGGTTGGGTGTCGGATGAATGAGTTATAGTGCTATGTTTATATAACATAACATAGCCGTAATAAAAAAGATATAAAGTTGAAGGTTAAAGACATTTAATTTAACAACTAGTGGAACTTCAATATGCTAGCAACTCAACTTCCTCCGCATATATAGTAGACTCCATAGTTGGTAGCATATTGAAGCCAGTGTTTCATCAACTTCATTGTGAATATTGCCTAAATCTTGAGTATTAGATTATCAATGCAAGAATTTTTCCATCATAAATTATATGTTGTCACACCTTGTAGTGTCGAAATGGCCTATCTTAGCTAAACCAGGCCTGTTTAACAGGAAAAAGTTTACTTATGTTTATATGAACTCTGCAAAAATGAAGATGACATTAATTGTACTAACTTCACGAAGCGATAATATGAGGTTAAGGCTCTACTGCTATCCAACTATTTATTCCCTTTCCATTTGCCAAAGAATTGGTTAGTTGTCAAATTATATTGATCCATGTATTTGACAAAACATTACATGCAGCAATTTCAAGAAAACTCTGCATAGGCCCTGCCTGTTTGTTTTCTGTAATCTGTAGTGGTAGACTAATGGTAGCATAACCGCTGGTAAAATATCCCAGCTACAAGCTACTCTTAGACTATATCCAACATTAACAAACTACACTGACAAAAAAAAAAAAAAAAAAAAAGATGTCAATTTTTTTTTTCCTTCTCCTTTTTTCTCCCCAAAGATTAAAAAAAAAAAAAAAAAGAAATCAAAGAATATCTTACGGTAATAGTACAATTCAGCACATATTCTGTTGCTTTCAGTTTTCTCCATTTGACATCTTTTGTGCCTTTCAAATACAATCTGCTCCCTCCCCACAGCTCCACCAAGTTCTTCCTTGTTACAACAAGGCAAAACTTGTGTTCTAACAATGCACTGAAAAATTGGATCTTTTCCTTCAACTTTACCAAGAAATACAACAACATATCCTCCTTTTTTTATCATCATCTCCTCTTAGCTAATTGGAATGTCCTCTTCAAGAAAAGGTTTGCAGCCCTTTCATTTCTGTGGCACAATACCCTCAATATTGTGTTTGGATCTGTTCTATTCCACTTTCCTGTAGCAGGAGGCATTGGCAACTTGTGGCCAAGACCATCGACTCCTACCCCGCTTGTTTCGCATGTGGCAATGCTGAATTCATCCACCAACTGCTCAGTACTTTGGCCCATCAATGCTATGATACCTTCCACCACTGCAGCCTCCCTCTCCACCACACTTTCTGCTATTAGTCCTTCTCCACAAGCGCAGAAAACCCGGTTCAGGCTCTCGAAATCCTCTTTGATCATATTGTGATCAGACCTGTTAAACGCCCTTGAGTTCCCACCAGCAAGCAAGACCGTGAGGAACGCTTCAAATGAGGCCTTCATGACTTCCTTCATTGCCAATGATTGTGCTCTATCTGCTAGAAGTGCAGTCATTAGTGTGATGTTCTGCTTGAGGATCCTCAATGCAGGCCTAATCCTAGCATTGGCTACATCACCAACATAGAGGCTATCATAGAATACAGAGTTGGAGTCAAGGAATATGAGACGGTACGCGGCAACTTCCGAGACATGTTGACATGCTGCTGGAATGGAGGAGTTTACTATCTCAAAATATGAACCGCTGTTACTATGATTCCTTTGGTGGTTTCCATAGCGATGGCGATTTGAAGGAACCACACATGGGTTCTGAGAGAGCGTTTTTTCGAGGGAGTGGATGTGAGTAAGGAGATAGTATAGGGTGTTGAGACGAATGTATAGGCGTTGCGTGCCGCGGCTAGTTGATGGCCTAGGATGATGACCTTCATTTGTTCCATTAATGTGATCTAGCTCTGATGAACTAGTACCACAGGGGCTAGCTTTCTTCCACATCTTGCTGAACTTTGAATCCCGGCTGCATCTGGTCAGTGGGGGAAGTGAGGGAATATAGTTTTGTTTTGTACCTGAAAAAGAATAGAGTTTAGACCATTTTAATTGGCACTTTGGTGGTGTAAGCACATGGTCAGGTGGAAAAGATAAGACCTTCAACATAATCATCATACTCAAAGTCTTGGATACTTGACCCTAGTTTAGACTTCAAGACAAAGTAAATACAAATGTTATACAGTTATGCACTTTGCTAGTCCATTGTGGTTAATTTCTAAACTATGGTAGTCTAATAGTTTTGCTTTGTCTTAACCTCTAAAGTACACAACTTTAGTCTCATATGTATTAACAAAGCTTACCACATGCTGCAACAAACATCATGTAGTCCTGGAAGATACTTTCCAATCCATCAGCAAGATCTTGAACTATATCTTCAGTAATCCCTATTGGAATTTGAAAGAATTGCTCCACAGTAGTCTTGGCCAACCTCACCAGCTCCGCTGCAGATTGTGCAATTGGCTCTGATTTGGACTTTGGATTCCATGTCTGCAGTAAAAGAGAAAAGAAACCAAAAAATCATATTCAATTTTATTGCAAAACATAAACATCTGATCTAAAAGCATATTCATATTCTACATTTAATCTTTCAATGAAATGGGATCATAAAGCCAAAACTTACTTCAGTTTCTTTTGCTCTTTGCAAATACTCTTTGCCTGTGAGCAATGATTCATCTATCCATTTTCTCAAAAGGTTCCATATGATTGCATCAACTTCATAGGGAACCATTTGTCTTACTACTGTTTTGCCATTTTCCTCACCCTCAACACAATCTTCAACCATCATTTGGACCAAAGCCTTTTCCAGCTTTCCAGCCCTCAGCAGTACCTTAACTGTCTCAGAATTCAATGAGTTCACTTCATTCAAATATTGTTTCAGCACATGCCCATAGCAGTCATGCAACGTCAATGCCGCAACAACACCTCCTGTTGGTAGCCATTTCTTTAGCGTTGGACTGAAATTTTCTTTTTCCTTTGTTGCTAAGCCTTCTGTCTCTTGAGCTAAGTGAAGCAGAATTTCACTCAACTCACCCTTTACTGCCAATTCAACAATCTTGGTATTCATTGTATCAACTACCTACACTCACAAAAAAAAAAAAAAAAATGACATATTATAATTAAAAGAATCCTAGAAGAGAATATTAAAGAGAACAATTCTGCTATTTGTACATACTATTTTGGGTGTTCATCGACAATGGGGAGTTAAGTGCAAATAACAGGGAATTAACGTACATAATTGGGGAATTGGGGTTATTGTATTATCACGTACCATTACTGGGAATTCATGTGCAAATAAATAGAGAATTCATGTATGTACATAATTAAGAAATTAGGTGCCGGGATTATCGCTTACTACCTAGTCACCCAATTCCCTAGCCATTTACATAAATCCCTCATTATTTGTACATGAATCCCAATGTTGATGACACCCCAAAACACTAGGCACAAATAACATTTTTCTAAAGAGAATATGGGTTAAATACAAACCTTTTGAAATGCACTTTTCAAAGAAGATCGAATATAATAATCAATCCGGTCCGCAGATGAATCCACAATGGTTATATCTGCTTTCTCTCCCCCTTCCCCATCAGATATTATGAGATCTTCCCCCAAAATCTTTGAGACTGACAACACCACAGGAAGAAGGTTCTCTAATTGGCTAAGAGTCCCTCTCTGGAAATGTTCATGGTAATTAAGCAGCCTCTTCTCCGCCCAACTTTGCATTGAACTCATCACAGATGTCAACAACTTGACATACAAAGACTCCTTTTCTTTCTTGGCATCATTTGCCACCTCATTCAACATAGCATGTGAGGCACAAAGAAGGTCAGATTCTATCTGCCCAGTTGTTATGTACTGTTGAAACAGCACCCAAGTGAAGCACACATTGTGGATTGCCTTGTTGATCCCCAAAGTAGACCATGTCTTCTTCATTAGCTCAAGTAACTCATCAACTTCATCAAGGACTAATGTCTCATCCCTTATATCAAATATTGCATGAAGAAGAGAAGTGTAGAGGTGAATGTTAAGAGGGAATCCATCAGCCCAGTGGCATACATCAGTAGGGGTACCATTGGAACTTCTCCATGCCAATGATACCACCGAATTGGAAAGGGTCCTCAATGTGTCAGAGCTTTTGCCAATGTCTATTGGTTTGGACTCACTGCTACGTATGACATCCCTAAGGCGCATTGCAAATGTGTTGGTCTTTTCTACAGAGATAGAAGGGTGTAGGAGGAGACCTACTTCTAGGATCCTGAGCTGCCTCTTTTGCCACATGTGGTATTCATTGGAATCACTGAATTCCGAGGGCTTTACATGGCGCAAAAGTTCTAAGGGGAGAATGATAGTATCTGCTCTTCTTCCCACCTGCAATATTGCAAAAGAATTTGAAATAATTAGACCAATGGTAATTAAGTGCTCTACATGTTTTTACTGATCATTATAATATAGCAGAAGCCAAAATGCACGAAACAAAAACAACAAAATCAATATAGACCATGTAATCTTACTTTTCTTTCTTTTTTTTTTTTTTTTGGAGCAAAACAATCAAATCATTTAGACCATGTAATACGAATAAAGCATCCTCATTTTAAGGTGTCTTAACACCTAAAAATGATATCATCTGGTGCATGCATATTGCATGTCATTCATGCTGAAAATGAACCAAAAAGAAATATACGGATGGTGGCATGATAACAGAATAAAAAAAAAAAAAATCCAGCAAGCATAATAATGAGATCAAATCAAAAGGTGACATATTAAATCATGTAAAACCTCAACTTGTACGACTGAATTTGATAAAACCATTAACAATACTTATATGGACAATTTAGCATACGAAATCACCTTACTCTTAGCGCCATGACTCATGTTTAATTTAATTCAAATTTTTCTATCTCCTTACCTTACCTGGTCATCACATCTTTTAAACAGAAAGCAGAAATCATAATTAAAACAATTATAATTTTAAATACTTGTAAGCCTTATAATATTATTATTTATTTATTATTTGCATGCATGTTCACGTACTTGGCCAATGAGGGTTCTCGTGAGGGTTTTCCTCAATCGATTATCGTTGTGCTCAGTCACCCTCATCTGCTGCCTCATAATCTCCGCCGATGTCATCGGCCGTCGCGGCCGCAACATGCTATGATGCATAGGACTAGATCCGCTCACCGGGGATGACGGCGTTGTCACCCCTCCGGCGCCACCTGACGCCATTCTCCTCGACGGTGACCTTTTCAACATCTTCAACCCTAGAGCCCGCTTCACCTTACTTGTTGGCGACATCACCACGTGGCTCGACTTCGTCTCATTCTCTTGGTTGTTAGAATGAAACAAGAGCACATGTCGGCCCCCAAATCCCAAGGACGACCGGCATGCCGTGAAAAAAATCTCATAGGCTGTTTCCCTTATGTCATCTTGGCTCAAACCCTCGAGCTTGATAAAGGGCGAGGCTTGGTCATCACCCTTTTCACCAAGCTCAAATAGGTGCGAGCCAAGATTGGAAAGTTTGCCAAGACTAGAAAGTTGGCCAAGATGGGAATGATGATGGTGGTGATGATGATGATGATGGTAATGAAATTCGTTATGAGATAAGGTGGAGAGGATAGGATCAGAATAGGATTCACGGCGGGTTTGCTGACCCATTAGGTGGAGAAGATGGGTGGTGGGTCAGAAACCGAGAGGGCAAATGACGGCAGCGGCGGCGGCGACGACAACCCAGCAGCTATTACATCAAAAAAAATGTCTAAGGGGGAAGAGAGTGGTGCATTTGTAGGGATCAAAAGAGAGAGATAAAAAGAGAGATAATGGATATTGAGGGCATGGCGGTCGTTTTCGTTAGTTAATGACAGCAGTTTTCTGCAAGAAGAGTGCATGAGAGAGAAAGAGAAAAGAGATGAGTGATTTTGGATTTGCCCACGTTGTCGTGAGCGAAGAAAGCCAGAAACAACAGATGGATCTACTAGCCAAAATAGAACACTCTTGCATTTGATGGCGTTTTTCTCGGAAGCTCAACTTTTTTTTTTCCCAATTCTTTTTATTATTGTTTTGTTTCAATCTGTAATGAGAATAAGCAAGCAGCATGTACTACACAATGGCACCTCGTTTTCTGTTTTGAGAACAGATTTTTGGCATGAAGGTGTTTTCGTGGAATAAATACGAATGAGTTTCCTTGACATCTGATAAATATTTTTGGATTTTCATTTTTATTTTTTAATACAAATTGTGTGATTGAAACCAAATAGGTAGCCTTGCATAAATAAATAAGATTAGCAGAAAATATTATTCAAAGTGGAACCTTAAAATGCGAGGATACTGTTTCTTTTAAAATTTCTTTACACTATCATGCAGCTATTTCATTACATCTTAACCAAAAATATATAGGATTCCCTAATAACGATTACGTTTTAGGAGAGGATGGTGCTCATATATATATATATATATATATGAGTCGTTTGGATAAACTTTTAAAGTAATTACTTTCTAAACAAAAAAAATATACATATTTTATCAAAAGCAGAATCAAGATTAAAATCATAACCAAAATTGGGAGTAAATGTTATTTTACATTTAGATTTAATTATAAAAGTATTTTTTTTACCATAATCAAAAGTTGTTAAGTTATATAGATATCACTAATATAAAAATATTTATTTGTATAGAATTACAATTGAGAACATAAAAAATCACTCTCCAAAAAATATGTTTGAATAAAAAACTACTTTTTTACATAATAAATACTTTTACTTATTTGTATTTTAAAAAGAGCTATGTTATTTGTATATCTAAAAAAAGTGGACACCTCAACAGCTCATTTCTATTTTTTCTCTCCCCATCAATCATTTTATTCATTTTACTTTCTTTTACAAATTTTTTTCTCTCTTCTCTCTCTAGATGTCCTAGGTGTCTACCATTGTAAGGGTTCAAAAAATTTTTCTCTTTCAAAAAAGTATATAAAGCTCATTGGAGAAGTTTATTGAAAAATGAAGAAGGCATTAAAAAATGGAGAAGCTTTTCAAAGAAGTTTCACTTTTTTCATGAAAAGGCATTAAAGCCTATTGAAAAAACTTTTGGGATTTGAGAATGGGTAGAAACTAGTATAGAACATGTGCTTCGCATGGATAAAGCTTTTATCTATTACAAATACATAGTATTAGCTCTCAAATTCAACTTTGCTGGTTACTTGATGAGGAGATGACAATTATACCTTAGAATAACTTATATTCTTATATAAGTTTCTAATACATAGCAGAGGAGAAATATTATGCTTCATAATCAAGTGACTCCTAGCATGGCTATTGCAGCTAAAACTCTTCTAGCTCAGAATCAGTTCTTTCCTTCTAAAATTCAGGGTGGCAGTAAAGGTGGTTGCAATCATTGTGATAATCTTAAACATGTTGAGAATTGCTTCAAGCTCCATGGGTACCCAGATTAGTGGGATAGCTTCAATGAACGAAAATCTCATGATCGATGAAATCGGAAGGATGGAGATAAGAAGAATGGCAAAGCTGCAGTAATGATGTCACCTTCCATGTCATCATCTATCACACTAACTGCAACACCAGTAACAATTGTGTCTACTGGTTGTAATTTTGATTTATAGCAAAATACTCAATCATCAGGTAATGTTGGATTTGCTCTTGTGAGTACTAATTCTACCAAGGACACCAGATGGATTATCGATTCAGGTGCCACTGATCACATGACTTTTGATCAATCTCTCTTGCAAACTACAAGTAAAACTCATTGTACACATGTATCTAATGCTAATGGCATGTCTTCTCCAGTAACTAGTGGGGGCACAGTCATGTTGACACCTTCGTTATCATTAGAACACACTTTACTTGTTCCCTCTCTCTATAATAATCTCTTATATGTACCCTAAGTAACTGAACAATTAAATTGTCTAGTATTAATGTATCCTTGTTTTTGTCTTCTTCAGGGTCTCAACAGCAAGGAGATTATTGGGCATGGTACTAAGAGGAGGGGGCTTTATTATGTGGATGATATTTGCTCTGGAAATGCATTAACTAGTCAAAGCTCTACATGTGCCTAGAAAAATCAGATTTGGATGTGGCATCATCGGTTTGATCATGCTTCTTTTGGTTATATTAAGCACTTGTTTCCTTCCTTATTTTCATATTGTAACCCTTCGAATTTCATTGTAATGTATGTACGTTGGCTAAAAGCCATCATGCTAATTACCCTTTGAGTTTGAATAAGATGACCGAGCCTTTCACTTTGATACATTCTAATGTGTGGGGTCGTACCCCTGTCTCTACCTTATCTGGATATCGTTGGTTTGTAATCTTTGTTGATGATTGTAGTCGCATGACTTGGCTTTATTTGATGACCAATAAAAGTGATGTGTATGAATGCTTTCGCTCTTTTCACAAGATGGTGCAAACACAATTTTCTGCTAAGGCGAAAGTACTTAGGTCTAATAATGGCGGTGAATTTGTTAGTCAAGTGTTACAATCTTATTTTCAGGATCATGGTATTGTTCATGAGACAACATGCCCTTATACACCTCAGCCAAATGGTGTGGCCAAAAGGAAAAATCAGCATATCCTTGAGATTACATGTGCGTGTCTAATTGATGCTCATATGCCATCTACATCTTGGGGAGATGTTATTTTGTATGCTATTTAACTTATGAATCATGTAACTAGTAATGTTCTCCAATTCAAAACACCTTTAGAAAAACTCTCTGCTTATGTTAATGTACCTTCTAACTTAAAATTAGCATCACGAGTTTTTGGCTGTGTTACATTTGTCCACCTCCATAAACATCAACGTACCAAGCTTGACCCTTGTGCTTTAAGATGTGCGTTTGTTGGGTATTTGCCTCATAAGAAGGGTTACAAGTGCTATCATCCACCTCCTAGGCAATTTTATGTGACTATGGATGTTACCTTCTCTGAGACAGAAATGCATTTCTCATCAACTGCATCCATTTTTCTCTTCAAGGAGAGACATATTTTGAAGAGATGAATTGGATGGTTATTCTTCTTGATGTTATGTTGTTTAGTAAAAATCCTTCCAATATTAGCATAGGTTTTGCTCAAGAGTTACCTACTGGTATAGGTTCTGTTTCAACAACGCAGTATGATAACACTAGCCCGTTGGCACCTCAGAGTCTTGTAAGACCCTCTTCTACTTTTATTGTACCCATCAATGATTCCTCTGCTGTTGATGTTCTTGAGGCATGTATAGTTTCTGAGGTTAATACGAACAATTTAATTAATGATCATGTTTCAGTTTGTGATGGGAGCAAGTATCAACTACCTCCTTGTAGTAATCGGGCAAAACGACCAAGAGTTATTTACCTGATAATTCTAAGACCTTGAAGTATCCTATTGCTCATTATGTTTCAACTGGGCAATTGCCTTATCTATTCAAGCCTTTGTGAATCAAATGTCTACTGTAACGTCCAAAAAATTTTACCATTTTTAAACAAGTTATTCAGTTTTTATCGAATAATTGTGATTAATTGGGATTCAATTTAGTATTCACTTAAATATAATTTAGAAGGATTAGAATTTAGGAAATTAGATTAGAAACATAGAAAATCTCATAGAATTTTTCTAAAACCAAATTACTGATTTAAAAGAAATCGGTAAAATTTTGGTATTTTAAACTGTCAAAACCAAACCAATAGAAATTATACTGTGAGAACCCTAAAATGGATGGCCAAGATTCAGCCAACATTCCTCACAAGTGGCGCCACAAATCAGCCCAAAAGAGGGCAGCCAAGTTGAGTTTGAATGTGAGATGAAATCCACCAATCACAATCTAACTTTCTTCAAAAGTCTTGAAATAATTTCTTTCTTCTCCCCTTGAATTTTTGGCCACTATAAGCTGTTGAGCTCTCATCTTTTTTCTTCTATTCACACTTATCTTCACTCCATCTTTATCATCTTTTCAAGCTTCATCAAAATTTTCTTCAATCCAAGACATTAATCTA
This sequence comes from Pterocarpus santalinus, assembly GCA_031439595.1. NCBI lineage: Eukaryota > Viridiplantae > Streptophyta > Magnoliopsida > Fabales > Fabaceae > Pterocarpus > Pterocarpus santalinus. Next base: position 40,626,828 of record CM062523.1, on the reverse strand, counting down.
ACAAGATTTCACCTTAGAAATGTTAGAATTCAATCTATCTTCTTGTTTTCTTTGAATTGGGGCTGATTGGGACTCCACTTTCTTTCTACTTTCTTTCTTGCATGATTCTGATGTTATCTTGAGTAGAGATGATGAGTTATGGTTGATTTTGTATGTATGATATAATTTGAATTGAAATTGGAATGAAGAAACTTGAAAATTGAGAGAAGCAAGGATCTGTTGGGTGAAAACCCTACGACATCCATATGTTCATCTTATACGGATGAAAATCCAGCCATCAGACCTTGATGAATCTATTTTCACATAAAATTATACATCTATTGCTTTCCAATCATATAAAATATAAAGTCATTGGATTAGTATTAAGTGAATTATGAATTTCTGAAGTTTAGCCTAAAATTTTGGGCCCTTCTCTAGGCAGTATGAGTTGAGAAGGGTATAACTCACCCTACAAAATTCCAAATTGAGTGCCAAGTGTTTGAAAGCTAACATGTAGATGAACATTCCATAAAAATTTCAGAGTTATATTCATTTCCAATTGTTCCTAGTAAATCGATGAAATTGCCGTAAGTCCAAACCGGATTGGAACAGGGCAGCCCAGAAGGGTCTACTTACGGGGCTTATATCTCGAGTTATACTTATGCAAATGAGGTGAAACTTCGTTCAGATAAAAGTTTGTTCTGTTAGCTTTAATTTGGTATAATTTTTATATGATTTGACCTAGGTTTCTATTTTTAGTGAATTTTTACTTTTAAGGATGCAATTCTGGTCAATAGTAGAACAGATTGAGTAGAATTCAAATAACTTGAGCAAACCAAAATGAGATAGTACCAAAAGGGCTGGAAACTAGATACATAGAACTATAACATATCCAAAATTTAGGTCTAAATGAATTGAATAGAAATAATGGTGAATTTCACAAAATCGAGCAAAATAGAGTATATAAAGGGCAGAAAACCTTATTGATGTTAGCACACTACATATTTGATATTATTGTTATAGATTTGTTACTCTATGTTGATCTTTTTGCTTGATTGATTCTACTGGTAGCCTGGCACTATTCATGAGAAATCTATCCGTTATGCTTCCGAAATTTCGGCAAGGAATTCACATACTATGTGAAATATTTGTTTGAATATATGATGCTTAAGTAAGATAATGACAATTGTGCATGAAATTTATGAAGATTACAAAGGATTCCATATTACTTGGGCTAGCCCCTGAATAAGTTTAAGGGGAATAGATCAGTAGGAAAGTCGATGAAAGTAAACTCAGCAATCCTGTATAGGAACAAGTTCAGTCCTGAAAAGTAGACTATTACCCAGGAGTATATGGCCAAAGACTCCCAGGGGACCAAGAGTGGAAAATAAAAGTTGCATAAGTTGAAAATCTCCAAAGGCTACATGCATATTTCCATTTCACATATATATGCTCTATTTATGGGTTTCTAAGTTAAGGTTATAGTTAACAATATATTCCTTGTGTTATGTTACTGTTTGCCTATGGTTACTGTTTCAGCTTCGTTAGTGTGCCTGTTAAATATATTTGTATTGCTCTAATTTAAAATTTAACTTTGTTTCGGGTTCTATTTTCTACAATTTAAATTAAGTTGAATATTATGTTGTCATTTAAAATTAAGAAAAATCGAAACAAATGGGATTGACGACGATAACATATGTGCATAGAATTAAGATTCCTACTGAGAAATTTTTATTTCTTACTCTACTGTACATTTCCGCATCATTCTCAGATCGTGGCGAAAGTAGCAACGGGCACCCTCTTTATTGAGTTCCCTGATCTTCACATTCACCTCAACCCATTTTTAGACTCTACTGATATATGTATATATAGGTAGTTGTCAGTTCCGTTTTTATTTTTTTTCCGTAGAGACTTTGCCATTCCATTTATGCACTTACTATTTAACCTTGCCACACCTTACATTGCTATCCTTATCCACATGGCACATTCATTTCCCCCTCCACCCACAGTAGCAGCAACAGCAACGCCCGTGGATCAGCCTATTTCACCACTGCAACAGATCCCCTCTGCTTCACTGTCTGAGGAGGAGGATCCATCGGAGGCGACGAGCTTATCTTCCTCATCCTCTGCACCGAGCATGGACCATCCACCAGCTGACGCCATTATGGCGAATGGGTTCCCTTCCTCGGAATCCATCTAGAGTACTTATGTAGTGCAGCAGGAGGAGACGTATAGAGTGGCCCTCTTTTGGCAATCTGGGCCATAAGTAGAGATTTAGTGGATGCAGTACATAGTTGGATAGCATATGAAATGTTCCGTGGAGACCATATAGGGTTTTGTTTCATGGAGACAGGCCAAATTATTTTGTTTTAGTGGCCTCATTTTTATATTCTATATTGTTTATGCACTTTGGGAGCACTTTGGAAACAGGCATCTAGGTATATATATGATGTAGTTCAGTAATTCTGTTTATTTCGCAATTTCGCAATTTCTTTCTATTACAACGTTAATCATTTTTTTTTAAAATTTTACTGCCAACAAAAATGAATAAATAAACAGTTAACTCTATATAGGTAATTAACATTGAATCGGAAGTGAAATTTAATTAGTTAGCCACATGTAATAACTTATTAGGTAATATATTATGACTTAAGCATAGTATGTTATCTGGTAAGGTGTTACATCTACTGTCACCATTCCTACAAGAGTTCAAGAAGCATTAAATGATCCAAATTGGGCAACATCCATGATTGAAAAGATGCAAGCACTGGAAAGAAATCAAACATGGGACATTGTGACCTTACCAAAAGGAAAGAAACCAGTAGGATGCAGATGGATATTTACCGTGAAACACAAACCAGATGGAACAATTGATCAGGATAAAGCAAGGTTAGTTGCTCGCGGCTTTACTCAAACATATGGTGTTGACTATCAAGAGACCTTTGCACCTCTTGCAAAACTGAATACTATCTGAGTTCTCTTATGTAATGCCCGAAAAATTTTATCATTCATAACCGAGTTGTTTGATTTTTATCGAATAAGTGGGTTTAATTAGAATTCAATTAAAAATTTACTTAAAATCAATTACATGTGATTTAGAAGTGATTAGGCTTGATGGAATTAGATTAGGAACATAGGAAACCTCGCAGAATTTCTCTAAGACCAGTTCACCGATTTAAGAGAAATCAGTAAGATTTCGATAATTTAAACTACCGAAACCGGAGCAATAGAAATTATACCGTAAGAACCCTAGAATAGATGGCCAAGATTTAGCCAACTTACCCATGCAAGTGGCACCATCTCAGCCCTCCATATGGACTGCCAAATCAAATTGAAACTCCAACACACATCCACCAATCACATAACTCCTTACTCCACAAGTTTCTATTCAATTCCTTCCTTGCCCTTGGTAATTTCGACCATCATAAGGAGCTGACCACTCTCCATTTCTCTTCCATACACACTTATCTCCAATCCATCTCCAACCTCTCTTCAAGTCTCATCAAGAGTTGCTTCCATTTGAGATATTAAATCAACAAGAATTCAATTAAACAAGGTAAGAATCCAACTTCTCTTCTTGTTTTATTGATTTGGGCTGTGTGGGGATCTTATTTTCCTCATGTTATTCATGTGATTTAGAGTGATGATGGTTTATGATTGAACTTGCATGTGTGTTGTGACTAGAATTAGAATTTGTGTGAAAGAACTTGAAGAAAGGAGAAAACTCAAGAAGTTGTTAAGGTTTTTCCTCAGCAGTCTGTACGGCAAAGTGTACAGCTTTGCCTACAGCCATTTAAGTTTCATGAATCTAATTTTATATGAAACTAGTTATTTAGGGCTTTCCATATATATATAATATAAGGCCATTGGATCAGTATAGAGGTAGTTATGAATTTTTGAAATTTGACCTAGAAATCAGGACTTTGATCCAAGCAATGTGAGTTGAGAAGGGTGTAACTCACTCTACAAAACTTCAATTTAAGTGAATCTAACATTATTTGAAAGCTAACATATGAGGGAACATCTCATAAAAATTTCAGAGTTAAATTTATTGCCAACTATCCCCAGTACTTAAATGAACTCACCTTAAGTTCAATTCGGGCTAGAACAAGGTAGTTTAGTAGAGTCAAGTTTCAGGGCTTATATCTCAAATTATACTCATTCAAATGACATGCAATTTATTTCATTTGAAAGCTTGTTCTATTATCTTTACATTGATATGAATTTCATATGATTTCACCTAGACTTCTATTTTTGGTGAATTTTCTCTTGAAAGAATCCAACTCTGGCTAGAAATGGGGCAGTCTGGGATGAAACACATTTAACTTGAGTTAATATCGGAACTCGGAACTTAGCAAATAGAACTAAATTGGGTATACTTAAGGTTGAACTCGGAACTTAGCAAACAGAGCTAGATCGGGTATACTTAATGTCGAATCGAGGCTTAGAGAATAGAAAACTAGATCGGCTATGCTTAATGCTGAACTCGGAACTTAGTGAACAGAAAACTAGATCAGGTATAGTTAGTGTCGGAAATCGGAATCACAAGCACATAAGACCCCTTGAAATTGGAAGTCAAGGACAAGAATATAAGACTTAAAATACTTAAATCTGGAAATCGAGGATTTTAACATAAACTCAGAAGTCGGTACCAGAATATGAAACCTTACACCCAAATATCGGACGTCGAGAGAACTAGAATACTTCAAAACTCTTATATATATAGTTCCAAAACTTGGTCCAAAATCAATCTCGGAGATCAATTCTAAGCATAACCCCGGAAGTCGGGAATAAACATTAACCTTATATATACATAATCCCGGAAGTTGGAACTTATATAATCTCGAAACTCGGAACCAATGTAATCTCAAAAGTCGGTCCTAAGCTTGAACTCCAGAACATCTATAAAAGTGTAAAAGCTTGCAAGGTAGATTAAGACTTAAGATTTTAAACTTGCACCTAACTACCTAAGCTTTGCTCATAAGACTTTGCTGTGTGTGACAACTAATGAAGATATGATGATCTATATTGGGTTTGCTGTTTGATTTAAAATCTCCTGGTTGTCTGGCACTATTCATGGGGAAGCAAACTTGATCTGTTATACTGCCGGATTTTTGGCAGAAAGTGCAAGATTAATGGATTGATAGTTTTTACCAATTAAGTTGATTATTTATGAATTTAAAATTATGAGTAAGTATATGTGGTGACTATGATAATCATGCATACAAATATGGTTAAAGTATAATATGAGTCATGTACAAGAATGTAGAGCATTCACATGCATGATCAAACGTGAACAGCTATACAATTATGAATAATACGATCATGAATTATTCTTATGAAAGCATGCATATTTGCATATGAATGAAAGAAGAATATATAAGATCCCTTCACTTGGAGACAATTATTTGGGTCCCTCCAAGTGAAAGCAGTTAAAAGATAAAGATGTAGGTCCCTTTACTCAGAGGCAGTTGCGCGTTGAGTCCCTCCCTTTGAAGGCAGCTAAAACTTTGGGTCCCTTTATATTGGAGGCAGATGGCCAACTAAGTCCCTCTGATCTAAAGGCACTTGGGTCCCCTTGCAGGTCAGTACTGTGTGATGACGGTCATGAGTTGAGCTCACTCCTAGATCAGACTACCCAAGGGCAGTAAAGACTAAAGATTAAAACATGTGCAAGCACCCTAGGGATGGCGATACGTAACGCCTAGATGTGCCAAGGAAAGGGAGTCAAAGAAAGTTAAGGAAACACAAGTGCATTGTGCATGAATTCAAGTGACCGTAGTTGCATATGCATGATTTTATGATGAATGGTATATACTCACAAATAATGTTTGTTTTCATCATCATTATGATATTGCAAGTAGGCTCCTGTTATCAATATTATTATCATGAATTATTGTTGTACTAATGCTTGAATCCCTACTCTGTCTAACAAGTGCATGAATAAGATTAACTCTGCTTCGGACCGTATGTTTTCAAACTATAGAACGAAACCACTCGTATAACATGTTTCATTTTTTTGTTAATAAACCAAAGTAGCTGGAGATAATAACGATAACACGGTATGAAATTCCTTAGTGAATCCTACTGAGAATTTAAAATTCTCACTCCTATTTCCGTGTTATCTCCAGATAGCTCGAGAAGTTTCGAATATGGCCGAAGTTGCTGTCAAGAAGGGTCCGCTCAGGTAACAGTAACAACTCCAGAGTGTGGTACAATGACTTAAGCATAGTACTATACAAAGGAGGACGTTATATCTTATCTCTTGCTACAAATTTTGATTGGCCATTACAATAGTATGATGTAAAAAATGCCTTTTTACATGGAGATCTCTCTGAAGAAATCTATATGAGTATGCCGCCTGGGTACAACTTCTCCGGTGATAGTAGTTTGCTATGTAAGCTGAAAAAAGCAGTGTATGGGCTAAAACAATCACCAAGAGCATGGTTTGGAAGATTCCGATTGGCTATGAAAAAATATAGTTACACTCAAAGCAATGCAGACCATACTTTGTTTTTGAAACAACAAAATGCTAAGATAACTATTCTTATCATATACGTGGATGACATGATTGTTACTAATAATGATATTGATGAAATGACCAAGTTGAAGACTTACTTGGCATCTGAATTTGACATGAAATATCTTAGAGGTCTAAAATATTTTTGGGCATTGAATTGCCAAGTCAAAACAATGTATTTTCTTATCACAATGGAAATATGTTCTTGACCTTTTGAAGGAGACTGGTATGCTTGGTTGCCAGCCTATTGAGATGCCAATAGAGCAAAATCATGGCCTTGAGCAACTTCTAAATCAAGTTACTACTAATAAGGGAAGAAATCGATGATTGGTTAGTAGACTAATGTATTTATCACATACTTGACCAGATATTGCTTATGCTGTTAGTGTGGTAAGCCATTTTATACATAATCCAAGTGAAGTTCATATGAGTGCTGTTTTTAGAATTTTACATTATTTGAAGTTAGCACCTAGGAAAGGTCTTATGTTTTCCAAGCATAACCATGCAGCTATTAATGGGTACTATGATTCTGACTAGGGTGCTAAAGGAGAAAGACGACATTTAACAATGGGTATTTCACCTTTGTTGGAGGTAATCTAGTTACTTGGAAAAGTAAAAAAATAAAAGGTTGTTTCATTATCAAGTGCAAAAGTTGACTATAGGGCTATGGTCAAAGGGATACACGAGTTATTATGGCTAAAAAGGCTTGTAGAGGAGCTCAATTTTCCTGCTAAAAGGGCTATGAAATTATATTGTGATAATCAGTCAGCTATCAAGATAGTACAGAATCCAATCCAACATGATTGAACTAAACATATTGAGATCGACCACAATTTCATATAGGAGACATTTGAAGAAAAAATTGTTAAAGTACCATATGTGAAGACTACAGAATAGCTTGCCGACATTTTGACCAAGATGGTTGCTAGCCGAGCTTTCCATGACTCTCTTGGCAAGCTGGGCATGAGTGATATCTATGCTCTACCTTGAGGGCGAGTGTTAGCATGAGTCATGTATATAATTATGCTATAATTATGCTATCGTAACTATATTTATAGGAATTAGCATATCTGTAATTGTAAGAATTAGAGTAATTTTAGGGATTGTAGTTATGCCTAATTAGGAAAGTTGTTAACATATTTGTACATATATATATTGCCTCATGTAGAGAAGAATAAAATTACTCTATTTTATCCTATTTTGAGTAAAGAAACAACAATAATAACATCAAGTCCAAAAAATCAAACCACAAAGTCCATATAGAAGGCAATCAAAGCTTCAGTCCATGTCAAGATTAGCATCTTTCAACCTGTTATTTAACATCTCTCCATTAGGTGTTGGCTGGAATCCATCTAAGAAACATTTAGTAGGAGTTAATTATGGAGTATCATTTTCACATTGGGAGAATTGGACTTGATCCATATCATTAAATTGACTCATCAAGTGCATTTCACAAAACCATCCATATTAGTGCATTAAAATTTACAATACCATAAAGATTTCCAAAAATGTACCTCTTTACATAGTATTCTCTAAAATTTCTGTAACTCATCGAATCACAGTTTGAATTCAATAGAAATAATCTTCTTTGAGTATAAACATAAAGCATTTGAAAATAGCTATATAATTTGTATATAATGAAAGTATAGTAACTATAATCTTTAAGGGGAGGTTCCTGTACCATAATTAATTTCCTAATTGGGTGGCCCTGACAACCTGTCCCTAGTGTGAATTCTCACATTTGAGTAGCCCGGACAACCTAACCCCAGTGTGCCATAAATCATTCTAGACGTGTTGGCTAAATACGCTAAGCTAGCAACCCCCTGCTAGCTAAGGTCTTACAAAGGTGCACCAAAGGCTAACGTTTACTACCGTTAGCATACAGTTCTGTCAAAGAAACCTTCCCATTCAAGCTAATTATCAAATTTCCATTAGAATACTCAAACCCCTACATTCTAGAAATAAAATTCATCAAACCTCCAGACAGATATCAGATTCCAGAACATAGCTTCCAAATGCATCAACTTCTTTTCAATTATCCATAAGATCAAATCACAACTTTTTTATCATTTAGAATACTATATTATCATACCATAGAGTTTAGTATAATACCTTTAAAATGTTCAACTTGAAACATATATGGAATTCTTTCTTGAAACATTGGATTTAAACACTACAAATTTCTAATAACATGATACTAGCTATCTCTTTTCTATCAAATCACTTAAGTCTTGGAAATGAACTTCCAAATTAAAGAAGCCCGTCCTACATACATACATTAACCTGCATATACATGTATATATGTAAAGGAAAAATATTCTATCTTTAGAGAATTTAGTAACAATGCTATTTCAACCTTGACATCTAATAACTCTAGCCATAAATATAGCATTTTTAAGATCGTATATATATCTAAAATAAATTATAGATATATTATCAACTCACCTAGCTTCCAAAGCAATGATGACGTTCATTTATGAAGCTAAGAGCCCAAAAGGTGGCCTTTCCAGATATCTCGATGAGCAAAGAAAAGAAGTAGAGCAAGAGGAGTATGGGGGTTCTCCTCCCAAGACTTTCCACAGCTTTCTTTACTTGCTCAAACAAGAAAATCAATCAGTAGAAAAGTTAAAAATACAACTTATAGGTAGTGGGTGAGAATAAACGATAGTATAAAATAATAACAATACCATTTGTGGGTGATTCTTAGAGAGGGGAGGGAGAGGGAACGAAAAAGCATAGAGAAAGGTGTAGAATAAGGCATTTAGCTCCTTTTTGTTTTTTGTCACTGACCTGCACAAGCTTGAGCACCGAGGACTGTGCTCGAGCATAGTTTAGATCCAAAATCTTCCTTGCCCTGTCCTTGGGAGCACGCTAAAGTGCTCCCATGTTTGAGCACAAAAAGCCGTGCTCAAGCGTGGCTCCAATTTTCAAATTTTGGTTTTGTTTCCTTCTTTCCTTTTCCGATCTCCAAAGCCCCTTAGACCAATGTCTTACACACTTAACTTTAAAATATAAATATAAATAAGGAAATATCCCTGTTTGAGCTCAATAAAAATATCAGAAAAATTAAAATCCTTAATCATCAAAATCCAACTTTTGGATTTTAGTACAAATTTTCGAAAACTCGGATTTCCTTAAACTTCCAAACTAAATATGAAGAAGTTAATGCTTCCTAAAATTTATTAAAAATCACTCACTACAAGAAAACATAGTATTTGTAACAAAATTCTTGTATTAAAATTTAAATTTGTTGCAAAATAACTATAATTTGTGATAAAAGATTAAATTGTTGAAAATTACAATATTTTTTGTAACAAAAATATAATTTGTTTCAAAAAATTCAAAACTTTTTGTAACAAAAATTAATTTTGTTTCAAAAGCTGGAACTTTTGTAACAAAAATTAATTTTATTTCAAAAAATTCAAAACTTTTTGTAACAAATATTAATTTTGTTTCAAAAACTCGAAACTTTTGTAACAAAAATTAATTTTGTTTCAAAAACCTTATATTTTTGTAAAAACATTTTGTATCAAAAGTAATTTATGTAACAAAAACCTATTTTTTGGCACTAAAATTTTTTGTGCCAAAATTAGATCATTAATGCCAAAGCCCCTGTCTTGAGTTGAGAAAAGCCACACTAGAAACCAAACCTCTGTTTCTTTGACGCTAGAACCAAGCTCCAACCCTTCCATTAATGAACAATGGTGCATTCTTTGCTTTCTCTCCAATCCCCGCCTTTCATCATTAGCAGTAATGACTATCATCTTTGCCCCATTGCTTATTTTTCGTTTTCGTCTTCAGGCTTTCGTTTTCTTTTTCATTTTTTGGTTTTCATTTTTGCTTTTTGTTTTCTTTTCATTTTCTGGTTTTCAGTTTTGCTTTCTAATTTTCATTTTTGTTTTTTGGTTTTTGTTTTCCGCTTTTCATTTTCTTTTACATTTTTCATTTTTTTTTCTGGTTTTCATTTTATGGTTTCTAATTTTCATTTTCTGCTTTTATGATAGCAATAATACATTGCTCATTTCTTGTTTGATAATATGAACTAAGTTTCCATTTATGATAGTAGTAATACATTGCTATGAACTAGATTTTTCTTGTTTTATGATAGCCTTTTCTTGTTTCTTGTTTCTTGATATGAACCAGGTTTGCTATTCTTGATATGTTCTTAGTTTTATTGGGCTTTCTAGGTGTATTTCCTTTTTTACAATGACAATGGCAGTGATTTATGTTTTTGTGAAAGTGCTCTGATAGTTGTTGGGTCTGGACAAACATCTCTTAGATTTAAAGGTGATTGATCATATCTGGCTTTGATGCTTAATGTTGTTTATAGCCTTCATTCCTTAATGTTGTTCAAGTATCTTTAATATGTCATTGAACTTAACTAAATTCAATTGAACTAAACTGAATTGGTTCTGCTATTTCTATTTTCAATTGAATAATTTGTAGTGGACCTGCTATACTTCTTTTGTTAAACTCTGAAATCATTTTGCATTGTTGTTGTTGTTCTTTTTGGTTTTAATTTGGTAGTTGATAATATGAAAACCTTGTGTGCAACTATGATTTCTACATCTATTCCGAATTGAAGGCTGTAATTAGAAGGGGATCATGTGTCATGTGTGCTTGTTCGTCATACATCAGTTTGTTCCCTATTTGTCATATTTTGGATGTTGAGTATTTGCTTTATTTCTAACTAGGTTAAGGGCAGAAAACACTGCTCATATTTAATGGGCAAGCTAAGTTGGGTAGAGATTTCAAATTGTTTTCTCTAACTTAAATAAATGGGGGCTAAAAATATTAGACTTATTCTATTAGTTTTGGTTTAGGTGCAGATAAATACTCAACAATGGTAGTGGTGGTGGTCCTTTCACAGTGTAAACACTTTTTGGCTTTGTTTTAGTACTCTTTGTAAATATTAGACTCCTCTCTTTTTGAGAGTTTATATTTGAGCTTGTTCTCATTTCTTATTTATAAAATTATATGTGACTTTTACATAGGTAGAGAAGATAAAGCTACATAAATGAGTTGGAAAACAAAAATATAGAATTTTTTCATGTGTATTTAGAATGGGCATAACTTTTGACTCGGTTGTCAAAACGACTATTATTGCATATCTGTGGAAAGCGCCAAACGAGAGCATTGAGGTTGAGGTCATTTTGGGCCTAAAAAAAGGCCATTTTCATGCTGTTTCGACCACTTTTTATTTTTGCTTTATTTTTCATATTATTTTCTGCATTTAGGATTCTAATTAAGGTTAGACACCTACATAAACCTTAGTTTACAGAGACTTTGTATTCAGATTTTCTTTAATAATATTGTATGTCATATTTAGTTTATATGCTTATTTGTTACATAGTTGTTGTTTTACAATTTTTCTTTTTTTTGCGCTACATTTTTACTAACTCATTCTTAAAATTGCTATTTCTGAATGCTTACATCTATCTCATTTAAACGTGGACTTTTGCTGCCTCAAGTTATCTGCTTAAATCACGACGAGGTATTTATCTACTTCAATTGTGACCATAACTATAGATAATTTGATCTTCCTTAGTTATAGATAATCTGACCATAACTATACTTTAAGAACATTTGTTGTTTTTTTTTTTAAATTATTTATCCTCTTTAATTCTTCTTTGTTACGAGTAAGGAGTTCCTATTTCTAAGTTATTGTCCTCTAGCCTAATAGATTTCTTTGTTTCCTTCAAAGCTTTGAGATCTATTATGAGTTTTAGTTCATACTCTATTTTTTTTTTTCATATTGAGGTCTGATTCTCTTTCTTTGTGTAAAAAGTTCATACATATGCTTCTTCTTTTTTTTATATGAAGGAGTGTGCCTTTGAACTAAATTCTTTCATCTGTGAGATAATTCAAACAAACATTGGATTAATTTTGTAGACATTAGTCCAATGATCAAATACAAGAAACATTGGATTAATTTTGATAGACACACCACAAAATTTGAAAAGCGTTTAGATGAGATTTTTTGGATATTGCATTCTCTCAACCTAGTGTGAAAAATCAAATATGTTGTCCATGTCTTAAAGGCAATAATGGTTTCTATAAGCTTCGACATGAAGTCCAACATCATGTGCGACAATGGGGGATAAAGAAATCCTACAAAAAATGGGTGTATCATGGTGAAAGCCTTCACGATACATCACGTGTGGATGAGCCTAAATTAAATGAAACTATCCATGATGGAGACTATGATTCTGCCACTTATGAAATGCTGTATGATATGTTTAGAGGTGAGAATCTTGGTGAGACACTTGAAAATTTTAGCAATTTGGGAGAGCACAGTCCTCAAGAGCCTAATGAGGTAGCTAAAAAATTTCAGAGATTATTGAAGGATGTTGAACACAATTTGTATCCAAATTATGGGCTTTCAAAATTATCCTTCATTGTAAAGTTGTTTAAAATGAAATGCCTTTATGGATGGAGCAACAATTCAGTTGATGCTTTACTAAGCTTTTTAAAAAGTATATTTCCAAGAGAAAATACATGTCCTGCTTCATTTTATGATGCTCGAAAGGTAACTCAAGATCTAGGACTGGATTACCAAAAGATAGATGCTTGTGTAAATGATTGCATTTTATTTTGGGGGAATGAATATGCTGATCTTGATAGATGTCCTAAGTGTAACCACTCTAGATGGGCAATAGGGAAAGAAACCAAAAATGATGGCTTTGGTATGAAGAAGTTTCACAGAAAACATTGAGGTATTTCCCATTGAAACCAAGGCTACAAAGGTTTTTTGTGTGTAAAGAAATAGCATTAGCAATGAAGTGGCATAAGGAGAAATGAATTGATGATGCTGTAACACCCTGCCAATTTAATGTTATGCTTAAGTCATGCATGATATTAAGTAGATTGTGTTACCGTGTTGATATTCTGCTTACTATTTATTTATCATATCACATTTTTTTTTTGTAAATAGGCGAAACAGCGCGTTGTAGATAATAATTGTGATCAACATTGCCAAACGTAACGAAATTTAACAGAAAAGATACAGCCAGGTAATACATCATTAATTGTATATATATATATATATATATATATATATATATATATATATATATATATATATTAGAAGCCAACACTTTAGTTTATATACAGATGTAAAATAGGACACATAAGTGGGGCCGGTGTACCAAAAAGAAGACCCATGTTAGTCAAATCAATCCTATGGGATCCTCAAAGGACATTCCAAACTAACCAATATACATGTGGTTAAGTCTATGATCCAATGTTGCACATTGCCAAAAGAAGGCCATGCTATATAATAGAGCTCTCAGTCGGGACCTACTCGGTCAGGTAGCCATTGGCCACACCAGGCCCGGCTGGGGAGTAGTCCATACTAGGTTCTGAGGAGGATGATGAGCTTGTGGCCTCGGAAGGGTCACTCTTAGAACTAAGCGGAATGTCTAGAACCACTTGTGAAGGTGACTTTGGTGGAGAGCTGGCAGGAGCTGCAGGTACTGCGAGGGCTGGAGGTGCTAGAGGAAGGTGTACCATGTGCAACAAGACCGCAATATATGGTGTGGCAGGGTCAAAAGCAGGGTGGAACATGGGAACAGCGAAATTCCTATTGCTGAAAAGGTAAAGATGGAAATTGCAGGAGCCGGCTATGTACAGCGAATTTACTATGGGATCTTGGTGGAGCTGTAGGTTGGGAATCTCAATCAATAGGGTGGCTGTCGAGTCCATTACCACCGTCTGAGAATGATGCAAAAATATAAAACGAGGTGAGAATTTAAAGAAATTTCCAGTAAGGTTCACGCATGGTATTCCTCTGACATCATATTCATTCTCAATTGCCTCGATTTTTATTTACTTATGAAAACATGAGATCAAATTGAACTATTCATATTTAATAAGTTTAAGAAAGCATCTGGTCCAAGGCAAGATTCTATTTTACTTAAGACAGTATAAGAAACAGAATAATAAGCAGAATAAATGAACATACAGCAGTAAGTAAAACATAACAATCAAATTATAATCAAATTATAATGACTATTCAATGTGACCATGCAAAACTCATTCTTGAACTTATCTTCATATACTTTTTCCATTCCTTGGTCCCCTAGGAGTTCTTGACTATTCAGACTCCTAGGTAATAGTCTACTTTTTAGGATCGAGCTCGTTCCTATAAAGGAATGTCGGGTTTACTTTTCCCGACCTTCCCACTGACCTATTCCCTTTCACTTTAATCCAGGGCTGGCCCAAGTATTATGGAACTTTCATCATAACATAACCTTTATGTTCATCATAACATAATCTTTGAATGTAGATTATAACTCAGGCATAGGCTTACTAAAATTTTGGCTGCATAACAGAATGTGTCCATTTCTCCATGAATAATGCTAGTACTCAGACAGTCAATTGGACAGAGATATCATAACATTACATTTAGAATTCAATTATCAATCTCATAGGAATAAATGTTGCATTTAGAACATAATTGTTGTCTCAGCACATTCATTCAACCTAGTTTTTGTAAATCAAGCCAAAACTTCTATTCAACTCATCTGGATCTAAATTTTGGATATGTTAGAGTGTTATGTGTCTATTTTCTAACCCCTTTGGTCCCATCTAATTTTGATAAGTATAGCTCAAGTTATTTAAGTTTTATCCCGGCCTGCCCTGAGACTGGCCAGAATTACACACTTAAAATTAAAAATCAATTAAATTCGAAAACCAACTCAAATCATGCAAAATTAGTATCACATCAAAACTGACAGGACAAGCTTTCATTTGCAACAAGTTCCATTTCATTTTCTTTAGTAGAGCTCAAGTTATAGCTCCCAAAATTTGACCTTCCTGAGCTGCCTTATTTTGGCCCAGTTTGGACATAGGGCAACTTCTTCGAACTACTAGGAGCAAACGGGACCGTATCTAATTCTGAAATTTTTATGGAATGTTCTCTATGTGTGAGCTTTCTAACAAAGTTAGTTTTACTCAAATTGAAGCTGTATAGGGTGAGTTACATCCTTCTTAACTCACACTGCCTAGATGAAAGTCCTGATTTCTAGGTCAAACTTCAAAAATTCATATCTCTCTCAATATTAATCCAATGGCTATATGATATATGTATGGAAAGCCCTGAATGTCTAGTTTCATATAAAAATAGTTTCAACAAATTTGAACGGCTGTAGGCGAAGCCGTACACTCTGTCGTACGGACTGTTGAGGAAATTTGGTCTCCCAGCCCCTCACATCTTCTTATTCTCACCCTTTCCTACTCCTTAATCAAATTTAAACACAAAAACAGTCAAAAATAATTATATTCATTCACTAATCACATCAACAAGTAAGAAGATAAAGCCAAAATCAGCCACCTATAATCAGAATAACAAAAACAAAATTGAACCTCTACTTCTTTGTATGTGATCTTACTAAATTTTGGAGTTTGGTTAAGAGGAGAAGAGAAGGAGAAGAGGAGAAAAGAAAAAGGAAGACTGAAGCAAGGATACAATGGTGCAAATCAGCAAAAAACAACGAAGAAAAATCTGATTTAAGCATTGAAGAGATAGTTGGCCTTATGAGTTTTGGGTGGCTGAAATTTTGTGGGTAAAGTTCGTCTATGTTTCCCTTCTTTTGTGGCTACAAATTATTCTCCATTTTGCCTAAAATTGGAATTCGTTTTCATTCTATATGAAATCGAAACTTGTAATGTCCCCGAGTTCTGAATTCCAACCTACCACCTTATTTCCAAGCTTCAAAAGAAATGACACGATGTCCGACCTCCGACTTCGAGTTTCAAATATAGTATACATGATCTACAACTTCCGACTTCATCTTTGGAATGAGTATACATGGTTTCTAATCTCCGAGTTTATATCCAAGATCAACGAGAATGAACACTAGTTCCGACATCAGAAGTTATATAGGAGTTTCGGTCTCCAAAACTACTTAGAAGAGCTTTTCGTTTCTATTGATGTTCCCTAGTTTGAGCTTAGGGCTGTCTTCCGATATTGAATTGAGCTCCTGAATTATATAAGTTCTGACTTCCCTATTTGGATGTTTTGATTCCCGACTTTCGGGATTCGAGTACAAGGTTTCATATTCTAATACTCACTTCCGATTTCCGGTATTAGGCCGTCTTCAAGTTTCAAATCAAATGGACATTATTACCGACTTCCAACTTCACCTAAGTTTCCAATAAAATGACGTGATTCCCGATATAAAGAGAACGTGCCCGAGTTCTGTTTTAAGATAGAGTGAGGACGAGTTCCACTTTTAGACGACGTAGAGAATGGTTTAGCCACAAAAGAAGGAGACATGGCTGAACTTCACCCACAAGAAATTCAGCCAATTAACACTCACAATTCCAACTACCCTCTTTATGTTTAAATCAGATCTTTCCTTCTCATTCCATGCTGATTATGCTTCCCTCTTCTATTCTAGCTTCCTCCCTTCTCCCTTCACTTTACTCCAACAATCTTCAGGTCTTGACAAGGTTTCATCAACCCAAACTCAAATCTAGCAATATCACTCCTAAAGGAGGTAGGATTCACTTTCTATTCTTGATTTTTCTGAACTGTGGTTGTATGAGATTCCACTTTACTTCAATTATTTGACGATATATTGGATGTATATGATAGATTATGGTTGGATTAATATGAAATCTTGAGTTGGAATTAAGGTTAGAAGAAGAAAACTAAGAAAAGTGAGGAATTGGGATGCTATCTGAGTAAGAAGCCCCATGATAGTCCATATGACAAAGTGTACGACTCTGCCTACATCTATTCAAATCCAATGAAACTATTTTTAGATGAAACTAGACATTCAGGGCTTTCCATACATATACATACAAGGCCATTGGATTTGTATTGAGAGAGATATGAATTTTGAAAATTTAACCTAGATTCTAGAGGTTGATATTAGGCAAACTGGGCTTTTCAGGGCATAACTTGCTCTATACAACTCTAAATTGAGTGAAACCAACTTTGTTAGAAAGCTTTCACATAGGAGAACATTTACCAAAAGATTCTGAGTTTGATATGGTCTCACTTGCTCCCAGTGGTTCAAAGAATTTGCCCCATGCCCAAACCGGGCCAAAACAGGACAGTTCAAGAAGGTCAAATTTAGAGGCTTATACCTTGAGTTCTACTAAAGTAATTGAAATGGAACTTGTTCCAAATGAAAGTTTATCCTGTTAGCTTTAATAGAATATCAATTTCGTATGATTTGAGTTGGTATTCGATTTTTAATGGATTTTTACGTGTAAGTGTGCAATTCTGGCTAGCTTCAGGGCAGGCCGGGATAAAACGTGAATAACTGGAGCTACATTTATCAAAATTAGATGGGACTAAAGATGTTAGAAAGTAGACACATAACACTTCAACATATCCAAAATTTAGGTCTAAATGAGTTAAGATGAATTTAAGGCTTAATTTCTAACAACGGGCAGAGTCGAAAAATATGGGCAGGATTCTCAAAGATAAAGGATTTGGCACCTTAATTCACATATGAGTTCAAGTAAAGTCTAAGTGTTGAAATTCCATATTGGTGCTTGAAAGATTAATGCATTATAATGGATCTCTTACTGTGACTACTGTCTGCTGAAACTGGCACTATTCATGGGGAAGCGGACACGTTCCGTTATGCTACCGAATTTTCGGTAGAATCATGAGCATTTATGTGTTAAGAGATCATATGTATGAATGCACTCAGCATGACTATGCATGATTATGTATGAGAATGCAATGATATGAATATAATGAATGTGGGTCCCTTCACCTGGAGGCAGTTGCACTTTGAATCCCTCCTTGTGAAGGCAGTTAAATAAGATAAGATGTGGATCCCTTCACTGGGAGGCAGTTGCACTTTGAATCCTTCCCTGTGAAGGCAGCTAAAGCTATGAGATCTCTCTACCTTGGAGGCACGTGGTCAGATGAGATCCCTCTACATTGAAGGCACGTGGTCAGCTGAGATCCCTCTATTGAGGCACATGACCAGAAGAGATCCCTTCAATTTAGAGACATGTGACCAAAATAAGATCCCTCCAAGACTAAAGGCACGTGGGTCCCCTTGTGGGATAGTCTGTGTGACGACGGTCACGAGTGGAGCTGACGAGCTCACTTCCAGATCAAACTACCCAAGGGCAGTAAAGACTAAAGATTAAAACATATGCAAGTACCCCACTCACATGAGGCATGGCATCGACCCAGCTAGTGTGAGTATAGGGGATAGGTCTTCCATGAGGCATGACATGACCCAACTAGTATAAGTACCAAAATTTATGCTGTGATGAGTCCAGATTCCTAAGGAATGTGACATGGCGATCATACTCTGGAATGTGGCATGATGATTCCACACTCTAAGGAATGTGACATGGCGATCACATTCCGATGGAGTATGACGTGGCGATCATACTTTGGGACGTGGCGATCATGAACATATCCCTAAGGAGTGTGACATGGCGATCACACTGCGATGGAGTACGACATGGCGATCATACTCTGAGATATGTATGACAAACAAAGGAAAAGGAGCAATGCTGCTCTTGAGCACGGCGATACGTAACGCCTACATGTGTCGAATGAAGAAAGATAAAGGAAAAGTACGTATGTTCTGCATAAAATCCAAATACAAGTAAAGGGGTGTATAAAGTTTATTTTTTCAGTTTATTGGTGCTATTATAAGTTAATATGTTTCAACTGTTATTCATAGCATAATTCATGAATTGATTTTGTATTGGTTCGCCCAAATTACCAGTGTATGAATAAAATGAACTTTGCTTCAGACAGTATGTTTTCAAACTATAAAATTAAATAGCTCATATAACATTTTCACCATTTTCATAATAAACCGAAGCAGCTGGAGATAATAACGATTGCACGGTATGAAATTCATTATTGAATCCTACTGAGAATTTATAATTCTCACTATATTTCTATTTTATCTCCAGATAGTTCAAGAAATAGTGGGAACAACCGAAGGTTGCTATCATACAAGGTCCGTTCAGGTAATAGTAACAACTCCTGAGTATGGTACTATGACTTAAGCATAGTACGGCATTTTGGGAGGATGTTACAGAACTCGTCTCCATTCTGCTTAAAGTCTGTCACAACCCTGACTAGGCCATGACCGGCGCTTAGAAAGCACGCTCCCTAGCAAGCCTTGCACAAAGAGATTTCACAAAATTTGGGCAGAGTTTCCTCTATATTTAGGACTTTTCCCAAATAAGAGTACTTATCCTGCATATCAACAAACACACATTTCGATTTGGGATCCAGGCATTCTCAAAATGCACCCCTCAGCATGCAACACATATGTAATCAGAATCAATCATCCAAACTATATTTGCATATTCCAGTTCAATTTATAATCAAATCCAACATAGATAAACAATTCCTAAACATAACTTAACACACCAGCACGGGTTGGACGACCCTACCTGTAGTACTATGGAGCTACAACTAAGATTACAAATGAACAGAATACAATTCAATGCCATTACTATAAAGGGCTCACCCCGTTAAGGATCTAATGATGCTGAGCTGGAGGATCGGCTCCCAAATCTGAACCTGTATCTGAAAAGAATACAATAGCCACGGGGTGAGTTTGAGAAACTTAGTGAGAGACAGGATACTTTTGAACCTCATAAGTCAATGTATATATATGCATAAAATGATTTCATTCAGATACAAAAAATAGTGGAAATATCTAACAGGATAAACAGGCAGGATTCACACTTAGGTGGTCGTTCCTTCGTGCGAATCCTGAAATCAGGCATGCACCCCCTCTTGGAGAGGCCGTGAAATATCCGTCACGCACCACCCCCTTGGGTGGCCGTGTAATATCATAGTCCAAGGTGCACCAAGGCTAACGTCTATTGCCGTTAGCAAACAGATCCTGTTATAGACTTTCCTATTCTTTCATATTCATAATTTTCATAACACATTCAAATTTCATTCATCATTGACTCATGAGTAGCATTTCTTAAAATAAATAAACAATTGTAAATTTTAAACAAGATAAATTCAAAAGTATGCTATCTACTCATAGATCACCGATCACAGGAAAATCTTAAGTCTCTGGATCCACAAGGTTGGAGAGGAGTTCCTTGGGAATGTCTAATATCACAATAGGACACTTGCATCAATTTGGGATCACTAATATTCTCCACACTATAAGTTCTCTAATCTTAAAATCCTAGGGTTCCAAGAATTTCTCTAAAGATCGAAGGAATTGGAATTGCTTGAAAAAGGAATGAATAACGTATAGAAATTACCTCTAGAATTGGAATGAGGAGAAGAAAAGTAAAGGTAAGCTCCCTACTTCAAATCCACCCAAGCAAGAATGAAGAAGGAGGAATAATTTGTAGGGATGATTGTGTTTAATGGAATGAATCTTGTGTTGTTGTTGTTGTTGTTGATTTAGTTGGAAATGGTGGAATGGAGTTGGTAGATGTAAAAGATAGTGAAAGAAAGAATTCTGGAGAGAAGGGAGAGAGTTTGGGGTTTAGAGAGAGAAGGAGAATCGGAAAATGAGGGCGTGGGACGCGTCTTAGTATATATATTGGCCTGTGGTAATCGATTACCACAGGCTGGTAATTGATTACCACGAACAAATGGCTGGTAATCGATTACCAATTCATGGTAATCGATTACCACGAACCCAGAACTGTTAATCGATTACCATATCTGGTAATCGATTACGACGTGAAAATCTTTAACCTGTGATCATACAGAGAGCCCCGTAATCGGTTACTAGTCACACGGTAATCGATTACAACATCCCAAAACATGGCTCCTTGATTCCAAAAGATATCCAACACCCAAGATCATCACATACCAACTAAATTTCATCATAAACGGATTAAACACATTGATCAAAGACGATTAACATAGAAAAACTTGAAACTACACCAAGGGTGTTATAAAGTCGAAACTCCTATTCATTCTGTACCTAATGTGGAACTCAGAACTTAGGAAACACAAAAGTCTTGGAACTGTGGCTTAAAGTTGGAGATCAAAAATCACGCAACGAACAAATCACCTTAAAATCGAAAGTCAAGGACAAGAATATGAAACCTAAAATACTTAAACCCGGAAGTCGGGAATCAAAACATTAACCTTATGCATCAGGAAGTCAGAACTTATATAACCTCGGAACTCAATTCAATCTCGGAAGTTGGTCCTAAGCTCAAACTCGGAAACATCAATAGAAATGAAAAGCTCTTGGAAATAAATTCGGAGATTAGAACTCTTTGTATAACTTGGAAATCAATTCTGAGGTCGGAACTCATGGTGGATGTTATAGATGGAGTCTTAAGGCACCCAACCGATTCTAAAGCATGTAATATATTTGATGAGAACCATCCACAATTTGCTTCAGATTGTAGAAATATTAGACTTGGACTTGCTAGTGATGGATTTAATCCCTTTGGAAATATGACCATTTCACATAGTACATGGCCGATTCTTATTCCATGTAACTTCCCTCCATGGTCTATATTGAAGCATTCAAATTGGATGTTGTCCTTATTTATCCCTGGACCTAAGTCTCCGAGTAATTCCATTGATATTTATTGACAGCCATTAATCAAAGAGTTGAAAGAATTGTGGGAAAGTGGTATTGAAACATTTGATGTGGTTAGGCAACAGAATTATCAGCTTTTTGCAGCAATCATATGGACAATAAATGATTACCCAACTTATGCATGTTATCTGGTTGGAGCACAAAGGGAGAACTAGCATGTGCATGTTGCCATAGAAAAACTAGATCAAAAAGGCTGAAATATGGGTGTAAATATTGCTATATGGCTCATTGTCGCTATTTACCATATAATCATCCATGGCAGCAAAATAAGAGTTCCTTTGACAATACTAAGGAACTTGATGAAGCACCTAAGCCACTTTCTAGATATGATGTGCTAGAAGAATATAAGTGTTTTGAACAAGTAGAGTCTGGGAACCTTACTAAGAAGAGAAAGAGATGTGATAAAAGAAGAGATGGTAATTGGAAAAAGAAAAGCATTTTCTTTGAGTTGCCTTATTGGAAGACATTGGTGGTGTGACACAATTTAGATGTAATGCATATAGAAAAAAAATATTTTTGATAATATTTTTGGCACGCTACTAAATTTGGATGGAAAAACAAAACACAATCTAAATGCATGTCTTGATCTTCAACTTATGGGCATCAAGAAAGGTCTTCATCCTCATAAAGATGGCAACAAATTGGTAATTCTTAAAAATATACCTTGTCAAAGACCAAGAAGGAGAATGAAAAGGAGCTATTTTGTCAATTTTTGAAAAATATCAAGATGCCAGATTCATATTCATCGAATATAGCTCAATGTGTGCATGTCCAAGATTGCAAAATTTATGGTTTAAAAAGTCATGACTGTCATGTTCTCTTAGAAAGATTGCTACCACTTGCAATTCGTTAGCTTTTGCCTAAAGAAGTTTATGATCCATTGATAAATTTAAGTATCCTCTTTGGAGTGTTCTGTTCTAAAGAACTGTAGGTAGATGTCTAGACCATCTTGAGGCACAAATTGCAATAACACTATGTAAATTGGAAATGGTATTTCCACCGGCATTTTTTGATATTATGGTTCACTTAACCATTCATCTTGCACATGAAGCTAAGTTAGCTAGGCCGATTCAATATCGCTGGATGTATTCAATAGAAAGGTTAGTTTTTTCATAATGATAAACAATTATACTATTAGCAGCTATCTAGCCTATGTTTGTTTTATTTAAGATCTTTTTGAAATTTTGTTTGTAGATATTTGCGTACTTTGAAAGGTTATGTGAAATAAAGCACGACCTGAGGGTTCAACAGCTAAAGGCTATATTTTTGAAGAAGTAATGACACTTGTTTCAAGGTATTTGGATGAGACAATGATAAATTCTCAGAATTCTGATGATGTTAACAAAGAAAGCCATCAAGGTGTGTAACACCCTACTAATTTAATGTTATGCTTAAGTCATAGCATGAAATTAGGTAGTCTGTGTTACCGTGTTAATGTTCTACTTAAATCTCGTGATTAGTATCACTAAACTGTTGAAACGGCCCGCTGTTACATAATAGATGTGAATAGCATTATAAAACGTAATAAAGTTTAATGTAATATAACAGAAAAGATACAAATAAGGGATATATTCTCAATTGTACATGTACATATGTAGGTCGGAAGCCGACGCTTCAGTCTATATATATATATATATATATATATATATATATATATATATATATATATATTAAAAACAGATGAAACAGAGGAACGTCAAAATTCCTATTGCTAAAAGCAGAGGCAGAAATAGCAGGAGCAGACTATGTCCAATGAGTCCAACTCGGAGTCATAGAGAAGCTGCAGGTCTGGGGTCTCAAAGAAAAGAGTGGTTGTTGAGCCCTTCGCCAGCGTCGGAGAATGATGCGGAAATACAACACGGGGTGAGAATTTCAAGAAATTCTCAGTGGAGTTCATGTATGGCGTTCTTCTGACGTCACATTCATTCTCAGTTGCCTCGGTTTTTATTTAATTATAAAAGCATGTGTTCAAACTAGGCTATCCATTTTAATGAGTTTAAGGAAAAGTCTGGTCCGAGGCAAGGTTCAGTTTTACTTTAGACGGCACAATAAACAAAATAGATACTAAAAATGATGCATAAAATAATAAACAGAATAACTAAATAAACAACAGTAAGCAAACATGATAGACAACTGTAAATATTTTGACATAATTATTTCATGTAACCATGCAGTCATGTGATCATACAGACTTAATCATGAACATTTCTTCATAAGCATTTTCCATTACTTCTCATCATTTTCCATCTCTTGGTCCCCTGGGAGTTCTTGGCCATTTAGACTCCTGAGTAATAGTCTGCTTTTCAGGATCGAGCTTGTTCCTATACAGGAATGCCGAGTTTACTTTCTCCGACCTTCCCACCGATCTATTCCCCGTAACTTCTTATCCGGGGCTGGCCCAAGTAGCATGAAACTTTCATAGTGACATAATTCTTATCATAACTTTCATAGCTTTCCTTGAAATGCACATGCATTAACATGTAATTCATAACTTGTGCATAGATTCTACCGAAATTTCGGCAGCATAACGGAACATGTCCGCTTCCCCATGAATAGTGCTAGCACACCAGAATATCAATTTGTCTCACAACATTACATATATAATCCAACATGAAATTCATAATAACACTAATCTCATTGAAACAAAACTTCTGCCTCAGCATAGACAGCCAACTTGGTTCTTCTAAATCCAGCCATAATTTCTATTTAAGTCATTTAAACCTCATTTGGGTATGTTAAAGTGCTATGTGTCTAGTTTCCAACCTCTTTGGTCCCATCTCATTTTGATATCTATAGCTCAAGATATTTAGGTTTTATCCCGACCTGCCCAGTGGCTAGCCAGAATCAGGTAACTAAACGTAAAAATCCACTAAAAATCGAAAATTGACTCAAATTACACAAAATTGGACACATATTAAAGCTAACAGGGTAAAATTTTATTTGCAAAAAGTTCCATTCATTTTACTTAGCAGCGCTCAAGTTACAAGCCCTGAATTCTGACCTTTCTAAACTGCCCTATTCTGTCCCAGTTTGGACATAGGGCAACTTTCTTGGATCACTGGGAGCAACTGGGACCTTATCTAACTCTGAAATTTTTATGGGATATTCTCCTATGTGTAAGCTTTCTAAAAAAGTTAGTTTCACTCATTTTCAAGTAGTATAGGGCGAGTTCTACCCTGAACAATCCAGTCTGCCCAGAACCAAAGTCAAAACCCTAGGTCGAAATTCAAAAATTCATATCTCTCTCAATTATTATCCAAAAGCCGTAGATGATATGTCTATGGAAAGCCCTAGATGTCTAATTTTATATAAAAATAGTTCCACCCAATTTAATCTGCTGTAGGCGGAGCCATACACTCTGCTGTACAGACTGCCGAGGGTTTTTGGTTCTCTAACCCATCAGCTCTTCCTATTTCCATTCTTTCTTGCTTCCAATTCGGTTTCAATCACACAAACAGCCCAAAACCAATCACATATCATCATAATCATTCATTTAACACATCAAAGATGATGAAAATAATCCAAGCTCAGCCAGCCAATACCACAGAATTAATTCAAGTATCAAACCCCTACCTTTGTTCTAAGTGATTTTGCTGGATTTTTGAAGCTTGGATGAGCAAGACTTGATTAAGCTTGATGTTGGCTAGAGTTGTGTGAGTGAAAACGAGAAGAAGAGAGCTGAATGAGAGGAGAGAAAGTGGCGCAAGAATGGGTCTGAATGGGTGATAAAAATCATGGAAAAAATCTGATCATATTTGAGTGGTTGTGGTTGGCTTGTGATTGGTTGGATTTGCAAGGCTGAAATTCAGCCAGCCCTCCTTGTCTCTTGTGGCCAAAGTGGCGCCACATTTGGTGCTAAGTGGCTGAGTTATCAGCCACTCAAGGTAGGGTAAAGGATTGGAATTCTATTGGTTCGATTCCGACAGTTTAAAATACCGTAATTTTACCGATTTCCTTTAAATCGGTAAATCAGTTTTCAATAAAATTTTATGAAATCTCCTATACTTCTAACTTAATTCTCTCATATCTAAACTTAAGTAATTGCTAATCAATTGAGTCTAAATAATTGTTCAACTAAATTTTAATTATTCTCAATTATTTGATAAAACCGAATAATTAAGCGAAAAACGGTGGATGTTACAAGGTGCCATATCCATTTTCAAAGTTGGAGGTCAATTCATATCTGGAGGAGAATATAAAGAACTTGATATATTGGAGCATAGGGAAGCTCAATTTTATGTTCTAAAGAATTGTAAAGAAGTTCAACCATGGGTTGATGAACATATTATAGAACTATCAAGACAAAGTTCTAGGAATTTGGAGAAAAGGCACAAGGAACAATTTGTGAAATGATTTGAAAAGCAGTAGTTACATCCTTAAGTGACTCATTATCTATATTGCAAATAATTTCATGATATTAATTGTAATTTTTTTATTATACATACAAATTACAAAGTTGTATAAAGAAAGGAATGGACGGGTAAATAAGCAACTACTATCATTGGCAAGAGATCCTGATCGTCGTGCAAATTTCTATAAAGGATATGCTATTAATGGCTTTAGATTCCATACCAAACAATGTGAAACATTCCTAAAAACTCAAAATTGTGGTGTGGTTGTTAAAGGAGATGTATTGACTGGTGATGTGGATTACCATGGTATGTTGACTGAAATTATTGGATTGGAATATATGGGAAAAGATCAAGTGGTACTATTTAAATGTGATTGATTTGATGTTCCACGAAAGGGATGAGACCAAAGTAGGGGATATTGCAAAGATAAGCATGGCTTCATCAATATAGATGTTACACGCACTCGATATAAGGATGAGCCTTTTGTTTTGACATGTCAAGCTGAGCAAGTATACTATGCAATGGCAATTAAAAGACCTGATTGGTGTATTGTGGTGAAGGTAAAGCCTCACAATACATATGATGTACCTGAATAAGAGATCATGCAAGAAGAGCCACTCTAGCAAATTGAAAATGGAAAGCATGAATCATTTATCTACCTCTAATGATGACAATTTCATTATTGATTTGAACAGAGGTGATATTGAGGGATCAACTATAGATATAGCTATTGCAAAGTAGGCAAAACCTTATAGTGAAGATAAAGATGACGATAGAGAGAGTATCAGTTCATATGATAACTTAGATGATATTGATAATTCTATCCAAGCATATTATAACATTGTTGATGACTAATTTTGATTTTTCTGGTCTGTTAAGTGGTCTAAAGTGCCGAAATGATGTTATAAGATTTTTTTTTGCATAAGTTATGTATTTATCTACTTCTTCTTGTTGCTGCTTTTGATGTTAACAAAGAAAATCGATATACTAACTTATTGAAATAATACTAATTTGTTATACTAACTCTTGTTACTAAATGGTATGCATACAATTTTCTTTCATTTAGGATATATGAAAACCATGAAGTTATGTAGCTCTATGAATACTAACTTATTGAAATATTTTTAATGTAGGTTTTGCATGATGGTGGCATCTCAAAGGGTACAACAAAGAACTAGTGCATAAACAGCACCTCCTGGACTAGTAGCCCCTGCCTCACCTCCAATAGCTCCTTCTGCACCAGTACTTGTTGGTAAAAGGGGACCTTCATGTGGGATTGTAACTACCAAGATATTGAAAGCAAGTAAGATTGGAAAGTTATCGATCTCTATGTCATTGAATAGGTTAGCACCTATTGGTATCAATTTTGAGTTATTTGCGTCTAAAGTGGGTGTTCTTACAAGATAGAATGCTCCTTTAGATGTAGAAAAATGGAAGGAAGTGGATGATAATATCAAGAACAAGATATGTGATCTAGTGTTGGTAATATATATATTGCTACATTCTTTCTTCTCCTTAATTTGTTTTATATTTTATTTAATACTTACTTTGAACAACTTTTTTTTAGGAAAAGTTTGATTTGGAGGATACAAAAGTAATGTGTGACATTAAAACAAAGGCTAATACTTCTTATCGAACTTGGCATGCAAGAATGCGTGAGCACTATTATTTGTATCACACAAATGAGGAGCGCCTTCAAAATCGACCTAAGAATGTTTCAGTGGAACAATGGGAGTGTAACATCCCGATTTCCGATTTCGGCTTCGCCGTCAAGACTGATTCATTCCGATTTCCGACTTCATCTTTAGATTTCAATAGGATGACCATTTTCCGAGTTCCGAGTTAATATTTGGCCAATTCCGACTTAACCTTTGAAATTCAGATAGAAGGAATTACTTACGAGTTCCGAATTAGTCTTGCTGGATTTTCATGACTTCATGCCTTGTACGACTTCCGACTTAGTTCCAAGGCTTACAAAGGGATGGCTATATCCTCCGACTTCTGACTTCAACTTAAGGTCTTGTGGCTGGCCGTATTTACGATTTCCGACATTATCCTCCGAATGGACAAGAAATCCGATATTCGACTTTGTTTCAAGCGTGGGAATGAGGATCGATCTCTAAATTGGTTTACGAGTTGAGTCATTCGAATGGAGATGCATGGATTCGACTTCCGACTTGGACCTCTCATCCGAACACATGAACGTGAATTCAATGAGATCCGACTTCATGTCTCAAGGAAAATATAACCGGTCAGATGTTACCAAGCACATCAGATATAAGTCACGACTTCCGAGTTTAAGTTCCCTGGGTTTGGAAATGTGACTAATTCCCGAATTAAGATCTCATACTCCATGCTTCAAAGCAGTGTGTGAGTTTCACTTCACAAGTATAATTTAACACAATTGTACAATCTGGGACCAGAAATTGAATGTTACAAGTTCAGTCCTTAGAGTTGAACTCCATGGATATGAGTTCAAATCATTGGAGTTGATTTCGATCGCACACTAGGTCCGACCTCCGACCTTGATTCCAAGTCTCAACATAAACCGATTTCCCCAAGTCACAAACAAGATGGTACGAGTTCGATATCATGTCTTCAGCTCAAGCTCGAGTAAGAACGGCACGAGTTCGATATCAAGCATGAGAGGGACTAGTTCGACTTAAAGCGGTTGGAGCGAAGTTCGATTTTTAACAAGATGGCGGCAAGTTACTACGAAAAAGAGCGTAGCTAAACTTTTGTCCACAAGAAATTCAGCCAATCGTAACCTTCCAAGTTAACCTCCACTCATGCCTATATAACACATCCTTCCTCCTTTGATTCAGACAATAATTCACGTTGTCTTCCTCTTCTCCTTCAGCTCTCTTTTCTCTTGCTCACATATCCAAAGCTCAAGCTAAGTTCAGCCTTGTTCATCCAAACTCCAAGTTTTCAAGACTTAGCTCAAATCATACTCCAAAGAGGTAGGATTCTGCTCTATTCTTGAATTTCACACTGCATGAGATTTGTGCTACTCTTTATATGTTTGATGAACTGTTGGATGTATTGGATGAATTTATGATTGAAATAATATAAGACTTTGAGTCGAATTATGATTAGAAGGAGAAGATTAGAAGGAATGGAGGAAGTGAGATGCTGTCTTGGTGAGGGAGTCCACGGCAGTCCGTACGACGGAGTGTACGGCGCCGCTTACGATCGGTCAAATCCGATGAAACCATTTTTAGATGAAAGTAGACGTTCAGGCCTTTCCCATAGATATATCATATAAGGTTATTGGATTAGTATTGAGGGAGATACGAATTTTTGAAGTTTGACCTAGGGTTTAGAATGTTCATTCGGGCAGGGTGACTTGAGGAGGTATAACTCACCCTATACAACTCCAAATCGAATGAAACTAAGTTTGTTAGAAAGCTTACACACAGAGAACACCCCAATATAAGATCCCGAGTTTGTTATGGTCCCAATTGTTCCCAGTGATTCGAGGAAGTTGTCCTATGACTAATTCAGACCAACACAGGGTAGTTCAGGAAGGTCGACTTTCAGGACTTATATCTCGTGATGTACTTAAGCAAATGGAGTGAAACTTGTGGCAAATGAAAGGTTGTCCTGTTAGCTTTGATATGAGACCAATTTCGTAAGATTTGAGCTTAGTTTCGATTTTTAGTGAATTTATATTCCCAGGAGTGTAATTCTGGGCTAGTGACTGAACAAGCTGAAGTAAAAGATGAATATCTTGATTTATATAAATCAGATTGGCATGGGACCAAAGAGGTTAGAAAGTAGACATATAGAGCTATGACATATCCAAATTTCAGATCTAAACGAGTTGAATAGAAATAAAGGTGGATTATACACGATTCGGGCCGAATCAGAATAGAATTGGCAGAATGGCCAAAATGATAATCTTACAAGTGTTAGTGGAACATATGAGTTTGAATTGAGGAATGCCAAATGCATTGTTATATGTGTGTTAAGTTGATTATGTTGCTTTGACTAAATTGTCCGTGAAATGCTGGCACTATTCATGGGAAACGGACACGATCCGTTATGCTTTGGATTTATCTAAAGTCTAGGAAGTCATGAATGTTTAAATGTAAGGATGGATTGAAATATAAAGGGTATATAGAAACCCTATATTTAAGAACGACATAATTATGTTATGGGGTATATGAGAGTAAGTGATGTAGCATATGTATGACTATGCTTGAATATGTTTGAGAATGAAAGAATGTGAAAGTATTGAATGTGAATCCTTCACTTGAAGCGATTTGAAATCCCTCCTGTGAAAGCGGTTCAAAATAAATGATAAAGATGTGAATCCCTTCATTTGGAAGGCAGTTGCACTTGAATCCCTCCTTGTGAAAGGCAAGACATAATGAGATCCCTCTACCTTGGAGGCACGTGGTCGATGAGATCCCTCATGTTGAAGGCACGTGGTCGTAAGATCCCTCAATTTTGAGGCACGTGACTGCAATCGATCCCTTCGCAAATTTAGAGGCACGTGACTGAAATCGATCCTCCAAGACTAGAGGCACGTGAATCCCCTTAAGCGGGTGAGTCGGTGTGGCAGCGGTCACGGGTGATGCCACGAAAGCTCACTCCAAGGCCAGTTACCCAAAGAGAATGCACCCTAGGGACGGCGATCACGCTAGGTGTGCCAAGTAAAAGACTAAAGACTAAAGATTAACGATATGCAAGCACCCACCATATGAGGCATGGCATCGACCCAGCCTAGTGTGAGTACAGGATAGAACTTATATGAGGCATGGTATGATGCTGCACTTGAGACTGGCGATATCGACGCCAGAGTGTGAGCAGATCCAAGCACCCTAGGGACTACGATACTAACGCCTAGGTGTGCCGAATGAAAGAAAAAGTAAAATTTTATGTATATGTATGAATTCAAGTGCAAGTTAAGTTAGGTACAAGATGTTATGTTTCCAGTAGATTAATGTTATGTGCGTTTTATATGTTGAAGTTATTATCCCTGGTATTATTCATGAATCAATCTTGTGTACATTTCCTCAAATGACCAGTATATGAGTAAAAAAATGAACTTTGCTTCGGATAAGACATTTTTCGAAATGTAAAATTAAACTTGTGCATGTTCATCTATTTTCAAAATAAAACCAAGCAAAGCTGAGACGACCATGATGACATTATGTATGAAGATTAGAGAATCCTACTGAGAATTTTATAATTCTCACTCCTATTTCCATGTTGTCTCCAGATGATTTTAGAAGTTTCCAAGGATCTACTGGTTATCGCCGTGAGAGGTCCTGCTCGTGCAATGTGTAACAGCTCCAGGGTATGGTACTATGACTTAAGCATAGTACTGTGCTTAGGAGGGTGTTACAGGGAGCATCTAATGAAATACTTTGGTACTTCCAATTTTCAGGTTTGGATTTTTTCTTTTTACAAGATAGTATATTTACTTCTAAATATTAACATGCTCTCATTAAGAACATAAATTATAGTATATATTTGCTTCTAAATGGTAGATGCTTACAATATTTTTTGGGGATCAACTTGACATTATACAGGAAAAGAGTTTAAGAAACAAAGAGAATAGAAAGCAGCATGTTGTTCCACATATTGCTAGTCGAAAATCATTTGCAGTTGTTAGCCATGATAATGTAAATATTTTTGTACCCATTATTTTATTATTTGACTTTGGGTTTAATATATGATACAAGTATTGTTTAAAACCTGTGAAAATGCAGCATAATCTTTCTACTGGAGAAGAGCCTGACATGCAAGAAATATAGAAGATTACTCATATGAAGAGTAATGGAAGTTGGGTCAATGAGGAAGCTAAACAAATTGATGTATAGTAAACTAAGTCACTTCTTTTTAATTTAAATTTATAGTACCCATTTCTTGTTGAATGACAACTTTATTGCATTGTTGTGTAGGATGATGTTACATTTCTTATCAATGAATCCCTAGAAATAGATGATCCAGATGAAGGATTTGTTGAAGCGAGGGGTGAGAAAGCACATATGAGTTATGGCATACAGTCGAAAAAATCTAAACCAAGAATTCAAGCACAACTAGAAGAAACAATGCAAGATTGTGATGAGCTTGCAAAACAAATAAATGGGCTCAAAGAATAGCTTGAAGATCAACAAACCAAACAGGCAGAAGAATTAGCACAAATGGAAGCTCAAAAGGCTATTGTGGATTCGTTGTTAACTCGTTTTCAAAATGGAAATGCTCAAGAAAATTAAGGTATTTTTTTGTTGCTTATGGATCCTTTAGACATTAGTAATAGGTAGAATTAGTATTGGTCATCTAGCTTTGTTCTTTAAGTTGAAGAATATTAATTGCTTTTTTCCCCAAATATGTTAATTATGTGGGAGTGGAAAAAAATGTCAACTTTTATCATGTGAGATATTTCCATTATGAGCATGTGAGTCAATTAGTGAGATGGCATAAATATCATGTGAGATCCATATAGAAATAGCATAGAGAAACTTTTGGATTTAATGAAAATGGAATGGTCCTAATTAATTAAGTTCCAAAATGCTAGTAAGAAGATGCATCTTATTAGAGAAAGTGGCATATTAATTTTTGGCTATTGGTTGTGATGAAACACTTGGTCTATGAAGATATGTTATGCGATGTCCATAGTATAGTTGATTGAGTCTTCACTCTTAATGCAAGCATTATGCATTTGGCCTCTATGCTATCGTAGTGGGTGGTGGATTTTATTATATGAACTTGGCTACTAGCTAGTGTCAAAATATAAGGGAATGTATTTGAAGTAGTCACTGCTAGCTACACTAAATTTGCCTATGTTTTAGGGAATGTCTTTGTTTGTTGCCTTGTACTACCTCTTGGACACATTGTGGACTAAGTTGAGTCTTGCTCCTCTCTATTTTTTTGAGTTTAGAACTGTTTACATAAAATTTCAAATCGTATACAGGCCAACACATATTTCCAAAATTGCTTGTGTTGTTATATATATGTTGTCCCCCCCTTTCCTATTCATGTACTTATTTCTAATACTATTTTTTTTTAATTATTTATAGGGGAAAGAATGGATGACAACCATGACCATTCCATGTAAGAAGACACTAGCATTTTGTGAAGTCTTCTAGTCTTGTAAAGTTGTCAATTGTAGGATTTATAGTTTTATTTGAAACATTAATATTAACAAATAGTTGCATTAGCTAGGTTAAACTTACAATTTCTTAGATGTATTTTGTAGAACTCCTACTTCTATTTAGAATTATCTTACATGTAAGATCTTATATATAAATATAAATAAATAAATAAATAAATAAATAAATATATATATATATATATATATATATATGTTGGTTTGATTAGGAATTTTATTGATATATCAAGTATTAAAAAGGTGCACAAATTATTATAGATTACGCAGATAGAATTTGCATTTAAAAAAAATTGTTACAAAAGGGCACTATGATCTATTTTTGTAATAAAAAAATTTTCAAATTTTTTTTTTAAATTGTTACAAAACATACTAAATAATGACAAAATTTAACATCTTTTTATTAGTTTTTGTAACAATTTTGTATTTTTCATGTCAAAATATTTCGTTGCAAAAAATTAATTATTTTTGTAATAAATTTTTTTATTGTTACAAAAACCTTTTGTAACAGAGCTTTCCGCAATAACTTTGTAACAATTTTGATTTTGTTGCAAAATCATTTTGTAACAAATTTAACTGATTTTGTATCAATTTTTGTTGATGCAAAATCTCAATTTTCTTGTAGTAACTTTTTAATTCCTTGATATCTAAGAAACAATTTTTGGGACTTTTGATCTCAAGAAAATATCCCAAGCATATAACCCTCTAAGAAGGCATAAGATGTAAACTTAGAACTTTTGTGAGGTTCAAAAGAGCACAAAACTGGAATTCCCAGAAATCTTGACAAAGCATTACACTTCTTTTGGTGTCCTTTTGATTTATCTAGTGAAGAAAATAGTTCTTTTTTTACCCATATATATGATTGCTACAACTAGTATCCAAATACCATGTATTTCATCTTCAACAAATACTTGTCAAAAATAAACTTTTTGGATTAGAATTCCAACCAATATTTTAGTACCAATTTTTTGCAACACTTGCTTAAGTGTTGAAATTATTATGATTTATCTGTTTGAATTTGCAATTTGCAGCTTTGTGCCTAAACTTTCCACATGGGAAGTAGTTAAAATTAGATCCCTCCTGGTAGTAGTTATATGTTCCTCTTCCTCGATTAGCATGCCCATAATTATTTTCACCACTTCCTTGGTTAGGTAGTTTGAAATTGTTTCCTTTTCCTTGATTGTAATTATTGGCATGACTTCTTCCTTTGAAATTTCTTCTACCTCTACCTCGATTGTTGTAGCTACGACCTCTTCCTTCTCCTTCATGGCTTGATTCAGTAGCATAGTTTCAGGGATGTTCATAGATTCAGATCAACCCATGAACCCGATTAATCTAAACTGACTGAATACTAAATATTCGAGTTAGGTCGGATATTCGGGTTTGTTTGGGTAAAAAATAATGCAACCTGATCTTAGTCGGGTTAAGTATTGGGTTTAGGATTTTAGAATCTATCAAGCCATTACCCAACCTGAGTTATTCACCTCCCTCTTCTCCTTTCTTAGAAAGTCCTAATGATATGAGCTTAAGAGGACAAATTGGACATTTTAGCACTATAAGACAAGATGGGGATTTCAACATACCCGTGGAACCTATCACAAGGGCAAGAGCAAAGATGCCAAAAGAAGGCTTTGGAAATTTGGCCAAGTTAATTGTGGAAAAGATAGATCAAGAATAGGCCAAAGAAGAGAAAATAAAGCTAAATGAGCCAAACATTGAAAGTACGCAGCCTAAAAATCTAATTGTGGCACAATGGCAATAAAATGTGTTAAGTTCATATCGGGCCAAGTTTTATTTAATAATTCTGATAGTTTATGTTTAAAGACATATATTTATTTTGAGACGTTTATTTAGCCCAATTGTTAGTGTAGCAACTTGAGCCTTTTCTAGTGGGCTTAGGGAACATTTTAACCTAATATAAGAAGTATAAATACCTCAATAAATAGTAGCAATAGTAGCTTTTGATGATCAGTAAAATGTTCCTTTTTGTTTTCTTCAAGAAAATAGTGTATGTGCAAGAGGTGA
This sequence comes from Pterocarpus santalinus, assembly GCA_031439595.1. NCBI lineage: Eukaryota > Viridiplantae > Streptophyta > Magnoliopsida > Fabales > Fabaceae > Pterocarpus > Pterocarpus santalinus. Next base: position 40,591,284 of record CM062523.1, on the reverse strand, counting down.
GGTGATCTCTTTACTTATTACATCAAGAAACTGAATAAGTGATTACAAAGGTAAGCTCCTTTGTGACATTTTGTTCAATTTCCTCTATCTATTATCCTAGTTATCTAACTTTCTAAAAATAGGTTTTTTAGGGGTTTAATAAGGAGGGTGTCTATCTTACATTTTATTCTTTATCAAAATGTATACCTAGGGTTTTGGGATCTTTATATCCTTGAGGTTCCATATTACTCAACCTTTCATCTATTTTTCCAAAATTTATAATCAAATAAACAAGAGTTAATTGCACTTTATCCCCTGTATTATAGGCCATGTGCACTTTACCCCCTTCATTTTAAAAACGTGCATCTCGACCCCCTCTATTTTATCAAATGTGCACTTTGGCCCTTTTGTTAATTTTTTCATCATGCTTTTCACAAAAATATCACACATTCAAAATATTGGGTTGCACATTTAGGAAAGTTCAGGAGGCCAATTCGCACATAACTGAAAATTCAGGGGAGTATAGTACACTTATTTGAGGTAAATTGCACATTTAATAAAATGTAAAGAGTAAAGTACATATGGCCTATAATACAGAGAGAAAAAATGCAATTAACCCAATAAACAATCTAGATAAAAAAAAATGTCCAGAATGACAACACTTCATAGATCTGGAGCATTTTTAAAAAGATATGGAAGTAGAACATTAATCAATACTATTGCTCTACTTGCAATATTGTTATTGCCGCTCACTGCCACCATCCCCATCTGTGTTGCCATCATGCTTAGCTAGCCATCGCTCATGCCTGTTGTTGCTCTCGCACCACTACACTTGGCCACCATCACTACTAGCCTCGCATGTCATCATGGTTACAGGAGAAGAGCACATGCTGGCATGCATGTCATCATGCTTAAACTTTGTTTCTCATATCCAATCTCTGAGAAAGAGATTCTAGACTCTTCTTATCTTTTATTTGGTGCTAAGTATAGAAAAGGAAATTAAAACTGAAAGACTCTTCGTTTCTTAAATGATATTTATGGTTGTTTTTTTTTTTTTTTAACATAAACTGACCCAAACCAACCCAAATATAATTGGGTTAGTTTGGTTCATGTAACATCCCCACTTTCGTAAGCAAAGCATAATAGAAACTTTGAATTATTTCCCTTAGGCAGTGTAAAAATTTCTCAGGCAACGCTATACCATGACGATTCTCACACTTAGAATTATAGGGTACTATAATACTACCGTTGAAAATATGGCACTGCCATATGTTAAAAATTAGGAAATGAGAAAAGTGCCCCTGCAAACTTTTGTTAGTCGCAGTGATACCTTGAATTTTTAGAAATTATTTTTTGACCCCAAAAACTTATTTCCACAATAACCCTAGAACTTTTCATGAAATGACCTTTATATCCCCGTATTTGTAGAATTAGCAGAATGGGATTTTAAACAGAGCAGAATCACGTGGTGAAATCGTAGAAGTTTAAATTCTTGCCAATTGGGCCATGGAGATAGTCTAGTGTGAAATGACGCGGGGTGCCCCTGGACTTGCTCAAAATTATGGAAATGCCATTAGTTACAGAAAACAAAAAGGCTCCAAATTTGCGAAAATGTCTAATTTACGCCATTAATCCATTTATTCGGTTTCAATAGCTATTTAAGGGCAATCAAAAGTTAATTAAATATTAATTAAGAGTTAATTAGATATTAGTTAGAGACATTAGGCTTAAGAAAAATTAAAATAGACATGTAGATATCTTACAAAACTATTAAGTGACGTTTTGCATGCTTGGAGGAAATCGGTAAAGATTCGGTTTTTTAAACTGTCAGAACTGAACTAACCAAATTCAACACTCCAAACCCTAGATCCAATGGCTGAGAACTCACCCACTTTACCCCCTTAGGATGGCGCCATTTTGAGCCACTAGATAGGGGAGGAGTGGCCAAGTCTCCATTACCCAAGCCACCAACCACACCATGACTCAAACACTACAAAATTTAACTAACTTCTAATCTCTTTCTTTGATATTTTTGACTCCATTAGCAGTTGCCTCTTCTCAATTCTTTCTTGATTCTACTCCTCCCTCACTTCACCTTGCTTCTACCTTCAAGCTCCATCCCTCTTCCACACCAAGAACTTGCATCTAGCCAACATCAACAACAATATAGAGATAGGAACTTCATCTTTTCTCTTGTTTTTCTCTAATTTGGGCCTACCTAGGGCTCCCCCTTTTCCATTTGTTTTGATGTTATATTGATTGGATATGATGGGTTATGAATGGTTTAAGATGTATGATTGAGTTAGGATTGAAGATTTGATGGATTGATTTAAGGAAATCAGGAGTTCAAGATACTGTTAGGGTTTTTCCTCGGCAGTCCATACGGCAAAGTGTATGGCTCCGCCTACAATCATTTAAAATTGATGAATCCATTTTTATATAATACTAGACACTCAGGGCTTTCCATACATATAAAATATAAGGCCATTGGATTAGTATAGAATTAGTTATGAATTTTTTAAGTTTGACCTAAAAATCTGGATTCTCATCTGGGCAGTATGAGTTGAGAAGGGTGTAACTCACCCTACACAACTCTAAATTGGGTGAAACTAACGTTGTTTGAAAGCTAACATATAAGGGAATATCTTTCGTTACCAATTATTTCCAGCACATCAATGAAGTTACCTTAAGTTCAAATCGGGCCAAAATAGGATAGTTCAAAAATGTCAAATTTCGGGGCTTATAACTCAAGCTCCACTAAAGCAAATTAAATGGAACTTATTGAAAATGAAAGCTTGTCCTATTAACTTTAATATGATACCAATTTCGTATGATTTGAACTGGTTTTCAATTTTAGTGGATTTTTACTTTTAAGTGTGTAATTTTGGCTAGCTACAAGGCAGGCCGAGATAAAACTTAAATAACTTGAGCTACATTTATCAAAATTAGATGGGACCAAAGAGGTTAGAAAATAACACATAAAACTCTAACATATCCAAAATTTAGGTCCAGATGAGTTAAATAGAAGTTGTAGCCTGATTTACAAAACCGGGATGAATGAAAGTGTTGAGACAGCAACCACGTTTTAAATGCAACAATTGTGCCCATGAATTTGATGAATGATATTGTGAATATATAATTGTTGGTCCATATTGATTTGCATATTTGAATGATTTTACTGGTAGTCTGGCACTATTCATGGAGAAGCAGACTCGATCCGGTTTGCTACCAAATTTTCGGTAGAAGTTTATGAAGTTATGAAAACTTATACTATGAGTGATTATACTTTGAATATATTTACATTTACATGTCATATTCATGTATGTCATGCATACAAGCATAATTAGCATATGATATAAGAAGTAAGACGTGAGACATATCCATGAATGCACGAAGCATCCGCATGCATGATAAGATATGAAAAGGAAAAGATAATAAGAACTTGCAAGAGGGACGTACTAAACTACCATGTGAGGCATGGCGTAGACCCAGCTATGTGGGCTAGAGTGATACTATCTAAAACTTGGGCCAGCCCTTGACCAAAATTAATGGGAATAGACCGGTGTGAGGGTCGGGAAAAGTAAATCCGTCACTCATGTATAGGTAAGAGCTCGAACCTGAAAAGCAGGCTATTACCCAGAGGTGAGAGAGGCCATTCACCTCCGGGGAATCAAGTACAAAAGAGCAAGATCAAGTTACAAATTAAAGAAACATACGAATTACGTCAAGTGCACTTGCATACAATCAAGTATAAGCATCTATATGTGCATCTTTAATGATCTCGTTAAGTCATAATGTTATTATGATTCTTGTTGAAGCATATTATACTATTCGTATTTCTATGTCTGTCATATGATATGGCAAGTGGTTGCTAAAATATAACCCGCTTCGAGAAAGGTGTTTTCAACTTAAAATTTAACCACTATTTGCGTATATGTGTTCATATTTTCATAATAAACCGAAGCGGCTAGAATGTTTATGATGACACTTTAAGAGTGATGGTTTGAGTTTACCTGCTGAGAACCTTAGGTTCTCACTGCCTGCTTGTATGTTTTTCTTTTCCGTAAACATTCCAGCACCCAAGTTGGAAATCAAGTGCAAGGCGGAGTACTGGGACATTCACTGAGTAAGATTTGGGTGCAAACCAGACCAAGAGACTGTTGAAGCTAGCTAACAGCTAGTTGGAAGCAAATGTTGTGTATTATGTTAGTCATAATTTCTTTTAAATTGTAATCATTTTATTCTCTATGTATCAGAGACGACGAAGTCTATGAACTATTAGTCAATACTAAAGTGTACAGCTAAAGGGTCATATATTATATTTTTCATAATTTAAAGAGTTCTTGGCATAGTGATACCTTTTTAATATAACTCCATAACTCGAACATAGCTTATATAATAAAGGGTGTTACAGTTCAAGTCAAGCAAAAGGGAAAAAAAAAATTGTATCCAATCCAACCTAACCCTTAACAATTTGATTCACCTAACTCTTCAAGGCTTCTTTTGTTGATTTTTTTGTCTTCTCAAGATTCTGTTCATGTGGCTTTCTATACCTCCTTGCAACTCTACAATTCTCATTGTGTCAATATCGTGTGACTCTTACTATTGTAGTCACCACACAATCAAATTTCATTGGCATGGTGTGAAGAATTTTCTCCACCACCTTGTTGTATGGAATATCCTCTCCATATACTGTCATCTTGTTGAGAAGGTCAGTAACACGAGAAAAATATTATTCAACAGTTTTGAGCTAGTCATTTCATACCATTTGTATCTATGTAAATATTTTACTTTGGATTTATGCACCTTATCCTCACCTTAATTAATAGGACAACTTTAAAATACTCCATATTTCTTTGGTAGTTTTGGCATTAGCAATTTGCCAAACACTGAATAATCTACTCCCTGGTGAATTTGGGAATTGTGACAATGCTAATTGTTCTCTTTGATCTGTTGCATTAGCTCCTTGTTGTATAATTGGTTCTGCAAGGCTCCAAATATTGTAAGCCTTTGAGTGAGTGTACATCAAAATTTTTCAGTAGTTATAATCTAATTTCTTATCTAATTTGAGACCTAATAAAAAAAATATTGTAATTGTTTGTCATAATAACTCTATAAAAAATAACAATCTAAGAACACTCTTATTCCTCACAAATTCTGCAAAATTGATTAACCGGCTCTAATATCAATTTGATACCATACCTATACACTAATAAATAAATAAATAAATAAATAAATAAATATATATATATATATATATATACCACAAAAATAAGGAAGAGGAAGTATTTCATCCTCTAACTTTGGATACATTACAAGGTACTACCCAAAGCCTTTTATAGGCAAAGCACATGTATAAAATAAAATTCCTTCGTATGAAAGAGCGTGCAATTTGAACACAAAAGTAGTGAGCTATGTGTATTGTAGCTTCATTTTGCAGTGTGTTGCTACTGTAAGCCATGCTTCTAGCTATAACATCTCTTTGAAATGAAGCAACAAGTAGATAAGTGGGCTGCTATGATATATTGTGTAGCGGCTATAAAATAAGCTTGGTTTTAAAATTTCAGATAGTTTGGTCCGAGCCCTATACAAGCATTATATGCACTATAACAAACGACATTATTTCTGTTTTAAACCATCAGTATCCGAAACCTACTAGTTTTCAATTAATCGGGCTTGAGCTATGTTAGCTTATTATGGGAATGAAACCTTTCTACCGCTAATTTTTTTCATATACAAGACTTGAATCCAAAACCTTACTTAAGGAGAATAAATGTCAAACCAGTTGAATCAATCAAGTGTTGGTATAACAAATAACATTACTTGACATTATTTCACTAATAAATAATGACTTTGAACTTGTTTAGATGAGCTTCTCTAAAAGATTTTTTTTAAATGATCTTTTTTAAAAATCTTGTAAAAAAATAAAAATTATTTTACGTTTGAATGTAAAATTAATTTATATTTAGATGTAATATTAAAAAAAATTATTTATCTTTAAACAAATTTTTCGTGTTATAAAAAGGATCTTCTAGAAGGTAAAAATTGTAAATTATCATATTTTTATACTTTTTCTAGTTATTCTACTTATACTCGAAAATTTTATCTAAACATACCAAAAAATATTAAAGTATTTTTTATTAAAATATTTTTTATATTAAAATAATAGCACCCAAACAAGTACTTTATTTTATTATTGTTGGAAAATTAAAATACTTTCCAAATTTTTAAGAAAATAAATAAATCTTTTATTGAAATATTGATATCAAATCTAACAAAGAAAAAAGCTAAAATTAGAATAAAATAAATTCTGTTAACAAAAGTTGTAGTGCAAATATTTTCTTCTCATGGGGCCAAGTTTCAAAACCAGTTTTTTTTAACTGCTATTCGTTCAAACAAATCAGGAATATAATAAGTTAATTCGGTAACAGCTTACCACCGATTGATTATATCTTGATTGAACTACGCACGTATAAGAAATAAGAAAATGGTATTTATATATTAAAATACTATATTATTTTAAAATTTTGCTAATTTGAAAAAATATAAAAATATTGTGTCGAAATGAATTTTTTTTTTTTAATCTTATCATGTAAAAGAATAATGTAAAATTTATCTAACAACAATTGAATACAAGTGTTATTATCTCAAACAATATTATTCCAAGACTGTGGTGGCTGCTACCAAGGTTTGATTAATTTAAGTAGTTAATAGTTTAATATTTAAATAAAATCTGTGGTTCTAGAATACTCGTAATTTCAGACACGAACTATAGTGGCTGCGGAGTGTTACGTGGCATAGAATAAAAAAATTGTTATCGCAAGCTATATAATATTCCTAGCGGGCCCGCGCCTGTCGAGTGTCACACACACGCGCGCGCGCGCACCCTCCTCTCGACAGCTGCACTCTGTCACACCTCACTCAATAGCACTTCACTCGACAACGCTTTATTCAATCACGGTCAGGCCCTTTGCTAGTCAGAACTCTCTGGTGGTCGTAATATATATATATATATAGGAGTGGCTTAATGAGAGAAGTAAATCTGAATTATATAATTATATAAAAATGGTAAAGATTTAAAATTATCTAAAAGTCATATGATCACTTAAAAAATTACATGACTTTATATTTTAATCTTGACTATTTATATAAAATTCAATGGTCAAGATTTATTCCTTTCACTCTCATAATTAATCACTTTTCTCAATATGGTAACAAGGTTTATATTTAGAATCTTATATAAAATTTTCAAACTCTTTATCATTAAATATTTTCAGTGTATTTCCAAAAAGAGAATGAGAGTTTAAATTTTGAATAAAATAATCGTTAAAAATAGTTAATCTCATAATTAGTTAATAACAGTACTTGTGAGAAAGCACACCGTAGTCAAAAATTAAAAAAGATCATTAATCAATTTTACATCAACACATGTATAATGGTCAAATCTTATATGAGATCACCTTTGATGTAAGCACACATTCTGATAAGTCATTGGTGGCGGCTGATTCTTGTATTTTGATATGCAACAAAAATATTATTGGCAGTTATTTATGTTAAAAAATTAATTTTAATACATTGTTGATTAAAAAAATTATTATTAATTAAGTATATATTATTATATATAATTTTTGAGATAATAATTATAAAAAAATAAATATTTTATAATATAATAATATATAATTAGATAATTATATAAGAATTTTTATATTGACATATATTTTTAATTAATTATTTATTGTTTTCACATCAAAATTAGGTACAATTATCAAATCCTAAATTTTACTACATATTTAAATTTGCTTAAATTTTTTTAAAAATATTTTCATAACATCTCTTTCAACAAAATTTTAATTACAAATAATTTTAAATACAAAATAATCTAATATAATCAGAACACCAAACTAATGTAATATAATTTTGAGGGCCAAATGAAAGGAAATGAAAGATGGCATACACATGTGATTAAGTTGATATCCGTCATATTTTTTTCATCTTGAAAAATACTTACCACACAGGCAAAGGTGAAAATTTGTGATAGATGGAAATCGAAAAAAAAAAAAAATTGTCTACCTTCTGTTAGTCAGATATATAAACTTAATGATATCTATAAATAACATAAAATAGTTTTGAAAAGATTATGCGTCATTTGCTATATAAAAAAATAATTTGATATTTATTTTTATATGTTTATATTAAGATTTTTATTTTGATGCATCATCATGTAAAAAAAATTTTTACATCAATATTTAATTATATATTATCACATTAATAAAAAAATATTTGACTCTCATATCAATTACCTTAAAAGTCTCATATATTGTAACATATGATTATTTGATAATATAAAAAAAATTTTACACTAATATTATATCAAAATAAATCTCTTTTTTATTAATAATTTGAATGAACCTCGGATCGCTGCTTTTGTCCTCTTCACTTTTATATTCTTATCTTTTAACTTTCTTTGTTGTTACTAATTAACCTGTTATTTTTGTTCAAAGGGAAGTCCAAAATCTAGAGAAATATAAATTAATAGACTAAGTAAGAGATAATAATAACAAGTCAGATGCCACAATTTAAGCCAAAACCTTAAAACAATAAATTTATAGGTTCTTCATATTATATAATTTTCACTTATTCCATTTTTAACTATTGTGAACTTTATCCTTCACACTTGAAATTTCAATAATTTTTTCTCTGAACATCTTCATATCTCATACTTTCCTGAATACACCACTTTCCATTTGGTCTTCCCCAGCCTGCATCTGAATCTGATATGACTGATCCAATTGTAGCAAAGCATATGAAGCTTAACACCAGCTCCAAAACCAGAGATAGAGGCATCGCTTATTCGAGATCACCACGGCAAACAACTGATATTCCAAAAAATCAATTTTTATAGTAAATATTATTATATTCATGGACTTTTCCATTATTTTATATCTTTTATTACTCTCTAAAGAGTGTTACTATATCCACTTAGCAATCAATATAAAAATTCTACTAAAAATTCTATGTACAATGAATGAGTTATAATTAACACAATGTCCAAAGACTATTCAATAGATGTGAATGATAATTTGAATCAGGAAAATTTTCAGGCACCCCATGCAGGAGGATTTAGCATTTCTGTACTCCAAATATGACAACATTAGCACTTATGGTAGTAGATGTAAGTTGCGCAAGTAACCAGTGAATTCCTAAGCTTCTTTGTAAGGCTTATTGAAAAACTCGTTGTCCTATTTATTCTTTGAAACCATATCCCTGAATATGATAAAATAAGATAAATTGAGACAATATTATATAATTATCTTAAATATATTAACTATTTCTTTATTTTCTGATACGCACACATCCTCTTAAACTTACATTCTTTACATTTTTAGCTTTGAAGATATTCTCACTACACAATAAGAAAGAAAGATTTATAAAAGAAAATAAAAGATCTTTACAAATTAAGAAGGAAGGGATATGTTAACTTAATATTATTGGTATGGGTAAATTAAACAATATAAGAATTTAATTTTTATATATTATTAGTGTGAAATATTTTTACAAAATCATCTAATTATATATAGCTATATTATTATAAGAGTTTGACTCTTTTCATAACTACTTAAAAAGTCATAAAAAAATAAAGTATAATTAGTTGAAAGTATAAACAAACTTTATACTACTAATTTATCAAAATTAATCTCATAATATAACTCATTTTAATTAATTATGTACCTATTTCAAAAAGAATAAAACTTATATCAAGTACTTTATATTTATTTTAACCAATTCTTAAATCAGATATTCTATAAAAAAAATGACATATGAAAATTTTTCTTAGATTAAGTAATTTAAAATTTAAAAGTATATCATTTTCTTAAAAAAATACCCACTTGTCATTCTTTAATTTAAGAAATAAATTAAATAGATAAAAGAAATTTTAATCTAAATTTTTTCCTCTCAAAAGGTCGGTAACCTACGTAGGTTGAAAGGAAGAATTTTTCTTTCTCTAATTAGGGCTGGCCGCTTTCATTGCTATGTGGACCCACACCCTTTTGAGTACCCCTTTCCTTTTAAAGGGCAATATTCCGGTCTGCCTACATACATGCATCACACTCGCAAAGAAGAAGGGCCGAAAACAGAAACACAAAACAAAAACAAAAACAAAAAAGGGGAAGAAGATACTGTGCTCTTTTTTGGTCCCCATTCATAGCTAAATTAATTGATGGAGGCAAATATGAGAGTGGCAGTTGTTGGTGGTGGGATTAGTGGGCTGGTTTCTGCTTATGTTTTAGCCAAAGCTGGGGTGAAGGTGGTGCTGTATGAGAAGAAGGGCTACTTAGGGGGCCATGCCATGAACGCGAGTGTTGATGGACTCGATCTGGACCTCGGATTTATGGTCCTCAACAGGGTACTCTCTGCGCTGATCTCTTTGCTGCTTTACTTCTCTCTTTAAAGTTTGTACACAATACACACACACACACACGTGGTTTCTTTTCATTTTCTTCTTCCCTTTTTTATTTTTATTTTTATGTGCACAGTCACGTGTTTACTCGTTAATTATAAGGTAAAAATACGTATCACACAAGGTTTAGTCCAACGCATAGTTTTCGAAAAATTCTGACATGCTCCGGGGATAAAGAGCTTTTCTTCTTCTACCATGAATTCTCACCCTTGGATATATGTATGGGCCCACTTATGGGTACAAAACTCAGAAATCTGATGGTGTAAGTAATTCATAGAGGAAGAAAACTTTTACGCTGCGGACTATATAAGAACGACTCATAGTTTTCGGAGAAAAATACTTTATGCTTTAGAGTATACATATTTAGTATGTGTTTTAAGAAGCGATAATAATGATCAGTAGGACAGTGTAAGAAGACGAATTGTACGAAGAGTCTTGGTAGGGACCATTTAAATTTTTTATTTCTGTCTTTTGGTTGACTATGATTGGATCTCAGATTTTCATAGCGAGTTTCATAACTTTCCATTTGCACCATTTAGGAATAATACTCTTTAAGAAAAAACTTTATCATTGTTATTTTTCTTTTGTTCTAAACATTATCATTAATTTTAAGTAAACTTAGATAAATTTTAAACTACTAACTTAAAATCAATGATGGAGATTTTTACTTTAAAAATATGTAAAAAAAATTTCTAATCATTTGGCATGCATGATAGAATTAGGTTTAATAATGTAAGATTTGATACTATAATATATATTAAAATTTTAATATTATATAATATTTGATATGATATTGTATAAGATAATGTTTTCTTTCTCGATCACATACAATTTTAACTGCAAACCAAAATATAACAAGAAAATAAGAAGAGAAGTTTTTAATGTTTTGAAAATAAGGCTAACTGAGCAACCAATTCAATGGGTTGCATGGCGAACTATATTTCCGATTAGATTACTTCTATTATGTTATTTAATTTGATTTTAGTTAAATCATTAGTTTAGGTAATTCAATTAATTAACTCATTATTTAGGAGTCTCATTTAACACATGGTTCACGTCTTTATCATAATAATTATTTGCATGATTTGAGTAAAAAATAATAGTTAAATGGAATTATTTTTAAAGTGACCCTGATTCTGATATTATATTTAAATATTTTGTATACATATAATTGATTGATTCTTTTCTTATTGACCTCGATGTATCCCGTGATAGATCTAGGAAATTTAAATAATGGAGTTAAAGATAATATATAATTATAATAAAAATTTTACATAATTTTTATCTTAACATAGGGAGAATATAATATATATATATATATATATAGAGAGAGAGAGAGAGAGAGAGAGGATCCAATATTGATCAATAACATCAATATAAGTACTTTACTCACACCAATTATTAGCCATTGATTCAATAAAAAAAATCACTAGCCATTGATTTTATTTTAATCTAACAATTAAAATAATAAAATTTAATAAAAAAGAAAATAGTAAATTATAGTTTTAATAAAGAGAGAGAAACATTACATTTGATAATTAATTAAGAAAGAGAATCGGATTATATAAGTTAAAAATTATAGCAGAAGTTTTTAGTGAAATAAAAATTATATAAGTTAAAAAAACGTAATATTTTTACAACTTGATATTATGCTTCTTAATTGTAAAAGTAAATAATATTTAACGTAAATGGCATAATTTTTTTTTTCAATTATTTGTTAAAACCGTAGATATCTTTTATTTGAAATTATCTACATTCTTAGTAAATATTTATATTCAATATTTTTCACATTAAAATATATAATAAAAAACCATAAAAATGTCTTTTATTTTTATTAATTTTTCAATAATTATAAAAGAATTCTTTCTTATTATCATTTTAATTTTATTTTACTAAAAATTTTTGTTATAATTTTTAACTTATATATAATCATTATGTGTAACGTTCGTCTCTCTTCATGAAAATTATAATCCACTATTCTCTTCTTTCATTAAATTATATTATTTTAATCGTTAGATTAAAATGAAATCAACAGCTAGATATTGGTGTAAAAGTAATGCACTCTCGTTGATGTCAATGGCTATATATATATATATATATAGGATTAAGATTAAATTATACCGATGTAACTTTGAGTATAGTTACACCGCTTATAACTTTTTTATAGGATATACTTTCTATTATCAATCCAACTGTTAAATTATAATTACTCATAATAAAGATCATTTGTGTCAAATTTTATCAAAATTAAACATCAATAAGAGTGTAATCATATTACTTTTATTCATGTATATTTTAAATATATATATATATATATATATATATATATATATATATTATGCTAATTTATATATATATATATATATATATATATATATATATATATATACATATATATATATCAAATAATTTTAGATTATTATAAAATTTTATAAAAATAATCTATAAGATATAAACTTTTAATCCAACAAAAATTTTATAAAAAATTATACCAACAAAAAATTATTCAATAGTATAATAATAACTTAAAATTACACTAATGTAATTTGTAACTAACCCATATAGATGGGACCTATAGCCCATCTTCTACTAGGTGGATCCGTCCTTGGATGTATCCTATCCATCAATATCCATATGGTAATGTATATTAGATGTGATAGTTATCCACCTATGAATGGGTTTAATTGATATTCTGATGTAAAGTGCCTATCAATCCATATTTATTTATTTTATTATAAATTAAAAAAATTATTTTCTATTTATTTGTAAAAAAATTAAATTAGAATGAATGACTATTTTTTTCTACTTTGGCATTTAAATTTGTCTATTTTTAAAATATTTATGAAGTTAGAAAAATTAAAAAAAAAAGTTAAGGGAAGTTAAGAAAAATTAAGAAAAGTTAAGAAAAAGAGAAGGGTAATAGTAAAAAATAAAATGTGATAAAAGAGAAGTTAGAATGGTCTAATTCTTTTATATAGTAGTATAGATATACTTCCACTTTCTTTATTTCTCTTCTATTTGAATTTTCACTACTACTCCTCATTCGAGTTTTATTAATAAAAAGAATCAATATCCAAAGAACTTTACTTTCGTAGCATATTAGTTATAATAGAAATAACCTGTGATTTTAGATAAATTTTATCTATAATATCATGGGTTCTAATCTTTTAATTGCAATTTTAAAAAGGAGTTTACATATTATTAATTCAGATAAAAATAAAGTTAAAAATAAATTATTTTATTAGTTATGTGTTTAATTGACTGTCATATATATATATATATATATATATATATATATATATAAGTGATCTGAATTTAAATAAAAGTGTTTAAGTCTCTCTCCATTGAAGGTCTTGTATCAGAGTTATATTATTTGTTTAATTATATGTTCCCAGTTAGGAGGAAAAGAGAATGTAAGACATTAAAAGAGAAAGAGGGGGTTTAGAGAGTTTCATCTTCCCTTATTTATGAGTTTAAAATAGTTAATGGGAAGGAAACTATTGGTTTTATAATATATTTTTATATTTTTATCCTTTATTAATATAATTGAATATAACTAATATACTTCAAAATAATTTATTTTAAAAAATATTATATATTTTTTGGATTTAAAACTATTTCCTTCTTAAAAATATTAATCTTTCCTAATTTTTCTCCCTTTTTTATTTCTAAGTTTTTTAAATTCTAAAATTCTCATATATATATATATATATAGACTTTCTTTTTAAATGATAAATAAAAATAACATTTCAATATTTTAATAGAATAAAATAGTAAGTTATATTGTAATATAATTAAAACCCCCTAATTTACAGGAAATCATAAAGTGGGGGCAGCAGAGAATTTTGAGAAGTAACTGAAGTTTTTAACCATTTTTCTGTTTCAAAAAGTAAAACTCAAGAGTGAGCATACAGCCCCCCGTACGCCTTTCTCCCTTACTCCAGGACATCCTCCCCTAGGTTGCGCCTAAAGATATCCCACAAGAGGCCTGGGGGAGGACAGAATGGGTGTATTAGTATAGATCAAATAAGGATATTATTTGAGTATCACACTTTAATACTGTATAAAATATTCTTCCCACATAATTATTCATAATAATAATGAGTTTAATTGGTATGCATTAACAGTGTAAAATTATTTTATACTATCAACCAATAAAAATAGGGGAAAGTGAGAAATCATAGTAGGTCCCTCATTATAATGGGTAGTTATTTATGTGAGTTGGTACTTTCTACTATTTCTATTGACTAATAGTGAAAAACTGTTTTATACTATCAATATATTTAAATTAAATTCAATAATAATTCCTCTTATCTTAATATTCACTCACATTCTCATTATTACACGATGTCTATATTGTATGTATTCAAAAATGCATTTCCCAGTTTGAATTCCTCCAACCATATTGACAATAAATAAATAAGTAAATAAATAATCCTCCAACCAATCACAAGGACAATATTAGCATGATTGTCTTAAGTAATACTTAATGGCAAAATATTTAATAAAAAAAGTTATCAAAATCTTATTGATATATATAATATTTAGTTTAATATTATATAAGATACTATATTACATAAAATAATATTATCATTTTATTATCACAATTAATTTCAAACACAAGTAAAACTTTGATAAAATGAAGAATAATAAAATAATTATTTTTAAAAATTTATAGAAAATTTAAAAATAAAATATTACTTTTAAACATTTAGTATTTATAATTATAATTAACTTTATTTTTTAAAAAAATTATATTATATATAGTTTTAAGTCGTATAAAATATTATTTCTTTATATATTTTAATATTTAATTTTTATTTTCATAAAATAAAAAATATATAAGACGAGAGAGAGAGAGAGAGAGAGAGAGAGAGAGAGAGAGAGAGAGAGAGAGAGAGAGAGAGAATTTATTCATTAAAATCCAATTAAGCCTAATGTCACTGATTGGACTATATTAAATTATCCATCATTTTAAAGTAATGAAAAATTTTAATAAATAAATTTACATAATACGTTACTAACATCATACAACAAATTAAATTATAATATATTGTGTTATTTTATCCTATTATGAATATGCATGGATTAGCTATGAGATTAAAATTATTTTTTGATAATCTAGTGTGAGTAGAATCAATTTTCTTTGTAATCAATTGTGTGAAAATAAATTTATGTATTTACTTAAAATAATTTTAAAATAATATGTTCAGTTTAGATTATACAAAAAAAAAAGGGTATTTTTGTATGCTAAATTACTAAAAAGAGTAAGAAATTATTTATTTATACTATATAATACTACTCAGTGTTAATTTAATAAAAATATTATAATTTTAAAATAATCATCTATTATTTATAATCAAAAGTTTCAAAAATCTGTTTTTACTGTAGTTTTATTCTAAAATTATAATTTTTTCTCATAATTCATTCAAACTTTTTTTCCCAAACATGTAGGTTTATTTCAAAACAACTTTTATTAAAAAGATGAAAAAAAAAATTGTTTACTTGTATTCTTAAATACACGCCTACTATAATGTGCCAAACATTTATGACGCCACATGAGCTAATGCTGCTCAGAGACACAATTTCAATATTTTAATGATGTTAAGGGAACGATTTGCTTAAAATTTTAGGGTAAATTATTTTATTTGAATTATTTTATTCACTATGTTCTT
Organism: Pterocarpus santalinus; assembly: GCA_031439595.1. Lineage (NCBI taxonomy): Eukaryota > Viridiplantae > Streptophyta > Magnoliopsida > Fabales > Fabaceae > Pterocarpus > Pterocarpus santalinus. The sequence goes on along the minus strand of CM062523.1, from coordinate 40,575,171 downwards.
AGGATAATAAAAAATAAATTTAATTTGATTTAAATTATTTGAAATTAATTTAATTTACAAATTAATTTTAATATTTCAAATTCGTTATAAAATATATGATCTGAATTGAGAAATTAATTCCATATTTAAAATATATTAAATTGAATTGAATATTTTTTTTTTAAAATTTAAGCGTACCTTAGTACAGTTCTTCTAAAAAAATCATTAATTTAATTAAATTAGGACGCTCACTTCAATACTATTAAAAATGTAGCCCATTACAACATTTTTCTTTTTAATTATAGTTTGTGATAGAAAAATTACATCATCAAATAAAACAAAAAAAATTGTGACACTTAGAATATTTGTTATGATGTAAGTTGAACGATACATCGTGGGAAACTTTTTTCTAAAATCATACGGTAGGACATAATCCATGCTAGAATGTCGTAATTTTCGATATTATGGTTGTCACTTTTTTTATCATAGGTTGTAATTTTTAAAACATTATAGCGTACTCTATCTTTTTTGAGGCATTATGGAAGTAGGTGCCTCAAATTAAACTAAAATTAATTTCTCTAAAACACAATCATGTTCAAGTGAATTTATACATGTATACTATCAAAATAAATATATTTCAAAATCAATTATTAATTCTTATGTGTTGACTCTTTTTAAAACGAAAAGTTTTATTTGCGAACTATTTGATTCGCAAAAATTATAAATTTATTTCACTTTTTTTTTTCCTGAAGCTCCTTATTGTTTGCTTAATTTGTAAATAGATTTTACAGCTTAAAAATTTAAGATCTGATATTAGGCAAAATAGGTTTTTTGCTCTCCTATCTTTTATGTTCATTAATTTTTTAAATTTTATCCTTTTTCTTTAACTTTTATCAATTTGATCTCATATATTTTAAATTATTTTCAATTTGTTCCTAGTCACTTTTTCTGACAAATAACTAATGGAACATGCTAACATAGCACAACCTATATCAAAAATGTTTGTGCCACATCTGATCCGCGTATACACAACATCAGTATAGTTTGTGCTATATTAATATCTTTTATTAATTATGTGACAGAAAAGTAAATAGAGATCAAATTAAAAATAATTAGAAAAATAAAGGATTAAATTTTAAGAAAAATTAAAATTAAGGAACCAAATTTAAAAAAATAAAAATAAAGTTAAAAAAAAATTTTTGGCCTAGATATTATATGCCTGTAACTTTTCAATGACTCCTTACTCGCGAATTTTATTGACCTTTGCTATATTATATAGGACTTTTTAAGAAAACTCGAATAAACCATAAGCACTATTCAATAATGGACTTTCAAGAGTCATAAGCAAGGACTTATGTTTTTTTTAAATATAGCGACCCAATTATTTAAAATTAATGAAAGTATAAGAATCTATAAATTATTGAAGTTTTATTTTATTATAACTTTTTAAAATCGGTGGTATTTACAAATCACTAAATTCCTAACCATTATCAACTTTTATTTCATGTTTTTGAAACGAAGAATTTTATTTATTAGTCTTTCAATTCCCAAGTTTGAAGCTCCAAACATGCTCAAATAATTTTTATATCATAGCTATAAAGAGAATGCATATTTATTCTTAGTAAGAACAGACAACAATTACTAAAAGAATATTAATTCAATTCATCATGTTTGCAAAAATGAATATACATTTACAACTCAATTTAAATCATTTTTTATATAAATTTTAATTATGCTAAATAGTTTTCATCTAAGTTGATAATTCTGTAAATAAACCCATGCATTAATTCCTTGCTATATATATATATATATATATATAGCGGTGAGGCCTTCAGAGTGCAATGGAATACATTAGTGTACAAGAGAAAATGTTATTTGATTTGTACATATGTTTTTAAATATCTTTAGACATTTTGAAATTTATATGTAAATAATTGGAGATTTTAGTTACTTTTTTGGTAAATATAGCAAATATGTTAAGATAATTAATAATTTATAATAATTCTACATATACCAAAAAAGGTGTCCACCATCTATATACAAATAATTGTATATTAAGTGTACAAGGCTTTGATTTTATATTGGTATACGTAAATAATATATAAATGTAATATTTCCGAAACTTATTTGTCTTCATGATATTGGCTAGGACGATGTTATATACTTGCAATTTTTAGAGGCACAACCATAGATATCTCTTCATCTAAATTTAAGTAAAATAAATAAATGATGCAAATACAGTGATAGGGGTGTAAGTAGATTAGATCAACCTAACCAAATTAGTTAAATTGGTTTGGGTTAGTTCAATCATTAGGTCACATCGAGTAGAAACCGATTAAAATCGATGGTAATTGATTCAATTATCAAATTTTACAATTTTAAATCCAATGATCCAATATTCGACCAGATCAACCCAAATTATTTTTTAAATACCTTTGGGTACGTTTGATGTATTAAGTAGAAATTTTTGTATGAAATAAAATTTAGGAGATTTAAAATTTTTTTATTTTTTTATTTTAATTAGCTAGAATAAAAAAATAATAATAATCAGGTAATTTGAACATCCAAATTGAACCATCCTTACTTTAGCCAATTTGGTTTGGTTCAAGTTTGTTCACAAAAAAAAAATTCTTGAATATAAGTTAAATTAAACCAATCAATCAGATTCGTTTTCCCACTAAACTCGAACCAACCCAACTCTATTACACTCCTATACAATTATGTGAAAAGCCGCTAAGAATAGGTTAATAGCAATAAGTTTAAATAATTTATACAATTCAATAAGTTTTAATGTCGGTTCTATCAATATATTAACAAAAAGATACAGCGATGTGTACAGTTGTGCCTATTTGTAAGTACAAGCTCCCATATGTTGATCACTTATTCAATACCCATTCTTTGAAATGTAAAATAGTTCAAATTAATGCTAACTTTGAGAACCCAACATATATATATTCTGGTGTTTTTTATGGAGAATATCATGACTCATGATGATGTGAAAAATAAAAAAGACAGTTATTAGTCATGTCATTATGACATTATGGGGTGACAGAATTAGAGCATAGATGTGTCAGATTTTAGTTGAGTTAATTGTATTCAAATAATGTAATCTATGGAGATGTAAAACGAGGTATATACCTTGAATTAGTCTTCCATATTACTGTGTTATTCCCATTTTAAACACGTGCTAGTTGTGAAAATTGAAGTACCTGGTATAGTTGTGAAAATAATAACTGATCAAATACAAGTTTGTAGACAAGCTATTATTTGTTAAATGGTGGTTATTAGCTTATTATGCTCTATGAATTTGAGTGTTGAAACTAATAATCAATTCTATTATCAAGTGATTCAGTTATGCTAGTTGCGATGTTGAAACTAACGATGGATTACTAAACAGGCCACTTATCCCAATACAATAAAGTTCTTTGAGAGTCTTGGAGTTGACATGGAATTATCAGACATATCATTTTCAGTCAGCCTAGACAATGGTCGAGGTTGCGAATGGGGTAGCAGAAATATATTTTACAGCTTGTTTGCACAGAAGAAAAATGTGTTCAATCCTTACTTTTGGCAAATGATTAGGGAAGTTATCAAGTTCAAGAAAGATGCTCTAAGGCAAGTTATCAACCCTGAATATGATATAATATAAATAAATTATTTCATATCTCTTTTAATAATTTATTATATAAAAATGTTTTTTTATATAATTCAAATAAAATATATTATTTTAAAATTACTTTTAAGTTTGCCTTAAAATAAGATTTCTTTTAAGTTAATGTATTCAATTATAAATTGATTTTGACATAATCAATTATATAAAAAAGCTATTATACTTTTATAATTAATTATTAAAATAATTTTAATTATACAATTTTTCCAAACATACACGTTACCTACCCACTCTAATTTATTTGTTTGATGCTTCAAATTATGATTATGAAATACATAACAGTAAGTACTACACCTAGTTCTGCCCATACAGAGCTAAAGTTCAATTCAATCTTTCTAAAGTGTTTGATTGATAGGCCCTAAGCGAGAACTAATATAAACTCCAAAACTCTTTATTCTAGTTTCTCAGTGATTGATTGTAACACCGCATGAATTTCATATTGAAACCAATACTAACCAGCAGTACGTAGAGTAGTCTTCTTAACTTTTCCATGGTGTCATGATAGATTACACTATGTTCACTTTTACTATTTTGCAATGCAGCTATCTTAAAATGCTTGAGACTAACCCAGATATTGACCGCAATGAGACTTTGGGGCAATTCATCAAGTCAAGAGGATACTCAGAATTATTTCAGAAAGCTTATCTAGTGAGACCAATTGCATTTTACACTAGAGTTCTATGTATCTCCTATAAACAAATTGTTTGCTTAGTGTTTGTGACATTATAAATTTAATTATATGTAGATTCCAATTTGCGGTTCTATTTGGTCTTGCCCTTCTGAAGCAGTTATGAGCTTTTCTGCTTTCTCAATTCTCTCATTCTGCTGCAATCACAATCTGCTTCAGGTACCTGAACTATATCCCCTTTTTCCGTAGTTATATAGTGTTGAATGATCTGGTTCTAACATCCAAATAATTGAATATTACTTCTTGATTCACTTGGTTGTCATTGCAGCTCTTTGATCGTCCACAGTGGTTGACAGCGAAATGGGGCTCACAAAAGTATATTAAGAAGGTTCTTTACATTGATTACTCCATCCATTTTTAAACAAGTGTCACTTTTTTAAATGTATACGTGAATTAATCTCAATTTTGGAGAAATTATAAGGTATTATACAAAGTTACCTCATCACTTAATTCTCTCTTTCTTTGTAACATTCCCATCCACTCATATCCTCTATTTAATAAGGGTAGAATAAGAAAAAATTAATTAATACTTTCTACATTTCCTAAAGTGTTGTATAATTCTGAAATAAAAAAAAAAAAAATTGAAAATTGACACTTACTTGAAAACAAAGGGATTATGGTTGTAAGCCTTAAATTTTTATTGATATATATATCACGTACGGAGTAGATTTCAGTGTCAATTAACAATTGTGATCTTTCATACTCAGCTGTAAATTAATTGTTGGTCTTTAATTCTCTGATGGAAAAAAAAAAAAAAAAATCAGGTCGAAGAAGAGCTTGTGAGTAAAAGTTGTCAAATAAAAGCTAATTGTGAGGTACACTTGGTCTCAACATCTGATAAAGGTGATTGATTAATCCATCCCTTTTCTTTCACCAGATAATGCTATTCTAGTAATAATTTCAGAAAGCTTCTTGCAGGATGTGCTGTGGTCTGCAAAGATGGTTCTCAAGAAATGTATGATGGATGCATAATGGCTGTGCATGCCCCTGATGCTTTGAGAATTTTAGGAGAGGAAGCAACATCTGATGAGCATAGAATTCTTGGTGCTTTTCGATATGTGTACAGGTAAAACATTTCTTCATATTTCCTAATTTTGCAATCCTCCAATCATAAAATAAGATATCATTGCTTGTAAGGTTCACATGAAATGCATGCATTACAGTATCATCATTTCAATAGTATTTACATTGGATAATAATCTTTAGTAACTAAATATTATGGACGAACTTGTTCACACTGAAGGAAAATAGCAGCATTCTTAAATTAGAGCAGGAAATTAAGCCTAGCGACTTTGGTTTGGGTCTTGGGGTTACACAAGTATGCGTTCATGAATATTGATCACTAAAATGTAAGGTTCAGATTGAGATTCTTTTCGTTGACCTATATATGCAGTGATATCTTTCTTCACCGTGACAAAAAATTAATGCCCCAAAACCCAGCAGCATGGAGTGCATGGAATTTTCTTGGAACTACAAACAATAGAGTTTGTGTGACATACTGGCTTAATGTTCTTCAGGTTAGTAATATTTCTTCTTTAAGCATCATTTGAATAGGTAAGTGTTCAAATATTGGCCATAAGGGAAATTTGTTGGGTTTAGGTGCTTTTACTAAAATGGGCAATTCATAAATTTATTGGTTAATCTTAATCTTTATTTTTGACTTGCAGAATATTGAAGAAACAAATCTACCCTTCCTTGTAACTCTCAATCCAGATCACACACCTAAAAATACCTTGCTCAAGTGGTCAACTGGCCATCCAGTTCCATCAGTTGCTGCATCAAAAGCTTTATATGAACTTGACCATATTCAAGGGAAAAGAAGAATCTGGTTTTCTGGGGCTCACTTAGGCAAGTTCTTGCCTATTGTGTACACAAGATAAAATTTAGTAGTTAGTTCACCACTTGATTGTTTCCGTTAACCTGCTTTTAGCCACTAATATTTTTGTGGTGAAACACTAATTGTGTCTTGGACATTCCAAAGTGAAGCAATTAATTGTTTTGGCTTAAATGCATTTACATGTAAAGCCATGTTACGAAAAGTAAAGGTATTCAGACGAAGCGTATCCCTGAATGCTAAATTGGTACAATATGTAGACAACAATCAAATGATTTGGAACTTCATTGCTGAAATCATCAATGGCGTTTATCATAGATCCAATCATTATTCAAAGTTGGCGTTATCTTAATTCTGAGCAAAACCTCAACGCCATTGTGGAGTTGAGTTCTACTTCGAATTTACTTCTGATCTAAACATAATTTTAATGTTTTTCAGGTTATGGGTTTCATGAAGATGGACTAAAGGTAACAAGAACTTACTTTATTAGGAGAAGGCAAATGACACTTTTCATTGAACCGTATCTATTCTTCCATTTAAGATAGGCAATTTTCTTTATTTTGTAAATTGGCAATATAAGTAAATAACTTTCTACAATGGTTACATTAAGCACCAATTTCTATTTAGGCAAATAGTTTTATTGTAGCATGTCATCAATCATGTTGAAAGGACACAAGAAACTGAATAGTGTAACTTTCAGGCGGGCATGAATGCAGCACATGGCATGCTAGGAACATGTTGTGCTCGTCAGAGCAACCCAAAGCACATGGTACCTTCTTGGAAGGAAGTGGGAGCAAGACTTTTTGTGACGAGATTCCTGAGGTTATATATAACTGCTGGATGTTTAATGTGAGTTCACTTCTTCCAGTGTGTTGATGTGTAGATTTCATATGAACTTTTCAGAGAAAATGTCTTGTAAGATATACACGCTATTTTTACATTCCATTCTCTTTCAGAATGATAAAAGTTTTGTAGTAGACCTGTTTATGGCGAAGAGCCTTCAGCAAATATTTGGGGTTATATGAGCCTCTTTTGCTCTTTCAAGTTAGTAATATATACGATACTAATATAAGCTTTGCATGTAGAATTGGATAGTGTAACTTCATTTAATGCCAACATATTTACTTGAAATTTTGGAAAGTTTGCACAACTCTTTTACCTAAATGTCTTGTTAGCTAAGATTAAGGCCTCAAATAAAGGAGGAGCTTTTAGAGCTGATGTTGAATATGATAAATAATCCATTTTGATATCATGCTCTACATTGATTTCAATTTTGCATGTTGTTCAATCTCTCTACGTAATAAAAGGTGGGACACAGCATAAGAATATTTTTATTTCGAGTTTGAATATAATCATATACAAGTTAGTCCATGTTGTTTGTCTTCCATGGATTAGACATGTGAACAATTGTCGGGTCACTCACACACTTGGGGTGTTTCAGCTTATTGGAGGAAGGAGGAACAATATTTACCTTTGAAGGACATAGGAAAAATTGCTCTGTGAAAAGTGTTTTGAGAATCCATAATCCTCAATTCTATTGGAAGGTATGTACTTTTAATATATACATTTAATGATTGATTTCATTCTAGCTCTTCAAGTTACACGATGTGCTTATCTTTACCAATGCAACTAAAACTACTTGTATTTGGTAAGAAAATAAAAACTGAATAGTTTTTACTTTTTCAGGTTATGACACATGCTGATTTAGGTCTTGCAGATGCATATATGAATGGTGACTTTTCTTTTGTTGATGCAGACAAAGGTCTTTTAAATCTTATTCTGGTAAGCATAGTGATCCAAATCTTTCCTAGAAATGTCTCTGTTGATCTTTTCTCTTCACTTTCATGAACCTTGGTGAGTTTTAACTGTAGATTCTCATAGCCAATAGAGATTCAAATGCATCCATCCCAAGATTAAATAAGAACAAGTAAGTTGAGATTGAAGAATTTATGGTATCCCACATTGAAGTTTTACTCATATTTGCATACCAACCTTTTCCCATTTTGATGTCTTAGGGGTTGGTGGACACCGGTTTTCCTCACGGCTGGTTTAGGATCTGCGAAGTTCTTTATTCAGCATCTTTTAAGGAAAAATACTCTCTCACAGGCTCGCAGGAACATCTCCATGCATTATGATTTGGTATAAGATCATTAACTACAATAATCCCTATATTCATGATATTCAAGGAACTAGTTTTAACAAGAACATGTTATCATGCATCAGTATTGTGTGAGCATTTAACTAGTTATGCACAGTCACAAGTTTTTCAAATGAAATATACTTGAAATAAAATTATGGCCCATAAATCAGATTTTGAAGCTGGGTTTTGTTCTTAAATTGTATATTAAGTATTCTTAAAGAGACACAAAATATGAGATATCTTTCAATAAGTGATATATTGCAGTAAGATGCGGTTTTGGAGTTTCTTTTCCCTTGGTGGACTACAAGAGAGAAGAACAAAAGCAGAAAGAAATGGAGATGGAGATTAATTACAAACTTACAGTTTTGAAAATCTCAATATTTGAAAACTACTAAAAATCAGCTAGAATCGTTGTTGGACTAATTTAATGGCTTTCCTTAACGCGCTATTGCTTTATACCTCATGAGCCCTTTTCTGTTGCTCTTCAATATCTTTTCGTTTCATGATTTTTCGAGTGCTGAAGTTAAGCCACTTACAAAATTATTGTTTTTGGTCATCTTTATATAGAGTAATGAACTCTTTGCACTTTTCTTGGATGAAACAATGACATATTCATGTGGATTGTTTAAGGTATGAACAACAATTTTTTGACACTCAGTTCCAAATTTCATGTAAAAGAGATGTTTACTTTCCTAATGTTTGCAACACCACTGCTTACTATTTCCTTTGTTTATTTGTTAAAATTTTCTGGTAGAATGAAGATGAAGCCTTGAAAGATGCACAGATGAGGAAAATTTCTGTTCTAATAGAAAAAGTGAGTGTAATGTCTCTCATTTCCATTTCAACAATGGTATTATAACTTGTTATAGTTCTAATATGATTTAACTTTAAATAAATCAAGGCTAGAATAGATAGGAAACATAAAATTCTTGAGATTGGATGCGGATGGGGAAGTTTTGCAATTGAAGTTGTTAAACAAACTGGTTGCAAATACACTGGCATTACTTTGTCCAAGGAGCAGCTGAAATATGCAGAAAAAAAAGTTCAAGATGCTGGCCTTCAGGTATTAAACAGACTTCTTTTCTTGTTTGCTTGGTGATTCTATATTCTTTGTAAACTAAGTAAAAGCAGCATTAAATGTATTCATGTTAGAAGTGGAATTTCCATATATTCCACTTCTTCTCATGCTGCATAACAGATTCGTTGCATCAAATGTACTTTATAATTACGATACCTTGATTAATGAGTATCTCTAATTTATGCTTCCAGGACCATATAACATTTCTCCTCTGTGACTATCGCCAATTGCCCGAGACATACAAATATGACAGGATTATATCCTGGTAAGCTATTCTTTTCTTTAAATTAGCTGGATCATGTCCACCAAGAAAATTTCCAACATAATTCCTAACACTTATATAAATATATCAAAGTGAAATGATAGAAGCTGTTGGCCATGAATATATGGAAAAGTTCTTTGGTTGTTGTGATTCAGCATTGGCAGGTGATGGACTTCTTGTTCTCCAGGTATTTCTTTGTATGCTAGTACTACACATTTAGTGTGTCTTTATTCCTGCATTATGTTTTTTCATGTATTGTTTAAATTGTAAAACTTAGTAGAGGGTATATTGGTACTTGAGCATTTAGTCACTACAACTATATTCTTTTTGGAATCTAAATTGCTACTAACAAGTGAAGATTGTTATCTTCTAGTTCTCATCTATGCCGGATGAGCGCTATGATGCGTACAGGCGCAGTTCTGAGTTTATAAAGGAATATGTCTTTCCAGGCTGTTGCGTACCATCTCTAAGTCGGGTAACATCAGCCATGGCAGCTGCATCCAGACTATGGTATAAGTTTATTTTTATTACTGAGCTACGACAATGAGGATTCCCTTCACTTTTCTATTTACCCAGAAAATAAATAAATATATGCAGTGTGGAGCATGTTGAAAACATAGGAATTCATTTCTACCAAACTTTACGATGGTGGAGAAAGAACTTCATGGAAAACCAGAGGTGTGTTATTAATTCTACAGTTAATTACGTTTTACCCCTTGTCCGTGTGCACCCTACATTTTAAAAACATGTATTCTGATTCCTTGAAATTTTGCGAATGTATATTTTACCCCAGATAAGTATATTATACTCCCCTGAATTTTGGGTCATGAATAAATTGAATTCCTGAACTTTTCTAAATATGCAATCCGATACCCTAAATATGTGATAATTTGGTTTAAAATTAATGAAAAAATTAATAAAAGAGCCAAAGTGCATATTTGATAAAACGCAGAGAATTAGAACGTAAGTTTTCAAAAAATAGGAGATGAAGTACATATGATCTATAAGGTAAAGTGCAATTAACCTTTAATTCTATTGACATTTACCTTTCTATACCAAGTAAAAGTTGCAACTTAGACTAGCTAATTCTGCAAAAATTTATCTTTCTGCTGTTAGCAAAATCCTGGCTCTTGGATTTGATGAAAAGTTCATCCGGATATGGGAATACTATTTTGATTATTGTGCAGCTGGCTTTAAATCACGTACACTTGGAAATTATCAGGTATGTGTATGGTTACTATTATAAGCTCGAAGCAATTTGATGCTTTATAATTAGTATGCATGACCTGACATAACCATAAGTTTTTATTTTATTTATTTATTTCATTTTTTGAAAAAAAAATTATTCACAAAATAGATCTAATTATCCAAACTCTCTACTTTGCGTCCTGCCACACCAGTCTTACATCCGATGTCCTTTTAAGTCTTCAATCTTCGCAATTGCATGTTGAATTATTTAGCATCTTAAGACACCAATTCAACTAGCCACTCATAATCTTGTAGTAATACTGCACTCCAGAAGCAAGTGCTTTTTGTCATCTCTTTTCTTTTTCTCTTGGCTGAGAAGTGTTTTTCAATGATATCTAGAAACTCAAAATTATCCAAGTTTAATAGCATCCTTTTAAGTGCTAAACAGTTATTCTCATCACCGTACTTCCACTTTTTTGTCAGGATTTTTGTTTCATAAACCTTCAGAAAATGACCCTTTGGGTGTTAGCTATCATCCCACCAAAAAAATCTCAATCCAAACTATGATTTTTGTAAACTTATAATTATCTTGCATACTTTTGTTCCTTAAAGATCCCTTCCTATTTGTTGTGGTTAACAACACTGATTACTGTCAGATTATTGTTACATGGATCTCTATGTAACATAAATGAGGGGTACCATAACAACCTTCCTTGATCAAGTGCAATATTTTCAGCAAAATACCAGTTCTAGAAAACCAAGCCTAAGTTAATAAAAAACTTGATGTCAATGTAGGCAATATCTAAAATTTGACCTGAAATAAGGCAACTACTTATATTCAAGTATTTGATCAACATCATCACGCATCATTCAGCAGTGGCCCTGACAATTAGGCTACTATTAAGCACTTGGTTATTTTATACAACCGTGACATTAATCATAAATTTAATATATGTTGCTCTTATTTGGAATTGGGACAAGAGAATAATTGGTTTTGTGTACCATATAGATGGTTTTCTCACGCCCTGGAAACAACGCTGCATTTAGAAATCCATACAACCGTTTCCCACCAGCCTGTTGATTGGGGTTCCTCAATCTCAAGAGAGATCAAGCCTACACATCCTCTCCTGGGAATTAAACAACACTTTGGGCCTCCTAACACTTGGCCCGCTTTGCAGTTGTCATAATGGCTAACGTGAAGAATAACAGAATCGGTTCTCTCGGATTCGATTATGGAGACTTTAGTTTTATTTTTATCTGTAGTATGTTGTTTTTTTGATATGGAATCTTGTGTAACAATACTCATTCTATGAAAAATTATCAGAACTCTTTATGATTTCTTTGTGTCATTCTCATACTTTCCGTGCAAATTATCTTCAGCCATCGAAGTGTATCTTCATTAACTGTTCATCCTTTGCTTTTAGCTTACATATTCTCTAATTCTTGAGCATTCCCTGTCCAATTATAATTTTGATGCACATTCTAGTAAAGTGCATTTCCTGTTTGTGCTAAGTATATATTTTGTCATTGGTTGTCTCTTCTATCCCTAAGGTCAATACTATATATCAGCCTATTGCGGACAACAATTCTAGAGGAGGACACATGAAATTTTGATTCTTCTGTTGTTTATTCCTTAGGAAGTCGGCACAAGCCAGTTGTGACGATTTCATGAAGTTTGTGTGTGTAATCTTTGTCCTGTGTTTTGTTTTGTCCATAGTTATTTGTGAACAATGGAGTGAAATTATAAGTCTCTGTGTCTCCATGTTACACCAATCCAGCTTATTGCAGAAGCATAAAGTTAGTTATATTGTCAGCCAATCATCCATTACCATAGATTACTATAAATGTGACTTATAATTATTGTGAGTCACTTTTAATAACATAATAATATATAGTTAAATGACAATGAAAAATAATTTCACATTATTAATATACCAAAATTTAATCCATTTTAAAAATACATTAAAAACTAAAACAAATTAATTCAACAAAATGCCAATTAATTTTGAAAATCTACAAAATTTTATACCTCATGGAATCTTTCAGTCTAATAGTTAGATTGATTGAATGCAAGGTTTATAAAAAGTTATTCTGCTAGTCAAACTAATGTAGATTCCCAAATAGGAGAAAGCTCCTATGTAGACAGTTTGCTCACACAGACAATAAAGAGTAGATTCACATAAAAACTATAACTGAACACGAACCCCAGAAGCAAATGCTAATTCAACGCCAAAGGTGCAAGCAATAAAGGAACAGGATTCAGCAGACTCACATGAGAACCAACAATTAAATCTTGAAAATATATTCCACATATTGAGGACTCAGGAAAACAGAAGGAAATAATAACAAGGCGTCTCCAATAAATAATGCTACACCTAAACAGTCAGAAGAATATGATGTGCCAGAATGACTCGTCAAAATTGTAAAAATAATAAAGTGAAAATACAGAAATCAAAAGCTGAAAAAAAAAAAAAAAAAAAAAAAACTTACGAAGTGTCCAACCCACTAACATATTTCGTCATTCGGGCCGTTCCATTTTGGCAGAGAAGTGTTCTGGCCGCAAAGCACGAAAGATAATGATTAGTGCGATTGAGTGCACAACTCTTACAGAATCAGTAGATGTGCCTAAACTTTGAAAAGCTCTTTCGTCTTACAAAAGCATGGAAGCCATGCTGCTACCATCACTGTCCAAATCACATTGCTGTAAGTAAACGCGTGTCCTTTGATCTGTATCCGACCGTGGATTCACCACAAAAGTCCCCCTAGCAAATCATTCTCAAAACCGAGTAAGATGAACTGGATCCAAGTATTGGTAGACATGAGCAACCTCCCTTGTCTTGGTTGTTGGGAGTGTTGGTCCCACCTCGGAACAAGGATCAAGCATTCCTGAGTTGTCACATTCTGGTCAAATCCAGAGTTGGCAAGCCACAATAAATGTTATCCCTACATTATAGTACAGATACAAGAATCTGAGTCCTCATCTTCTGAATCACTGACATCACTGCAGAAAACAATTGGCAGACCAAAATGTGAGACAATTTGGAATAAGTGTCACACAAGTTATGTTTTCCTACATGGAAGTTGTATTACAAATGCTTTGAACTTGTATCGGAAGCACACAAGAAAACTTTTAGCTTAATTTTTTTTTTTTTCCCCTTCCCTCTGACCTTTTTTCTTCCCTTTGATTTAGGTGAAATTTAGATTATGGAGTTGATAGAATTTGTGAAGCATGCTTAAACAAATCTTCTACTCCACCAGCATAGGAGCAGCTCCTATCTTTTTCAACCTCTGTATGAAATATACTTCTAATTACATGATTTCTGTAAATCAAGAATCAAGACTAGATGAAATGAGTATAATCTATGTCAGAAGTTTTTTGTTAACCTCAAGTCATATATGGCTTCTATGCTGTTTCGAATAAAGCAAGAATAATCCTCAAAAACTTACTACTTCCTGTGTTAATTTCTCCTCTATCACTTTCTCCCACACTTCCTATATGCCATAAGTTTTATCATACAATTTCTGTCAGTGTCTTCGTAAGTTCATCCATGTTAACAGATGCAGATGCAGCCAATTTGTCTTATCCTCTCTCTTTGTACTCTTTTATTTCTCATTAATAAATTTCTCTTTCTATCAAAAAGAAAGAAGAGGAGAAAAAGAAAGACGCAGCCAATTTTTTTTTACCCCTTTTAAAGAACAGAATTACTTTTCACCTAAACTTGTCTTCTGAGTCTCATTATGGCATTTTCAACTTCTTCATGAGTGAGCAGTAAGGATTAAGCCCTAGTTCTCTGCATTTTTTCCAGTCCACCAAAGTAAACACCTTTAAATGCACTCTTCTTCTCCAAAACCATCTAATCAGAATATTTGTCATTTTTATCAGATTTTCTTTTCCCTTCTTTAGTACCAGCTACTATTTTTTGACCCATTATCATTCCTAATTTGCATAAACAAGCCATAGACCTTATATCTAGTCTTTAACTCCATTCAACTTTTTACTTTCAGCAGCACCCCTTTATTCTAAATTGATTGAATTCATAGTAGTTAACTAATAAAACTGTTGGGTTTCATGTTTTCCAAAATGTGCCATCAATATAAATGCTTTATGCTCGAGAGTCTCGAAACATAAGAAATGATTTTTGGGTAGCTAAGGTGGAAACTTGCTGCATAAACTCTCTCTAGAGAACTCTGTATATTGGCCCATGAACTAGGAAAATTTTGCCCTCGTTTTATACTTGTTTGTCCATCCTACAGATTCTAAGGAGACACATGATTGCAGGAACACTTGGCATTGGTATGCCTCCATTATTTCTCAAGTCAACCTAATTTACAGCCAGCAAGTTACATTGACATTTTTCTCGTAGAACAATTAAAAGCACTACTAATCACCAAAGACTAAAAGTTGAGTAAACTGATATTGGTCCTTGGATCGTGTGTAGTACATTGATTTAGTTTTGTTCACATCAGTTAACCACATCATCTTTAAATTTGACTCAGTCAAACAGAAAATTTATTCTTCCAAAAAATTGGGTTTACTTCATTTTAGTCCACAAAAGGACAATATTGTCAAAGTGGAGATTGATGTTATCAATTCATATGAAAAAGAAAAAAAAAAAAAATTGGTGTAAATCCACACTTCTGATGATCACAACATCAATTTACTCCTCAAAATTTAATGCATTTGTTTGCTAAACTGTACAAACTATTAAGAGGTGAAAAGGGAATTTAGTTAAAAAAATTATGAAACAGAGAGAATCAATATTACTTTGGATACTATCAGGTTACTACACAATAACTATATGTTTTAAAAAATATATCACTCACTGCTTATCACTTAAAAAGTATAACAATGTTTATTGCAAGTGTTAATGCTTAGGTGGCCATAAGATTAAATGGCCTCCAGAAGTCTTCTCCAGTAAGATCTAACCTATGGGAGCATCACATATTTTATTTGGAAAGATCAGCCATCGTTAGTCAAATTCGGAAAATCCTAAAAACCTTGTGTTTAAAACTCAGGTATCATTTGGCAAGACTTGTACGAGCCTGCACAAAGTCTTGACCAGTTCTTTGATCTTTGTCATAAGTTCTAAGAAGTAAACATTAACTATCATGACATATGAAGCTTGTTAGTCAATAAGAGAAGGTAGCAGTTAATGAAGGACAAAATATCAGGGTAACAAATGAAACAATTGAACTATCCT
Source organism: Pterocarpus santalinus (assembly GCA_031439595.1). Lineage (NCBI taxonomy): Eukaryota > Viridiplantae > Streptophyta > Magnoliopsida > Fabales > Fabaceae > Pterocarpus > Pterocarpus santalinus. Next base: position 40,559,131 of record CM062523.1, on the reverse strand, counting down.
CCAATCAAAACCAGCATTTTCAGATTACCACTAAGATACCCTATAAATAAACTATGATATCATAATCAAACTTGGCAGTAGAAAGTGGAAAGACTTTAAGTTTGCTAGGTCAGACTAAGAACTGATACCAAGTCTAGGCCATGAAATGGCATATAGGCCAACTTGTAAGAGGGTAGCCATAGTTTATAAGAGAACCCATCAACTAAGTTGAAATTATTATTATTATTATTATTTTTAAAAAAAAGTACACAAAGTCAAGTTAAATTTTGATAATCTGAAGAAGAAAGAAAATAGGAGAAAACAGAAAGTTCAAATTTTACATCTTGGTAATTTTCAGCACTGACAAAAAAGTCTAAAGTCAAACGAAAAACAATGGACAGAGAAAGGACCACATATGTCTAAATTAAGATGAATGTGCTGGTTCAAAGAACCTCAAAAGAAAAACAAAGCATTCTCTACTAATTATCACTGTATGAAGATTTTGTAAAGAAAAACAATGTACAAAATGATGCAACCCACCCCTATCAGTTCCTTCATTTCAATTTCAACTAGTCATTTCAGACAGATATTTGAAAGGTCAACTACCTTGTGTTGATCCTGATACTCTTAAAATAAAGCAAAGGTAATTTCAAATAATATATTATCATCATAAACACATTCATATGCTCTAATCAGAGTTAACTTCCCAGACTAATACTTTCAGTTCAGTGGTAATGAACATGAAGATGATAGACATCATAAAGTTTTCAATGTTCATCAACCTATTCCTGAACAAATGCTTGTTTTGATCTTACGAAACATTCCACTTGCAAAACTAGATAAACAGATCACAGACACGTCAGCACTACTATATTGTTAAGAGAAAGGGAAAAGAAAAAGTCCAAAAATTAGCCACATGCTCTCCAAATTAGTAAAAACAAAAAACACGCCAACTGTTTTTACTCTTCTTACAGCAATATACACCTAAGCTAGTTGATAAAAATTGTCACAGGTATAACCAACCAACCAAGTGAACATTCAAATTATAAAATTGGAAACTAGTAACTAAATTGGAAACAAGTTATTATGAAAAGAAAACAAGAATCAAGGCAGAAACAGAACAACTCAAATGCAAACAAAACAGTGATGCTAAAATTCACCACAATTGAGCCAAAAACAAAAATAAATAAAATAAAATAAAATAAGATAAAATAAAAAGGAAAGAAAAGAAAAGAGGGAACCTGGGCTCATATTCCAAGACCTCAGCAAGCTTGTTTCCATTCTTGTCATTCCACTGCACTTTCCTTCGTGTCTTCGTATCAGAATTTCGGGACATGCCACCTTTCTGGAGAGGCAACAAAGAATTGGAATCACTATCATCTCCTCCATTGGCATGAACATGATCTTGAGCCTTTTCACCACCCAAAGAAGAATTAGCCATCACCACCACAGGCTTATTATTATTATTATTCATGATGCAGCCATTACCATTAGCATCCATTGTATCTGTATCCATCAACAACCACACACACACACAATAAAATTCAAACCCAAATTTTTTTAGAGCAATCTTGGGATTTGAAAGAAACCCATTTGACCCAGTTGACTGAAAATCATGCTCCAACTCCAAAATCTCCAAAAAGAAAAAAGATCAAAACTTTTTGGAGAGGAGAAAATCAACCCAAGAAAAGAGGTCAACGCGTTCTCCACGATGGAGGTACCAATTCGCGAATGGAAGAAATGGGAAAAACAATGAGAAGAGAAGATTAAAAAAGATAAAATGAGAAGGACTTGACTTGATGACTAATATAACGCACCAGCTGTGTTCGATGAAATCTCAGCGGCAGGGAAAAGAGAAAAAGAATAGAAAAGTTCTCTCGAGAAAAATGCGAGAGAATTCTTTCGTTACAACTTATAAGCTAGAATGTGACAATATGCCGGATATTTTTTTCTTCATAAAACGGAGAAAAAAATCCTCACACGTAAGATTAAAAATTTTAAAACATATAAATTTCTTGCTATCACAAAAGTTATTCCTATTAAAGTAAAATTTAATTTAAATATATTGATATTATTAATTAATAAAATAAGTTAAAGTATTAATTTATATAAATAATTATTTATTATAATAAAAAATTACCATAATTTTTTATTTTTTATTACTTTTATTAATTAACACTATCAATACATACTAATTAAACTTTTAAAAATAATAATTGAAAAAAGTTTAATTCTTTTGTTAAACATATTTTGCAATTAGTTAGAGCCGCCAATTGTATTTGAAAGGTTAAAAATCTAAATTTTTAAAAAATTATTTTAGCAAATCCAGGAATTATATAAATAACCACTGAGATCAAAAATTTACTTTCAAATTTATCATCATTTATATTAAAATTATTTATTGAATCCCAATAACTTCATGCTCTTTTTTTTTAATTTTATGTTAATTATCTATTAACAAGCAGGAACGCCGACTACATGGTGAAATGACTTGCTTATAAATTATTTTAAATGTATAATTTTTTTAACACAAAAAACGTATCTGTTTTTTAAAATATAAGTGAAAATTTAATTATTAAAATGCATACTGCAAATCTGAAAAATTATAGTTTTAATATTTTTACGATAAAATATTTTTATCTTTTTTATCATGAGATTATTTTAGCATTCGTAATTATTGTAAATATATTAATATTTTTATTGATAAGTGATTGATATTTAATTATAATTAATTTACAATATATTATTTATATTTTTATTTTATAAAATGACTATATAATTAAGTATTAATTATCAATTATTTAATATACGCATATTTTTTAAATTTCTTATTTTATTTTTATGTAAAATAGTATATTTATATTTTTTATCCTGAGATTCCTTTAGAATTCTCAATTGTTGTAAATATATTAATATTTTTTATACTTTTTATTAATGAGTGGTTGATTTTAATTATAATTAATTTCAAATTAATTATTTATTTTTTATTTTTAAAAATATCAATATTTTTTTAAGAAACTGGTTAAAATTGTTTATATCATTATCGTTGTTTACATCAGCGAGATTCCGATCGGACGGTAGGGATTGGAAGAAGACACGGGCAAACGTTGTTATGTTTTGTCATCATAACAATGTCAGGTTTCTGACACGTCACATGCAACGCAGGTCCTATCTTTCTGCATGATACCTTTGATAACGCCTTTTCTTTTCTTTACATATTCCAGAAAGTTTGTTTTGGAACGTTACTTAATGGAAACTTGTTCTAATTATATTAAATATATTGAAATTAGTATGTTATTCAACGATTAATAAAAAAATAAATAAAAATGTTTAAAGCATCTTTAAATATAAATCTATTCAAATATCATTATTCTTACTTAATTATTGACACTATTTTTTTTATCGAATTAAGGGTTTTTTTTAATATGGGATTTGATTTTAAAATATATCAAAATATAAGAATTGAAAGGATTTTATATAGTTATGAATTTTATATGAAATCGGAAATTTCGATTTTGATTTAGCGGATTAAAATGAAATTGGAATTTCATTACAAACAAAATAAATAAAATATTTTTAAAATGAAATCAGAATTTCCGATTTCAGCTTGTCGCCTCTAATCATTGCATACGTGAATTCAATTGTTAAATTGTGTTAACAAACTAAAATTGAGATTTTTAATTTTATTAAAAGCCATATAACTATAAATATTACCTAAATCCCATATTAATGAACATATGAAACTTAAGTTCCACATAAAAAATAGGATTAATTATAATTTACCCCTCCTATATTATAAGTCATGTACACTTTACCTCCAACATTTTAAAAATGTGCAACTCGATACTTTACATTTTCACAATGTGCATTTTAGCCCTTTTTGTTGATTTTTTATTCAATTATAAACAAAAAAATAATGTGTCGAGTTGCACATTTTGAAAAGTTCAGGTGGTCAATTCGTACATGCTCCAAAAATTCAGGAGAGTATAGTACACTTATTTCGGGATCAAAGTGCATATTGTGAGAATACAAGGTGTTAGATTGCATATTTTTAAAATATTAACGATAAAGAATACATGACCTATAAATACAAAGGGTAAACTATAATTAACCCTAAAATATAAAATCACTCGAATTAACACTAATTTTCTAATCAATCTTGTATGTATAAGAACGGTTGGTCTTAGCATGAACCACTCATTTATATAATTGTAGTTATCATTCAGTCTTATAATCATATCATGATCTTACCTAATTAGTATTGAGGACTCCAAAACCAATGGAACCAGTTCATCATTAATTATAATTACGCTTAAAAAACACTCAATTTTTCTTTTACATTTCACAGACATTTTTCTACTTATATCATATTTATATGTGGATTATTTTACATTTTTTTCGAAGATTGTAGTGAAAATATAAAAAAATGAAATATTTAATTAATTAATAGTTTACTTTTGAACAAAAATTGATATCGTAACAGGGCGGATTCTGCTATGCACCAGATTAATTATAGTGCATGGTGCACCAGATTATCTAATGGTGAGGATATAGAGTGTGTCGATAAGATCAAAAGCTAGTGGTATACCATAAATCTCTCATAATCTCTCTTCCTCCCTCGCATCCACACGGCTACACCACTCTGCACACTTTCTCTCACTAGAACCCCTCTTCTCCCCCTCTCCCCATACCATATGATTACAGATCAGGCCGCACCACCACAAACCCTTTGACCTTTCACGTTTTACGGAAGCAATATTATCCCGCTACGAATTCCTTAATGGCTCTGTTGTTTTTAATTTTGGTGTTGTTGTTGTATGGTTGTGAGTTTCAATGGCTTGTGCTTCGTCATCTTCTTCTGTTGCGTCACTGTTGAGGCGCTGCTACAACATTGACTGCAATGAATTAAAGTCCCAAATTCCTAAGAAAGGGTGCAACGAGAGTTGATGGGGGGAAGGGGGAGATGTTGGTGGGAAGCCGAAGTGCGATAGCAGGGAGGGACGGCGACAATGGCGACTAGAGGCAGTGCAGCAGTGGCCGGGAAATGGCGACTAGAGGCAATGCAGCAGTGGCCAGAAAAAGATGGGAGAGTTGTAGTGAGAAAGGGTCTAAGAGGATGGAGGAAGAGAGTAAGATAGATTTATGGTGTACCACTAGCTTTTGGTCTACATCCTCACCATTAGATAATCTGGTACACCATGCACCATAATTAATCTGATGCATAGTAGAATCCACCTCATAACAAATGTAACAAGGGACAAATATCACTTGTTAGAGTTTGGGGGCATTTGCCACCACTAATATTTAAGAGTTTTTTTAAAAATGTATAGGTATTATATATATTTTATTCATATTATCTTATTAAATTTGATTCTATACCAAGATTAAATTTACTTAAAATTTTTTCACCAAAAAAAATTTACGTAAAATTTTTTATGTAAAATTTCTTGTTATATATGTGTATGATTTTTGCCCCATTATCTAAATTTTCTAGATCCATTACTAAATATAATATTAATATTCAATATCCAATTAATGCTTCAAAGTGTGGATGTGGATGACCATCAATTCAGATCGTTCTTTTAATTTCTTTTTATTCAATAAAATATTGTCAACTAACAAATGCTATACATCACCCTTTTTTTCCTTAATTTACTCTTTTCTCTAAGGAAAAGATTTAAGATGAAAACTTATACCTTTTCAATGGAAAGGTATAAATGTAAACAAAAATATATATAATTTAATTTTAAAATACATAATTAAATTTAGACATAGATATTTGAAAAGAAATGGAGATTAAGAAGTGTCAAAATATATAAAAAGTAATAATTAAAAAACAAATATATGTCTTACAATTAATTTTAAAATAAAATTTGTGCAGATGATGGCAATATCCGTATGCAAGAATTGCTGTTTTGTGTGTGCTGGAATGGCTTAGAATCTAGCAACAACAACCAACCAAAAGAGAAAAAAAAAAAAAAAAATTGGTGTGGTGTTGCTGTCCTTTTGCGACAAATAGTCTCTTTCAACCACGAAAAGTGGGGTTCAACGTCGTGCAATAAGGGAAACACTTCTGGAATCTTTTGCACTGCCCAAAGCACAATCCAGTGAACGTGGACACAATGTCATTATTGCATTAAAAGAGAAAATTCCTATCAATATTCCCCGGTATCTTTATGAGTTGCGTTACTTGAACACCGAAAACTGGATACCCCACCAATATTTTTATATTTAATTATTCAATTTGTTTAATTTTATATTTTAAATAATTTTTTAACTTTTTCCAAAATTTTAATGGGATGTCTTTGAGAGTGTTGGACTTTATAATATCCAAAAAATATTTTCCATATCTTATACTTTTGGGTCGACTCTTTATCCGCGACCTTCATTATTATTATTTTTAATAAAATAGTTGAGGAATTTCATTTTATTTACTGTTATTATAAAAATTTTATATTATTAATTAATTATATATTATTAATGTAATTTTTAAAATAAATATTTCATAAATCGTACATACAATAATGCATAATTAATTGATAATAAAAGAATTTTTATCCTAATAAAGTTCATATATGACAGAAAGTTTGTTATGGATAAATGGCCCTTTTTTTTCTTTCTAATGTCTAAACCAAAATATCGTAAGTTTATTTGGACTTCATCTGGTTTGAGGTGGGTGACCAGATCAACTTAGTGTAGGGTAAAATTAGAGCTATTTTTTTTTTTTCAACTCACAAAATTTGGACCTAAAACTTTTTTTCAATAAGTTTTCGAAATGGCTCAAAGACTTTCAGCAGAAAGAATAGCCGAAAGCAGATCATAGCATGTACACTTCATACAAAAAGACCACAACATATGAAAACAAATCTAAGAAGACCCCCAACACAAAACAAGATTCTCTTTTCTTTTTTTCTTTTTGTTTTTTTTGGTTAATAAACAAGATTTTATCCAAAGAGAAAGATCTGCACGCCCAAACCTTGATTACCTTCTAATTGCTTCTAGTATAACTCTACATTTGTCAGTGGCCTACTAATACTTCGAAAAAATGGCGAAACTGGACCATCACTAAAATCACCCACACCAAACTAATAACTCAAGGTTCGAAAGCACCACCTGAAATAACCAATTGATCACCTTATCTCCAATACACTTTTTTTGCTCAACCATTAATCTCAAATCCGAGACTTTACCTGATAAATAAAAGCATCGAACCACCAGCTTTGGTGACCAACTAGGTTTTTAGATCATAGTCACCATTATAATATTTCGTTGTTACTTAATTAATGAATTTGGTCATGAATGTATTATACGTGGTTTTATCCGATTTACATATAAGTTTTTTTATGACAAAAGATAAATATTTTCAATATAGGAAGGAGTCAAGCAGAAGGGAAAGTGACAGAGAAAGGAACATGAATTGAAAGAATGTGAGTGGAAGAGGGTGGGATGTGGATTTACTTCAAAGGTCACCAAACATGATTACAACACTGAACTTGAATTTTACTTAAAGTTCATATAACCAAAAACAGTTAGGAGAGTCTCACACTGTATAATTGTCTGTTCACTTTAACACAACTATATATGTTTGCACAATCTCAATGCAGAAGAAGAGAGTTTTTTCAGAAATGGCATGCATAGAGAGAGCGTCCCCTGCTCTGAAGCAAATCCTGCTCAAACTGTACAGGTAAGAAGAGTTTATATTTATATCTGAAAATTGATAAATTAGGTTTAGAAACACAATAATAATGCTCTAGGCCTTATCTTTCTCGTATATTGTGTAGTCTTTTCTGATATACAGTGATAAGGTAATAAAGCAGAAAACCTTAGAGAGGAAATAAGATTGAAAAATCATTGGTAGATAGAAGATACAGTGAGCTTTGCCAGTGTTACTCTTTTAAGGAAATAATGTATAATGAAATGATATATCCATCTTAGAAGATAGTAAAACGTAATGATTAAGAATTATTGATAAAATGTTTTTCAAGCCTTAGGATTTTTAAATGTTACTAAATGTAATAAACTTACTGTTTGGGCAGAAAAAAATTGTCAAATAAATTAAAAACTTCATTTTGTCAACTATAAGTAATAGTGATTTTTTTTGGCTCACCTGGTTGTCTTTGTCCGTCACCGCACCGAATGGGGATCTAAATCCCATGCATATATACAGCCAAAATTGGATTTTTTTGGGGAAAAAAATAATTTTGTTAAATTTTATAATTTTTTTATAAACTTTAATTCCCTTGTAACTTTTTGTTTTTTTGATAATTTTCCGCATAAACTTTATGTATAGCTTGATCATATTCATGATTCATTGTTGTACTACAACAAAATTAAGGGGAAAAGAATGATATTGTGCGGACCTGCTAGTACAGAAAAATTAAGGTTTAATTATCATTAAAGATTATTAATAGTATATGAAGTTATGAACAAAAAAATTTCTTATACCATAAAAATATCATCTTCTACGGCTTAAACCTCAGTTTGAACATCAAGTAATACAAAAAACTTGAAAGATGCAGGATATCTCCCTCGTGACAACACTATTGTTTGATATAATTTTGCCAAACAAAAGATGTGTTTTCCAGGTAAGAAAAGCATGGTTGTGTGTCCTGAAAGAACTTGGTAGGTAGAAAGAAGTTGAAATATCATTGCCGGATTTGTATTTTAATAACAGCTAATTACATTAGTAACACTAGAAAGCCACAAATTACATAATCTATCTTAGTACGATACTTCACAGTTATTAAGGCTGCATTTGAATTTGATAAATGGACAATTTAATTGGAACCCTCTGTATGTAGCATTTGAAGCCATGCTCAAATTATGATAATTAAATTATTTGCTTCAGTAGTAATGCTTTTTACTGAAATAGTAATTTAAGTGCTTGTCCATCTTTTTTTTCGATAGTTAAGTGCTTGTCCATCTAATGCAGTTCGGAGAAGCCCTTGGAGATTGATCACCACTTGCATGAATTTGGGTCAGTGGAGTACCATATTCTGGTAAAACTCTCACCATAGTAAAGCTTGAACGATACGATCACTAACTTTTTGTTACTTAACTAGATTGAGCGCTGCACGTTGCGTTGATAGATAGCGTGGCCGAAATAAATATATTTTTTGTTGCTAGAAAAGAGAGATAGTGATATTTATTATACCAATATAGAAATAATTTAGTAGATTTGATAGAAATGAAGAATAGACCTAGTTGATGTGCTTGTCTGTGCATTAATTTGATTTTGTGTAAATCTGTAGAATTGTTTAGGATTTCAATTTGAACATTAAACAAACATTTTCGGTAAGATTTGATTAATTTATATGTTACATTTACAGTCTCAACCCTCTGATCCCCTGGTAGTCTACTTGTCAATATCAACCCCACCTCTTTGCCCTGGAGTCTTACCAAATGAGCTTTCTTCTTATACCATTGAAATGGCAAAGGGACTTTGCCCTAGGGTTGTGGAAATTGCTGAAGCTACCAGAGAAGGGTATCAACTTACTCTGAGGCTCAACCTCAATCAGATTCCGCGAGGCAAAGGTTTGCTGCCCTTGAATTCACTTGCAATAAGATATAATAATTGGTGATCACAATCAATTCACTCACACAATTAAAGTAAGATCAATGACAATTATGGTATTGCAGAGTAGTAACATTATGCATTTAGTGCTTCTTGCTTGGCCTTTGGCTTTCACTTAGTACACCCGCAAACTAATGTTTGGTTTTTCTAGTTTTCTTTCAATTAGAGAAATTGAGAGCTAATTAATGATTTGAAAGGTAATTTTACTTGCACAAATTTGCATGAATTGTGCACAACTGTTGATGTTTCTACATAATACAGTTGTGTTCAAGCAATCCAATTTGAGTGATTTAGATAATCTAACTTGAATTTTAAATATGACTGATGATGCATAATTCTTGTTCCAGACTATGTCAAGGTCATCAGGGAGATTTCTACAGTTCAATCAGTAATTCTGAGTTCACAGCTAAAAGAAATATTGTGGAATGTGAAATCTGATAATGCAGTTCAGGGGATGTACAAACCCATCAAACTAGTCTACAATCCAAGAGAACCTTTCTTTGTCATCAGGCAGGTAATTTCTTGGTTATCAAATCTTTGAACTAGTAGTGTCACTTGCCATAGAGGACAAACAAGATTAAAAAGTGTAACATGACCTTCAAAAACAAAAAAAAAAAAGGGAACAAGATTCCTAAACATAATATGGAATAAAATGATACAAACAATGTAAGCCATACATATTCAAAGGAAGTCATTTGCTTATGAAGTTCTGACTTCTAAACCTAAATGTAATGATGATATGATACCTTGTCAGTTACTTTTCTACTATTACCACGTTGCACCATATTCTGTGAGAACCAAGATTACTGTAATCTTGTAAGTGGAGGTATGTGACAAAAGTTGCGAAGAAATATCGCATACATTTTCAACTTAGAACAACTTATTGGTTTTCAAGAATTAACAATAACAAACAATGAAACCTCTATTCTTTCCATATTTTTGTGGGCTTTGAATAATTCCACCAAATGTTAGTTACATTCCACAAAAAGGAGAAAAATTCAACAACCAAGTAACCAAAAACAACTCATTACCAACTCTCTGGCATGTAGAAGTTATTCATATTCTAATGCTTTCCCATATTGACAAAATGATACATGCTGCATACAGCCACAACGAATTGTCGCAGTATTCCCTATTCGTTTCAAAGAAAAGTCAGATGTGATTATTGCAACAGCTTTCTTTCAGGTTTGTCACTGATAAAGTACAACTAAGCAAATTATTTTCCAAGTTGATGTGCTATCAACCTTATCTAATGAGACAAGACTTAGTTGTTGTTGTTGTTGTTGTTGTTGTTGATGTGCTATCAATGACAGGAGCTAGTAGATGTCGGAAGTTCGGATAAATGGGCCAAGGCACCACCTTGCACTTGGTCAGCCATTCCTCCACCAGAGCTAAGAGGAGAAGCTTTTGAGGATTTGAGTACCAATGGAGGGTTTGTCTCTTTTGGTATACTATTATCCTACAAAAATTCATCCTAAAAACTACTTGTCTACAAAGCCATAAAATGATTGTAATAACATAACTTTGAAGTCTTAATTCACACATGAGATCAACAAAAGAATTGTCGAGTAATATGGATTCTAAGGCATCTGTGATTGACATCTTTTTTTTTTTTTTTTTTTAATAACTAATAGATATCTCTTCTCACCATGTTGATGGCAAAAGGCTAGACAAGACCGTCTGGAATCTATTAAATTTTAATGCCTATGTTAGATACCATGTGAAGGTAATATCAATATTAATGCTGCTTCCTAAGCACCCATTCTAGTTATAAATCACTTCATTTGTGACATTTTGACTGACATCTTTACCACAGACCACCAAAGGTTTTATTCAAAGAAGAATGAGGAAACGCATGGAAAACTTGGTTGAGGTACAGAAACACTTGAGTACAACATTAAGTTCATTGTTTGAGCTAAGACTTTTGTATAGGCAGTGTTAGGATTTGAGCCATATAGTGGCACCTAAATGGAACCACTCTGCGCTCAAATCTTAAAGAGTGTCTACCAAAAAGGCATTTCTTGTGCCAGAAACATTATTGTCTGCATAACAAGTGGACATACCATAAGTAGCTAAACCTAATTAGACAATGCTGACCCTTTTGTCTTACATGCAGGTCCTACACCATACAAATTCAGAAAAAAATGATCAAATCACACCGCATCAAGGTTTGCTATCTGTTAACACATTTCAATATTGATAATATCATTAACAAATTAAGGAGATAGCCTAAAGTAGAATCTTGTTTACGAAATATACCTTATCGGCTTATACTAGTATGTTATTGTTAATAGTAAATACCATACTACCATGCACTTTGTATTCGTAGACATGGATGAAGACAATATAAAGTGAGAAAACGAGAAAATTTATTGAAAGCATGCTGATTGTTAATTTATGATTTCTTTTCAATATGTAGGACGTAGGTATACAAAGAAACTAGTAAGATCATCAAAATACAACATCCTGAAACAAAGATGGGGCAACTTTGGCAGAAAATTAAAGAGAATTCATTTCCGACTTAAAATTCACGGATTTGGACGATTTCGTCAACGATGGCTGAGGTTCCCAAAATTTTCTTCAAGAGGATATACAAAATTAGAGTAGATTTTTATGTAGTTTATTATTTCTTGTGCAATATATGAGCTTCAATTGTGTGAGCTAGAAATGGAAGATAAATGATGCACTGCAGTATTTTCTCATGTATTACTATAAAATCTGATTTGCAGCTACTTGATTGTAAACAAAAAGTAGGATGTCCATTTTTCTTGACATATACTAAGTATGTTATTGTGTAATGTCTAGCAATTTATATAGAGTTCTATTATTTGTACATGAGGTTGGGACACCCAATATATTATCTTGATACATATGTACCTTGATACTCGACCACACTCACTTAAATATATTATATTCCATACTATGTCATTTCTCATTTATAAATCATCAGTCCCATTGTGATAATTACTGGAGTTAACAAGAAGATAAAGTAATTTCTCCCCAATTTAATATTTGATAGTTTCAAGTTTTACATTGAATTGTAGCTAAATGCTGAATGAAAACTAAGAGATAATATGAAAGGTTGTTTCTTTTCAACAGGAGAGCTTCATACATAGAAAGCTCTCAGAATGAAAAGAGGAGGGAAAAAAAAAAATCTCTACCATTGAAGTGTATTTCTTGGGAATATGCTTCACTTAAGAGAACCGGTTTCTTGAAGTTAGTGAAGATTCATATCTCACATTTTGTGGGAAAATAAATGAGGAATATTCCTTTTAAAGGCCATGAGTGATAAAGAAACTAGGGAGTGACTCACCTTTGCTCATCTCTCATCCAAACTAAATAGGAGAATTTAGAGTTCTAATGCTTTTGGTTTGTTTTCTATATCTAGTTTTCATTTTCTAACTCGTTCTCTTAATCATATAAAAGAAATCCAAACGACCTGTAAATGTAATTATATAAGGCATTTTTTTTTAAATTAATAAGACCACAACGTGTGCCCATGTCTTAACACCAATTTACTTATGAGATAATCTGTCTGGGGTTCTTGGTGGACACAAAGTGTGTCCGCCTTGGAGAATTTTCTTATGATAAATTTTATTCTATTTGGTTATTCTGTTTTCTTATAATAAGAATTTTTTGTATAAGATTTCTTTTATATATGGTGTGGTGATTGACTATTCTTTTTTTATTTTCAACTTGAAATTTATTTTAGTATATGTGGGGTAGCTCAAGTTGACCAAAGGAAAAAAATATTATCATAGAAACTTAAAGCATTATATATTTCAAAGGCATATTTTTGTTCATTAGTTTTCCTGTTATAAAATTTTATAAGGTTAAACATTTTGGTTCATGTGTATGTTTACATTCTTTTTATATCTACATGATTAATACTATACTTTTGTTTAGGTATTTGCATTAGCTAAAGTTTACTACATTGTAATCCAGAATAAGTTTTTGTAAACAAATAATATTGATTTGCATCGATATCATTTGTTAATTATCATTTATTTATAAATTTGAAAATTAATATCCTTTGCATAAAGAGGTTTAAATTTCTATGACTACGTTAGGATAGTTGTAACATCCTCTCAAGTATAGTACTATGTTTAAGTCATAATACCTTACCTAAGAGTTGTTACTGTCACTTAATTGAACTTTGTCTGGCAATAACCTTCGGCCACCTTTAATCTTACTAGTCAACTTCATCGCGAACGATCTTCTTTGGAACTTCTGAACCATCTAGAGATAACACGGAAAATAGGAGCGAGAACTTTAAATTCTCAATAGGATTCAGTAAGAAATTTTATACCGTGTCATCGTTATTATCTCCAGCTACTTCGGTGTATTATAAAAAAAAATGAACATATTATACAAATTGTTCCGTTTTATAGTTTGAAAACATATGGTCCGAAGCAAAGTTCATTTTATTCATGCACTTGTTAAACAGAGTAAGTATTCAAGCATGAGTATAACAAGATTTCATAATAATAATAATAGTATCGATAACAATAGCCTACATTGTCATAGTGATGATCATAACCAATATTATTTGTGTGTACGTACTATTCATTATAAAATCATGTATATGCAAATATGGTCACTTGAGTTCATACAAAATGCATTTGTGTTTTTTTAACTTTCTTTGACTTCCTTTCCTTGGCATACTTAGGCGTTACGTATCGTCGTCCCTAGGGTGCTTGCATATACTTGAATCTTTAGTCTTTACTGCCCTTGGGTAACCTGATCTAGGAGTGAGCTCAACTCGTGACCATCGTCACACAGTACTGACCAGCAAGGGGACCCACATGCCTCTAGGTCAGAGGGATTCAGTTGGCCATCTGCCTCCAACATAGAGAGATCCAAAAGTTTTAGCTGCCTTCATAGGGAGGGACCCAATGTGCAACTACCTCCAAGTGAAGGGACCCACATCTTTATCTTTTACCTGCCTTCACTTGGAGGGACCCAAATAACTGCCTCCAAGTGAAGGATCTCATATATTCTTTCTTCATTCATATGCAAATATACATGCGCTCATACGAATAATTCATAATCATATCATTCATAATTGTATAGTTGCTCATCTCTGATCATGCATACGAATGCTCTATATTTTTGTACATGACTCACATTATACTTTAATCATAGTCACCATATATACTTACTCGTAATTTTAAATTCATGAATAATCAGCTTGACTGGTAAAGACAATCAATCCATTAATTTTGCACTTTCTACCAGAAATTCGGCAGCATAACAGAATGTGTCCGCTTTTCTATAAATAGTGTCAGTCAACCAGATAGTCATTTATGCATAAAAATCAATGTAGGGTATAGATGCTCTAATAATCAAGCAAAGTTTAAAATCTTAAGTTTTAATCTATTTTGCAAGTTTTAAGCTTTTATTAATGTTCCAGAGTTTGAGCTTAGGACCGACTTCCAAGATTACATTTGTTCTGAGTTCCGAGATTATATAAGTTCTGACTTTCGGGGTTATGTAATGTTTTGGTTCTCGACTTCCAGGGTTATGTTCGATCTCCGAGATTGATTCTGGATCGGGTTTTGAAACTACATGTATAAGAGTTTTAAAGCATCCTAGTTTTCCTGGCTTTTGGGATTTGGGTATAAGATTTCATATTCTGGTACCGACTTCCGGGTTTAAGTAGTTTAGGCTTTATATCCTTGTTCTTGACTTCCGATTTCAAAGTTCTTTGTGTGCTTGTGATTCCAATTTCCGACATTATTTTTATCAATCTAGTCTTTTACTCACTTAGTTCCAAGTTCTTGACATTGACTAAACTTGATCTAGTTTTCTATTCACTAAGTTCCGAGTTCAACATTAAATATACACGATCTAGCTCTCTGCTTACTAATTTCCAAGTTTCGACATTAACTAAACTTGTTCTAGTTTTCATACATGTCTCTAGCCAAAATTGCACTCTTCTAAGAGAAAATTCACCAAAAATAGAAATCTGGGTGAAATCCTGCAAAATTTATATCAATGTAAAGCTAACAGAACAAGTTTTCAAATGAAATAAGTTGCACATCATTTGAATGAGCATAATTTGAGATATAAGCTTCGAAACTTAACCTTCCTGAACTATCCTGTTTTGGCCTGATTTGGACATAGGGCAACTTCTTCGAACCACTAGGAGCAAACAAGACTGTATCTAACCTAGAAATTTTTATGGGATATTCTCCTATGTTTAAGCTTTATAATAAAGTTGGTTTCATTCAATTCCAAGTCGTATAGGGCAAGTTTTGCCTTGAACAACCTAGTCTACCCAAAATCAAACTCAAAAACTTAGGTCAAACTTCCAAAATTCATATTTCTCTCAACACTGATTCAATGGTCTTATATTATATATGTATGGAAATTTCTAAATATTTAGTTTCACATAAAAATAGTTTCATCAAGTTTTGGTGGCCGTAGGCAGAGCTGTACACTCCGCCAGTACGGATGCTGTAAGGTTTCAAGGTTCTAGCTTCTATTTTGCATCCTTTTATTTGAATTCTCACCCAAGTTCTCATCCAAACTCAACATGTAAATATTAATCCAGCCATAAGAATTTATATAAACACCATATATCATCAATCTAATGGAAAGAATAGAAATTCTACTCAACTACAATAGCACCAAAATAGAAGAAGTTAAAGAATCCTACCCTTAGTTTGATGCAAATATGAGTTAGTTTTAGTGAAAGATATAAGGGTGAGATGCTTGGTGGAGGGTGAAACTGGAAGAAGGAAATGAAGAAGATGGAGAGAAGAAAGGAAGTTCTCACAATTATAAAGAAATTAATCCTGCAAACAATGAATATGAGCTTGTTCGGTGTCATTATATCGACAATTTTTTTAACAAAGTTCTTTTTTTTAATTGAAAAATGGCTTTATTGAATTTTGGTGAAAGGTCTAACATCAAAATATGAGTAAGGAATCCTAGAGGTCGGTCCACCCATATCACAAAGTAGCTATCTTTTGCAGAATTGGCTACTTCGTCCACTTTTCCATTATAAAATCTAGGAGCACATTTGCAAACAAAACTATTAAACCATGCACTATATAAGTAAATGTCTCTTAAAATGTTGAAGCTATAAGATCAATCCTTTGTCTCCTCAATAATGCTTCGATAAACATTGAGCACATTTGTTTCCAGCTCCACCTTTTTGAAGCCCATATCCTAGGCTAACAGTAAGCCCACTTTTGCAACCAACAACTCCCTGACATATGGATCGATGGTTCCTTCAAGCCTTTGAACTCTTACTACAATGAATTGTCCCTCCTCATTCCACAAAAGTAGCCCAAGACCATAGGAATTATCTGATGAGAAAGATGCAAAGTCCATATTTACTTTCACAAATCCTTTTGTTGGTCTTTGCCACGAGTTTGGCATTTGGTCCAATCTAGGCCCAGCTGTAGGTTTCTTACATGCCTCATTGTATGCTCTCCAGTTTGAAATTACTATCCACCCCACTTGCATTGGGCCCCGTTGTGGTTTGTTTAGCCAAGCCTTGTTTCTATCGAACCACATCTCATGCCATACCATGCTTAGTTTTTTGAGATCATCCCTGCTACATCTTTTGACAAAATTCAACATTGATTCACCCCACATTGCATTATCCTCAAGTATTGGATGTTCCATCAACCCTACTTCATGGATAGTTTGAGCCATCACAGGACATCTGCCATCATATGAGAGATTGATTCTTTGCCCTAGACATAAATAACAACTTAAATTGGTTGTCACCCATTTGGCTTAGAGCCTTACCTTTGTGAGGAGAACATCTCGGCAAACCTTCCACATGAAAACGTTCACCTTGATGGGGCAATACATGGTCCATACGCTCTTCTATAGTGGCCTAAGCTTCTCTAGCTCTCTATATTTATGGTACCCGTATGCACCTTCAGCTATTTTCTTCGTTAACATGTGTGCATAAGCCACTTTGTAGGCATTTTTTTACCGAGAAACACCCCTTTGGATCTAGGACCAATAGGGTGTATCTTCATGTTGTGATTGTGGTAGTGGAATTTTTAGAATTTTCTTCCGCATTTTGCTCATTAAAAGCTCCCTTATTAAGGTTTCGTCCTAGCAATGCTCTCTTGGGACGATAAGCTATGAAAATTTGATAAGATTAGGATCATAGTTGTGTGGCTCTCCCACCACAAAGTTTGGTTTCATTGGGATCCAAGGATCATGCCATATGTTAGTTGAACCACCTGACTCTATCATCCAAACCATACCCATATGGAGGATCTCCTTTCCTGCCACAATGCTCCGACAAGTATAAGAGAGGCTGGAACCCGTTGACGCTGATAAGAAATCACCATTTGGATAATATTTGGTTCTCAAAATTCATGCCACTAATGAATCAGGGTTGCATAATAGCCTCCATCCTTGCTTTGCTAGTATTGTAAGGTTGAAAATATGTAGGTCTTTGAAACCCATACCCCCAACTACCTTTAACTAACTTAGTTTTTTCCAATCTATCCAATGGATTTTTTGAGAATCGATTTGGGAGCCCCACCAAAAGAGTCCTTACACAAGGTGCTTGGGATTTGAAAGTAGGACATGTTGTACATAGGGATAGCTTGAGCTACTGCCTTGATAAGAATTTCTTTACCACCCTTTGACAAGCATTTCTCTTTCCACCCTACTATGCATTTCTAGATTCTTTCTTTTAATGTCTGGAAAGAGTAGTTCTTTGCTCTTCCTATCATTGTTCGAAGACCCAAGTAACTTTCTCCCAATGCTACTTTTGTGTTATTGCATATCGTAATAAGCTCGTGCTTCAAACTGGTCTCAACATTTGGGCTAGAAAACAAGGCGGATTTTGCATAACTAACTTGTTGTCCTAATGCTTTCTCATATACTACCAAATTTTCTATTATGCATTTGCAATCTGCCACAGTAGCTCTTGAGAAGATTAAGCTATCATCGACAAAGAAAAAGTGGCTAACTCTTGGCGCTAACCTACACATCTGCTATCCTTGGATTTTACCTTCCATCCCCATTTCTTCCATCTTGGTAGATAAAGCTTATGTACATATGACAAAAAGGTATAGAGACAGCGTGTCACTCTATCTAAGACTCCTTTGTGGGCTAAAAGACTCGCTTGGCACATCATTTATCAGAATAACAAAAGATGTGGATCGAACACAATTCATCATCGAGTAGATCCATCTATTGTTAAAACCCATCTTCCTTATCATGGCTTCCAAAAATTCCTATCCCACACGATCATAAGTTTTGCTCATATCTAGCCTCATGGCTAAATTCCCTTCCTTCCTTGTGGACCTATTTCTTAGAGCATGAATAAGCTCATAAGCAATAAGGACATTATCTATGATTACTCTATTCCATACAAAGGCACTTTGGTACTCTAAAATAATCAAAGGAAGTATAGACTTTAGCCTATTTGCTAGAATTTTGTTTATGATTTTATGCATAACATTGCATAGAGAGATGGGTCTAAACTGAGTCATATTCTCTAGCTTCTTTATTTTTGGGATTAATACAATAAAAGTGTGATTAATGTTTGAAATCGTACCTCCCCTATTCAAGACACTAGGCACTACTCTGGTAATGTTATCTCCCACATTATTCCCAAATTTTCGATAAAAGAAAGTTGGGAGACCATCTAGCCCTAGAGATTTTGTGGGGCCCATCTAGAATATTGCTTCCTTCACTCTTAGAGTTGTGAATGGCATGAAGAGAAATTGATTCATTTCTCCATTAACACTATTGTTCACCCCTACCAGTGCCTCATTGAAACCCGTAGGCTATGATGAAGGCAATAGCCCCTTAAAATGATTATTGATAATGTCCTCAATCTTTTTCTTATCCTCCTTCCACTCCTCATCTTCATCTTTGAGCCTCTTGATTGTATTTTTCTTCTTCCTAAGGGTAGCTTGCCTAGGAAAGAAAGTTGTATTTTTATCTCCCTCCCTCAGTCAATTTACCCGAGACCTTTGCCTCCACATGAGCTCTTCTTTGTGTAATGTCTCTTGCAAACTAATACTCAACTGTTTTATCTGCTGTTGTGGTTCTTAAGTTTGCTGAGCTTGGGATAAGGTCTAGATGTTTCTTTGTAGTTTTGTAGTACCTCAGCTTTCTCTTAGAGATCTTTCACCTTGACATGGTCCCACCCCTTCATCCTTTGCTGCACCATATCAATTTTCCTAATAACCCCATTTACCTCATTCTCCATGCCTTCCTTATTCCATGCCTGTTGATTGCATCCTCAAATCCAGGCAATGTAAGCCACATATGTTCCATCCTGAAAGTTTTTACTCTATGGTTCTGATGTCTTCTTCTCCAATCACCATCTAAATCCAAAAAGATTAGGATATGGTCCGAATGATAGGAAAATAGATGATAAACTTTGCATTATGGCCATTTTGTGAGACCCATGTGATTTTCAAAAAATCTATCCAACCTCACATGGACATTGTGTTCCCCTTGTCATTTGTTATTCCATGCATATCATAGCTCTCATTACCCAAACCCACTAACCCGCATTGCTTTACCACCTTTCTAAACATTGTCATTTGGGCTTAGGGTCGTTGCTTTAATCCTATTTTCTCACATTAATCTAGGATCTCATTCCTATCACCCATGGTTGCTCATTATGCTTCCCTAAACTTCTAAGCCTCTCCCAAGCATGCCATCTTTCATTTGTATTCGGTTCTCCATAGAACCCGTAAATGACCAACCCTCTATATCCTCATCATATTTGATTATACCATCAATGTGGTACTTATCAAAGGACTTAACATGCACATCGACACCTAACTTCCACAGCAAGCCAAAACTCCCTCATCTATCCGCACTGTCCACTCCCAACCCATTGCTGAACCCTAACTTCCACTTCACGCTATCAAATTCTATGCTTGATAATTTAGTTTCGATCAAGCACAGAATGTTGGTATTCTCTTGCCTCATTAAGAGGCATATTACCGAAATTGCCTGGCGATTCTCGAGCCCTTGACAATCCATACAATGATTTTCATTGCTCCTGACGGGTTATTGGCCAACTATTGTCAATCCCAACCTAATCTCTTCCTCCATTACACTGACTCCTACATTTATTCTCCTTACATCCTATCTCTTATCAACCTCCATCCTTTCAACACCCCCCATCATAGCCTTAAGGTTTCTTTTTGAGGGTTGTGGCATGGTTTTGGGGCTCCACCCGCTTCCCACTTCTTTAGCTCTTTTCTTCCACTTCTTCTTCTTTTTGCTTTTAGGGGTTTTGCCTTTCAGGGATTCCTGATCATCATTTTCCTTCCCCTTCAGAGATGGCATTGAAACTGTCTCCTGAGCATCAGCTTCTTATCTCATCATATTCTAACCAGTCTCAATTCTGATCTCTACTAATGCATTATGTTTATCCACCTCTTGATTCTGCAGATTCATGCTTCCTTATTCAAAATTGCTGGAGATTATTGTTGGTAGTGTAGGGTTTGACTTGGGGTCTCTATACTATCCCCCTATGTTTGCATGGCACTTAGGGCTCTGAGCCATGCACCATATTGAAGCTAGTTTCCTGCGTTTCCTCTATCATCTTTATAATCATCTATCACATGCCCTAGTTTTCCACATATATAGCAGAAATTAGGCAACCATTCATATTGAATGTAAAACCATTGAGCATCTTGTTTTGGGTTCAATTTGATAAACATTCCCCTCCTGAGAGGTTTGTGTATATCAATCTTGATCTTGATTCTCAAGGTAGCTTTAGACATAAGTTTCTTGCTGTTCTCCGCAATCTCAATAACTTCCCTTACCATCTTTCTTATTCTTTGCCCCCATGCCTTCATTAGGAGAATTAGAGGGATATCATCGTATCCAAAACACAACATGAGAAAATTCAACTTTCAATGGCCTCGTCTTTTCATCATAGGCCTGGATATGGAGTAGAATTTTATCAAAACTCCATGGACCCCCATTCAATACCCTATCGTATCTTTGCACCCTGAAATTCAAGCATTAGTAAATTAGGCCCCACCCTCCTACTCTCGATGCCTTTGATCGGTCTCCATACCCCTTTCACAGTTCTTGCTAGGGCATTATGATTAAATGGTCTCGCCGATATCAGTTTTGCCATAATGAGCCACCTTTGTTTGCTTGTGTTCGCTTCTGTCCTTGATATTATTAACAAAGCCCCCTCTTCTACTGATACTGTCAAATTTGCCCACTTCTACACTAGTTCCTCGACCATTCTTATGCTTGATTTCTTCCTCTTCTATGTCGCTAGCACAATCCCCTCCCTGTGCACTTACACTCCTATATAAGAGCAAAGAGGATGAACCTCGCAAGAATATAAGGACAAAACGTCCACTAGATCCAAGTTCTTTTTTAACAAAGTACTTCTTATGTTTTTAGATTTGTTTAGATATATATATTTTTAAAGATTTTTAGAAATTATAGTATTTTTATACATCAAAGCTATAGTTTTGACTTTTAAAAAAATCTTTTTAAATATAAAATAACAAAAAAATAAAATAAAATCTTTTAATTTCACATTCAAATATAAAATAAATTTTAATTGTTTAAATATACTTATGAAAAAATATTTAAAAACAATTTTTCTTTTTAATTATTCCAAACAAGCCGTATGTAAAAATTGTTATCTCAATAAACATTTGATATGAGAAAAATAAAAATAAAAAAAAATTATTAAGATTTACAGTATAGAAGCAATAATCTCTATCTATACTAGCGGATCAATAGGCACTTAATCCACATTTTTTAAAATGTAAATTAAGAAAATTATTCATAAAAATTATATAAAAATATTAAATTTAAACTTTTTTGAACTATTCATATTTATAAGTATTAATTTATTATTTAACTTTTAGTACATAATTATTTTTTGATTTTTAATTAAAATTTTAAAACATATAAAATAGTGTTCATCTTTAAGTAATAACTTTTTGTAAGTTATTAAGAGATGATTTGGTAACCAACAACGAACATATCTTGTGTTAAATAGTCGATCTTAACCACTATTTCAATATAAAAAATAAAATATAAGGATAAAAATGAAAAATAAAATTGGACACCAAAAGATAATTATTGATGGGATCCTCTTTATATATATATATATATATATATATATTATAATTTTTTAAAATTTAAAATAGTGTTCATCTTTAAGTAATAACTTCCTGGAAATTATCAAGAGATTGTTTGGTAGCGAGCACAGAACATGTATAGTGTTAAATAGTCAATCTTAACCATTCTTTCAATGTAAAAAAAAATGAAGTATAAGGATAAAAATGAAAAATAAAATTGGATACTAAAAAGTAGTTATTGGGGGAAATTCTCTTTATATATTGTATAGACTATTAATAAAGTGGGTTTACCTTTTGGTGCCTAAATTTTATATTTCTTAAAACATCAAAAAGTTAAAGGAAGTTGAAAAAGTTAAGGAATAAAAAGAAAAGATATAAAAACAAGATAATATGATAAATAAATAAAAATAAATTTTCTTACTTTGATTTTAATTTTATTTTTTTAAAAAAACAAAAATAAAATTTTAAACTTATACTTAAAAATAAAAAAAACTGTGGACTAATAGAAATAATGTTGATTGCCTGATATCAACCCACTGAAAAATATAATGTTGATTTTTGGTTTTTGGGGTACATATACAAGCGTATGGATTGAAACCTAGAAGTCCAAAGGGAAAATACATATAACACAAGTCAAACACACTGACCAAAAACAAAGGCAAAACCAAAGTTAGCTGTGTGTTTCGGTGGGCCTACTCATATTACGGATCTTCTAATGGTCCCCCAATTAACTGGCAAAAAAATCTCATATTCAAGGTACTAATATTGCAATTTAGTCCTAGTGCTATTTCTTTGGTATTAAAAGTCATTCTCAAGTTGCACTTCTAAATCTATCAATGTAGAAAAGCGTGTCTTTTGTTTTCATTTTGCAATTTCATGAGTCACTGTCAATTTACTATTTCACTGTCAATTTAACATTAAATCTAACTTACAAAATATTACCAACTAAAATTCACTTGTTTTAATATTATTCTTTCTTAACACTTGTCTTTTCTTCAAACTTGTCATTTAAGGCTTACTTGAACTTCGTTTTGTATAGTAATTTCTAGGAGATACTGGCCATCAAAGAGCTCAAATAGCCGATCATAGCATCCCTCATTGAAACAAAGCCAGTGGTGCCAGGCACAAGAAGAAGCTCCGGTCATCAATGTAAGTAGGACACACCATATAATGAGAATTGATTATAAATAATTTACAGACTGAATCACCAGTCTTAGTAGTTTCTGTAAGTGATTCAACAAAATTAAAAGATTTATTTCCATCAAGAACAATGATATCCTTAGTGGTTTAACCATGCTTACTTTGCTTCTTTCTATGTAACATCATCATCTGTTGCGTGAAAATATTGACTCTCAAAAGCTAATTACTAAGTCTCACATAACTTTCGTATAGGGTAGCAAATAGAAAACAATAAAAGTCAATTAATCTAAAACATTACATATTATTCAACCATTCAGCAAAACTGACATTTATGCATAACTAGACCACCACCAAATGAGCTTGCGAACATACTTTCTCATTTCATGGTGCTCATCCTTCTGGTATTTTGGCCATCATAAACATGCTACAACAGGCTAACCTCAAAAGGCTAAACATCACGAAATAAACATCAACAAACCACACAAAATATAATGGGGGCATTTGATGATAACCTCAAAAAGCCTAACGATTTCATAATTCAGAGGCTCCAACTTACTGCTCAACAACCTAAATTTGTACAAATTCAAATGTTAAAACTTAATTCTGAACAACATACCATTCAATCAAGCTCAACAAACTCAAACTTACAACTCAACCAGCTACTATAACTTGTAACTCTGTCAAATTTCAGTTATTAAAACTAAAAACTCAACAAGTTACTATACATACAAGCTCGATTTCTTCACTTGATAATTCTTTTATGCCGATCCCTACACAAGTAATCTTTCAAAACATATCAAATTAATCTACAACATTATAGTCTGCAATCGCACTTCCCTAACAAATTCAAATTCGACAAATAGAAATTGAACCACCAACCAGTTTGACCACCGGAACAGGTGCCCACCAATTTCGATGCAATAATCAAAAGGGTATAGGGAAGTGAGATTTGGCAATAAATAACAATATTTGAGGAAATGAGAATAAATAATATATTAGAACAAATGCAACAAGGCGAGGAGGCTCCACTGTGACATAGTGGCGGTGCGGTCTTTGCGGCAATGGATGTCTCACGAGCTTTGTTAGCTGGAAGCGGCAGAGTGGTAGTTGAATGTGAAGACAAGGCTGAAGCGGCGGAAACATCAGCATTGAGGCGATGCCGTGGAGGAATGATTAGAGCCCAATAGCCTGCGACCCTCCTGCTTGTCAAGGAACGACCCAAAATGCGATGTGGGCAAGGATGGTGGCGACGCTGCCGAAGAGTGTGGAGGCGATGATGGATCCGACCGAGGCAAGGAAGACAATGAAGAAGGTTGCGGTGTACGGTCCCTGTTCACCAATATGAGTCAGCGAACCCTAAAGTATGAGCCATTTTTGGCGAAGGATGATCTGGAATGGTGTCCTACTAACATTTTTCATTACCATAATTGGAAGATCAAAAATCATTATGGACATGAAAGTGCAACGAGGAAGTAATGTTGTAGTTAGCAAGGATATAATGAGAGAACTTAGTATCCATTAGCCAGGTCAAATGTTGGGGCAGAACTCGACATGACTCTAAGATGTCAGGACAAAACATCAACAGGGTTGTCAAAGAATAGTGTTCTCAAATGGATTGTCATTCAAATTTTCTGGACAAGGAAGCATGGTTAATAACTTGATTTCAAGTGAAAAAAGAAATAATAACTTCATGTGAAGTGTGACACAGAAAACAAAGTTTCGGTTTAGTAAAACAACAATGGATACTGATTCATTGACTAAGTGACTATGCTTTGTGTAAGCGACTTTCCAAACTCTTATTGTAGCTACCAAAACTGCTGGCAAATCTTGTGATAACTGTCATAATCTGAACTTGTAAGTTGTGAGCATGCTAAGACAACAGCATGAAGCCTAACTAACCCACTAAACAGAGCACACCACATTAATCAATAGTCAAAGCCAATCACTAGGTTTGCAATGTGGAGTATTGATAACATATGTCCAGCAGAGGAATTGATGCAGAAACATTTTTTGAAGGATACACAGATCAATACAAGTTTACCATACCAAAAGTAAAACTAAAAGCATTTATGGTGCAACATGTAAATGTAAATAATCAATCCATGATTGTTGAACTTAGTATGTTACTTTTAGCAAGTACTGATGATGGCAAAAAGCATAAAATTTAAGAAGTATGCATCACGATATTGTATCTTTCGTAATGGGTTAGCTCAAAATCTACAAGTTTAATCATTTCAACCATAAAACAATTATAAATCAATAAATCTTGAACTTCTTCAAGCACTGGAGACTTCTGAATGAGTTACCTCCATAAGTAGACGCAATGATGCACACAATCTCTACCAGGAAATAATGGCCTTCGATCCATCAGTTACATGAAATACAGCCAACACACCATACATCAATTCACCATGAACCATTTTCTCTTGCATGAGAAAAACAAACTTTTTTGACCTGCAGCAAAACAAATTAATAAGGGGTACTTGCCACAAAAATTAACTGTAAAAATAAATAAAATAAAAACTTTCAAACCATCACTACTTTGTAACACTCACCATAGATCTGCCATGGAGAACCTGTCCGGTCACCTATAGCAGTGATGTACTCTCTGGGACAGTCAGCTCGACCCTTTGTAGATAGAGAACTCTCTGGGGACAACCTCAACAAAAGGCTTATTCTTAAGCCCCTTTCCACTTCTACGTCTACTAAAGGTTATGTTCTTTGTAGATCGAAATACCTGTATAGTGCACCACCATTCCGCTAGGTTTACAATTTTGTCGGGTTTAAGATTTTCATCGCCACATACTTTGCTCCGACAGAAAATGGGAAATAGGAGAGAGACTTTGTTTGCAAATAAAAAAATCCAAGGCCCTATTTTGCAATATTATTGGGGAACGTTTGGGGGTTCATTTTGAATTTTCTTATGTGGGACTAACGTTAGTCCGTAACATGAACGAACCAACGAATCGCTCACCCATGTTTGTTACTGTTTCAGAACTAATCTGCAATATTTAAAAACATAATGTGGGTTCAATATCTTCCATAAGATTTTAATGAGATAGATCTAACGGTTTAAATAGGCGAACCACCATATG
This sequence comes from Pterocarpus santalinus, assembly GCA_031439595.1. Classification (NCBI taxonomy): domain Eukaryota; kingdom Viridiplantae; phylum Streptophyta; class Magnoliopsida; order Fabales; family Fabaceae; genus Pterocarpus; species Pterocarpus santalinus. The sequence continues at coordinate 40,532,270 of CM062523.1, read as the reverse complement.
GTCCCAAACATGTGCCGAACCAACTTATTTGCCACCCAAAAGTTAAAACAAAGAATCTATTCACAACCAAACAAATGCGAAAAAAAAAAAAATTCTCACAAACTCTATTTGCGCTGCATCATTACGAAAAACCACTGGACGTCGAAGAGGGTAAATGTTGTCCCGACCCAGAAAAGAAAAAGAAAAAGAAAAAGAAAAAAAAAAAGAGGGTAAATGTTGTTGACAAAATTAAAAAACGAGGGTAAATGTTAATTTATTTTTAACAGCAGGGTAAAAATTGAAACATGGCTGCAGCACAGCAGCTGAGGTCCGTGACCGTGAGGTAGCCTTCTTATCTTAACTGTATGGCGTATGGGTGCCGCTGCGCGAGGTGTACTCTGTTGTTCCCTCTGGTATTTAATCTTCATCATCCAACAACACCAATTCCATCGACGTTGTTGTTCTTGCTTGTTCGTGTGGATGGCTCTTTCGTTCTCCCAGTCGGTGGTTAACCACTCTCTCCTTCGTCTTCATCATGCAAACACACCTTCTACTTCGTTCCAGTTCCAGTTCCAGCCCAAGCTGAAATTTCCATCATCCCTATCCCTTGGAATTCGATCCTCCTCCTCCTCCTCCTCCTCCTCCTCAGGCTTAGCTTTCACAGACAAAACCCTCATTTCCCTCAAACCCAAAACTCCCAACAACCTCATTCACATTCAAAACGACAACCCCCTCGCTTGTCGTTTTCACACTGCCCAGTATGGAGGTACACTTTTCTTATCTCAGAATGATAAGTAACCTTCCCTAACTTCTTTTTTTTTTTTTTTTGGGTATTGCCTTCCACTGCTACAATGTTCTTTTTTCTTTTTTCCCAACATTATAACAAGGCCTTTTTCCATTTCATAGATTGATAGCTCGAATAAATAGTAATGCTCTATTTGTATTTTTTGTTGGCCATGACGATTGTTACAGTGTGTAATTTGTTAGCTGGTTTGTTATAACGATCTTCCATATTTCACTCTTGTATTCACATTTTTTTGGGTGAGGTAGAGTAGTAGTAGTTATTCGGTGCATTGTAGGGGTAGTGTAAACATTGCACTGTATAGATACCTGACCCACCCAGTAATGCAAATGTGTGGAGCAAAGTTTATTCATCTTGTTAGTTTCTCTAAAATTTCAAGGGTATTATTTGTGTTTCTTCTTTATTATTCTTATGATGGAATACTTTGATCTATCTAGGATTTTTCCCATCCCATAAAATCTGTTGCTGTGTGGAATATGTATTTTTGGGCTGTCATGAATTGAAGATAATATTTGTTCCTCCAATTCACTCCTAATTCGATAGCTTACTTGACTGTGTAAAGTTAGTGACCTAAGTACATTTAATGTGGGAAAAAAAAAAAAAAAGAAACGAAAATAGCATTCTATGTCTTCATTGGGGTTTATACTGTGAATTTTCAATACCTTTGATTTGTTAAAGTTGAGTTTAGTGATAATAGTTGAGAGTTTTACAAGGGCTTGTATACATGTGCATTGGTTTGTGCATGTGGCAAGTTAGCCACCTCTATCATCTAATCTAATGCTTTTTTTATAACTGACATAATACCTTTCCTTGTTCACTTGCTTCTTGAAACTGTTTTTTCTGTACTGGTAGCAAATAGAAATCTACTACTGGAAATGTCAATGTCTTTAATCCTTGAATATGATAAGGATCACTACTGTAAGGTTTATTAAGATACAATTTATCGGTTGGGGCATATGGCAGCATACCACTATAAATACATGTTCATTTCCTTCATTTAAACAGGAAGGATAGGATTCTATTATTTTGTGAAATGGAATATAGTTGTGAATTTGAGGTCTTTCTGAATCTCATGCTCCCACACAAATTTGTAGCTTTGCTGTCTGCAGTGCCAGATGTTATTAAATGTTCTATCAAGTATTGGAAGTAAACCTAGTCAGTCATATGCTAAGAAGGAATTGAGAAAATATATAACATGTATTGGAATTCAATGCTGCAGGGCAGGAGAGCAACAAGTCATATGTAGAAGCCTATGCGATAGGGCGAAATATTCGTATGTCTGCCGACAAAGCGCGAAGAGTGATTGATCAGATTCGTGGACGTTCATATGAGGAAACGCTTACGATATTAGAGCTCATGCCGTATCGAGCCTGTGAAGCCATTATCAAGATAGTGTTTTCAGCAGGAGCAAATGCTAGCAACAACTTGGGTTTAAGCAAAGGAAGTTTAATTATTAGTAAAGCAGAGGTTAATGAAGGGAGGACAATGAAAAGGATCAGACCTCAAGCTCGAGGGCGGGCTTATACAATTAGAAAGCGCACTTGTCATATAGCCATCACCGTTAGAGGTTTACCTAGTAAGTCTGTTGTGGAAGCAAATCCTGCTTAATCCTATAAGGGACAAAATGTATGCCTTGTAATGATTATCCTCCAAGCATTACGTTGATGAAAATTTCTGCATTTTGATGTTATGCTTTTCATTTTATGTAGTGATTCATAGAGGAGTATTGAGTATGTTGTGAGTGTATGTCTATGTCTGAACTGTTTGAAAATTCAATTAATTGCTGAAAATGAAAAGACTTAGCATCAAAATTTTTGAACAATTCTGCTACCTCTGTTTTGTGCAACAACAACAACCAAACTTTCTCTTGGTAAGTAGAGTCGGTTACATGAATTAAATGACATCATTACATTCTTTCCTAAAAACTAGAGCTGTCAATTAAGCCCCATTGCCGATGCCATCGCTGCCACCATCGCCGATGTTGTTACATCTTAAGAGCACTCTCAGTTCATCACCATCGCTTCTATTTTGTGAGTCCTTTTTCCTTTTTTTTTTTTTTTCATTTTCTTTCTTTTTTTTCCAATTTATGTTCAGCTATCACTGTATCATTGGATCTATGAGTATTGCCGTGATTGTGTTTGGGGACTTGGGTTTTTGCCTGACTCAGTTCATCATGAATCCTTTTTTTTCCCCCTATTTTCTTTTTTTTCCCCAATTTTTTATTTATGTTCAGCTATCATTTGATCTATCAGTATCACTGTAATTGCATTTGTGTTTGGTGAGGTTGCTGCATGTGCGATTGGACTATGTTGATGTTCAATGTGTGTTGTTCATTTTTTTCTTTGGAAGGGGGGGGGTGGGTATAAGAAGATTACTTGTTACCCAATAGAGCTTGCAAATGAATTATCACTACTTCTTCATGGTTTCAGTTTGATTCAAAATTGCTATAGTTGATTTCAAAGCGAAAACTATATAGATGAGGGAGAAGCCATGTTCATAATATATATTACAGTCCTAAATGGAAGAGAATATATTCTTGTGATGGCCTTTGAGAGCTTACAAAGCAATAGAATAAAGGAAATGGAATATGTTAAGAAGTTGCTGAATTTACCTGTATTAGTAGGCACTGTTCTCCAACTTTGTGGACCACGTTCTTGGATGTACGAAACAAGGATTGAATGTTTGGTAACTAGTACTGCTAGATTTAGAAAAGAATAACAAAAGGGAAATTTTCATAGAAGAGAGCAGAAAAGACCATAAGGACATGCAGCGGTTTGAGTTGTTGCTAGCTTTTGGGGAGTGTTTAGAGACTATTTGTTTCAAATTGTGACAATTATAAACTGTGCTTATTTGTGGTGCATGGAGAAATTGGCACTATTAATCACGTGTGATCAAACCAAAATTTAAATTACCCTTTCTTTCTTTGGTTCAAGTATTAGTTCTCATAGATTCATATAAAAGTATAGCAATAAATTTTCACTCAAAATGCTCTGAAATAACAAACTTCGGTGCTTGAAAGTTGTAAAGCTATAAAATAAAAGACATGCTAGTATTGTATGGTAAATTTGATTTGATGGAGGCTGGATTGGAGCACTAGATGGTTTCTCTATGGACAGAGCAATACAGTCTGATGATTGTTCATATAGCATGGTGGTTCTCTCTCATCCAGGTATTAATTTATTACAAAGCTTATCAACCTTTTATGACATATTAGGTTTGTAGACTTGGAGACTTTGAGATGTGCTTGATGACTTCTTTAGGTATGATTTGTCTTTTTTTCGCTTTTGTGGTGATTGGCATGACACCTAGCCCTATTTATCAGTTCTTGAAAATAGGTTCGTGAGAAGGTGACAGGTTGGCTCTTTTATCTTTGCTTTCTCTTTTTTTGTATTCTCTCAGGTCTATCTCTTCTAGTACGGCCTCGATGTCCATTTCTTGCATGTCCTCAACTGGGTTTTGAGAATATCGCATGATATGATCTTGCATTAGATTTTTATCAGTAGCTATGCTAGTTTGGCCTATTTCAAATTCTCTAACGAGTGTTTCACCTATGTGGGTAGTTTCAAATGGTAGACAAATAATATTTAATGGCTGAGTACATGTGGCATCATCCTCTTCTACACCATTAATTTTATGCAAATGAAAGATCAAGTTTTCTCTATAAAATAGAACTTCATTTTCTATGATAAGTGCTTTTAAATTTGGGATTAGTGTGTACACCCTGGCATGGTTTTGTGTCCAAAGGAGCTTTGTCTGAGGATGTTGGAAGTATGGACAGTGGATAATAAAAACTGAGATAAAATCATTAACCCGATTTTTATCTAATTTCCAGATATTGACTCTCGATAATTCTCTGTCAAGTTCTCTAATCCACCTATTAATAGGTGAAAATCATTGAAGAGTGTTCCACAAAAGTGAAGAACAGTTTTTTGATTCTGAGAGGAATTGTTTTAGCTTAAAGATAGGACACAAAATGAGATAAGAATATAATATGGAAATACACCACAGATACCATATATAAGATTCTACAAATGTTATTCTCATGAGGATGGTAAAGATGGTAGATAAGGTGCAGCAGGATTTAGTCAGGTGAGTTGCAAAGTAAGATTATGTGTTTGAACAGATATATTGAGGTAAAGCGATATGTATGCTTTTGCAAATTCCGGTAACTATTTGGGAGTAAGGGGAGTGCCAAGAGAAATTTCAGGCGGGAAGATTCGTTGGGCTATGCTTCGTTTAGAGGAGCTGGATGGATAGGCGTACATCATGATTAATGGATAATAATGGATAGAGGCGATGATGGTGATTGGTTTAGTTTGGACTTGGTTTGATCTGGAGAGAAAATCTAGGATGAGGTTTTGAGTTCCTTTTATATATTTTACAGAGAAATCATACCTTGAGAACTATTTTTTTATCCTGAGAATTTGAGGACTTGGTGGGATTTTATTTTTTAATTCAAGCAACTTTAGAAATGAGGAATTATCAAGATGTACTTTGAATTGGTGTCCCCTAAGGTGGAAATCAAATTTCTGAATTCCATATTTTACTGCCAGAGTTTCTTTGTAGGTTATATGATAATGAAGTTTTGCTGGTTTGAACTGTCCACTGGCATGTTCACAGTAAAATTTTTTACCCTCAACTTCTTTTATGAGGATTGCTCCTCAGTATTTATCACTGGCATCTATCTGTAAAATCTATTTTCCTTCTCTAGGTATTTTGAAAGGAGGTGAATTTTTTGCTGCTTGTGTCAGACTTCTTATAGCGTCAGTTTGTTCTGGTCCCCATGGAGGAGGATTTTTCTTGAGAAGTTTGGACAGCTTGGTGATATACTTGAAAATATGAGGAATGAAATCCCTTATATAATTCAGAATTCCTAAGAACTGTTGGATCTGCTTTGTGGACATGTTTTAATCAGGGAATTTTGGAAGTTCTTCTATAATGTATGGCTGAGGCACATATTTTCCTTGAGTAAAGTGCATTTCCAGAAAATCTACTTTGGTGGTTCTGATCTAAGACTTTCTTGATGATAGTATTACTCCATATTGGTCACAAATTTTATAGAATGCTTCAAAGAGTTGTTTGTGACTATTTTCATTTGGAGAGAAAAGGAGTATATCATCAATGTAGATGAGAGCATTGTCAAGAAGTGGCTCAAAAACTCTGGTCATGATCTTTTGGAACAGTGATAGGGCGATTTTAAATCCAAAAGGTAGAACGATCCATTGACAATGGGTATTAGGAATGCAGAATGCAGTTTTTGCTCTATCTTTTGGGTTAAGGTCCAATTGCCAAAATTCAGATTTCAGATCAAACTTTGAAAAGATGTGGGCGTTCCGGATATAAGAATAAAGAGAATAGATTTTTGGAAGTGGAAACTTATCATCTTTAAGAAAGTAATTCAATAGGCTATAATAAATGACAAGTCTCCTTTTCCCTCCAACCTACTCAAATCTGTTATTTACTTAGAAAGCTTGGCATGCCCAATCAGATTTAGTTGGTTCAATCAACCCTTGTTTCAGTATTTGTTGGCATTTTTCAAATGTTGCTGCTTTGTCAGATGGTGACATTTCGGGATGAATTGCCTTTGTTGGATTGATGTCTTCATTCAATTTGAATGGTAACTCCACAAAAAAATTTTCATTTTTCCAAAGTAGATGAGGATGTTTAAAAAAATCATGGCTATTAGTACTCATTTTAAGAAGTTTGTCTGTCATTTCTTCATATCCCAATGGTTTATTTGCAATAGTAAATAGTTTTGAGATAATAAAATAAGGTTTGAACTCCCTTTTGAATTTAATCCCTTAAGAAAGAATCTGAAGTCTATGATTTTGAGTATAGATGTCCATGCTAATAACAAAATCTTTGTCAGACAAATCTATCCCAATGACTTTGGTCCAAATAATGCATTCTGGAAAGAATTTAATACCAATCTTTTGTTTAGTAATCAAATCCATACGAAAAATCTTTCCGTTTGCTATTTTAAAGAAATGAACACCAGGTTCTCAAGCAGATGATGGGAGGATTGCCGGATTCATTAAAGTTTTTTGTGCTCCTAGGGCCATGAAAGCAATGGCTTTGGTTGGTACATCATACTTAGAAAGAAGAATATAAATCTGATTCATTGTTATCTTCGGAGTCTGTGTATTCAAGTCTAAAGACAGTAGAGCATCTGGTTGATCTTACTCATCGTACCAGGACTCGATGTCTTTATCTGTGGCTAAGTCAAGAGAATGGATAAGCTTAGAGGCCTTTTCCTTTTTATTTGGACAGTTTTTTGAAAGGTACCCCTTTTTTGCCACAAATGAAACATCTTTAATCATCCTTCCCTCGATAAGATTTTCTTTTGAAAAACTTGACTTTTTTCTATCTTCCTTTCTTATTCGTGAAGATTTTGTTTTTCTTCTTGGCAGTTAGTCTGTAACGGCAGCTGCAATATTTCTCTTTGCATTTGATCTTCAGGTAATTCTTTTTGCAAACTTTAGTGTACTTCTTTCTGTTTTTGAGGATATTTTCAAAAAGGACTTGTTGATTGCATAATTTGTCTAATGCTGCAAGGCATGTTTAGTAAATTTTTCCAAGAGTCATACTTACTACGTCTCTTTGCATAGCAACGATCATCCGGTATATTTCTGCTTGAAGTTCTTCAGGAAGAGAATTGACATAAGTGTTCTTAAGATTAGGATCATTATAACCATTCAATTGATAAAACCTTTGAGCCATTCTTTTGAAATGGCGTTCTAGGTCTGATTTTTTCAAGAAACAACACTTTATGTCAAAATATTCCTTTCGAATTTCCTTTTGAATAAGACCATGATCACCAAGGAGCTCATGGTGGAGTGTTGCTACAATAGTGTCAGTGCTTTCTAGTCTGTGCAGTTCATCTTGCCGGACAGAGCCAAGACTGCAGTATCATTTTGTAAGGACACCGGTCATATATGCATAGAATTCTTCAGTGACTCGGTATCGATCAACATCTTGTGCAATCATTTTTGCATACATCCAAGCCTTGAAATCTAAGAATCTTTTTTTCCACTGAGATGGTTGAATGTTGTTTATAGTGAATAATGGTCCTCCAGATGGAGGGAGAGTATTGATTTCTTGAGGATTGAAGGATGATGATTGGGCTCCTCTGGTAGCCTCTGTTTCTATAGTTGTAGCCATAAGAATTTTAGTGATATCAGCATATTCATCATCACTAGGAGCTTCTACAGAAACCTTGACACTTTGGTCATCGCTGTCTGTTTATTCTTGATAGGTATATGAGATTATCATAGCTTGAGATAATGATACTGTATTGGGATCAATATCTGATGTTTGAGTCTTCTTTGAAGATGGTTCAAGTTCAGGAGATTTTGGATTTTGAAGTTGCTGTTTGGAGAAACACAGGCAGACTCAACAACCTCTTTTCTTTTTGGATTTATTCTGAGGGTCGAGACCTTTCTCCAAAGAATGTTATTCTTTACAGTAGAATTGGCGGTAATAAAGGTGGAGGTTTATGTGGTTATGAGGATGGTAGAAGGATAGGAAATATTTTTGGTGGTGGCCAGATAATAAGATCAGGGTCTTCAGGTGGTGATGGATATCCTTTTCGTCAGAGTATCCTCAGGGCTTCTTCACAAATTGGCAAGGGTTCCTTTATCTTTCGGATACCTAGCCAAGGCCCATTGTCTGGATCAGATCTTCTTTGTGGCTTAAGAGAAGGCTTGTAAGCAGTAGCAGGATGCTTGCAGTTTTCTGTACGTACCATTCTCCATTCATCATCTCCTGGCATGGGATAGAACCACAAATCGTAGTCACAATTGGGTTCACATATTTCTGATCCAGGATTATTCCATAGAAAATGACCGTCAATCTTATCAGAAGAAATAATATGCTTATTTGGGTCAATAGTATGGATCGATAGTTTGTTCACTGCTGCTTCAAGAATGATCATTATTTTATGAAAAATAGGAGGGTTCCCATTAAAGGGTTTTTCTTGATTTAGCCTTTTGAAAATGGTTCTGATAGTTCCATCAATAGATCTTTGAAAAGGTGCCTCAGTAGATACAGTAGGAGTGTTGTACTTTTGAAGTTTTCATAGTTGCTTATCCATTCAAGTGACATAAGTTGTGAGAGGTTTTTTTTAGGGATCTGTTTTGGAATTTGAACAATGGATGATATTTCATCATTTGATGTAGCTAGGAGTATCAAGACATTTTTATTGAAGCCTTTTGGAGTAGGCAAATCAAAACAATGATCTTGAAGCCTATAAATTAACTGATGTTGCAATGAGACGGCTAGAGCAATTCCATCTTGTGGAGCTCTTATGAGTTGGACATGTATTTTGAATTTGGTGGTCAACATAGGATTTCTGATATGGATATTAAAATTGGTGAACATAGTTAAAACATTACCTGCATTTAATGTTGTCAAAATAGTTCTGATTGTGGCATGTTCGAGATTTTGGAAAGTGGTGTTCAATAGGCTTACCCTGTCAATAATAGGAAGTCCTTTTCTTCCATGAAAAGAGAGAATTAGTTTAATAGCCCCAAGGTAAAGACTAACATATTTTTCTCTCTGCCAAAATCGGATGAGAGTAGGATTGATTTCCAGATCAACATACTGTTCAGCACTGGTGGTTTAAAGAGCACATTCAGTCATTTTTGTAATCTGAATATATTCTTTTACACTAGGTCTAGTAGTTGAAATAAGTTTTTTACGGAACCGCCTAAATGGCCCTTTTTCTCTTATGAAAACATTATAGGGACTAAAAAAAAGAGGGATGAAACTTTCTATTTGGGCATCTTCAGGAATATAGGAGTATTCTATAAGATTTTTAATCTTAGAGGAAAGAGTTTTTATGCAGGATTCTGGAATAGATAGCTTTGAGGTTAAGGAGATGGGTTTTTGAAGGGCATTATCTGAGCAGGACGTCATTTGTGAGTTAGGTTCTTCTTTACTTATTCTTCCTATTAACATCTAAAATATGTTCCTTTATCTTCGAGAAACAAGGGAAATAACTTAGCTTGGTGTTTAGGTTCTGATATCACTCTATCAGGAGCCTTCTTATCTTTAACAGATAATCCTTACTTTGGCAAGATGAGTATTTCGGCCCAATACAATAGCCTATTCATTCAGCCTCAGTTACTCATAAGGACCATATATTAAAAATAAAAAGGACCAGAAAACTGGATTATTTGTCAAATACTTTCTAATGTACAGGTTTCTCTTAAAAAGGCAAGTGCAGAGCATACTTAGTATCTTCTATAGTGTAGTTATTTGCTTTATTTTTGTTCAAGATCACAGGAGCATACTAAGAGTAAGAGGATAAGAACTTTCAAGAAGAGAAGAGAGGTTTAGAATTTCATGATGACAGAAATATATTCTTAATATTATTGGAAAGGTTTCTGATGGTCTTTACAGAGGGAGAGCTTCTCTATTTATAAGAGAAGTGTACAACGGATTTCTTCTACGTTCTTGAAGATTACAAAGTTTTTGAAAAAAGACAAGGCTAGACTCATAGACTTTTTATAGATTTGACTACTAATTTATCTTGCTACGTGCACTTATATCTACAAAAGTCAAAATCTAAACATGTAGACTAAACTTTTATGACATTTATAGACTTTTATAGACTTAACGTAGCAAGATAAGTGAATAGTCAAGTCTACAAAAGTCTATGGATGTCATAAAAGTTTAGTCTAGATGTTTAGATTTTGACTTTTGTAGATATAAGTGCATGTAGCAAGATAAATTAGTAGTCAAGTTTATGAAAAGTCTATGAATTTAGCCTTGTCTTTTTTCAAAGACTTTGTAATCTTCACGAACAATGTAGAAAAAATCTGTTGTACACTTCTCTTATAAATAGAGAAGCTCTCCCTCTGTAAGGATCATCAAAAACCTTTCAAATAATATTAGGAGTGTATTTCTGTAATCATGAAATTCTAAATCTCTCTTCTCTTCTTGAAAGTTCTTACCTTCTTGCAACAAAAACAAAGGAAATAACTACGCTGTAGAAGATACCAAGTATGCGCTACACTTGCTTCTTTTAGAGGAATTTGTGTATCAGAAAGTATCTGACAAATGATCCAGTTTTTTGGTCTTTTTCATTTTTAATATATGATCCTTATGAGTAACTAGGGCTGGACGAGTAGGCTATTGTGTTGAGCCAAAATACTCGCCTTGCCAAAGTAAGGATTATTTGTTAAAGATACATATCATTCAGACGTGGTTACTGACTAGCATATGGACCAATTTTAGTTGAATTTGAGGAAGTGTGTTATGGTGCTGGTTGTGTTGGCTGCTTTTTGTAATTGTTGCATGAAAATGAATAGTTGAGACATCCCCATTTTGCTATATGAATTTGGGAGGTCAGAACAAGTATTCTGTATAAAGTGAGTTTTTCAGTTAAAAAGAAGTTCTTCTGAATGGAAAAGGAAACTAAAATCGTCCTAAATTAGAAGCTCTAGTATGTGATATATATCTAATAAAAAGGGTATAACTGGCACACTGGCATCATTTCCCCCTTTTCCATCATTGCTTGATTTTCGTTTTTTTGGAGAGCTGTGTCCTCGTTTTTTTTTTCTTTTTCGTTCACACGTGAATCTACAGTGACTGGAAAGGGATAAGGATTTTTGTTGTTCTACTGAGGAACCATAGAAAACCAAATTGTTGGCAGTGACTTGAGGGATGGAAAGCAATAGCAGCTCATTCAACTTTCCCATCTAACATTATGAAGTAACCATGTAGATTGTACCTTTGTTGGAACATTGTACTTTAGGTTGGGGGATCAGGTGTGTGTGTGTGACATGGGATCTGGATTCATGCCTCACTTTCCTGTATGTGTCTGATGGGCCTTTGACATGTGTACAAGAGAAGACAAAAGAGGGAGAGTGGGCTGGAAGTGGTTGGGCCAAGCGAAATTATACGTGTTTATGAGAGGAGAAATAGGAATGCTGCTAGGAGTAAGGAAGAAATATTGGTGGGAGTGTAATACGATGTACATGTGGCAGCAAGGCATTGGAGAGGAGAATTGTGCAATGATGGGAGAAAGTGAAGGAAACATGAATAAGGACGGGGTGGGGGATCATAACAGATTTCTGGGAATGCATTGGAGGCTTAGGCCAGGGAGGGCAGAGTTGTGACCAGCTCTGATTGTTATGCCTTATTTCTGCATTTTTGTATTTCTTCTATTCCAGTGTGTGTTTTTTGTTCAGTGAACATATAGTTTCCCTGTAATGAGCTTGCCTCCCCGAGTTCTAATTTCTAATATTAATACCAGTACCTATCAATGTCAAAGCTACTTTCTATTGGAATGAAAAATATGCAGAAAGGGTCTGATGCCCTTTCGAAGGGGAAAAATTTGGTTATCTTATTTTGATGTATTTACCACCTTTCTTTCTCTTCAAGCCAGGACCACCTTACAACTTGAATTATGTATCTTAGTTCTTTTTAATGTATTTGATTCTTCCCTTTTTATGGGTCCTAGATAGGTGTGAACCACTGAATATATTTATGGTTTATGGGAGATAGTCCCCCAACCTTCGCAGGTGCTAAAATGCCGATCCCTCACCATCACTTAAATTCAGTCAGGCTATTGCATTTGTTCTTTTTCTTTCTTTCACTCCAAAAGATAGTGTCTTTTTCCTAATTTCCCTAGCGACTGAAATTATGTGTCATTTTTATTAGTTGGTTGTATACTGCACCCTTCCGTTATTTAGGTTTTATAGCACAACCCTCTGCCACTCTTGAATCTTCGTCCTTTGCTGCATCTATTTTCTTTGGGGTATGGGGCTGTGGTGGTGGTTCCATGAAATTGGTGTGTTATCGCCTACACATTAATAGGTGAGAAAATGTTTTATCTACTGCATGGAAGCATGTTTGGATTGGCGTTGTACATTGGTAGACGGGGATTGAGTGACTCAAATGGGATTTTGGTGGATAAAACACATGTTTGGCAATTTCTCGGTTGGTGAGATTCCATCATGATTTTGGGTTTAAACGGGGGTCTGATCCAAAGCAACAATTTGTTGCTTTCCAGTTGAAAGAAATTACCTGCCCTCTCGATTGACACCTTTTTAACTTTTTCACCCTTCATAATTTTTATCAGGAAAGTATATGTCAGTATATTATGAGCCTGTTTGTTTGTGCTTCTCCAAGTGAAAAAAAAGTATTTTTTTTTCAAAAATTTTTGAAAAAAAGTAGTTTATTGTTGTTTGTTTGTACTTTTTTAAAAAAGTAGAAGTAGAAAAAAAATAATTTTTTTATTTTTTTGAGAAGTAGAGAGAGAATTATTTCTCCTAGAAATAGAAATAGTAGAAAAGAGGAAAAAGTGGTCTTTAAATTTCGAACCTACTATATTTTCACAATTTTACTATTCTATTCTTACTTTTTTTTTGGCTAAATACCATTCTCTATCTATTAATATTGTAGTTTTATAAGAAAAAAAAATACTTTTAATTTTATCATATTAAAATAATTTAACAATTTCTGATTCTCATAAAAAGTACTTCTACAATTATATCCAATCATAAAATAATTTTCTATTTCTATTTTTATTTTTAATTTTATTTTTAAAGAAGTATTTTTTAAAAAATCTTCATCGAACGGGTCCTATAATATAAAATATATGTCCCTTTTAGTAATTTTATAAATAAAAGCAATTTTAATCAATATTATTCAACCAATATTCATCTTGTCAAAGTCATTTAAGTTAAAAGTTTTCAAGCATAAATCATGTTATAATAAATTCACTTTTGATTAAAATCAAGTTTACAAAATTAAGTTATTTAAAAAATAAAAGTACTTTTATAAGTTTTTAAAGGTGTTTGGATATAATTTTTTTAAAAGGTGCTTATAATAAAAAAAATCAATTTACCACTTTTTGTTTTTAAAGCTAGGAATATCCAGCTTCTTTAAAAAAAAAAAAAAGAAAGCAAAAGTGATTTTTAATAAATTATCTTTCAAAAATATTCTTTACTTTTATTAAAAATTATAATACATATCTTTCTCTTATTATTCATTATCAATCCTTAGTTCTCTTTTCTCTTTTTTAATGTCTTTTTTTTTTTTTTGTAATTTGATGATAAAAGAAGTATTATTTTTTTTTTGTATCCAAACAACATCTAAACATACTTGTAAATACTTTTAATAATTAAAAGTATTTTTCATGTAGTTTATCTAAATGCAAAATAATTTTTTCTAAAAAATAAAGCTTTATAGAAAAAGTTTAGAGAAAAAAGTCGTTTTTTTAGAAACATATCCAAACACGCTAATGTAGCCGGTCTCAAGTATGAGCAAAAGAGGAGGATTGTTTTAGACAATTGATAGCCAATATAAAACTTCATTGAATCTTATGCATGGATTTGAGATATGATAATGTTAATGCTAGGTCATTATCTGGAAGCAACACACTATATGGCTCAAGTATAGTGTCAAATGAGTAAGAGCTACCACATTGGTGCCTGTATGCAGCGCAAAAAAAAGCAAGGGTTATTGGTAATGTTGAGAAATTCATAACCAAGGTACATACTTTAAAATTGTAAGATTGTCAACATAAATTTGAGAGTTTTTTTTGGGGGACAAAAAATTGCTTTGTTTGGATGTTTAGATGTGACAATCCTCACATGTAAATTTCTGCTATTTGTCTACATTGTATGGAACACCCGGTATCTTATTCATGATGTAAATTTTTTCACTCTTTCGTGTTAATTTTGGTGTGAGATTGTCACATGTAACTAATTTAAGGTGAAAAATTTACATGACAATAACATGCACTATAGCCATTTCTTTTTTTTTTTTTTTTGGATACATGCTCGAGTAATTTTAAGATATTTTAGTGGGATAACTCATAGCTAGACTAAAATTAGTTCATAAGTCGATTAATGTCAACTCTTTTTTTTTTGTGGTCAAAATGTCAGTTTATTTAAAGTGGATAAAATTTAAAATGTTTGTAAGTAAGGGTCAGCCCTAATTCACTTGACCCACATATAATTTTGACCCTATGGCCTTTTACTAGTGTGGAATTTTTAACTCTATGGGCTTTTCCACCAAGCCCATGTGAGACAAGGCTTAATGGAATGGGTCAGCCAACTTTACAACTCTAACAAAAAGTTTGACCAATCTTCTCCCATTTCTTTGTGAAATTCTAACTGCCCAGCCACTCAAGTTTTCCTCTTATCCAATCTTTGAAGGGGGAGCCGACCCCCGTGGAGGTGGTTCATCCCTCCATGGTGGTTCGGTGACCCCCTTTTTTCACCCCTCTTTTTGTTTTTTTTTCTTTGTTATTATGTGTGTTTCACTACCCCACTATATGAGAGTTGTCTTGATTTTCCATCGAGCTAATTTATCTTGATAGCTGCAGTGTCTGAATCGTGTAGAAATAGAGTAGAGCTAACTATCATTTTTGTGATTCTTGCAATTACTTACACCTTAGCAGCTTCAGAATACTACCCTCATGACAAGTGATAAATCAGCTTCCTATATTAGTGGTGATCAATTGAGGCTTTTGTTTTTGTTATTATTTTATGTCATTTGCGTGTTTAGCATGTCTAGCCTTGTTTAGAGAAGAAAAAATGAAGCTTTATGATGTTTGAAGAAGACTAGGATTAAGCTTAGGAAAAAACTTAGAGAATTCCTATAGAGCATATTTGCATATATGAATCTTTATTCTTAAATGGGATTATCTGAATTAGTGAAAGCTTCTATGGAATCAAGGGCATTATTGTATCATTTGGACGCACTTCATTGGTGCGAACTGAAAGCTTAGTTCTCTCACTGTACTCTTCTTTGGATCCCTTGCGAAGCAAACCAAGTGGCTTAGCATGTGTCATGGTTGCTATTGGCTGTGAATCTAAGAGAAGGTTGGGTCATCAAAGCTCCCATTATTGTAAAGCAGCACCTATAAAAAGGTTCTCTTTAGCTGTAGTGGGCATAATACCCATTTCCCCGACTGTGGACTTTTAGTTGCATTGTCTATTATATCTCCCACTTATATATTGATTTTTTTTCATTAATGAAATTTAGTCTTCTCGACCAAAAAAAAAAAAAAAGAAAAGTTTGACCAAAATGAACATAACGAGAATGATTAGGGGAGTTATATATCCAACTTTGGAAGTAATTGGTTTGAAAAAGGACTTATTTGCACGGCTAATGAAGATGATTTTACCCTTATTATCTATATCGATTAATCATTAAACTTAATTTATTAATAATTTATCTACAATCATCCAATTTACTCACATTTTAATGCATCATTGAATAGGGTATTTGCTAGTAGAATATTAGCTAAATTAGTTTATAACTTCTATAAAACAATCAACAAATTAAAATTGAAAAAAGAATATAATTGAAATTTTACACAGATATCCAATCATATATTATTATATTAACAAAAATATTTAAATCAACTATCTATTACCTTAAAAATCTTACAAATAAAAGTACATAATTAAATGATAGTATAAAACTTTTTTACATTAACGTTGCATCAAAATTAATCTCTTGAAAAAATCACTAATTTAATGCATGCATATTTTAAGTTAAATTACGTATTTATTTACTCAATGCCATTCGAACTAAGATCAAGTGGATTCAAAGCAAACTTTGTGAAGTTCCAATCTTTTACTCCCATTTTAATAATTTATACGACAGACTTTTGTATAGATTTAATTTAAAAAATATTATAGATTAAATCAATAATGAATTGACACATCTTTCAATATTACAAAATTCATAACACAAAAGTATATAATTATTCAATATAAAATGATAATATTAAGTTATTTATTAGTTTAATCTACGTCCATACTAATTTTATATAAGAATTTCCGCTTACACGCCTTTATTTGTTTCCAATAAACATGGGGTATCTTATTTTTTTTTCCACATTTTTTTCTCTTTTTGTATGTTTCACTACTTAATTTTTATTTGTTATAACAAAACATGGACAAGGCTTTGCTACATGGTAGTTAATAAGTTGTATGATACGTTGGCTAATTCAATGGTTAGATGAAGGGGTGTCTCTATACATCAAATCACATGTGAAGTATTATAGTGTTTTTCTAATTTTGTCAGATTTTAAAAAAATATTAAATGTATGTCAGAAGTTATAAAAAATTTCATATATAATATCCTAAAAAATTCTATTTATTTATAGGATTACATAGGTAAAATCTAATAACTTTTAAATTGACTAAATTTTATCCATGTGGGATAGAAAGATGTATCTATATATCAAATCACATATATGGCACTGCAATATTTTTTTTTTCAATTTTTCCATATTTAAAAAAATGCTCGAATATATTTTAGGAGGTGATAGATTTTTTCTACGTGATCTTAAAATTAATTAAAAATTTTTGGGCATCATACAAATAAAATTTGATCACTTTTAAAATAGAATTTAATTTAAATACACTGACAGTGTAAAATAGTTTTACACTGTCAACCAATCGAAATAGTAGAAAGTTCCAACTCATCCAAATAACTACCCATTATAATGAGGGACCCACCATGAATTTTCACTTTCCTCTATTTCTATTGGTTGACAGTGTAAAACTATTTTACACTGTCAGTGCATACCAATTAAACTCTTTAAAATATAATAAATCCCATACATATAAAATTTGGTCAATTTAAAAGTTATTAGATTTATCTGTGTAATCTTATAAATAAATAGAATATTTTAGAGCATTATATATGAAATTTTTTATAACTTCTTACATATATTTAATATTTTTTTAAATCTGGCAAAATTAGGAAAACACTATAATACTCCACGTGTGATTTAATGTATAGATACACCCCTTCATCTAATCATTGAATTAGCCAATGTACCATACAACTTTACTAACTACCATGTACCAAAGCCTTGTCCCTTGTCCATTATTTTTTATTTATTTTACATGTATTGGTGCTTGCATTGAGACTTGTGATTCTGCAGAGTAGAGATTCTACGTTAACAGTTAGTAGGAGAACTTCAGTAATATCATGGGACAAAGTTGAGAGATGCCATGTGGAAAGTTGCCAAGGCAAAAGTGGGGGAAGTGACAAGCTCGAATGGACAAAGGTGAAGGGTTCAAATGGGTTTGGTTGGAAGCATCTCATGGAAACTGAGCTATCATCAGCCTATCACTGATATGCTTCCTCACATTATACCAGACACGATCTACAAGGCTATATACTATAGCATAGCGGATTACAGTACAATTAAAGTTATAATTTAGGCAGTAAGATGAGCAACTCGTGCTAAAAGAAGATGCTCTATTTGAAACTGGAGTTAAAAAACTCAAGTGCAGTACTAACAGACTTACAATTATAACTATCATATTGAAGTTTTATACTGAAATATTCCACAAAAGATAAAGTGGGATCCGTCTTAATGTTTGTTTGATTTGAGTATTCAAATAAAAAAGTCTAGGACCGGAGTGAAATGCTACTACAAGTCTCTTACATCACTTTTATCTATTGCAATTGAATCTATGAATTCTTACTGCTGAACTCTTTTTTCTACATCCCTGCTTAATATAATTATATTTACTCTACGGAAAGCAAGGAAACAAATCTAGCTGCTTAAAAACTCAGTTCCTCATTTAGGATGTATTTGTTTGAGACTTTTTTGGGCAAAAAATCATTTTTTTTATTAAAAAAATCAATTATCGTATATTTGAATAATTTTTTAAAAATAACCAGAATATAAAAAAATATATTTTTCAGACTTTTCAGTTATATATAAAATTTAAAGTTCAAAATTACCTTTTAAAACTTGCCTAAATTTCTTTATCAGGTTCTGCTTTTATTTGTATACAAAATTTTGAGGCATGTAAACAACCTACAGCAGGGAAAATTCCCACATTTCTCATGTATTTGCCTAGGACAGCAAACAAACCATTGATATTTTCCCCTCAGACAACGAGGAAGATTCCCCCAGATCCCACAAGCAAAGTACCTTGCATGCAGTGCTATTAAGATTGCTAATCATGCTTTCTATCATGTTGAATACCAGAATACTGTCTTATTAGCTCATGTAACTTTACTGTCAATTCCGAGGATGCAGCATCCACCGATTAAAAACTGGCAAATGATGCATGTAACCTTAATTACTTCTCCCACCAAAGGAGACAAACCATGTGGATTATGCAGTACATGGAAAAATACATAGGACTTTAAGAGATAACCTTTACTTGAGTCATTTCAAAAACTCTTTAACACTTAATTCCAATCCAGGTCCTCAAAGGTTCCAACCTGTGATGCTTCTATTATTAAAAAGGATCAGGTCAAGTATGCCGGAAAAGATTGAAAGCTAAGTCAATTGTAAACCACAGTATATCATATAACTATTCAGATTCCACGGCAGAAATCCAATTGAAGAACAAAATTTTCTTTAGATTCATTGACAACCAGATGCTGAGGCTAAAAAAGTGACAATAAATTACGGACATGTATCAGTTGCATGTTTAAAAAAACCTTTCTCCAGGTTATAAATTACTAAGCACACTTACATATTAGAACCATTTATATGGCTCCCTATCACACATTTTTAGTTTTCTACATGAATTGAAAGTCAGTCACAAGTCACAACAAGCAATCTTTCAATGTAGTATAAAATTCTCTCCAAAAGATCAGCATATTTTTTTATATATAACACAGAACCAACAGAATCAAATAAGACTTTAACAGCAGTCTAAATACAGAGGAAATGTAAGAGCTGGTGTGGAACCAAATTACTTGTTTATGACAAATTTTACACAACTAATTCTTAACAATACTCACAGAAACAGGATAAAGAACAGGAAATTTGTTTAGCTTCACTTTGTAATACAATTTTTAGTTACAACAATAAAACTGTATATATATATATAGACATGGGCAACTAACCTTGCTAAGAAAATTGCTAGAAGCATATTCCAAAGTATAAGTACAACACAAGCAAAATGTATCTTTCCAATAAGGATTAAAATCTAATAATTGACACAATCATGTTCTTATTGATCGTGCTATAACCGTAAGAGCACTAAGCCCTTCTGATGTTTCTGGATGACTCAGAATCAAAATATCAGCACTTAAGCACTATATTAAATTTATCAGCAATGCAACAGCATTCAAAAATAAGATATTTAGATTTTGTTTTTCATAATTCCATGTCCATACCCTTCCCCCTGGGACAAAATAAGTAACATTTAGACTATAGAAGTCTGTCAAGAACACTGAGCTATCGATTCATGTGCTCCTTTTCAGACCAAAAATAATAAGCAAAACCATTTCGATTAGCCTAAAAATATCTAAAAGCTAGAACTCAGACATCACAAATCATCAGATCAGAAACAACAGAAAACGTCCTTGCCACTCCTTGTGGTAAATCTTCAATTCTAGATCATGTCAAACTTTGAGAACACCTTGACCACAGAAATTATGCAATGGCCAAAACCAAATGCTTGCCTGTAGTTTCTTCTATGGAATTGTCTCCCAAGTTTTGCTGATCATACTAGGTCAATGTAAAAGAACTAGCAAAAGATGCATGAAATCACGCTTATTCCCAAATGTTAATCTATGGTAAATATACATATTTTCAAAATATCTCGATATGAAACATTGCTACAGAATCAGTTCAACAACAAACTAAACAAAGGTTGGTAAGCACTGGCTACCTGTCAGGAAACAAAACTAATGAGACACACTGCACATATTCCATCTTTCATTCTATCAAAAGCATAAACATTTTCTTCACTCCATCTCCAGCTCAGGAAGAGCACACATCCGTGTACTCGTGGATTCAATCTCGGATAGCAATGGCCCCTTTGCCTCCCCCCAAGATCTCAAGCTATTATTACTTGCCAACAGCCCAAACAACCCAACAGACAAGACCATCACCACAAGGGCATGCACAGTGAACAGGAGATGCACCAAAGCAAAACCCCTGGAGCTATCCTCCTGAAGTTCACAGTGAACATCAACAACATCCTCCTGCCGAGATGACAACAACAAAGCTGAAAGTGAAATCTTCTTACACCCTTTTAGTCCAAAAGCATCAGAGTACAACAAAAACCCTGATTGCAACAACCAAGTGGCCTTAAAGACCAACCCAGACGACAACAAAAACTCAGCTACGAAAGCAGAAGGCTTAACAGATAAGTAAATGCAAGCACCAGCACAAACAAGGGTCAACGCACCCAAGAATCCATACACAACACCAGCAAGCCCTGAAAACCCTTTATCCATAACAGAATACTCCATCAAGAAAACAACCCCACCAAAGACAAAAACAAGATTTTCATTAACAAATGATTTGGCAACATATTCATGGACTATGATCAAGAGGATCAAGACCCAGAAGGCCAAAACAGCAAAAGATTGCTGGAAGAAGGAGAACCTGTAAGTGGGGTGCCCAGAGAAGGAGAGAAAGAGGAAGAGCTCTGAGAATGAGGCTATTGGGAGGGCTATGAGGAGAGCGTAGAGATCAAGGTTCTTCCACCTTGGTTCTGAGAAGTACCAGAGCTTGGATCTGAAGTGGGAAGGGTTGTGAAGGTAGAGGGAGGAGGAGGAGAGTAAGCGACGAAGGCCAATGGGGAAGAGCAAGAGGAAAGCGGAGAAATGGGTCGCAACAGATGCCATCTGTGTAATGTGATGCTGATTGTTGAGGTTGTTGTATTGTGTCACTCTGTTTTTCTGGTTGTTTGGTTTAGGTTTTGGCTTATAGGTTGGTCTCTAGCTACGATTCCATGAATGATGAAGCAGTTTGCACTGTGAAAAAGCGTTGGTCAATTTTATTTTTTTTCTTTCTAATTATTCTGTAAGTAGCAGCCACTATAATTTTATTGAAAGATTAAATAGGTTTGTAGTGATTATAAGTCACCTATGTAGTTTAGTTAAATGTTTAAGAATAAATATCTTTTTTATTCTTCGTATCAAAAAGAAAATATCTTTTTTAAATTAAATTTTATGTGCTGATAATGTAAAAAAAAATTATATTATTAATTAATAAAATTATAAGAAATTGCCAAATTAAGAAAGATAACTATCCATTATAATAATTATTCACCATAATTTATTATTTTCTTACAATTTTATTGATTGATAGTGTAATATTTTTATACTGTGAATACATAAAAATTAATCTCTCTTTTTTAGCTATAATATTTTGATGTTGACATCATTTTAATTCTAACCAAAATTTTGGACAAATTATAGCCTATTTAGTTATACTTTTGCTCGAGCAAAAAATTCTTTTATTGATATGAGAATAAAAATGTATAGTAATTAATATATTTGGATGTGTAAAAAGCCTCTTAGAATGCTAGAAGAACTTTTAAGAGAAGTATCTGTAGAGTTATTTTTAATTTTAGGAAAAGACCTTTTGAAAAGAAATCTTACAATTATTCTCACATTAACAATCAAAAGTAATTTTATTTTATCATATTCAAACAAAAATTATTCTCTTAAATTTACTTTTAGCACACTCAAGCTATACAAAAATTATTCTTTTAAAAGTAATTCCTCTAAAAATAACTCTTTTAAAAGACTTTCTTTCCGAAGTAATTCTCTTAAGAGTTAAACTGAACATACCCTGTAATAATCTTCCTAAAGTCTATTGAAAATATACTTGCCCTCTCCTGGATTTTAAAATTATACCTAACAACCTTAAACAAATGATGTTAACATACTTTTTAAAATTCTCATTTAACCCTTAATAATAAAAAAAAGGACTTATGAAAAGAAAAATAAGTGTAATAAAATAGTTGTGCGGCCTTGAAGGAGATGGAGTGGTAGCTACAAGCACAACAACAGTGATAATTTGTGGTGATGTGGCAGGAGGACACAAAGGATGCTTACGGCAAGCGGTTCTCTAGCTATAGTGGCTAAGTTGCGAATAGGATAAAGGCAGGTTTGGCAACATGGAGGCGTGATGTGATGGAGATGAGGTGCAATAGCATCAAGTTAAAACATCCACACAAGATGAAACAAATATCACAAATTTAAGTAGAAAGTTTTATCTTAAACATCAATCCTCATAAAAAGTTGAAGTACTTATATAAGGATTTAATTTCGATACACTAATATAAAATTTTTTTATATTATTATTTAATTATATATCATAATATCATTATAAATATTTGACTTTTATAATAAATATCTTAAAAATTACACTTATAATGAGATTTAATTAATTAATAATATAAAATACTTTCACACTAATAATATATTAAAATTAATCCCTTTCCATGAATACAAAATCCTTCTAACTTTGGATTTATTATGGCTAAAGCTAATAATATTAACAACAAGAAAGGTTATGCACTTACAACTTTTACACTTTGTTTGGGTATAAAGAGAAAATGGAAGGAAAGAAAATGAAGAGAAAAGAAATTAAAAAGAAAAGTATGTTTTCTTTCTTGTTGTTTGGATTAAGAGAAAAGAGAAGAGAAAATGAGATGAAAGAAAATGAAAAGTATGTAAAATGACATATATATCCTTATTATATAATAAAATATAAATATGTTACTTTTATTTAAATTTTAAATAGCTTTTATAAATTATATAAAAATAATTTTATAATAAATGTTAATTTTAAAAACTAATTTATTGATATTTAGTTATAAACTTTAGTTTAAAATGATTTGTTTAAAATAAATAAATTTCATATGAATTAAATTTACAATATTATATATAAAAATTACCTACATTTTAATTTTTATTATAATATTTTTTATTTTATTAAAACTGCCCAACATTTTTTGTTGTACAAATGTCACTTTTTTTTTTGTTGAATCCCGTTTAGTTTAAGTCATGCAGGTACGTACACTATATGTGCTTAAGGTTAAAATTGTCTTTTATATTATTCCCCTCTTTATGCACCAGTTTTCTTCGCAGGTGAGGGAGGAAAGGTTTTATTGGGCCCCACCTGCGCCTTTTTTCTTTCCTTCGTTCTTTTCTCTTAAAAATCAAATAGGAGAAAACTACCTCTTCCTCCCATTTTCTCTTTTTGAATTTTCTCTTCCTTTATTTTCTGCCAATCCAAACGACCTATTAAAATTACATGTTGAGCCCAAAAAAAAAAAAAAGTTCATGCATTTGGGCTCTTGCATGTCTTTTGCCCTTTGGATAGGCTCTGATTGTTTTTCATTATCACTCCTAAGTTTTTGTTCCCATAATAGGCTCCTTCTTTAATGCACTGTGATAAATTTGGTGCTTGATGCATCTTAGAGCCATTCAATTGAAATATATAGCTGAGATTGAGAAAGATCACATATATAAAAACATAACTCTAGTACACTCCAGAAGTTCTCCTATCTTGTCTACTTGCCTGTTGCTCACCGTATCTTTCTCTTTCTCCCTCCCCTCTGTTGTACGTCAGCATTGCTTAGTTCGTTTGCCCAAGTACAATTCTAAGTCTTGTAATGAAACTAAAGCTAACCTTCTAGTGTGACCATTGATCTTGAACTACAGCCCAACATGTTGCATGACATCAATCTCGTTGAGCTTAAGACTAAAGGATGGCTTTAACTTTCAAACTCAATACTTTGTGCCCTTTGCCTTTAGCACTGACACCACAAACCTATCCTTGTAATCAATGATCTTCATCTTGTTATGTCAACCATCGTTAACCCCTTCCAATGGCCTCACATACAAATTGGCAGTAATACTTGATCTTCAAGGCCCTTTTGGTCTTGGCTTATCCAAACCATTCAATCATCAAGTCAGAGCGCACAGCCTGAGATATGCTGAGCTACACATCTTTTATGGTGGCTTCCCACTACTCTGAGCTAGCAATGATTGTGATGGAATAGATATCAAGATGCATGATGCACCATAGTTTACCAAGTGCATCATAGAATAATAATAACTCATAAAACATGAAATGTAAGCGTTGCCATGCATCATGGCAAGTACGGTGGATGATACACCTCGTGACATAATGGTGAAGATGACAAGGTATATCAATGTATGAAGTAACTTGTGGTGCATTATAATAGTTTTTCTATTTAGTCAAAACTTCAACAATGTGGTTAAATGCATTTTTAAAATGCCTAGATTTTATTCCCATAGTCTTGAAATTGGATGAAATTTTTTAGGGTATTAAACAAATAAAATCTGGTCACTTATGAAATTTAAAATGTCATTAAATATATTTTAAAAGTGACCAAATTTTATCTACGTGATCTTTGAACTAAATGTAATTTTTTGAGGTATCACGTACATAAAATCTTATCACTTCTAAAATGCATTAAACACATTTCTAAAACATGGCTAAACCAAAGAATTATTATAATATATTACAGGTGATTTGGCATATCGTTGCACTTTGCAATCTTTGCTGTTAAATCACAAGGTGCATTGCACACCATACTAGCCATGCTGCATTAAAGAAAAAGTGCAAACGTGAAACTCTTTCTTGTAGGAACCATACAAGATTGATGATATAGTGTATTTTGCTAAATCTAGGTGCACCATGCATAGTAAAAAATTACTGTCAATTAGAGGTTATTCATTGTTTTGCTAGTAACCTACTTTTTATTTTTCTTTCAAAGAC
This sequence comes from Pterocarpus santalinus, assembly GCA_031439595.1. Lineage (NCBI taxonomy): Eukaryota > Viridiplantae > Streptophyta > Magnoliopsida > Fabales > Fabaceae > Pterocarpus > Pterocarpus santalinus. The sequence goes on along the minus strand of CM062523.1, from coordinate 40,506,984 downwards.
TTTCTTGTCCTATGCTTATTTTATGTCGTGTTGGATATTCACGTACTAGAGGTGGAATAGGCCAAGCGGCCTATTAGGGTTTTGTGACCAGGTTTGGTCTATTTAAAAATAGAATCAAGCTCTCAGCTCCTGTTTATTTTAATGGACTAGGTCTAGGCTCACTCTAAGGTCTATCAAGTTGCCTTGGGCTATATGTTGTGTAAAATTATAAAGTGCTAAATTAGAGTCTTGAACTCAAGACCTTAAAATGACTAATCATTTCATTATTAAACCACAACAATTTCTCATTATTTTTTTATACATATATTATAATTTTAAATATTTGAAAGGCTTGTGTTTAGCTTGTTTAATAATTTGACTTGTTAGCCTGTTTAAAGTATTTTAAAGTGCAGGCTTTCTAAATAGTCTTTAGGCTAAGCCAGACTCAGGTCAAGAGGTTGCAACATGAGTATGACTTGTTAAAGGTGAAGCCTGACCTATTTCTACCTTTATCCCTCATGGAGGTTGTTGATTGTCTCAACCAGAGCCTTACCATCCTTCGCATTGTTGTTGATCTTCTATTGCCAACTTCTAGGTGCCGATGTCAACTTCAAGAATCATCTTTGCCCTTAGTGAGCTTTGCCACCTGCAATGGCAATAATCATTCTTGAGAGACCTGGAGCTTATGCTCTTTCCTTTGTTAACTATGATGTTTTGGTATATGACTCTAGGGAATAGGGGTGTTCATGGGTTTGGGGTCAACCCATGAACACAACCAACTTGACCCGATCCAAACTCAAAAAATCAGGTTGGATCAGGTTATTGGGTTTATTTAGGTAGAAACGGATTAACTTGCTGCCTTACTGGGCCAAATAATGGGTATGAAAAATTATACCCATCACTTGATCTGATAACTTGAACCCCTATTTCTTCTTTTTCTTTTTTTTTTTTTGAATATTAACACACTAACACACTAACATTAACACACTTAGATTCTCACTTTCAATATTTTAACATCAAACCCTGCCTCCTTTTATCCTTCTCCAATGCTATCATCGCATCGTTGTGTCGCTACTGTTTCCTCTTGCCTTTTCTACCATGCCTCTTTCCAACCTCTGAATTCATTCATATTGTTGGTAGTTGGTTTCCATCACTGTTTCCCACTTCTAGTTCTAGCTGCTGTGATCATCATGATGGCCATCGTCACACTGCGCCCGTGCCATTGATGATGTGACCACCACGAGTCCATGATGACAACTATCGTGACTCCTTCCAAAAGCTTCTATAACTAAGGGTAAATGTGATCTTTCCTTGTCACTTTCTACTCTAGTTATTGATTCGCACCCTTAAGGCTCAATCCATTTCACCGTAAATTCATCTTCTTCATTGGTTGATGATATTACTCTGAAAGTTGATTGTGTGTTTGTGCTAAAAAGTGGTTACTCTACCTAAAAGTTAATTGTGTGTTTTATGTATTTCAATTTAATTTTGTATTAGAAAAAATTGTGATTTCATTATTTCACTTTAGTTTTATTTTAGAAAAAAAAAATTGTATTTATGTTGAAAAGAGGTTAATCTGCCTGAAAGTAAAAGTTAATTGTGTATTTGTGTATTTGTGTATTTTAGTCTAGTTTTGAATTAGAAAGGATAGTGTATTGCATTTTATTTTTTAGTTTTTTTAAAAAAAAGGGGGGGGTAACCCGAGTACCTGATCCGAACTAGCCCAATTCATATGGGGTTAGTTCAGTTCAGGTTGACCTGCTAATTTTGCGAGAACCTAACCCAATCCAACCTATACAAAAATGATTGGTTCAATCCTTATTTTTCCTCAAACCTAACTTGACATGTAAACAGCCCTACTCGGAAAAATAGACTTGCATAGTAATTTTTCTCTATCATACTTTTTCTAAGCAACCTTCAAATTTGATTTGTTAAATTGCTTCCCTCAACTTTTAAGAGCCTAAGACTAGAGTTGGAGTACCCAATATTTTGGCTTGATATTTCAATAATGAGAAAAACAAGTGTAAAATTAAAAATTGGATTTGTTTTGTGTTTGGATTTGTATTTTTTGTATTCAAGATTAAACTAGCAACTTGGTCCCTCAAAGATACATGTAACATCAGTTTAGTTCCTGAAAGATTTTTTATATTAGTTTAGTTCCTAAAAAATATATATGATATTACTTTGATTTTTGAAAGATATATGTAACATTAAATAAGTTCATGAATTTATAGAAAATGAGGGATTAAATGAAGTTAAAAATCTTTTAAGAATTAAACTAATGTCACGTGTGTCTTTGAGGAACTAAACTGATGACATTTTTTAGGAGCCAAATTGTTAGTTTAGTCTATATTTAAATAAGTACTGCAAAAATCTAGAAATGAAATGGATTTTTCCTAACATTCTTGATTAATTGCCAAATAATTTAGTTTGGGCTTAGTTATGTTTATGATATTCCAAATATCACATTTTTTTGTTTGATTTTTCTTTTCTAATTTTTTTCCCTCAAAAATTATTTTTTATTCTCGTTTGGTTCTTTTATTAGTGTTCAATTAGTTTCTAGTGTTAAATGCCAACATGGCATCTTACGTGGATGGTTGACATAGACTAAAAGATGAAAAAGAGGAAACTGAACAAGAAAATCGTGATAATATTTTATATGAAAAATATTTTATATTTATATAAAAAATAAAACTTTAATTAAAAATTAATTAAATTTCTTTATTGGTTACTATTACTCTAAAATTAAACTAATATATTAAATATTTTAAAAATGATTATCTCTTTAAAGTATCTATTTTAGCGTATAACATTTAAAATGATTTATATCAAAATTTGTGAAATAAAAAAATTTACATAAAATATAATTGAAACAAAATACACGACTTGTAAAATAATTATTTTTCTAAGTATTAAATAAAACTTGATTAAACTAATTTACCTATAAGTTAGACAATCATAAATAAATTCACTATTACATTAGCGAATTAACAAAAGCATCAATTGAGTAATTTATTTACTAAGTAATTGACTAAAGCATGCATGCTCACTAAGTAATGACTAAGTAATTAAAAATGAATAATAAATAAAGTAGTTAAGACTTAATAATAGTAGGTTATAGTGTTTATATTGACTGAGTATTTGGATTGTATCTCGAGAATTATTTCAAACAACTTTGCCTTATATGATCCATTGACCCTGTCAATAGATAACTTTATCAGCAGCCCATGAACTTTTAGCACTTTTATTCTTTATAAGTCTCTAACATGTGTGTTTGTCAACAATATGTTCTTAGTTTAATTATAGGTAAATTAGTTTAATATCTTATTTAGTTTTTTTTCCGCAAAATTTAATATATTTCTTCTCACATCTGTACACATTTTATTGTAATTATATTTTATGTAAAATTTTAAATTTCATAAAATGTAACATAAAATTTTTTAAATATTACATATTAAAATAGATATAATCATTTAAAAAATATTTAATATAATAATTTAATTTTATAATTAAAATGTTATTTCATGTATATAATATATATCATTTTTCATATAAAATATTATTATTTTTCCATTTAATCCCCCTAAATATCATAAACTTTTGATTGGTCCCTCTCTTTTGTCCTTTAGTCTATACAAGTACTTATGTAAGATGTCAATGTGACACTTTACAAAAAAATTAATTAATGTTCACTTTGGTTCTAAACATTACACATGCGAGTCACTTTGTACCTGAGCATTAAGAAATTAACTAATTTGCCCCCCACTATGAAATTCATGAGTCACGTTAGTCCCTTTACCCAAATCTATTTAGATATTGTCAATGTGTTACTTATATGGAACGTTAAATGACATGTAAGTGTACTATCAAAACACAAAACCCCCATATTAATTAAATACAAAATGACGTTATATTAATTATTTCCTAATTAACCTAAACCTCATCTTAATTAACCAATCCAAAAATAATTAAAAAAATAGAGAGAGAGAGAGAGAGAGAGAAGAAACACTAATTCCTAAATACCCCAAAACCCCCAAATGGAGAGTCACTCTTTTGTTGCTTATTAGTTTATTTGACTAACTGATTAAATGTGTCTTTGTTCATTTCTTATGCATGCCATGTTGTCATGCTATAGTCACCATAGCATTCAAGAATGAAAAGTTGAAGGACTATTGTCATGCATGGCTGACTATGGCATAATATAAACATAAAAAAAAAAGCGTACAAGTATTATGTCAAACCAATACAGGGACAAGAGCTTTGGGATAAAGCACCATATAATTTACCAATTCCACTGCTAATAAAGAGGCAATCTAGAAGACCAAAAAAGAATAGGAGAAAGGATAAAGCTGAAAAATATGTAAACCCAAAGCCACATAAGTTGAAGAGAGCTTACACGCTATTTACATGCAACTTCTATAGTGGTGAAGGCCATATTATAGGGTTGTGAGAAAATGAAGAAGAGAAGAGCTGAAAAACAAGTTTCTGTAAATAAGATTGCCTTTAGGGTTTCTACAAATGCAAATGAGATTGGGGCAACACCTGGGGCTATAAATATGGCGGTGCCACCACCTAGTCCTGCAAATGTGGTTATGCCAGTAATCGAGGGCTACAAGTGAGATTAATCTTAATAAGTCATATCCCAAGTCTCAAACACAAGACTCTCAAGGAACAACTAATATAGAGGTATGGTTGGGTTTTTTTTTCTTCCTAAAACGTTATCATTATATTTAACACTTTAATTTTATTACTTGCATTAGGGGGGCTTCAACTACAACTCCACCCAAGTTAGCAAATGAAGCTCCAATCTAACACTTCACATGTGTGTACCACTATTAGTTTTTTTTTATTATTTGATACATAATTTTTCTTTTGTCAACTTTATATCTTTCTATTTCCTATTGAAGGAAAATGGTGCAATAAGGCCACTACCTAGGTTAAGGTTGCATTTAGGCTACCACCTTTAAGGTCGACTGCTTCTACACCCCCTGTTGTAACACCATTAGCCATGAGACCAAATATTACAATTGCCACACAAACTTTGCATGAACTAGCACCAATGCCACCTACATCATTAGTAGCAAGAGGATCATCTCCTCAAATAGAGGCTATTTCTAAGGAGACCATTCAAGAAGCAAGTTCAGCAACCATATCAAGATTGACCAATTTTATGAGATTTGTGCCAACTCTAGGGTTTAAAGCTCCAAAGAAAAAGAATTCAAGTTTAGGGCTAAGTTATGATAGATTTCATTTTGTATACGGCTAATTTCTATATGGCTTCTAGCTTTTTATAGGGCTTATAATCTCTTATCCTTATTTTGTATAACCTTTAGTTTACTATATCCCTTTACTTTTGTGTAGCCCCCACCCTTTTTTTAGAAACATAACTTGTAATGGTTTGTTGAGACCATTGACTTGTATAGTGTTTGGCCCTTTTTTTCTTTGGTATTGCAAATTCAATTGTTGGATGATTTTATTTTGAAACACAATGGAAACTTGTTGCAATGCAATTGGAATTATTGTCTATTATTGGTGTACGAAGATTATTAGAATAGGTTATTTGAATGGAATAGGTTATTTGTGATAGGTTATTTGGATAGGTTATTGTAAAAGAAACAAGTCAAGTTGTATTGTTCTTAAAGTGGAATATGCAACACATTTTATAACAACTCATTTAACAATATATACAGCAAATCTAATAAGATTATGCAGCAATTGTAAATCTAGTTTTCTTTATGCAACAACATAATAAGATTAGTAGCCAAAGCTATTACTTCCATTAATTTAAACATCATTATCTAACTTTAGTACAAGCTACCGCTTTCCAAAATAGGATTAGCAACTTCCCTCATTGTCCAAATTTACTTCTTTCCAAAACTAACTAAGCCACACATTATGTTCACAACTATCATGACAATTACATTATAATCACTAATACCTTTAAAGTGCTAACTTATGCCTCCAAACTACCAATCTTCAATGCCACTTGCACTATCCCCATTAGCATATTCAAACCTAAATTGGTATATGTTCATCTTCCACATTATCTGCCTAGTCCATTCCCATTCTGTAAGAATTTAACAGAAAAAAAAAATTTAAGAAATTGAAGAAGCTAATGGGAGAAGATTCCAATAATTTGTCATTTTACCTCAAACTTAGGGCACCCATAGAATGGTCTTCTAGGATTAGCTGATGTTTTCAACTTTCTAACCATTGTCCTTAAGCCCACATAGTTTGTTTTTTCCCCTTCCGCTAAACCGCATCGAACTCCTTGTCTGGCTTTCTTCTGAGTGTGACGAGTTTGAGTATCCTTGGGGTCGATTTTTGCCATCCATCATTTCGAAACCCTAAATGGCCTTTGTTGGGGGATCTATTATGGGTAGGGGCGACACGGGATATCAGATAGTAGGATTAGCATAGATTTTCATTTTAGGTTTTTAAGAAGGGGATGATGCCAATTTCAAATTTGGACTTCTTTGATGCATTTTTTTTTTAAATTTCAGACATCAATATGAATTCATTATTTGCACATGCCACATCAGATGCTTGATAGTATGCTTACATGTCATTTAACGCTATCTATCAGCAACATACTTATGGCATCTAAATAGGTTTAGATGGAGGGACTAATGCGACTCACAATTTTCAAAGTAGGGGAATAATTAGTTAATTTCATAATGTCAGAAATCAAAGTAACTCACATGTGTAATATAAGGACCAAAGTGAGCATTCACTCATAATATATATACAAAACTAAATGGACTACCTCTAAGTGTCATATAATAACTCCTAATTACAATTGAGGAAAAATTGTTCCCGCTTAAAATTTTCACTTTCTTCCTTTCTTTTTAGAAACTTTTCTCTTTTTTCTATTATCTATTATCTATAACTATATGGAATATCTCTAAGTGTCACATGGTTAATTATAATTAAAGAAAAATTATTTCTGCCTAAATTTTTTCACTATCTTTCTCTTCTAGATATCCTCTTTTCTTCTTCCACCTACCTCAACTCCCCCCCTACCCCCGGGGATCCCTTGCCTTCTACTCCGCCAAGACTAATCTTTTGTGTAGTCGGAAAAAAATGCATGGCTCTAATGAGAATTTTGAAAACATTATCTACAAGACTACATATATATATGCCAATATATACTTTGAGGAAATAATAAGAACAGTAAAAATTAAGTAGTTTATATCAACAAAACAAATTGAAAATGAGATATAATTCACTGTCAATCAATTTAAGGCGCAAAATAATGCTACGTACGTATGGAGAAGACATATTTTCACAACATTTTTATAGTAAAAAATGCATATATTGTAACATCTCACTTTTCAGGTATCACATCCCGTAATTTGAATTTTCATTTACAAAATTGACGTTTATTTTATTATCTTTATCATGATCAAATTGTTTTAATGCACAAATAGATGCATTTTGGATGGTGAAGACTGAAGAGGAAACGCGCAAAGTCTTGAAACCTTCTATTCTAACAAGTGAGTACGGCCTTAAAAATTCTTGAGGTTGAGAATGGTAACGTGTTCGCCGCTGGCATGTTGCCACCTAATCAAGGTTGGTGGCCAGTCCAACGTCGTTCAGCAAAACATGATGTTCATGTGAAATGTGGTAGGATGCTGGAATACAAGATGCAATTTCGTTACGAGGTTTGGTTTTGGTCAAAATTTTGAAGTTCTTGATCGATATGCATCGTGAAAAATCTCATACGAAATTCTAAATAGGAAAACATATTTCCGCGTAAATTAAGTCTCTTTAAAAATTATTTACTTTGCTTTGACTGTTCCTCACCACAAATAAACATCATTTTTGTTGCATTGATAGCACTAAAATTTCAACTTATATATATCCTCATATAAAGTACTTAAACTCTTCACCCCGAATATATTCTTAATGACTTCACCACAGATAAAACATTTACTTAAAAGATGGATTAACATTTTTAAAAATTTTTCTAATTATTTCTCAATTTTTTTATTTTTTTTTTTTACTTAGGACTATTAAAACAGGTTACACTAGTTAAGTTGACTCATTTAAGGTGTATTTGTTTAATTTTTTTGAAATAACATAATTTTTTAGAACATTTTTATAAGTTATTTTTACTAATTTATGGAAGTTTATTAAAATAATTTTAAGCTTAAATTTTGTATTTTGTAGAAATTAATATAATTGTCGTAAATTTTTTATATATGTCTTTTAATTAAAGAATATTTATAAAAATTTTCAAGACAATATACTCTTAATGAAATAATTTGTGCGAATTGAATTACAAAATTATTGATCTAAAAACTGTAAGCCAATTTAAATAGCAGTGTGTTTAGCTTGCAAGTTAATCATCAGGTCAGCTTCTTGTTAATTTGCAGACAGCTCAAATATTTATTTTTTTATTTTTATAATCGTTTTAATTAAGTAAATTAAATTAATTTTACATATATATGATTATATTTTATTGTTTGTAGTTTGAATTTTTGTAACTAAGATTGAGCTTGAAAACTCTTGAACCTTATTTGTCTTTTAGAAACGAGGCACTTTTATTTAAAATATAATTAAAAGAAATTTGCATGTGATCTATTTTGATAGACGAATTTGAAAATAAATGAAAAACAAAAAAAAAATTGTAAACTTTTCGATTAAACCTATAAATTAATGTGAAGCTAATCGAATTATATTTATTTGTAAAAATGAATTTTTGATTCTTTATTTTTATTTGTTTTTAAAATTTGTCTATTATCTTTATTTTTTAATTTTATTCTTTATGTTTCAAATTATTTTTAATTTAGTTCTTAATTATTTTTTTGTAACATAATAAATAGTGCTGACGAGAAACATATGTAAATTTGACATAAATTGTACATATACATTAGTTATGTGTCAAAAAAGTAAGTAAGGATCAAATTATAAATAATTTTAAACATAAAGGACTAAATTTAAAAAGATTAAAAATAAAAAATTAAATTAAAAAATCAATAAAAATGTGGACGAAAAACATGTTATACCTTTATTAATAACTCATTTAAATACAATCTATTTCTACTTGACCCGTTTTACTTATAACTCATCACAAATAAATTTAGGGTGCATTTGTTTCAATAAAAAGTTATTTCTTAACTATTAAAAAATATTTTTCTATAAAAGTTGCCAATATCAATTTTTATTCAAAGGTTAATTTTTTTTTTTTCAGTTTTTAATTACAAAAATCACTTTTTCTATTAAAATAAACTCAACCAAATACAACCTTCATTGCAGCAGGGGGACACGTTTGACAATATTAAGATATAAAATTATTTATATATCTCTCCCAAAACTTTAAGTTGTTGTATAGAGGTACACAAATAATTTTATATCTTAATACACCCTCTTACGCAAGAGTCTCTTTGGGCTTAAAAAGTGGATTTTGCGCAGACTACTATATCATGAACCATCTCTCCCAAAAGGTTAAGTTGTTGGATAGACGCAAATGAATAATTTTATATCTTGACACGTCCCTTCACGCAAGAGCTTCTTTGGGTTTGAAACATGGATTTTGCACAGGCAGCACCATACATTGTGCTGAAATTTAACTTTTATTTAGAAATGGAGGCAAATAAAGATTGAATTTTAGATCTCTTAATTATAGAAGTTTTGATACTATATCATGAACCATTTCTCTCAAAAGCTTATTCCGATAGATAAAGACAAGTGAATAAGTTTATATCTTAATAGACAATCCCCTACATTTCAGTAAATGTATTTCAAAGCGTAAGTCTGATTTTGCATTGAAAAGAATTCCAACCAACGAAATAAAGTAAATTGGATTGAATATTATTCAAGCCACTTACATTTTAGCCTAATAATCCAAGGGACTAGCTTGTTTCGTCCTAAGAGCGTCGCCTCCGAATTCCCCGTCTGTCCACACATATGGTTCTCCAAACCAAGTGTTAGGCCTCTATTGTGATAAAAATAATATTCAGACTTATTTTAATCATTTTATTTCAATAACATTCTTTTGGTTTGAAAATAACACATAGTTTAAAAATTCACATAGATCTTTTCTAAATATATGTTAATAATTGTCTATATTCTTTTCAAAATTTAGGGGAGGAAAATACATACAAAATAGACAAAATATATGATCTCTACTCCACATGCAGTGATGTTTGATGAGCAATTATGGTGTATTTACAAGGCATTCTGATGCTCAAATCAGTGTTATATTTTTACTAAGAAGTTAGTTTATGAGTGAAAAGGTGCACACCTTATTCTTGTTGGCCTCGAGACTTACATAGTGATTAGGATATAAACATCATCATTAAGGATAAGAGGAATTTTCACCTTAATTATGCAAGAATGAGGGAGAGAATTGTGCTCCGATATCATTGGCAATAATAGAAAAAACATTTAGAGAGAAAATTGGGCTTAGGACAGTCATCTAAAGTCTAAACGTAGGAGCCCTGGACGGAGCGGTCTATTTATCAAGTATTATTCATATATAAACTTCTAGAATTAGACATTAGACGAATATATAAAAAATAAATAAATTTTAATATATTTACAGCATTCAAATTTTTTATGTCGTAATCAATTATCTCTAAAAAATTTTATATCAAATCAAAATTAAATTTCTAAGAAAAACTAAACAAAAACTTAGGCAATTATCAGACTAATTTACTCAAATTTGCATAAATTGTCCACTTCAAAGTTCTATTAACGAACGGCTATTACTTGGGTTAGATTAGTTGGGTTAGAGAGGATGAACCTAAAAAATACGACAAACCAGTGGAATTTGAGATTTAGATCTTCTCCAGGTAAATGGGGACCAGAAGCTGTTAACACTGTACAAGTCGAATTTGTGTTAGACTGCCAAGCACAAAAATGAAAAAACTAAAATTCCAAGCCACCAACATGTGTGGCTCCTATTGCTTCTAAGTTGTGTGAGTCACACTACAGTCCAAAATCCGAACCACTGGCTCTCCAAAGTACACCCAAATATCCCCTCTTTCACAGGCCGATATAAGCCATTACAGCCATCTATCTCAAGCAGCAAGATTCTAAAAGAAAGAACAACCACTTAGTTTCATATTTCACATAACAAAACACAGAGAGAGAGAGGATAAAGCATAAACCAAATGGCTACTTCAATTTCTGCAACTGGGTTTAAGGGGTGTGTTGGTTCCTCCTTCTATGGAAGCTGGGGAACTTCCATGGCTGGTGAAGATTATGCCATGCTGGCCAAGTCAGTGCCATCACAGGTTCGCATTGGGAGAGGAAGGCCTGTGAGGTTGCAACCAATGATGAAGAATATCAACGAAGGGAAAGGTATCTTTGCACCTATTGTGGTGGTCACTCGTAACATCATTGGCAAGAAGCGTTTCAACCAGATTAGAGGAAAAGCCATTGCTTTACACTCCCAGGTCAAATTGAACTTTTTTCACCAAAGATTTGTCATTGTTACTCTTTTGCTTAATTTGAACTCTTTCCTTTTTGAATTTTATTTGTGGGGTGATGGGAATTTGAAGTTAGAACCTTTTGTTTCATATTTTCTGTTGCATGATTGGTTAGTTTGAAGGATTTGAAATATTTAGAAGAGAGGTTCGAGTAGAATCTATGAAAGGGAGATGGATTTGAATATCAATACCATGTTTAGGAGTATTAAGAGAAAAACTGAAATTGAGGAATCTTTTCCCCAAATTTCTATTTAACCACTTAACTCTTTTTGATGTTGTTCATTTGCTCTGAGGTTGCTCGAATTGATGGGTTTGAAGTTATTTTAAAAATAATTAGAATTTATAGCAGATGGGCTACACTTTTTATGTTGTCCAAAATTGAAGGACTAAATAAAAAGAAAGGATGGGACAGAGGGATCAGAACACAATTCAATCTGAGGGTGTTTTCTTCCCCTTAATTTCTATTTGTACCCCGCAAATTCCACGCAATCAAAATAGCCTCCAAGATTGTAATTTGAGAAGAAGAAACTGAGAACTTTGTTCAAGCAACTGTTTCAAAATGTTGGTACTTGGTAGCCATTTATGTGAACAACATAGATGTTAATATGACATAATTTTGTGCTGACAGAGATTGAATTACATATTTTTGAAATGTTAGGTAATTACTGAATTCTGCAAATCAATTGGAGCAGATGCAAAACAGAGGCAAGGACTGATCAGGCTGGCCAAAAAGAACGGAGAATGGCTTGGGTTTCTTGCATGAAATATTGACAAATGTTCCACATTTTGTAATTACCATGTGAGAAAGTTTCAAGTTTAAACTTGGATGGTTTTCATTTGACAGCAGAATGTAAACTAGGAACCTCATCTCTAGTTGTGATTTTTCATTCTTCAGTAGTTGGTGTCTTATTTCGTTCTTTAGATACATGAAATAAAACTAAAAGAAGTTGGCTATCAATTGCGGTACAAGGAATAGTGCAATGTTATTGATACATGATATTCTTCACACATTTTTCAAAGCCTTTTCTGTGAACCACTGATAATAATTTATCGCAATTTAAATGTTGTTTTGTGTGACCTGGAATCTTCTAAACCTCACATCATTTTCCAAAGGAAAAAAAAAAAAAAGCACTTTACCCTAAATTATATATAAATTAACTTTTTGAATTTTTCTGAACATTCAAATTGACCTTTTTATTAGTTTTTCTATCAATTATTAAAAAAAAAATACATATTTAAAAAAATTTAAGATATTGAATTACACATTTAGGAAAGCTTATGAGATCAGTTTGCATATAATCCAAAATTTAGGGGGACATAATACATTTATTTTGATTAAAATATACATTTACAACAATTCAGGGGATCAATTTGTACATATTTAAAATATAGGGGCTAAAATATATAGGACTTATAATTAAAGGGGATAATTATCAATTTTTCCTTTTCTAAAATATGTAATCGGATGCAGCTTTATATATTAATATTCTCTTTACTTTGTTGTTGGTCAGATGCAACAAAACCTCTCTTCTTACCCTATAGGTTTAATACATCCTAATTATAAATTGAAGTATTAGATAACAAAACTCTAAACAGGTTTAATTTTGATAAACTATCACCATCATTTATATTGAAAATGTTCGAGTTTTACAATAATTACTCTAGAAATTATACATATAATGAAATGTAATTGGTTAATAGTATAAATATATCAAAATTAATCTCTAAACCAAATTCAGATTTTGAGGATTGATGATGTCAGTTTGATATTTAGAATGGCCCAAAAACATGCTACGGGATTCCCACCAGGTTGCGACGAAAACATCCCGCCATTTAATTGAACTGCACGCTATGCCTCTATTCATTCAGTAAATTGTCTTCTATGCACTGTTGGAGTTTAGATGAGAAAAAACTCACTACTTACTTAGATGCAGCAACCTGAATCCGTCTGTGAGCAATCCAGCAGGCACCCCCTGATCAGGTGTTGCATCTACCATAATGTAGGGATGCGGTCATAACCCCTTTTTACACGCAAGAGATACTTAGATATTTTTAGAGTAAGAAAATATTTTTTACTTTGACGCATTGAATGCTTAATACCCCAACAATTGTATTAAAAATATAATTTAAGTAGGAAACAATGGCAATCCACAAAATTAAAGTGCTGAATGTTAAATAATTCAAAGTGAAAAAATTTTTTACTCTAAGATTACTTACTAGTTAGCCACTTAAGAACGATGGTGAAGGATTTGTTACTCCTCTCATCTTTTGGAGTAACGTTATTCCTCACTTAAAATTGCAAAAACAATCTAAACATTATAATTTTATTCAACTTTTTTCCTATTTTTCACTTCTTCAAACCACTTCTTCTTCTCTTCTCTTCTCCATGGCTATTACTGCAACCACCACACCGATCTTCGGTGAATCCCGGCTCCAACACTATCGTCATTGTCGACATTGGCTTCCGCCTATAGAACAACCATTGCGACATTGTCCTCCGCTCGTAGAACATTGTATTTCGATGAATCTAAATTCGACAAAGCCAACATTGTGTCGTTGCACATCCATGGCGGCAACCCAAACTCCAAACCTAAATCTGTTCACAGTTGCTATGCTTCCACTTTCCAAACCCCACCCTTGTTACTTTTGTTTTTGTTAATTTTTTTTCCCTTTTTATCATGAGTTTCCCTATGCTCTTTGGTTCCCATTACTCTTCCCTATAGCATTGGAACTACTTTCCCCTTCATATTTTTTCAGTCTTATTATATTCTTCCTTCTGTTAAGGTTTGAATATAAGATTCCTCGACCCATACCTGCTAGATACACCACATGTCACTAGACTAATGCTTTTAATTTCTTGGCTGCACAATCTAGCCTTTTGAGCAAATTATAGTTCAAGGTCCTTCAAGATGGCAGTTCGCAAAACCAAACCGTGCTCCTTTTTGTCGTTAGTGAAGGTAAATAGCAGTGATGGCTAGGGAACCCTAAGGTGGTGGATAGAAGAAGAGAAAAAGAGGATGAAGAAGGATAGATCTATAAAATTATAAATTTGTTTAATTTTTTTTATTTGAATTTAAACTATTCATTTATTTTAATATTAAATCTGATAGTATTAAGGGGGAGGAGTAACATTACTCTAAAAGATGAGAAGAGTAACGAATCCATCACCAAGAACGATACCCATCAACTACACAAACACAAGTCAAAGACAATTGTATTAGTCCTCCAATTCAAAAGGCAAAGGAAAAATTATAGATAACATAACATGCAAATAATACTAAGAACTTTTATTTTATCTATTTGTTCTTGCTTTCTTTTTTGGGTTCTATATTTATTCTTTTTTTTTTTTTTGAGGGGGGAATGTATTTATTCTTACTTTAAGTTGATGCTTTTTTTTTTTTTTAAAAAAAAAAAGCAAGTTATCCCCTTTTTTTTGGTCAATGTAATTTCATTGATTAAAAATGGAAGATGCCTATTAGAATAGATAGTTTGGTATGGCAAAATTTGATAAAAATGTATTGAAATAACTATTTCTTAACTCCCTTGTGTTAGATTCGCACCAAATAAAATCCAATACTCTTGGATTCGATGAAGCCACTTTTGTTCAGAATTGCTACTTTAACAACTATGCTAACATTTTAGGAAACAAAATACATGTTTTCTTGGGGATTTAGGGGCTATTTGAAAAGTGTTTTTGGAAACAGTTTTCAATTTTTAAAAACAGATAGGTTTTTTTTTTAAAATTAGTTTTAAAACCAAAAATACAATTTCTGTATTTTAAAAACAAAAATTAGAAAACAGACAAAAAATGTTTTGGAAAATAGTTTTTTGTTTTGGAAAACACACGGTGGCATCTTTATAAATAAGGGGCTGCACTCTTTTCGAATCTCAAATAACATACTTCTTATTGTTATTTGTTTTTTTCATTCACTTTTCTGGTAACTTCTTTCCCTCTGTCTCCTCTTTCTCCTCTTTATCTTTTTTTATTTTTCTCTTTTATGTCAATTCTCTTTTTGAAAATAACTATTCAAACATTTTTTTTGTTTTTTTACTATTTAAAAGCTATTTTTAAAAATATCATTGTCAAATAGATTTTTTTATTCTTTTTTTTTAAAAAAAATTGAATTGAAACTTTTTTTTAAAATTGTTTTAAAAAACTAAAAAAAAAATAACAATTTCAAACAAACCTTTATTTGCTAACTAGAAGCATTGCAAAATTGATCCAGACACTTTGCAATTTACTTATCTAGTTGTTCAAAGGGGGGAGGGGTTCTTGTAGAAACACAACAAGACATAAGGAAGCAAGCTTTACAAGATCAAAAGAGTAAACACAAGCAACACACTCAAGAACAAAAGAGAAAAGAAAATGCAACAATAGCAAAAAGGCATATTCTCATTTCTTTCATAATGTTATGCTATTACAATTTTGATAGAGTGATAGTATGCACTTTCCAAAAAAGCTTTCTTTCCCTATTTCTTGGACTACAACTTATAGACATCATAAAAGGGAAAAAGACAAAAAAACTTCATTCTTCTTTTCTTAGATATTTTTATCACTCATCTACACATGGCATCACACTACTTGCTCATACAATTATGCATGGCATGATGCTACATGCTCATACAGGTAGTGAAGTAGAGAGGCATCCTTGACATGAATGGTGCTAGCTATATAATTTACCGTTAGAAAGGTAAACAACAAAGCTACAACGTTCAAATTTGCTTTGCCAAGGCATTCCCACACACTCAGCACCTTCTTTTCACCTTTCTGCCACCTCATTGAGAGTGGGACTTGGCTCTTCAAATGTTGTCTTCAAGAGCACTTGCATGCACTTCAACACTTTCCTTCCCACCTTCAACCACCTTGACAAGAGTGGGATGTCATAGTAAGGCAAGTTCCTCTAGCCTACAATACTTCCTTTCTTTCCTTTGGCTAGGCATTATATGTGCTCCTTAGCCATGAGGGCATGACTATGCTTCACCACAGCCTCTTTTTCAAACTTCCTTTGAAACATTAGCTCCCTGCTCAAAGAAAAGTCAAGGCTTCTCGCTGAGCAATTCAAGAGCATCCCAGCTTTGTGATCAGTTCCGCTCTTGAGCCTTCTCAATGCAGTTTCTGATCTAATAGGTGTTTGCAACCTAGAGCACATCTTTCACACTTTCAGTTAAGCAATTTAAGAGCATCCTCGAGCTGTTCCACTCTTGCATGTCGATAACGAGCTCTCTTACCTGATGAGCGGCTGTCATTTGGAACGCGGCTTTCGTACTTTCACTGGGTGATTTAAGAGCATTCTTGACTTCATGAGTAGTTTCACTCTCGCTCCTCCTCAGCGCATCCCTAACTTGATGGGCATTTGCAACCTAAAGCGCTCCTTTTGGACTTTCACTTGTCAAGCTTTAGCAACTTTGTACCTAGCATCTAGGGCCCTCGGCTCTGATTAGATATGGTCATTATTATGATTCTATTTATTTTCCATAACGGTTTAATTGATTTGAGTTTTTGATGATTTCTTTTTTTTTTGAAATCCAAACTCATACGTAAAGTTTCCCTTTGTTCCCGCATTTGCATCCTTCTCGTAAACCTTTCATCTTCTTCTTCTTATACCTTTTCCTTAAGACCTTTCATCTTTTCCTCCCGTGATCTTTTCTTATAAATAGATTTATGCATTATCAGTGAACACTATTCTCCTTTTCGTTTCCTTTGAACAATCCCTATTCTCCTTCTTATTTCACTCATTATTCTTTCCTTTTCAAGACCATTATTTCTCACTTGTCTACATATCCTTATTCTTCTACTCAACCATCTTGTTCCTTCCTTTGCTCTTCACCCATGTGTTCCAAACAATGTAATTCTTCTTTCGGATTGACCCTTGATGGAGGTAAGACAACGCCCCATTGGGTTTTGCCCTGTCATTTGGATTTCTCCATTCATGATAGTTGCCCTCCTCCCATCTTATGCGATGAGGGAGGGAAAAAGCAGAACATGTGTGAGGTTTCCATTCCCTCCAGGTCTTTTTAGCTTTCACCCATTGTGGTGACGACTTCTTCCGAGTGAAGCCCCAAACTAAGGTGAAAAGGGATAAAGAACTTCGCTTGATGTTTCCTCCCGAAGATGATGGTCTTCGCTCTTTAGACTCTTCGCTTTTGAGAAGTCATTTGATTTGAATGGAGTTCCCTTGGTGCTCGATTAATTACATTGTCTGCCACGGTGTCACTACAAGTTGGATAAACTAGGTGAGGAACTTCTTCAAGTGTAACAATGAGGATGTGCATATATTAGCAGTGGTGGGTATCAAGGACGTTGTTGTAATGGTACAACGTTGGTGTACCATTACTCACACCTTCATCATCTCATGGGGTGAATTCACACCTACGCTATAGGGCATTTATGTCTTGGCAAAGCTTCCCTATTTTGGGTCTTGCAACTTGATAGCGTGTGATTTTGAGTAAAGTATAATTAATAACACAAATGCCCTTCGTGCGACTTGGATAGAGACCACTAACTTTGAGAGTGATTTACATCAATGCCTTCTAGGAAAGACTTGCAAAGCTACACATGGTGGTTGGGTGTGGTATTTTTCTGGTATCTTAGATTTGTCGTAAGAGGGGCTAGTCGAAAGAAGAGAAATGCTTCACTCGAGGTCCCTTCTACCTAAGTGACCTCGAGGTACTCGACTGTCGCCTTGATTGCTTTTTTGGCTAGACAAATTTGTATTCCCTAGCCCTTCATACAAATTGTGAGTCTAGGTATTTTTATGTTGCTCACTTTGCTTTCTGATGGCATACATTTACCTCTTGCCCCTTTATTCCTTGGTGGCCTTTATGCTCAACTTGATCGAACTCAAGCTCAGCTCAAGATTTCTTTTGGAAGATCCGTGGTAAATAACATTGTTGACCATTTCTTCTTGATCACTTTTTTGTTTAAGCGTTTCAAGGATTATGGGCCTATTTATAGGTTTTCTTTAAGTTTTGATGAGAAGGATTGAAACTCTTTTGCTCTCCATGCATGGTCTGCTAAGGTGGAGAAGCCACTTGCTCAGCTTTTGAAAGTAAAGAGCAACTTTGTGTTTTGCACTTATTTCCTTAGATATAGAGGCTATGAAGACGTCCTACACATTTATGATACTCATTAATTTGAAGAGCTTAATAGCCTTTCAAAATAACTAGGAGGGTGTTTACAATGTTTGACTTCTTTGTTGTTGTGTAGGAACTTTTCTTGTCTTCTTGGTCACAAACAATATGAGCGGTACAATGGTGCCGTTTTTCCTTACATGTATCACCTAGATAGAGTCGTTCATTAATTGGGATGGGATCAATTGGTTTCTCTTGTTCGGCTCTCACTCATACTTGTAGATCATGTTTTTAATGAAATTTTACTAATTGGTCCTTTAGGTGACGAGGAACTTGATAGTTCTTTAATTCCCAATCGCAGCAAGTACTCTATGGGCATTTTGAAGAGTTAGTTGGCCTATCACACCATGCTGATCAATGACATTCTACAAAAATCCTTTATGAGAGTTGGGAAAGACTTCCCTCCCGCACCACAATAGTTCTAAACTAATATACTAACATTCATTATCATCGTGATCAAGGAAGATTGAAGAGGGAGTTAGGAATTCAATCCTGTCATCTATGTGGAGGAGTGTCTATATCACCTAAACCCTCCTTTTCCTTCTTTGTCAAGTTCTCCCCAGCCATCTTGAGCTCATCTTCATTCAAATTCCTCTTTTTTCTCCACCGCCATGGGTGTCAAGGGATGAAATTTGGTCCCTAAATTCCCTACACTTGTGCTCACCGATCTATCACTACTCTTACATCATTACTATTATTAACAGTGATCTAAACATCCACCAAATGCAGAGACTCCATATCCCAATTAACCTCCTTACCTCCCACCAGACTAATTGCGGTGAGGAACCCAATTTCTTTGTATAGAGGGCTTTGCCACCCCCAGTAGGTTTTGCATGAATCCAAAATGAGGATTCGATTTGCCTTTTGATCTTCCCCCGTAACTATGATTTACTAGCTACATTCTCCTTTTCCTCAAGACTTATATTCTTTTTACTAATATTGGGTTGGTCCATTGTTGCTCTCACTACATTCGGCTTGGATGTGCCACTTTCCAATCTTCAGCCCACTTTTTCATTGCTCTTTATGGTGGATTTGGACGAGCCTTGGCTACTTTTTTCCCCACAACCTTTTTCCTTTTTTTGCTATTTTCTATTAAATTCTTCGATAATTTTGCATGGGGCATATATGATCTACCCATAATGTTATGCTCATGCATATCCTCATCATGCAAAACATCAAAATGGTTATGATATTTTCCTTTCTCAATTATGGCTAATTTACCACTATCTCGTGATTTGTTCCATTTTTGTTTTTTGGCCGAGCAACTGTAAGCCAATCCTCATGGATCTGTTCAATCTCCTGTGAATTAGGGCTTATGTAAGATATTGAATGCAATGCCCTTGCACCTCCAACACCGCCAGTGCAACATCATTTTCCAATCTTGACCTTGCTAGCTTAGTACAGTTTTTGCTTGCATGCCCATAACAACCACATCTCAAACATAGGAGATAAGGGCCTTCACACTTAACCTTAGGCCATGCCTTCCCTATCCACATCTTACCTACAATTGGTTCATTAAGATTTACTTAGACATACACCCTCGTGAACTTCCCATGGGACAATTTGAGGGTGTTCATATCACCTATGATGGGCCTTCCAACCATTGTTGCTATAGCCGTGATGAAACTTTCGTGCTAGAAAAGAAGGTTTAAACATGGAATCCGAACCCAGACTAAGTTTTTGTCCACCGTTGCTTTTGATGCCTTGAATTCCAGATACCAAGGTCACACTGAAACATAATGATAAACAATATCCAAGGTCCCCCCTTCCATTGCCATGGTTCGATCCTCTTCAAGGTCAAACTTGACTAGGAAAAAACCACGACACATATCCATAATGTCAAAATCACCTTTTGGTTTTCCACAGCACCTTTAGGTTTATTCTTATTAGATTGAAACCAAATCTCTTACCTAGCACTTTCACGGTGAGTACATCCTTCCAAGGGCCTGGGAACTCCTCTATCACTTATGGCATCAAGTTTAGCTTTGGCAATAGTCTATTACCATTAACATATTCAATGGAAACCAACTTCTTGGCCAAAAGGTCTTTCTTCACCTATTCCTAGATTAGTCTACTTCCCATGAGCTTTTATTTAAAAGACATCACTGGCATCTTTTGCACACTAACCTCCATAGCGCACACGTCCCTATTACCTTGTCTGACCACTTCCTTCCCATCTGGGGATTCTTCCGAAGGTGGTCGTTAAGTAGCAATTGTAAAAAGTGCATGGTCTCCTTCGCCCATTCCTTTGTTAACAAAGCTATAACTTAGTATTTGAAATTTGTTTTTTACTATGCAGATAACAATTACAATGCCGTAAGCTCTTTTTTTTTTTAGGCCACTCTAGTTCAATTAAAAGTAGTAATGAACATGATACTCCACAACAATATGTTTTAAGGATTCCATTATAATAAACGGCAGACATTTTTGTGAAATTTTCTAGAATATTGGAGAAAATTCTCATCACTTGTAAATGTTTATTGAACTATCCAAAGAAACTTACGAAAAAAAATCTAAATAGATTAAAGGCAGAGGCTGAACCATAATCGTACACTTGGAACAATCATTACCATTTGCTGAGGATATTTATAGGAAACCTCCTTTAGCCAAGGCATGGAGAGCATAAGGCGAAGTCTGTGTTGGAGATGTGGTGATGTATGGATACGCCAATCATTGCTAATGCACCGCAGTTGAGCTAGAAACTCTTCCACCATCGAAAAGCACCCTACCCACTGCGCCATCCAGGCATTGCCACTGCCACCGCCCCAACTTTTGACCTTTCCACCGCGCCTTGGCCGTCGCCGGTGCCACTGAAGGTGCTCCTCTGCGGTTGTTCCTGTTGCGCGCCCCCCCAACCACCACTAGATGTCGCACTGCAGGAAGTAAATTCCATAGGAGGGGCCGGGTTCTTCGACGGCAGAGATAGGAGGCTCAGGCTCCACCACCACCACTACCACCAAAACCAAAACACCAGCGCCCCCTGGAAAATCCTCGTCACCAGTGACTGCTGCAAGTTCAACCGCTCCAACAAGACCAGAAACGATGTCATCGCAGCACTAGCCAAACCATAGCTGCATACAACAACCTCGTCCCTACTAATCTCAGCCATAGCCGACCATGAAAGAGCTTTCCATCGCACAGCCATAACCGCTGTTCTCCATAGCCCAATAACCGCGACCACCATTAAGTCGCAGAGGTGCCTTGGGGGGGGGGGGAGGGGGTGCCGCTGGAGTGATGGAGGATTCTGCCGCCGGCGTACAGTTTCGGCGAGGTGGTCGGTGGTGTCGACGGAGGTCTCGGTCTACCGCGGTGGAGAGAGACGATGAAGTTGCAAGGGGAGGGGGAGAGAGAGAGAGAAAGATATCTAACATGCATCTTGGTGTATTGATACACCTCAAGGTGCATTAGTCTCCTTGACTAACGAGGAGCTTCGTAGACTTCGCCGGAGTCTAATCGTAACCTTCCAAGGTCTCCTCGTGCATCACTTTACTAGAGCATCCTTTACATGTAATGCAGGTTACCTGTTTCAAGTGCTTCTCACCATCTTACTTCTCTTAGTCTTCTCTATCCTTACTTGACTTGAGAAAAGCTGACTTGATTTAGTAGCAAGTACCAGCATAATTGCATCGGAGTGTGCTCAAGATTGTTTTTGTAAGGGTTTCTTTGTTATTCACAACTCATTTAAAACCACAAAGGTTGTTCCCACTACAAAGGCACCGATCTTGGTACAGGTAAATCATGTTCCTTTAAAGGAATTTTTCCATTATTGCTCTCCCTTTCTTCTTGTAAAATCGCTTTAGTTTTTCAATTCAACTAAAGTCTTGGAGGAATTTTTGGCATTATAGTCATCATCGAAACATATGATCAACTATCATTACTAAACACTTTAAAGACCTCTTTGTTCTCAACTATTTTTTCAATACCTTTTTAATTAAAATATATACAAAGAATTTAAAATAATTGAAAGAATTTTTCAAAATAAAAAAGGTCAAACAAACGAAATTATCTTGGCAATTTTTTAAATAAGCAAAATAAAAAAAAAAAGAAAAAAAAATACTTGTGCAAAATCACTTTAAAGAGTTTATATCAACTTACGATCATAAAACAAAGTATAAGGCGATTAGAAGGACATATAATTTAATCATGAAATTTTTATAACCTTGGCGCCGAGCAGCTTCCTAAGCTCTCATCAGCAAATAGGGGAAATCGCATCCTCTTGAAATGTCGACGATCCCTTTTCCCCCTTTGCATCAACATTATACCCCCACTCACATAGATAAATAGGCTCCACAACCCAGGGTATTTCACTGACAAAAGTGACATCCCCAGAGTTCGGTACAAGACCTTCACATCTCCAAAGGACAGTGGATCCAGACAGCACAATCTAGCTGTTGTTCCACATCATAAAGATAATTTTTATTTTCTAAACTTTACAAATGAATGCCCCCTAAAATTACACAACACCTCCACAAATAGAATATACAACCGCTCTCTATTTATCTCAATCAGGCTTACATAATTACCTTCCTAAATATTTTTACTTCACCATAACATTTTCTCCATCTTCATATTTTCACATGTCAAAACTCGGTTGAAAGAGTTCAGGCATCAATCCATCTAAATTGAAGCATAGAATCTTATATCATATATTCAAAAAAACAAAGATTCAACCAGAGTATGATCATATAAGCAGCACAAATCAAGCTCTTTGAAAATTAGAGTCAACATACTCAAAATTTTAGGCTTCTGAAAAATGGTAATGAACAAACAAAAAAGAAAGAAAAAAAAAAAAAACTACAAATGAATTCTAATGAAAACTTTAACAAAGCACTTGAAATATAAAGTTATAATAGTATTACACGCAAAAGAGGGGGAACAGATCGAAAGGTAAATGCCTCATCCAAAAACGTGGTGCATTTTGGTATACATTGCACAACATGGTTAAAAGATCAATACTACAACAGCCTTGCTAGCACATGCGCGAGAAAATTGCTCCAGCAATGTTTACACTGTGTATCGACTCTTTGATGATCGAGTCCTAGAATCATCCTGTAACAACTAGAGATGTAAGAATCGCAAAGATATTTGAGCAATAGTCAATCAAATTTTATGAGAAGAAGTTTACATGAAAGTTATATGTTATCTTGTCATTAACATCAATGATCTCCTTCCACTTCCTTCCGATGCTCATCTGCAAAATAAATTACAAAATACAAAGCCTCACATCAAAACATGATTGGCATTGATCATTGTTTTTTTGATAGAAATTAGAAAAAAAAAATCATTGGTATTGATATTTTGCAAAGGAAATCAATAACAGATTACTTTAATGAAAAAGAAATGAAAATAATACACTCAAGTTTCTTCTTTAAAAAGAAAAGAATAAATCATGGATAGTAAAAAGACGTTGGCATGTAATCTAAATATTTGATGCATTTCAATAAAGAATCTACCATATACCATCCACTTGAATCGTGATCCAAAACAAAAACTCTTAAAAAAGCAATTGATAAATTGAAGATATGAAGAGAAAGTAACACGCCAAATGTCTAAAGGCTTTCACATGCATACCGAGCTACTACAATAGGAAATCATATAAAGCCAAGATAACACATCATCGCATAAAGTTGCATATATCATTCACAAGATAATAACAAACCTGTGCAGCCTCGTTTGCCGCAGTCTTTGTCCATAATGAAAGTTTGTCCTGCCTCTGGCGCACACTTGCAACCACACCACATATGTCCTCGGCATCGTCAAATTGCTCCCCAATCAAAGCCATCAGCTATTCAATAAGGAATATTAAATATTCAGAACCGTTACAAACAACATATCGTCCCATATTCTTTAAGAGCCCTCAGCTATTACAATTACAAAACACCAGATCTTCCCATACTCTTTGAGTACAAAATCCAAAACAGTTACAAGATTCTGAAAAAGAAATAAAGGAAAGAGAGTAAGAGAAACAAATTACAGTTTCAAGCCACATGCTATCAAGATTGGCCTTTCTGCTGCTGGTGACAGTCCACTTCCCTCCATTAGCACACTCGGGATCTTCCCATTTTGGTTCAATCCCAGCCTTGAACAAGTGGAAGTCTGCATTCCCAGGCAACTTGCTGGGCTTGAATATCTGATCATACAAACTACACCAAGATTCACACAAATTCATCAAAATTTCTTGAAATATTTTACCAAAACCTTATTTCAAAACAAACAAATAAATAAGAGACTAATATCTATGCACCGTAAAACTAATAGAAATTCAAAACATTGACAAATCATTGTCCGTCATGATAACTACCCACCAGATTCGGCAATTTACTAAATTTCTATTAGCCAATAGTATAAAATTATTTTACACCCTCAGAATAAAATCTCCGAAAAATCCCATGTTCTCCTTCTGAAATCTTTGACAACAAGATTCAAGACCCTCTAAGGGTCTGTCTCCTAAGATCCATAAAAATCAGATTTTTTTTTTCCATCACATCACTGAAAATTCAAAACACAAGATCGAGCGAACTTCAACTCAATTAAAGAAATAAAAGAAAGGAAGAAAGAAAAATTGAAGGAAAATTGAGGGGGGGGGGGGGAACGCACCACCAGAACTCCTCGATGGTGTCGAAGGTGTAAACCTTGCGGAGAGAGGTTCCCCAAGCAGCGCCTTGCTTCGGCTTGGATTGGTTGTCGAACCAGAACGTCCACTTCCTCTCCAGTTTGTGTTTCGATCCTGCCTCCGGCGCAGGCGGCGCAGCACCTTCGACTACTGCTTCGGTTGCCATCGCTCTTTCTCTTTCTCTCTCTCTAGCGCGTATTCTATCTCTGCCTCCAGGAAGAATAAGGAGGAGGAGGAAAAGGAGAGACAATGAGGGTGTGTAGTAGGTTATGCTTTGCCTTCAGTGGTTTGGTGGTGTCGGCTTCGTTTTTATCGGTAAATTGAATTACACGGGCACTCTTGGACCCAACTCCGTGGCCCAAAACAAAGAAGATGACCCAAAGAAAAAAAAAATGATACCCTATGTATATGAGTTGCAGCTAGTTATTGGTCGTTAGTTTGTTAGTTAGTATTGATGACTACTTGCAGAAATAAGACCGGAGCCCTTACAAAAGTTATTAATTTGAGTTTAATTTGGACGTACTAATAACATAAAATATTTTTATATAGTCAATTAATTATATATTTTTATTTATATGACTATTCAAGTAGTGGGTGATTGAGTTAAATATTTTTGTTGATGTAGCAATATATCATTAGATATTTGTATAAAAAAATTTTACACTGACAGTACATACAAATTAAATTCTTTCACTTTTACTCTGAAATATTTATTTTCACATCAAACATCATTTTATTTATGAATTTAATTTTGATGTATTATCATTATAAATTAATTTTACACAGATATCAAGTCATATATTATTATATCAATAAAATTATAAAACTCATATATTGATAGTATTTCAATTAATCTCATTACTTATTTTCCTTGCTAAATATTAATGATTTATTTCATTATCAAAGGTTAGTTAGCTTAATTCCATTCTTACTTTTTATTACATTCACCATTTTTTATTATGTTTTTCCCTCATATCTTCTCTTTTATTGGAGATTGTTTGATGGTAAGTTAGTAATATTATATATTGTTATGCAAGACATGAATGTGCTTTTCTATGTCTCATAAACCAATTTCTCTTTTTATCTATTGCTTTTGTGTGTGTTTGGATTGAAGTTTGCAAATGGAGGTTTGAGCCAATCTGATTTTATAAAATTAATTTTGATAAAAAATGAGTTAATATGAATGTGATTTATATTTAGTAACTTTCATATCAAAAGTGATTACGATAAAATGAATATTGTTTAGATAATATTAGTCAAAATTACTTTTAAATGTATAATTAATTAAAGGACATTGGTTTTATATTATGTTTTTAATATTATCTTTTTATTTCATTTTTATTTTTAGATATTTGAATAAATTATATTAATATTATTATAACAAAAATTATATAAATACTATTTTTAGATATGATATCAATATTAATTTTAAGATATTATAAATAAAATTATATTATTATTATTATAAATAAAGTTACTTTTAAGATATCTAAATAACTCTAGATTCAAAAAAAAAAAAAAACCTTTTTTGACAAAACCGAGATAAAAAGTTTTCATATAAACGACACAAAGTAAAACTTACTTGAGATGAAAGTTGGGTCAGTTAAGATGAAAGAATGTGGAAAGTAATGGTGGAAGAGAAATATTTGTATGGTTTGGGAGCACTACGTGGCTGTGCTCCTGGCCAATTATGTAAGTACATTTTACATGATGAAAACTGGGTCAGTCAAGATGAAAGAATGTGGAAAGTAATGGTGGAAGAGAAATATTTGTATGGTTTGAAGATATACGTGGGTTTCTCTTGATTATGTAAGTGCATTTTACATGGATCATGTAAAATGCACTTACATAATTGGCTGGGAGCACAGCCATATGATACTTCCGTACCATGCAAGTATTTCTCATTGTGGAAAATAAGGGTAGTGAGAACTTTTATCATGTGCCATCAATGCTCACCTGGATAAATTCAACGCAAAAGTAACACCCAGTTGCTTCTCCATGAACGAGGGTTGACGCTCAAATTCTTAGTGAAAGGAAAAACCCAAACATGCTCCCAGTGTTTGAGACACTTGAACGTGTATTGATTGTTTGCATCGTGGAAATAAACACGCACTTTGTGTATCTTTAATTCTATTTTTCTCTCTTTCCACTTTTTAATTAATTGGTTGTGATGTTATAAGGCATGTTACATATGCATATGTCTTATTGTTGTTGTGAGTCTTGACTTTTTTGTTTCAGTCATCAACCTACGAATGTCACAAGCAACTGTCATAACCAGGTTGTGGCTTGGTTTTTTGTTTTTTCTGATGCATTCGAATTACAAAGAAAGCAACTAATTCCTATAGAAATCCACACCCACGGTATTAGTTAGAAGGATATTGCCAATAGCTTGGGGAGGGCTGTCCCAATACATAAGATACTCATCGCCCACAACCCCATTTTTAGCAAGCCATTCAGCACACATATTTCCCTGTCTCTATGTGTGGATAAGGGATACCTCCCAATTCCTAAGCAAAAGCTACTTAATCCTCAAAATAATACAAGCATACAAGTGAAAGGAATTAAGAGGAGCTGTCACTAAATCTATAGCACATTGGAAGTCATACCCATCCAAATATTGTTGTGTAATAAATTTGTTTTTAGTCAATTGAGACCACGTGTAAATACTACGTTGGCCATAGTTTGATCAATTTTTGGTCTAATTTGTCACTGACCCACATATGAAAAATGTTATTTATATTCATTTTATGAACTTTAGAGAGAGAAAAATACAAAAGCTATAGGTGTTAAAAAAGAAAAAGTGATCAACTCATCACTTATATTTTTCTCTCTCCTTGTATATATAAAATGAGTTTATAAAATGAATACAAATAACACATTACTCTATATCTACTATGTTAACCCGATGCTTCCACAACAATGTAACAAACATAAGAAAACTAAACTAAACCAAACTATTTGTCTTTGACCACAATCGAAGTTGTAGACAAAATTTAGCTTGCTAAGATACATCCCAATGGGTGTTTTAGGCTTAGCTTTGGCCTTAGCACTCCATTTGAAGCCTAGCGGCACTCCTCATAGTTCAAAGAAGATGACTGTCTTGCTTTTGTTTAATTGAAAATTCATTCATTACACAAAAGAAGAACTTATTTTATAATTTTAAATGAGGAATAGAAATAGTGCAATTACAATAGATCATACATTAGGCAACATAGTACATTGGATTTGGAAGTTTAAATGCCCTTGTTGGGCTTGGAATCCCCTCAATGCTGCTATATTGGTCCCCAACAATGCCCCAAATGCAATACCCTTCATTCATTATTTGTCTTCTCACATCAGACTTATATTTTCCCACTGATATCAATTCATTAGTAGGATCTCTGCACAGAGAGGGGGAAAAAAAAGAAAGGGAAAAAGAATTAGCTAGAAAATGAAGACCAAGGAGAAAAGATTAAAAGAACATAGTAGTGAGAGATAAGGAAAGGAAAGTTTAGATAATACTGACCTAAAGACAATTTTAGTCCACCCATAATAACCAACCTTGACAAGGTTGTCAATTGTGGTTGATCTGAGATACTTCCTCCTTGCAGTGACCAAAATGATTTGAATACCTTTGGATTTAAGTTCATTGAAGAGCTTCAATGAGTGTTCAAGAGCAGGTGCATTGCCCTTGCTCATCCATTGCTCCAGAGATGTCACATTCAATTTCTTTCCCCTATTGTCAATAAAAAATTCATAATTATTCAGAATAATTAACAATAACTAAGTTTTGTCCCATTAAAAGATTAGCTACATGGATCAAATAATGCCAAATTATTCTGTTATAAATCATGTTTATATTTAAACCATTCTGAATGATTATAAAAAAAACAAGGAGATTAAAGTAAGAACCACATTGGGTAAGCAGTTAATTTGAACTAAGTAGTAACCAATCTGCACAAGATGATTAGCAGATGAGAGAGTGAACTTTGAATTTACCCATATAGATTATTCTTGTAGTAAGGAACTGTTGAAAGCAAAGTATCATCAATGTCAAAAATCCAAGCATCCCTGCCATCATTCTTCAGATTGCACCTGGTGCTAAGATAAACCAAGCACTCTTCAGCTACCTTCACTGAGTCCATTTTGTACTGAGTGGACTTGACATATTTCCCAATGTATTCAGTGCATTCTTCAGGCACAACTTCAAAGTCCCTAATGTTGTGCATCTCCACATTCATTCTCCAACTCTCACAATAGTTCTTCAAGGTGATCTTCAACCGATCTTGTGTTGTGTGCTCCAGTATGTTACAATCTGCAACTGCTAAAGGAATCAAAAGGGAAATGAAAATCAAACTGCAGCCAAGTGCTTTCTCCATTTTTTTTTTTGACAAAAGGGCCGAAAGTTGAGAGTTGGAGAATATAGGAAATAAATGGAACCAAATGCTCCTCTCTATATGTGCAGTGGTTTCAGAATGTGAAATGGTCATGTAGGTCTGATAGTATTTCGTTGACTTTTGCCAAAAACGTTGACCTGCATCGCAATCACATGCTATCATGGCTGGCAAATGACTTAAATTAAAGAGAAACCTCAATTATGAGGGGGGAGACGTGCATATATGATTTCTTTGAAATTTGAATGACACAAATTTTCATACTAGACAAAAATAATATATGCTTGCTTCCACATATCACAAGTGGGTTTATCAGTTGGATATAAATATTATGCTTAATTAGCGGATTCGCGTTCTACATATGTTTATTATTTCAAATAAATAGCTGTGAATCATATCACAGGTGAGCACCAATATCAGCAACTCAAATGCATTTATGTGAATTTTGTTATTTGAATAATTTACGATAAGCCACTTGAACTTTGGTTAATGGTAGCAGTCCATGGAATATTGGGTGAGACCCAGGTAGAACTGGGTAAATGGGTCCATTTAACCACATATGATCGGATTATCTAGATATATTTGGTTCGATTTGTATAATCTTCAGGTTAAACAAGCCTATTAACTCACTAAATATTTATTTAAAAAACTATTTTAATTACATTTTCGTTATTTTGCTAACTCTTATCTTCTACTACTACTATTACTACCACCACCACCACCACCACCACTACTACTACTACTACTACTACTAATAATAATAATAATAATAATTTTAAACTCAATTCTAATAGTTCAAATGGAATATAAAACTCTATATAACTTATTAAAGAGAAAAAAAAACCAAAAAATTTAAGTAGATTGGCAAATCAACTCGATAACCTGCAAGCTAATGCATGTCAAGCTGGATTAGTGCTTTTTGTGGTTCATTTACAATGCAGGTCAACTCGCTTTGATTTGTTTATTTTTAATATGCGCTGGTTGTTAATGTTAATGGGATTGGCCTTTTACCACCACTAAACGCCGATTTAATTATCTCCTTGACCGCACACTATCTGCATATGTATTTGTTTTACTCTAACCAATATGTATGTATGCGTATTATGTCACTCTCTTTTCACCACATTTCCAATTTTTTTAATAATTTTTGTGTAATTTGTAAAATTTTATGTAATAATTAAAAAACATTCTAGCATGACAAGTGATAATTTCACTTAGAAACATGAAATTTTAAAATTATGCCAAAGTTTAAATTTGATGTGCTTTAAATGTATACTTTAGCCATTCACTTTAGCTATTCTTAGGGCTGACTGGTTTTCGTATATTTTTAATATTATTTTTTTATTTTATTTCTATTTTTAAGATATTTGAATAACTTATATTAATATTATTATAACAAAATTTATATAAATACTATTTTTAGATATGATATAAATATTAATTTTAAGATATTATAAACAAAATTATATTAGTATTATTATAAATAAAGTTACTTTCAAATATCTAAATAACTCTTGATAAAAAATTATTTTTTTTTGACACAATCATGATAAAAAATTTTCATATAAACCACATAAAGTAAAACTTACCTAAGATGTCAGGTGGGTTAATTAGGATGAAAGAATGTGAAAAGTAATGGCGGAAAGCAAGGGCAGTGAGGACTTTTCACATGTGCCATCAATGCTCACCTGGATAAATTCAATGCAAAAGTAACATCTAGTTGCTTCTCCATGGACGACGGTTGAAACTCAAATTCCTGGTGAAAGGAAAAACCCAAACATGCTCCCAGCATTTGAGATAGTTGAATGTGTATTGATTGTTCGCATCGTGGAAACAAACATGCACTTTGTGTATCTTTACTTCTATTTTTCTCTCTTTCCACTTTTTAATTAATTGGTTGAAATGTTATAAGGCATGTTACATACGAATATGCATTTTACATGTCATAAGAAACTATCATAACAAGGTTGAGGTTTGGTTTTTTGGTTTTTCTAATGCATCTGAATTACAAAGAAAGCAACTAATTCCTACAGGAATCCACACCCATGGTATTAGCTAGAAGGATATTGCCAGTAGCCTGGGGAGGATTGTCCTGATACATACGAAACTCATTGCCCACAACCCCATTCTTAGCAAGCCAGTCAGCACACATATTTCCCTGTCTTTAAGTGTGGATAAGGGATACCTCCCAATTCCTAAGCAAAAGCTACTTAATTCTCAAAATAATACAAGCATACAAATGAAAGGAATTAATAGGAGCTATCACTAAATCTATAGCACATTGGGAGTCATACCCATCTAAATGTTGTTGTGTAATAAATTTGTTTCAAGTCAATTCAGACCACGTGCGAACACTACGTTGGGCATAGTTCGATCAATTTTAGGTCTAATCTGTCACTGGGTCACATATGAAAAATGTTATTTATATTCATTTTATGAAATTTAAGTAGAGAGAAAAATATAGACGTGTAGGTGTTGAAAAAGAAAAAGTGATAGACTTATCATTTATATCTTTCTCTCTCCTTGTATGTCTAAAACGAGTTCATAAAATGAGTCTAGATAACACATTACTCTATATCCACTATATTTACCCAATGCTTCCACTACACAGCGTTTAATAAAAAAAAAAAAAAATAAACTAAACCAAGCTGTTTGTCTATGACCATAATCAAAGTTGTAGACAAAATTGAGCTTTCTAAGATACATCCCAATGGGTGTTTTAGGCTTAGCTTAGGCCTTAGCAATTCCATATGAAGCCCAGCGGCACTCATCATAGTTCAAAGAAGATGAGCTATCTTACTTTTGTTTAATTGAAAATTCCTTCATTACACAAAGGAATAACTTATTTCATAGTTTTAAATGAGGAATAGAAATTAAAAAAATACAAATGAGGAATAGAAAGTGCAATTACAATAGATCATACATTAGGCAACATAGTACATTGGATTTGGAAGTTTAAATGCCCTTCCTTGGCTTGGAATCCCCTCAATGCTGCTGTATTGGTCCCCAACAATGCCCCAAATGCGATACCCTTCATTCATTAATTGTCTTCTCACATCAAACTTATATTTTCCCACTGATACTAATTCATTAGCAGGATCTCTACACAAAGAGGGGAAAAAAAAAAGAAAGGGAAAAAGAATTAGCCAGAAAATGAAGACCAAGGAGGAAACATTAAAAGAACATAGTAGTGAGAGATAAGGAAAGGAAAGTTTAGATAGTACTGACCTAAAGACAATTCTAGTCCACCCATAATAACCAACCTTGACAAGGTTGTCAATTGTGGCTAATTTGAGATGCTCTCTCCTTGCAGTGACCAAAATGATTTGAGTACCTTTGAATTTAAGTTCATTGAAGAGCTTCAATGAGTGTTCAAGAGCAGGTGCATTGCCCTTGCTCATCCATTGCTCCAGAGATGTCACATTTAGTTTCTTTCCCCTATTGTCAATAAAAAATCCATAATCATTCAGAATAATTATCAACAACTAAACTTTATCCCACTAGGGGAGTCGGCTACATGGATCAGATAATGCCAATGTATTCTGTTATAAATTATGTTTACATTTAAACCATTCAGAATGATTATTAACAAACAAGGAGATCAAAGTAAGAGCCATGTTGGGGTAAGTAGCTAATTTGAACAAAATAGTGACCAATCTGCACAAGATGATTAGCAGATGAGAGAGTGAACTTTGAATTTACCCATATAGATTATTCTTGTAGTAAGGAAATGTTGAAAGCAAAGTATCATCAATGTCAAAAATCCAAGCATCCCTGCCATCATTCTTGACATGGCAACTGGTGCTAAGATAAACCAAGCACTCTTCAACTGCCTTCACTGAGTCCACTTTGTACTGAGTGGACTTGACATATTTCCCAATGTATTCAATGCATTCTTCAGGCACAACTTCAAAGTCCCTAATGTTGTGCATCTCCACATTCATTCTCCAACTCTCACAATAGTTCTTCAAGGTGATCTTCAACCGATCTTGTGTTGTGTGCTTCAGTATGTTACAATCTGCAACTGCTAAAGGAATCAAAAGGGATATGAAAATCAAACTACAGCCAAGTGCTTTCTCCATTTTTTTTTTTTTGACAAAAGGGCTGAAAGTTGAGATTTGGAGAATATAGGAAATAAATGGAACCAAATGCTCCTCTCTATATGTGTAGTGGTTTCAGAATATGACATGGTCACATAAGTCTGATAGTATTTGGTTGACTTTTACCAAAAACGTTGACCTGCACTGCAATCACATGCTACCATGGCTGGCAAATGACTTAAATTAAAGGGAAACCTCAATTCTGAGGGGAAGACGTGCATATATGATTTCTTTGAAATTTGAATGACACAAATTTTCCTACTAGACAAAAATACTATATGCTTGCTTTCACATATCACAAATGGGTTTATCAGTTGGATTTTTTTTTTTGTTTTTGATAAAGTTTATCAGTTGGATATAAACATTATGTTTAATTACTGGATTCGCGTTCTACATATGTTTGTTATTTCAAATAAATAGCTGTGAATCATATCACAGGCAAGCACTAATATCAGCAGCTCAAATGCATTTCTGTGAATTTTGCCATCTGAGTAATTTACGATAACCCACTTGAACTTTGGCTAATGGTAGCAGTCCATGGAATACTAGGCGAGACCCAGATAAAACTGGGTAAATGCGTCCATTTAACCCCTAACCCACGTATGATAGGATTATCTAGATATACTTTGTCCGATTTGTGTAACCTTCAAGCTAAACAAGCCTATTAACTCACTAAATATTTATTTAAAAAACTATTTTGATTACATTTTCGTTACTTTGCTAACTGTTATCCACTACTACTACTACTACTACTACTACTATTAATAATAATAATTTTAAACTCAATTCTAATAGTTCAAATGGAATATAAAACTCTATATAACTTAAAGAAAAGAAAAAAAAACTGAAAAATTGTTAGGTAGGCTGGAAAATCAACTCGATAGCCTGCAAGCTAATGCATGTCAAGCTGGATTAGTTTTCTGTTATTCATTTAAAATGCTGATCAACACGCTTTGATTTGTTTAGTTTTAATATGTCGCGGACTATTAATGTTAATGGGATTGGCCTTTTACCACCTCTGAACACCGATTTAATTATCTCCTTCACCGAGCACTACCTGCATATGGATTTGTTTTACTCTAACCAATTTGTATGTATGCGTGTTATGTAACTCTCTTCTCACCATGTTTCCAATTTTTTTAATAATTTGTGTAATTTGTAAAATTTTATGTAATAAACAAAAAACATTCTAGCATGACAAGTGATAATGTCATTTAGAAACATGAAATTTTAAAATTACGCCATAGTTTAAATTTGATGTGCTTTAAATGTATGCTTTCTTTACATTATCATGAAATGATATATATTGACACATTATTAAAATATTTA
The DNA here is from genome assembly GCA_031439595.1 of Pterocarpus santalinus. Classification (NCBI taxonomy): domain Eukaryota; kingdom Viridiplantae; phylum Streptophyta; class Magnoliopsida; order Fabales; family Fabaceae; genus Pterocarpus; species Pterocarpus santalinus. The sequence continues at coordinate 40,472,021 of CM062523.1, read as the reverse complement.
GACACTAGTATTTGTGATAATCAAATTTCTTTAATAATTTGATAACACTTACTCAAAAGATCGTGTAATAAGTTTTTACATTGACCATACAATAAAATTATATTTATTATGTAATTTATATGATGCTAGGTAGCAACTTTTATGAAAATAACGTTGCACATGTAAAAGGAAATTTTCAATTTATATTATGTGATATGTTTCGGGTGAAGCTTGTCGTAGATAGAGTATAAAAAACAAAAAGTGTTTCATCCCATGACTCGATTTATTTAACATGCCAGAAGTTGATCGGTTGTGATTGTATGTCACGTTGCGACATAAGGACAATCTGCACAAAGCTCCAAAAGTGTACAAGGTACCCATTCGGCAACATTTCTTTTTTTGTTCAAAACCATAAATATCCTCTTATGGAAGACAATCTTACTTGAATGGAGTAGCACTGACAGGGCATCTTTATCATATGAAAATAGGTAAGCCTCAAGGTTTAATTAGATTGTAAAAATCTACTAGCAACTTGAACTGATTTATTTATTCAGTATATAGCTACAACAGGGCCTCTATACCATATGAAAGTAGGTCAACTCAGATTGAAGGTTTCTATTTCCTTGCCACGAGTAAACTGAATGCAACTGGAAAGCATTTGTTGTCGCAATTTTTGAAACAAATAAAAGATTTAAAACTCTGCTTTTATAACCTCAAAATGTCATGTTTATTCTTTTTAAACATTTTAATTACTGGACGGGCAAATCGTTTCTTCATGGAAATTACTCAGAATAAATGGTAAGCCTAAATGAACAATTCTGGTTTCGCACAAATCTGCTTTACAGCTCTCATTAGAGCTACAACCCAAAAATTTGATTCATGAAGCTGATCCTATGATCACAAAGTATATTCTAATAATCAATAACATACAGAGTTACGCATGAAGAAGGTGTATTTTCATAAAGTTGGGGCCCATCCCCGCATTCTTCATCCCAATTTCAAGGAGATCCAAACAGACTCAGAATGAAATCACAGGCAGGGAGAATGTGGGCAGATTCTACCTTGTCAAAAATGGGAAAGTCAGCTTTGAAGCAAGTGCAGTAAGACTCTGATATCTGTTCATCAGTTCCAAGCTCGCATACATGCCACAAACTGATTTCATGGGAATGATACCATTTCCGGCCCTGAATAAAGAAGACCACACATTATATAAAGAGGAAGGGAGCCAAGTTAAGTCGGTAGCTATCTTCAAAACATGGGACTCTTTTCTACAGTCGGTAAATATCACCTGGTCCAATAAGATCATAATGAATATAGTTTTTTCGCACACAAAAAATAATAACAATAGTTTATTAAAGATGCAAAGAAAGAAGCCAATACAAGGAGTTCACAACAAATATTGTATATTCTTAATTTGCATGCCAATATTACCATGGAAGGAAATAGTACCAAGAACTATATATGGACAAAAAAGAAAGCATGCAACAAAGAACACCGTTATTCCAGCACATAATCCTCAACTTCAGGCCATGATAAAACCCAGCTCAAGATTTCAACTAAATCACACATTCGTTGATATTAGTCCATGAAACTGCATGTGAATGGGTGTGAAAATTAGCAAATGGTCAAGCCACAAAGCATGTTGACCAACATATACTATAATACAAACCAGTACCACTTGGGATCATTATTTTCCCTGTTATAGTCTAGATGCTGCCAATGCAAACTCAGCTATATAACTCGTGCCACAGTATTCCAAAAACTAACAGTTAATTAGGCATTAAAGGACACGCACAGAAGAAGATCAGGTATATATAGGCAGCAATCTCAAAGATCAAAATGCTTGTGCAAATCCAAAGAAGACCCAAGATAATTGAATGATCTCTAAGGAAAAACAGATTTCAAACAAGAAGAACAAACCTGGCAGAGACCAATTATCAACAAAAGAGTAAACCAAGAAAGGAACAAGTGAACCAGAAAATCAGCACAAGCAACAATCCAATTCACACATTGTATCAAAAAATTCACAAGCAATAACTGAATATCTCAAAAACAGACATGAAACAATAACGAAGCACCAGATTCTTAATCAAAGAAATGAGAATTCAAGCCAGAAAGGAAGAGTCTTATCTCTAGTAAAAGGATTTTGGAGAATAAAGGAGGAAAAAAACTAGAGATAAGGTGGCAAGAAAAGAAAAAAGAGCAGAAGGGGGAGCATCAGGGCCGTCTTGCAAGGGGCAGGTGCCAAATATTCAATTTTCCCTTGCAATGTGCGCAGGAATGGAGGAAAATGGGGGGTCAGGAGGAACTCAAAAATTTGAATCACCAATGCTGTGTGGACATGGAAATCCTCTTTAGAAATTTACTGTCGAGTACACCTATAGTGTGTATGGATTAACACTGGAGGCAGTCAAAATCACACTGAAGAGGAAAAAGTAACTCAAATTATCATGGCATCATATTTGCAAAACAAATGCAAGTGCTAAAACTAGGATTTTGCAAGCAACAAATAATTGCTTTTTCTGGTGAATAAAAATCACATTAAGGTGGTAGAATCAATCATATAAAATCAAGTTTGCATGTCCTAATTCAAACATGCTGGTTAAAGAATAAAAAATAAAAAAGTATCAAAGAAAAGTTGGAATACTTATAATACAAGCAAGATGAAAGACTAGTGATAGGATCCCCAGAATAACTATTGTGTATGTAAGGAAGAAATTTCGCAATGCAAGGGATGAGGGAGGTGATAGAGAGAAAGAGGGGACTACTAGTGTGTAACCAACTGCTGAGTTGGCAAGGATAATGGAAGGAATGGGTGATTCTGCTGGATTCAGTTAGATGTAAAATATTTGAAGGTGGGAAAGGGAAAGAGGGAGGTAGGAATGGACAGGCCAAGGATAAGAGAGACAGAGACTCTCAATCGCTAAGAGCCATATTCCTTCTTGAACTGTTTTCTGCTTTTGAAATATTTATAACCTGAGCGAATGTCCCTCCAATATCAGATCAGAACCATTAAGTACAATACATTTTATTTTTCCTTCTGTCTGTCCAGTTCTTATCAACTAGAAACTAACAGTGACAAATGAGATTGGAAGAAAGATAAAGAGCAAAAAATCCAAGTTTTCGGAAGTAGATGTATTCCATATAATCAAGATTTCAACCCATAGTTTAGCTCAACATTTTCATCCTATTACATCCCCAATTACTCACATTAGAGATCAGAGACGTCCTCTATCTTTTCCATAGACAATCCATTATTAAATAAAGTAAATAAATAAATAAATAAAGCTTGCTTTTAAATATTTAGACTCTTCCAGTGCCCAAATGGTTACTCCATGTATAGGATTAGGAAGTCATTCAACCCATTACTTTAAACCACCCACTTTTCCTCATCCATTTGTGGGACTACTACATCTTCCTTCATTGTGCCTGCATATTTCCCTTCAATTGGTGCCCCCGACTGTGCAAATAGCTCAACCACTGCAGGCAGCATGCCGTAGTACCTCTTCAACCCATTTACCAAAAGCTTCCCTGGTTGCTGATCTTGAATGTGATAGACATGCACTGGTGGTACCAAATCATTAATTATAGCCTCCTGCCATGCATGCTGCCCATCCCTCATTTGGTGTTTGTAACCTTGACAATTTCGAACTCTATGACCTTTAGGCCCCACTTGTACCTCTGGACAATATCCACAAGTTTGGACAGCATACTTTTCCATAAGTTTTGAAGCTCCTGTGCACATTTTCTCCCAGGCTTTCATGCCTTTAACAGCAATGGCTGCACAGAAACATGCACATAGTCAGCGTAGCTAGTTTCGATAAACAATAAAAGACAGAACAGATTGTGTGTGTGTGTCTGAGAGAGAGTGATTAAGAGAAGAAAAAAATATTTCTCTTCATAAACCTTGGATATCATTAGAATGCAGCTCCAGAGAATTTGTGTCTTCGTCCATTCTCTTTTTCTTATACCGAAACCCAGATGCAGCAATATCTTTGCCCAGGGAAAAATCCTTTGGAAATCTTTTCTCAAAATCAATCATCCTGCCAGCAACACAGTAAACAGGGAATGCCCTTCTCCTGGTGGGGTACTCAGGTATGTCAAAACCTGCCTGGACACACAATTCAACAATTGCTGGAATTTGGTCCACTTCAAGCATTTCATTATGAGAGACAGCCCTCCCTATTCTGTCATACAGATGAAATGACTCAACAAGTGGCAGAACATGTTGAATACCCCCTCTGACCCAACTATGTTCTTTGCTTGAAAGGCTTCCTCTAACATTACATGTTCTAATTTTATGTGGTGGATGACCAACATGAACTTCTCCACATAAGCTGCAAAGCATCCAAAATCTCAAGAAACAATGTAAACTAAAAATATCCAAAGTGATAAGTATACATGATTCACTTATAATAGATCCTGTTAACATTAAGAAATCCTCTAAAACACAGCACGTATTGAACAATCATATTTAGCTGACAAGTTAAAAATACAAGAAAATTTCAAGAATCCAGCTAATAAATAAAATAAAAGAAAAAAAAATGCTTCTTGTTGAAATTCAGATATCATACTTGATTAGCAGTTCTACTTGCACCAAGCTAAATGCTCAAACAACCGTAATGAAGAGAGTTACCTGCATGTATAAATAGCAATGTACTTGATAAGTCTTGAAACAGTAGAAAATAGTTCAGTTCTGGCAGCATAAACTTCATGAGCAACAGGAACTAATTGCTCAACCAACAAGCCATTTTCAGGAGGTTGTAATATAATTTCATGCACCTTTTGCCTTTCCTTTTTCTTCAGTCTAGCTTCACGCTTTAGTTCATTAAAACTTCTCACTGGTGGTTTCCTCTCAGACTTGTTGAGCTTTCTCGGCAGCTCATTGCAAGTGGACACAGCTGAGTACAAAACACAGAAATGCATATTTATACCTTTGAGCCGGGCTACAGGTGCTTGTATAATTCCCTCAAGGAGATTACCAACAGTCTGAATGTGTCTCAACAGCACCATTTCTCATCAAAAGGAGCGCATAGACACTGAAAAACATTCCAATTTAGCTTCTACTCAATGGAATATGAAAGCTTTGAAGATGGATACGAGTACCAGTACCCTAAAAAGCAAAGCTTTAAATCTTAAGAATTTTTATCAAATTTCAGATGATGACAAGAGGTAACTAAATTAAAAAAATAACCAGGAGTCTCCAATTTTTATTCAAGGACATAATGTTGCTATTTTGAAAACTGATTTTCAGAAGAAATTCAATTCAGAGTGTACTTATTCACAGGGACAAAAGGAAATTGAATCTCACAGCATCCTTAATATATCTGTCCTAAGATAGTTACCCTAAAGTTAATTGTGCAATTTAATAACATTGAAAAATTATTATTTTGACCCTTAAGAAATAAACCAATGGAACTATTTACAATTTAGGAATGAAAACACACAAACCATGGAAAGCAAATAACTAAGTTTCAAAAAGGGAAAACTATGCAATAAAAATAAAACAGTTTGATGACAAACAAACAAGAGGAAGAGAACCTGATAATTAAACAAAGATGATAACACCCACTGCATAAAAATGAAACCTATGTGGTAGGCACTACATGAAGCTACAGCTACAACTTTATCAAACCTTCTTTCATAACACTATTCTATAATCTTACTTCAATGAAGCAACGAAAACATTTCATAGAAAAATTTGTAATACATGCTTACCGAAAAACAACCACACACCAAAGCAAACAATAATCAATAGGATTAAATTGCAATTCGAACATTAAATGGACTACAACTCAAACACTCCAACAAGCTACAATCTTAAGATTTAAAGCTCAAATGTCCTTAATACCTCATCCTTTTTTACAATAGACACAACCCCCCCCCCACCCCCCCAAAAAAAAAAATAGAACCCATAACACCTCAAGTAGTGGCACCAAACAAACCACGAATCCCAACAAACTGATAAATTTTTTTCTCATTAGGTGGAGTCTGCTACATGGAGAAAATGATGCTATTTGTGTCCTATCACAAACCATATCTATAGACAATGTATTTGAATCTAACTCCTTCATAATGGTGTTATTTATAGTTTTTCTTGATCTCCCTCTTGCTTCAATTATTGGTCCACCCTTCATCTGATCTACTCAATGTATTGAGGCTTCTACAAATCTTCTCCTCAATCCTCATCTTACCAAACCACTCAAGGCAAAATTCTACCATCCTTTCGACAACCACGACCCTACCCTTCTCTTTAAAGCCCTCAAAAATATGCATTTAGAGCCAAAAGGAAAATGAACTAAATTGTACACAAGACTTTCACAAAATCCCAATAAGGCTATTTAAAAGTGAGCTTGTCTCTAAAGCGAAAAAGTAAGATTGTATTCACCTTTATATGAAAAAGTTGCATCATAATCATAATAACAAACTAAATGATTTAAGGGTATATCCACCCTTGGTTTCACATTTGGAGCAGCTTTACCTAATCATCCATTTCTATCCACCATAATTGTCCCAACAACTAAAGGAATACACCAAGGCCTTCATCAAACATGGTAATAAAAGCAAATTAGAACTCTCCTTCAACTATTGGGAACCAAAAATTAAAGAAATAAAAAAATTAAGAATTTCCACATGGCTGAAAGTCAAACTATTCAAAGAAATCCATTTTTTTTTCTTTTTTTGATAAAAGAAGAAATATTATTAACAAGAAGAGAAGGATATTACAAGGAGCAAGGAGGACCAGAGATCCTCATTACATGATGTAGGATAAACAAAAAGTACATCAAAAGAGTAATGCTATCCAATCTCTGTATAAATCAGAGAGAGACAACCCTCTAAAGAGAACATGCACCAAATAGAAGCAAGATGTTTAATCTTATCCCGCAAGACCTGCTTATCTGAATGCCTACCATCAAAGATCTAGGCGTTACACTCCAACCAAATACACCAAACAATGGCATAGGCAGCACATTGCCACAAAAATTTGGCTTCTTTCCTCCTCCCAAAACCAACAAAACTAATCAACAAGAACTAATCCAAAGCTCTAGGACATGCCCAACACTCGCCAATGATACCAAACAATGAATTCCACAAAAAATTAGCCATAGAACAGTGCAAAAACAGATGTGAAGCTGAAACATACTATGCATATACAAGCCAAATACACATAATTGACTTTGTCAATTCTTGAAACTTTGAGCTGGTAGTAAAAAACAACTCAGAGCGGCGAGGATAAGCTGAGTACAATGACAAAGAAAAAGTGCAGTGAGAGGAGGGAAAGTGAGAGGAAAGAGAAGGGAGGGGATCAGCTTCTTCTGTTCACTCTGCTAGGATTGAGGTAAGTTTTTCTTGGCTAACACGCTTTCAACATCGAGGGTGCTAGCCACACACGATATGACTGTAATTTGTAAATTTGACAAAATGTAGGGTTCTCTCTTTGGTTGAATGCATTTGCTTATGTTAGCATATGAATAAGACACGATCTATCCAGCACCACCACAACCAAGCACAAACCTTTGCAACTTGCTGCTGCACGGCCACCCCTCAACCCCTAACAATCCTGACCAAATATTCAGAACCCAAACCATAGGAATGAGAATAGGCCAAGGTAGGCTTTGGCTTAAACCAATCTGACCTGTATTTCAAATATGCAGCCTAAGTCTGGCTTTTTACCTAACATAGGCTTCATTTTAAGATTTAGCTTGACCTTTTAAAAAGCTAGCCTGAAAGCCTATCTAAAGGCATACTTTGTAATGAGGCCCAAATAGGCCAAAAAGCCTATTTCTAAATAGGTCAATAAACTTATTCTTAAATAGGTCAAAAGGTTTCTAGATAGGCCAAAAATCCTTTTTTTTTTTTGGTCAACCGAAAAGCCTATTTCTAAATAGGCTAAAAATCTTCCTAAACAAGCTATTTATAAACCTAACTATTCCAATAATTGCTAACCATCTGCTTGCTGATCATGGTGGCATATACAGGATCATTGTTGCAGTATTTAGGGTACCTGGTTTCGGCCTCATTGAAAATCTGCAGAGCCTTTGATGCGTTCTTATAATCCGAGAGAGGTAAGTGGGTGTCAACACTCTTGGCCATCTTACACTCAAGGTTGTCAAATTCCAGAGTTTAAGTAAATTCGTGGAGCCTCTGCAAACTCAATTTGTAAACCCATAAGATTTTACCTATTATTAAAACTCATTTTTGAAAAAATATTACAGTATAAAAATATAATCCAATGTAACCTCAAATGCAAAATTAAGCATTTCAACTTCAAAGCACACACATTGATAACAAAATGGACATAGCATAGCAGATTTTAGAACATCAGAACCCATTAAATGAACATAGCATGAACCCACAAATACAAATATTTTGCAGCAATAAAGTTTAATCGAAACATAGCACATATGCATAACCACATACATAGCTCATAGCACAGCCCACAAGAACAGATATCACCGTAGTTGAAAACCATTGAAGGAGGACCAAATTTCACAATATCTATGCATAAACAATTGATTTGATATCACATTGAAGGAGGACCACATTTCACTATACCTATGCATAAACAATTTGAGACAAAGCAAATTAACATAGTTGAAGGAGGACCACAAATAAAAGAACTGCCAAGTAGAACGAGGTGGAACAGAGGCGGCCGGGCAGCAGTAGCGATGAGGAACGGGGGTGAACAAAGGGCTAGGCTCGAAAAGGAAAGTGCAGCGGCGATGTGGCTCCAATGGTAGATTGTGGCGGCGGCCAGCACGAAAATGGAGGTAAGATGCGAGGCCAAAGTGAGATGGTAGTGGTGCGACAGCGCTAGCGATGAAGGCTAGGACTCAATGTTGGAGAAGAGACTCATGAATGGGGCCGAAAATGAGACAGCCCGAATGTGGCTTAGGGGGGTTGAACAAAAGGGCATCGTTTTGGCACCACACTTCTGCAATTTACAGCAAACACGTCAAACTCATAAAATCGGGAACAAACTCGCGACTTTACGTGATTTTGCTCGAATTTATCCGACTTTATCCAAAAATTCGGATGTGTAGCTATTTTATTTCTAATAAATGTGTTCTATTAATATTTATAAAATTTATTTTAATTTATATTTATTTTAATTTTTTAAAAGAAAAATATTAATTAATGATAGTCAATATATATTTTTAATAATTTGTCCTTAAGCACAAATAAATAAATAAAAAATATGAATTTCATGGGTCAACTATCTATAAAAAATAATTAAAAGAGATATATCAAAAAGGAATCTTTTTATTTTTATTTCAATTAAGATATAAAACCTATTAAAAAATATTAAAATCATATAATTTATCTAATTTTTCTCTTCCACATTTTTATTTTCAATAAATATGTTATGTTATGCAATAAATTATAAAAGGAAATAACTATACAAGAGTTTTAAATTTTTTATTTTGAATAATCAATTATAAAATATAAAAAAGGAATAATTTTTACATGACATTTTAAATAGAGTAATTTTTAAGAGTGCATTTATAATGTTAGTTTTAAATTGAATGAATAATAAGTAAATTTTGTATGTGAGTAAAAAATAAATTTTTCATGAAAATTTTAGAACTTCTAATCATACAATGTGAATAGAAAATAAATTTTGCATAAAAATTCTAGAAGAAATAGTATTCCAATATTATATATATGATTGTTATTTAAGAATTTTTGTTAAACTTTTTTAATATCAATTGCTTGTAAATTGATTCAAAACCAAACAAATTTAAACTTATAAACTTGCTAATAAAATCGAAAGTTTACTGATTTTGTATGAATTCACTTAAACTCGTATGAGTTTATTAGAAATAGATTTTACATGCTAATTAACTCATTTTTGTATAGTAGTTTCATAAACTCGTAAGAGTCTAAGCATTAAATCGAGAGTTTAATAATCATGGATACACTAATGGGATTTAGAATTTTAACACATCACAATGAGATGCTCCCTCTCTCCAAAAGTTTGCTTCAAGCACTTCAACTAGACATCTATGTTGCACATGTATAGTACTAGTATCAGGTATGAGGTACGAAAATTTTGCAAAAGTTAGGATACGAGTACTCGCATATATATATAAAATTTTCACATGATAAAAATCTACTCGTTTAGATTAAAAAATAAAATAAAAGAACCAAAACAAAAAAATTCAAACATCATCCCAAAGTCACAATCTAAAAAATCAATAGACAACATGTTTAAGATGCTATTGAAAATACAACATCGAAATTAAAAATCATATTATTCAATTTTTGAGCATACTAAAGACTTACACAACTAGTCAGCAGTCTCAAGATATTCCAAAAGGAAAAAATTCAGTAAAATAACAATTAACAAGATTTAAAGCCATTTTAACATAGGTCAATCACCAAAAAAAAAAAAAAATTAATGCAAGTCAATCACCAAAAACAAAAAGAGGAACAAAAATTCAAGAATAAAACAAATATCTTATCATTTTTTAATCAGGCAATAAAAAGAGGGGAATTATTTTTTATATGGGATTTCAGTGTAACATGTACACTAATATGGTATTTCAGTAATATTTACGGGTTTATGGCATTTAGTAAATTTTGAGATCCCGAACTAAGGAGTGAACAATGCATATTCTTCGACTTTCACGCATTGCTGGGCGTGGGAAGGAACAGTGTAGATTCTTCATGTGTCGGGCAAAATTTGGAAAATTCGAATTCCTCTAAAGGCAGCATGTGACGCTACAAGTTGCATGGAAGCAAGGGAAATTCGGAAATTCTGAATTCCAAGGGGAGTGACACATGGATTTTTTGCTACAGGGGCCGCAGGGAATCTGTCATATTCAAAGCTAATTTGGAAATTCTGAATTGTATAGGGATGCGACATGTGGATTTTTTTTCCAGTACAAATTCACATGCATACAGAACACACTTCATCTAAGAAATGAGAAAATGATGCGTATATGAGTGCAACAAATAGCGAAAGAAAAGGGTGAGAGGAAAGGAAGAAAAGGAAAGATTGTGTGTGCTGTGTTGAGTGTATTCAATTTATTTGTGTGCATTTTGAAAGGAACAAAAGAAACGAAAAGAGTATGTACTGTGTTGTATGTAGAAATGGCTCATGATATAACAATGGATCCACATCAACATATTTAAGAGGAAATTCTTGCTCATAATGTAAGTTATTTTTTTTTATAAATTTAATTTGTTAATATGTGATAATATTTATTTTTTCAAAAGTTTACTAATATTATTGTGTAAAATAGTTTGTTGTAGGAAACAATAATATATTTGAATATTTTTTGGGTGTAATATTTGGTTAATTAGTTTACTATTATTAAATAATACCCCTATAATTTAATTAAAAATTTTAATTATATATACTCTTTTTTAGCTTCTAACATGCATGTATGTATTGTTATTAGTGGTTGTATATGATACTTACACTGGCATGAATATGACCTATTGGCTGTCGTGATGGTGTAGTTGAAATGCACTTGCTAATTGTTCAAATTAAATCATCAGTGGTGTTAATGAGGCACTTTTCAACTATATTAGAACATATGAAAATTAGTTGTGGATATTTCAGAATTTCAGTTGTATTATAATTGATAAATTTATTTATAAAAATATAAAAAGTTACATGTTAATACTAATTATTTTAATATAAATTCAGTTTAAAAAACTATATTTATTACTATTTATTTATCATATAAACCACATTAAATAGAAAGGTTAATTATATATGGTAATTTGGAATTTGTTTGGACTTTTCTTTGTTGGTTTTTTTGTGAAGTCATGGATCAATGTTTTTAAAATAATTTTGATATAGTAGAAAAAATATTTTTAAAAAAATATATAGTAATAATTTTGTAAAAAACAATTTACTACGAATATTAGTTTTTAAATTCAAAATATCTACTGAATTTTATTATTTGAGGACTTGATTTATTCACTTATATAGTAGTTAGTATTTAAATATTAGCATAGTGGATATTAGTTAGTATGATTTTGTATATTTTATATACTAATTACTTAAATTACTTTTTATGAAATAGTAAGTAGCTATAGCGATAATATTAGATTGTAAATTCAAAATATATCAACTAAATTGGTTAATTAAATTTAGTCTTTAGATATTAGTTCATAAACTACACACTAATTAGTTGAAAATATTAGTTCATAAAATTATTTGAGCTTTACATTTAGTTTACTATAAGTAGTGGATATTTGTTAGTAAAAAATATTGTAAGCGGACTTATGTTATGTATCGCATTTTTTAAAACTAATTTTCATATACTAGGAAAAAAAATAGGAAAATATATAGTAATTAATTTGCAAAAACAACTTAGCACCTATAGCAATAATATTAATTTCTAAATTCAAAATAGACAACTAAATTGGTTAATTCAATTTAGTTTTTACATATTAGTTCATAAACTATGCACTAACTAGTTGAGAATATTAGTTCTTAAAATTAATTGAGGTTTTTATCTGTAATAGGCAACAAGAATATTGCAGGTCCGTCATTTGAATCTAGAGACACCAAGATTTGAGATTCATGGAATCTTACAGCAAGCTAGTTTATATCATATTGCACAGATCAGCCACATGACTATAAACAATAGTTTGATAAGTGCATTGGTTGAACGGTGAAAACCAGAGACCTACACTTTTCATTTTGCTTGTGGAGAATGCACGGTGACATTAGAAGATGTCACCATTCAGCACGGTCTCCATGTGGATGGTATTACCGTGACTGGAGTCACTACTCCAAGTACTGCAATACTCTTGCAGCAATGTGAGTATTTTCTTGGTGCTCGGCCTAAAGAAGGCAATTTAGATAAGAGCTTTATTAACTTACAATGGTTAATGAAGCACTACAGATTGCTTGAGGTTAATGCTGATGTCGTTGTACAGTGGATTGCCCGCACTTATATACTATCCTTGTTAGGCTACGTTATAATGCCTGACAAGAGTGATTCACTGGTCCATGGAACGTACCTGCAATTGCTTGAGCATATGGACCAGTTTGGATCATATAGTTAGGGTTTAGCATGTCTTGCCGTACTTTACCAGGCATTAGATCGTGCTTCATGTATAACAACACACAATATCTTTGGTAGCCTGGTACTTCTACAAGTATGGACATACCTTAGGCTCCCATTTTTGGCACCTATGCCAACTCGACGTTTTGCTTTTCCCATTGCTTCCAGGTAAAAATTGTTTGCATAACAAATTTTTAGTTTGATATCATGAAAATTATATCTAATTCATATAATATCTTACAGATGGAGTAATGCACGGTATCGAAGGCAAAATAACTTGAAAGATCTTGCTAATTTAAGGATGCTTATAGATCGGATGGGACCTAATGGGGTAATTTTGAAAATATATTATACGAGTTCTAGTAATATTGAAGCTAATTAAGCATGCATATCTCATATTTTTTTTATTCGTGCAGTTTGTACGGCAACCATACAATGAGCTTATAATTAATGGCCTTATTCCAGAGAACATGCGGGTCGAGTGGCCGATTTGGACGACGGTGTCACCACTGATTTGCTTTGAAGTGATTGAATGGCACCCAGCTGATCACGTAATGTGTCAATTCGGATTTTTTCAACATGTTCCTGTCGAGCCCCATAGTCTACAAGGTTCCCATAATACAGACTTATGAGGAAAAGGATGGACTGACTAGAGATCGAGGCATATTGAGTGGGTTACATTGTGGGATCAACGACATAAGCGCATCCTACAAGGACAACCAACTGCAGACTACCAACCTTCTAACGAGTACTGGTCCTGGTATTTACAGCATGCTGCTCCTCTACAGTTGTCCGCTCATATGGATCAACCACCCCCTCGACAGCTGGAAGGCCACATTAGGCAGCCACCTCCCTCACCACAACCAAATGAGGATTTCTATTGGGATCCACAAGAGCAATAGTGTTGTTGGACTCAGCACCTTACCCAAATGTATTCAGATCCACAAACACAGCAGCCCTCACACCTGCAGCATTCGAATTGCATGGAACCATTGCAAATGTCCTTAGGTGCAAGGGACATTCGTCCTAGTCGAAGGAGCAGTCGAAGTCGAGGCAGAAGGTTTGTTGATAGTAGTAGTGGCATCTAGATACAAAGCAGAGTTAGGGGAAATTTTGGAGTTGCATTCACCGACAACGTTACGGGAGATGTTGCTGAATCTTCCCAATGACGTGATTTGGACTTATGATTGTCACTTTTTGGATGAAACAACATGTATCGACCACAGATGGTAATGCTAGAGCAACATCCACATATTGTTAGACAAGAGCATCAACCACATATGGCCCCACCAGAGTACCAACTTGAGATGACGACACCAGATGTTTTGAATATGTCTCAATCAGTATTTTCTCCCAATGATTAGTGGATGGCATCCTTATTGTAGTGGGCGATGACAGAAGACGCTCCTACATCTAGCTAAGTCGCAGGGGATGAAGGTGCGAGGGATCAGGGTGTTAGAGATGATGGTATTATTGATGAAGGTGTAGTGAATTAGGATCAGGGTGCAGTGAATTAGGATCAGGGTGCTGGAGATGAGGTTGTGGTGGGTGAGGGTGGCAGACGAGGAAGATGAAGGTAGCGCATGGCTGGATTTTTATGATTTTTACCTTTTTAATGTATTATTTTTTAATTTCTTTTTATTCTTATGCAAATATTGTATGTATTTTTTTTTAATTTATTGTAATTTTGATGCGAATATTATATGTATTACCTTTTAATTTCTTTTACTTTTTATGCTACTATTCTACGTATTACTTTTTTATTTTTTTTAATTTTCATGCAAATATTGTATGTAAAAAATTGTATATTTGTTTACTTTAATCTACACAAGCTTCAAAGTCATAATTATCATTCTTTATTGTTTTTAAATTAAGTAATACTTTGCAATATTGTTGATACGAAAGAATTGTAACAATTTAAAATATGTCGAATTTCTTTAAATTAGCTAGGCAAAGATTTTAATTTACCTAAACCTTAATTTACTTAAACCGCCCAAATAGCATTTAAAATGTCACAATTATTTGCATTGCAGCAATCTCATCAAAAAATCAATAATAGTTAGTTTCAAGCTATTAGAAACATAAGTTCGATAACAGGAAAGTACGATAATAATAAATTATAACCAATACAATAGTATAATATGAAATAAGAAGAACAAATTCATTGAAAATCAATTCGAGCTAGACAACGATGCAAATTTAAAATTAAAAACTCGTTCATACTAAAAAAAACACGATTAGAACAATTTATTAAAAAAATCGCAAAGACAATTAACTAGTACACATACTACGAACTTGACCCAGGAAGGTTTGGATATCGGCTGCGACTATGTCCTTGGCCTCGACAAATATTGGAGCATCATGATCCCCGCATCCCGCGCATATCCATTTCATTCAGAAAATGGTTTGATTTGGACAGACCTTTTACTGTTCGCTTCAAGGAAGGATCAGGATAAAGCTTTGGCCCTATATACTGGCGCCATGTACTCTCATTTCCAACGACCCCAAACTCCTTCTTATGTACTTTACAGACCTCGTCAATCCTATAGACATCGTCCACATAAACTCACTAGTCAACATTCTGGCTGGAGCAACAAGTAATCACGTGACGACATAGATATTGATTTGTCTGAATATCCCCACAATCACAGTATCTCTGCTTCAGATCAACTCTATATTCATCCCTACTAGATATTTCTTGAACATGAAAAGTCTCATTTCGTCCATCAAATTGACTAACACAGGTATTTCCAGATGCTTGCTCGTTTGCCTGAAGTCGTGTTGTCACAGCCTCTGAGAAAGTGTGTTCGGCATTTTTCTGCGCATGTGCCTCCCTACTTTTCCAGCGAATAACTCGCCCAATCGAAAATAAGTTGCTTTAACCAATGCAGTGATGAGAAGATTGCGAGCCCCTTTTAACACAGAATTCATGCACTCAACTAAGTTTGTGGTCATGTTACCCCACCGATGCCTACCGTCGAATAGTTGAACCCATTTTTCTCTTGGGATTTGATCAAGCCAATCTGTGTATATTTGACCACGTTCGCGCATTCGCTCATAATGACAATTAAATTCACACTTAGTTCTTGAATACCCTGCATAACAAGTAGAATATGGTTTACATACTATTTTCTCAAAATTGCACAACTCTAAAAATTAAATAAATAAATTACCCATGCTGACAACAAGTTTGTGCAAGTAGGGTGCCTTGAATCTTTGCAGGAAATTAGCAACAATATGCCTAATGCAATACATGTGGAAAGCCTTTGGCGGTTCCCACTGACCATTGTTTCACCTTATTGCTGCATTAATGGACTTGTGGCAATCAGAAACAATGCCAACTCCATCCCTGGTCACGACATATATGCGCAAATTGTCCAAGAAAAAATGCCATCCATCTACAGTCTAACCCTTAACAATTGCAAAAGCAACTGCTAATATATTCTGATTACCATCCTGTGTAATTGCAACCAATAGAGCTCCTTTGTATTCTCCATACAAATGTGTCTTATCAACCTGCACAACTGGTTTGCAATGTCTAAATGCTCTGATGTAGAGACCGAAGGTCGAAAACACTTGATGTAATAGTCGAGCATCCAGAACTAGGACATCACCGTGATAAGCCTTTGCAGCATCTAATTGAACAACTGACCCTCGAACAGCATCACACATTACTGCACACCATCGCAGTAAAGCTTCATAAGATGCTTCCCAACCACCATAAACTTTTCTGTTGCCTTTTGCTTTGCCATTCGACTTTTCAGTATGAAATTGTGTATCCGAACCGAGGCTGAACCTCTGCAATTACAGCTTTTACCTTAAAGGATGGGTTAGATCCTACTAGAGGCTCTATACATTCATCAATTGTATCTGAACTCAACTTTGTATGGTCTTGGGAAATCCTCACCCCAATGCAAGTATGTGGGCCATTGTACTTCTTGATTTCCCAATAGTACTTATTCCCCTTAAAACTGGCCCTAACAAGCCATCCGTAGTCTATGCCATATTGGACACATTTACAATAAAATGTCATTGGTTTTGACTTATACACCCTATAATCAACTCCTTTAGATATACTGTATGTAACGTCCGAAAGAAATTTTTTTTTTTTTTGTTGATAACCGAGTTGTTCGGTTTTTTATCGAATAAGTGGGATTAATCAAAATTCGATTAAGTATTTACTTAAAGTTAATTAAATGTGATTTAGGAGTGATTAGACTTGATGGGATAAGAATAAGAACATAGGAAGCCTCACAGAAATTTTTCTAAAATCGGTTTACCAATTTAAGAGAAATCAGTAAGATTTCGATATTTTAAACTGTCGAAACCGGACCAATAAAAGAATCATTATGAGAACCCTAGAATGAATGGCTAGGATTCAACCACAACACTCCCATAGGTGGCACCATTTTCAGCCAAGAAGCAGCCACAAAAAGCAAGTTGAATAACTTACTCAAATTCACCAATCATACAACTCCTTGCTCCACAAGTTTGTGTGCAATCCTTTCCTTGCCCTTGTGAAGTTTGGCCAAGATAAGGGGCTGACTTCCCTTCATTTCTCTTCCATTCATACTCATACTCCTCTCTACTCCATCTTTAACCTCTCTTCAGGTCTCATCAAAAGTAGCTTCCATCTAAGGCACCAAATCAACTCAATCTCAACTATACAAGATAGGAATCCAACCTCTCTTCTTGTTTTTATTGAATTGGGCTGTGTGGGGATCTTGTTATCGTCATGATATTCATGTGATTTGAAGTGATGATGATGAATTATAATTGATTATGTATGTATGTTGTGATTGGAATTAAAGTTGGTATGAAAGAACTTGAAGAAAAGAGAAAACTCAAGAGGCTGTTAGGGTTCTTCCTTGGTGGTCTGTACGGCAGAGTATACGGCTCCTCCTACGGCCATTTAAAGTTGATGAACCTATTTTTATATGAAACTAGACATTCAGGGCTTTCCATACATATATAATATAAGGCCATTGGATTAGTATAGAGGTAGTTATGAATTTTTGAAGTTTGACCAAGAAATAAGGACCTTCATCCGGGCAGTATGAGTTGAGAAGGGTGCAACTCACCCTACACAATGAATTTATCTTAAGTTCAACCCAAGCTACAACAAGGTAGTCCAATAAGGCCAAGTTTCAGGGCTTATACCTTGAATTATACTTATTCAAATGATATGCAACTTGTTTCATTTGAAAGCTTGCTCTGTTAGCTTTACATTGATATAAATTTTGTATGATTTCACCCAGATTTCCATTTTTGATGAATTTTCTCTTATAAGAGTGTAATTTTGGCAAACATAGAGCTAGATCGAATATATTTAAGGTTGAACTCAGAACGAGTATACTTAAGGGTGAACTCGAAACTTAGCAAACATAGAGTTAGATCGGGTATACTTAACGGTGAACTCGGAACTTAGCAAACATAGAGCACTCAGAACTTAGCAAACATAGAGCTAGATCGGATATACTTAAGGGTGAACTCAGAACTTAGCAAACATAAAGCTAGATTGGGTATACTCAATGTTGAACTCAGAAATTAGTGAATAGTAAATTAGATCAGGTATAGTTAATGTCAGAACTCGGAATTTAGGAAACACCCTCATAAAAGTCTTGGAAGACCAAAAGTAGACTAAGGCCGGAGATCAGGATCAATCCAGAATCAATCTAGGAGATCAAACATAACTCCGAAAGTCGGAAATGATATAATCTCGGAGATCGAACATAACCCAGGAAGTCACAACTTAGGTAATCTCGAAACTTGGGCACAATTCAAACTTGGAAGTTGAACTCAGGAATAGAAGTTAAAAGCTTGCAAGATAAATTAAGACTTAAGGTTTTAAAGCTTGCACCTATTGATATTGTTATATTCTTGCTATGACTATAATGTTATATATTGAGTTTGCTATTTGATTAAAGTTTCTTGATTTCCTGGCACTATTCATAGGAAAGCGGACATGATCCGTTACACTGCCAAAATTTCGGCAGAGATTTCAATTAATATGAATTTACAAGTTATGCATGCATTGGTCAAAGCATGAGGCAAGTAATGCTACCCTTATAAGAATGAGGAAGGATTTCCATGTGACTTGGGTCAGCCCCTGAATAAAGTTACGGGGAATAGATCAGTGGGGAAGTCAGGAAAAGTAAACCTGGCAACCCTGTATAGAAACAAGCTCGATCCTAAAAAGCAGACTATTACCTAGGAGTCTTATGGCCAATATACTCCTAGGGGACCAAATATGGAAAAATATGAGTTAAAGTCAAGTGCATTATCATTTTTGCATATCCACAGTTTCTGTTACCAGGTTTTGAGTTAATTGCACTATTACCTGCTATATATGTACTTTGGTTTACTTTATAGCTACCACTTAATTATGTCAAAATATATGTTTTGTTGCTTGTTTTTTCTGTTTTATTTTCCTTTATCTCCTTAAGTAAAACCAAGCTGTGTTTCGGGCTATGATTTATATAATTAATTGAGTAAAACATCATGTTGATGTAACGTTTTCTTTTAATTAAAATTCGAAACACCTGAGAATGGCGGCGATGACAGATATATATATACTTAGGATTCCTACTGACAAATCTTTATTTCTCACCCTACTATACATTTTCGCATCATTCTCAGAGCATGGAGAATGCGGCAACCGGCGTCCTGTTTATTAAGTTTCCTGAGCTCCACATCCATCTTGATTCGTTCATAGACTCTGTATACATATCCGGTAGATGTCAGTTTTGCCTTTATTTTTTCTTCTTCGAGAGATTTTGCAGTACCACTCATGCATCCGCTTTTTAACCCTGTTGTCCCTTACATTGCCATCCCTATCCACATGGCTGATCCCTTTCCACCTCCACATACTGCGGCAGCAGCAATAGCTCCCATGGCACTGCCAGCTTCACCACCGCAGCAGATACCCTTGGTCTCGATGTCTGAGGAGGATCCATCTGAGGCTGAGAGTTCATCTTCCTCGTCCTCTGCTCCGAGCGTGGATTACACTCCTACGGATGCTGGCATGGTGAATGGATTCCTTTCTTTGGAATCCATCTAGTTGGAGTACTCGCCATAGTAGCAGTAGGTGTACAGGATGACCCTCTTTTGGCAGTTTGGGTCATGAGCATATGGGTAGGAGTCAGTAGTTGTACATGAAATGTCTTGTGGGGACCAGTTAGAAGGGGGTTGTTCATACAAATAGGCCGATTTATTTTGTGTCAGTGGTCTCATTTTTTTACTACCCTGTACTATCCTACATATCTTTTGACAACTTTGAAATCAAATGTATATATATATATATATATATGATGCAATTTTAGTTTCATATTTTTATTTGTGTTACTTTACTTCTGGTACAAGGACTGTTTAGTGTTTTTTTTTGTTGCCAAACAAAAATTGATTGAAGTAATAGTTAACTCTTAGTACATCACACGTAATAACTTATCAGGTAATATATTATAACTTAAGCAGAGTATTTTGTCTGGTAAGGTGTTACACTGTAGCTTTTAATTGCTCGTATAACGGCGTCTCTATCATTGAATTGCATTCCAACATACAGTTCACCATTTGCAGTAGGAGCACCTACAAAAGTACCAACAAAAAATAAATTAAATTTACAAATTAAATTCACATTAGCAATAATAAGTCTTTACTTTTAAAAACTAATATTTTCACTAATTAGCATATACTCTTTGATCTAATTTGTAAAGCTAAATAAAATTTACCCAATTTATATGATATTTTGAATTTTAAAAAATTATGATAAAAAGCACAACTAATTATCATAATAAACATATAATAGGACTCCTTCCATACTCTAACATCTTAATCTAAACAATAAATACTATTAATGTAAGTCTTAATTTCAAAATGTCACTACTAAATTATTTAATGAAATTTTTTAATTTAACGATAATAAAATTAATTTTAAAAACTAATATTTTATAACTAATCCATATATTTTATGAACTTATATCTAAACACCAAAGGTTAATATAGCTACTAATTATTTCATAAAAAAATAATTTAACTAATTAGTGTATAAAATATCTAAAATCCTACTAACTAATATCTACTAGGCCAATATTTAAAGATGAACTAACATATGTTTGAGACTTTAGTTATGTGTTACATACCCATATTTTCATACTCTGGAAATTCTAGTGGATGCATTGCTTGAAGATCTAAAGCACACATGAAAGATGGCTTTCCAAATGAATGTTGACTAGCCACTTGCTCGTCATCTGCGCCATCCTCCACATCATCAAGTACACCTTCCCCACTGCTTCCATATTCGTCTTCGAACTCCTCTTCATCACTTTCGCTAATGCGATCTTCCCACTATACGTCTCTCTCAGGAAATGTGTTGAGCCCAGGCTCTATAGCAGTAGCAACTTCTCTGAAATCAACATACAGTTCTATGCAAGCAATGTTTTCCTGATGATGCTGATGTGTGCTAAACATTTGTTGCATGCTGTTGTCGTCAATTATTGGAATATCTTAATATTGTCTAAACCCGCTAAAAATAGAAATTGGACATCTGTATCTTACATTTTCCACTGTCATCGAAGTGTCTATATCTATGCATTGATAGAGTCCATTCTTTAATTTCACAAACGATATCGTATATGGAGTAGAAAAATAAGCTAATCTCTCATATACAAATGTCACACCCTCATTTATACGTAGAATATCACTATTAAAATATACAATAATATTTGCACTCCTTTCCATTTTCTCTCTCTTTTTTACTCTTTTTTTTTTTTAAACAAACACTTCTTTTGTTTTTTGACACACAAACCCATTCCAATTTTGGAACCAACTCTCGACGATTTGAAGAGAAAAGGAGGCAGCTTAGACAGTAGAAATGTGATGAATTTGGAAATTGCATTTTTAATTTTTAATTATTTTTTTGAATTTTTTGTTTAGCTCACAGGTTGGAAAAGTTCACAGGGTGGAAAACTGTAGTGAAATTGGAGTTCCTGATTTCACCGTGCTGAAAAATATTTTTTTATAGAATTAGGAGAATTTTAATTGTACTAAATTTGGAATTTTCGAATTCTACAAAAAAATATTTTTTTGCAAAGTAAAATCCGAATTTCTGATTTCCTTTGAAATCCCATATTTCAGTAAAATCTCCCCAAATCCCATAATTAAGTACTTTTAAATATCAAATACCATATAAAAAAAAGACCCACAAAAAGAAACACTTAAATCACATAAATACCAAAAGATTATAAAGTACCATGTGTAGGTGGTGGGTCACTGCTATTGTTCGTGGTGACTTATTGCAGCTATAGCTAGTAGCAATGACAGTGAATTGTGATTTTTTTTAAAGGACCTAACAAAATAAAAATGTCCCTTTTTTTTCAAATAGAGATTCGGAATATAGAGAGAACCCAGAAGTAAGTACCTATAGTCGGCAATACGAGACGCGAGACGGTGGATGCGTGTGGCTGTGTGCGCCACTGAGGAGAAAGAAAGGGTTGACGGATGATATGAGTCATTTTGAAAAATTACATTATTCAAATTAAAATTATTTATACTAGAATTTTAATATTTTTTAATTAATTGACTTGATTATTTTTTCAATCGCATAATTGTTTCTTTATTTTTTATTGAGAGAGTTATCAAAAGATGGATAGGTCAGTAATAAAAAAATATGGATTGTATAATAGATCATTTCAATTTGAGAGTATCCTAGAAATAAATGATTTAGACACCAAAAAATTAGTAACAAAGAGAATATTTCTTATAATTATGTAGATAAATTTATTAGAGTAAGCGTGCATTTTGATATGAAATAGGTGTATGTGCCATCAACTTAATTTCTTAAAATTTTTTTATGTCAAATAAGTTATTAGAAATTTAATTATGATATCACATTAACCCCTGAAATATAATATAAACTTATTAATGATTGTTTATTTTAAATGATGTTCTTTATTGTTCTATCTTGATGCTAACCTATGATCCGACTATGAAATGCATGAGATTATGTATATTAAAATCTTAAAAGTATGTAAATAGAAAAATAAATAAACAAAAAATCGTATTTATGTGTTTGAATTTCAAAATGAAGTTTATTTACAATTTAAGGTTCCAACACATTTCAAATTAGAGGATATCTTGAAATGACAACATGCAATTAGGGAGAATGTTATAATGAACTGAGTTAAACTTAGTTCTTGATATACCAAATAAAGTAAATGGTGGGAAAGAGGCGGTGTATTCATAGACCAAACTTTATGTAGTGCATTGCAGAATTTTACAATTTAGCTAAATTTTAAAAAAATTGGTTAAATGCATTAATTGAAAATTTTTGGATATTACACAAATAAAATTGGGTTATTTATGAAATATAAAGGATATCATGTAGATAAAATCTGATCAATTTAGGAGTTATTAAATTTTATTTATGCGATATTATAAATAAATAGAATTTTTTTGGATATTATATAGAAAAATTTGGTCACTTCTAAAATGTACTTAACCACATTTTTTAAATTTGGTTAGATTAGAAAAATACAACAGTGCATTATATATAATTCGGCACGTGAATACACCCCACTATCCGACCTTTAAATTACTTAGTGCATCATGCACCAAGTTTAACTTGGTTCATTAAAGACATTGCTTGCAATTAGTCATTTTCTAATCAACATACAACATGAAACATGGTGGTGTTTGCTACGCACCTTGTTATGTTCGGTGCATCGTGCACTGTGTAGGAATATGGGCTGTTGGAGGTTTTGATTGATTGAAATCGATAACCGAAGGAAGGTTTAATTTATTATATTGTGGGGTTTTTTTTCTTCTTTTTTTTGTAATTGGGCTTGAAGGAAACTTATCCCTGCTTTAAGAAAAGCTTCTCCACACCGTAGGTTGCCGTCCCAGTGAAAGCCCCATTTTTGTTGACGACAATGGTGAGAGCTTAAGGTTTGTTGATGACACTATGTAACGTTTGAAAAATTTTTATCGTTAACAATGGAGTTGTTCGGTTTTATCGAATAAGTGAGTTTAATCAAACTTGATTAAACATTTACTTAAAGCTAATTAAGTGTGATTTAAAAGGATTAGGCTTGATGGAATTAGATTAGGAGCATAGAAAATCCCACCGAAAATTTTCAAGCTAGTTTACCGATTTAAGGGAAATCGGTAGGATTTCGGTATTTCAAACTGTCGGAACCGGACCAATAGAAATTTTTCTGTGAGTGCCCTAGAATCAACGGCTAAGATTTAGCCAAATAGCTTCCTCAAGTGGTGCCTTGGCAGCCCTTGATGATGGGAAGCTAAACTAGAATTGAGAGTAAGGTCGAATCCACTAATCATCATCCACCTTGCCTAAAAAATCTTTGCTTTTTCTTTCCTTCCCTCATCCAAAATTTCGGCCACGCCCTTGCTAAAGCTTTCTCCATTTCTCTTTTGCTCACTCTCATCTCCACTCCATTTCCATCTCTTCTTCAAGTTTCATCACAAGTTACTACCATTAAAGGCACAAAATCAACACAAATTGCATTAGACAAGGTAGGAAATCCTACTTCTCTTCTTGTTTTCTCTAATTTGGGGCTACATGGTGAGCATGCATAATCTGAAATATTGATGTTTTGTAGAGTGATGATGATGTTTTATGACTAGTTTTTCATGTATGTTGTGATTAAAATTGGAATTAAGAGCAAATAGCTTAAAGGAGGAAGACAAATCTAGAAGCTGTTAGGCTTTTTCCTCGGTGGTCCGTACGGCGGAGTGCATGGCTCTGCCTACCGCCATTTCAATTGGATGAAATTATTTTTATATGAAACTAGACATCTAGGGCTTTCCATACATATAAAATATAAGGCCATTTGATTAGTATAGAATTAGTTATGAATTTTTGAAGTTTAACCTAGAAATCTGAATTATTATCCGGGCAGTATGAGTTAAGAAGGGTATAACTCACCCTACATAACTCCAAATTGAGTGATTCTAAAGTTGTTTGAAAGATAACATGTAAGGGAACACCCCATAAAAATTTTAGAACCAGATTCATTACCATTTGTTCCCAGCACACCAATGAATTTGACTTAAGTTTAAACTAGGCTTTGATACCAAAAATATAACACCTTACCAGACAAAGTATTATGCTTAAGTTATAATAAATTATCTGATAAGTGATTACGTGTAGTATTGGTTAAATTCTATTTTCTATATTAGTATTAGTTACTCGCATAAAAATGCTCAATCGCGTAACAAAATTTTCTGCGTGACAGCGGGATACATGTTAGTTAATCAGTATACTGTAAATAATGTAACATTACTAAAAATACAATAAAGACAGAACTACTGCAAAAGACATCATAAATATATACATAGATATCTGATTTTAAAATTTGTCAAAATGATACAGGGTAACAAAATAAGGCCGCTAATACAAAACAAAACGGCCAGTTTCTGTGAACAGCATGCCAAGTGGTCCCCATGGGACATTTCGTGTACATCTCCTAACATCTACCCATCCATCTATGACCCAGATTGCCAAAAGAGAGTCATTCTGTATATTTAATACTATTGCAACATGCATGCTATCTAAACAGAATCTAAAGAAAGGAACTCGTTCGCCATGGCAGCGTTTGCTGGAGGGTGACCCACACTAGGAGCAGAGGACGATGAAGAAAAACTTGCCGCCTCGGACAGATCCTCCTCCGAGATCGAGGCTGACGACATCGGCTGCGGTGGTGAAGCAAGAAGGGCCATGGGAACTGGAGCTGCTGGTGCTGGTGGTGGTGGTGGAAATGGATGGACCATGTGGAGAGATATGGCAATGTAAGGGACAGTAGGATCAAAGAGAGGGTGCATAAGCATGACGGCGAAATCCCTCTGGAAAAAGAAGTAGAGGCGAAACTGACATCGGCCGGAGATATATACAGAATCCAAAAATGGGTCAAGATGTATATGTAGCTCAGGGAACTCAATGAATAGCACCCCGATCACTGCGTGCTCCATGGTTTGAGAATGACGCGGAACATATAATAGGGTGAGAAATAATATTTCTCAATAGGAATTTCTAGCTTCTATACATCTGTCATCGCTGTCATTCCCAGTTGTTTCGGTCGTCCAATATTTTTCAAATAGTACGGTAAAACGATAATATTCAACTTAAATGCTTGTTTGTAAAGCATACACCGAAACAAATTCAATTTTAGTTAACAGATACACTAACGTACTCAAAGCAGTAATCATGGTGGAATAATAGCATGTTAAGAATAATAAAGAGGGATCTAGTACAAGCAATAAAGAAGCATTACACTATACATATGCAGTGCAATGAGAAAATGCATCTTATTCTTGGAGGCTTTCGCCCATTAGAACTTATTTCCATCCTTAGTCCCCTAGGAGTCATTGGCCATATACTCCTAGGTAATAGTCCGCTTTTCAGGGCTGAACTCGTTCCTATACAGGATGGAAATAAGTTCTAATAGGCGAAAGCCTCCAAGAATAAGATGCATTTTCTAATTACACATGCATATGTATAGTGTAATGCTTCTTTATTGATTGTTCTAGATCCCTGTTTATTATTCTTAACATGCTATTGTTCCACCATGATTACTGTTTGAGTACGTTAATGTATCTGTTAACTAAAATTGAATTTGTTTCGGTGTATACTTTACAAACAAGTATTTAAGTTGAATATTATCGTTTTACCGTACTATTTGAAAAATATTGCACGATTGAAACAATTGGGAATGACAGCGATGACAGATGTATAGAAGCTAGGAATTCCTACTGAGAAATATTTATTTCTCACCTTATTGTATTTTCCGTGTCATTCTTAGACCATGGAGCACGCAACGACCGGAGTGCTATTCATTGAGTTCCCTGAGCTACATATACACCTTGACCCGTTCTTGGATTCTGTATATATCTCCTACGATGTCGGGCTTCCGCTCTACTTCTTTTTCTAGAGGGATTTCGCCGTCCCGCTCATGCACCCTTTCTTTGATCCTGCTGTCCCCTACATTGCCATATCCTTCTACATGGCCCATCCATTTCCACCACCACTAGCAACAGCACCAGTAGCACCAGTAGCTCCAGCTCCCATGGCCCCTCCTGCTTCACCACCACAGTTGATATCGTCGGCCTCGATCTCGGAGGAGGATCCGTCCGAGGCAGCAAGTTCTTCTTCATCGTCCTTTGCTCCTAGTGTGGGTCACCCTCCAGCAGACGCCGCCATGGTGAACGGGTTCCTTTCTTCATATTCTGTTTAGATAGCGTGCATGCTGCAGTAGTATTAGATGTAAGAATGACCCTCTTTTGGCAGTCTGGGTCATGGGTGGATGGGTAGATGTTAGGAGATGTACATGAAATGTCCCATGGGGACTACTTGGGGTGCTATTCATAGAAACTAGCCGTTTTGTTTTGTATTAGCGGCCTCATTTTGTTACCCTGTATCATTTTGACAAACTTTAAAATCAAATGTCTATGTATATATTTATGATGCCTTTTGCAGTAGTTCTGTCTTTATTGTATTTTTAGTAATGTTACATTATTTACAGTATACTGATTAACTAACATTTATCCCGCTACCATGCCGAAAATTTTGTTACGCGATTGAGCATTTTTATGCGAGTAACTAATACTAATACAGAAAATAGAACTTAACTAGTACTACATATAATCACTTATCAGATAATTTATTATGACTTAAGTATAGTACTTTATCTGGTAATGTGTTACACACTAGATCTGACGTCGTAGAGAAACCGTGCCATTTGCTTACATTCGCTGTCCTGTGTTCTACATCTTCACCTATAATTGTTGATTCTGACGCATTCGTAGCGACAGAGTTGGTTGTGTTTGTTTGTATTTGGTAGTACCCTTGGTGGAAGAGAAGGGATAGACCCTATCCCACCATCATGGGCAAAATCCCTTTTTTCATTGTTGACAATAGTTGTCAAAGATAGAGAGGAAAGAAGTGCGTGTGGTTTGTGGTCAAGGTGGTTGGAGGACATCGAGAAGCAGTGGCTCCTTTGTTGATTTGTGAGATTGAGTATTGTTCCAATAGTTTGCAACCAGCATTTGAAGGTATGGTGGTCAAGCAGTAACATGTTGGGGATGCGCTATGTTGGTCGCAAGCAATGAAGGCACCTAATTTTTACTTGTAATTTGTTGATTGATGGTGGTTGTTACATGTAATTTGTTTGTATTATGGTAATGTCCCTGATTTTTAGTTGAAGATTGATATCGTATGGTCATGATATGTAGGAAAATGTAATTATAAAAGAAGTCCACTACAAAACCAAAAGCAGTATAAGTTGAGATGGATTGTAAGTAATTTGCTTCCCATGGTTTATTTTCAGACAAAGGATTGAAGTATATTGGATCCTATGCTTTATTTTCAAACATGGTTTTTGTTAGTTGTATTGATTGATTGATGGATAACAGCTATTGAGCCTGATTTTCAAGTTTTTGTTTTGGTGAACAAGGCTGTTATGTGTGTTGTAACATTCCCAATTTTTGTCTAAGCTAATTAGCTCAGTAATCCTGGCTAATTAGAGAGGTTAACGATTAACTGAGAATTAATCGGCTAATCTCGATGGGCAAGAGCTTAGCAAATTGAGTCAAGACAATAATCGAATCATAACGCACTAAATGGTTTAATTAAAACCTAATTATTCGAACCTCATTAATTCGTAAATTAGAAATAAAATTAAAGTAATCCAATCTTATTAATTAAGTACAAGACAATTGTTCTACCTTAATCGATTGAGATAGATTAATTCTTACACCCTAATTACATAATTTATAAGGTCAATTCTTTTAGAGGAAAAACATCTTAAACGTGTAATTAACCGAAATCGGTTAAAGAGCAATTTAACTAATCAAGTTGAATCCACAACTTAGGTAATTCCAATAGCTTTGAAGATTTAAAAATTTCTCCTAATTGATGCACCAAATAGTTGTAATTTTGCTCTTTTCTTGGCAAATGTCTTTGGTTGTGCATTTTGTTTTATGTTGAATCCAACTTTTTAGAACTCAAAATATTGATTTTTACCAAGATCTCAAAGTTTAAAGATGGTTTGGAAATGTAAAATGGTCACTTGAAGAAAAGACTTGATGCCTTTACAAGAAAACTCATTAAAAACAAAACCGTGGAAACTGGAAAATTCTAGTAGTCTGTATGGCAAGACCAATAAATTCTTCTATATAACTCCAAATGGAACGAATCTAATTTTAGATGAAAATAGACTCATAGAGCTTTTTATACATATAAAATATGTGAGATTTGGCCTTAAAACGAGAGAGATATGAATTTTCAAAGTCTGTTGTTCCCGGATGGGTTTCTGTTCGGGCAGTAGGTGATAAAACGTGCATAACTCAAGTTATACAGAACATTTTTGAGTGGAACCAAGTTTGTTAGAAAGTTAAGACATAGAGGAACATCCCCATAAAACAGTTTTGGCAGATTCCTTGTGAAGAGTTCACAGTAATGTTGAAAAGTCACTGACCCAAGATGAACTTTCAAGTCTGAACATTCATAATAAAATGTGTATAACTCAAGCTACAAAATGAATTTTTGAGTGGGGTTTCTTTTGTTTAAAAATAGACTCAAAGAAGTATAATCATACGAAAATTTGAAGTAAAAGAGTACAAGATGAAATTATGGTGAATTTGTGAAGTTACTACCCCACTATAAAAGTAAAACTAGTTATGGTTAAGTTTTAAAGGTTAATGAGGAATAAGCTTTAAGATATTAAGTCCCTTACATTAAGTATTGGAAAACCTTCATAATTCAACATAAAAAATTTTAAAGAGGATAATAGATAAGATTGGCCCTAGGCCTAATAAAAGAATTTATACAAGAGGCAACCTCAATTAAAAGCTTGCACCAAATTTGCTAAGCTAAGCTCATAAGACTTTGTGTGATATATATGCCTCTATGTATCATTATGATGACAATGATATGATGATGATCATGATGATGATGATATGATATGATGATGATAATATGATATAATGATGATGGTATGAAGATGATATGTTGAGTATATGATGCTTAATGATATGTCATAAAGGAATCACATTTGGGGACGACGATACGTAACGCCCAAATGTGGAAAAGAATTAAAATGATTTTGCATCATAAGCCTTAATAAGAAGATAAAGTAAACTAACGGCATGATCCTTCAAAAGGGAAGGTGACCCAAAGTAAGTTCCCCTCACCTACGACTCACATGAGGCATGGCATGACCCAGCTAGTGTGAGTATAGGGGATAAGGCTTACATGAGGCATGGCATGACCCAGCTAGTGTAAGTACCGAAATTTTATGGTGGCGACGGCCACGGTATGAGCTCATTACCACTTATTTTTAGTGGGTGAAAAGAAAAGGACTTAAGATAAGTCAAGTTAAAAAAAGAAAGGAAAAAGGGACTTCGGTCCAAACCCTTAAAGAGAAAAAGTTAAGAGAAGCTTATAGCACAGTCCTGCATGTCTTATGTGATTATACTTATGCCCATGTATGTTATGATATAAATGATTAGAGAGTATGTTAAAATTGAATCCACTTCGGATATTCATGTTTTCGAAAACCTAAGAACTGAACCTTACGCATGCTCACTATTTTTCATTATAAAACCGAAGTGGCTGGGACGATGACGATGACACCCCCGTGTCGGGTTCGAGTCCTACTGAGAAATCTTATTTCTCACTCTAGTTACTTTTCCGCATCGTCACCAGATTTTGTTGGCATGTCCAATGGAGTGGAGCCTGGAGCCACCACACTACGAGCGGACGTAGGATGAGGGATGTCAGACGATGTTGATTTGGACTTGTAGTTGCCGTATACATATCTTTTTGTGACAAATGATGTCAATTTAAGTTGTATTTAGTATTTGGATCATGGCGCGACCATGAGCCTCCTTTGATGTAATGCTGGTATATATATGTATGTATATAAATATTATGAACCTATATGGATGTAATGATTAGTTATGTAATGCAATATATTTGTGAATTACTATTTATTTATCTTTCTCTTATTTTATGAGATTCGGTTATGTATCTTATACGACACGCTCTTTCTTTATCTGACTTCTCGCTCAAGGCTTTACTTTTCGAAACGCTGCAAAGCGACGACGTATTTCAAAAAAAAAATGTTACCGTATTTTCACATAATTTAATTTCAAGTGAAGTTTAGTTCTCCACGAGCATAAGTAACAACTAATAAAACGCCGTAATACGACTTAAGCGTAATATGGGTTTATTAGGGTGTTACATTATGGTATCAGAGCAGTTCATCCTGTTAAAGCCTGAGGTTGGACTAACTATGCTTCCAAGCATAACTCTACGTGCGCTTTGTTAAGTCGTGCTAAGAATCCTGTCTGTAGGATGGGATGTAGGACTTAGAATGCATGACCGTCATGTGAGATTGCCTTTAGTTGCTGCCATGCTTATGCTTAATATTGGGCCTGATCAACTCGATGTCTTTGTATGGTGTGTTTAGGAACTAATGGCAACTCGCAGACGTACCTCCAACGAGAACAATGACAGCGTGAATCTCGCCGAGTTCATAAGGACTTTCCAGCAGATGGCAAACGCAATGCAAGCTCAAGCTACAGCTGCTGAGCATATGATGGACCAACTGAACCGAAGATCTGAAGAGTCTGTTGGTGGAAATGGAGCTGATGCCGAGTATCAGAAGTTCTCGGAGTTTCGTAAGGCGAGCCCGCCCAGTTTCAAGGGGGCTTTTAACCCTGATGAAGTCGATGAATGGATCAAAGAGATTGAGAAGATCTACTCCGTGCTAGCTTGCTCAGAAACCCAAAAGGTGGCCTTTGCCACTTACATGTTGAAGGCGGATGCCGAGTTCTGGTGGAAAGGAGCGAAAAGCTTGATGGAAAGTGATCAGAGGGAGATCACATGGGATGCATTCAAGGTGGCTTTTTATGAGAAGTACTTCCCGATGTCCGTAAGGAACGCGAAAGAAATGGAGTTCCTGAGGCTCTACCAAGGAGGTATGAGCATTGCCGAATACACAGCGAAGTTTGAGGAGCTGTGTAAGTTTTCCACTCTATATCAGTGGAACCTGGATGAGCATTAGAAATGCATGAAGTATGAGGGAGGATTACGGGTTGACATTCTGGCATCAGTGGCCCCATTGGAGATAAGGAACTATGCGACACTTGTTAATAAGAGCCGTGTAGTAGAAGAATGTAATCGGAAATTGGCGATCCAGAGATCAAAGGCGCATAAGAGGAGATAGGCGTCTCAAGAGCAACACCCAAAGGAGCCCCTGCAAAAGAAGCCCTACTACAGTGAAGGATCCAAGGGCAACCAGCCACAAGAGCCCTCCGCCAACCCTCCAAGACCCGCCGACCAGCCCCCGAAGCCTGCAATGAATCCCACCTGCCCAAAGTGTGAGAAACAATACAAAGGGATTTGCTACGCCAGACAAAATGTTTGCTTCAAATGTGGACAGCCAGGGCATTTTGCAAAGAACTGCATCTAGGGCATGTCTGCCCCCAACCTGTTTACAGGTAATGAATTTTGAGGGCAAAATTCTTTTTAAGTAGGGGAGATTGTAACATCCAATTTTTGTTCAAGCTAATTAGCTCAGTAATCCTGGCTAATTAGAGAGGTTAACGATTAACTAAGAATTAATCGGCTAATCTCGATAGGCAAGAGCTTAGTAAATTGAGTCAAGACAATAATCACATCATAACACACTAAATGGTTTAATTAAAACCTAATTATTCGAACCTCATTAATTCGTAACTTAGAAATATAATTAAGATAATCCAATCTTATTAATTAAGTACAAGACAATTGTTCTACCTTAATCGATTGAGATAGATTAATTCTTACACCCTAATTACATAATTTATAAGGTCAATTCTTTTAGAGGAAAAACATCTTAAACGTGTAATTAATCGAAATCGGTTAAAGAGCAATTTAACTAATCAAGTTGAATCTACAACTTAGGTAATTCCAATGGCTTTGAAGATTTAAAAATTTCTCCTAATTGATGCACCAAATTTCAGCCAAGGACAAGAGCAAAATCCAACCATCCATTTGCCTTCTCATCATGCACCATTAGATCAAGAGTCTAGGTTAATAGTATTCCTTGATCAAGCCAAGAGATGTACCCTCCTCCATCAAGATTGTGACATTTGGAGTGATCATATCCACCCAAGCCAATCCCAAGAGTGGTCATGTTTTTAACCACTTAAAAAACACTAAATAGTCTTTACCCAAGTGCCAAGACTCAAAGAAAACACAACCCACCCTTTTACCCCCAGGTTCCTAGCCCTTTTGCTTGAAAAAGAAGTAAAACTCACCTACTCACTCTTGCTTGTTGGAGAAGCAAAGCAATTAGCCCCCTTATCCCATTTCTTGCGCCAACTAGCCCTCTCACTCTCCTCATTTGCAAGTTTTCATTCTCTCACTAAGCCACAAGCTCTCACCTCTCTCTAAACATCTCTTTGTTCCTCCTAATCTTCTTCTTGTTCTTCTTGTTTTCCTACTCTAACTCATCTCATTTCCACCACTATTCTCACAAGCCCTTCAAGGACCACCCTCTTTGGTTCTTGAAGAAGCAAAACAAACACTCATTTAGGCCCATTTGCTAGCTCAAGAGGAAGGAGGCCATCTCCAATGTAACATCCTAATAAACCCATACTACGCTTAAGTCGTATTACGGCGTTTTATTAGTTGTTACTTATGCTCATGGAAAATTAAACTTCACTTGAAATTAAGTTACGCAGAAAATACGGTAAAAATTTTTTTTTTCTAGAGATACATCGTCACTTTGGAAAGTAAAGCCTTGAGCGAGAAGGTAGATAGAGAAAGAGCGTGTCGCATAAAATAAATATCCAAATATCATAAAACAAGAGGAAGGTAAATAAATAGAAATTTACAAATACATTGCATTAATTAACTAATCATTACATCCATATATATATATATATATAAACATTACATCGAAGAAAGCTCATGGTCGTGCCATGATCCAAATACAAGATACTAAATACAAACTCTAATGATAAGGCTCGTCTCAAAAGGAATATGCGAAGATACAGAACAACGATCGCTATAAGTCCCAAAATAGCTTCGTCTGGCACCCCACGTCATACATCCGCTCACAATGCGGGGAATCCCTGCTCCACTCCACCAGATGCGCCATCGGATTCTGGTGACGATGCGGAAAAGTAACTAGAGTAAGAAATAGGATTTCTCAGTAGGACTCAAACCCGACACGGAGGTGTCATCGTCATCGTCCCAGCCACTTCGGTTTTATTAATGAAAACAGTGAGTATTCATAAGGTTCAGTTCTTAGGTTTTCGAAAACATGAATATCCGAAGTGGATTCAATTTTAACATACTCTCTAATCATTTATATCATAACAGACATGGGCATAAATAGAATCACATAACATATGCATGACTGTGCTATGAGCTTCTCTTATCTTCTTCCCTTTAAGGGCTTGGACCGAAGTCCCTTTCTTTTCTTCACTTGACTTTATCTTGAGTCTTTTTCTTTTCACCCACTAAACATAAGTGGTAATGAGCTCATACCGTGGTCGTCGCCACCATAGAATTTCGGTACTTACACTAGCTGGGTCATGCCATGCCTCATGTAAGCCCTATCCCCTATACTCATACTAGCTGGGTCTTGCCATGCCTCATGTGAGTCGTGGGTGAGGGGAACTTACTTTGGGTCACCTTCCCTTTTGAAGGATCACACCCTTAGTTTACTTTCTCTTCTTATTAAAGCTTATGATGCAAAATCGTTATGATTCTTTTCCACATTTGGGCGTTACGTATCGCCGTCCCCAAATGTGATTCCTTTAATGTATATTATTAAGTATCATATCAACATATCATATTACTATCATCATCATTCATTTTCATATCGTCATCATACCATCATCGTAATCATTATCATCATAATATCATAATCATCATCATCATCATGATCATCATCATACCACTATCATATCAGTGTCATCATATGGACACATAGAGGCATACATATCACACAAAGTCTTATGAGCTTAGCTTAGTAAATTTGGTGCAAGTTTTTACTTGAGGTTTTCTCTTGTGTAAACTCTTTTACTAGCCATAAGGCCAATTTCATCCATTATCCTTTTGAAACTTTTAAGTTGAATTATGAAGGTTATCCAATACTTAATGTAGGGGACTTAATGTCTTAAAACTTATTTCTTATTAACCTTTAAACTTTTACTATAACTAGTTTTACTTTTACAGTGGGGCGGTAACTTCAAAAATTCACCATAAATTCACCTTTTACTCTTTTATTTCGAATTTTGGTACAATTATACTTCTCTGAGTCTATTTTTAAAACAAAAGAAACCCCACTCAAAAATTCATTTTGTAGCTTGAGTTATGCACATTTTATTCTAACTATTCAGAATTGAAAGTTTATCTCGGGTCAGTGACTTTTAAACATTACTGTGAACTCCTCACAAGGAATCTGACAAAACTGTTTTATGGGGATATTCGTCTATGTCTTAGCTTTCTAAAAAACTTGGTCCCACTCAAAAATGTTCTGTATAACTAGATTTATGCACGTTTTATTACCTACTGCCCGGACAGAAACCCTTCCAGGAATAGCAAATTTTGAAAATTCATATCTCTCTCGTTTTAAGGCCAAATCTCGTATATTTTATATGTATGAAAAGCTCTTTGAGTCTATTTTCACAGAAAATTGGTTTCGTTGAATTTTGAGTTTTGTGGAGTGAGTTATACCGCATGTTTTACAGACTGCTAGAATTCTAGATTAACTCATTTTTAGGTTTTACATATCAAACTTATGGAAATATTGCTATACCACTTCAAATCACCATTTTTATGTTTTATCTCATCACCATATTCAAAGTTTTAGTCACTAAATCAACATTTTAGAACAAAATAGAGCAAGATACATAAAACCATCATGCCACATAATCTCATTTCAAAACAACACTTTTAACAAGACAAGAAACTCATAGAGAAAAATGTGGTCATGAGACCTTGAAGCAAGCTTCAAAACCACCTAGCTATGAAGAGCTTAGGGGTTCTAAAACTTGAAAAATACATGGAGAAGAAGGATAGAGTCACTACCAAAGAAAGCTTTCTTGAAGGATTTGGGATGAGGAAGAGGTTGAAGAGAGCCTTCCTACTTGGGAGCTTGAAAATAGAGTTTGTATATGAGTGGCCTTGTTTCTCCAAAGACCAAAAATGGTGGTCCTTGAAAGGATGGTGATGGTGGTGATGGAAATGAAGGGAGAAGTAGTAGAGAGATTGGAAGAAGAACAAGGAAGATTGGAAGAACAAGAGAGTAGGAAAGGGACTTGGAGAAAGGAGAGAGCTTTGTGTCTTTGGGTGAGGAAATGAAAAATGAAGTGAGGGGGAGAGAGGAGAGGCTGATGGAGCAAAATGGGGAGGGAAAAGAGTGATGTGATTTTGCTTCTTTTGCAAGCAAGGAGGCTAGGAACCATGGGGTAAAAGGATAAGTTGTGTTTCTCTTGAGTCTTGGTGTTTGGGTAAAGACCATTTAGTGTTTTCTCAAGTGGTTAAAGGCATGAGCTCTCTTAGGATTTGGCTTGGATGGCTAGGATCACTCCAAGTGTCACCATCTTGATGGAAGAGAGTACATTTCTTGTCTTGACTAAAGAGATGCTACTAACCTAGACTCTTAATCTAATGGTGTATAATGAGAAGGCAAATGGATGGTTGGATTTTACTCTTGTCCTCGGCCAAGATTTGGTGCATCAATTAAGAGAAATTTTTAAATCTTCAAAGCTATTAGAATCACCTAAGTTGTTAATTCAATTTGATTAGTTAAATTGCTCTTTGCCCGATTTCGGTTAATCACACTTTTAAGACTTTTTCCTCTAAAAGAATTGACCTTATGAATTATGTAATTAGGGTGTAAGGATTAATCTATCTCAATCGATTAAGGTAAAACAATTGTCTTGTACTTAATTAATAGGATTGGATTAACTTAATTATATTTCTAAGTTACGAATTAATGAGGTTCGAATAATTATGTTTTAATTAAAACATTTAGTGTGTTATGATTCAATTATTGACTTGAATCAATTTACTAAGCTCTTGCTTATCGAGATTAGCCGATTAGTACTCAGTTAATCGTTAATCTCTCTAATTAGCCAGGATCACTGAGCTAATTAGCTTAGGCAAAAATTGGGAATGTTACATCCAACCACTTCATTTTTCAAGCTTCCAAGAGAAACTCATTTGGTAGTGACTCTAACCCCTCCTTCTTCTATGTTTTTCAAGCTTTAGAACTCCTAAGCTCTCCATAGCTAGGTGGTTTTAAGGCTTGCTCTAAAGGCCTCATGGCCATGCTTTCACTATATGAGGTTGTTTGTAATTTTGCTCTTTTCTTGGCAAATGTCTTTGGTTGTGCATTTTGTTTTATGTTGAACCCAACTTTTTAGAACTCAAAATATTGATTTTGACCAAGATCTCAAAGTTTAAAGATGGTTTGGAAATGTAAAATGATCACTTGAAGAAAAGAGTTGATGCTTTTACAAGAAAACTCATTAAAAACAAAACCGTGGAAACTAGAAAATTCTGGCAGTCTGTATGGCGAGACCAATAACTTCTTCGATATAACTCGAAATGGAACGAATCTAATTTTATATGAAAATAGACTCATAGAGCTTTTTGTACATATAAAATATGTGCGATTTGGCCTTAAAACGAGAGATATATGAATTTTCAAAGTCTGCTGTTCCTGGATGGGTTTCTATTCGGGTAGTAGGTGATAAAACGTACATAACTCAAGTTATACAGAACATTTTTGAGTGGAACTAAGTTTTTTAGAAAGATAAGACATAGAGGAACATCCCCATAAAACAGTTTTGGCAGATTCCTTGTGAGGAGTTCACAGTAATGTTGAAAAGTCACTGACCCGAGATGAACTTTCAAGTCTAAACAGTTAAAATAAAATGTGCATAACTCAAGCTACAAAATGAATTTTTGAGTGGGGTTTATTTTGTTTAAAAATATACTCAGAGAAGTATAATCATACCAAAATTCGAAGTAAAAGAGTAAAATATGAAATTATGGTGAATTTTTGAAGTTACTGCCCCACTATAAAAGTAAAACTAGTTATGGTTAAGTTTTAAAGGTTAATGAGGAATAAGATTTAAGATATTAAGTCCCTTACATTAAGTATTGGAAAACCTTCATAATTCAACATAAAAAGTTTTAAAGAGGATAATAGATAAGATTGGCCCTAGGCCTAATAAAAGAATTTATACAAGAGGCAACCTCAATTAGAAGCTTGCACCAAATTTGCTAAGCTAAGCTCATAAGACTTTATGTGATATATATGTCTCTATGTATCATTATGATGACAATGATATGATGATGATCATGATGATGATGATGATGATATAATAATGATGATGATGATATGATATGATGATTATGATAGTGATATCATGATATGATATGATGATTATGATAGTGATATGATGATGATCATGATGATGATGATATGATATGATATGATGATGATAATATGATATAATGATGATGGTATGAAGATGATATGTTGAGTATATGATGCTTAATGATATGTGATAAAGGAATCACATTTGGGGACGGCGATACGTAACGCCCAAATGTGGAAAAGAATTAAAATGATTTTGCATCATAAGCCTTAATAAGAAGATAAAGTAAACTAAGGGCGTGGTCCTTCAAAAGGGAAGGTGACCCAAAGTAAGTTCCCCTCACCCAGGACTCACATGAGGCATGGCATGACCCAGCTAGTGTGAGTATAGGGGATAGGGCTTACATGAGGCATGGCATGACCCAGCTAGTGTAAGTACCGAAATTTTATGGTGGTGACGGCCACGGTATGAGCTCATTACCACTTATATTTAGTGGGTGAAAAGAAAAGGACTTAAGATAAGTCAAGTTAAAAAAAGAAAGGAAAAAGGGACTTCGGTCCAAACCCTTAAAGAGAAAAAGTTAAGAGAAGCTTATAGCACAGTCCTGCATGTCTTATGTGATTATACTTATGCCCATATATGTTATGATATAAATGATTAGAAAGTATGTTAAAATTGAATCCACTTCGGATATTCATGTTTTCGAAAATCTAAGAACTGAACCTTATGCATGCTCACTATTTCATTATAAAACCGAAGTGGTTGGGACGATGACGATGACACCCCTGTGTCGGGTTTGAGTCCTACTGAGAAATCTTATTTCTCACTCTAGTTACTTTTCCGCATCATCACCAGATTTTGTTGGCACATCCAATGGAGTGGAGCCTGGAGCCACCACACTACGAGCGGACGTAGGATGAGGGATGCCAGACGATGTTGATTTGGACTTGTAGTTGCCGTATACATATCTTTTTGTGACGAATGATGTCAATTTAAGTTGTATTTAGTATTTGGATCATGGCGCGACCATGAGCCTCCTTTGATGTAATGCTGGTATATGTATATATATAAATATTATGAACCTATATGGATGTAATGATTAGTTATGTAATGCAATGTATTTGTGAATTACTATTTATTTATCTTTCTCTTGTTTTATGAAATTAGGTTATGTATCTTATACGACACGCTCTTTCTTTATCTGACTTCTCGCTCAAGGCTTTACTTTTCAAAACGCTGCAAAGCGACGACGTATTTAAAAAAAAAAAAAAATCTTAGCGTATTTTCTGCATAATTTAAGTTCAAGTGAAGTTTAGTTCTCCACGAGCATAAGTAACAACTAATAAAACGCCGTAATACGACTTAAGCATAATATGGGTTTATTAGGGTGTTACATGTGTTGTGTTTTAGGCTAATTCTAAACTAATTGTTGAATATGCCCCCTTTGATATTAAGAATCAAAGATGTTGATATGTGGTATGCATTAGTGCTTTTAATCATCTCTTTAGATATAAAGTACACAAATATTATCCTTTTTGTTCATTGCTTATTTTGTTAGGCATAATTAAAACTATTGTGTTGCACTTCTATAGTCATGTAGCATTGAAAAATTTTGCCATACTCGTGTAGAAAATTAATTATTTCTCCATAATCTCATGCCAACCCTTAATTTTTTCATCTCTCCCTTTGTCTTTCCTTTGTCAAGAAGAATCAAGGATTCACATGTTATGTGGAGGAAATCCACTCATCGTCCAGGAGGAGGAAAGCATGACTCTATAGCATTGTGGATAAATATAAGTGTTGATATTTAAATCAAGATTTCACTTATGCTTTGGATAAGCTATGCAATGATTAGTATAGACATAAAATAATAATTATAATAGAATAATGAAATTAAGCTTTATTAACTTTTTTTCCAACTCTATTAATTTTGAAGCTATTAATTTAAATTGTGTTACTAATTTTTTTATACACTACTGTTAATTTGAAATATCAAGGGTAAATATCACAAATTGCCCATGAAGTTTCTAAGTATTGCAGGCCACCCCAAATTTGTCAATAAAAGCACTCCACCCCAATCTATTTTGCAAAATGCAGTCCATTCTAGTGGATTCATTAATGTCTCTATGAGAGTCAACCATCTAGTATCTTGTTAAACCTGATGCAATTTTTGTAAAAGAATAGAAATAGTAGCTTTCACTTCCATTGTCTCATTTGACACCCCAAACAAAGTGGAATGATCGAGCAAGCATAATGAGAATCGGCCACACCCTTCGCCTTGACCTGTTCAACTATTTTTTTGTAAACCTCCATCACGTATCTCGTGTGTTTAAACCTTAGTATAGTTAGGTTTACTGATTGCATGTCCAAAGATCAAAATATATTTCTGCTTCCAATGATTAGTTTATCTTATCTTGGGTTTAAATATCTTACTTTGATCACCCTTTAACATACATTCTTGTTCACATATTATGTGGAAAAACTATATAGTGCAACTTCGTAAGTCCATTGGGTACTTATTTTCTTCTTTTGCTCTTGAACTTGGATAATAAAAGCCTATTTTTTATGTTTCTAGAAAGAGCAGCAAAATAGGAAGTCTTAAGAATTAATGGGTAGGGGAGTGTTCCTAGCAGACAGGGAATTATAAGCATAGGACAATTGTAGGGTAATTTTAATATGTCATACCAATACTATTTTTCAATGTTGAGAAAAGAGGCTGATCGAGTGGATGGGTTGATGTTAGATATGTCAGGTTCTGATGTAGGAATTGATGTATGTAGGTCTGAATTGTGTAGCCTGCTAGCTCTATTTTCTTGTTTTTGTTTCTTATTTTCTATTTCAGATTTTGCCCTGCTCCTTACTGCCATTTTGTGAGTTGAGCTTATATTTTCCATCTATTGAGAAAAAGGAAAATGTAATTGTAATAAGAAGCTAATTAGTGATTGTTAGTGTATGGTTGGTGTTTTATTTAAGGTTAATGTTGATGGAAATCTAATTTAAGGGAAGATTACGTATCCCCCAACACATGTAGTAATTTGTTATTGTTATTGGAGAAGGATAAGTTTGTAAAAGGTGAAATGGCTGAACAAGCTGAAGGATCTGCATCCAACCAAGTTACCAACATGTTGAGAGAAGTAAACTTTGGAGTAATGTTCTGCTTGTGTATTTTATTTTCTTTTAGCTAGTAATGAATATAATTTCAATTGAAGGATTTTTGTATGGTTGTAAGGGATTGAAGGATTGTTGATTACTAGTGAAGATGTGGAGGATGATCATGATGAGCTTTACATTGAGAATGTTGATAGTGTTCACAGAGTTGATTTTAAGTTAGTTAATGTTGATGATGTTAAGAAGTATGAGTTTGGAAATTTGGGTGCTGCATATGGTTTTAACAACATGTATGCAAAATTGAATGGTTTTAGTATTTATCGATATAAGGTAGGATGAAGTGTGGATGATAGTATACTGTGGCAAGCAATGTTAGGTGACGGCTGCTAGAAAAATTTCTAAAATCTGTGCTGAAAGGAAATTTCCAATTCTACTGTTTTGAGCATGTGGGGAAGGAAGGGAATAAGGTTGCCCATGAACATGCAAAACTAGCTTTAATCCATTCTGATATGTACTAGATTGAAGAGGCTCCAGCCTTAGTTTGTAATCTAGCATACTTTGACGTTTTGGCTTGCCCAGTCCAATAAATAAGGGCAATGCTTACTTTTAGAAAAAAAAAAATGATGCATAATAATGGTATATGAAATGCAAAATGCATAACTATAACAGCCTTTTCGATTCTAAAAAACAAAAAAAGTAAGGTGGTGTTTGGTTTGATTATTTTCTTTTTCATTTTCAGTGAAAAAGAAAATTAGGCCTGAAAATATGTTAGATGGTGTTTGGTTGAAAATATTTTTATTGAAAATAATGTTGGAAACACATACAAATTGAAAATATCAATTTCACGTTTTCAGCATTTTCAACGTATTTGATTCTAAAAGTTGAAAATATTTTCATTGTAAATGTGGTGGCACGATGGTAAATAAATGGAACTCCTTTCTTTTCGTCTTGCACAACCCGCGTTCGATCCTTGGTGAGGATCTTCTTTTTTTTTGCAAACACATGTTTGTAGAGATATTTGTTATATATTATTAATGACAAACCTTGACATCCGTATGCTGGCTGTGTAGTTAGCTCGCATGTTGGACTTGGATCTCTGATGATGAGCGTTTGAACCTCTCTTATGTCAATTTTTACATTTTTGTCTATCATTTAATTTTTTAAAGGAAAAAAAAGGACAAAATACATAAAAAAAAAGCTAGCAGAGCAGTTGGCTCCATGTGATCCAAAAAATGCACTATATGCTTGTATTTGTAATATACTTAAGGTAATGAATCAAATACTTTTATTGATATAGTAATATATAATTAAGTGTCTATATAAAATATTTTTATATTGATAGTGTATATAATAAAATAATACTAACTATAGTATTTAAATATTATCTATGTACAAATCAAAATATAATAATTGATAATAATAATAAAATAATTTAAAAGTAAGTAACTTATTTTATTCTTAATATTTTATAGAGTTATTTATTATTTTAATAAATACTTTTAATAGATGAACAAAATATACATATCAAATATATATCAATTTCATTATTTAATAGTAAATATAATTTTATTATCTTAAATTTGATTTTGAAAATATATTTTGAAAATTGACAAACTAAACATATTTTCATTATTTTTCTCTTTTTTAAAACAAATAAATCAAACACATTTATTAAATTCAGAAAATTTGAAAATGAAAATCTTTTTCAGAAAATAAAAAGAAGAAATAATAATTTTAGTTTATATTCTATTTTCAAATTAACTTGAAACCATAATTTCTGTTAATAAAATTCTTATAAAATTTCATTCTAAAATACTATTAATCCTTCCAGTCATTTAAAAAAAAAATTATTCCTTCATAAAATTTTTCGTTATTTTTATTATGTATTATGATAAGCTATTTTTTGTCCTTTTATTTTTTTACTTCTTTTTAATATCCACAAGGTAAATCTAATATGTAAATTTAATTATTTCAAAAGAAATTGTGTATTCTCCTTTTGTTTTAGTTTTGTAAATTTCTTTTTTTTTTTTTTCTTTTTATGTACGACGGGCTGCAGAAGCACCCAAAAGCAAAAGACTAGAAAAACATAAGTGTTTCCTCTAGGAAAACCTACACCATCCCTATCTTCTGCAATAATATAAGCAATAATCAAAGCACTTACATAATTAAATTTGGGTTAAATGTATTTACTTTAATTTAAAACTTTAAGTGTAAAAGACTTTATTTTTTTTAAATATAACTCAATTATTTTCAAACAAATAGATTTAATTTTTAAAAAAAGAGTTTGTATATAAATATATATGTTAATTTTTTTTTCAATTTTAAAAATTTAACATAATTAAAAATACTCTTAATTGTATTTGTCAACAATTTTATTACTTTAATATCAATCAACATTATTTTTAAATTCTATTTATTCACTTAAATTAATTGTTTATGTAAGTTGTGATTGACAAATTTAGCTTTATCCCTTGCATTGCACAAGTTCAAAACACTAATTAAAAATATTTTAAAAGGAAGACAATAATATTATATTATATATCATAATATCTTATATAATGTCATATAAAGAACTATACAATATTGAAATTTTATTAAGCCTTATACAATTAAGCATTATACTACAGGTTGAATATAATCAGGCCTTATTTTATCATGCTACCAACGGACCCAAAATATTATATGGAGAAAATAAATTTTAAAAGAGAAAAAAATATGATTATGAACAATGGCTTTATAGGGAACAACCTATCATGCTGCTTAAAATTTTGGATAATAAATAATTAATGGTTTAAATATACTTTTAGCTTGTTATAAATATGGCTCATTTTGGTTGATCCAGCTTCTTTTTTTATTATTAGGTTTTTGGTCGCTATCATTTATATTCAATGTCAAGTAGTGATATTTATAAAGACTAACAGAAGATTTAGAAAATATTTATGATGACAAAAAAAAAAAAGCAAATTCCAATATTTGTAAGACTAGATGCTTAATCTAAATTACCTATAAGGACTAAAATTTGGAACGCCGACAACTAAAATTGAAAAAGAAAAAGGAAAAAAAGGGGGTCAAAACCAAAGCAAAAATTTTAGAGAGACTAAAATCAAAACAATCTATATTAAAAAACGCATTCAACCCATAATTAATTCATATTTAACATTTAAAACAAAAAAAAATTACCAAAAAATATAGAGTGAAAGTGATATGATTTTAGCAATATTTAAACTCAAGTGAATGATAATAAGATTAGTTTAGACCTGAGCTTGATAAGAAGTGAATTTAATTTTGAGACTTGAACTTAGTTATACAACTTAAATACAATTGAAGCTTTTAGGCTTTTATATATATATATATATATATATGTATATAGTCAAGAGAGAGAGAAAGACCAAGAGAGCATTATACAAGAGAAAGCACTTTTTTTTGA
Source organism: Pterocarpus santalinus (assembly GCA_031439595.1). Taxonomy (NCBI): domain Eukaryota; kingdom Viridiplantae; phylum Streptophyta; class Magnoliopsida; order Fabales; family Fabaceae; genus Pterocarpus; species Pterocarpus santalinus. The sequence continues at coordinate 40,427,072 of CM062523.1, read as the reverse complement.
GAAAAGGAATTTGTATATACAAATTCCTAGACACCTTAAATACTTTGTTTTATTTTTCTCTTCCACCTATCTTATCACATTTTCTTTTTTCTTTTCTGTTTTTTTTTTTCCCTTCTCCCCTCTCTAGCTATCAATCTATATCCAAGAGGGAAGTGGGTCAAATAACATCACTCCTTTTTTGTACCCACAAAAAACATAATAATTGATGAAGTAGGATGGCTAAATTAAGAATTATGAGTAAAACACTAAAATAAAAAAAAAAGTATTAGCATTTTTTAATGGAGCTTTCTATAGTACCTAAGAAAATTTAAAGGGTTTAAAATCCATACTGAGTTGGACTAATTTTATAATAACATATAATTTATACATTTTGCGTAAAATTTTATAAATTTAATTATTAATAATTATAAATCAATCCTTTTAAAAAGTTTAATATTTGCTATATATTGATTTGACCCATCTAATTAGTAGGGCCGATCCTAAATGGGTCGAGCCAATATTATGTTAATTTATTAACATTTACTATATATTTACATGGCTCATTTAATTAACGGGTCCAAATGCGTTTGGTCGGGCCTAAATGGACCGAGTCTAAATGGGCTTAGTTGGCTTGTTTAAATCTATGGGCTAACCTTAAATGAGTTAGGTTAATGTTATGCACCTCGTTGACGTTTGTTATAGATTGACCTGATTTATTTAATTAGTAGACCCACATGGGTTGAGCCTAAACGATTCAGACCAATATTATATTAATTCGTTAATATTTGTTATAAGTTGACCTAACCTAATTTAATTAGCAAACCCAAATTGGTTGGACATAAATGGATTGTGCTGGCCTGTTTAAGTTTGTGAGCTAACTTTAAATAGGCTGAGCTAGCATTATACTAGTTTGTTAATATTTTCTATAAGTTGGCATGCTCTATTTAATTAATGGGCAAAAATGGGATGAGCCTAAATAGCCCGGGCCTATATTATGCTAGCTTGTTAAATTTGCTATAGATTTACCTAATACATTTAACTAATAAATAGCTTATATTGATTTGTTTAAATTTATGGGCTAACCTTAAATAGGCTTCATCAATATTATGTAAGTTCGTTAACATTTGTTATATGTTGAGCTAACTTATTTAACTATTAGAACCAAATGGGTTAAGCCTAAATAGCTCAGGTCAATATTATACTGACTTGTTTATATTTGTTATGGGTTGACTTAACCTATTTAACTAATAGATCCAATAGGCTCTGCCTAAATGGGTTGAGTTAATATTATGTGGGTTTGTTAATATTTACTATATGTTTGACCAGTCCATTTACTTAGCAAGCCTAAATGGGCTGGACCCAAATAAGCTGGATTAGATATAATATTTTCATAAAAACAAATATTTTTTATAAATATTATTTCTTTAAGTACTATTTTATAAAATTAAATATTGATATAAATATAATTTACATATCATTATTATAAATTTATATGGTTTTTTTTTATTGATCCATATATGGTAGGGTTTCATAGAATTTCCCTTTTTTAATAATTAATAAAAGCAGCAACAAAATTTTAAGAAAAAAAAAAAAGAATTCCCGTACCATTTCATCAAACAATATCTAACCTTGTCCAAATTGAGTACCAAGGAAAATAAACTCTCCTCACGTGTCTCAGCCTTTTTATAAATAACCTATAGTACTGGTAGGGTTCTCTGAAACCTCCAATGTTACGCTGCCGCTGGTTTGATCTTGGGATTCTTTGCAGAAAGTTCTGCTAGACGGCTTTCATTATATATTCGTCGACGCTGGGGGAGAGTGCATCCTCTCATTCCACTAAGACTGGTACTACTTTTATTTCCAGATCGCTCATCTCAATTTTTGTCATTGATTGCATTATTTTCTCTTTTTTTGACAATTTGCCATATTTTCCCCTGCATAAATTGGCTGAACTATCTTGTGTATTCATCAGATACGTGAGTTAGGCAGCAGAACTTGTTTCACGGATCATCGTTGCATTTATATTTTCCGATGGAAATGGTTGATGGTGTCCTGTATATCTTCGTGGTATCTGATACATTTTGCTGGATTCGCGCTTGTGATGACAACGCTCAATTATTCAACGACTGTGATTTCTTTGATTAAAAAATGTTACACTACAATACAAGGTAACAAAAATGAGGAATTTATTTATTTAATATATTGAGAAGCTAGTATATATTTTGTATCATAAGGTGGTGTGTGTATATATATAGTAAAGTGCTCATACTCAGATTTGTAAACATTATAATACATCAAATTTAGTTTCAATTTTAAACTATCATATCAACTCACTTAAGATTGAAGCGAACAAAAGGTAATCAATGGATTATTGAGTGTGTTCAAGACAATGATTCAACTTACAAAGCAAGCGATATGCTTATTACTTCATGTAGTTCAAGTACCATGAGTAATATGTCACATTTTAACATCAGATATGAATATAGCTGGCATTGATGTTGAATGTGGGTTGGTTGAGAAATATTCGTAGCTTATGCCTTTTTGTTATAACATTTGGGTGGGTCAGCCATTTACATGCTACATAGCAGAAATTGAAGTTTAAGTTGCCAAGGTCAGTCATTTGCTGCCTTGAGAAATTGGCAGCTTTCTGATGTTGATCAATCAAGAAATGCTATGTTGATATAGCATCTTTAGACATATACAGTGTCCACACCATAAGTAGCAAGAAAACGAGAAAATGACAGTATAGGATGGGCATACATACGGTGAAAATTAGTAACCTTTGTTAAAAAAAGAAAAAAGAAAAAAGAAAAAAAGATCACTCTTCTTCTTCACTCACAAACTCTCCCACTTGAGAAATCAAACTCATTCCTGCTCTACTCTCCCATTCTTCTTCACTCTCACGAACTCCCCAATCTTTTTCCTTCTTCCCTCTCAAAATTTTCTAGCCACTCTCTTTTGCACCCTCCCTTCCCAAACTCTTCTTCATCCTCCCTCCCAATAGTTACCCATTGTTGAGTTGCAGAGATTCTCATTATCAAGAAAGTACCATGCACAGCTGAAGCTTCTAATTCATTGGTTCCCTCAATGAGCTCCTCCCTTCTAAAAGTTACTTGCCACTTAGCTGCAAAGATTCTCATCATTGAGAAAGTACCACGCACAACTGAAGCTTCCAATTCATTGGTTCCTTCTAGGGGTGCAAACAAGCTAGGTTAGGCCAGGTTTTCACCCTAACAGGCCAGACCTGTAGTATAATTCATTGGCTTGAGCCTAGCCTATGGCCTGTTATAGGTTTTCTTTTTAGCCTAAGCTTAACCTATTTAAAAGCTCGGTGTAAAATCCCAAGTAATAGTGTATATAATTAACACCGTTGAGTAATTAATTTTTAGATACATTATAGATATATAAAAAAGTAATAAGGAAATATTAATTATAGGGTAATGTGATTTCAAATTTTCTCTGTAGAAAAATAGTGATATTTTCCGAGTCAGAGAAATTGTCTTAATAGTAATGTCTTATAATATAAGAAACTGATCTGATATGAATTTAAATTGCAAGATGGCATAAATATTTGTTGAAAACCGTAGAATGTATGGTTAGAAATTAGCCACACTAGCCATCTTGGTGGACAAAAGATGACCACTCAAAATTTCACTTAAGAAGATTTAAATTTTATTTCAAATCCACCCAATAGGAATCATCCATCAAGCAAGGTCGCTTAACACGGAAAAGGCTCATTATTTTCTCTCATTTCCTCCCTAAAATTCGGCAGCCTATCCACCTCTCTCTCTACTTCCATTTTTCATCTTCAACTCACTTAATATCTCATGTTTTGCTTGTTCTTGCCCAAATTTCCAATTCTTTCACTTGTTTACCATAAAAAAAGTCCTCATACAAGCCAAAAATTAATAAGTAACAACTAATAAAACGTCGTAATATGGTTTAAGCGTAGTATGTGTTTATTAGGATGTTACAGGATACATGGGTGGTTGGGTTTTGGCAAAATCTCCCCCATTGTATGGCTGCTTATGGCATCATTTGTGGGGTGGAGGTGACTGAATCTCAGCTACCTAATTTAGGTTTTCACAGTATAAAATTCTACTGATTTGGTTTTTGTAGTATAAAATACCAAATTTTAACCGACTGCCTTCAAATCGGTGAAACATTACTAGTAACTTTCTAAAATTTTCTATATGTTTGTTTCAAATTCTCTTTATCCTAACATTCACATTTTAATCCTAATTGCTCTTATTTTTTTAATGCAACGAATTAAATTGATTAACAGTGCTAATCAGACACATTGTTCTTTGGCATGTTACATTTGTATGTGTCATCGGCTACTTCTAGCGGCTAAGTAGACAAAAGTGTGTTTATGAGTTGAGGTATTAGAAAGTAAGGAAAAAGTTTAAAGAGTAACTATGAGGTATTTAGTAAGAAACAATTTCTTAGCACTATTCAACTTAAATTCATACTCGCATCCTGCTCAATTTGCTTGAATAGATGGCTAAGGCACTTTAGCTATTCTTCTATTCAGTTAGCTTTGACATGTAAAATACAAGGGATAGTGGTGGTAGTGGTAGTGGCATTTGCGAAAGAGATTGAAAACTGAAAAGAAAAATAAAAAGAAAAAGAGAAGATGGCATCTTCCTTTAGTTAATGAGAAATGTTATTTTGCCCATGGTTTGAGCGACATATACGGTGTCAACTGTATGAAAGCAAGGAAAACGACAAAAGGAAAGAGTAAATACGGTCTCATCGGTAGAAGGAAAAGGAAAGTGAAAAATTCAAAAACAAAACTCCACACCCACACCTGTGAGAACCTCTCTTCCTCCCCCCTCATCTGCAAGAACCTCCCTTCCCATTGTTGACTCACTCGAGCTTTGAAGCTCTCTTCTACCCCCCCTACACTGGCGGACAGACTATCTGAAAGTGTCCCCCCTCTCCTGCTAACTCATCCCCTAATTTGACCACCATGACCCATAGTATTAGGAATCTAGCTTCCACCACAATCCAAAGTGACGGCGAGCAAGCCGCGCCTTAGCATTGTTGCAGTGCCCCTACACCAACTAGCAAGCCTTGCCAGAACCCGGTGCCACCACCGCAGTACCCATATTGATGGTGTTATCTATTTTGATATTTAGGTACATTCGTGGTTTTGCCTTTGCTTCTTATTATTTTCTTAAATTTCAATCATCTATTTTGAAGTTTTGCAATTTGGAGAGTGAAAAATATGAGATTTTTTTGAGTTGGTTTTTGTCCTTGTTAAGTTGAAAACCAATTCTTTCGTGGGGTGGCTTTTTTTTTTTTTTGTTAATATATTTGTGAAGTTGATATAATATATTGTAGCTTTTGGCCACTTTGAGTCCTTTGTGTGTACAAGGTTGAAGAAGTTTGGTGAATTATGTGCGAAGTATGTTAGCTGTGTTTGCATTTGTTGTCACATTTCTATCTGATGACTATGACTTTGACTTTATATTTTGTTCTGTTTGTCCATGGTTGTTACTTATTTTGTGTTCCACTAGCTAGTTTTTTGGTCTAATGCAATTATGAGTTACCAACATGATAGATGAAATTGTTGAGAGATTTTGACTTGGCTGCTGGTCATGTGAACAATTTGAGTAACTAATGTACTGGAGTTTAAGTTTATATTTATTACACTATTTTATCAAGTGCTTTGAGTTTGGGGTGTTTGTTTTCCTTAAATTGATTTGTTTTCAGTTCTGTTAGGTCAATGATTTATTTAAAACTATGGTTTTATGATTTTTTTAAATTTTATTTGTGAATTGGTTATTGATTTTTCTTGCATAATTAGGAAGTCCAAAATTAGTATTATAAAGACCTTAATTCTTAATATTTGCATTTTTGTGAGTAAATGCAATTTACAGGTGGCGGGTTCAATTAGAGTGGTTAAATATCGCAAATGATTTGGATGCTAGCATCCACTATGTTTTTTGTGCATAATTGAGTATGTCATGAATTGATGGTTATTAATATAAAAGTTTTCTTTGTTTAGATGAGTAAAAAATTATATATATTGTTCAAATAAGTAGAAAGGACATCATATGTGTGGCTGAGGAAAACAATAATAGAAGGCATAGTGGTCAGAATATTAAATGTGCCAGTAAGCTTTCCTTTCAGCGATCAGACTGTTGAATTGAATCATGAAATCAGGAGACACCAATTCACTACCATTACCATCGTTGATAATGAAAACACGTGCACGAACGACTTCATCTCAAATGATGTCTTTAGGTAATTAGGGGCTTACGTTGGATGGATTTTGAGCCGAAGCTGATTCTTACTTCCTAAAATTGAAGATTTTAATTTTTCAAGCAGTTATTTCTGTTGACGTTCTATTACTAGTTGTGCCCATTTGCAAATTTTTTATTATTGTTGGCGTAATCATATATATGCAGATTGTGCAGGACTGAGTTGTGGCACATTTGCAGATGCTCAAGGATATGGATGATGCCATTCTGTCAGGCAAGTACGATGCATGTTGTTTCAATTTGCCAAGCTTCAAAGAGGTCGAATCTGCTGCTAATGAAAAGAAGAAGAAAGTGGAAGGGGTTGAAACAGATATTCGGGATAGCCCGTCTCACTCGATCGAGAAAGGACAAGACAAAATGCTACTTAATCTTTATATATACTACACCCAGCCAAGGGTTGGAAGCGAGTACGGATATTTACTTTAACTCTTTTTGATGTAATCTAGATACTTGCAATGAATAAACTTATTTGATACGATATTTCTCTAATTACTTTGGGTATGTGGTTCAGGAATTTGGTTAGCAAGTGTGGGCAGTATTTGAATCGAGATGATGCTTGGACACTGGGACTTGGCGGGTGGATTAGTAATTATGTAATAATGACTCTTAATATTAGTGTTTTAGTCTGAATTGCATGCTTGCCTCGGAGTGAATTGGTTGGTAATGAATATTCAATTGTTATGTTAGGTTGTTACTTTTGTGGGAGTGATTTTTAACGAGCCCGAGCAGGGACTAAAGGCGAGGAGCCGTCATTGTTTGCCTTCGTATTTCATGGTAATGCCATCTAACGTATATATATTTGATATGCATATTTTAATTCAAAATTTGTTCCGTGTGCTTAAGTTTGTTTCTCTGAATTTAGGAGGTCATACATGGTTTGGAAGCCTTCAGAAAACGTCGCCACCAACCATGGGATACACTATCGATTTGTTTCACGGACCTTGATTCTATCATTGCCACTAGCAACTTGTTATTCAATTTCATCTTTTGTGTCAGTCCATTTTATGTAATATGGTTATGGGCTAATGCTATTTTCTACTTTGTTGGTAAAGTTCTTTGCGCCTATTGTGTTTGATCACCACTGGTGGTGCTGTGCTTTCAACTAGGAAATGAAGAGATTATATGTGCTAGACTCTTTGGAAGGGAGGCACAAGGGTGACAAGGCTCACCAGGCTCACATTGACAAATTGGTGGTATTGTGCTACGAATAACTTGATTATTTTATTTTATACTTATCCTCAGTATTTGATTGTTAAAAAATCTATTGAATCTATTCTTTTTCCTAAACCTGTAGAGTTGATGGCATAGTAGGTAATCACTTGATTCATCCTTTGTCTCCTTTATACAATGTTTTATGAGTAGAGTAGCAATCCAGCAAATATTTGATGGAACAAAATCTAAACCTTATTCAGTTATTTGTATTTGACTTGAAGCCTTGATTGAGTTTTTACTCCTCTTGAAATTGGATTGTACAATAGCAATGAAGTTGTTAGTAATCTTATAGCAAGGAAATTGGATTGTAAGACTATTTACAACATCATGCATTTTGGTAAACATTATACAAAATAGAAGGATAGTTAATGGTCAATGGTGGACAGTGTAAGTCAGTGAATAAAACGGATGTCATGTGAGGATGAAACCATAGTCAAATTGAGGAAAATAGAGCAAAAAGTGAATAGGGAGTATCTAGTAGTAATCTTATGTTACCATTAGGATGATATTGATTAATAGCATTTATAAATGAAATTGTTGTCTTCTTTGGTAATAGAAAATGCATGCGCTGAATGTGAAAATGAGTAGCACAAAATGCAAACTAAAAATGCATGCTCTGTGTGTAACTAGCACATATCCAATGATAGGTTTCCAATGGTCTACTCCAAAAGTCATAGCTGACACTAGTCATAGAATTGCTTTTGAAAAAAAAAAAAAGAGAAGATTGATAAAATTATTTGAAAATGGTGCTTTGGTTCCTCTAAAAGGAAAGACTTGGAGTTTTACGAGAATAATGCATGGTACAAACATTCAATGCTGTGGGATATTTTATGAGAATATGTATATGTGTATGTGTATATCAAGTTATGCTTTTTTTTTTTTTTATGGTTTTATATTCTCAGTTCTATTAAATGTTGACATGCACCAAATATTTGATGTTACATCAATTCTCTGTTAGGTAAATGTTGTTGCTGACATGGAGATTTGGGGAATTGGTGTTAACCTAGAGATGCATCCAATCACGTAAATTGTTGGTGAAAAGATTGAAGTATCTTCAAAGGGAAGCTTATAAACTAGCTGGGATTCCATTTTCGTTGAATGTACCAGGAGACTTGACGAAGGTGGTCTATGAATACTTTAAGCTGCCAATACTTGGGTAGCTTTCCCCTGTCAACTTGTATATTTTTGAATGACCTTTAGTAATATTAGAACATAGGTAATATTTATTTATTCTGGCATCGATAAGTAGAAACATAGAAGGCTGGAAATATTATTTGCTTTAAGATGTTTCGGGTTTTCTAGTTGAAAATTTAAATGTGTAATAAGGTTGACGCTACTAGATGGTGGATGTTTTTTATTCCAAATTTAAAGGCTTCTCTTTAGGCTTTTGTGGCCATTTTAGGAACCTGCTAGATGGTGGATGCTTTTGATTCCAAATTTTTTGATTCTTTGATCTATAATAAGTACTCATGGTCAAATCTTGACCCAAACCAAAATTAAAAAACTTCTCTTCTAATTATTTCTTTAAAATCAGCTGTAATCCATGAGCTCAATTACTTTAGAAAAATAATTACTGCAGAAGTTTATAATTTGAGTCCAACTGGTAATGAAGGATCAATTGGAAAGGAATTTTGCAATAATGGTATAGTCGACCATATGTTACTTTGTCCTGGAGATAGACTAAGTGATAAGGATTCTAGTTTAAATATTTGTATAGGTGAGGAGGCACATCATCAACCATCTCCTTTTTCTCATAGAGATTCCTTGAATTCACTACCTTTTAGGCATATGCTCATGGCTTACGCCACTACCATAAATTAGGGCCAGGCTTTTGTGATTGTGATTGATGCAACACTCACTGGTAGGAGTGTAAATGGGGCGGGGGATAGGCCCTCGTTCCCTGCACCGTGGATAGATATCTACCCCCATACCCGCCCTATATCCACATAGGTACCCGTGTTTGGAGACCCCCGTGGATACATGGATACTGACGGATATCCATAATTGCCAAAATTGCTTCCAACACTCTAATCATAGTACTACCCAAAACCAAACTTGAGCTACAAAAGACTATAGAAACTGACTGAAAGGAATATTGGAAAAAAAGGAATGAAGATCAAAACAACAACAAGAAGAAGCATACACTCACCATTTTTTCTAACAAAGCTTCCATTGAACTAAAAAGTTAGCACTTATGTTAAATTGTCAAGACAACCAAAGCCAATAAAGTCACTACAAAGAAGCATAAAAGAGCATAAATGACCACCAAAGAAAATTACAATAAGCATAAATAGTAGCCATCAAGTCAAAATCGTAGTCCCACCAAAGAAAATTACAACAATATTAGCCAAAGCATTCAACTAATAATACAAAAGTATAATCCATCATCATGATCATCATCATGGCCATATCGTGGAACTCCTTGTGAAACTTTAACTTGGACAAATTCATTCCTAAAAAAATAAACACATAAATAAAAATGTAAAAAGAAAATATTATTATGAATGGTTTAAATCAAAGCATCTATAAAGTTTTACGTACAACATCTTCAATATCTAGATCTTCTAGTATTCCAATGAATTCAGGGTCAACTTTTGAATTTGAAGAACCAAAGTAACCAAAAAAAAAATTCAAGAAATTATAAAATTATATATATAAATATATGAATTAATATAGCAATTTAAACAAAATAAATGAACTTATTTACAGGTTACCTGAGATGTTAGCCCATAGCCAATCTTGGAGACACATCATTGCCTCCAATGTATTTGGACGCAATCTACTGCAATGTGGAGCAAGAAAGTGACCACCCATACTAAATGTAGACTTTGAAGCAACTGTAGAGATAGAAATTGCTAGAAAATCTCTAACAATCATCTGCAAAGTTGGGTATTTCAATCCATTGGTCTTCCACCACGCTAGGATATCAAATTCTTCATCTGAACTAGGCAACATTGGCTCTTCTAAATAGATATCCAACTTTGACTTGGGATTCATGCTAACAGATTGCTGATTAACATATACTGCAAAGTTTGATTTCCAATTTTCTTTCCTTCTAGTGGAACTTATAGTAGTATCTGTCATAGTTGACCTTGATGATAAAGAACTACTTTCCCTACCCTTAAGCTTGCTATCATACTCAGTTACCAAATTTTGGCAAATAGTTTTTACCTTTTCTATTTCAGCAACTGAGACATCTCCATAAATTTGGGAGAAAAAGTATTTTAATAGTAGCACTTTATACCTAGGATCTGAAACTATACCTACTGCCATGACACCATTTATAGCACCCCAATACTTCTCAAATTTGCTAATCATAATGGAAGTCATATCATAAATAATGAACTTAGAGCACTCAAGCCATTCATTCAAAGCCAATCTGACTTCACATATTTTTGGAAAATAAACATTGGAAGTTGGATACATAGTGCTAGAAAATAATTCAGTTACACTATAAAATAACTCCAATCTTTAAGAAATTTCTTTTACCATGTCCCATTCATCTTTACCTGGAAAAGACTTATACTGTTGCTCACGTTATGACAAGCGATAAAAAACATCTTTATAGTCAATGGCAATATTGTAACATCCCCATTTTCACCTAAGTTAATTAGCTCGGTGTTCCCGGCTAATTAGAGGGGTTAGCGATTAATCGAGAATTAATCGATTAATCTCGAGAGCAAGAGCTTAGTAAATTAAAGGCAAGTCAACAATTGAAATATAATGCATTAAAGGTTAAAATTAAGAACTTAATTTCCCAATCCTTATTAACCCATGATTTAGAACATAAAAATCAAGGTGACCTAACCTTATTAACTAAGATCATGACAAGCATCACATCCTAATCACATGAAAAATTAACCCTCACACCCTCTTTACATAATTAATGAGGAAAAATCATTTTCGATAAAAATGTGTTAAGGTATAATTGAACCATTCAAATTAATTAACATTTAGATAATTGTAACAATTATAAAGATGTAGAAATTTTCCTTTAATTATTGTTTGAAAGTTTAGTCAAGGGAAGAGTCATATCCAACCATTCATTTGCCTTCTCATCATACACCCCTAGATCAAGAGTCCATGCTAGTAGTGTTCCTTAAGTCAAGACAAGAAATATACTCTCCTCCATCAAGATGGTGAGACTTGGAGTGATCATAGCTATCCAAGCCAAATCCTAAGAGAGCTCATGCTTTTAACCACTTGAGAAAATACTACATGGTCTTTACCCAAATTGCCAAGACTCAAAGGAAACACAACACTATCTTTTGCCCCAAGGTTTTCCCCACTCCCTAGCTTGTGTAAGAAGCAAAAATCACATCACCTTTCCCCCCTCATTATGCGCCACCTTCAACCCCTCTCTCTCCCCCTCATTTCATTTTCCATTCCTCTCACTAAAACACAAAAAGCTCTCTCCTCTCTCAAAGTCTCATCCTACTCTTTTGTTCTTCTCATCTTTCTTGTTCTTCTTCCAACCTTCTTACTACTTCCTACCTCATCTCCATCACCATTCTCACAAGCCCTTCAAGGACCACCCTCTTTGGTTATTGGAGAAGCAAAACAAACACTCACCAAGCCCCAATATCAAGCTCAAGGAGAAGGAGGCCATCTCTAACCATCTTCATCCTTCAAGCCTTCAAGAGAAAATTTTTGGTAGTGACTCTTATCCTTCTTCTCCATGTATTTTTTTCAAGTTCGAGAACCCCTAAGCTCTTCATAGTTAGGTGGTTTTAAAGCTTGCTTCAAGGTCTCATGACCACATTTTACTCTATGAGTTTTCTTGCCTTGATGAAAATGTTGTTTTGAAATGAAATTTTGTGGTATGATGATTTTATGTGTCTTGCTTTATTTTGTTTTAAAACATCGATTTGGTAACTAAAACATTGAATATGATGGCGAGATAAAACATGAAAATGGTGATTTGAACTGATATACCAATTTCTCCATAAGCTTGAAGTGAAAAATGTAAAAGCTAGTTAAGCTAGATTTCTAGCAGTCTATAATACGTACAGTATAACTCATTCTATAAAACTCAAAATGTAACGAAACTAATTTTCTGTGAAATTAGACTCAAAGAGCTTTTCATACATATAAAATATGTGAGATTTGGCCTTAAAACGAGAGAGATATGAATTTTCAAAGTTTGCTGTTCCTGGATGAGTTTCTGTCCGGGCAATAGGTAATAAAATGTGCATAACTCAAGTTATACAGAACATTTTTGAGTGGGACCAAGTTTGTTAGAAAGCTAAGACATAGAGGAACATCTCCATTAAACAGTATTGGCAGATTCCTTGTGAGGAGTTCACAGTAATGTTTAAAAGTCACTAACCTGAGATGAACTTTCAAGTCTGAACCGTCATAATAAAATGTTCATAACTCAAGCTACAAAATGAATTTTTGGCTGGGGTTTCTTTTGTTTAAAAATAGACTCAGAGAAGTATAAGCATACCAAAATTGGAAATAAAAGAGTAAAAGATGAAATTATGGTGAATTTTTGAAATTACTGCCCCACTATAAAAGTAAAACTGGTTAGGGTAAAAGTTAAAGGTTAATGAAGAATAAGCTTTAAGACATTAATATCCTTACATTAAGTATTAGAAAACTTTCATAATTCAACTTAAAAAGTATCAAAAAGAACATTAGACAAAATTGGCCCTACAATTAATAAAAGAGGATACACAAGAGGCACTCTCAATTAAAAGCTTGCATCCAATTTACCAAGCTAAGCTCACAAATCTTTGCTTGAGAATATGCCTATGTTTATGTGTAAGCATGATGTTATGATGATGATGTGATGATGATGATATGATAATGATGGTATGATAATGATGATATGATATGATGCTTAATGATACTGTGATATTGATTTCTCTGTTTGGTAAAATTTTGGGAAGCTTCGGTCTAGCCATTATGCTGCTGAAATTTTGTAGAAATTGTGGACTTAGAAATATTTTTGCATCATAAGCTTTAATAAGAAGAGATTCAATAAAGTGTGTAACCCTTCAAAAGGAAAGGTGACTTAATTTAAGTTCCCCTCACCCACGACTTACATGAGGCATGGCATGACCCAGCTAGTATGAGTATAGGGGATAGGGCTTACATGAGGCATGGCATGACCCAGCTAGTGTAAATACCGAAATTTTATGGTGGCGACGACCACGGTATGAGATCATTACCACTTATGTCTAGTGGGTGAAAAGAAAAGGACTTAAGATAAGTCAAGTTAAGAAAAGAAAGGGACCTCGGTCCGACCCAAGTAAAGAATGAAACTCATAAGATGTGCATGTATGATACAAATTGTCATGCAAGTTCTTATGTATATCATGATGTTAGCATATGAGAAATACATACTTAAAATGGAAACCACTTCGGATATTAATATTTTCGAAAACTTAAGAATTGAATCTACTGAATGCTCACTGTTTTCATTTATAAAACCGAAGTGGCTGGGATGATGACGATGACACTTATGTGTCCGGGTTGAGTCCTACTAAGAAATCTTATTTATCACCCTAGTTGTTTTTCCATCTTGTCACCAGATACTCATGACATACCCCGTGGAGTGGAGCATGGACCCTCCCCACCATGAGTGGGCCTACGATAGGGATACTCAGCTATTGTAGCCACGACCACCACAGTAGTCCGTACATATTTCTACCTGGCTTGGGATTTCCCGCCTAAGCCATTGCCAAAAATCGAGATGGAGCCAATGTCTCCGGGTCTACCTGCTGCTGAGCCCGTGCCACCGCCAGAGGTCCTTGTGAACGCTGTGAGTTCGACGGCCACTCCTAGGGCCGCAGCCGCTTCGCCGCCGCTCCTCGAGTATCACCCTGCTGCGTCTGAGGAGGATCCCTCCGAGGAGCGTTCTTCGGTTGCCAGCTATACTCCTGGCCGTCACATCTGTCGCGTTGAGGTGATTAGCAGGCACCCTCGTATCATCCGTACTCCTCATGTTCCCTGAGGCCGAGGAGCGAGGGGGACCAGGCACTCGAGGACCTGAGTTCATCCGATTGAAGGGCGTGGAAGGGGCAGAGAAGCCAGCATATGTCTACGTGGGCCTATTCCATTATTGCTCCTTATCTTTTGTATTTCATTTTATATCGGACCTTGTCAGACTTGTGTACCTTTGATATTTTGGGGCTATGGCATGACCATGAGTTCCCTTTTTATGTATTTGTTGGAGATTATGAGACTAATTATAATTATATGGTTGTTGTAGTAACTTGAATGCATGGTATTATGATTTATCCCTTGCTCCTTCAATTTATACTGAAATCTTTGCGATATGCTCGTTTATTGCTATCTTCTCGCGCAAGGCTTTACTTTCCAAAAGTGACGACGTATTTCAAAAAAAAAATTTACCATATTTTCCGCGTAATTTAATTTCAAGTGAAGTTTAATTTTCCACGAGTATAAGTAACAACTAATAAAACGCCGTAATATGACTTAAAAATAGTATAGATTTATTAGGGTGTTACATTATGGTATCAGAGCAGTTCATCTTGTTAAAGCCTGAGGTTGGACTGACTATGCTTTCAAGCATAACTCTACGTGCGCTATGTTAAGTCATGCTGTGGATCCTATCTGTATGATGGGATGTAGGACTTAGAATGCATGACCGTCATGTGAGATTGCCTTTAGTTGCTGTCATGCTTATGCTTGATATTGGGCCTGATCAACTCGATATTTTTGTTTTAGTGTATTCAGGAACTAATGGCAACTCGCAGACGTACCGCCAATGAGCCCAGCGACAGCACGAACATCGCTAATTTCATGAGGACCTTTCAACAAATGGCGAATGCCATGCAAGCTTAAGCGACAGCTGCTGAACACATGATGGATCAACTAAACTGAAGGTCTGAAGAGTCCGTCGGCGGAAATGGAGCAAGTGCCGAATATCAGAAGTTCTCGGAGTTTTGCAAGGCCAACCCGCCCAGTTTCAAGGGGGCCTTCAACCCTAAAGAAGCTGATGAATGGATTAAGGAGATCGAGAAGATCTACTCTGTGCTGACTTGCTCGGAGACCCAAAAGGTAGCCTTTGCTACTTATATGCTGAAAGCGGATGCTGAATTCTGGTGGAAAGGAGCGAAGAGCTTGATGGAGAGCGACCAGAGAGAAATCACTTGGGACGTCTTCAAGACAGCTTTCTATGAGAAATATTTCTCGATGTCTGTGAGAAACGCAAAGGAGATGGAGTTCCTGAGGCTCTACCAGGGAGGTATGAGCGTTGCTGATTACACAGCTAAGTTTGAGGAGCTGTGTAAGTTCTCCACACTTTATCAGCGGAACCCCGACGAGTACTAGAAGTGCATGAAATATGAAGGAGGTTTGAGGGCTGACATCCTGGCATCCGTGGCCCCATTGGAAATTTGGAACTATGCGGCCCTTGTCAATAAGAGTCGCGTAGTGGAGGAATGCAACCGTAAGTTGGCAATCCAGAGGTCGGAGGCCCAGAAGAGAAGGCAAGCATCTCAAGGGCAACACCCGAAGTAGCCTCCGCAAAAGAAGCCCTACCATGGCGAAGGTTCCAAAGGCAAGCAACCGCAGAGGTCCTTCGCCAATCCTCCAAGACCCGCCGGCCAGCCTCTGAAGCCTGCAACAAATTCCGTCTACCCTAAATGTGGGAAGCAACACAAAGGGGTTTGCTATGCCGGACAAAATGTTTGCTTCAAGTGTGGACAGCTCGGGCATTTTGCCAAGAACTGCACCAAGGACACACCTGCCCCTAAATCGCAATGCCAAGGGAGGGTTTTCACCATGAATGCCGAGGAGACCACGGAGTCTGATGATCTCATTCGAGGTACATGCGAAGTGAATGGTAACATCTTAACTGTATTGTATGACTTTGCGCTACACATTCTTTTATTTCCCATGATTGCGTAAGTAGATTGGGGCTGTCTATTTCTGAAATGCCTTATATGTTGCTTGTTTCTACTCCCATTGGGAAACCAGTTATAACTTGTCTGTGTTGTTTAAAATGTCAAATTCATATTGATGGTAGGACCTACGAGTCTGATTTAATCTGCCTTCCTTTATCTGGTTTAGATCTAATCTTAGGCATGGATTGGCTCTCAGCCAACCATGTTATGTTAGATTGTGCTGCCAAGACAATCGTATTCCCTTCTTTACCTTCTAAACCTGTTAGTTTAAGCTTGAAACCTATTGTGTTATACTGTTGTAAGACTGAGAATCAAGAATACGTTCTCCTATCGACTAGTGAGGTTAAACTAGAGTAAGCTCTTGATGAGATTCCTGTGGCGAATGAGTACCCTGAAGTCTTCCCTGAGGGTATCCTTGAGTTTCCCCCTGAGAGAGAGATAGAGTTTTCCATAGAATTGGTGCCAGGAACTGGACCAATATCTATTGCACCCTACCGAATGTCCCCTTTGGAGTTGGAGGAGCTGAAGACCCAATTGGAGGAGTTGCTAGAAAAGAAGTTTGTGAGACCAAGTGCCTCACCTTGGGGAGCCCCAATGTTGTTTGTCAAGAAGAAGGATGGAAGCATGAGGCTGTGCGTAGATTATCAGCAGTTGAACAAGGTCACAGTGAAAAACAAGTACCCCTTACTAAGGATAGATGACCTGATGGATCAACTCAAAGGAACAGTGGTGTTTTCAAAGATAGATCTAAGGTCGAGATACCATCAAATTAGAGTGAAGGAGGAAGATATTCCCAAGACGGCCTTTAGGACTAGATATGGCCATTATGAGTTTAGAGTAATGTTGTTTGGGCTGTGTTTATGGATTATATGAACAGGATCTTTAGGCCATATTTGGATAAGTTTGTGGTGGTCTTTATAGATGACATCCTCATCTATTTAAAGACGAAGGAGGAACACAAAGAGCATCTTAGGATTGTGTTGGAAATCTTGAGGGATAAGAAGCTTTATGCGAAGTTGTCGAAGTGTGAGTTTTGGCTAGAAGAAGTGAAGTTCTTGAGTCACGTCGTGACTAAGGGAGGGATATCCGTAGATCCAAGCAAAGTGGAAGCTGTAATGAACTGGGAGAGACCTACGATGGTGACGGAGATTCGAAGTTTTCTCGGCCTAGCCGGATATTATCGGAGGTTTATAAAGGGATTTTCTCAGATATCCCTACCTTTGACTAAGCTCACTAGGAAGAATGCTGCTTTTGTGTGGACTAAAGAGTGTGAGAAAAGTTTTCAAGAGTTGAAAGCGAAGTTGACTTCCACACCTGTACTAGTCCTGCCTAACCCTAAGGGAGCCTTTGAGGTTTACTATGATGCCTCTGGAAGAGGTTTAGGTTGTGTTCTGATGCAAGATCATAGTGTGGTAGCGTACGCCTCTAGGCAACTGAAACCTCATGAAGTTAATTACCTAACCCATGACTTGGAATTAGTGGCCGTGGTGTTTGCCTTGAAGATATGGAGGCACCATCTATATGGAGTTAGGTTTGAGGTATTTTCGAATCACAAGAGTCTGAAATACTTGTTTGATCAGAAGGAGCTTAATATGAGGCAGAGGAGGTGGATGGAATTCTTGAAGGACTATGATTTCGGGTTGAACTACCACCCTGGTAAGGCTAATGTGGTGGCAGATGCATTGAGCCGCAAGTCATTGCATGTGTCGTGGATGATGGTCAAGGAAGCAGAGTTGATTGAGAGCTTTAGAGACTTGAACCTCGGAGTTACCCTGACCCCTCATAGTATAAGGTTGAATCTGATCAAGGTGACGAGCGAATTCAAAGGACAAATTATGCAGGTTCAGGAAGAGGATGAAGAGTTCTTGAGGATAGTAGCCCAGGTGAAGGAGGGAAAGCTGAAAGAATTTACTCAAGGCATTGATGGCATGTGGAGGTATCAAGGGAGGACATGTGTACCGGCTAAGAATAACTTAAGGAGGATGATTGTAGAAGAAGCTCACAAAGGTCATTTCACCATGCATCCCGGCATGACGAAGATATACCAAGACCTCAAGAGGATGTTTTGGTGGCCAAGCATGAAACGAGACGTAGCAGATGTGGTGGGTAAGTGCTTAGTTTGTCAAAAGGTGAAAATTAAGCACCAAAAACCCTCAGGCATGCTGCAGCCGTTGGAGATCCCCGAATGGAAATGGGATGGAATCTCTATAGATTTTGTGATGAGTTTACCCCGAACACAAGCGGGATTTGATGCCATATGGGTTGTTGCGGATAGGTTGACAAAGTCTGCCCACTTCTTACCCATAAGAGCGAATTATCCTTTGGATAAGCTAGCCCAGCTATACATCCAAGAGTACCTACAACCATTATGTTTGATAGAGACCCAAGGTTTACCTCTAGGTTCTGGGGAGCCTTGCAAAAGGCGTTTGGGACGAAACTTTGTTTAAGTACAGCCTACCACCCCCAGATTGATGGACAATCAGAAAGAACCATACAAACCCTAAAGGATATGTTGAGAGCATGTGTAATGGATCGACCCGGAAGTTGGAGCAAACACCTACCCCTCATTGAGTTTGCCTACCACAATAGTTTCCATGCGAGCTGTAACATCCCCAATTTTTGTCTAAGCTAATTAGCTCCATGATCCTGGCTAATTAGAGAGGTTAACGATTAATTGAAAACTAATCGGCTAATCTCGATGAGCAAGAGCTTAGTAAATTAAGTCGAGTCAATAATTGAATCATAACGCACTAAATATTTTAATTAAAACATAATTATTCGAACCTCATTAATTCGTAACTTAGAAATATAATTAAGTTAATCCAATCCTATTAATTAAGTACAAGACAATTGTTTTACCTTAATCGATTGAGATAGATTAATCCTTACACCCTAATTACATAATTCATAAGGTCAATTCTTTTAGAGGAAAAAGTCTTAAAAGTGTGATTAATCGAAATCGATCAAAGAATAATTTAACTAATCAAATTGAATTAACAACTTAGGTGATTCTAATAGCTTTGAAGATTTAAAAATTTCTCCTAATTGATGCACCAAATCTTGGCCAAGGACAAGAGCAAAATCCAACCATTCAATTGCCTTCTCATCATACACCACTAGATCAAGAGCCCATGTTAGTAAAACCCTTAAGTCATGATAAGAGTTGTACTCTCCTCCATCAAGATGGTGACACTTGGAGTGATCCTAGCCATCCAAGCCAAATCCTAAGAGAGCTCATGCCTTTAACCACTTGAGAAAACACTAAATGGTCTTTACCCAAACACCAAGACTCAAGAGAAACACAACTCATCCTTTTACCCCATGGTTCCTAGCCTCCTTGCTTGCAAAAGAAGCAAAATCACATCACTCTTTTCCCTCCCCTTTTTGCGCCATCAACCTCTCCTCTCTTCCCCTCACTTCATTTTTCATTTCCTCACCCAAAGACACAAAGCTCTCTCCTCTCTCTAAGTCCCTTTCCTACTCTCTTGTTCTTCCAATCTTCCTTGTTCTTCTTCCAATCTCTCTACTACTTCTCACTTCATTTCCATCACCACCATCACCACCCTTTCAAGGACCACCATTTTTGGTCTTTGGAGAAACAAGGCCACTCATATACAAGCCCCATTTTCAAGCTCCCAAGTAGGAAGGCTCTCTTCAACCTCTTCCTCATCCCAAATCCTTCAAGAAAGCTTTCTTTGGTAGTGACTCTATCCTTCTTCTCCATGTATTTTTCAAGTTTTAGAACCCCTAAGCTCTTCATAGCTAGGTGGTTTTGAAGCTTGCTTCAAGGTCTCATGACCACATTTTTCTCTATGAGTTTCTTGTCTTGTTGAAAGTGTTGTTTTGAAATGAGATTATATGGCATGATGGTTTTATGTATCTTGCTCTATTTTGTTCTAAAATGCTGATTTAGTGACTAAAACTTTGAATATGGTGATGAGATAAAACATAAAAATGGTGATTTGAAGTGGTATAGCAACATTTCCATAAGTTTGATATGTAAAACCTAAAAATGAGTTAATCTGGAATTCTGGCAGTCTGTAAAGCGTGTGGTATAACTCACTCCACAAAACTTGAAATGCAACGAAACCAATTTTAGATGAAAATAGACTCAAAGAAATTTTCATACATATAAAATATGCGAGATTTGGCCTTAAAACGAGAGAGATATGAATTTTCAAAGTTTGCTGTTCCTAGATGGGTTTCTGTCCGGGCAGTAGGTAATAAAACGTGCATAACTCAAGCTTTACAGAACATTTTTGAGTGGGACCAAGTTTTTTAGAAAGCTAAGACATATAGGAACATCCCCATAAAACAGTTTTGTCAGATTCCTTGTGAGGAGTTCACAGTAATGTTTAAAAGTCACTAACCCGAGATGAACTTTCAAGTCTGAACAGTCAGAATAAAATGTGTATAACTCAAGCTACAAAATGAATTTTTGGCTGGGATTTCTTTTGTTTAAAAATAGACTCATAGAAGTATAAGCATACCAAAACTCGAAATAAAAGAGTAAAACATGAAATTATGGTGAATTTTTGAAGTTACTACCCCGCTGTAAAAGTAAAACTGGTTAGGGTAAAAGTTAAAGGTTAATGAAGAATAAGCTTTAAGACATTAATACCCTTACATTAAGTATTGAAAAACCTTCATAATCCAACATAAAAAGTTTTAAAGAGGACAATAGACAAGATTGGCCCTAGGCCTAATAAAAGAATTTATGCAAGAAGCAAATCAGTTAAAAGCTTGTACCTAAGTTTACTAAGCTAAGCTCATAAGACTTTGTGTGATATGTATGCCTCTATGTGTCAATATGATGACAAATGACATGATGATGATGATATGATATGATGATGATCATGATGATTATGATAGTGGTCTGATGATGATAAGAATGACAATAGTATGATGACGATATGATAGTGAATGATGTTGATACGAACATGATATGTTGATAGTATGATGCGTACTGACATACATGAAAGGATTAATAAATATGAACACCCTGGGGACGGCGATACGTAACGCCCAGAGGTGATTGATGAAGAAACCACATTTGGGGACGGCGATACGTAACGCCTAAATGTGGAAAAAGAATCAGACTAACTTTGCATCATAAGCTTTAATAAGAAGATAATGAACTAAGGGTATGATCCTTCAAAAGGGAAGGTGACCTAATTTAAGTTTCCCCTCACCCACGACTCACATGAGGCATGGCATGACCCAGCTAGTGTAAGTACCGAAATTTTATGGTGGCGACGGCCACGGTATGAGCTCATTACCACTTATGTTTAGTGGGTGAAAAGAAAAGGACTTAAGATAAGTCAATTTAAGAAAAGAAAGGAAAAGGGACTTCGGTCCAAACCCTTAAAGAGAAAAAGTTAAGAGAAGCTTATAGCACAATCATGCATATTTTATGTGATTATACTTATGCCCATGTATGTTATGATATAAATGATTAGAGAGTATATTAAAATTGAATCCACTTCGGATACTCACATTTTCGAAAACCTAAGAACTGAACCTTATGCATGCTCACTGTTTTCATTAATAAAACCGAAGTGGCTGGGACGATGATGATGACACCTCCGTGTCGGGTTTGAGTCCTACTGAGAAATCTTATTTCTCACTCTAGTTACTTTTCCGCATCGTCACCAGAATCCGATGGCGCATCCGGTGGAGTGGAGCATGGATTCCCTACACTGTGAGCGGATGTATGACGTGGGGTGCCAGACGAAGCTGTTTTGGGACTTATAGCGATCGTTGTTCTGTATCTTCGCATATTCCTTTTTGAGATGAGCTTTGTCATTGGAGTTTGCATTTAGTATCTTGTATTTGGATCATGGCACGACCATAAACTTTCTTCGATGTTATGTTTATATATATATATATATATATATATATATATATATATATTATGAACTCATATGGATGTAATGATTAGTTAATTAATGCAATGTATTTGTGAAGTTCTATTTATTTACCTTTCTCTTATTTTATGATATTTGGGTATTTATTTTATGCGACACGCTCCTTCTTCATCTGACTTCTCGCTCAAGGCTTTACCTTTCAAAACGCTGCAAAGCGACGACATATTTCAAAAAAAAAAAAGTCCTATTGTATTTTCCGCATAATTTAATTTCAAGTGAAGTTTAATTTTCCATGAGCATAAGTAACAACTAATAAAACGCCGTAATACGACTTAAGCGTAGTATGGGTTTATTAGGGTATTACACGAGCATTGGGATGGCGCCTTATGAAGCCCTATATGGTAGAAAGTGCCAATCTTCGCTTGGTTGGTATGAACTGGGTGAGCAAAGCCTCTTAAGGCCCGATCTGGTTAGACAAACCATCGAACAAATTAAGAGGATAAGGGAAAGGATTCTCACAGCACAAAGTCGTCAGAAGAGCTATGCGGATAAGAGGAGAAAGCCAATCGAGTTCCAAGAGGGAGAACACATATTCTTGAAAATCACTCCTACAACAGGCATTGGTAGAGCCCTTAGAGTCAAACAGTTGAGCCCTCATTTTCTTGGCCTTTTTGAAATCTTGAAACAAGTAAGAACAATTGCCTACCAAATAGCATTACCACCCCATTTGTCAAACCTTCACAATGGTTTCCATGTCTCCCAACTGAGAAAGTACAACTCTGACCCCAATCATCTTGAGCCAGAAAGTGTATAGTTAAGGGAAGACCTAACCTTCGACCTACTGCCTATGAGAATCATAGATAGGAAGGTCAAGCAGTTGAGGAACAAGTCTGTGCCCTTAGTGAAAGTGGCCTGGGGAAGAGGAAACTTGGAAGAGCACACGTGGGAACTCGAGGCAGAGATGTAAAGAGATTTTCACCACCTGTTTTTAGGTAACGAATTTTGAGGGCAAAATTTTTTTCAAGGAGGGGGAAATGTAACATCCCCATTTTCACCTAAGTTAATTAGCTCGGTGTTCCCGGCTAATTAGAAGGGTTAGCGATTAATCGAGAATTAATCGATTAATCTCAAGAGCAAGAGCTTAGTAAATTAAAGGCAAGTCAACAATTGAAATATAATGCATTAAAGGTTAAAATTAAGAACCTAATTGCCCAATCCTTATTAACCCATGATTTAGAACATAAAAATCAAGGTGACCTAACCTTATTAACTAAGAGCATGACAAGCATCACATCCTAATCACATGAAAAATTAACCCTCACACCCTTTTTACATAATTAATGAGGAAAAATCCTTTTCGATAAAAATGTGTTAAGGTATAGTTGAACTAATCAAATTAATTAACATTTAGATAATTGTAACAATTATAAAGATGTAGAAATTTCCCTTGAATTATTGTTTGAAAGTTTGGTCAAGACAAGAGTCATATCCAACTATCCATTTGCCTTCTCATCATACACCCCTAGATCAAGAGTCCATGCTAGTAGTGTTTCTTAAGTCAAGACAAGAAATGTACTCTCCTCCATCAAGATGGTGACACTTGGAGTGATCATAGCCATCCAAGCCAAATCCTAAGAGAGCTCATGCCTTTAACCACTTGAGAAAATACTACATGGTCTTTACCCAAATTGCTAAGACTCAAAGGAAACACAACACTCTCTTTTGCCCCAAGGTTTTTCCCACTCCCTAGCTTGTGTAAGAAGCAAAAATCACATCACCTTTCCCCCCTCATTATGTGCCACCTTCAGCCCCTCTCTCTCCCCCTCATTTCATTTTCCATTCCTCTCACTAAAACACAAAAAGCTCTCTCCTCTCTCCAAGTCTCATCCTATTCTTTTGTTCTTCTCATCTTTCTTGTTCTTCTTCCAACCTTCTTACTACTTCCTACCTCATCTCCATCACCATTCTCACAAGCCCTTCAAGGACCACCCTCTTTGGTTATTGGAGAAGCAAAACAAACACTCACCTAACCCCAATATCAAGCTCAAGGAGAAGGGGGCATCTCCAACCATCTTCATCCTTCAAGCCTTCAAGAGAAACTTTTTGGTAGTGACTCTTATCCTTCTTCTCCATGTATTTTTTCAAGTTCTAGAACCCCTAAGCTCTTCATAGTTAGGTGGTTTTAAAGCTTGCTTCAAGGTCTCATGACCACATTTTACTCTATGAGTTTTCTTGCCTTGATGAAAATGTTGTTTTGAAATGAAATTTTGTGGTATGATGATTTTATGTCTCTTGCTTTATTTTGTTTTAAAACACTGATTTGGTAACTAAAACATTGAATGTGATGGTGAGATAAAACATGAAAATGGGGATTTGAAGTGATATAACAATTTCTCCATAAGCTTGAAGTGAAAAATGTAAAAGCTAGTTAAGTTGGATTTCTGGCAGTCTATAATACGTACAGTATAACTCATTCTACAAAACTCAAAATGTAATGAAACTAATTTTTTGTGAAAGTAGACTCAAAGAGCTTTTCATACATATAAAATATGTGAGATTTGGCCTTAAAACGAGAGAGATATAAATTTTCAAAGTTTGCTGTTCCTGGATGAGTTTCTGTCCGGGCAGTAGGTAATAAAACGTACATAACTCAAGTTATACAGAACATTTTTCAGTGGGACCAAGTTTGTTAGAAAGACAAGACATAGAGAAACATCCCCATAAAACAGTTTTGGCAGGTTTCTTGTGAGAAGTTCACAGTAATGTTTAAAAGTCACTGACCCGAGATGAACTTTCAAGTCTGAACCGTTAGAATAAAATGTGCATAACTCAAGCTACAAAATGAATTTTTTAGTGGGGTTTCTTTTGTTTAAAAATAGACTCAGAGAAGTATAAGATACCAAAATTCGAAATAAAAGAGTAAAATATGAAATTATGGTGAATTTTTGAAGTTACTATCTCACTATAAAAGTAAAATTGGTTAAGGTAAAAGTTAAAGGTTAATGAAGAATAAGCTTTAAGACATTAATATCCTTGCATTAAGTATTAGAAAACCTTCATAATTCAACTTAAAAAGTATCAAAAAGGACATTAGACAAAATTGGCCCTACAATTAATAAAAGAGGATATACAAGAGGCACTCTCAATTAAAAGCTTGCACCCAATTTACTAAGCTAAGCTCATAAATCTTTGCTTGAGAATATGCCTATGTTTATGTGTAAGTATGATGTTATGATGATGATGATATGATAATGATGGTATGATAATGATGATATGGTATGATGCTTAATGATACTGTGATATTGGTTTCTCTGTTTAGCAAAATTTTGGGAAGCTTTGGTCTAGCTGTTATGCTGCCGAAATTTTGTAGAAATTGAAGACTTAGAAATATTTTTGCATCATAAGCTTTAATAAGAAGAGATTCAATAAAGTGTGTGACCCTTCAAAAGGGAAGGTGACCTAATTTAAGTTCCCCTCACCCACGACTCACATGAGGCATGGCATGACCCAGCTAGTGTGAGTATAGGGGATAGTGCTTACATGAGGCATGTCATGACCCAGCTAGTGTAAGTACCGAAATTTTATGGTGGCGACGACCACGGTATGAGCTCATTACCACTTATGTTTAGTGGGTGAAAAGAAAAGGACTTAAGATAAGTCAAGTTAAGAAAAGAAAGGGACCTCGGTCCGACCCAAGTAAAGAATGAAACTCATAAGATGTGCATGCATGATACAAATTGTCATACAAGTTCTTATGTATATCATGATGTTAGCATATGAGAAATACATACTTAAAATGGAAACCACTTCGGACATTGATATTTTCGAAAACCTAAGAATTGAATCTATTGAATGCTCACTGTTTTCATTTATAAAATCGAAGTGGCTGGGACGATGACGATGACACTTATGTGTCCGGGTTGAGTCCTACTAAGAAATCTTATTTCTCACCCTAGTTGTTTTTCTGTCTCGTCACCAAATACTCATGGCACACCCCATGGAGTGGAGCATGGACCCTTCCCACCATGAGTGGACCTACGATGGAGATACTCGCGCTATTGTGGCCACGACCACCACAGTAGTCCGCACGTATTTCTACCTGGGTCGAATTTTTGAGCAAGAGGAGCCAGAAGTCCCGCCAGCCCCTGCAGACATTTCATCGGCTCACCTTGTACCGCCGCTGGGTCCTTGGGATTTCCTGCCTAAGCCATTGCCAGAAATCGAGATGGAGCCAATGTCTCCGGGTCTACCTGCAGCCGAGCCCGTGCCACCGCCAGAGGTCCCTGTGAACGATGTGAGTTCGACGGGCACTCCTAGGGCCGCAGCCGCTTCGCCGCCGCTCCCCGAGTATCACCCTGCTGCGTCTGAGGAAGATTCCTCCGAGGAACGTTCTTTGGTCGCCAGCTATACTCCTGGCCGTCGCATCTGTTGCGTTGAGGTGATTAGCAGGCACCCTCGTATCATCCGTACTCCTCATGTTCCCCGAGGCCGAGGAGCGAGGGGGACTAGGCACTCGAGGACCTGAGTCCATCCGATTAAAGGGCGTGGAAGGGGCAGAGAAGCCAGCATATGTCTACGTGGGCCTATTCCATTATTGCTCCTTATCTTTTGTATTTCATTTTGTATCGGACCTTGTTAGGCTTGTGTACCTTTGATATTTTGGGGCCATGGCATGACCATGAGTTCCCTTTTTATGTATTTGTTGGATATTATGAGACTAATTATAATTATATGGTTGTTGTAGTAACTTGAATGGATGGTATTATGATTTATCCCTTGCTCCTTCAATTTATACTGAAATCTTTGCGATACGCTCGTTTATTGCTATCTTCTCGCGCAAGGCTTTACTTTCCAAAAGTGACGATGTATTTCAAAAAAAAAAATTTACCGTATTTTCCGCGTAATTTAATTTCAAGTGAAGTTTAATTTTCCACGAGCATAAGTAACAACTAATAAAACGCCGTAATACGACTTAAGCGTAGTATGGATTTATTAGGGTGTTACAAATATCAAGCATAAAAAAGGTAGAATTTCACCTAGTTTTACAATCAAGAACAAGCTTTTTCATATATAGAATGCCCACTTGATCACATGTTCCTTTAAACTTTTCCTCTCTTTCAGGGGTTACTGTCCAAAAATTAACACTATCTCTAACCTTCTCAATAGCATCAGAAATCAAGGACAAACCATCCTTCATTATCAGATTCAATATATGAGCATAGCAACGCGTATGAAACAACTGACCACACAAAATAAATGATCTCTAAAATGGGCTCAATCATAGCATCATTTGTAGTGCAGTTATCAACCGTCAAAGTAGAAAAGTTCCTATCTAAGTTCCAATCTAGCATGCATTCAATCAAGGTATCAGAAAGAACTTTGGCAGTATAGGGAGTAGGCACATAAATGAACCTAATATATAGATAGCAATGTTAATAATACACATTAAGTCACTAACAAAAAAAAAAAAAAGAACATGGAGAATTATTAGTGTCAAATTTAGTGTTATTACCTTACAATTCGGCTTTGTAAAATCCAAGAATCATCAATGTAATGAACTATAATAGCCATATATCCTCTATTTTGGTTGCTCGAAGTCCACATATTTGTGGTGATTGCAATCCGGATTGAATTGTTTGCCAATAGCTTCATTGTCTTCTTTTTCTCGACACTATAAAGCTTCATGATATCACTCCTTATAGTGTTGCGAGAAACCACTTTAAATAGAGGTTGCATAGCATTGCAGAAGTTCTTGAAACCCAAATGCTCAACCATTTTCATTGGATACTCATGGGGAATAATCATGTTAACAAGTTCCTTCCGTGCTATCTCTTGATTGAATGCATAAGTTCCAACAACTACATGTTCATCCCCTTTTTGTTGAGTTTTGATGAATACTTGCCTTATATCTTGTGTAGTCCAGAGATTGCAGGTCTTAAAGTGCTCATGCAAGTGTGATGTTCCTTACTTTGGATCACCTAAGAGCTTTGCCTTACAATAATTGCAAATAGCCTTCCATTTTCCATCTATCCGCTCTCTCGTGAAATGATTCCAAACAATTGAAGTTTGCCTTCTTCTAACTTGTGCACTTTCATTTGAGCCAAGCTTTCACTTTGAGTTTCAGTTTCTGTATTTTGCGGATTGACATTAGATGATCCACTTATAACAGGAGTGAGACTAGGAGTAGTAGATTGAATTTTCTCATTGTTGATAGGAGTAGAAGTTGGATTCATAGACATTCTACAAATCAAATATGTAAAATAATTAGACAAATAGTAGACATGACTTATAATGAACAATGGACAATATACTTCAATATTGGCTAATTACTAGAGTATCTATTATCCAACCATCTATAGCAAAATCAAAATTCTACTAGGAGTTAGGACCCACAACGACAACCTTGCAAAGTACAAATGGTTAAACGTGATTGACTAATTCAATTATTAAAAAAAATAGAAATCAGAATTCATGGAAATAGTTTATGAAAAGAAAGAAAAAATGTTTTCACTATTTCTCCTTCACCAACTCAACCCTCCTCACATATTTGATATTCCTACCAAAAAGAAACCACTTTTTCATTAAAGAAATTAGTATGACAACAAGAGTTCAAGTCAATTAATGATGTATGAAGCTTAGACTAGGACAAATACAGGATAGATGCAAAAAACCTTCTATATTTTATTATTATTATTATTATTATTATTATTATTTGTGTGTATGTGTCCTACCAAGAAATATTAAAATTTAAGATATGGAAGTAAGATGGAATAGCAATGAGCAAAGTTAAAATAAATTTGTTGTTTTGATCATTACAAAATGCAGTCATGCTTTCCACTATATTTGCACACATATAACCAAAAATACATGCAGGAATTAGGAGAACATATCAAAATAGAATTGTCATGTGTTCAGCATTTAGGAAATGAGAATTCAATGTCCTCATTTTAAAATATAAATCTATGCATTCAGAGACCCTCAATATGAGTTCCTAATTTAGTCTAACAAAATATCAATTGCAGGCACTCTAGATAATAATTTATGAACTATTATATGATTTGGAATAGAACAACATTTAAAGAACACTTTCATGGTAGATGTAGAAACATTTTTTTTGGGGAGGAGGTTGGCTCCAGGATCATAATTTTGTTGTACTGTTAGTCTATTACTTACTCACGAATCACAATTCATGAAGCAGTTTCCCCTCCACCCTAGTGTGTTTTCTGAAATACTAAAAACAACTCTATCAGCAGATTGGGATGGCAGCTTAGCGAGGGACACGGATGATCTACGGATGGCAGAGGAGCATTGATCTCGATGACAAACTTAGAGAAGAGGAGTGTGTGTAACTATGTAATAGTTTAAGAGAAGAAGAGTGTGTTGAACTATTGATTGTATGGCTAAAGGGTAGGGGCTAGGGGCTGGAAGCAGCTTGTAAAAGAGAAAGAAATAAGAGAAGACAGGATAAAAATCAGGGCAACAGTCTTGGTAATTTATATTGGGTACCCGCTAGTATGGGGATCATGATCCCCGCCCCTATCCCGTTTAATAAATGGGTATCTGAATTACCCATCCTCATTACCCGCAAAGGACAAATCCTCCCCCTATATTCGCCCGTCATGCATATTATCCGCGGGTACCCGCAGATGAGGTTAAAATTAACATCCCTACTCAATGGGGGTGCGACAACTGATTCACTTAAAAATGTTTTGAATTTGCTAGAAGAAACTTGTAATTATTTGTTGAATTAAATCCAAAACCAAACAAGCCAAGACCGCACCCTTCATACTAGATTGGCAAGGCAAGCCTAATCCCCACGTAGGGAGTGACTTGCAAAGCGTAAGTGAGGATTTGAACTTGGTTAGTAACTTTGATCAAAAAGCTAGTAACTTTAGGGTAATAAGGTAGTAACTTTGTCATAAAGTTGGCAACTTTTCAGGTATTCTGAATTTTCATTATATTGCCCTTGCGAAATGAATAGGTGCATCCAAACAAGTTGAGACCACATCCCTTTATGTTAGGTTAGTGAGTGGATCTTCATCCCCACGTGGAGAGTGACTTGATATGCCTAAGTAAGAAACTATACATGATTGGTAACTACACATAAAAAACTGGTAACTTTAGTTCAATAAGCTAGTAACTATTCTTAAAAGCTGGTAACTTTTCAGGTACTCTTAGTTTTGGTTCTATTACTCTTGCGGAATGGATGGGTGTAATCAAACAAGTTAAGATCATGCCCCTTTATGCTAGATTGGTGGGGGGAGCTTCATTCTCTTATGGGGAGTGGCTTGATATGTATAAGTAAGAAACTGCACATAGTTGGTAACTACACATAAAAAGCTGGTAACTTATTAGTTTTGATTTTTGGTTCTATTGCCCTTGGTGAATGGATGGGTGCATCTAAACAAGTTAAGACCATATCTCTTCATACTAGGTTGGTGAGGGGAGCTTCATTCCCACGTCAAAAGTGACTTAATATGCCTAAGTAAGAATTTACACTTGGTTGTTAACTTTGACAAAAAGCTGGTAACTTTAGTTCAATAAGCTAGTAACTTTTCCTAAAAACTGGTAACTTTTCAGTACTCTTAGTTTTGGTTCTATTGTCCTTGCAAAATGGAAGTGTGTAATCAAATAAGTTAAGATCGTACCCCTTCATGTTAGGTTGGTGAAGGGAGCTTCACTCCTTTGTGGGGAATGACTTGACATACCTAAGTAAGAAACTGCACATGGTTGGTAACTACACATAAAAAAACTAGTAACTTTAGTTCAATAAGCTAGTAGCTTTTTCAAAAAGCTACTAACTTATCGGGTTTTGATTTTTGGTTATATTGCCCTCAATGAGACTCATTATGTTACCCAGAATTATTGTTGGGTAGAAATATAGTCATCACTTTGAAAATCCCTAATGCTGAGGACTCATTTTAACAATCATAACAACAAGGACATTATGCAATTGCAACACATAGTGAACTTTAACCAACTCAAAGTGAAAAAGCAGAGTAACAAGACCGCTATAGTAAACAAAGCAAATCAACCTCCCTAAATTAAAGATTTACCTATTTATGGGAAGTCATTTTCACAAACTCTTGTAGTGATGATGGCTCATTTTCAAACTACCAATGATAAAGAAAGTTCTCATATTTTGCATAATCCCCAAAAGAAAACACATACATCAAAGAGAAGAAGAATCATCAACAGAAATAGGTTTATTGAACGGATAAGGTTTTCATCAATGGACTTTCATTTCCGAGATAAATGGGTTTTCAACAATAATCATACAGGAAATTTACTAGCTTGTTTGGATCCATGGTCTTTCGTGGCAAAGAGAAGCTATAAACCAAAGAGAAGAAGAAACAATAGCAAAAGAGCTTACTAGGGGGAAGAGAGAGTGAGTGTGGAGTTGGAACTATAAACTCAAGCGGAGTATGTGAGCTTTTGCTTCTGCTTTCAGATTCTTCAACTCTACACTAATGTGTCACCTTTGCTTCTGCCTTCAGAGTCAGAGAAGGAGCTACGTGCATTTTGCTTCTTTTGATTCTGCCTTCAGAGAGAGTGAGAGAAGGAGTGAGACAAGAGTAGGAGTGTTCCACGCCAATGTGTCACCTTTGCTTGCCTTTGGAGTCTTCAGAGTGAGAGATGGAGCTAGACATGTTTTGCTTCTTTTGATTCTGCCTTTAGAGAGAGTGAGAGATGGAGTAAGTCAACAGTGGGAAGGGATGTTCTCGCGGGTGAGGGAGAGGAAGAGAGGTTCTCACGGGTGTGGGTGTGGGGTTTTGCTTTCAAAGTGAGATTTTATGGGTGGGGACGGAGGTGTCAAGTTCAAAGTGAAAGTTTGGGGTGCAGAGGTTGAAGTTCATACCGGGTTTGGAGTTTACAGGGTGGTTTAGGGGCGAGGAGGGAGGAGATGTGGGTTTCAAGTTTTCCCTCTTTTTCGTTTTCATTTTTACTTTCAATTTTACTGAATGGATGCTTGCATCGTGTCTATCGTATGCTTGCTCTCTATATAGTGGGTTTTGTCATTTTCCACCTTTAGATACACTGGACACCATATATGTCGATAAAGAGGATGTCAAAATAACATTCGTCTTAGTTAATTTATTAAATAGTAGGATTAGTGTTTGAGACCCTTGTTGGGCTGCTATATATAGAAGCAATTAAGAGTATCTAGTTGTCTCTCCAATGCTAAGTTTAACGGGTTTAATATTAAATTTCTTAGTTTATATTATTTTGGTTTGTTTTAAACATCTAATATATTTATTTTACTATTAGTTTATCACTGGCTTACTTAAGTATTATGTGTTCTCACTAGAAACCAAAAGATTGTTGCAAGTAGTTAGATTGTGTGCATTTTTTAACCCTTTGTGTGTTGCTATTTGTACAACATGAGACGTAGTGCACATGTGGCCACAACTATGTGGGAGTCTTTCTTTGAATTTAATAGATTATTTAAGCAGGGCCAAATGCACTCATGGTGCTACATAATTACTTTACATAACATTTTACAACTTTTTCTATGTGCATCTCTAAAAAATAATTATCTCTTATATTTTTAAAACAGTTCAAATTTCTAACACATCTCTCACACATGCATAGTATAAAATAAGAGAAAATCTCAAGTGTTTTAGAGTGAAAAAAAGTTGTTATATATTAGTTATTTCATACCACCTCAATTATAAAACTCTAATGTTATAAAGGCAATAAAATTTAGGTAGGGTAAGATAATGCAAAATAAATTTTTATTTTGTTGGTTGGTGGAAATGTAAGTTTAGTTAAATGTGAAAAAAATGGATGTTTTATGGTTCTGGACAACCATTACTAATTTATTGTGTTGATTTTTGAAGGTTGTGAAAAAGCAAAAAATAGTTAAGAGAGTATCCACAGCACTAAGTGGCTAGCAATCTTTATCATTTTTGTGTAAATCTCGGTTAGTTTCAATTTGTTAATTTTGTTCATATGCACATCAAATCATGTTCTATTTGATTGTTGTGTTTGTTATTCATAAAATTGATGCTTGTAGCATATTTCTTGTGTATATGTTATTGAATTCATCCTATTAAAATAATTTTTCTATGTAAAGTGGCTATTTCTCATTTCACATGCTTGTTGGATGCTCTTTTTGGTGCTTTCCTTTATTAACTCTTGTTTGTGCTATGTTTGTTTTAAACTTGTGCTTTTTTCCTTTATGACCTCCTATTGTTGATATCTTTTATACCTACTTTTTCACATATAAGTTTTCTCAATTACTATAATTTACTATTACTTTCTAGTCATGCCAATCGATAAATCTTGGATTGGCAAACCATGAAACACACTTGAATATGCGAAAGGGCTAAACAAATTTCTAGATTTTGCTTTTTAGCATCAATCTATTGGGTTCATAAAATTAAGTGCTTTTGTCTAAAGTGTGGTTTTAGGAAGTAGCAAACAAGAGATATAGTTTAAGAACACTTGACATGTAAGCCTTTTTAAAAAAATTACAAAGTTTGGTACTGGCATGGTGAAGAAGCAAATGTAGTTGAGTTAGAGGTTCTTGAAAACACACTACTCATAGAAGATGCTTTGCAATCTCAAAACCCAATGGCAACAATGGTCAATAATGCATTTGGGTTAGCTAGACACAACCTAAATGAACATGTTCTATCTTTAATTTATTTCATTTTTAGAGGCTACACGTATGGAAGCATAATGCAATATTCTTGTTTTTTGAAGGCTCATTTTTGCTTCAAGGTGAATGATGACATAGCAAAGCGATATCTATAATAGTCCATTGGTAAAAAGTGGAGGGAACATAGGCTGAAGTTCTGGAATAATGCTTATAATCCAAGGTTGAGCAAAAATCAAATCATCAGTAATGTATCATAAGATATCAATGAAGAGTAATGGGCTTTATTTGTAGATTACTGCTTTAAGCCTTCTATAATGGTACTCACTTTATAATTAATTGTAAATAGGTTGTTATAAAATTATTAAAACTTATATACTATTATTTGTAGGAGCTTTGCAAAAAAAAAAAAAAAAAAAATCAAGAGATTTGGAATAAAAAAAATCATTCCTCATACTTGTGGTGCGAAGAATTTGGCAAGGAGAAGGGCGGAATTGGTAGTTGAATATTTCTATCCTCAAGTAATTATTTAGATAGTATATGTTATTGTTGAATAATTAGTTTTATCCTATGTTAAAAATATTAGATGATGGAGACTAGAAGAGAGGTTGGTCAAGGCCAAATGTGGAGCTTGACTCACAAGAAAAAAGATGAAAGCTATGTGAATGAGGGGGCAAGGGAGATAGCAGTAAATATTATATTTATTGTCATGTGTTATAATTACAAATTCAATCTTTTTTTTTTACAAACTATTATTCTGGTTTTTGGTTTTTCATGTAGAAGAAAATTGATGAACATGTAAGTCAAAACTTAGAAAATTCATCTGAGATATCTCCAACTAATGCCATTGGTATGGTGTTTCGAAAAGAGCATCTTAGATGTGCTCGAGGATTGAGCATGGGAGTAGCTCCTACCATGGCATTTAAGCATACCACAAATCGAATTGGCGGTATGAACTTGGGGTTCTTGTGGTGCTACTGCATTTTCTCTAGAAGTACAGTAAAAGCTGGTTACAATGGAATCACATTTGCAAGCACAATGTGCGTACATAGCTATGAAGGAAGGAGGAAGGATGCTCGAGGAGTTGGTAACATTATTTCCTAATCTTATTTCACAGGTATATCCATTATTGTAGTATTTTATACTAAATACTAGTTAAAGAAAATTTGAGTTTTTTTTTAAAATTTTTTTATGGGTTGTTTTTATATATATCTTGTTCATGAATCTTTTTTTTTTTTTGTGGAAATTTGAGATGCGTTTTATTAGTGCTTTATCAAAATTAATATCAGTTAGGTTGGTTGTAGTATTGGGGTTCTTGTGTTGCCTTTTGTAACATGCCTAACTCTGGAGGTAGCCTAGTATAGAGAGGAGCTGATCCTAAGTTAGAGAAGCCGATCCCGAGGTAGGTGAAGAATAGGAAATTATTGGATTATAGTGATGAATGACAAAAGTGTAAATAATGGATTTTGATTGTTAGAAGGGACATTAGAATAAAAATTCCGATTTTGGGAATATGTAGGCTCAGGATACTAAAAGTTAAATAATATACATATAATAACCTTATAAATGATATTTTATACACATGATTTTAAATAAAAATATGGGGTTACTCGCACTCTAAATTAGGTAAATTGAATGGTTTAAAAGAAGCTGTACCACCCATGTATTAAGAATAGTTTCCAAGAACATAAGGAATTTACTCGGTAGGAATCTATACTGTCAGAGAATATAAATATCTGTTAAGAAACTCTAGGATGTGTGGCTGGAAATTAGCCATACTCGTCATCTTGGTGGATACAAGATGACCACTCAAAATTTGTAGTTAAGAAGATTTAATTTCTATTTCAAGTCCAACCAATGATCAAGTAAGACTTAATAAGAAAGAAGACACATTTTTCTCTCGTTTTCCTCCCTGAAATTTTGTGAAACCTCTCCCTTTCTCTCTATATCCATTTTTCATTTTCAACTTACATAAACTCGAGTTTGACTTGTTTTTGCCCAAATACCCAACATTTCACTTGTTTATTATCAAGAGGCCTTAATACAAGCCAAAAACTCCTTCTTTTGAATCATAAATTCAATCAAGCAAGGAGCAAGAAGGGATCTGTGCTCATCTTGAGGTTTTGGATAAGCAAAGGCACCAAAAGGGTCAAAGTTAAAGAGTTAAAAGCTTTGAATTTGAGGTAGGATTCCTAAGACTTGTTTTATTCTACGATTTTCTTGAAGTTAGGGTTTTCTTGTATTATTTTTCTTCTTGTATTATTTTTGATCTATCTATATAGAACTTGTATGATGTTAATAGGACATTTTTCTAGTGATTTAAGGTTAGGGAAACTTGATTAGTTTTGAAGAATAGATTAGAAAACCAAGGTAGTCACAAAATAGAAAAGTGTTACAGGGGAACTTAGAAATAGTCCATATTGCGAAGGGTATATCTCAATCTACAAAATTCAATTTGGAGTGAAATTAATTTTAGATGAAACCTGACTCGAAGATGAATCCAACTATATAAAACATAGGTCCATTTGGGATAAACGAATTATGATTTTTACAAATAGGCTATTAGTTAACATCCCTTATCCTGACAAGTGTGTGATGTAAGGGGCATAATTCGCCCTATATAACTTCAAATTGAATAAAATCACCTTTGTTAGAAAGCTAATACATAGGGAATCATGTTTATAAAATTTTAGAATCATATCCTTAGTTAATTATTCCCAGTAAATCCTCGAAGTTGCTCTATGCTCTGTTCGAGTTGAAACAATACAGCCCTAATGAGGAGCTCATAAGTTGAGCTTTTCCTACTCAAATAATGTGAAAATTGTTATATTTGAAAGAGAGTTCATATAGGTATATCCTAGTAGAATTTGGAGTAAAAAAATGTAAAAGAAATATTTAGTGATTTTCTAATTTTAGATATGTAAGTTTGTTCTAAAATAAGGCAGCCTTGAGTAAAACTTTAATAACTTTAACTGCACAATTCAAAATTTAGTGAAACTAAAGAGATTTAAAATTAGACTAACAAGGCTATATCATATTAAAATTTGAGATTAAAATGAATAAAGATGAAAGTTCAATACAATTTAAAATTTCTGGGTAGATTTGGAGGAAGGTGGATCAAGTGACTTAGGGATCTCAAAACCATGTGGGAATTAAATTGATTGAATATTATGCAATTATATACTAGAATGACGTCAGGTAGACATATTATTACTGATGATTATTATGTTTGTACTCCTATTGATTTTATGCTGAGATCATTGTTTTTGTGATTGGCTGGCTATCACATTTGTTATCCATTCGAAAGCCTTTATATTACAATTGCCATGTTGTTGTATTGTCAACATAAGTAAATTGTTAAAGAGTTTTGTAACATTCATAAGTATATCAAGCATGTTTATACTTGAATATATGAGTTTACACGATGATTTTAATTCCATATTACTTGAGCTGGCCCCTAAACAAATTTACGAGGAACAAGCCAGTGTGAAAGTCGGAGAAAGTAAATCTGGCAATTATGTACAAGAACGAGTTTGATCTTAAAAAAAGGCTATTACCCCGAGATAGGAGAGACCATCCATCTCTAGGGGACCAAGTAAAGGAAGATAAGTAAGGCTGTATTTTGAGGACGGTAATACGTAACACTTAAGTGTAGACATATGCAGACATCCTAGGGACAACAGTATGTAACATTTAGGTATGTTAAGTAAAGATAGTTAAGAAAAGTTAAAAGAAAGCAAAAGTGCACTTGCATAAATATATGATGTGTAGTTGGATATGCATAAATTATATTATGTTATTGATCCATTATTACCATTATGAAACTGCACTTTTAATTGACAAGTTTGTGAATAAAATGAACTTGCTTTGGAAAGATATTTTTGAATTGTATAAAATCAAAATTTATAGTTGATATGGCATGATCATTTTTTATAATAAACTGAAGTAGTTGGGATGGCGACAATGATATTAGTTATCTGGTAGTCTAGGATGTCTAATGAGAATATAAAATTCTTATCCTATGTGTATTCCCTGTGTTGTCTCCAGATAACTCAAGAGAATTTAAAGATGACTATTCTAGATTGAGACTAGATTGACGGTCAAAAGCTATTGTCAATATCTTCTATACTAAACAAGATCCATGTATGTATTAATAACTCCTAAGTGTGATACTATGACTTAAGTATGGTATTGTACTTAGGAGGGTGTTACACCTTTTGCAGTTCTTATCTTCATCAAAGCCTTTAAAGAAGAGAGAGAGAGAGAGAGAGAGAGAGGTGCTAAGGGGCCCAAAGCATATGCTTTTTGTTCTATAAATACATGCTTGGGAGTATAAAGTGACTGTCAAGGAGAGGGAGGTAGGAAGGAATTTTTTAAAACTCCCTTTTTCTTTTTTCATTTCCATTTTTGTCAAGAAGCATGCGTGTGGTCTTTGTTTGCAATTTGGATCCCTTTTGGCTTAGCATTTTCTGCTACATTTATAACCTTATTCTTTTTTTTTTTTTTTTTTGCACGCAAGGTGACTTCATAGTTAATTAAAGCACACTAGGAGCAAAGGCCATTGATATGTTCCTTTGTCACCCTCCAATTACAACATCTAATTGTTCATCATGAGATTAATAATTTTTGGCAATTGTAAATTTCAATTGTGAAAGGCCTTACATCCCTAACTAAGTAATATTCAGAATATATATGAGCATTAGCTGCATAAATAAAATGATACATCAAGTACCATAATATTCTTTTCTTTCATTCAAAAATGCCTCATTCCTTAGTATGATTTATTTCAATATAACCTTATTTTCAAGCCATGACAGCTTTAGCATTCTGGTAGCCAAATGGTTGAGTGTAACACCCTAATAGTTCATACTATGCTTAAGCCATATTATGGAATTATTAATTGCTACTTTTGCCCATGGAACTAACATTTCCTTTGGAAATTACTTTGTAATGAAAATAAGGATAATTTTTTTTTTGATCAATAACAAATAAACTGTTTTGGAAGCCAAGAGCCATAAGTGCATTGTAAACACCTATAATAAACCACGCCATCTCATACATACCGCGCGAATAACAATAAACAGAAGCAACAAGAATAACAATAACTTAGACAATCATAACATTGATTCCACGGCCATTCATAGCTAATATAATGCTAATAATGTTACCAAAAGTCATACATATAGATAATGATGGGTCTGACACCTACTGTTGGCCCTATACATGAAATCTATCAAATAAATGATAAAAGAAAATACATAAAAAATACTTGCAGCCAAGTATGCTATACAGTAAAATGATAACCCTATTACTACAACCAAAAAGAGCTATTGTCATGCTCGGCTCTGTATGCAATCACCACATCACTCTTCAGGCAAGAGGAAACCATTCCCAAACCCATCGAGGGTAACATCACCACGTCCCCCTCCTCGAGCACGGCCATGCCCATGAGGCACAGTGTGGGTACAAATGAACCCGCAATTGCGAACCGGAGGTGGAGTGTGATGAGGGGCTACTGAAGAAAATAAATCAGACATCAGATGTATCACTGATGGGTAACAAGGCTCAGATGGGGTCAGTCTCTGCATGATAACTTGGGTGAGAGGGCTCCAAAGGGTCGGAATCCAATGAAACGGTCGGAGTTAGACAGGTATCCGAGTTTGTCTCATTGTCAGTGGGGTACCTTGGCGGCTAAAAGTAAGGACGGATGTCATCCACGGTAACCTCGCCAAATGGCTGATATGGTTGGAAAAATGGGCTCATGATTGGAGTCTGAAACAGACGGTCGTGGAAGATGTAGACCCTCATCGCTGTGTTCGTAGACATCACTAAGGCATTTAGCATCGGGTTGAAGCGCTAATGCCATACTGGGAACTTAATGAAGATCACCACCGTGCTTGACATCGACATCCTCTGAAGATGACAAGGAAATGTATGAGTGAGAAATACTAGATTTCTCAGTAGGATCGCGACTAGACAAACACTATGTTATCGTCATCGTCCCAGCCATTTCGGGTTAATTTATAAAAATAGTGGATAGATATAAGTTCAATTTTAATGATTTTGAAGACTTAAACCTGGAAGTGGGTTGCTTTTAAACTTAACATCAGAACTAAACATACATACTAAATTATAGAATAAACATTTATAATGCAAATGGACAATATAAATACATGCAAAGACATGCATCATCATAGATTTAACCATGGTTTTACTTTGACTTTACTTTTGTTTTTAGCATGTGCTTAACATTTCTTACTTTCTTTTGAAATAAATTGCTTTTGGACATGAGCTCATTTCATGACCGTCATCACGCAGTATTAAACCAAATCAGACTAAGCCGATATTGGTTACCCCTAAGTTGGAGGGTCCTCCATGTCACCCTTGCCTCCCTTATAGAGGTTCCTTGAGTCTTTGTAGGTCGCTGTCTCTCACTTCGCTTACCGAAGTGATTGAAGGGTTATATCCCCTTAATTCTTTTCTTATTATTATACTATACATGCATAATATTCCTTTGACTAGACACATGCAATGATATGACTAAGTCCATAATTTTGACGGAAATTCGACAGCATAACGGCTAGACCGGAGCTTTCCAAAAATACTAATCATAAACTTTTCAACCAATAGTCCATCACATCTATATCGTATCATCACACCAATCATTCAATCATGAGGCAAAGCTCAATTAAACTTGTCATTCATCATGTCGAATGGCATCACACATTCATACCCTAGGGGGGTTTATAGTTGTATTATTCTTTGTGAAGGATATTATGAGTCATCATGTGATTTCCCATGGTTACCCATGAGAGAATCACATAGTTAGAATATATGTATGTTACCCAGTTTGTAACACCCTACTAATTTAATGTTATGCTTAAGTCATAGTATGAAATTAAGTAGTTTGTGTTACCGTGTTAATATTCTACTTACGTTTCGTTTATCCGAATCATTTTTCTCCTATATTATTATTATTATTTTTTTTTTGTAACAGGAGGAATGGAATGTCTTACGACGAACGTGACAGAATTTATTTCATCATAGCAAAAAGGTAAGCATAAATAACACACATGCTATCAACTGTATATAGGTGTATATATATATATATATATATATATATATATATATATATATATATATATATATATATATATATATATATATATAGACAGGAACCACTGTTTTGATTTACATACAAGTTTCAAAATAGGATACATAAGTGGGGTCGTGTACCAAAAGACATAAGACCCATGTCAGTCAATCCGATCCTACGTGGTCCTCAGTGGACATTTCAAAATCTACCACTGCGTGTATGACCCAAAGCCGCATGCTACCAAAAGAGGGTCATGCTGTACAATACGGCCTGTGGCTGACCTACTCAGTCAGATAGCCGTTGGCCACACCGGGCCCGGCTGGTGAGTAGTCAGGAGCTGATCCAGAGGAAGAGGAAGCTGAGCTGGTGGCCTCTGAGGGGTCGCTCTCGGAGCTGAGCGGGATGTCCGGTACCACCTGCGGAGGTGACTCCGGTGCAGGGTCAACAGGGGCCACAGGTGCTGCAGGTGCAGGAGGCGCTGGCGGAGGATGTGCCGCGTACAACGGGACCTCAAAGTATGGGGTGGCGGCGGTCAGCAGGATGATGTAAGGGGACAGTAAAATCCCTATCACTAAAAAGATACAAGCGGAACTGGCAAGAGCCGGCTATATACAACGAGCCTACTGTAGGGTCATGGTGGAGCTGCAGGTCTGGAATCTTAACAAAAAGGGTAGCTGTCGTGTCCATCATCCACGTCTGAGAATGAGGCGGAAATGCGAAGCGAGGTGAGAATTTGGAGAAATTCTCAGTAGGGTTTGCATATAGTGTATACTGACTTCGCGTTCATTCTCAGTTGCCTCGGGTTTTATTTAATTTTCTTAAAACATGAGATTGAACTTAACTACTCATATTCAGTAAGATTGAGAAAAATGTCTGGTCCGAGGCAAGATTCAATTTTACTTAAAATGACATAAGAAGCAGAATAAACCATCAACATTAACACGTAGGACAAAGGGCAAGATAGTGAATATACTACAACAAATAAACACAACGGACAAGCCGCAAATATCTTGTAATGACATGTTCAATGCAATCATGGGCTTAATGTAATCATGCAACTTCATCCTTGAACTATTCTTCATAAACATTTTCCCATTACTCTTTATCACTTTCCATCACTTGGTCCCCTAGGAGTTCTTGGCCATTTTAGACTCCTGGGTAATAGTCTGCTTATCAGGATCGAGCTCGTTCCTATATAGGAATGCCGGGTTTACTTTCCCCGACCTCCCCACCGATCTATTCCCCTTAACTTTCTATCCGGGGCTGGCCCAAGTAGCATGGAACTTTCATCATGACATATTCTTTGGGTTCATCATAACATAGCTTTCATAGCTTTCTTGAAAATGCACATGCCTCTACATGTATCTCATAATTCATGCATATACCTTACCACAATTTTGGCGGCATAACGGAACGTATCCGCTTCCCCATGAATAGTGCCAGTATTTAGCATATCAAATTATCAAAAGAAACACCTCATTCCATGCATAATTCAACATATTTCATTCATGTTTCAATCCTCAATTCAAGACACAAGTATTGCACTTTAGAATATACTTACTGCTTCACTATTTGTATTCAACCCGGTTCTTGTAAATCATGCCATAATTTCTATTTAGCTTGTTTGGACCTCAATTTTGGATATGTTAAAGTGTTATGTGTCTATTTTCTAACCTCTTTGGTCCCATCTGATTTGGATAACCATAACTCAAGGTATTCGGGTTTTATGCCGGCCTGCCCTGTGGGTGGCCAGAATTGCACACTTAAAAGTATAAATCTACTATAAATCGAAAACTAGCTCAAATCATATGGAATTGGCCTCATATTAAAGCTAACAGGACAACCTTTCATATACAAAATGCTCCATTTCATTTGCCTTAGTAGGGCTCGAGTTACAAGCCCCGAAACTTAGCCTTCCTGAACTACCCTGTGTTGGCCTGGCTTGGACATAGAGTAACCTCTTCAAGTCACTGGGAACAACTAAGATG
Organism: Pterocarpus santalinus; assembly: GCA_031439595.1. Taxonomy (NCBI): domain Eukaryota; kingdom Viridiplantae; phylum Streptophyta; class Magnoliopsida; order Fabales; family Fabaceae; genus Pterocarpus; species Pterocarpus santalinus. Next base: position 40,384,180 of record CM062523.1, on the reverse strand, counting down.
ATAACTGTAACACCCTCCTAAGCACAGTACTATGCTTAAGTCATAGTACTATACCCTGGAGCTGTTACTGTTACCTGAGTGGACCTCGTCTGACAGCAACTTCAGCCGTCTTTGGAAACTTCTAAAATCATCTGGAGACAACATGGAAATAGGAGTGAGAATTATGAAATTCTCAGTAGGATTCTCTAATTTTCATACATAGTGTCATCATGGTCGTCTCCAGTTTGCTTCAGTTTACTGTGAAAAAGATGAACATGCTGCACGAACTGTTTAATTTTACATTTCGAAAAGTATCTTATCCGAAGCAAAGTTCATTTTAATTATGCACTTAGCATATAGGGGGGAAACCATAAAATCCATTCAAGTATAATGCCATGAATAATATCTGTAGCATAGTAAAACGCACACAACATCACTATGCTAGGAACATAACATCTACACATAACTTTACTCATACTTAAATTTATGCTTATACATAAAACTTGCTTTCTTTTCTGCATCTTTCTTTTCTTTTGTCATCATGAAATCTTTACGTGCCACATTCTGGAAACGAAATCGGAACTCGTAAGCTCTATAAAGTCGTAACTCGTGAACCTCATGTATATGAAGTCGGAACTCATCCTTATTATACTTGAGGTCGGAACTCGGGTCGTTGTTACTTGAGCTGGGAGCTGAAGCCTAATATCGGAACTCGTACCAGCTTGTTTGTGACTTTGGGGAAATCGGAGGCCGTAAGTCGAAAGCTCACAATCACATAATCTTGGAACTTCCTATTTGAACTCGGGAATGCCAATACTGGATTTAAAATCGGAACTCGTGTCCATCCCAATTGAGTTCAACACTAAGGTCGGAACTCAGGAATTCAAATCACATTTCCAATACGGAAGTCGGGACTTGTATACAGTGTGGTTAGTGACATCGGAAGCCAGGTATATTTTCCTTGAGACATAAAGTCGGATCTCATGGAATTACGTTCATGTGTTCGGACATAAGGGTTAAACTCGGAAGTCGTTGGAAATAATCCATGCGAAGTCGGAAGTCGTGAAAGGTATGAAGTCGAGAATTGGGCAAACATGAACTCGGAAAAATACTCTTATCTCTGTTTCAAAGACGAAGTCGGAAATCGGATCAATCACCCTGAGGGGCGGTTTAACTCGGAAATCGGGATGTTACAATAACAAACTCGGAATTTCTTTGGATATTGTTCTCCTATGTGTAAGCTTTCCAACAAAATTAGTTTCACTCGATTTGGAGTTGTATAAGGTGAGTTACACCCTTCTCAACCCATACTGCCTAGGTGGATGTCCTAATTCCTAGGTCGAACTTCAAAAATTCATATCTCCTTCAGTATTACTCCAATGGTCTTATATGATATATGCGTGGAAAGCCCTAGATGTCTAGTTTCACATAAAAATGGTCTCATTAATTTTGAACGGCGGGAGGCGGAGCCGTACACTCCGCCGTACGGACTGCCAAGGGTTTTTGAGTTTCCCAGCCTCTCAACTTCTCCATATCTGCATCCTTTCTTGTTTCCAATTCAACTTTAATTTCACAAACAGTCAATAAACCAGCCACAATTCATTATGAATCACTCAATCAATATATCAGAATTGAAGAATTAAACCGCCAATAATTATTCAAAATCAGAAAAATCAATACAGGAATTAAAACCTCTACCTCTTATGATCTGGTTAAGCTTGAGTTGGTAGCTGAATGAAAGTTGGATGGAGTGGGTGAGTGGGGAAGAGAAAAGAGGGTTGAACTGAAGAAGAGAAAACAACATAGGAAAAATGGGGCTGAAGAGGCAGGAGGAGAATATATATATACACAAGGCTCTGGAGTGGTAGTTAGGATGGGTGGCTTTGATTGGGTGAAATTCTTGTGGGTAAAATTCAGCCATGTCTCCTTCTTTTGTGACAAAAATGCTCTCCACATCGCTTAAGAAGTGAAACTCGCTTCCAGCGCATCTGAACATGACATCGGAACTCGTGAACTTCTTAAAGTCGGGGTTCGTGCATATCTATTCGGATGAAGTCGGAACTCGTAATTTATAGGACATGGCACTCCAACTCAATATCGAAACTCGGGAGCGAGAAGAAAAGATCTTGGTAATGAACTCGGAATCCAATTAAGCTAAAACTCGGAAGTCGCACTTCGTGTCCATCTTGAATCACCTAATGTCGGAACTCGGATATCACGTTCGTTCCTACTCGAACATAAGGTCGGAAATCGAACCTTATGTGCATGAGGTCGGAAATCGTAAGATACAGCCATCCCTTTGTAAGCCTTGGAACGAAGTCGGAAATCGAAGCTAATACTGAGGTCGGAAGCGAAATTATAAGACAAACTTGGAAATCGAAAATCTCAACATTAAATAGGAACGGAAGTCGGAAATCGGATGTTACACAGTTCTCATGTGAAATTATTCTTTACTTGAGTTCATGTCTTATGGAACAATACTTAAGTTAAATGATTGTTTCCTTTCCTTGAGATAGTGCACTTAGTGATTCCTAGGTTCATGATATACTCAGAGGCCCTAATCATACTTCTGTTCCCAAGGAGTTCAAAATCCCTCTAATCCTTGGGTCATGACAGTGCATAACCACATCATGAACCTAACAACACCATGTTCACTAAACAACAAGGGTGATTTTTAACTTAACCAAGTTATGAAGTTTCAAGCTTTTATCACCAACATAACAAGATTTTACCTTAAGTATTATAAAAGTTATCATTCTTTATAAAGTAGTCATAAAGTTTTATTCCTTATAAAAGTTGACACTTTTATTTATTCTAAGACCATCAAGGCCTTAACTTTATGATTTAAGGTTGTCTTAAAGTCTAAAAGATTCCTACTTTATGAATTAGTGACGCAAAACATTACCTTTAGAGTTATAAAGTCTTGATCTTTATAGAAGTTAACACTTTTATGACTCAAAAGTGCTATTTTTGCTTAAAGCTTGGAACTCTACTAATATATTCATCTCAAGATTCCACCTTTACAAGACTTACTGTGTAAGCTTATAACTTTATGACTTAAAGTCACCTTCTTGATTAAAATTTAAAACTTTATGAAAGGATTTATATCCAAAAATCAATCTTTACAACATAAAGTGACAAAATACCATTTTTATAACTCAAAGAGTCTTATTATTCCAAAAAGCTTAAACTTTTACATATAGTCTTGTCCTCAAAACAAAATAAAATAAGACTTTTATGAAGGCACCAAACTTGGGCCACTTTTTATGCATCAAGAAGCAAACCTTTTTAAAGCTTTAAACTTTTAGGATGTTCATCGCCTTATCAAGTCATGAAAAAAATGTAAAGATGAAACTTTTCTAATCATAAACTCATCATAAGGAAAAGAATAACTTTAAGGAAAATAACACCAAAAATATTCAAGAATAAGAACATGAACATATTTTACCAAAAATAGAAACATTAAGAACATTTGAAGAAGAACAAGAACATATTTTTTCAAAAGTAGAAACATCAAAAAACACTTGAAGAAGAACAAGAACATATTTAACCAAAAAGAGAAACATCAAGAACACTTGAAGAAGAGCAAGAATATATTTAACCAAAAGTAGAAACTTTTGCTCATGAAGAGCATGAAAGATTTTCTCAAGTTTTCACTTAAAGATTTTGGTCATGAGAAGAACTAAGCTTCAAGCTTTCTTGAGTAATCCAAATCAAAAAGTGAAGATCGCTACCTAGGCTTGAAAATGGCGAGTTCTTGAAGGAAAAAATGAAGAAGATGATGGCTCCTCTTGATGGTGGTGGTGGTGGTTTTGAGTGGATCAAGAAAGGACTCTTAAGTTCTCTTGAAAATGAAGCTTGTAGTGTTTGAATCTCTTCTTCAAAGACCAAAAGATGTGGTCTTTAAAGGGCTAAGTGAAGAAGGTTTGGTTATGGAGATGGAGAATGGAAGAAGAAGAAGAAGAAGAAGAAGAAGAAGAAGAAGAAAGTTTAGAGAGAAGTGGGAAGATTTGGTCTCAAGAGAGAGAATGAGATGAGCGAAAATGAAAATGGATGGGGGTGGGAGAGAGAGAAAATGACGTCCTATACACAAAGGGGAGGTGGGACATATTTTTTCAATTTTGTGCTAATTAAGGTTTAGGAAGACAAAATGGATGATGGGGGAACAAATCAAGTACTAACTCTTACATAAAGCACTCTTATCTAATACTTTATACTTTAGTAACATCACTCTTCACTTTATTATCTAGTTGACTAAATTTGAATTTAATCATGTGATTAAGTGCTCTTATAACTTAATTAAGATGATTAAGCAAGGATTAGTGATTAACACACAAGAACATGATTAACAAAAATTAATCTTGCGATTAAGCTTGATTAACCTTAACTAAACTCGATTAAGCTAATTAAGGGTGATTAGTACTTAATTAAGCTATTAAGGCTCTGACTTACTTAATTAAAGATTATCTAATCTTGATTAAGCATTCTCTTGACTTTTCTTATCCGAGTTAACTTATAAACTCTTCGTTAACTCCTTAATTAAGCATTAATCTTATAATTTCTCATTAAGTGTCTAATTATTCAGGGTTACTGAGGTAATTTAGCACGATAAGAAATTGAGGATGTTAAATTGAATAAGACACATCAATGAACAAAACATGATGATTGTGACCAAAAAAGCACAATGCTGTCTTATTATTATATTTTGTATATATTTGTCATTCCTCAACATTATTTACTTCAACACAAACAATATTTCTTTCCACGAATTTTCCAAGTGAAAACGTTACTTGAAGCTTTCTATAGTTAAGACCTTCAGTCCTTTGCAACAATTTCAGAGAACCACAGAGATAAGAAACAAAGGAGAGTTACATTCTTATAGATAATATTAGTTATTTATTTTTCATTGTAAACTAGCTTTTTCCTTTAAGTTATTGAACCTGTTTTTTTCCAATTGTTCATCTTTTTATTTCAAAGTGTGCTATGCAACAATTGACTATTATTTTGATAAAATAGATACATGTGTTAAAGAGTTACTGCCCAATATCTAAACAAGAAAATTTTGGCATAATGTTCTTCTGGGTGTATTAGAATTCAAGAGTAAAGTAATTATTCTTGTTGCCTAGATTGTTTTGAATTGAAAGTTCTGGAAAATTCTATAAATATCCACCTTTGATGTGCTCTTTTGCTCATTTTGTGGGTCTTTGCTATATTTGACTATGTTTTAAGTATGAGTAAATGTGATTGGTGCAAAATTAAGCTCAGAATCTATTGAATATGAGAGGGGTAGTAGGGGAACATTAGTGAACATTGCTTTTATTTAGCATTCTTTCTTTTTGGTGAAGTCTTGTATCTTTACATACAGCAGTTTAGCAACATGTTCGGGTAATTTGTAAGTCTCATTTCAATATTGCAATGTATATCTCTTATACAATATGATTGGATTGTAGCAAAGTATATTTCAAAAAAGTACTTTTACCCACATAACTAGTCTAGTAGTTTATATAAGGGGAGGAATCGTAGTGCATATGATCCCTGTTTTGTAATTGGCAATACAGAATGATGTGTATAACAAGAAGCAACTAGTTAACCGGTTTTCTAAATATTATTTGGCCTGCCATTTGCTTTGGTTTTTATCTGCAAATTCAATTGGCATAGTTAGTGAATTAACGTGTCATTTCAAAACTTGAGAGTATAACTTTTGAATTTGGTGTAAATGAGTTTGACTTTGAGGTGCTTTGGTCTCTGTGTTGTTGTGGGGTTCAATAATGCACATTGTTTAAGTATAACTTTAGTTTGTGGGAAGGTAAAAGTGTCTTTAGGAAGTGAATATGGGGTGACGAGGGGTGTGCTCCTGTTTGGGTTCTATCCAAAGATTGAGGCATGAGAGGGGAGTGAAGGGTTTATATGGCCTGGAAAGTTTTTATTTTGACTTCAAGTAGGTCAGTGATTCTAGCATAATTTAAATTTAAAATTGAGTCTTTGTGACAAAAAAAAAAATATTATTATGCTTAAAATGAGCAAAAGCAATTACTATACTCCAATAGTCTAGTCTGCACTCATTGTATTATACTGTTTTATGAGCAAAAGCGATTATTATAATTAATTATATTGAGAAGTAAAAGTGAAACTAGTCTGGTGGCATGAGAATGACTGCAGGGCTAAATCATATGATTAATATAATAATATTCTCTTGGCTCTATCATTGTCTCTTTTTCCTTGTATATATGCTTCTGCTGTCACATGTTATGTCCTTGCTTGTGATTTATCCTTTTGTTTTTTTTTTTTCATGTTTTATTCTCATTGATAATTAATTTTCAACAAATTTTTCCTCATATCACTTTTTCAAAATTTTCCCTAAAAATTTGGTTTTCTTTTAATAATTGAGTTTTTCTTTTTTATTTATTGGTATAGATTGGCTCGCACCCATTTAAAGTAAACAATGTGAATTGCATTTTCACTAAAAGATTGAAATTTTGTGAAGTGAATAAGGTGAGTGATCTTTGTGCTTTCAATTGCATGCACATATGTGATATTCCCAAAACTTGTCTACGTGATTAGGATTGGTGTGTGATTAATATATTGTAATTTTATTGTGTGCATCTATATCCACTTGATTTAATTTTTTTTTTTTAGTAGTGACCTGATATTGTGCTACTAGTTAATATCAGGATTTATGAGCATTAACATTATTGCATTTGTTTCAAGCGGTTGCTGATGCTGTCTCTTGCTTCTTTATTTGCTATTTTCTTTGTGAGTGATATGGAGAAGTTATGTAGGCCTAGGCCTAGGTAGGATCAAATACAGTATACATATTGCAAAGACAGAGCAGCTACCCTGCGACCACGGTAGTTTTGTGAGCACTGCAACCACTATCGTAGTCTGAAATTCGATTAACTCACCTCAGGCCTAGCTATTTATCAGTCTGAAATATAATTTTTTAATTAAGCTACTGGTTATTTGATAGTTTTATTTTCATATATTATTATTCTTTCGCACTTATTTGAGAATTGTTGGACCCAAATAATTTGAAGAGCAGACTAAAGGATCCAAACTCATTAACTTGGACATTGCAGGTATCATTGTGTCTAAACTAAAATATAGAAACTGACAAGTTAATTGTATTTCAATCAAGGGATTTTGCGATTATCTTTTTTTTTTTCTTTTTGTTTTTTTTTTGGGCACTTTGTCATTTTATTTTGTGCTAGTGTGAACCACCTCTATAACGTATACTATAGTGGAAAAGGAATTTATCACTTTCGTATTTAATTTTTTATTTTTCCAAATTGTTGTAAGCACCCCATTTTGTCCGAGGAAAAAGCACATCAAATTAAAAAAAAAAAATAACAAAGCAGTAAAGTGTTCAAAAGAAAAAGAAAGAAAGAAGAGTATTAGTGTGAATGCTCATTTTTGTCCAATCTAATATGTGTGGTCTTTTTGTATTTTATAAGAGTTCTCATATAATTTAAATACGCTATTGACCTGCATTTTAAGATATTGAGATTGTCTATCCTCATGTACATCTTCATTTATTGTGCGTTGTTGCTTTCAAAGTGGGAACTTGTAAATGTTAAGTGGCTGCACAAGCAAACAATTTTCAAGTTTAAAATTAGTACAAATACTAGTTAATATGAAATTTTCTTTAGTTGCCAATGTAACATTTTTTAATTCTTTTTTAGCATTCTTAAAGTATTTGATACTTTTATTTATACACTTTATAGAATAAAAGGACCTTTTCTCTTTAAAACAGTTCAAATTTCTAAACATCCCTCATACATACATAGTATAAAATAAGAGAAAATCTCAAGTGTCTTTAGAGTGAAAAAAAGCTATTGTTATATATTAGTTATTTCATGCCACCTCAATTATAAAACTCTAATGTTATAAAGGCAATAAAATTTAGTTAGCTAAGATAATGCAAAATAAATTTTTATTTTGTTTCTTTTTGGTGTAAATGTAAGTTCAGTTAAATGTGAAAAAAATGGGTATTTTATGGTTCTGGACAACCATTACTAATTTATTGTGTTGATTTTTGAAGGTTGTGAAAAAGCAAAGGATAGTCAATGGAGTATCTGCAGCACTAAGTAGCTGGTAATCTTCATCATTTTGGTGTAGATCTCGATTAGTTTCAATTTGTTAATTTTGTTCATATGCACATCAAATCATGTTCTATTTGATCGTTGTCTTTATTATTCATAAAGTTAATACTTGTAGCATATTTCTTGTGTACATATTGCTGAATTCATTTTATTCAAAATAATTTTTCTATGTAAAGTGGCTATTTCTCATTTCACATGCTTGTTGGATGCTCTTTTTGGTGCTTTTCCTTTATTAACTATTGTTTTGATTTAAAAGTTAGTTTGTGCTATGTTTGTTTTAAACTTGTGCTTTTTTCCTTTATGATCTCTTATTGATGATATCTCTCCTATACCCACTTTCTCATATATGGGTTTTCTCAATCATTATCATTTACTGTTACTTCCTAGTTATGCCAATCGATAAATCTTGGACTGGCAAACCACAGAGCACACCTGAATATGCAAAAGGGTTAAACAAATTTCTAGATTTTGCTTTTTAGCATCAATCTATTAGGGGTCATAAAATTAAGTGCCTTTGTCCAAAGTTTGGTTTTATGAAGTGGCAAATAAGAGATATAGTTCAAGAACACCTGACTTGTAAGCCATTTCCAGAAAATTACAAAGTTTGGTACTGGCATAGTGAAGAGTCAAATGTAATTGAGTCATAGGTTCCTAAAAACACACAAGTCGTAGAAGATGCTTTGCAATGTCAAAACCCAATGGAAACAATGGTCAATAATGCATTTGGGTTAGCTAGACACAGCTTGAATGAACTTGTTCTATCTTCTGAGCCTATAGATAAGGATGACACTCTAAATGAGGAGCATGATAGAGAAAATGCAAAATTTTATGCATTACTGAAAGATTGCAATGAACAGTTATATGAAGGATGTACAAAGTATTCATAATTGTCTTTCTTGATAAAATTGTATCACATAAAGTGCTTGTGTAGATGAGTGATAAGGCAATGACTATGATTCTAGAATTATTAAAAGATGCCTTGAAGATGCCAAAATTCCTAGTTCATTCTATGAGGCGAAGAAAATCATTAACAAACTCGGTCTTAACTATACCAAGATACTTGCTTGCCCAAATGATTGTATGTTGTACTAGGGGGAAGATGAAGACTTGCAAGAATTTAAAAGATGCAAGATATCTAACTCGAAGGATATCAAGAAGAAACCTGCAAAGGTCTTGCGGTACTTTCCACTAAAGCCTAGGTTGCAAAGATTGTTTATGTGTTCTAAGAATGTAGAGTCAATTGGATGGCATGTGTTGGAAGGTAACCAAGATAATATGATGAGGCATCCAAGGGATTCTAAGGCTTGGAAGACAGTTCACTTAATTCATCCTGAGTTTGCTGCAGATCCTCAAAATATATACCTTGGCTTAGCTTCCAACGATTTCAACCCTTTTGTAGCCATGATTACAAACTATAACATTTGGCCAGTGCTTGTTATCTCATACAACCGACCTCTAGGGCAGTACATGAAGCAAACATCATTCATCCTCTTAATGATTATTCTTGGAAAATAAATGCTTGGGAATAACATAGATATGTACTTACAACCTTTTATGAAAGATTTGAAGGAGTTGTGGAACAATGGGAGTGCAAACATTAGATTTTTCAAAAAATGAAATGTTTAGGATATGAGTAGCTCTAATGTAGACAATTAGTGACTTTCCTGGCCTTGGTAACTTATTTGGGTGGAACATGCACATAAGTCTTGCTTGCCCCACATGTAACTTTGACACAAACTCATAGATTGAGACATAGTGGAAAATGGTGTTTTATGGGTCGTCATTATTTTCCATAAAGGGGCCATAAATTTAGATTAAATCGGGCTCATTTTAATGGGACAATTGAGTAGAAGGATCCACCAATAGTACTATTAGGATTAAAAATATCGAAACAGCTTGAAGGAATCAATGTTGTATTTGGAAAAATACTACAGTCAAATGATAAATGTAAAATAGCTCAAGGAAAAACCCTTGTTGAAGGTGGAATAGGACAATGGAGGAAGAAAAGTATACTTTTTGATCTTTCTTATTAAAAGTCTAATTTGTTGCGCCACAACCTAAATGTTATGCATGTTTAAAAAAAATGTGTGTGACAATGTGTTGTACACTTTGCTCAATAAGACTAGGGAATCAAAAGATAATCTTAAAGCTCGTAAGGATCTTAGAGAAATGGGTATAAGGAAAGAATTTTGGCTAGATGAGAATGGAAGATATCGCCCATCTTTATTTACAATGTCAAATGCAAAGAAAAATATATTCTTGCGAACTTTAAAGAATGTCACAGTGCCAGATGGGTACTCAAGTAACATTTTGAGGTGTATTGACTTGAAATAATGAAAGCTCATTGGATTGAAGAGTCATGATTGTCACATTCTTATGAAGTAGTTATTACCACATGGCATACATCACGTATTACTAGACAAAGTTACTCTAGTGCTAATAGAGTTGTGTTCATTTTTTCAACAATTATGCTCCAAAAGCTTAAGTCTCTTAGACCTTGACAAGCTTCAACCTCAAACTGTTCTCACCTTTTGTCACCTAGAAATGTTATTCCTTTAATTGTCATCTACTTGTCATCTAGTTGATGAAGCAAGACTTGGAGGGCTAATATGTTATCGGTGGATGTATCCATCGAGAGGTAAATACCTTGTTTCATTGTTAAAGGTTATTACTTAAGGGAAAAAAATATTCAAAGGAGGTCATTTTTATTAATTTTTGATCTTTTACTTAGGTATTTGGGACACTTACCCTTTGCTTGGATAGCATGAAAATGGGAGAAAAGAAGTAGGAGAGAAAGAAAATGGGAGTTTTATCTTGCTTGGATATGAAAGAAAACAAAGAAGAAAGAAAAAAAAAAGTGTGGGCCCCACATAAAAAAGTTTTCCCTCCTCCATTGGTGAGAAAATGAGGGAGAAGAGGTTTATGGCTTAAATTGTTCACTTTACTCCTTTAATCTTTTTTCAGTCACATAAAATAAATTGGTAAAATTGCCTTCTACATACAATTACATTTTCTTTCTTCCCACTTTTCTTTTTAACCAATCAATAAGAAAGAAAATATACTTTTCTCTTCATTTTCTCTTCTCTTTATTTTCTTTTTTCTTATTTTCTTTTTTCATCCAAGCAAAGGGTTAAAGTCTTATGTATGAAACAAGGCTCAACCAATAGGTTCCATAGTCGAAGGATACTTAGCTGAAGAGGTTCTTACTTTTTGCTCTCAGTGTATAGAAGGGATTGAGACGTGAATCAATAAGCCAGCACGTATTGATGATTATTGATGAGTTGAATTTAGATACTAATTTTATTCCTCATTTTTAGTGTTTTAGTTCTCTGTATTGCATGTTTGCTTTCCAATTACAAGAATTTTATAGCTCGGTACTAATTTGCCTCTTTTGCCAATTCTTGCATAAACATGCCTTTTTCCTTGATTTTGTGTTTTAATGCATGCCAAGAGTTTTGGATCCTTATATATATTGTTTTTGACTTGTAGAAACCTAACTTGGAGGGATTTGAGGCGTAGAAGTGATTGGAAGTTCAATTTCAACATTGCTAAAATTTCAGCTTGAACATGATGCAAAGATCCGAGCCATAACTCTCTTATCTCAAATTCGAATGAAGCAAATGAGGTATCCATTTTGAAGCCAAGAGAAAGATCTATAGTTTCATGAAGACACTAAGAGCTAATTTGGAGGTTTTGAGACTTAAATGGAGCTTGAAAGTGACTAGAATATGAAATTCTACATAATTGCTATTAGGAGCATGATGCAAAGATCGAGCCATAACTCTCATCCAAAATCCAAATGAAGCAAATGAGGTATCCATTTTGAAGCCAAGAAAAAGTTCTACAACTTTCATGAGACACTAAGAGCTAGTTTGAACGTTTTGGGGCTCAAATGAGACTTGGAAGTGACCAGAACATCTAATTCTACATAATTGCTGTCAGGACCTTGCGCTATAGTGTAGCAGTGCAAGGGGCTGCACTATAGCCCAAATTATAGTTGAAACACCTCTTGATTTATTGATTGTTGTGCTATAGCGCAACCAGAAAAGTGCAGAATAGCATAATAGACGTAATCTTGAGTTTTAGGCCACTTGGGCCCACTTTTAGAAAGTCAATGCACGAGAATTCATGTACTAATACCTAAGACTTCACCAAATTAAGTGACAAGTCTCATTCTTAGAATTGGAGCTTTTCTTCTTAGGTTAGAATAAGTTAGTTTTTTTTTTTTTCTCTCCTCCCCTTCTCCTCTCATCTTCTCACCCTCTCATCTTTCCACCACCACTCTTCATTTTCTATTTTGGTTGTAAATTCCCATGGAGGAGTAGAGTTAGAAGTTAGCTTAGGGCTTTTCCAAAGGGCTTCAAGGGTTGTTTATCTTGAAACTTTACAATTTATTTTCAATATATGATGTGTTTTCTCAATTCTTTGCCTCTTGCTCTTTTTTATCCTTGCATTGAATGATATTGATGTGTAGATATGTAATTGGATAATTAGTTGGGTGATTATTAATTAGTTGATTAATATGAACTTGACTAATTAAAGGTTCTTGATTATGAAACTTGATTGAATGGTATTGAGATTGGGGTTTATAATTGGAAAAATCTTGATTATGTGTTCTTGTTGAATAGTATTGATATGAGGATGCATGACTAAGATATTAGTTAGATGTATATTGATTGGTTGATTGATGTATGTTTCATTAACTAAAGAATTGAGACTTAGGTCTTGATTGAGACTTAGATTAATGCAATTGGAGCTAAAGGTTACAATAAGTTAATTAGAGGTTGAGGTCTCAACCATCTATTAATTGTGTATTAATCGAATGCTTGGCAGTCGTTAAGCGAATTGTGGAGTTGCTAATAGTCGTTGCACTAACAACTCAAGTTAGCCACACTCCATGTGTTTGATCATATGCGTGTTGCTGATAGATATGCCTTTGTCCTTAGGAAATTCTTGAGCCAATGTCCGTTTTTAGTTGTTAGTTTCTTTTCGTAATTAGTTTTCTTCCATGCAAACAAAACCTTCCTTGTTGCTAATCAAATAACATCAACATCCTTGTGAGAGATGACCTTGGTTGCACTATCTTACAAGCAGTGTAATTAAGTTTTAAAATTGCAATTTGGAGTGGGCTACGACACTCATTGCCAATTATCCTAATAATAGACACCTTTCATATGTGCATTCATTTTTCCACTACTAGGTAGAGTAGTAGGAGCTTTCTCAACCTTTGAATTATCAGTTATAGAGAAAAGGCAATCATCGATATATTCTTCTAAATTCTCCGCAAGTAAGCCATACATTGAGTGAGTACTTAGGTAAACTCTAACTAACTCTTAAGATTAATATGAAAATGTTGGCACCAAAAAATTGTTTAATGCCATTGGTTAAGGATAAAATTTAGTCAAGTAAGGATTTTGACGTAGTCTATAGCATTAGTCGAGTCATAGATTAGCATGGCCAAGAAAGATACTAGCCGAGCGCAAAGCAAAAGCACTAATTGGCCGAGTAGCTGATCGGCTCAGATGGGAGACTAATATGGAATACAAGATGGTGGATCTGAAAGAGCTGAGGTGTAACTTCCTGAAGAGCAGTATGTCTGATTGGTGCTGTTAATCAATTTAATTCATTGCATTAGAAAAATAAGAGCAATTAGAATTAAAATGCGAATATTAGGGTTAGGAGAATCTGAAATAATCATGTAGAAAATTTAAGGTTACTAGCAATATTTCGCAAATTTGAAGGAAATCGGTTAACTTTTGGTATTGTATACCATAAGAACTGAGTCAGTAGAAATTATATTGCAAGAAACCCTAATTCTAGTATCTATTAGTCAACCATACACGCCCATCATGTGGTGCCACCATCAGTCACAAAATGGGGGAGGATTAGCCAAATCTCAACCACCCAAGTAATAACCAATGAGAAGTAAAATTCCTAACTACCGAGTGCCATAAAACTTCCAAAATTTCCTCCTAACTCTCTAAGATTTTTTGATCCCTTCAGTTGGCTTCTCTCCATTCTTTCTTCTCCCATTTCACTTTATCTTTCCTTCCAACTCTAAGCTCCATCCAGTTCCTCCATCAAGAACTCAATTCTAACTAGTCACACTAATTTGAGGTAGGATTCTTGAACTTTAGTGGCCATTAAGGTTTATGTGGTTGGTGGGGTTTTCTTCATTCCTCTTCAATTTGATGTCATGTGATGATTATATGACTTATTTCAATTGATTGAACATGAGAATTCTTGATTTGGATTGGAAGAGGAACCAAAAAGCTCAAGAAGAACTCAAATAGCACAGTTAGAAATAAAAATCCTAGGACATGTTTGTACTTTGTGCATGTACGACCTAACCTACAGAGGTCAGAATTTTATAAAATTATTTTTAGATGAAAATAGACATTTAGAGCTTTACAACCATATAAATTACAAAAGGATTAGGTCAAAAATGAAGAAGATATGAATTTTTGAAGCTTCCCCTTGAGTCTTGTCTAGGATTCTGACCCGTATAGGTTGGAAAGTGTATAACTCACCCTATACAATTTCAAATCGAGTGAAACCAATTTTTTTAGAAAGCTAAGACATAGATGGTCATGCAAAAAAATTTCAAATTCATAGCTTAAGTAGATTGCATCTAGTAATTCACCAAATTTACCCTATGTCCTGACTCAAATAAAATAGGGCAGACCATTTTAGTCAAATTTAAGAGCTTATAACTTGACCTTTGCCTACTCAAATGAAATGAAACTTATGGGAAATTAAAGCTGGTTCTGTTAGCTTTAAAATGATAAGTTTCAAACAAATTCAATAAGAATTCTATTTTTGGCGAATTTCCATATTTTAGACCCCAATTCTATCTAATGGCAGGGCTGACTTAGGTTAAACCTCAATAACTCAATTTATGCTTATCAAAACTTCATGAGATTAAAGGGAATTGAAAATAGACAAATAATGCTATATCATATCCAAAATTTAGACTCAAATGAATTAAGATGGAATTATGGTACATTTAGAAAATGGGATGGAATTGAGGAACTTAGGTAAAGTTGCTAAATTGAGTGATTGGACACTCTAATGTGTGAATAAGCTTTATTTACAATTAAATATTGTAATTCTATATTAATGTTGAAAGGTTAATGTGTTATGTTGATTATGATGCTTTGGTTGACTGTTTGAATTAAAGAGCACTATTCATGGGGGAAGCAAATCTGATCCGTTATGCTGCTGAAATTCTGGCAGACTTTATGTGCATGATGTTTAATGCATGCAAAGACATATGTTGCCCAAGTTGAATTGACCATAACTATATAAATTATGAAAGACAAGATGAGATTCTTTCACTTGGAGGAGTTACTTAAGTCCCTCTCAGTAAAGGCAGCTAAAACTATTAGGTCCCTCTACATTGGAGGCAGTTGGCCAGCTGAGTCCCTCTACTTTAAAGGCACGTGGGCCCCCTTGTGGGTCAGTACTGAGTGACGACGGTCACAAGTTGAGTTCACTTCTAGATCAAGCTACCCAAGGGTATTAAAGCTTAAAAACATAGCAGACACCCTATGGATGGCGATACAAATGCCTAGGTGTGTAAAGTAAAGAAAGTTAAGGAAAACATAAGTGCATTTGCATGATTGTATAATGCGCATTTACATATGCATAAATATTATATTCTTCTTGTTACTATTATGAAACTGTTTGCTCAATTGACAAGTGTTTGAATAAAATGAACCTATTTTAGAAAGGATATTTTTGGAACATTCTAAAATGGAATTTATAATTATTATGACATGATCACTTTTTTATAATAAATCGAAGTAACTAGAGATAATAACGATAACACGATATGTGGTAGCCTAAGGAATCCTATTGAGAATTTATAATTCTCACTCCTATGTATATTTTCATGTTATCTTTAGATATCTCAAGAGAGCTAGAAGATGATCATACTAAGCAGAGTTAGGAAGATTGAAGACAGCCAAAGAGTACTGTTATATAAGGTTAATTAAGTAATAGTAACAACTCCCAAATGTGGTACTATGACTTAAGCATGGTATTGTGCTTAGGAGGATGTTACTAGAGGCATAAGTACAAGCCTCTAACTCCAGGGTTTGGAATGCAAATACTCAGCCGATAGACACGTGGCAACCTTTCCATGCTACGGCTAGGAAGATCAAGCTAACCAAGAAATACGCAGTCAAAACGATTATTCAAGAGCAGTTGTGGAAGAAGATTTGCCTATAAATAGACCAAGATTCAGCCATTTTAGGAGATCTTGGAATGATTAACTCAGCTCATCAATTTACTTTATTTTATTTTACTTTTACCTTTACCTCTTAGTTTAAACTTTAGTCTTTTAGTATTTTGGCCTATCAATTATACTCCTCATTTGTCTCTTCAAGCTATCCACATGGATTGGCCATGGATATTTGAGAAGGATACACTTTATAATTGGTTTGAGCTTTAATATAAGTCTTACTGATTGTATTCTTGCCATCATCACTTGTGTTTTTGGTTATATTCACACTTGATCTTAGCCAAGTGCTTTCTTCGAGCAACTTAGGACCTATATCAAGGGGTAGATTTCCCTCCTTGGAGTAATCATTTGACACTTGGAATCAAAAGGCTTCTGGCTAGCCGATTTCAACGTCTAACATGCCTAGCATACCTAATAATTGAGAAATAGCCTGAGTGGAAAGTATTTCTTTGAATGATATAATTTAATTTCAATTATCTGAATAGTGAATTTAAGGACTTTGTATGAAGACAGTCTAGGGGTCGAAAGCCTTCAGCTACGAAGATAGAGAAAATGGTAAATAAAGACTTTATTGATTAGTTTCCTGAAAAGTTAGGTAAAAATGTGATAAGATTTTGTTAAAAATGATTCAAATTTTTTGTTATAACTGATATATTTTAACACTTTTATTTTAGATTATGAACCTAGATATTGTGAGTTCTGTGTTAGATGATTTAAAGTATCTAGCAAATGATCTGACACAATATGCTAGAAGATTTTTGCATTTAATATTAATGGGTTCAAATTTTGGATAGCGACGCGAGACCATGGGTTAAAAGCCCAAAAAAGGGGAGTTTTTGTAACTTCTTCTACGTCTTGTGTTGCTAGCCGTGTTGATGGGAATTTAAGTCAAGCAGATTTGTCATATTATGGCAAATTGGAAGACATCATTGAGCTTAACTACTATGGTTGGTTTTGAGTTACACTATTTACGTGTAAATAGGCTGACACCACTAGGGAAAGACGATGTACAAAAGATGCATGGAGATTTACTTCTGCTAATTTTTCACAACTAATTCACACTGGTGACCATGAAGACCATGATCCATACATTGAAGCTTCCCAGGCTCAAATGGTATATTATGTGAATGATGAGGTAAATAAAGATTGGAGTGTTGTCATGCATTTGAGGCCAAGGGATCTATGCGATATGAGAGAAGGGGAAGATAATGAAGTTTATGAGAATGAGCCATGTTTAGAGCAAGACTTAGATCAATTATTTGAAGATGCTAGTGATTTACCCATGTTGAGAGATGATGCAGAAGATAAATTATTAAGTGAGTTGAATGTTGATGATGAGGTTGGGGGGAAAACAAAATCAACTTGTGAACCTTTTTTTGAGACTTTAATATCTCGATCTCTAGAGCTTTGAATTGAGTAAGACCAAATTCAATTGAAAGTTTAATATATGTTGGACCAAATTGGAAAGTTTTAGAATTTATTGACCAAAAATGGAATTATACTAAATTTTCCAATGTTGTTTCCCAAATTTGAAGGTAAAACATGATAGCTTTAGTTAAATGGGCATAACTTGAGTTACCTTTAAGTAAATCACATGGGACTAAGAGAGTTAAGTAAAGAATATCCCTATAAAATACAAGGGTCAGATGATAAGAAATGGATTTATAATGAATTTCTAAAGTGAGTACAAATTTTTAGTGGGTATAACCCAAGTGTAAGGCAAGACATAGAACTATGAGCTTAAGTTATGACAATCCTTATAGTTAATGTGCCACTAATGATATGCTCATGGTAAGGTTATATATGTGCTTAAGTATCTATACTATGTGCTTTTAATATCTGCAAACATCATGCATGCAAGAATATTTTGAAAGTAAAGTTATGGGGCATGTGCATAAGTACGTACAGCATCCTCATATATGACCATATATAAGAATCCATAAGATAACATAAACTTGCAAGTTAATGAAGAGATGTATCGAGCCTCCACCTAGTAGTGTGTAACACCCTCCAAGCACATAGGCTATGCTCAAATCATGGGGCTAAATCTAGAAGTTGGTACAGGTGCTGTAATAGACTTTAAAATGAGGAATATATATATATATATATATATATATATATATATATATATATATATATATATATATATATATATATATATTTCATATTTCATTATTACATAAGGAGTTACAATTCCAAACATATTTACTACCTAAAAATAGAGAATTACAATTTAAAAGAAATGTAACTAATCTTACTCACTGGGCATATACTCAGCCTGGGATCGTCACTTTGTAGATACCGAATGCCTGCTTCCATTTTTCGAACTAATCTCAAGTCCAGGTCTTACGTTGTGAATGTCCCAAGACTCTGCTTCATACTTGGAGTCTAGTTTAGGTACTGGAATGTTTACGAAAAAACACACAAATAGGTAGTGAGAATTTAAAGTTCTCAGTAGGTAAACTCAAACCACTAATTATACATAGTGTCATTATAAAAATTCCAGTCTTTTTGGTTTATTATGAAAATATGGACACACACACATAGGTTTTTGTTCAACTTTAAGTTTTAAAATATATTTCTCGAAGCAAGATTACTTTTAACAATCACCTAGCATACCTCATGACAAGTATAATAACAATAACAAAATATCATTTCAATCATAATCACAATAACATTATAACATAATAAGATGTTTAAATATGCATATGCTAACAAATTCTTGACATATGCAAGTGCATTTAACTTTTCTTATTTCTTTCTTTAACTTGCAACTTGATCTTCTGTACTTAGTCCCTTAGAGGTGGATGGCCTCTCTCAACTCTGGGTAATAGCCTGTTTCTCGGGTCTGAGCTTATACTTATACTTGAGTGATAAGTTTACTTTCCCCGACTCTCACACCAGTCTATTCCCCTTAAATCTAGTCAGGGGCTGGCACAAGTTCTTAGACAAGACTGCCTTAGCCCACTATGAAGTGGAGGCTCGATACGTCTCTTTGCGAGTTCTTATTATCTTTCTTCATTCTTGAACATGATCATGCATGCACATGCTATATGGACTTATGCAGATGCTTCATATCTTGTTTTCATACATTCTTGCATACATGATTTCCACGAACATAACATATAAACATTCATAGATTTACATACTTCTACTGGAAATTTGGCAATATAATAGCTGAGACATGGAGGGTCTCAAAACAGACAGTATACTCAATTAATCAGCCATTCATGTCAATTATAATCATCATAGATAATATATCAATAAAACATTATATTAGTATGAAATTGCATTAATCTTATGCCTTTGAATCTTGGCTTATGGGATTCTTAAATCAAGATTTTCTTTAGTCATGTCTTTATGCTTAAATCTGCCTTATTTTTTTAAATTTCACTAAAATTCCATTTTAATTCATTTTTATCTAAAAATTTAATAGATTTGAGCTCTATTGGTCTACTCACTAAAATTCCATTTTAATTCATTTTTATCTAAAAATTTAATAGATTTGACCTCTATTGGTCTAATTTTAAACCTCTTTAGTTTCACTAAATTTTGATATGTATAACTTGAGTTATTAGAGTTTTACTCAATGCTATCCTATTTTAGGACAAACTTACACACTTAAATTTAGAAAATCACTAAAAATCCATCTTTAATCATTGTAATACAAAATTTATACCAATGTGTAGCTATTTGAATCGTCTTTTAATTCCAAAAGTTTCATCTTAATTGGGTAAGTAGAGCTCAAGTGATGAGCTCCTTAAGTAAGCTACCCTATTTTTAGCCGAATAGAGCATAAGTAAACTTCAAGTAATTACTGGGGAAAATTCACTCATAATTTAGACCTGAAATTTTTATGGCATAATCTACTATGTATCACCTTTCTAACAACATTAGTTTGATATAATTTTAAGTTATATAGGACGATTTATACCATTCACATCACACTCTGATCAAGATAAAGAGTGAAATCCAATGCTAAATTCTAAAATTCATAACTAATTTATTTTAAATCTAATGGTCTTATAATTTATATGGTTGGATTGCTTTTGAAGTCTAGTTTCATATAAAATTAGTTTATTCAAATTTGGCTTCTATGTGGTGAGTTATTAGCTTTGACATACGGATGATGCCTAGGATTTTCTCCCACAGCCTTCTCTATTTTGGATTTCTTTTGATCTTTTGCTATATCCTTCATTCTAAACCAAGTTTTCCTCTCTTAAATCACTAGAAAGGAATCATATAACCATCATACAAGATCAAATGCATGATGACATAAAGAAATCATATCAGTCACAAAACCACCCAAGATATCAAATAATAAAGAATTCGAGCTACTTATCTCAAAGTTCTTGAAATTACAGAAGCATAGAATAAAAAAGCAACATCCTAACCTTCCTTTCTCACCAGGGCAGTAGCTCACATGGAGGTGGAGAGACTTTACTTGATGGTTGATCCTCAAATTGATGGAGGGGTTTTGTAGAGGAGGAGATAAGGATCAACTTTCATAAAAGGAACACATGGATTTGAGGTCAAGAAGGCCTCCAACTTTGAGCTTTAAGCTCTTAACCATGAAGGTATAGAAGAAGAAGATGAAGATGGAGAGGAAATAAGAGGGGAAGACTGAATTTTTGAGGGGCAAAGGAGGAAAGAATGATGACTTATTAGTTAAGTTGGAGTGGCTTTTAGTTTAAGTTTGATACGTTAAGTTTCATTGGTGGGTTTAGAGTAAAAATTAAATTCTCCTAGGTTAAAATTTGAGTGGCTCATTTTTAGTTATCAAGATGGTTTGTGTGACTAGTTTCTAGTAACATATTTTGGGATTTTTAACTGCTGCTCATGCCCACTGACATTATAGGACCCTTGAGGATTAATTCAAGGTGTCTGATTATCAATTCGAGTATTCTGAGTTACATGAGTTAATGTAACCTTGTGTGAGTAATCTCACACTTTTGCACAAAACTATAAGTAGAAAATCTTAGTTTAAAGTTATTGCAGGTGTTTTAATTGTTTATCCAGTATCATGGTGCCCACAAAATCTCAGAATTGGGATTTTTCTGCAATTGCCCCTCTCGACAACCGTAAGGTCTTAATTACAATTCTTCCATTATAACATAATAATTACAATTTCATCCTTAATTCTTCTATGATTTGCAATTTATAATTTTGCCTTTACCTCAAGCTCGAGCTTCCCTTTATCCCAGTTTATTCTTAGAACTCGGAATGTTACATAGTAGGTTAGGGCGATATCATCAAAGATGATTATTTGGGCCAGCTCTTGAATAGATTAAGGGGTATAAGTTGGTGTGAGAGTCAAAGAAAATAAATCTAACCATTACGTATAGAAATGAGCTCAATCTTGAAAAGAAAGCTATTACTCAAGAGTGAGAGAGGCCATCCACTTCCAGAGGAACAAGTACAGATGTTCAAGTTGCAAGTTAAATAAAAAGACAAGAAAGATAAGTGCACTTGCATGATTTAGCTATGTGCATCTGCATATGCATATTCTATTATCTTATTGTGTTGTACAATTACTATTATAGTGGTTGGAAATTTCACTATTGTTGCTCTTATACCTGTTTTGGGAAATGCTAAGTGATTGTTAAAAGTAACCTAATTCGAGAAATATGATTACAAACTTAAAATTGAACTTATGCCCATGTGTAATTGATCACATTTTCACAATAAATCGAAGCGGGTGAAATACTTACGAAAACACCCTATATGTTTAGCGGAATGAGTATACCTACTGAGAATTTTAAATTCTCATTACCTCTCTTTATGTCCTCGTAAATATTCCAATAAAGAGAATAGATCCTTAAGTCTGTGGTAGAATTTTGGAACTTTTACAAACCGCAAGATGTGAGCTTGAGTCCAACACCTAGGATTCCAGCTCGAGTGTCAAAGCGGGTTACTGGCATAACGAAGTGAAGTGTAACGTCCAAAAAATTTTATCATTTTTAATTGAGTTATTCGGTTTTGTCAAACAATTGTGATTAATTAGAATTCGATTAATTATTTACTGAAAGCCAATTAGTAACACTTAGAGAGATGAGATTTAAGGAAATTTGATTAGAAAAATAAGAGACCTCATAGGATTTTTCCAAAAGTGGCGCCACTTGCATGCTAACTTTGTGGAGAATTGTGGCTCAATTTCAACTATTCAACCATCAACCATTAATATTGTTTGCTTTTTCCAACACAAAAAATCCCCTCCTCCTCCGTTGCCTTAAGTGTGCAGACCAGCCCCCCCTTGTTTCATTTTTCTTCATCCTCCTTCATCTCATCTCACCCATAGGTTCAAGCTCCAATCACTTATTTTGTTCCAAGATCAAGATCCAACCTTATTCTACTCTTCTAAGGTAGGAACTTTATCCTTTCTCTTGCTTTTCTCTGATTTGGGGTTGCCTAGGGCTTCCCCTTCTCCCTTTGTTTTGATGTTATATTGGTTGGATATGATGGATTATGGGTGTTTTAAGATGTATGATTGAGTTAGGATTGAAGATTGGATGGATTGATTTAAGGAAATCATGAGTTCAAGATGCTGTTAGGGTTTTTCCTTGGCAATCCATATGGCAAAATGTATGGCTCCGCCTACAGCTATTTAAATTTGATAAATCCATTTTTATATGAAACTAGACATTCAAGGCTATCCATACATATAAATTATAAGGTCATTGGATTAGTATTGAGTGAGTTATGAATTTTTGAAGTTGACCTAGAAATCTGGATTTTTTGCTAGGCAGTCCATATTGAGAAAGATGTAACTCATGCCCTACACCTTCAAATTAAATTAAATTGGTCTTGTTTGAAAGCTAACATGTAGTAGAACATCCAATAAAAATTTCAGAATTTTCTCTACTACCAATCGTTCCCGGTAATTCAATGAAGTTGCCTTAAGTCTAAACCAGACTTATACAGGGCAGTCCAGAATGGTCATTTTTCGAAACTTATATCTCAAGCTCTGCTTATGAAAATGAGATCAAACTTCTAGGATATGAAAGCTTGTTCTGTTATCATTAATTGTTTCGTGTGGTTTTACTCAGATTTCGATTTTGGTTTAATTTTTACTCTCAAGGGTGCATTTCTGGCTAGTAATAAAATAAGCCAAAGTAGAATTTAATTATCTTTAGCTATACACATCAAAATGAGATGGGACTAAAAGGGTTGGAAACTAGACAACCAACTCTATAACATATCCAAAATGCAGACCTAAAAGAATTAAAATGGAATTTTGGTGGATTTTACAATTTTGGGCAAAATTGATCGAAGTCAGTAGAAAGCTCTTTTCTATATTACCGTATGATATTGTTATATTCTTGGTATGAATGTGGTATTCTATATTGGATTTGTTCTCTGATTGAATTGTCTAGTTGTCTAGCACTATTCATGAGGAAGTAGACATGATCCGTTATACTACAGAAATTTCGATAGAGATTGCAATTAATACGAAATTATAATTTATGCATGTATTGTTCAAAGTAAAGTAGATAAGCAATGCTACCATTCATAAGAATAAGAAAGGATTCCATGTGACTTGGGCTAGCCTTTAAACAAAGTTAAGGGGAATAGATCAGTGGGGAAGTCATGGAAAGTAATCCTAATGACCCTGTATAAGAACGAGCTCGATCCTAGGAAGCGGACTATTACCCAGGAGTTTTATGGCCAATAGACTCCCAGGAGACTAAGTATGGAAAAATATGAGTTAAAGTCAAGTTTATTATCATTTCTATATATCCACAATTTCTGTTACCATGTTTTGAGTTAATTGCACTATTATCTTCTATATATGTACTTTTGTTTACTTTACAGCTGCCACTTAATTATGTTAAAATATATCTCTTGCTGCTTATTTCTCTGTTTAATTTTCCTTATTTCCTTAAGTAAAACTAAACTATGTTTTAGGTTATGATTTCTCTAACTAATTGAGTAGAATATCCTGTTGATGTAACATTTTCTTTTAATTAACCAAAACCTGAAACAACTGAGAATGATAGCAATGTCAGATTAGTGGAGAGATGAATTCCTACTGAGAAATTTTTATTTCTCACCCTACTGCATGTTTTTGCATCATTCTCAGATCATGGAGAATATAGTGACAGGAGTCCTATTCATTGAGTTCCCGGACTTGCATTTCTATCTAGATCCTATGCTGGACTCTGTATATATTTCTGGTAGCTATCATTTTCATTTTTACTTCTTCTTTAGTAAAGACTTCGCAGTTCCACTTTCTCATCCTGTTTTTTATCCTACTACGCTCTACATCGCTATACCCATATATGTGGCACATCCTTTTCCATCTCCATCAGCAGCCGCGATTCCAATGTCACCTCCAGCGTCACCACCACAGCAGGTCCCCTCCTTTTCACTCTCTGAGGAGGAGGATCCATCAGAGGCTTCCGGTTCATCCTCTTCATCCTTTACACCAGGTGGCGGCTATACCCCGGCAGACGCTAGCATGGCGAATGGAATCCTTTCATCGGAATCCATTTAGGGGATGTCTTAGCTGATAGTATGTGATGTATAGAGTGGCCCTCTTTTGGCATTTTTGGGCCATAGATTTAGCTTAGCGAGCGATGCCCACAAATAGCTAGCACATGAAATGTCCCGTGGGGACTAGTTAGAGGTTACATTTTATAGCGTTAGGTCGAGTCTTTTTGTCTTAGCGGCCTTATTACTATACCCTGTACTTTGGATGCTCTATTTTGAGAAAACTCATGTATATATTTAGATATATGAAAGAGTTTCTGTATTTTAGTTTATTCCACAGATTTTCTTTTGTTTTGACGTGAAATTTACTATTTATCATACGTCTACCTTGAATAAACAAATAAACAGCAAAATTGCTTACAAGTAAATAACATTGGGTTAATACGAAATAACTTAGACACTTACACGTGATATCTTAATATATCGAGACTTAAGCATAGCATATTGTCCGGTAAGGTGTTACATTTTTGGTATCAGAGTAGTTCGTCCTAGCTGAGGCCTGAGGATTGGGCTGACTATGCTTCACGTATGCTTGTGTCCCTTAGATATCATCATGCATGTAGTCCTGTCTATCTAGATGAGTTATAGGAATGCATGTAAAGGACATTGCCTGACCGTATGTCGTTATCTACTAGCATATTAGACTTAGTATTGAGCCTGATCACCTCAATAACTCTTGTTTTGTGTGTTCAGAATTTGATGGCTTCCGAAAGGCGAGGTAGGCCGCGAACTTCCTGAGCCCAGGAGGAATCTATCGAGTTCCTGGACACAATACGAGAAATGGCGCACGCTATGTGCGCGTAGGCAGCTACAGCAACTCAAATGATGGGCCAACTGTAACATCCCCATTTCTACCTAAGCTAATTAGCTCGGTGTTTCCGGCTAATTAGAGGGATTAGCGATTAATTGAGAACTAATCGATTAATCCCGAGAGCAAGAGCTTAGTAAATTAAGTCTAGCCAAACAATTTAGTCATAATGTCCTAAGCGTTTTAATAAAACCTTAATCGTCTAATCCTTAATTACTCGAAGGTGCCAAAACAAGAGTAAGACAATCTAACCTTACTAATTAAGTTTATAATGATTAAGACAACTCTTGAAAAAAATTAAACCCCAAATTAAGCATATGTTTAACCGTAATGCAAGACATCATAAAAGGTATAATTGACAAGAGTTAACTCATGGGTAATTAAGCCAATTAAGTTAAACTACATTTAAATAATTCTAATAACATTTAGAGATAAAGGTTCTTCCATGCATATGCCCTAGAAAGACCTACCAAGGAGGAGCAACATCTCACCCTTCATTCAAACTCTTTAATCCTACACCATTAGATCAAAAGCCAAGACTAGGATCCTTGTCATCCACCATTAGATCTTGACACTTGGATGAGTCTTAGACAAGCAACCAAATCCTAAGAGGGGTACTCCGCTTTAACCCCTAGAGAAAAGCTTAAAATGGACATTAGAATGCCTCCAAGACTCAAGGAAAAACAACTCACCCTTTTGCCCCAAGGTTTTTCCACTCTCTTGCTTGTTGTAAGAAGCAAAGTCCCATCACCTTTGCCTCCTCTTTGCGCCACCTTCAGCCATACCTCTCTCCTCCATTCATTTTTCATTTCCTCTCCCAAAGACACACACAAAGCTCTCTTCTCTCTCTTCAATTTCAAATTCTCCTCCTTCTCTCTAAACTCTCTAACTTCTCTCTAGAATTCTCCCACTTCTCTCATCCTTTCCTCTCCTCATCCTACTCACAAACTCTTCAAGAGCCACCATTTCTTGCTCTTGGAGAATCAAAGACACTCACATATCAAGCCTCTTCCAAGATCCAAGAGGAGGAGCACCACCACCACCATCATCTCTTTTTCCATCCCAAGTTCCTTCAAAGAAAGCTTCTTGGTAGTGACTCTAAACCCTTTTTCTCTCTTGTTTTTCAAGCTTTAGAACTCCTATGCTCTCCATAGCTAGGTGGTTTTAAAGATTGATTATGGGCATCATAGCGCCATTCTTGTCATAAAATGAGATGTTGTTGCTAGTATGGTTGTTTGTTGAAAATATGTTTTCGGTTTGGTGTGATGCATGGCTGAATCCACTATTTTTGAACTCCAACATGTTAGTTTTTCACTAAACTTCCATGGTATATGAGTGTCTTATAACTTGAGAATGGTTTCTTGAAAGTGAGGTTGAGTGTTTTGGAGAAAACATGAGAAAAAGCAAGACGTGAATCCTGGATTTTCTGACAGTCTGTAAACCGAACGGTATAACTTTTTCCAGAAAACTCAGAAATGAGTGGAACCAATTTTATATGAAAATAGACTCAAAGAGCTTTCCATACATATAAAATACATAAGATTCGGAGTTAAAATGAGTGAGATGTGATTTTTCAAAGTGGACTGTTCTCTGGTAGGTTTCTGCCTGGGCAGTCTACACTAAAATGAGTATAACTCAAGCTACAAAAATGATTTTTGAGTGAGACCAAGTTTCAATGAAAGCTAAGACATAGGGGAACAGACCCATAAAACAGTTTTCTCAGATTCCTTCTGAGCAATTATAATGAGAGGTCACAATCCACTGTACCGGGAGTGAACCTAGAAACTGAACAAGTCAGAATAAAATATGCATAACTGGAGTTAGAAAATGAATTTTTGAGTGGGACTTCTTTTGTTAAAAACTAGACTCAGAACCCTATAAGCATATAAAATTTCGCATTAAAATGATAAAATACCAAATTATGGTGAATTTTTAAAGTTACTGCCTGGGGTAAAAGTAAAACTGTCAAAATTTAACCTTAAGTAAAACTATGCATAAGTGACCTAAAAAGGTAAAAGGGCTTAACCTAAAGTAATGAAACTTCATAATTTACTTAATGAAGACTAGATGGAATAAAATACTAAGCTTGCCTAATCCTTAATAAAAGAAGCAAATAAAACGAAAAACCGAATGTAAATGTAGTTAGTGTACTAGATTAAGTTCATAAGATTTTAATCAAACTATAATGCAAAACCTAAACCATAACTCTTCCAAATTTAAAATATGAAAATCATATAAGTCAAGTTAGAATAAATGAGAAGAGGAAACCAATAAAATGAAAGCCAATGTAAAAGCTTGCATCTAATTTACTAAGCTAAGCTCATAAGACTTTGCTTGAGAATATGCCTACGATTAGGTTGCAAGTATGATGTGATGATGATGTGATGATGATGCCATGATATGATGATATGATGTGATGATATGATGATGATGATATGATATGATGCTGTGATACTACTGGTATACTGTCTGGCAAAATTTTGGGAAGCTGCGGTCTAGCCGTTATGCTGCCGAAATTTTGTAGAAATTATGGACTTAGAAATATTTTGCATCATAAGTTTAATAAGGAAAGATTGGATAAAGTATGATCCTTCAAAAGGGAAGGTGACCTAATTTAAGTTTCCCCTCACCCACGACTCACATGAGGCATGGCATGACCCAGCTAGTGTGAGTATAGGATAGGGCTTACATGAGGCATGGCATGACCCGGCTAGTGTATGTCCCGAAAGTCTATGGTGGCGCCGGCCACGGTATGAGCTCATTACCACTTATGTTTAGTGGGTGGAAAGAAAGGACTTAAGATAAGTCAAGTTAAGGAAAGAAAGGGACTTCGGTCCAACCCAAGTAAAGAACATAACTCTCGATCTGTTTATATATGTTATGAATAGTCATATAAGCTTTCATGTATGCCATGATGATGTTAATACAACGAGGATAGGTACTAAAAATGGGATCCACTTCGGATAGTAACGTTTTCGAAAATCAAATAATTGAACCTATTGTATGCCCACAGTTTTCGTTTAAAAACCGAAGTGGTTGGGACGATGACGATGACACCGGTGTGTCGTGTCGAGTCTCTTGAGAAATCTTATTTCTCATCCTAGTTGTGTTTCCGTCTCGTCACCAGATACTCATGGAGCCTCACGTGACGTGGAGCATGGAGCCTCCCCACCATGAGTGGGCTTATGATGAGGATGCCCACGCTATCGTGGCCACGACCACCACGGTAGTTCGCACCTACTTCTATCCGGGTCGGGTTTTTGAACAAGAGGAGCCAGAGATTCCGCCAGCCCCCATGGACGTATCTTCGTCACGCCTTGGACAGCCATTGGGTCCTTGGGATTTCCGGCCCGAGCCATTGGGCGAGATCGAGATGGAGCCTATGTCTCCGGTCTACCCGTGGCCGAGCCTATGCCGCCAGAGGTTCCCGTGGTCGAGGTGAGTTCGACGGCCACCCCTAGGGCCGTAGCAGCTTCGCCGCCACTCCCCGAGTATCGGCCTGTCGCGTCTGAGGAGGATCCCTCCGAGGCACGTTCCTCGGTGGGCAGCTATGTTCCCGGCCGTCGCGTCCGTCGTATAGAGGTGATCAGCAGGCACCCCCGCATCATTCGCACTCCGCGCGTTCCCCGAGGCCGAGCAGCATGGGGGACTCGACATTCGAGGACCTGAGTTCGATGGAAGGGGCAGAGAAGTCAGCATATGTCTACGAGGGCTTATTTTGATTTGTGCTCCCTAACTCTTGTATTTCATTTAGTATTGTATCTCATCACACTTGTGTACCTTTGATATTTGGGGCCATGGCATGACCATGAGTTTCCTTTATATGTACTTGCTTGGATATTATGAGATTAAGTATTTTATGTAATCGATGTTATAATTTGAATGTATGACTTTATGATTTATCTCATGTTCCATCCATTTATATTGAAATCTCTGCGATACGTTCGTCTACTGCTATCTTCTCGCGCAAGGCTTTACTTTTTAAAAGCAACGACATATTTCAAAAAAAATTTTACTGTATTTTCCGCGTAATTTAATTTCAAGTAAAGTTTAGTGTTCCACGAGCATAAGTAACAACTAATAAAACGCCGTATCTGACTTAAGCGTAATATGGATTTATTAGGGTGTTACATTATGGTATCAGAGCAGTTCATCCTGTTAAAGCCTGAGGATTGGACTGACTATGCTTCCAAGCATAATTCTACGTGCGCTATGTTAAGTCGTGCTAAGAATCCTGTCTGTATGATAGGATGTAGGACTTAGAATGCATGACCGTCATGTGAGATTGCCTTTAGTTGCTGCCATGCTTATGCTTGATATTGGGCCTGATCAACTCGATATTTTGTTTTGGTGTGTTCAGGAACTAATGGCAACTCGCAGACGCACCGCCCCTGAGCCCAGCGACAACACGAACATCGCTGATTTCATGAGGACCTTTCAACAGATGGCGAATGCCATGCAAGCTCAAGCTACGGCGGCTGAACACATGATGGATCAGCTAAATCGGAGGTCAGAAGAGTCCGTCGGCGGAAATGGGGCAAGTACGGAATATCAGAAGTTCGCGGAGTTCCGCAAGGCTAACCCGCCCAGTTTCAAGGGGGCCTTCAACCCTGAGGAAGCTGATGAGTGGATTAAAGAGATCGAGAAGATCTACTCAGTGCTGACTTGCTCGGAGACCCAAAAGGTGGCCTTTGCTACCTATATGCTGAAGGCGGATGCCGAATTCTGGTGGAAGGGGGCGAAGAGCTTGATGGAAAGTGACCAAAGGGAAATCACTTGGGACGTCTTCAAGACAGCTTTCTACGAGAAGTATTTCCCGATGTCGGTAAGGAACGCAAAGGAGATGGAGTTCTGAGGCTCTACCAGGAGGTATGGCGTTCTTGAGTACACAATGGGTGTGAGGAGCTGTGTAAGTTCTCCACGCTATATCAGCGAAACCCCGATGAGCACTGGAAGTGCATGAAGTACGAAGGAGGTTTGAGGGCTGACATCCTGGCATCAGTGGCCCCGCTGGAGATTCGGAACTATGCGGCCCTTGTCAATAAGAGTCGCGTGGTGGAGGACTGCAACCGCAAGCTGGCTATCCAGAGATCGGAAGCCCATAAGAGGAGGCGGGCATCTCAAGGGCAACACCGAGACAGCCCCACAAAGAAGCCCTACCGTGGCGATGGTTCTAGAGGCAAACACCACAGAGACCCTCCGCCAATCCTCCAAGACCCCGCCCGACCTCCGGCACGCAACCAATTCCGTTTGCCCCAAGTGTGGGAAGCAACACAAAGGGGTTTGCTACGCCGGGCAAAACGTCTGCTTCCGATGTGGACAACCCGGCCATTTTGCCAAGAAGTGCACGAAGGACACATCGCCCCAAACCGCAACGCCAAGGGAGGGTCTTCACCATGAATGCCGAGGAGACCACGGAGTCTGGTGATCTCATTCGAGGTAAGTGCGAAGTAAATGGTAACATCTTAACTGTACTATATGACTCTGGCGCTACGCATTCTTTTATTTCTCATGATTGCGTAAGTAGATTGGGGTTGTCTGTTTCTGAACTACCTTATATGTTGCTTGTTTCTACTCCCACTGGGAAACCAGTTAGAACTTGTCTGTGTTGTTTGAAGTGTCAAATTCATATTGAGGGTAGGACTTATGAGTCCGATTTAATCTGCCTTCCTTTGTCTGGTTTAGATCTAATCTTAGGCATGGACTGGCTCTCAGCCAACCATGTTCTGTTAGATTGTGCAGCCAAAACAATCGTATTCCCTTCCTTACCTTCTAAACCTGTTAGTTTAAGCTTGAAACCTATCGTGTTATTCTGTTGTAAGACTGAGAATCAAGAATACGTTCTCCTATCGGCTAGTGAGGTTGAACTGGAGCAAGCTCTTGAGGAGATTCTTGTGGCGAATGAGTACCCTGAGGTCTTTCCTGAGGATATTCCGGAGTTTCCCCCGGAGAGAGAGATAGAATTCTCCATAGAATTGGTGCCAGGGACTGGACCAATATCTATTGCACCCTACCGAATGTCCCCTTTGGAGTTGGAAGAGTTGAAGACCCAATTGGAGGAATTGTTGGAGAAGAAGTTTGTGCGACCGAGTGTCTCACCTTGGGAGCCCTTGTCTTTGTTTGTCAAGAAGAAGGATGGAAGCATGAGGCTGTGCGTGGATTATCGGCAGTTGAACAAGGTCACAGTGAAGAACAAGTACCCCTTACCAAGGATAGACGACTTGATGGACCAACTCAGAGGAGCAGTGGTGTTTTCAAAGATAGATCTAAGGTCGGGATACCACCAAATTAGAGTAAAGGAGGAAGATATTCCCAAGACGGCCTTTAGGACTAGATATGGGCATTATGAGTTTAGAGTAATGTCGTTTGGATTAACCAATGCCCCGGCTGTGTTTATGGATTATATGAACAGGATCTTTAGGCCGTATTTGGATAAGTTTGTGGTGGTCTTTATAGATGACATCCTCATCTATTCAAAGACGAAGGAGGAACACGAAGAGCATCTTCGGATGGTGTTGGGAATCTTGAGGGATAAGAAGCTCTATGCGAAGCTATCGAAGTGTGAGTTTTGGCTAGAAGAAGTGAAGTTCTTGGGTCACGTCGTGACTAAGGGAGGGATATCCGTAGATCCGAGCAAGGTGGAAGCTGTGATGAACTGGGAGAGACCGACGACGGTGACGGAGATTCGGAGTTTTCTCGGCCTAGCCGGATATTATCGGAGGTTTATAAAGGGATTTTCTCAGATATCCCTACCTTTGACTAAGCTCACTAGGAAGAATGCTGCGTTTGTGTGGACTGAAGAGTGTGAGAAAAGTTTTCAAGAGTTGAAGGCGAAGTTGACTTCTACACTGCATCGGGTCCTGCCTGACCCTAAGGGAGCCTTTGAGGTCTACTGTGATGCCTCTGGAAGAGGGTTAGGTTGTGTTCTGATGCAAAATCGAAATGTGGTAGCGTACGCCTCTAGGCAACTGAAACCTCATGAAGTCAACTACCCGACCCATGACCTGGAGTTAGCGGCCGTGGTGTTTGCCTTGAAGATATGGAGGCACCATCTATATGGAGTTAGGTTTGAGGTATTTTCGGATCACAAGAGTCTGAAATACTTGTTTGATCAGAAGGAGCTTAACATGAGGCGTAGGTGGATGGAATTCCTGAAGGACTACGATTTCGGATTGAACTACCACCCTGGTAAGGCCAATGTGGTGGCAGACGCACTGAGCCGCAAATCATTGCATGTGTCGTGGTTGATGGTCAAGGAAGCGGAGTTGATTGAGAGCTTTAGAGACTTAAATCTCGGAGTTACCCCGACCCCCTCGTAGCATAAGGTTGAGTCCGATCAAGGTGACAAGTGAGTTCAGAGGGCAAATTATGCGAGCTCGTGAAAAGGATGAAGAGTTCTTGAGAATTGTAGCTCAGGCGAAGGAGGGAAAGCTGAAAGAATTTACTCAAGGCATTGATGGCGTATGGAGGTATCAAGGGAGGATATGCGTGCCTGCTAAGGATGACTTGAGGAGGACAATTGTAGAAGAAGCCCACAAAGGTCATTTCACCATGCATCCTGGCATAACGAAGATGTACCAAGACCTCAAGAGGATGTTTTGGTGGCCAAGCATGAGACGAGACATAGCAGATGTGGTGGATAAGTGCTTAGTTTGTCAAAAGGTGAAGATTGAGCACCAAAAACCCTCAGGCATGCTGCAACCATTGGAGATCCCTGAATGGAAATGGGATGGAATCTCTATGGATTTTGTGATGGGTTTGCCCCGAACCCAAGGTGGATTTGATGCCATATGGGTCGTTGTGGATAGATTGACAAAGTCTGCCCACTTCTTACCCATAAGGGCGAATTATCCTTTGGATAAGCTAGCCCAGCTATACATCCAAGAGATTGTAAGGCGCACGAGTACCGCAACCATTGTGTCGGACAGAGACCCAAGGTTTACCTCTAGGTTCTGGGGAGCCTTGCAAAAGGCATTTGGGACGAAACTTTGTTTAAGTACAGCCTACCACCCCCAGACTGATGGACAATCAGAAAGAACCATACAAACCCTAGAGGATATGTTAAGGGCATGCGTAATGGATCGACCCGGAAGTTGGGACAAGCACCTACCCCTCATCGAGTTCGCCTACAACAATAGTTTTCATGCTAGTATTGGGATGGTGTAACACCCTCCCAAGCACAATACTATGCTTAAGTCATAGTACTATACCCTGGAGTCATTCTTTGTTACACGAGTGGACCTCGTCTGACAGCAACTTCAGCCGTCTTTGGAAACTTCTAAAATCATCTGGAGACAACATGGAAATAGGAGTGAGAATTATAAAATTCTCAGTAGGATTCTCTAATTTTCATATATAGTGTCATCATGGTCGTCTCCAGTTTGCTTCGGTTTATTTTGAAAAAGATGAACATGCTGCACAAACTGTTTAATTTTACATTTCGAAAAATGTCTTATCCGAAGCAAAGTTCATTTTTACTCATATACTGGTCCTTTGGGGAAACGTACACAAAATTAATTCATGAATAATACCAGGGATAATAACATCAACATATAAAACGTACATAACATTAATCTACTGGAAACATAACATCTGTACCTAACTTAACTTGCACTTGAATTCATACATATGCATAAAATTTTACTTTTCTTTCATTCGGCACACCTAGGCGTTACGTATCGCCGTCCCTAGGGTGCTTGGATCTGTCTACACTTGAGCGTTACGTATCGCCGTCCTCAAGTGCAGCATCATACCATGCCTCATATAAGTTCTATCCCCTGTACTCACACTAGCTGGGTCGATGCCATGCCTCATATGACTGGGGTGCTTGCATATACGTTAATCTTTAGTCTTTAGTCTTTTACTTGGCACACCTAGGCGTTACGTATCGCCGTCCCTAGGGTGCATTTACTGCCCTTGGGTAGTCTGGCCTTGGAGTGAGCTCGTCAGCATCACCCGTGACCGTCGTCACACCGACTCACCCGCAAGGGGATTCACGTGCCTCTAGTCTTGGAGGGATCGATTCTGGTCACGTGCCTCTAGCTGAAGGGATCGATTGCGGTCACGTGCCTCAAAATTGAGGATCGGTTCGACCACGTGCCTTCAACATAGAGGGATCTCATCTGACCACGTGCCTTCAACATAGAGGGATCTCATCTGACCACGTGCCTCCAAGGTAGAGGGATCTCATTGTCTTAACTGCCTTCACGGGGAGGGATTCAAGTGCAACTGCCTCCAAGTGAAGGGATTCATATCTTTATCACTTAACTGCCTTCACAAGGAGGGATTTCAAATAACTGCCTCCAAGTAAAGGGATTCACATTCAATACATTCACGTTCTTTCATTCTCAAACATATTCAAGCATAGTTATACATATGCTACATCACTTACTCTCATATACCTCATAACATAATTATGTCATTCTTAAATATAGGGTTTCTATATACCCCTTTTATATTTCAATCCATCCTTACATTTAAACATTCATGACTTCTTAGACTTCTGCCGTAAATCCGGCAGCATAACGGATCAGGTCCGTTTCCCCATGAATAGTGCCAGCATTTCACGGACAAATTAGTCAAAGCAACATAATCAACTTAACACACATATAACAATGTCAAGCTGGCAATCCTCAATTCAAACCTTCTATGTTTCACTAACACTTGTAAAATTATCATTTTGGCCATTCTGCCAATTCTATTCGGTTCTGCCCGAATCTTGTATAATCCACCTTTATCTCTATTCAACTCATTTAAAGCTGAAATTTGGATATGTCATAGCCCTATATGTCTACTTTCTAACCTTTTTGGTCCCATGCCTTTCTGATTTATATAAATCAAGATATCCAGCTTTTACTTCAGCTTGTTCAGTCACTAGCCCGAATTACACTCCTGGGAATATAAATTCACTAAAAATCTAAACTAAGCTCAAATCTTACGAAATTGGTCTCATATCAAAGCTAACAGGACAACCTTTCATTTGCCACAAGTTTCACTCCATTTGCTTAAGTACATCTCGAGATATAAGTCCTGAAATTTGGCCTTCCTGAACTACTCTGTTTTGGTCTGGATTAGACATAGGACAACTTCCCTGAATCACTGGGAACAATTGGGACCATAACAAACTCGTAATCTTATATTGGGGTGTTCCTCTGTGTGTAAGCTTTCTAACAAAACTGGTTTCACTCAATTTGGAGTTGTATAGGGTGAGTTAGACCCTCCTCAAGTCACCCTGCCCGGATGAAAGTCCTAAACCCTAGGTCAAACTTCAAAAATTCGTATCTCTCTCAATACTAATCCAATAACCTTATATGATATATCTATGGAAAGCCCTGAATGTCTACTTTCATCTAAAAATGGTTTCATCGGATTTGACCGATTGTAGGTGGCGCCGTACACTCCGTCGTACGGACTGCCGTGGACTTCCTCACCAAGACAGCATCTCACTTCTCCATTCCTTCTAATCTTCTCCTTCTAATCATGATTCTGACTCAAAGTCTTATATTAATTCAATCATAAATTCATCCAATACATCCAATAGTTCATCAAATACATAAAGAATAGCACAATCTCATGCAATCATAATGTAAGAAATTCAAGAATAGAGCAGAATCCTACCTCTTTGGAGCAAGATTTGGCTAAGTGCTGAAACTTGGAGTTTGGATGAACAAGGCTGGAACTTAGCTTGAGTCTTGGATGTGTGAGCAAGAGAAAAGAGAGCTGATGGAGAAGAGGAAAAGCAACGTGAATAATGGTCTGATTCAAAGGAGGATGGTGTGTTATATAGGCATGAGTGGGAGTTAACTTGGAAGGTTGTGATTGGTTGCCCTCTTTGTATGGTAGAATCACTCTCCACGTCGCCTAAGTGGTAGCAGTTTCTAGCATATTCTGGAAACGAAATCGGAACTCGCATCCATCCTACTTCAAGCCGGAACTCGTCCATATTACGCTTAAGGTCGGAACTCGTGTCGCTCTTACTTGAGCTTGGAACTGAATCCTAACGTCGGGACTCGTATCAGCTTGTTTGTGTCTTGAGGAAATCTTGCATCAATGTCGGATTCCGGAAGTCGAAAGATTACAATCACATAATTTCGGAATTCCCAATTCAAACTCGGAAACCACGTACACTGTTTTGAACCTTGTTATCTTAGGTCGGAGGTCGGAACTCATGTAACTGGCAATCCTATAATCTCGGAATAAACTCGGGAATGCCAATGCTGGATATAAAATCGGAACTCGTGTGACTGATGGTTTACTCAAGAGTCCGAACTCGTGTCCACTCCAATTGAGTTCAACACTAAGGTCGGAACTCGGAAACGCGAGTCACGTTTCCAAACACAAGTTCTTAAACTCGGAAACCGTGTATCAATACTTTTAAGACATGAGGTCGGAAGTCGTGAAGTAGTATAGTATGCCACTTGAAGTCGTAGGTCGGAAATTGTGCCCGTATATACCTCGAAGTCGGAAATCGTTCAAAATCAAAATTGAAGCTTAAATCGGAAGTCGTGTACATTTCCCTTGAGACATGAAGTCGAATCTCATTGAATTACGTTCATGTGTCCGGACTTGAGGGTTAAACTCGGAAGTCGTGGAAAATGATACAGACGAATTCGGAAATCGTACCGGACATGAAGTCGAGGATTCAGCCAGACTAACTCGGAACTCGGGAATAATGTCTTATCTGTGTTTCACGGATGAAGTCGGAAATCGGGATGGATCAATCCTGAGCGCGAAGCCGAACTCGGAAATCGGGATGTTACAGATGGCACCTTATGAAGCTCTGTATGGTAGGAAGTGCCGATCTCCGCTTTGTTGGTATGAACCGGGTGAGCAAAGCCTCTTAGGGCCTGATCTGGTTAGAGAAACCACCGAGCAAATTAAGAGGATAAGGGAAAGGATTCTCACAGCACAAAGCCGTCAGAAGAGCTATGCGGATAAGAGGAGGAAGCCAATCGAGTTCCAAGAGGGAGAACACGTATTCTTGAAAATCACTCCTACAACAGGCATAGGTAGAGCCCTTAGAGTCAAAAAGTTGAGTCCTCGTTTTCTTGGCCCTTTTGAAATCTTGAAACGAGTAGGAACAGTTGCCTACCAAATAGCGTTACCACCTCATTTGTCAAATCTTCACAATGTCTTCCATGTCTCCCAGTTAAGAAAGTACAACTCCGACCCCAATCACCTTCTTGAGCCGGAAAGTGTACAGTTAAGGAAGGCGACCTTCGACCTCACGCCTATGAGAATCATAGATAGGAAGGTCAAGCAGGTGAGAACAAGTCCATTGCCCCTAGTGAAAGTGGCTTGGGGAAGAGGAGACTTGGAAGAGCACACGTGTGAACTCGAGGCGAGAGATGCAAAGAGATTTTCCCCACTGTTTACAGTAGCAATTTTGTGGGCAAAATTCTTTTTAGGAGGAGTAATGTAGCATCGCCATTTCTACCTAAGCTAATTGGCACGGTGTTTCAGACTAATTAGAGGCATTAGCGATTAATTGAGAACTAATCGATTAATCCCGAGAGCAAGAGCTTAGTAAATTAAGTCTAGCCAAACAATTTAGTCATAATGTCCTAAGCGTTTTAATAAAACCTTAATCGTCTAATCCTTAATTACTCGAAGGTGCCAAAACAAGAGTAAGACAATCTAACCTTACTAATTAAGTTTATAATGATTAAGACAACTCTTGAAAAAATTAAACCCCAAATTAAGCATATGCTTAACCGTAATGCAAGACATCATAAAAGGTATAATTGACAAGAGTTAACTCATGGGTAATTAAGCCAATTAAGTTAAACTACATTTAAATAATTCTAATAACATTTAGAGATAAAGGTTCTTCCATGCATATGCCCTAGAAAGACCTACCAAGGAGGAGCAACATCTCACCCTTCATTCAAACTCTTTAATCCTACACCATTAGATCAAAAGCCAAGACTAGGATCCTTGTCATCCACCATTAGATCTTGACACTTGGATGAGTCTTAGACAAGCAACCAAATCCTAAGAGGGTACTCCCTTTAACCCCTAGAGAAAAGCTTAAAATGGACATTAGAATGCCTCCAAGACTCAAGGAAAAACAACTCACCCTTTTGCCCCAAGGTTTTTCCACTCTCTTGCTTGTTGTAAGAAGCAAAGTCCCATCACCTTTCCCTCCCTCTTTTGCGCCACCTTCAGCCATACCTCTCTCCTCCATTCATTTTTCATTTCCTCTCCCAAAGACACACACAAAGCTCTCTTCTCTCTCTTCAATTTCAAATTCTCCTCCTTCTCTCTAAACTCTCTAACTTCTCTCTAGAATTCTCCCACTTCTCTCATCCTTTCCTCTCCTCATCCTACTCACAAACTCTTCAAGAGCCACCATTTCTTGCTCTTGGAGAATCAAAGACACTCACATATCAAGCCTCTTCCAAGATCCAAGAGGAGGAGCACCACCACCACCATCATCTCTTTTTCCATCCCAAGTTCCTTCAAAGAAAGCTTCTTGGTAGTGACTCTAAACCCTTTTTCTCTCTTGTTTTTCAAGCTTTAGAACTCCTATGCTCTCCATAGCTAGGTGGTTTTAAAGATTGATTATGGGCATCATAGCGCCATTCTTGTCATAAAATGAGATGTTGTTGCTAGTATGGTTGTTTGTTGAAAATATGTTTTCGGTTTGGTGTGATGCATGGCTGAATCCACTATTTTTGAACTCCAACATGTTAGTTTTTCACTAAACTTCCATGGTATATGAGTGTCTTATAACTTGAGAATGGTTTCTTGAAAGTGAGGTTGAGTGTTTTGGAGAAAACATGAGAAAAAGCAAGACGTGAATCCTGGATTTTCTGACAGTCTGTAAACCGAACGGTATAACTTTTTCCAGAAAACTCAGAAATGAGTGGAACCAATTTTATATGAAAATAGACTCAAAGAGCTTTCCATACATATAAAATACATAAGATTCGGAGTTAAAATGAGTGAGATGTGATTTTTCAAAGTGGACTGTTCTCGGGTAGGTTTCTGCCTGGGCAGTCTACACTAAAATGAGTATAACTCAAGCTACAAAAATGATTTTTGAGTGAGACCAAGTTTCAATGAAAGCTAAGACATAGGGAACAGACCCATAAAACAGTTTTCTCAGATTCCTTCTGAGCAATTATAATGAGAGGTCACAATCCACTGTACCGGGAGTGAACCTAGAAACTGAACAAGTCAGAATAAAATATGCATAACTGGAGTTAGAAAATGAATTTTTGAGTGGGACTTCTTTTGTTAAAAACTAGACTCAGAACCCTATAAGCATATAAAATTTCGCATTAAAATGATAAAATACCAAATTATGGTGAATTTTTAAAGTTACTGCCTGGGGTAAAAGTAAAACTGTCAAAATTTAACCTTAAGTAAAACTATGCATAAGTGACCTAAAAGGTAAAAAGGCTTAACCTAAAGTAATGAAACTTCATAATTTACTTAATGAAGACTAGATGGAATAAAATACTAAGCTTGCCTAATCCTTAATAAAAGAAGCAAATAAAAGGAAAAACCGAATGTAAATGTAGTTAGTGTACTAGATTAAGTTCATAAGATTTTAATCAAACTATAATGCAAAACCTAAACCATAACTCTTCCAAATTTAAAATATGAAAATCATATAAGTCAAGTTAGAATAAATGAGAAGAGGAAACCAATAAAATGAAAGCCAATGTAAAAGCTTGCATCTAATTTACTAAGCTAAGCTCATAAGACTTTGCTTGAGAATATGCCTACGATTAGGTTGCAAGTATGATGTGATGATGATGTGATGATGATGCCATGATATGATGATATGATGTGATGATATGATGATGATGATATGATATGATGCTGTGATACTCTTGGTATCTTGTCTGGCAAAATTTTGGGAAGCTGCGGTCTAAGCCGTTATCTTTGTAGAAATTTTGCGAAATTATGGACTTAGAAATATTTTGCATCATAAGTTTAATAAGGAAAGATTGGATAAAGTATGATCCTTCAAAGGAAGGTGACCTAATTTAAGTTTCCCTCACCCACGACTCACATGAGGCATGGCATGACCCAACTAGTGTGAGTATAGGGATAGGGCTTCCATGAGGCATGGCATGACCCAGCTAGTGTAAGTACCGAAAGTCTATGGTGGCGACGGCCACGGTATGAGCTCATTACCACTTATGTTTAGTGGGTGGAAAGAAAGGACTTAAGATAAGTCAAGTTAAGGAAAGAAAGGGACTTGGTCCAACCCAAGTAAAGAACATAACTCTCGATCTGTTTATATATGTTATGAATAGTCATATAAGCTTTCATGTATGCCATGATGATGTTAATACAACGAGGATAGGTACTAAAAATGGGATCCACTTCGGATAGTAACGTTTTCGAAAATCAAATAATTGAACCTATTGTATGCCCACGCTTTCGTTTAAAACCGAAGTGGTGGGGCGATGACGATGACACGGTGTCGTGGTCGAGTCTCTTGAAAATCTTATTTCTCATCCTAGTTGTTTTTCGTCTCGTCACCGGATACTCATGGAGCCTCACGTGACGTGGAGCATGGAGCCTCCCCACCATGAGTGGGCTTATGATGAGGATGCCCACGCTATCGTGGCCACGACCACCACGGTAGTTCGCACCTACTTCTATCCGGGTCGGGTTTTTGAACAAGAGGAGCCGGAGATTCCGCCAGCCCCCATGGGCGTATCTTCGTCACGCCTTGGACAGCCATTGGGTCCTTGGGATTTCCCGCCCGAGCCATTGCCCGGGATCGAGATGGAGCCTATGTCTCCCGGTCTACCCGTGCAGCGAGCCTATGCCGCCGCCAGAGGTTCCGTGGTCGAGGTGAGTTCGACGGCCACCCCTAGGCCCGTAGCGGCTTCGCCGCCACTCCCCGAGTATCAGCCTATCGCGTCTGAGGAGGGTCCCTCCCAGGCACGTTCCTCCGTGGGGAGCTATGTTCCCGCCGTCGCGTCCGTCGTATAGAGGTGATCGGCAGCACCCGCATCATTCGCACTCCGCGCGTTCCCCGAGGCCGAGCAGCATGGGGGACTCGACATTCGAGGACCTGAGTTCGATGGAAGAGCGGAGAAGTCGACATATGTCTACGAGCGCTTATTTTGATTTGTGCTCCCTAACTCTTGTATTTCATTTAGTATTGTATCTCATCAGACTTGTGTACCTTTGATATTTGGGGCCATGGCATGACCATGAGTTTCCTTTATATGTACTTGCTTGGATATTATGAGATTAAGTATTTTATGTAATCGATGTTATAATTTGAATGTATGACTTTATGATTTATCTCATGTTCCATCCATTTATATTGAAATCTCTGCGATACATTCGTCTACTGCTATCTTCTCGCGCAAGGCTTTACTTTTTAAAAGCAACGACATATTTCAAAAAAAATTTTACTGTATTTTCCGCGTAATTTAATTTCAAGTAAAGTTTAGTGTTCCACGAGCATAAGTAACAACTAATAAAACGCCGTAATACGACTTAAGCGTAATATGGATTTATTAGGGTGTTACACCAACTAGGAAGGCAGCCATAGGTGGGTCCTAGAGGGAATCATAACGGCCCTAAGGTAAATCTAGAGTACCTCAAATTTGCTAAGTTCAAGAAGGTCAACCCACCTAGCTTCAGGGGAGCCTTTGACCCTGACAGGGCCAATAAGTGGATCAAGGCTATGGAGAAAGTTTTCTCTGTATTAGATTGCACAGACTATCAGAAGGTTGCTTTCGCCACCTACATGCTAAAAGCGGATACAGAGTTCTGGTGGAATGGTGTATGACGATTACTGGAAGGATCCTAAACAGAAATCACTTGGGATATATTTAGAGATACATTCTACCAGAAGTATTTTCTTGCCTCTGTCTGCAATGCTAAAGAGCTGGAGTTTATGCACCTCCGTCACAGGAATAGTAGCATATCGGAATACATTACTAAATTTGAGGAGCTGTGCAAATTTTCCACCATCTATCAATGGAACCCCGACGAAGTATGGAAATGCATGAAGTTCGAAGGTGGGCTGCGAGAAGACATTCTTACCACCATAAGACCAATAGAGATCAGAGATTTCCCTACTTTGGTGAATAAGCGCCGCTTAGTGGAGGATTGTAACAAGAAGTTGGTTGTTGCTAGGTCAACCGGCAGTAACTTTAAGA
The DNA here is from genome assembly GCA_031439595.1 of Pterocarpus santalinus. Classification (NCBI taxonomy): domain Eukaryota; kingdom Viridiplantae; phylum Streptophyta; class Magnoliopsida; order Fabales; family Fabaceae; genus Pterocarpus; species Pterocarpus santalinus. The sequence continues at coordinate 40,341,415 of CM062523.1, read as the reverse complement.
AGGGATTGGCTCTGCAAGGCCCAAGGTTCAAGCCCAACTTTTAGCAGTAGAAAAAGTTTCAGCCTATGGGCAACAAAGGCAAGCAACCTCAAAAGCCTTTTGGAAACCAGACCTACAGCCAATGCAACAAGAATCATGGCAACCGCCCATGCCTGGTAGGTTAGAATGTCTATTTTAGATGTGGTAATCCAGGCCACAAGATCTATGAATGCATGACCAAGAACCCTCAGCCAACTTCTAGACTGCAACGCCAGGGAAGAGTTTTCATTATGGATGCACAAAAAGTTAACAAGTCAGAAGATTTGATTCAGGATACGTGTGAAGTGAATGGTAAGACCTTAACTATCTTATACGATTCAGGTGCTTCACACTATTTCATTTCTCTTGATTGCATATTAGCCTTGCAATTACCTATTTCTAAATTACCCTACGACTTCTAGTTTCTACTCTTACAAGTCAGCCCGTTAAGACCAATCATATTTATATGAATATTTCCCTTCAGATAAGAGGTCGGACTTTTGCAGCCAATTCAATTTGTCTTCCCTTGTTCGGCCTTGACATCATTTTGGGTATGGATTGGCTCTCTGCTAACCGAGCCATGTTAAACTGTTCTAACAAAGCTGTTGTGTTTCCTTCTGTATCGTTCGCTGAACTAATAACCCCTCTAAACTTTTATCTAAGCTTTATAGCAGTACGTCGCCATGAGGATAGGGGTCAAGGGTACATCCTCTTATCAACCAATGTGACGGAGGTTGATCAGAAGTTAGATAATATTCCAATTATTAGGGAATACCCTGATGTATTCCCTGAGGATATCCCTGATTTTTCTCTCGAGAGGGAAATTGAGTTCGTCATTGAATTAGTACCAGGAGCAAGACCAATGTCTATAGCACCACACCGAATGTCATCTTTGGAGTTGACCGAACTTAAAAAAGTAGATTAAAGAACTCCTGGAAAAGAAATTTATTAGGCCAAGTGCATCACCATGGGGACTTCCAATCCTGTTAGTTAAGAAGAAAGATGGGGGTATACGATTGTGTGTGGACTATAGGCAACTGAATAAGGTGATGATCAAGAATAAGTATCCGTTGCCAAGGATTGATAACCTTATAGATCAATTACAAGGGGCTACCGTATTCTCCAAAATTGACATATGGTCAGGATATCACCAGATTCGAGTTCAAGAAGCAGATACTCTGAAGATGGCATTTCAGACTCATCATGGACATTACGAATACATTGTAATGTCTTTCAGGTTGATGAATGCACCAACAATATTCATGGATTACATGAATCAGATATTTCGACTATATCTTGACAAATTTGTGGTAATGTTTATTGATGATATACTTGTCTACTCAAAGACAAAGCAGGAACATGCAGAGCATTTGCGGTTGGTTCTACAAATTTTAAGATAGAAGAAACGCTATGCCAAGTTATCTAAATGTGAATTTTGGATGAAAGAAGTAAAATCCTTGGCCATGTGGTATCCCATGAGGGAATTTCTATAGAACCCAGTAATGTGGAAACAGTACTAAACTGGGAACAACCAACTACGGTTACAGAGATCAAGAGTTTCCTAGGTCCAGCAGGATACTACAGGAGGGTTGTCAAAAACTTTTCTCAGATAGCTTTGCCCCTAACGAAGTTAACCAGGAAGAATGCCCCATTCGAATGGACGCCTGAGTGTAAGCAGAGTTTCCAAGAATTTAAAGAAAAGTTGACGATGGCCCCAGTGCTTACTCTACCGAATCCTCGTGCACCATTCGAAGTTTACTGTGACGCTTCTAAGAAAGGATTAGGATGCGTGTTAATGTAAAACACGAATGTCATCGCGTATGCTTCCAGGCAATTGAAAGCTCATCAAAGGAATTACCCGACGCATGGCCTCGAGTTAGCAACGGTAGTATTTGCCTTAAAGATACGGAGACACCACCTGTACAAAGTAAAGTTTGAAGTATTTTCTGATTACAAAAGCTTGAAATACCTTTTTGATCAGAAGGAATTAAATATGAGGCAATGAAGGTGGATGGAGTTTCTTAAAGATTATGAGTTTGAGCTGAAATACCATCCTAGCAAAGTGAATGTAGTGGCAGATGCCCTAAGCAGAAAGTCTTTAACCGTTGCATGGTTGATGATTAAGGAGACGAAACTTATAGAGAATTTCTGAGACTCTAACTTGGGAGTCTCTATAACTTCCCATGCCATTCAGTTAAACCAAATCAAGATAACCAGTGATTTTAAAGGCCAAATCCGATAGGCACAGCAACAAGATGACAACTTTCAACATACAGTGCAACTAGCGTAATCTGGAAAACTAGCAGGTTTTGCTCGAGATACAGAAGGCACCGGCAATACCATAGGAGAATACATGTACCTGAGACAGACAGCCTTAGGAAAAGGATCCTAGAGGAAGCCCATAAGAGGGAGTTCACTATATATCCTGGCATTAGCAAGATGTACCAAGATCTTAAGAAGATGTTTTGGTGGCTAGGCCTTAAGACAGAGGTGGCGAGTTTCGTGAGCAAATGTCTGACCTGTCAGAATGTGAAGATAGAGCATCAGAAATCGATAGGGACATTGAAACCCTTGGAAATTCCAGAGTGGAAATGGGAAAGCATCCCCATGGATTTCATAATGGGGTTGCCAAGAACACCTTCTGGATATGACACTATATAGGTCATAGTGGATAGACTGACAAAGTCTGCTCAATTTTTACCTATTCGAGCAAACTATCCTTTGGAAAAGTTAGCTTAATTATATGTTCAGGAGGTGGTAAGGTTACATGGCATTCCCTCAACTATCATCTCAGATCGGGATCCAAGGTTCACCTCATGATTTTGGGGAATGCTCCAGAAGGCATTCGGTACTAGGCTATGTCTAAGTACTACATCCGCAAACGGATGGTCAAACAGAACGAATGATTTAGACCTTGGAAGATATGTTGCGAGTGTACATTCTGGAACAGCGTGAAAGTTAGGATTGATACTTATCGTTAGCCCAGTTTGCATACAACAACAGTTATCATGCTAGCATCAACATGGCTTCGTATGAGGCTTTATATGGATGGAAATGTCAATCTCCCCTGTGTTGGTATGAATTAGGAGAATAGAGTCTATTAGGACCGGAACTAGTCTTACAAACTATGGAGCAGGTTAAGAAGATCTGTACCAAGATACTCGCAGCTCAGAGCCGTCAGAAAAGCTATGCGACGTCTAAAGAAAATCGTTGGAGTTTCAAGACGGGGACCATGTATTTCTGAAGATTACACCCACAGCCAGAGTAGGTAGAGCCATTAAAGTTAAGACGCTAAGCCCTCACTTCATAGGTCCTTTTCAAATTTTGAAACGAGTCGGACCCGTTGCATATCGAGTCACTTTACCTCCACACCTATCTAATCTTCACGATATCTTTCATGTGTCCCAACTTAAAAAGTATCAACCTGATCCCACACATTTCTTGGAACTTGAGTTAATTCAATTGAAGGATGACTAAAATTTTCATGTATCCCCAACACGAATAGTGGACAGGAGCATCAAACACCTTCGGAATAAAGTCGTACAGTTAGTGAAGGTAGCATGGGGGAGCGAAGACTCAACGAATTGCACGTGGGAATTAGAGACTAATATGAGGAGAGAGTATCCTAAATTATTCTCAGATACTAAATTTTGAGGAAAATTTTTTTTAGGAGGGTAGTAATGTAACGTCTAAAAAATTTTATCATTTTTAATCGAGTTGTTCAATTTTATCAAACGATTATGATTAATTGGAATTCGATTAAGCATTTACTCAAAGCTAATTAAGTATCATCCAGAGAGATTAGATTTAAGGAAATTAAATTAGAAACATAAGAGACCTCAGAGGATTTTTCCAAAACCGTTTTACTGATGTAAAAGAAATCGGTAAGATTTCGGTATTCTAAACTGTCAGAATCGAACCAATAGAAATTACACTGTGTAAACCATAGATCAAATGGCACAAATTCAGCCACTTCCCCCTTGAAGAGTGGCGCCACTTACATGCCAACTTTGTGGAGAGTTGTGGCTTAATTTCAACCATTCAACCATCAACCAACCATATTGTTTGCTTTTTCCAACAACACAAAAAATCCCTTCCTTCTCCCTTAAGGATTTCTGCCTTAAGTGTGCAGACCAGCTCCCCCATTGTTTCATTTTTCTTCATATTCTTCATCCTCCTTCATCTCATCTCACCCATAGGTTCAAGCTCCAATCACTTATTTCACTCCAAGATCAAGATCCAACCCTATTCTACTCCTCTAAGGTAGGAACTTAATCTTTTTTCTTGCTTTTCTCTGATTTGGGGCTTCCTAGGGCTCCCCCTTCACCCTTTTTTTGATGTTATATTGGTTGGATATGATGGATTATGGGTGGTTTAAGATGTATGATTGAGTTAGGATTGAAAATTGGATGGATTGATTTAAGGAAATCATGAGTTCAAGATGCTGTTAGGGTTTTTCATCGACGGTCCGTACAAAGGAGTGTACGGCCCTACCCATAGCCATTTAAATTTGATAAGTCTATTTTTATATGAAACTAGACATTCGGAGCTTTCCATACATATAAATTATAAGTCATTGGATTAGTATAGTGTGAGTTATGAATTTTTGAAATTGACCTAGAAATCTGGATTTTCTACTAGGCAGTCCATATTGAGAGGGATGTAACTCATCCCATACACCCTCAAATTAAATGAAATTGGTCTTTTTCAAAGCTAACATGTAGTAGAACATTCCACAAAAATTTCAGAATTTTCTCTACTCCCAATAAAATTTCAAAATTTTCTCTACTCCCAATCGTTCCCGGTAATTCAATGAATTTTCCTTAAGTCTAAACCAAACTTATACAGGGTAGTCTAGAATGGTCATTTTTCGAAACTTATATCTCAAGCTCTGCTTATGAAAATGAGATGAAACTTATGGGAGATGAAAGCTTGTTCTATTATCGTTAATTTGGTATAGGTTTTGTATAGTTTCACTCAGATTTTGATTTTTAGTGAATTTTTACTCTTAAGGGTGCATTTCTAGCTAGTGATAGAATAGCTGAGGTAGAATTTAATTATCTTGAGCTATACACATCAAAATGAGATGAGACCAAAATGGTTGGAAACTAGACAATCCAAAATGCAGACCTAAAAGAATTAAAATGGAATTTTGGTGGATTTTAAATTTTGGGCAGAATTGATTGAAGTGGGGAGAAAGCCCTTTTCTATGTTACTGTATAATATTGTTATATTCTTGGTATGAATGTGATATTCTATATTAGACTTGTTGTCTGATTGAATTGTCTAGTTGTCTGGCACTATTCATGGAAAAGCGGACGTGATCTATTATACTGCCAAAATTTCGACAGAGATTGCAATTAATATGAAATTATAATTTATGCATACATTGTTCAAAGTAAAGTAGATAAGCAATGCTACAATTTATAAGAATAAGAAAGGATTCCATGTAACTTGGGTCAGCCCTTGAACAAAGTTAAGGGGAATGGATCAGTAGGGAAGTCAGGGAAAGTAAACCCGGCGACCTTGTATAGGAACGAGCTCGATCCTGAGAAGCAGACTATTACCCAGGAGTTTTATGGCCAATAGACTCCCAAGGGACCAAGTATAGAAAAATATGAGTTAAAGTCAAGTGCATCATCATTTCTACATATCCACAGTTTCTGTTACCATGCTTTGAGTTAATTGCACCATTATCTGCTATGTGATTAATTGCACTATTATCTGCTATATATGTACTTTTGTTTACTTTACAGCTGCCACTTAATTATCTCAAAATATATGTCTTGCTGCTTATTTCTCTATTTAATTTTCCTTATTTCCTTAAGTAAAACTAAACTGTGTTTTGGGCTATGATTTCTCTAACTAATTGAATAGAATATCTTATTGATGTAATATTTTCTTTTAATTAACCGAAACCCGAAACAACTGAGAATGATAGCGACGTCAGATTAATGGAGAGATGAATTCCTACTAAGAAAGTTTTATTTCTCACCTTACTGTATGTTTCCGCATTATTCTCAGATCATGGAGAATGTGGCGACAAGAGTCCTATTCATTGAGTTCCTAGACTTGCATTTCCATCTAGATCCTATGCTGGACTTTGTATATATTGTCGATAGCTATCATTTTCATTTTTACTTCTTCTTCGGTGGAGACTTCTAGTTCCACTTTCTCATCCTCTTTTTGACCCTACTATGCCCTACATCGCCATCCCCATATATGTGGTACATCCTTTTCCACCTCTACTACCACCACTAGTAGCAGCAGCAACAGCCGCGATTCCAGTGTCACCTCCAGCGTCACCACCGTATCAAGTCCCCTCCTTTTCACTCTCTGAGGACAAGGATCCATCAAAGGCTTCCGGTTCATCCTCTTCATCCTCTGCACCAGGTAGCGGCTATGCCCAGACAGACACCGGCATGGCGAATGAATTCTTCTCATCGGAATCCATTTAGAGGATGTCTGTAGCTGACAATATGTGACGTACAGAGTGGCCCCTCTTTTGGCATTTTTGGGTCATAGGTTTAGTTTAACGGGTAATGCCCACAGATAGTTAGCATATGAAATGTCTCGTGGGGACCAGTTAGGGGTTACACTTTGTAGCGTTAGGCCGAGTCTTTTTGTCTTAGCAGCCTCATTACTATACCTTGTACTTTGGATACTTTGTTTTGAAAAAAACTCATGTATATATTTATATATATGACAGAGTTTCTGTATTTTAGTTTATTCCACAATTTTCTTTTGTTTTGACACAAAATTTATTGTTTATCATATGTCTACCTTGAATAAACAAATAAATGGCAAATTTCGTTACAAGTAAATAACATTAGGTTAATACGAAATAACTTAGACACTTACGCGTGATATCTTGCTGGGTAATATATCGAGACTTAAGCATAGTATATTGTTTGGTAAGGTGTTACATGGAGGATGCAGAACAAGACATATTCTGTGTATAATAGTAATTATGTTTTGAACAAATTTTACTTTAAATTATATATCTATTAAACACTTTTGATTATAAATCCTTATTCAGTAATAAAGTATTATGCTATAAGGGCCATATGCTATGTTTCTTTATTTGAAAGTTTTCAACAGCATCCATAACAACTTTTAGGTATATATGTTTGGAGGGTGTTACACATGGGGCTCTCTACTCGGCCGATTTCATGAAGATCAAAGAACTTCCTCTTTAAGTATTAGCCTCATACCTCTTTTGCCTCATTTTTACTCTTGAAACCTTCTTAACGTTAACTATAATTTCCTGTAGGGGCTACTTAACCACCATGCCTAGAGCTTTTTCCACCAGTTGCTACCTCTATGGGACATCCAATTCCTAAACTCACACCAGATGATCTCCAAGACACTATTCTGACTACTATAAAGGACGCTTTAACAGTTACTTTTGACAAAGAACTTGCTGCAAAATCAGCTACCAAATAACACATAGCTAGGACTTGTCCTTCAGCCAATCTTGCATCTTAAATTAGGACTTAATTTCATTTCCTTTTATTTCTTTCTCTAGACAATATAATCATCAGCTAAATAGTCAGGTTGTGGCTATTGTTTTGATATTTTAATTATTTTGGGAAGTTTCCAAAATGGATAGGTAATATTTCTTTAAGAATTTTTCATTAATACTCTTTGATAGTTCTTCTCTCTGCATGTTAGCCAACCTATAAGCACCTCCATAAATAACTTGGCTAATAATATAGGGACCTTCCCAATTGGGAAACATTTTCCAAATCTAGGATCCTTGGTTCCAATAGGTAAAATAGCTTTCCAAACTATGTCCTATTTAGTAAATTGTTTCCTCTTTACTTTTTTATTATAGGACTTGGCTACTTTGGCCCTCTTTAGTCGAGTACCCTCTTAAGCTATAACCCTATCATAATTAGCTAATTCTAGTTCCTAGAATATAGGGTGAGACTATTCCTTAGGTTGTAATCCATGTTGCTTTGCCATTTTCAAAGATTTAATATTAATCTCTATCTGCAAAACAACATCTTGACCATAGGTTAGCCTTAAAGGAGTCAAACCCATGGCTTTCTTTCTTGAATTCTTGTAAGCCCGAAGTACCTCGGATAATATTTCATGCCACTTTCTAGGTTAATCCTCAATAGTCCTTTTGATCATCTCAATCAATACTTTGTTAGCTATCTCAAGAATGTACTACTTTAATTCCATACTCTTGTACAAATGCCTTCACCTTATCACCCGTGAACGTTGTACCTTGGTTAGCCATTATTATCTTAGGAATGCCAAACCAATGTATAATTTGTCTGTCAATAAACCTTATCACATTCGCTTGTGACACATTCAACATGGATTGGGCTTTTACCTATTTGGTAAAATAATCGGTTGCTACAATAATAAAAATATGTCTCTTGGAAGATAGGGAATAAATTTTGCCCACGAGCTCCACTGCCCAACCTTTAAAAGGCCATAGCTGAACAATGGCATGCAACTCATCAGCTAATACTCTTTAGACTGGTCTATAGAGTTGACAAGCCTCGCATCCTTTGGCATAAGTGAGGCAATCAGTTGTAATGGTTAGCCAATAATACCTATATTGATGGATTAGCCATCTCATATTATGGCCTAATTTATCAGCTCCATATACTCCTTCATGAACTTCCCTCATCACCTTCATAGCTTCTTCTTTATTCAAGCACTTCAATAATAAACCTTCTTGGCTTCTTTTAAATAACTCACCATCAATTAGCATATATTTTAATGCTTTTTGTTTCAACTTATAATCAACTTGAGCTAAGGGATTAGCAAGGTATTGGATTAGCTCTTGCCTCCAATCAGCTGATGCCCTTGATTATTGTCTCATTACTGTAATCATTGAATCTCCCCATGGTGGCTTGGTGCTTTTTGATGTTATAAGTTTGTAGCCAGAGTCATGTTGTGCTAAACTATTAGCAATCTCATTAGATGCCCTGGGAACTTGCGTTATCATTACATCAGCAAATGCCATAATAACTCCTTAGCATTTTCAAGATAATCCTCCAATATGGTTTTTACATTTGCATTCTCTTAATAACTAGTTAATTACTAACTATGAGTCTCCTAAAATTTGTATAGCCTTAACATCCAAGGATTTCAACAATTTCAATCTAGCAATTAGAGCCTCATATTCAACTTAATCATTGAAGCATTGCACATCCAGTTGATATATGAACTTACTGTGTACTCTCTTAGGGCTAATAATCACTATGCCTACACCAACACCCTTTTGATGTTTTGAACTATCAAAACCAAAATCCATGGCTTAATTTGCATATAGCCTTGGCATTTGGCAAATGGGTTTTGCATTTCCACACATGGGTGCTGTGCTAGGAAACCGCCCAATACTTGTCCTTTCATAACTTTCAATAGCACATATTTAAGTGCAAATGCATTTTAGCTCTATAGTTCACTTCATCAATCTGCCTTGCGGTACTGGCCGATTAATAAGTATTTTACAATATCTAACTTGCACACCACCAATACCTCCCTTGGTAAAAAGTAATACACTAGTTTAATACACACATGAAATAATGACAAACAAAGCTTCTCTATTGGAGCATATCTAGTCTCAGTATAATTTAATAGCCTACTCAAGTAGTACACAGCCTATTCGATTTCATTTTTAAAGTCTTACACCAAAAAACTACCAATTAAATCCTCCACAACTGATATATACAACTTAAGTGGCCTACAAGGAGAAGGAGGTACTAAAATAGGATGACTAGCCAAGCATTGTTTGATTTGATCAAATGTTTTTTTACTATTTACTACCCTATACAAATTCCTCAACTTGCTTGAACTTTAGTGATGCTGAAAAAGCTTTCATTTTGCAGGGCGAGTTTGCTATGAATTTTCTCAAAAAATTAACTTTGCCTATTACACTTTGTAATTCTTTCTTATTGATTGGAGGTTTAGATTCTAAGACAGCTTTAGCTTTGTCCTTGTCCACCTTATTGGTGAATTAAGAAGCCTGGGAAATTGCCAGTCGAGACTCCAAAAGCGTATTTAGTTAGATTCATCTTAAGTGAGTGCTTCCTTATCATGAGGAAAGCTTACTCTAGATCAGCTAAGTGCTTACTAAAGTTGGTCAACTTGACTACCACATCATCAATATAAACGTCCATACATTTGCCAATCAAATCATAAAAAATAACATCCATTGTTTGTTGATGGGTGACCTTAGTATTCTTCAAGCCAAATAGCATAACCAGCCACTCAAAATGCCAATAGCACCTGGGCAATGAAGCCCAGTTTTATCACATCTTCTTTTGTTAAAAAGATTTGATTATAGCTAGAATAACTATCCATGAAGGATAAAATACCATAATTAGCAGCAACATCAATTAACATGTCCACAATAGGCATAACATATTCGTCTTTAAGAGTAGCTAAAGTTAAATTGCGAAAATCCATATATCCTAACTTGTCTATTCTTCTTTATTACAAGAACAATGTTTGAAAGCCACTCTACGTGTCTAGTCGTCTTAATAAAACCTGCTTTCAAAGGTCTTTCAATCTCCTGCTGTATCTTGGGCATCAACTTTGGATTAAACCTCTTGAGTGGTTGCTTAAATGGCCAAAATCCTTCCTTGATAGGCATCTGATGCTCAACTAATTCCCTGGCCAAGCTAGGCATTTCGTGATAATCCTACGCAAAACAATTATTGTACTTCATTATCAATTGCACCCGTTGATCACGATTACTCTTATCGAGCAAACCAGTAACTTTTGTTAGCCTCGGCTTATGAACTATGCCAAGGTAAACTTCAATCAAAGGGCCCTATGCTTCGAACCTAGGAGTCTCTTTCCTGATAGACAACATGACATGGTCTTCTAATGCCTCCAACTTCTCCTATTTCTCAATTCCCTTATCTTCAACAATCTTTACATCTTTCCTTTCTCCTTTTTCCTTCTCAGGTAACTCTTGCTGGAAATTGCACTCTTTAATCCTTGCCTTAGCCGAGTACAATGCTAGCTGTTGCATGACATCTTTTGCTACGTCTTCATGGCTCTTCATTAGCCACAGTCTCCTTAGGTCATTCCTTGGCCTACAATTCCACTTGAATTCCCCTATCAGTGAAATTCACAACTTGGATAAATTCTTGAGATATATTAGAGGGCTAGGTCATAGGCTAGAACTTTGGGGTGCAATACATGGCCTCAATCATCTTAACATTAGCCACAAAAAGTCTCTGATCAACTGACACCACTTTAACTTTGCCGCCATGCCAGAACATCAATTGTTGGTGCAAAGTAAAGGGAATACATTGGTTGAAATAGATTTAATCCCTTCTTAGGAAAAGGGAACACCTAGGCTTTGCATCCACCATAAAGAATACTGTGTTGGATGTTTTACTCCCAATAGTAAGATCAGCAATGTATAAACCCAAAGCCTCTATGCTCTCTCTGATAAAGTTGGTCATCTTCACATTGGTCTCCTTATGGTCTTTTTGGGTCTTTCCCAGCTTTTTCAAGATACCAATAAGCATGAAATTCGTGTGTCCTACCATCAATCAACACTCGACTGATAGACCTGCCATGAATATGGGCTTTTATGTAGAGAGGCCTCAAGTGTTTAGCCTGTTGAGGCATCTCAAACTTCATAACTTTAGCCTCTTCTTTCTTCTCTACTTCCTAATGTTTCTCCACCGCCTCGTCCTTATCCTTTCCTAAGGAAGCCCATTCAACCTCTTCAGCTAGGATATCACTTTCAAAATGTAGTGGCTGATTCTTCTTCATGGCAAATTTGGGTGGTAAAAGCCCAATTGTAGCCGTTAAGGTTACATCTTCTGGTAAATCATCAGCCAGGATCAATATATCATTAATTATGTTCTTTTATAATTCTGCATCAGGCCTTGACTCGGTTGTTTCTACAGCCAATAACAAAGTTTCCACCATCTAGACCTGAATTTTCTCTTGAATCTCTTGTATTTTCTCTTTCTTGGGACTTGCAACTCTTCTCTTTCCATGTATTTGGCCTAATTCAAGATGGTCACTAAGTTTCTCATCTTTTGGATAGATCTTTTCCTTTGCAATCTCCTTTTTTGAGTTTTTGTCATCTGTGTGCCTCTATATTTTCCTTCCTTCTGCAGTACTTGTTCAGGAACCATTCACCCTTGTTAATATTCACTTTTGGCTTAATCATCCTGAAGCTGCTAGGTGAGCCATCATCCATTACAATAATTTTAAGGGTGGATCTACCTTTCTCAAAGTTGACTTCAATTGCTCTTTTTAGGCCCCTCAGCAATGGATGATCTGAAACACTCAGGATTCTCCTCTGATTTTGATTCATGTCCCTTGGTTGATTTCCTTTCTTAAGAAGCTACAATCTTTCAAACATACTCTATCAAGGTAGCTTAGATTGTCCCCTTGGCTCTATTCTACCTTCAGTCTTGGGTTTCCATGCCTGCTTATCTTTTCTTCTTACCAAGGCATGACTTAAACTCTTATAGTGCTCCTCAACCACCACTAATTTCAACCACCAAACTTGCTTGGTTCGTTGAGCAGACTATGAAGATGATGCTTCTTTCTTGGCGCATTTGTATTCGATTGATATCGAAATCGTATTGATAGCGGTTGAAGGGAAAGGATCTATGTCAATGGTTATGCTACCTCCTTTTTTATTTGCAAGTTTAAATTTTCCATCTTTTAAGGCCTTTTGAATAATGTTACGAAAGACTGTATAGTTATTAGTGTAATGAGTATAGGAGTTGTGCCACTTGCAGTACTTAGTATTTTGAATTTTCTCAACTGTAGGGAGTTTATGACCATCTGGGAACTTAATTTTCTTATCTTTGACTAAGAAGTCAAATATTTAATCAGCTTTTGGAATATCAAAAAGTTAGACTTCTTTGTCCTTTATCTTGACTTTCTACTTGTCTTTAGCAAAGGTTAGGGAAGGATATATGTATGGTTTGCTCCTTAGTAATTCAACGGCCATGACTTCCCCTGCATCATAGCATTCTCATTGCCAAATGCTTCCTTGGCTGAGTCACAATTGACTATAGCAGTGAGTTGAGAACCTCTTCATCCAGCCATGCTAGCTCTTCAAGAATAAACTATTCCACAAGGGAAGTTTTTGCAAACAGCTCAGACACAATCAGTTTCTTCCAGAGCCAAGGATGCATGTTGTTTACTACAATCGATGCACACTCAGCTTAAGGGAGTTGTACAGTACACTCTCCTCAAACTCTCCTAAATCTTTTCAAGAAGTTAGTGACATGCTCATTAACTTGTTGTTTGATCCTAAGTAGATCTAAAGATAGGCTTTAGCTTGAGGTCTATAGAAGCTACCATGAAACAAATGTTCCATGTCTACCCAGCTATGCACAAAATTCAGTGTTAATGATCAATACCAATTGAAGGTCAAGCCAGTCAATGACAAGGGGAAAAGTTGCAGCTTTAAAAATCATTCTGACTAGCCTCAACACATTGAGCTATGAATCAACTTATATGTTGCATAGTGGATTTTCCGTCTTCTCTAGAAAATGTGGTAAAATCTGGAGTTCTGAATTGCCCTAGGGAATAGCACTCCATCAACCTATTCAGGGTGAGGCCTTCTATTCACAAGTCTTTGCAAAGACCTCAATTGGACTCCAAAATGCCTTTGGATGGCCTCGACCTTCATATTGGATCAATCAATTAGGGCATGACCACTCGAGGATTGGTAAGTGGCTATGTCTGAACAGGTGCTAATTGTCAATTGCCTCTTGCATCAGAACCTTGGCCCTTGTTTTGAGGGTGGACATATGATGGTGGTTGATTCTAGGTTGGTCGTGGGTTATATGGAAGCTATTGTAGAGTATAGGTAGGTTGTGGATTATATGAAGGCTGTTGTGGAGTGTAAATAGGTTGTGGAGCATAACTAGTGGCGTAATGCAACGTCTGAAAGAAATTTTTATCATTAATAACCGAGTTGTTCGGTTTTTATCGAACAAGTGGGTTTAATTGAAATTCGATTAAGTATTTACTTAAAGCCAATTAAATGTGATTTAGGAGTGATTAGACTTGATGGAATAGGATTAGGAACATAGGAAACCTCACAGAAATCTTTCTACAATCGGTTTACCGATTTAAGAAAAATTTGCAAGATTTCGGTATTTTAAACTGTCAGAACCGAACCAATAAAAGAATCATTATGAGAACCCTAGAATGAATGGCTAGGATTCAGCCACAACACTCCCATAGGTGGCACCATTTTCAGCTAAGAATAGCAGCCACAAAACCAAATTGAAACCCCAACACACATCCACCAATTACATAACTCCTTGTTCCACAAGTTTGTGTGTAATTCCTTCTTTGCCCTTGTGAATTTCGGCTAAGATGAGGGGCTGATTCCCCTTCATTTCTCTTCCATTCATACTCCTTTCTACTCCATCTTCAACCTTTGTTCAGGTCTCATCAAAAGTAGCTTCCATCTAAGGCACCAAATCAACTAAATTTCAACTAGACAAGGTAGGAATCCTACTTTTCTTCTTACTTTCCATGGTTTGGGACTGTATGGAGGTCTTGGATATCTTATGATATTGATGAGATTTGAAGTGATCATGATGAATTATAATTGATTATGCATGTATGTTGTGATTAGAATTAGAGTTGGTATGAAAGAACTTGAAGAAAAGGGAAAACTCAATCAGTTGTTAGGGTTCTTCCTCAGTGGTCCATACGGCAAAGTGTACGGCCCTGCCTATAGCCGTTTAAAGTTGATGAAGCTATTTTTATATGAAACTAGACATTCAAGGCTTTCCATACGTATATTATAAGGCCATTCGATTAGTATAGAGGTAGTTATGAATTTTTGAAGTTTGACTTAGAAATCAGGACCTTTATTTGGGCAGTATGAGTTGAGAAGGGTGTAACTCACCCTACACAACTCCAAATTAAGTGAATCCAACGTTGTTTGAAAGCTAACATATGAGGAAACATCCCATAAAATTTTCTAATTCAGATTTGTTGCCATCTATCCCTTGTACATCAATGAATTTACCTTAAGTTCAACTCGGGCTGGAACAAGGTATCCAATAGGGTCAAGTTTCAGAGCTTATATCTCAAGTTATACTCACTAAAATGATATGCAACTTGTTTCATTTGAAAGCTTGCTCTGTTACTTTACATTCATTTAAATTTCCCATGATTTCACCCAGATTTCTATTTTTGGTGAATTTTCTTTGATAAGGGTAAAATTCTGGCTAGGAGTATGACAGTTTAGGATAAAACCCAAATAACTTGAGTTAATCTTGGAAATCAAAACGGTATACTTAAGGTTGAACTCAGAAGGGTATACTTAAGGATGAACTCGGAAGCCTAGTAGACAGAGAGCTAGATCAGATCTATTCAATGTTGACTTCGAAACTTAGTGAATAGAAAACTAGATCGAGTATAGTTAACGTCAGCAACTTGGAATTTAGGAAATACACTTATAAAAGTCATAGAAGACCAATGGTGGGATAAGGTCGAAGACCAAACATAATCCCGGAAGTCGGAGATTATATAATCTCAGAAGATCGAATATAACCCCGGAGGTTGGAACTTGTATAAACTCGGACCTCGGATCCCATTTAGTCTCGGAAGTCGAATTTGGGAACTTCAAGAGAAATTAAAAGCTTGCAAGATAGAATAAGACATAAGGTTTTAGAACTTGCACCTATTAATATTGTTATATTCTTAGTATGAATACGATGTTTTGTACAGGGTTTGCTGTTTGATTAAAATTTCCTGATTGTCTGGCACTATTCATGGGAAAGCGGACATGATCCATTATGCTGCCAAAATTTCGGCAGAAATTGCAATTAATATGAATTTACAAGTCATGCATGCATTGGTCGAAGTGTTAGACAAGTAATGCTACCCCTATAAGAATGACGAAGGATTTCCATGTGACTTGGGCCAGCCCTTGAACAAAGTTAAGGGGAATAGATCAATGGAGAAGTTGGGGAAAGTAAACCTGACAACCCTATATAGGAATGAGCTCGATCCTGAAAAGCAAACTATTAACTAAGAGTTTTATGGCCAACATACTCCCAGGAGACCAAGTATGGAAAAATATGAGTTAAGATCAAGTGCATTATTTCTTATGCATATCCACAATTTCAGTTATCATGCATTAAGTTAATTGCACCTCAATTATCATGCATTGAGTTAACTGCACCATTGGATATCATATACATATATATATATACATATATATATATATATATATATATATATATATATATATATATGTATATATATATATGTATATTACTGTTCACTTTATGGCTGTCACTTAAGCATGTCAAAAATACAGGTTTGGTTGCTTATTCCTCTATGTAATTGCCTTTATTTCCCTAAGTAAAATTAAACTGTGCTTCGGGCTATGATTTCTATAATTAATTTAGTAAAGTATCCTGTTAACGTGACATTTTCTTCTAATTAACCAAAACCCGAAACAACTGAGAATGATAGCGATGATAGATATGCATAGATTTAGGAATTCCTACTAAGAAATCTCTATTTCTCACCCTACTATATACTACCGCGTCATTCTCAGATCATGGAGAACGTGGCAACTGGCGTCCTGTTCATTGAGTTTCCTGAGCTCCACATTCATCTTGATCCGTTCATAGACTTCGTGTGCATATCTGGTAGATGTTTGTTTCGCCTTTATTTCTTCTTCTAGAGAGATTTAGTAGTACCACTCATGCACCCGCTTTTTGACCCTGCTGTCCCTTATATTGCCATCCCTCTCCACATAGCTCACCCCTTTCCACCTCTACATGCTGCGGCAGTAGTAGCAGCTCCCATGGCTCTGCCAGCCTCACCATTGCAACAGATACCCTTGGTCTCGATGTCTGAGGAGGATCCATCTGAGGTAGAGAGTTCATCTTCCTCGTCCTTTGCTTCGAGCGTGGATACACTCCTACGGATGCTGGTATGGCGAATAGATTCCTTTCCTCGGAATCCATCTGGTTGGGGTACCCGCCATAGCAGTAATAGGTGTACAGGATAACCCTTTTTTGGCAGTTTGGGTCATGAGCATATGGGTAGGAGTTAGTAGTTGTACATGAAATGTCCCATGGGGACCAGTTAGAGGGGCTATTCATATAGACAGGCCGATTTATTTTATGTTAATAGCCTCATTTTTTTTAAATACCCTGTACTGTCTTACATATCTTTTGACAACTTTGAAAACAAATGTATACGTATGTATATATATATATGACGCAGTTTCGGTAATTTCTATTTATTCCACATTTTTATTGGTGTTACTTTACTTCTGGTACAATGACTGTTTAGTGTTTATTTCGTTGCCAAATAGAAATTGATTGAAGTAAATAGTTAACTCTTAATTCACCACATGTAATAACTTGTCAGGTAATATATTATGACTTAAGCATAGTATTTTGTCTGGTAAAGTGTTACATTTTGGTATCAAAGCAGTTCGTTCTTATATAGGCCTGAGGATTGGACTAACTATACTTCGCATATGCTCTTTATTCTTAAGATATTATCATGCATTGAGTCTTGTCCATATGCATAAGATGCATGCGGGAGGATTGCCTAACCATATGCTGTTATTTACTAGTACACTGAACTTAGTATTGAGTCTAATCAACTCAATTACTCTTATTTTGCATGTTCAAAACTTGATGGCTTCTGGAAGGCGAGATAGACTGCGAACTTCCTCAACCCAAGAGGAATCTACTGAGTTTCTAGACACAATGCAAGAAATGGCGCACGCTATGCACGAATAGACAGCTACGGCGATGTAAATGATTGGCCAACTAGGAAGGCAGCCAGAGGTAGGTCTTGGAGGAAATCATAATGGCCCTAGAGTAGACCTAGAATACCTCAAATTTGATAAGTTCAGGAAGGTCAACCCGCCTAGCTTCAGGGGAGCCTTTAACCCAGATAAAGTAGATGAGTGGGTTAAAGCTATGGAGAAGGTCTTCTCCGTATTAGACTGCATAAACCATCAGAAGGTGACCTTTGCCACCTATATGCTAGAAGCAGATGCAGAGTTCTAGTGGAATGGTGCATGCCGGTTATTAGAAGGATCCCAAACAGATATTACTTGGAATGTATTTAGAGACGCATTTTATTAGAAGTACTTCACTGCCTCTGTCCGCAATGCTAAGGAGTTGGAATTCATGCACCTCCGTTAAAGGAATAGTAGTGTATCAGAATACATTGCTAAATTTGAGGAATTATGCAAATTTTCCACCATTTATCAACGGAACCTCGACGAAGCCTGGAAATGCATGAAATTCGAAGGTGGGCTGAGAGAAGACATCCTTACCACCATAGGACCAATGGAGATTAGAGACTTCCCTATGTTGGTGAACAAGTGCCGCCTAGTGGAGGATTATAATAAGAAGTTAGTTGTTGCTAGATCAACCGACAGTAACTTTAAGAAGGGGTTAGCCCGGCAAGGCCCAAGGCTCAAACCCTACTTTCAGCAGCAGAGAAAGTTTCAGCCTATGGGCAACAAAGGCAAGCAACCTCAGAGGCCTTTTGGGAACCAGACATGTAGCCAGTGCAGTAAAAATCATGGCAACCACCCCTACTTGGCAGATCAATATGTCTGTTTTGGATGTGGCAAAGCAGGCCACAAAATTTATGAATATCCTGCCAGAAACCCTCAACCGACCCCCAAGTCACAATGCCAGGGAAGGGTTTTCACTATGGATGCACAAGAGGTTAACAAGTCGGAAGATTTGATTCAAGATACGTGTGAAATGAATAGTAAGACCTTGACTATTTTATATGATTTAGCTGCATCTCACTCTTTCATCTCTCATGATTGCATGTCAGCCTTACAGTTACCTAATTCTAAATTACCCTATGACTTGTTAGTTTCTACTCCTACAAGTGAGCCCGTTAAGACCCATCATATTTGTATAAGTACCCCCTTCAGATAGGAGGGCGAACTTTTTCAGCTAATTTAATTTGCCTCCCCTTGTCCGGACTCGACATTATTTTGGGTATAGATTGGCTCTCTGCCAACCAGGCCCTGTTAAATTGCTCTGATAAATCCATTGTGCTTCCCTCTATTTCATCTTCTAAATCAATAATTCCTATAAGCCTTTATTTAAGCTCTTTAGCAGTACACTAGTGTGGGGATACAAGTCAAGGGTATATTCTCTTATCAACCAGTGTAGCGGAGGTTCATCAAAAGTTAGATAATATTCCAGTTGTTAGGGAATATCCTGATGTGTTCCCTGAAGATATTTCTGATTTTCCTCTCGAAAGGGAAATTGAGTTCGCTATTGAATTAGTGCCAGGAGCAGGACCAATATCTATTGTACCATACCGAATGTCACCCTTGGAATTGATTGAACTTAAGAAGCTGATTGAAGAACTCCTGGAAAAAAAATTTATTAGGCCAAGTGCATCACCATGGGGAACCCCAATTCTGTTAGTTAAGAAGAAAGATAGGGGCATGCGACTGTGTGTGGATTACAGGCAGTTAAATAAGGCGACAATAAAAAATAAGTATCCATTGCCAAGGATTGATGATCTCATAGATCAACTATAAGGGGCTATTGTATTTTCCAAGATTCATCTACGGTCTGGATATCACCAAATTCGGGTTCGAGAAGAAGATATTCCGAAGACGGCGTTTCGAACTCGTTATGGATATTATGAATACACTGTGATGTCCTTTGGACTAACAAATGCACCGGCAATATTCATGAATTACATGAATCGGATATTCCGACCATATCTTGACAAATTTATAGTGGTATTCATTGATGACATACTTGTTTACTCGAAGACGGAGCAAGAGCACGCAGACCATTTGCGACTAGTTCTGCAAATTCTAAGAGAGAAGAAACTCTATGCCAAGCTATCCAAATGTGAATTTTGGATGGAACAAGTAAAATTTCTTAGCTATGTGGTATCTGATGGGGGAATCTCAATGGACCCTAGTAAGGTAGAAGCAGTAGTAAACTGGGAGCAACCAACGATAGTTACGAAAGTCAAGAGCTTCTTAAGGTTGGCAGGATATTACAGGAGATTTATTAGGAACTTCTCTCAAATAGCCCTACCCTTAACAAAGTTAACCAGGAAGAATGCCCCATTCAAATAGACACATGAGTGTGACCAGAGTTTTCAAGAATTAAAAGAAAAGTTGACGACAGCCCCAATACTCACTCTGCCAAATCCTCATGGACCGTTTGAAGTCTACTGTGACGCTTCTAAGAAAGGATTAGGGTTCATGTTAATGCAGAATAGGAATATCGTCGCGTATGCTTCCAGGCAATTGAAGATTCACGAAAGAAATTATCCAAAGCATGATCTAGAGTTAGCTGCGGTGGTATTTGCTTTAAAGATATGGAGGCACCATCTCTATGGAGTGAAGTTTAAAGTATTTTCTGATCACAAAAGCTTGAAATACCTTTTTGATCAGAAGGAATTGAACATGAGGCAGCAAAGGTGGATGGAGTTTCTTAAAGATTACGAATTTGAGCTAAAGTACCACCCTGGCAAAGCAAACATGGTGGCAGATGCCCTGAGTAGGAAATCCTTAACTGTAGCATAGATGATAAACAAGAAGATAGAGCTCATAGAGAGTTTTTGAGACCTTAACTTGGGAATCTCTATGAACCCCAATGCCATTTAATTAAACTAACTTAAAATAACCAATGATTCCAAAGACCAAATCTAGCAAGCACAACAAAGAAATAATGACTTCCAGCATATAGTGCAACTAGTGCAATCTGGCAAGCTAATAGGATTTACTCGGAATACAGAAGGAATATGGTGATATCAGGGGAGAATATACGTACCTAAAGAGGACAACCTCAAAAAGAAGATCTTGGGGGAAGCCTATAAGAGCGAAACAAAATATATCAAGATCTTAAAAGGATGTTTTGGTGGCCAAGCCTTAAGACAGATGTGGTAAATTTCGTGAATAAATATCTAACCTGCCAGAAAGTAAAAATAGAGTATCAAAAACCCGCAGGGACACTACAACCCTTAGAGATTCCGAAACGGAAGTGAGAGAGCATTTCTATGGATTTCGTGATGGGCTTACCAAGAACACCCTCAGGATATGACTCTATATGGGTCATAGTGGATAGACTAACTAAGTTCGCTACTTTTTACCCATTCAAGCTAATTACCCTCTAGAGAAGCTAGCTCAATTGTATGTTCAAGAAGTGGTATGGCAACATGGTATTCCTTCGACAATCACTTCAGATTAAGATCCAAGGTTCACCTTACGATTTTTGGGAACACTCCAGACGGAGTTCGGTACTAGACTATGTTTAAGTACTGCGTACCATCTGCAAACAGATGGTCAGACCGAGTGAACTATTCAGACTTTGGAGGATATGCTGCGAGCATACATTCTGGAATAATGCGGAAACTGGGATCGATACTTACCGTTAGCCGAGTTTACATATAACAACAGTTACCATGCTAACATCGACATGGCTCCGTATGAAGCTTTATACGGACGGAAGTGTCAATCTCTCCTGTGTTGGTATGAATCAGGAGAACAAAGTCTGCTGGGATCGGAATTAGTTAGACAAACTATAGAATAAATCAAAAGGATTCATAGCAAGATACTTGCAACTCAAAGTCGCTAGAAGGATGTCAGGATAAAGCCATTGGAGTTCCAAGAAGGAGATCATATATTTCTAAAGATCACACCCACAACTAGAGTAGATAGAGCCATTAAAGTTAGAAAGCTAAGCCCTCGCTTTATAGGTCCTTTTCAAATTTTGCAACGAATCGAGCCAGTGGCGTATCGAGTCATTTTACCTCCACATTTGTCAAATCTTCATGATGTTTTCCATGTTTCTCAACTTAGAAGATACCGGCCTAACCCTACTCATTTCTTGGAACCTGAATCAATCCAGTTAAGAGATGACTTAACCTTTCATATACCTCCAGCATGGATAGTGGACAAGAGCATCAAACACCTTCAGAATAAAGCTGTACAACTAGTTAAGGAGGCATGGGGACACGAAGATGTAGCGGACTGTACGTGGGAACTAGAAGCTGATATGCGTAGGGAGTATCCTGAATTATTCTCAGGTACTAAATTTTGAAGACAATTTTTTTTTAGGAGGGTAGTAATGTAACGTCCGAAAGAAAATTTTATCATTAATAACCGAGTTGTTCAATTTTTATCGAATAAGTGGGTTTAATCGGAAATCAATTAAGTATTTACTTAAAGCCAATTAAATGTGATTTAGGAGTGATTAGACTTAATGGAATAAGATTAGAAACATAGGAAACCTCATAGAAATTTTTCTAAAACCGGTTTACCGATTTAAGAGAAATTTGTAAGATTTCGGTATTTTAAACTGTCGGAATCGAATCAATAAAAGAATCATTGTGAGAACCCTAGAATGAATGGCTAGGATTCAGCCACAAGACTCCCATAGGTGGCTCCATTTTCAGCCAAGAATGGTAGCCACAAAACCAAATTGAAACCCCAACACACATCCACCAATTACACAACTCCTTGTTCCACAAGTTTGTGTGCAATTCCTTCTTTGCCCTTGTGAATTTTGGCCAAGATAAGGGGCTAACTCTCCTTCATTTCTCTTCCATTCATACTCCTCTCTACACCATCTTCAACCTCTCTTCAGGTCTCATCAATAGTAGCTTCCATCTAAGGCACCAAATCAACTAAATTTCAACTAGACAAGGTAGGAATCCTACTTCTCTTCTTACTTTCCATGGTTTGGGATTGTATGGGGGTCTTGGGTGTCTTGTGATATTGATGAGCTTTGAAGTGATGATGATGAATTATAATTGATTATGCATGTATGTTGTGATTAGAATTGGAGTTGGTATGAAAGAACTTGAAGAAAAGGGAAAACTCAATAAGTTGTTAGGGTTCTTCCTCGGCGGTCCGTATGGCGGAATGTACGGCTTTACCTACAGCCATTTAAAGTTGATGAAGCTATTTTTATATGAAACTAGACATTCAGGGCTTTCCATAATATATAATTTAAGGCCATTGGATTAGTATAGAGGTAGTTATGAACTTTTGAAGTTTGACCTAGAAATCAGGACCTTCATCCGGGCAGTATGAGTTGAAAAAGGTGTAACTCACCCTACACAACTCCAAATTGAGTGAATCCAACATTTTTTGAAAGATAACATATGAGAAAACATCTCATAAAAATTTCAAATTCAGATTTTTTGCCATCTATCTCCTATACATCAATGAATTTACCTTAAGTTCAACCCGGGTTGGAACAGAGTAGCCCAGTATGGTCAAGTTTTAGAGCTTATATCTCGAGTTATACTCATTCAAATGATATGCAACTTATTTCATTTGAAAGCTTGCTCTGTTAGCTTTACATTGATATAAATTTCCCATGATTTCACCTAGATTTCTATTTTTGGTGAATTTTCTTTGATAAGGGTGCAATTCTATCTAGGAGTATGGCTGTTTGGGATAAAACCCAAATAACTTGAGTTAATCTCAGGAATTAGAAGAGTATACTTAAGGTTGAACTCGAAAGGGTATACTTAAGGATGAACTCAGAAGCCTAGTAGATAGAGAGCTAGATCGGATCTATTCAATGTTGAATTCGGAACTTAGTGAATAGGAAACTAGATCGAGTATAATTAACATCAGCAACTTGGAATTTAGGAAATACGCTTATAAAAGTCATAGAAGACCAATGGTGGGATAAGGTCAGAGACCGAACATAATCCCGGAAGTCAAAAATTATATAATCTTGGAAGATCGAATATAACCCCGGAGGTTGGAACTTGTATAAACACGGATCTCAGATCCCATTTAATCTCGGAAGTCGAACTCGGGAACTGCAATAGAAATTAAAAGCTTGCAAGATAGACTAACACATAAAGTTTTAAAACTTGCACCTAATGATATTGTTATATTCTTGGTATGAATATGGTGTTTTGTATTGGGTTTGCTGTTTGATTAAAATTTCCTGCTTATCTGGCACTATCCATAGGGAAGCAGACATGATCCGTTATGCTGCCAAAATTTCGGCAGAAACTGCAATTAATATGAATTTGCAAGTCATGCATGCATTGGTCAAAGTGTTAGACAAGCAATGCTACCCCTATAAGAATGAGGAAGGATTTACATGTGACTTGGGCCAGCCCCTGAACAAAGTTAAGGGGAATAGATTAATGGGGAAATCGGGGAAAGTAAACCCGGCAACCCTGTATAAGAACAAGCTCGATCTTGAAAGACGGACTATTACCCAAGAGTTTTATGGCCAATGTACTCCTAGGGGACCAAGTATGGAAAAATATGAGTTAAGATCAAGTGCATTATTTCTTATGCATATCCACAATTTCAGTTATCATGCATTAAGTTAATTGCACCTCAATTATTAGGCATTAAGTTAACTACACCATTGGATGTCATATATATATTATTGTTCACCTTATGGCTATCGCTTAAGCATGTCAAAAATATAGGTTTGGTTGCTTATTCCTTGATTTAATTGCCTTTATTTCCCTTAGTAACATTAAACTATGTTTCGAGCTATGATTTTTATAATTAATTTAGTAGAGTATCATGTTGACGTGATATTTTCTTCTAATTAACCAAAACCCGAAACAACTGAGAATGATAGCGATGACAGATATGCATACATTTAGGAATTCCTACTAAGAAATCTCTATTTCTCACCCTACTATATACTCCCACGTCATTCTCAGATCATGGAAAAAGAGGCAACCGGCGTCCTATTCATTGAGTTTCCTGAGCTCCACATTCATCTTGATCCGTTCATAGACTCCATGTACATATCCGGTAGATGTCAATTTCGCCTTTATTTCTTCTTCTAGAGAGATTTTGCAGTACCACTCATGCACTCGTGTTTTGACCCTGCCGTCCTTTACATTGTCATCCTTCTCCACATGGCTCATCCCTTTCTACCTCCACATGTTGTGGCAATAGCATGACAGCAGCAGCAGCTCCCATGGCTCCACCAGCCTCACCATCGCAACAGATGCCCTCGGTCTCGATGTCTGAAGAGGATCCATCTGAGGTGAAGAGTTCATCTTCCTCGTCCTCGGCTCCGATTGTGGACTACACTCCTGCAAATACCGACATGGCAAATGGATTCCTTTCCTCGAAATCCATCTAGTTGGGGTACCCGCCGTAGCAGCAGTAGCTGTGCAGGATGACCCTATTTTGGCAGTTTGGGTCATGAGTATATGGGTAGGAGTTAGTAGTTGTACATGAAATGTCCCGTGGGGACCAGTTAGGGGGGCTGTTCATAGAGACAGGCCGATTTATTTTGTGTTAGTGGCCTCATTTTTTTTACTACCCTGTACTGTCTTACATATCTTTTGACAACTTTGAAAACAAATGTATATATATATATATATTTCTGTTTATTTCACATTTTTATTGGTATTACTTTACTTCCGGTACAATGACTGTCTAGTGTTTATTTCGTTGCCAAATAGAAATTGATTGAAGTAAATAGTTAACTCTTAGTTCACCACACGTAATAACTTATCTGGTAATATATTATGACTTAAGCATAGTATTTTGTCTGGTAAAGTGTTACATGTAACATATGTAAATTGGATTAGGCATGAAATTTGGGATCGGTGTAACATATCCTAATTAGCTGAGTAACCCCCTTAATAGTAAGGGTAGCCCATGGAATATCCACCTTAGGCAAATTTCCTTACCCAAAAGATTCAACTGATAGAGTAGAAGTTATGTAATTCAGCTGATCCATGTTCGCATTAGGATTAGGCCAAGAATTTGCACCTTCTGGTGGCAAATCCAAATTTCTAAGAGCATTGGGGGACCATTTAGTCATATTTACTTAGCCATACTATAAGTTTCAATGATGCCCCCCAGTGAAAGGCAATGCTTCATAGTAGTGTCAGGCATGTTTGTATAAACAACACTAGCCCAGTGATCTTTAACCAATGATCCCTCTTTCTGCTGTTGGGCTACCTGAATCTCATTATGCATGATTGGTTTCATAATCTCAAATAGTTGTTTCGATAATTGGTGCATTAGACCATTTAGACTTGAGCCTACTTGCTACTTAATGAATGAAGTTGTTATCACGATCAACTACCTTTTCCTCATGTCCTGTTTGGGCGGAACTAGACATGTTGGAAGATGCTACCGTGGTCTTAAGTGTGGGAGAAGCGGCAGTTGAACTCAGTTGCTCTAAAGTCACCTTAGGAGGTATAGTTAAGGTAGCCGAGTACATTGCCGGTTGTCCCCCAGCCTTTGGATTAGTTGGTTTTGACGTAGGATTTAGCAAATCCATATTGATGGTCTTGCTAGATCTTAGATTCATATGCCACGTACCAAGAATTTTTACTATTCTGAACTTGGAGGTTCCATAGGGCATGCCAAAATTAAATGTTGGATTAAAGTGAGATCAGCTAAACTTCTCTAATAAAATCTATTCGAAACAAGTCATATGATTACCTAAATACTTAGGTGATTTGCACCAAGGAGGGTACTCTATCTATTGGCAAATGAATTCCTCAACTAACTTTATGAACAAGTGTTGAACAAACTTGATCAACAAAAATTGAATAAGAAACTTAAATTTGTATTATGATGAAAGGCTCATACAAAAGTAAAAAAATCAAATATGAACCAAAACAAAAGAATAGCTTAAACGTAAAACAAACTAAAAGCTAACAATTAAAACCAAAACTGCCTCATGTGCGAGAATGAGTATCCTCTCTCCTTGCACTTCGAAGTCTTCTTTTATATCATCCAAGAATCCTGCTTCTACTTCTACGTGTTCCAATAGTGGGCCTTAACTGCTTCAAAATGCTTACTCATGTGGTAACTAACTCAAACATACCTCCAAGTTAGTGGTAACAGTTTTTGCTCACATTAGCCATGATTCCTAACTAAATCAAGTCTTTTAATTATTAAGCCTTATCTCAAGTTTAAGTCGATTTCCTTCATCTATGAAAAAATGAACACTCAATGGGCTTCAATATTTTCCTTAGCTTGTTTTTACCACGAGATGAGACCCATATCACACCCTTCAGCTTAAATTTATTATGTCATAAATTATCTTGGACTCATTCAACCCTTAACTAACTATTCATACCTTTAATTACAGTGCCAACACAATAACAGTGCATCAAAATTAATTTCGAACATTATTTCAAAAAATTCTTTTAGAGTTTTTGTTTTCTTCGAATTTATATCTTCGTTATTAAATTTTATTTTTTGAGTAAAATATATTTAATACCATTGAGATATCAAGAACTAACACTCCACCCTATTTGTTCACAAAATATGCACTCCACCTCAATCTAATAAGAATGTGTTTGGATTGATTGATTTTTTTTTAAAGAAAAAAGTACTTTCTTTTTTTTAAAAAAGTGCTTGTTATAAGTTTCTAGAGTAAGTTTGGATTAGTTTAATACTTTTTTTAGAAGTACTTTCATAAAAAGTGCTTATAATAAAAAGAACTAATATATCGCTTTTTTTTAAAAAGTAAGGATACTTGACTTCTGAAAAAAGTAAAAATAGAAATGACTTTTAATAAGATTGTTTTCCAAAAATATCCTTTTTTTTATTCAAAATTATAATATATATCCTCATCTTCTTACCTTTACCAAAGCTACATTTCTTTTCTCTTTTTGAAGGTCTTTTTTTTTTTAATTTGTCTATAAAAGAAGTACTTTTTTCTTTTGTATTAAAATAGGATTTTTTTACATAAATAAAAGAAAAAAATTTTAATTACGAAATTACAATAATTGAAGATTAATTATGAAAATCCGGGGTTGGGTTGTTGTTAGATAAATCGGCCTAGCTAGGCTGATTTCTATTGAATATTTTTCCTATAAATACTCTCCAATTGGTAGCTGATGGAGATCACTTCCATTTGTTAAAATTAGAGTCTTTACAAGAAAAAATATCTAAGAGTTAGGCTGATTTCTATTGAATATTTTTCCTACAAATACTCTCCAACGGGCAGCTGATGGAGATCACTTCCATTTGTTAAAATTAGAGCCTTTACAGGAAAAAATATCTAAGAGATTTATCATATTAATTCACCACAATGGTGAAATCACAAACATAATAGAGGATGCTACATTTTATAGTCAAAATCCAATTGGTGTTACTATTTCTTCATCATCTATAACTCTGTCAGAGTTGAAAACCAGAATATTGAGGAAGTTGGGCCTCCTTAATCGAAAGCAAATAACTGGAATGGTGTAAAGAATGCCCGCTGCATTTGGGTCTGGTGTCATCTAGTACATAAGTTTTCCGGTTAGAAATGATGAAGATGGAAATTTGATGTTCTATTGTCACTCCCAATGTCCTAGAATTCGCATTATGGAGTTGTTTGTCACCCTTGAAGATATGAACGGCAGCTCCGAAGGATCAGCTCCCAAACCACAGTCTTTTGGAACGGTTGTCAATGCTAGAGGCTCAGGTCCTAATCTTATACCATGTCCAACTCTAGTAGCCACGGCTTCTCTGTCTTTCACTTTCTACAGTCAGAATGAAAATATTGGGCGTGAAAATACAAAGGATATGGAAGATAGTAGAAGCTTAAGGTAGCTAATAATGGAGACTGCATAGCCGTTTATGGTAGATGACCCAATTGTGGGTGTTAAAAATTTTGATCATAATGGAGACGATGAGGATGAGCCATTTCACGTACTAGTTGATAGTGATAGTGGAAAAGGCTCAAACAGAGAGGCTATTCCTATTACTGATAGCTAACCATCTGAAGCTCGACCAGCGATGTCGGAATCACAAGATCATCTGCGTCACTATTCGTGCTTCAACTTTGATGCGATGCAACAAAGCGCATTTATAGAGCTCCGTGGAACTACACGGGATATCTTATATAATGTAGGGGAGGATGAGTTGCACATTGGGCAACAATTTCCTAATAAGGAACCTGTGTTATTAGCTATAAAAAATTACAGCATTCGAAGATTTATTGAGTACAAGGTATTGGAGTCTGATCAGTTGACATACCATAGAAAATGCAAGCATTTTGGTAATGGGTGTATGTGGAATATACGCGTTACATCTCGCCAGAAAAATGAGCGGTGGGAAATTTGGAAGTACAATGGGCTACACATATGTTTGTCCACTTCCCTTTCCCAGGATCATGTGAAGTTGGACACGAATGTTATTTGTGTGACCATATTTCCTATGGTACAAGTTGATCCGATGATATCCATTAAAGTGTTGTAAGGATCGGTGGAAATGAGGTATGGTTTCAAGACTTCATACAAGAAGATATGACTGATGAAGCAAAAGGCCATTGCTAAGGTTTATTGCGATTGGGAAGCGTCGTACCATGAGCTTCCGCGATGGCTGCAAGCTTTGCAGATGTTTGTGTCAGGTACCATCATCCAATTGACTACTTTGCCATATTATAACGGGAATTTTCTCGATAGAAGCTGTTTGATGTTCCACCGTTTATTCTAGTTATTTTAGTTTTGTATTGAAGCATTTAAATATTGCAAGTCATTCATTTCAGTCGATGGTACCTACTTATATGGAAAGTATGGTTGCACACTTCTAATGGCAATCGCACAAAATGAAAACTTTAATATTTTGCCAATTGTATTTGCAGTAGTTGAGGGTGAGACTAGGGATGCCTGGTCCTTTTTCCTGAGCAATCTACGCCAATATGTAACACCACAGCAAGGAATTTTAATAATTTCTGACTGTCATGGTGCTATCAAAGCAACTATAAATTCAAAAGATAGTGAGTGCAATCCTCCAATGGTATACCATGCATATTGCATACGGCACATTGCTTCAAACTTCACACTCCAATTCAAGAGTAAAGATGCACGTCGAGCTCTCGTGAATGCGGCATATGCAAAGACTCAGCAAGAGTTTGCATATTATTATGCATTATTGGGAGATGAGAAGCCATCAATGTGTGCTTGGATTGATAGGATCCCTAAAGAAAAGTGGAAACAGCACTTTGATGACGGACGCAGATTTGGGCATATAACGACTAATTTGTCGGAGTGTATTAATTATGTTCTCAAGGGCACTCGCAATCTTCTGATTACAGCCCTTGTAAAGTCCACTTACTTCCGTCTTGTTGAGCTATTTGTAAGAAAAGGGCAGGAAGCCGAGTCCCAACTTGTGAGCAGATAAGTGTTTTTGCAGGTGCTAATGCGAGTGATCAAGATAAATAAGCAGTCCATTGCCACCATGAATCTGTCCCAATTTTCACGTGCAAGTGAGTTGTTCGTGATGAAAGAACTTGCACCAATAGCGAGCTGGAGTCACCGAAGCTATAGGGTGAACTTACGAGTGTCGGTGTGACTATGGATACTTTCAGGCCTTACACTTCCCATGCCCCGATGTACTCGCTGTGTGTGCGTATGCGCAAGTTGATTGGGATACTTATGGTGACGATATTTACCTATTCAGAGTGTATTCAATGTCCACAAAATGGAGTTTGTCCCTGCTGCAAGTGAAGACTATTAGCCTGAATATTATGGAGTTCCACTATGGCCAAATCCAGAGCATAGGTGAGCCACTGAGAGTCGGCCAGCTTCAACGAGAATCCACAACAACATGGATGAGGTTGAGTCAGGGCAACCAAAGCGATGTGGTATTTGCAGGTAAGAGAGGCACACCAGATAAAAATGCCTAAACTTACATGCTTTAAGCTCCAACCATCCTAGCACAGGCAACTAATTAATGTCTTTGTTTTTAGTTCTTCTTCATGTATTAATTTCTGGTGTTATGTACATTAATGTTTATTCTATTGTATTTTATAGTTAATTAAAGTGGTTTGTTAAGATTTTCAGTTGTCAATGATTTCCAATGGTTAATGATTTGCAGTTGTTTGAAATGAGAATGTAATGTCATGAAATAGAAAAGGATTTGTAATAAGAAAAAAAAGCAATTACTTAACCTCATTAATCTCAACTAATATCAAGTAGAATTCAACTTCATTTTTTCAATAAATACACTCTACTACAAGTAAGAATAAAATGCAGTGAAAAAAAAAGGGAAAAAAGGGGCTTAACCTATAATGAATTAACCTACATTATATTTTGGAGAAGATGCAATCTTAAGTTTAATTAGATAGAAAGAATTAACTTTGTTTCAGCCAATTCCAACTTTATAGCTAAGAGTCACTAATAAGGAATAAAAGAGAAATAGAGGCAAAAAGAGAGAGAGAGAGAGAGAGAGAGAGAGAGAGAAAGTAATAGATTACAACTAAATTAAAGTAAAGCAATGTAACATTAAATCACAATATCTATACTAAAAATCAAGCTAAAACTAAATAATAATATCATTACTAAATTAAATTACAAGATTACAATTAAATTCAACTAAAATCACACCATTACTACTAAATTAAAATAAACTAGAAGAAATAGGGGAATGAGTAGTGAATGCAGAAAAGTATTCCTGTGAGCATGCTTGCAAAAAGAAATGGAAATTTTTAGAAAAAGCAAGAAACAAATATTACAATTGATCCAAAATTGAAAAACTAAGGTATTATAATTCATACTTGATTCATGCATATCCTAGCCATTTTGTTGGTGTCGTCTAGGAGCCGGAAGAGGACAACCCGTGTGACATTGACGGGGTCGAATCTCCTGCATCGGCCTGCTCTGTCCATCCTTTGGTTTTTGCATGTGGTGCTGGTCCTGATCCTCATGGTGGTGCTGCTGACCAAAGGTACGAGGATCAATATGTGCTACTGTGAATGCGGATGGTGATGTCCCATCGAACATATCAAAACCATACATCATCCGATTCGCAGATGCAGGTAACTGCATCTGCATAATCGAGAATGGTATATCTAATGCATTCAGGTTAAGAACACCATCCATAGATGGCCTATAGCACTCAGATGTCGTTGGTACATCATGTGAGGCCTGAGATACAGTGGCAATGGTAGAAGTAGCGGCCTCTTGGTATGATCTGTATATATCCGTGTCCTGAACATGAAACTAAGCATACCTGAAAGGCGTTTGAGTTGAATAGCTCCTCAAAACTCACAAAGAGTCTAGGGTCAACATCCTGATTGAACCCAGTCGTAAACTACTGAGTAGGGCTAGAGTAGGGTATAAACTGAGAGCTAGAAAAAGCACTGACATCGTGGCTAGAACTACAAAATTGATGGCTGGAACCCGGCATAGAAGGGTTGTTGCAACTCGGCATAGAAAAAAGACTCGGCTCCACACGATCAAAATTATCATCGTCCTCATCGGCAACCTCATCAGAGCCAACATCTTGCCAATAGGTACGACTGCGAGCACGGGTCCCACTATGTCCTCCACCCCCTAACCTCGACAACGCAGGCTGGGTGCATGATCTGGTCTTCGCACAAATGGCGGCGGTGGGGCATTAATTGGTGCTTTAGCTGGGAGTTTGGCAACTGTACCGTAACTTCCAGCTCTCCTTCTCGACAAAAAGCGATGTGCAACACCTGAGTAGCATTCGAAGTACGCGACTGATGGAAGGACACTCTATGCGAGGGGAAACTCAACAACTCGGCCTTGCGCTCATCCCATATCTCATAATACCGGCGGTAGTGCGTAGGCCACCAGTAATCAAATCACATTCAATTTCAATTTCAGCTTTAGATTCATATTCAAATTCTAATTATGATTCTAGATCTAGCCCATTCTAATTCAATGCAAATCCAAATCTAAATTCAAATCTAAATTCATATTTGCTTTCAGATTTAACTATGAATCTAAATACAAATTATATTATAAAAATAAATTTATCTAATTTAATTTAACTATGTATACTAATAAAAATAAATTACCTGTATATTCAGTCATCTTGCAATATGATCAATATCATCCAAATGGCATAAATCATACTCCATATCTCTAGATCTGCTACACAAATACAATAATAAAAATAACTAATTATAATTTCTAAATATTGTCTATAATTTTTAACTAAAAATTGTACCTTTCTTCTTCTTCTTCTTCTCTTCTCGCTTCTCTTTCTCTCACCCACCGCAATTCACCCTTTCTCTCTCTAACATACGTAAATTAGTCTACTAAGGTTGTTATTCATTGGAAAAATTTTGCAAGGTAATCGGCCTAGGTAGTGTTTTGTATATAAACTGGTCTAACTAGGCCGATTTATCTAATATCCTATTAATCTCGGATTTTAGTAAATAATTTTCAATTATCATAATTTTGTAATTAATTTTTTTATTTATGTAAAAAAACCTTAAAATAGACTTGTACTTTTAATAATTAAAAGTACTTCTTAGATAGTCAATCCAAATATAAAATAATTTTTTTAAAAAATAAATCTTTAACAAAAAAAAGTGTAGAGAAAAAATATTTTTTTAATAAGTTTATCCAAACACTCGCTAAGTGTGTTTTGATACAAAAAAAGAAGTGTTTGTAAAAAAAATAATTTACTATTTTTTTAAAATTATTAATATTTAGCTTAAAAAAAAGGTAAAAGCAGTAATAATTTTTAATAAAGAGTATGTTTAATTAAAATTTCATGAAAAGTACTTCTTTAAAAATGCAAAGAGAAGTAAAATTAGAAGAAAAAAATATTAAGTGAAGTACTTTTTAAAAAAAATACTCCAAAATTATTCTTTAAAATTATATTTACTTTTTTTGAAAACTTGGGTATTACTAACTATTAAATAAATGATAAATTGATTTTTATTACAAGAAATATTTTTTCGTAAAGTAGTATCAAAATATACTTTTTAAAATATATAAAAGCACTTTTTTATTAAAAAAACTTCAAAAGTCATTTTTTTTAAGATCCAAATATATTTTTAGTGAATTAAGATAAAATATATATTTTAGAAATAAATAAGATAAAGTATTATTTTTTAATATTAATTAAGTATATTTTTATTTTTTTAATGACTTCACTCTAATACATTTGTATAACTGTAGTTTTACATATCCTGGGGGTGGAAATGCGGCGCCGTTGTTCTCACCAGATTCCAAAACCCTAATTCAACCTTCTCCTTATAAATATTCCCAAAAAACCTTAATTGCATTTGGTGTTACCCAGCGGCACACAATATGTCGAAGCGAGGTCAGTGTTCGTCTAATGCTCAAACGTTGCACTTTGCATTCTGATTTTTTTATGTTTGGTCTTTGCTAACTCAAATTTGAAAAGCTTGCAGGTAACAATAATTGATTAAAGAAAAAAATGACGAATAATCAAAACTTTTTGCTTTTGGGTTCTTGTTTTCATATTCTAATGCAAGAAATGAAGCTGGTGTAGCATAAATTTGCTACAAACATGTTCCCATAAACATTTCACTCGGCTTGTGGGTCACAATAATTTTACAAAAGAAAAACGAAGAAAAATCGCATCTTTGACTTTTGGGTTGATATTTTCATAATCTAGTGCAGGAAATGAAGTTGGATTGGCATGAATATTGGTTCATTTTGTCTATGACCTTTTGGTTATAGGAAAATGGTGATTCTTTGTGTTGCATTTGTGTTTCAGGACATGGTGGTAGCGCTGGTAACTAGTATAGGATGTCACTGGGTTTGCCAGTGTCAGCTGTGTGAACTGTGCTGACATCTGCTTGTAAGAACCTTTACATTATATCTGTGAAGGGGATTAAGGGTCGCCTCAACAGATTGCCATCTGCTTGTGTTGGTGAAATGGTTATGGCTACTGTGAAAAAAGGGGAAGCCTGATCTCAGGAAGAAGGTTTTGCCGGCCATCATTGTGAGACACCACAAGCCGTGGCGAAGAAAGGATGGAGTCTACATGTATTTTGAAGGTTA
Source organism: Pterocarpus santalinus (assembly GCA_031439595.1). NCBI lineage: Eukaryota > Viridiplantae > Streptophyta > Magnoliopsida > Fabales > Fabaceae > Pterocarpus > Pterocarpus santalinus. The sequence continues at coordinate 40,306,687 of CM062523.1, read as the reverse complement.
TTTGCTCATTATGTTACTTTTGCTATGCTCTAAGATATTTTCTTCATATTATATGATGCTTTGCTGCATTCAGTTCATTATTTATGTCAGCTGGGTTTTTTTTTTTTGGGGGGGATTGTTGTCCTTCATTTTGCTGATTAACTTACTTTTATATGATGTTGTGATGTATCCATTGTAAAGGGACAATATGAGAGATTTGATATGTGGGAATGATTGTTTCTTACTGAAGGCATATTTGAAGAATTGTTAATTTATGATGGCATTAATGCATTGTAGTGCTTTTAGTACCTATTATTTTCTTACTGTATCCAATTGTATCCTTAAGATTCAAATGTTGCTGGTTAAACAATGTACAGTGTCCTGATATGTGCTTCCATTGGGATGAAGTGCGTATAGTAATTATGTAACCAGCTAGATCAATGCATATTATTGAATATATCAAGCTGGGTCCCTCTCTTGTGGGATCTGGCTTTTCGCAATTCGATATATCTATATCTTTTCTTTTATCATGAGTCAATAGTGTTTTTGTTGTCTGTTGATGGTTAATTATTGAAAGCTTCAGAGCATAATATATTTTTGGCAAAAATTGCTGGTAATGTAGTGTGGAGATTTTGTCTTTGAAGTTTCTCTGCACCTCCCATGACCAGCTATATCAGTATTCCCAGCCTTACCCCTACCCGGATGGTCACTTTTGTGTATCATCCCTGTCAAGGTTGGAACATTTCGGTTATCCTTGTATGTCTTACTAAAGTTTTTGGCTATGCAGCATAGACACTTACATAAAAATTGTAAGACATAGCATATTTAACTAGATTTTTTTGATAGAAAGTATATTTAACTTGAGGGCAAAGATTCATTATTCATACTATCATATGTGTAAGCTTTAACCTGCTTTATTTTTCCTTTCCTCATTATTAAAAATTGCTTAAGGTTTTAAAACAAACCCAAAATCTTTGTTTTTTCCTAATTGTAAATACCCTTGTTTATGTCATGTCACTTTGTCAAAGTTGAAAAAATAATTTTTGAATAAACATGGGCTAATGCATTCTGTCACTGTTGTACAAGATCTAGCAGACATGTCTCCTGCATGTGGACATGGCACCAAAATGGTGTCCATGCTTTATAGGTTTTTGTTATTTCAGTTCATTTTGTAAAATTGAGTGACTGATATGATACTCTCTTTTTAGGGAATAGTTTGGATAAATATTAAATAGCTTCAATGCAGTCCCTTTTCTATGGAATGTTTGAAGTTTTTGGTTTTCTGATTTCCGTTAAATATTTACTGTCTCCAGACATTAGTCAGGTATCCTCCTCAATGTATTATGGTTGATACAGTTACGAACCTGGAAAATTAATGAGTCCATCGTTACAGATGTGATGTTTTTCAGTGCTCACATCTGCTCCATTGGGGCTCTACACATCTAGAGTATGAATTATTGAATTCTGTGTAGTGCTCTATATTATACAACACTCCAATTGCTTGCTAGGATTTTGTCAGTCTGCAGTTTCTCTATCAGTTAAAATTTGAGATTTTAAATAATGCATGGTTCATAAGCTCATAATTTCCTAGTCCATGTCATAAATTACTGTTTTAGATCATTGCTATCCCCAAACATTAGTCAGGTACTCTCTTCAACATACTATGGTTGATACGGTTACTAGCTGGAAAATAGAGTCCATTTTCGTTTGTTTTACAGATGCGATTGCTCTTCCAGTTCTTATATCTGCTCCATGCGGGGCGTTACTCGTGTAGGGTGTGATTCTTCTTTAATTTTTGATGTTATAGGACAATGCAGTTAAATGCTAGTATATTGTCAAACTGCAATTTTTCTCTATCATTATGTTTAGTTTTTCAAATTTGTTCATAAGTTCAAATATCCCTTTGCAAGTCCTGAATTGTTCGTGAACCTGATGAGCAATACTATTTTTATGTTTCCATCACTAGACTTATTGTATTGATCCTACCTTCAGATTAATATGATTTGGTATTTGCAAATTGATTTTGTTTATTGCATTTCTTTTTGTAATGCTTAGCTATAGCCGATCCTTCTTTCTAAACTCCTTTGTAGTTCTATTATTTCAGTCTAAGGAAGACACTGATGGGATGGCATTTATGATTTACAAATTTCTTATTGTTGGCATTAATCGGTCTTTTTATCTGATGGCTTAATTTTCTCCTTCATTTTTATTACTCCCACTTATTAATTATTCTATTTATTTGGTAATTATTTTGATTGCCTTTTAGAGATACAAAACATTGTTAACTGATTACTTTGCTCTTCCATTAGTATGCATATGATTCAAATTGATTTTCTTGCAGATCATGCAGGTGTTATTGTAAATCCCAAGGGAGAAATAAAAGGTAAGAAACACAATTATCTAAGTTTTGTGTAGATATTTGGCATTTGACCATCTGACCAGATTTCTAGATCTTTCCTAATGAGCGAAAAGTAAAATCTTGCTGTTAGCTTAAGCATTTTTTGTCAAATGCTCATGATATTCCCATATTTTGTATGACTCATAATCCTTTTCATAAGGAATCGTTCTTCACTTTTCAGTGTCCTGCACAGCTTGCTTGCGTTTCTGTTGCTTTATATTTTACAAAGTCTCTATTTCCACTCTCTCTCAGTCTGTGATTTGCCATTTCCGTGCTTTTGTTCAGGCTCTTTCATTGCTGGACCGATTGGAAAGGAGTGTGCTGATCTGTGGCCTAGAATTGCAAGTGCTGCCAATGCCATTGTTTGAGAGAGTTTTCAAGTTATCAATAGATTATCAACTTTGTCGACATTTGAATTTATTAGGAGGGGGGGGGGGGGGGGGAATGAGTTAACACCAATGAATTTCCTGCTATTTGGAATGTGATATGAAAATGTGCTTTTAACAAGTATAGAAATTAGTCTGTATTAGTTTGTGCTTCTCATATGAAGGAAATTTTTTGGTAAATTATGAAAATTTAAATATGCTGTAACTCGCAACTTGCCTGAGTTGTGCATCCCATGTTTTGTTGTATACAATTGTTCGACGTATATAATTCTAGTAAAAGGAGAACATAAATTTCAAGCAAGCCTAAGCCTGTTTCTTGTATATTCCTTGCATCTTTAATAATCATTTTCCTGCATATTTTGCATCTTGTCCATTCTAGAAAGGTTGTTTCTTTTTTAAAATTCTTTGAATGGTTCATTATTTTCATGATAAATATTTATTTATCAACATGTTGGTATCTTTGAAAATTATTAGTAATTTATTTTGTAACAATGACGAAGGTTTATTAACACACAATGATATAAGTAAATCAAAATGAGCTCCTAAAAGATGCAAAACTAATATATTAAGAGGACACGAGGATATCATTGCCCCTTCATATTTTTCTAATTCAATCATATCTACTTATTGACTGTGTAGTACGTAGTTCTTTGACTTCCACCTCAGCAATTTCTTTAGCAGCGGTAGTGGTTCTATCCAACTTCACTAAGATTGCTTTTTGTGGAAAGATGTTTGTGGTTTCAATTAAAAATAGTTATGATATGAAAATAATTTATATTACAAGTATTTGTCAATGATTCAGACCTAAAACTACAACATCAAAGTTACCATTATTTAGGGTTGCGAAAATGGTTAAATTTATCAAGTTGGCCATTTATATGTCAAAATTAGGTGGATTGAGTTTAAAAAAATATTTATTTATTTATTTTTAACTCATTCGTTTAATTCTTAGGTTAAACAAGTCAGTCTGATTGATAAATGAGTTAGCACATTTACCCATTTATTATTTGAAAAAAAAGAAAGTTTTCTTAATCCATTAACCCAAAATGTATTGACTCACATGACACTTATATTAGCCTAATTCAAAACAACATAATCTAAGCTCGTTAGCCAACACTTTTGTGTTTAGAAAAAAAAAATCAAAATTTAAATTTAAAATTAAACTTAAAGATAAAGTATAACAAAGGAACAACCCTAGACAAGATTAGATTATCTAAAATACTCTTTAGTGGGGGATTATCCTAACCTAACCTAACAAGAAGTCTTGAGTTTAAGTTTTGGATAAGCACTTATGTTAAAACTCAAAAGAGAAAGTTTTGTTACCCAAATGGTGCTATCGGCTTGAGTAAGATTACCTCTGGTAGGCAAATCCTCCTCAATGAAGAAAGGCTTTGCATTGCCGCCCCCTTTACTCTCCCTCACTCTCCATCCTCATGGCCATGCCTTTGCCCTCTCTTGCGGCTACATCACCTCGTCACTTAGTGCTAGCGGGTGGAATATTGAACCTTTGGTAAGCACCTTGATTTCTCTCTCTCTCTCTCTCTCTCTCTCTCTCTCTCTCTCTCTCTCTCTCTCTCTCTCTGTTGGAGCTAGATTTCTCTTTCTACTAGTATGTGCAAGAAAATGAGAAACTCCATCCACTGCAAGACAAAATCATATTTTGTGAAATCTTGATTTTGTTTCATTGTAGTTGTCTACTAAATGATTATGCTATTGGATTGTAAATTTAACATATGAAAACAAATTTTTTTCTAAAAAAAATTAGATTATATATGAGTTGTTAGTTTCAATCAATTGAGACAGCGCTAATAGAGATAGACAAAAGGAGTATTGAGAAAAGAAAAGCATTAACCATAGCACCATATAAGAAAAATAAAATTTTAAAAATATGTTATTGATATGATTGAAGAAACAAAGTGGCTAAAACATAAATTATAAAAAAATATTATATGGAGAAAATAAAGTTTTTTTAAAATAAAAATTATAATATTTTCTTATTGATTATGAAAGATGATTAACATTTTTGTGGGAAACAACCTGCTTTGCAATATGAAGTTTTGGATAATAAATAATTAATTCATATTTAACATTTAAAATAAAAAAAACAAAAAATTATCATAAAAAAGTATGAGTAAAAATGGGCCCATTTTAGCAAAATTTAGACCTAACTTATTGATAATAAGATTAGTTTAGGTTGTGATTTGAACTCAACTTACTAAAACTTTATAAGTGAATCAAATTTGATGAGTTAAGTACAATTGAAGCTTTGAAGGCTTAATAATATATAAGTATATAGTAAGCACAAGTTATTGAGTTAAATACAACAAAACTTATGCAGTTGATATTGAAGCTTAGCTAATTAAAATATCAAAAAAATCATATTAGAAATAACTCACTAGTTGATATTAAGTCATACTAAAGAATACTTATGCAATAGACATTAAATGAAAAGAAAAAGACTAATAAAATATTGAAAAAGAGAAAGCACTAAAAATAATATTGGAAAAATAAATCTTAAAAGCATGATGCGAATATTATTGGTGAAGTTAGATGGCTAAATTAAGAATTATGAATAAAATATTAAAAAAAATAAAAAATAAGAACATTATAATTTTTTAGTAATTAATAAAGGGGTAACAAATTTTTAAGAAAAATAAGAAAATTCCCGTAGTACCATCTCATCAAACAGTATCTGACCTTGACATATGCATCATAGTTTACACAATACAAGGGGTACTAAATTAAATAATAAATAATAAATAATAATTTTGATATTGCTTTTGGGGAATGCATTTGCAACTTATTTGAGTACTGACAAACGAAAAAACTCTCCTCACGTGTCTCAGCCTCTTTATAAATAACCTAGCAGGCAGCTCCCTTCACCACACTACTACTAGGGTTTTCCGAAAACCCTCAATTTTTCGCCGCCGCTGCTTTGGTCTTTGCAGAAAGTTCTGCTAGACGGCTTTCACTATACATTCCTCGACGCTAGGAAAGAGTGCATTCTCATTCCACTAAGACTGGTATTACTGCTATTCCCAGATCGTTCATCTCAATTTTGTCATTGATTGCATCTGGTTTTCTTTTTCTGTTGACAATTTGCCATATTTTCTCCTGTATAAATTGGCTTGGCTGTCTCTTGTATTCATCAGATACGTGAGTTAGGCAGCAGAACTTGTTTCATGGATCATCGCTGCAGTTATATTCTCCGATGGAAATGGTTGATGGTGTCTTATGTATCTTGCTGGTATCGGATGCATTGTGCTGTATTCACGCTCGTGATGACACCAATCGGTTATTCAACGACTGTGATTCCTTTGATTAAACAAAGGTAAAAAAAAAAATATGTGAAATTTACTTGTTTAATATATTGCAAAGCTAATATATATTTGGCTTTTTTTACAGAATTATAATAAAAAAAATTTGTTTATGAAAATGCTATTTTTTAATAAAAATTACGAAAATTTGGGAATATAAGGTATTAGATAAATTGGCCTAGTTATGTGTTTTTAATAAATTGGCTCAGTTAGCCTGATTTTCGTTGTTAATTTCCCCTGTAATACTGGCCTTGTAGGCCGATTTTTATATATTAGAGAGAGAGAGTGTGTTGCGGAAGATTAGAGAGAGAGATATAATATTCTCAATTTTGCTTAAGTTAATTAGCTCAGTGTCATTGAGTAATTCGAAGATTAGTGATTAATTAAGAATTAATCGATTAATTTCAACAGTAAAAGCTTATAAATTAGAGACAAGTCAATAAGTCAACAAGTCAACTAAATATCAATTATCAATAAAAAAAAATTAACAATTGAATAATAACATAATAAATATTTTAATTAAAGTCTAATTATCTAAATCTTACTTATTCATGATTAAAAATATAATTAAGGTAATCTAATCATGTTAATTAAGTACATGACAAATTTCTACGTTAACCAAATATGATAAATAAATCCTCATATATTAAAAATATAATTAGTGAGAATAATTCTTTTAAAAAAATAAAAGTATTAAAAATATAATTAACTGAAATTATTTAGTGAGCAATTAAACTAATTCAATTAATTAGCATTTAAATAATTTTGATAACAATAAAAATTCAAAAATATTCCCTTAATCATGCTTGAAAAATTTGGCCAAGACAAGCCTATTATCCATCATCCATTTGCCTCTTGATCTTTTATCATTAGATCAAAGCTTAATGTGGTTAATTAACTTAAAGATTGATTAACCAAAAATGGAATAATCTAACACATGGATCACTCTTGATTTGGCATTAACCATCAAAGTGGATCAACCCACTAATAACAAGAAGATAGCCATTAACCACTTGAGAAAACACAAGGGGTTTAAACTTTGCATCAAGACTCACACCCTCTTTACATAATTAATGAGGAAAAATCGTTTTCAATAAAAATGTGTTAAGGTATAATTGAACCAATCAAATTAATTAACATTTAGATAATTGTAACAAGTGTAAAAATATTGAAACTTCCCTTTAATTATTGTTTGAAAGTTTGGTTAAAGCAAGAGTCATATCCAACTATTCATTTGCCTTCTCATCATACACCACTAGATCAAGAGTTTATATTAGTAATATTCCTTGAGTTAAGACAAAATATGTATTCTCCTCCATCAAGATTGTGACACTTGGAGTAATCATAGCCATCCAAGCCAAATCCTAATAATGGTCATGTTTTTAACCATTTGGAAAAAAATACTACATGATCTTTACCTAAGTGCCAAGACTCAAAAGAAACACAACTTCCTCTTTTGCCTCAAGGTTTTTCCAATCTCTTGCTTGTTGTAAGAAGCAAAGTCACCTCACTCCCTTCCCCTCATTTTTGCGCCATTTCAGCCCCTTCTCACTCCTCATTCCATTTTTTCATTTTTTCTCTCAAGACACACTAAGCTCTTTCCTCTCTTCGAGTCTCATACTCACTCTCTTCTTCTTTCAACCTTTATTGTTGTTCTTCTAACTTTCTTACTATTTTTCTACCCCATCTCCATCACCACACTCACAATCCCTTCAAGGATCACTATTTTTAGTCTTTGGAGAAACAAAGCCATTTATACATAAGTCCCATTTTCAAGCTTCCAAGTAGGAAGACTCTCTTTAACCTCCTCCTTGTAACATCCCTATTTTCACCTAAGTTAATTAGTTCGGTGTTCCTGGCTAATTAGAGGGGTTAGCGATTAATTGAGAACTAATCGGCTAATCTCGAGAGTAAGGGCTTAGTAAATTAAATGCAAGTCAACAATTGAAACATAATGTATTAAAAGTTACAATTAAAAGCCTAATTGTCCAATCTTTATTAATTCATGACTTAGAACATAAAATCAAGGTGATCTAACCTAATTAACCAAAAGCACATAAGCATCACATCTTAATTACATGAAAATTTACTCTCATATCTTCTTTACATAATTAACGAGGAAAAATTCTTTTTGATAAAAATGTGTTAATGGCATAATTGAACCAATCAAATTAATTAACATCTAGGTAATTGTAACAATTATAAAGATGTAGAAACTTTCCTTTAATTATTGTTTGAAAGTTTGGTCAAAGTAAGAGCCATATCCAACCATTCAATTGCCTTCTCATCATATACCACTAGTCAAGAGTCCATGTTAGTAGATCCCTTAAGTCATGATAAGAGTTGTACTCTCCTTTATCAAGATAATGACACTTGGAGTGATCTTAGCCATCCAAGCCAAATCCTAAGAGAGATTATACTTTTATCCACTTGACAAAAATACTATATAGTCTTTATTCAATTGCCAAGACTCAAAGGAAACACAACACTCTTTTGCCCCAAGGTTTTTTCCACTCCCTAGCTTATGTAAGAAGCAAAAGTCACCTCACTCCCTCCCTCATTTGTGCGCCACCTTCAGCCATCCCTCTCTCCTCAATTCATTTTCATTCTTTCTCTCAAGACACACACACAAAGCTCTCACCTCTTTCTAAACCTTTTTTCATTCTTCCTACTCTCCTTGTTCTTTTTGTTTTTCCTACTCTAAGTCATCACTTTTCCACCACCATCATCCTCATCTTCTATCACCACCCTCACTGACTTATTAAGGATCACATTTTTTGGTCCTTGGTAGAGCAAAACAAACACTTATTTAGCCCCATTTGTTAGCTCAAGAGGAAGGAAGCCATCTCCAATCATTTCATCTTCCAAGCTTCTAAGAGAAACTCATTTGGTAGTGACTCTATCCTTCTTCTTCATGTATTTTTTTTTCAAGTTTTAGAATCCCTAAGCTCTTCATAACTAGGTGGTTTTAAAGCTTGCTCCAAGGTCTCATGACCATATTTTTCCTATGGGTTTTCTTATCTTATTGAAAGTGTTGTTTTGAAATGAGATTATATGGCATGATGGTTTTATATATCTTGCTCTATTATGTGGTAAAATACTGATTTGGTAACTAAAACTTTGGATATGGTGATAAGTTAAAACATAAAAATGGTGATTTGAAGTGGTATAGCAACATTTCCACAAGTTTGATATGTAAAACTTAAAAATGGGTTAATCTGGAATTCTGACAGTCTGTAAAGCGTACGGTATAACTCACTCCAGTGTGTCAGGGTCGAGTCCTACTGAGAAATCTCATTTCTCATCCTAGTTGTTTTTCCGTCTTGTCACCAGATACTCATGGAGCATCACGTGGCATGGAGCATGGAGCCTCCCCACCATGAGTGGGCCTATGATGAGGACGCCCACGCTATTGTGGTCACGACCACCACGATAGTTCGCACATACTTCTACCCGGGTCGAGTTCTTGAGCAGGAGGAGCCAGAGATCCCGCCTGCCCCTGTAGACGTGTCATCGGCACACCTTGGACAGCCGTTGGGTCCTTGGGATTTCCCGCCCGAGTCATTGCCTGAGATCGAGATGGAGCTTATGTCTCCAGGTCTACCCGTAGCCGAGCCTGTGCCGCTGCCAGAGGTTTCCGTGATCGATGTGAGTTCGACGGCCACCCCTAGGCGCGGCGACCGCCGCCACTCCCCGAGTATCAGCCTGTCGCATCTGAGGAGGATCCCTCTGAGGCACGTTCTTCGGTGGGCAGCTATACTCCGGGCCGTCGCATTCGTCGTGTTGAGGTCAACAGTCGGCACCCTCGCATCATCCATACTCCTCACGTTCCCCGAGGTCGAGCAGCATGGGGGACTAGGCATTCAAGGACCTGAGTCCGTTCGATGGAAGGGTATGGAAGGGGCAGAGAAGTTAGTATATGTCTACGTGGACTTATCCCAATATTGCTCCTTATCTGTTGTATTTCATTTTGCATTAGACCTTATCAGACTTGTACTTTTGATATTTTGGGGCCATGGCATGACCATGAGTTTCTTTTTTATGTATTTGTTGGATATTATGAGATTAATTATAATTATGTAGTTGATGTTGTAATTTGAATGCATGATATTATGATTTATCTCTTGTTCTCTCCATTTATATCGAAATATCTGCGATACGCTCGTTTACCGCTATCTTCTCGCGCAAGGCTTTACTTTCCAAAAGCGACGACAATTTTCAAAAAAAAAAAAATTTACTGTATTTTTCGCGTAATTTAATTTCAAGTGAAGTTTAATTTTCCACGAGCATAAGTAACAACTAATAAAACGCCGTAATACGACTTAAGCATAATATGAATTTATTAGGGTGTTACACAAATACTCATGCTATTGTGGCTACGACCACCACAATAGTCCGTACACACTTTTATCTAGGTTCGATTTTTGAAGGAGAGGAGCCAAAGATCCCGCCTGCCCCCGTAGACGTATCATCAGCACACTTTGCACCGCCGCTAGGTCCTTGGGATTTCCCGCTTGAGCCTTTGCCCAAGATCGAGATGGAGCCAATGTCTCCGGGTCTACCTGTAGCCGAGCCCGTGCCACTGTTGGAGATCCCTGTGATCGAGGTGAGTTCGACGGCCATCCCTAGGGCCGCAGCAGCTTCGCCACCTCCCCCTGTGTATCACCCCGACGCATCTGAGGAGGATCCCTCCGAAGCCTGTTCTTCTGTGGCCAGCTACACCCCTAGCCATCGCATCCGTCGCATTGACGTGAGCAGCCAACGTCCTCGTATTATCCGTACTCCTTTAGTCCCCCGAGGCCGAGGAGCGAGGGGGACTAGGCATTCGAGGACTTGAGCCCACTCGATCAAAGGCACGGAAAGGGCAGAGAAGCCAGCAGACGTCCACATGGGCCTATTGTTATTAGTGTTCCTTATCCTATGTATTTTATTTTGTAATGAACCTTGTCAGACTTATGTACTGTTGATATTTTGGGGCCATGACATGACCTTGAGTTCCTTTTTATATATTTGTTGGATATTATGAGATTAATTATAATTATATGGTTGCTGTTGTAATTTGAATGCATGGTATTATGATTTATTCTTGGTTCCTTCAAGTTATACCGAAATCTTTGCGATACGTTCGTTTATTGCTATCTTCTCGCGTAAGGCTTTACTTTCCGAAAGCGACGACGTATTTCAAAAAAAAAAAAATTCACTTTATTTTCTGCGTAATTTAATTTCAAGTAAAATTTAGTTTTCCACGAGCATAAGTAACAACTCATAAAACGCCGTAATATGACTTAAGCGTAATATGGATTTATTAGGGTGTTATACTCCTCTTCCTAAATCCTTCAAGAAAGCTTTCTTTGATAGTGATTTTAACATTTCTTTTCATGTATTTTTCAAGCTTTAGAACCCTTAAGCTCTTTATAGTTAGGTGGTTTTAGGACTTGTTCAAGGTCTCATGACCATATCTTGCTTTATGAGTTTTTTTGCCTTGTTGAAATTGTTGTCTTAAAATGAGATTTTGTGGTATGATGGTTGTTATGAGTCTTGCTTTATTTTTGTTTTAAACACTGATTTGGTGACTAAAACCTTGAATATGATAGTGAGATAAAACATGAAAATGGTGATTTGAAGTGGTATAACTTTTCCATAAGTTTGATATGTTAAACATGAAAACTAGTTAAGCTAGAATTCTAGCAGTTTGTAATGCGTACGGCATAACTCATCCTACAAAAGTCAAAATGTAATAAAACAAATTTTCTGTGAATGTAGACTCGAAGAGCTTTTCAAGCATATAAAATACGTTAAATTTGGATTTAAAATGAGGGAGATATGATTTTTCAAAGTGGGCTGTTCCTGGATAGATTTCTGTTTGGGTAGTCCGCACTAAAAATCTTATAGCTGAAGCTACAAAAATTATTTTTGAGTGGGACCAAGTTTGGTAAAAGTTAAGACATAGAGGAATACCCCCATAAAACAGTTTTGACAGATTTCTTGTGAGGAGCTCATAGTAAAGTTTAAAAGTCACTGTATCGAGAATAAACTTAAAATCTGAGCAGTCAGAATAAAACGTGCATAACTCAAGTTACAAAATGAATTTTTGAGTGGGGTTTCTTTTGTTTAAAAATAAATTCAGAGAAGTATAATCAAACCAAAATTCGAAATAAAAGAGTAAAAGATGAAATTATGGTGAATTTTTGAAGTTACTGCCTCACTGTAAAAATAAAATTGGTTATGGTAAAAGTTAAAGGTTAATGAGGAATAAACTTTAAGACATTAAGACCCTTACATTAAGTATTAAAAAATCTTCATAATTCAACTTAAAAATTTCAAAAGAGATAATAGATGAAATTGGCCCTATGCCTAATAGAAGAGTTTATATAAGAGATAATCTCAATTAAAAGCTTATACCAAATTTATTGAGCTAAGTTCATAAAACTTTGGTTGAGAATATGTCTATGTTTATGTGCAAGCATGATGTTATGATAATGATGGATGATGATAGTATGAATATGATATGTTGATGATATGATGCTTAATGATATATGATATTAGTTTCTCTGTTTGGCAAAATTTTGGGGAAGTTTCGGTCTAGTCGTTATGTTGCCAAAATTTTGTAAAACTTGTGGACTTAGAAATATTTTGCATCATAAGCTTTAATGAGAAGAGATTTAATAAAGTGTGTGGTCCTTCAAAAGAGAAGATGACCTAATTTAAGCTCCCCTCACCCACGACTCACATGAGGTATGACATGACCCAGCTAGTATGAGTATAGGGGATAGGGCTTATATGAGGTATGACATGACCCAACTAGTGTAAGTATCGAAATTCTATGGTGGCAACGACTATAGTATGAGTTCATTACCACTTATGTTTAATGGGTGAAAAGAAAAAGAAAAAGACCTAAGATAGAAGTTATGTGAAGAAGAGGAAAGGACCTCGGTCCGACCCAAGTAAAGAATGAAACTCATAAGATGTGTATGCATGATGCGAATTGTCATATAAGTTCTTATGTATACCATGATGTTAGCATAGGAGAAATACGTACTTAAAATGGAATCCGCTTCGGATATTGATATTTTCGAAAACCTAAGAATTGAACCTATTAAATGCTCACTGTTTTCATTTATATAATCGAAGTAACTGGGACAATGATGATGACATTTATGTGTCAGGTTCGAGTCCTACTGAGAAATCTTATTTCTCACCCTAGTTATTTTTTCGTTTCGTCACCAGATACCTATGGCATACCCCATGGAGTGGAGTATGGACTCTCCCCATCATGAGTGGGCTTACGATGGGGATACTCATGCTATTGTGGCCACGACCACCACAGTAGTTCGTATACATTTTTACCTAGGTCAAATTTTTGAGGAAGAGGAGCCAGAAGTCCCGCCAGGTCCTGTAGACGTTCCTTCGGCTCACTTTGGACCCCCGTTGGGTCCTTGGAATTTCCCGCCCGAGCCGTTGCTAGATATCGAGATGGAGCCGATGTCTCCGGGCCCACCTGCAGCCGAGCCCATGCCACCGTCAGAGATGCTCATGATTGATGTGAGATCCACGGCCACTCCTAGGGCCGCAGCCGCAACCGCAGCCGCTTTGCCGCCGTTCCCCGAGTATCACCTCGCCACGTCTAAGGAGGATTCCTCCGAGGAACGTTCTTCGGTGACCAGCTATACTCCAGATCATTGCATCTGTCGCATTGAGGTGATCAGCAGGCACCTTCGTATTATCCGTACTCCTTATGTCCCCCGAGGCAGAGGAACGAGGGGGACCAGGCACTCGAGGACTTGAGTCCATTCGATTGAAGGGCGCAGAAGGGGCAGAGAAGCCAGCACATGTCTACACGGGCCTATTCCATTATTGCTCCTTATCCTTTGTATTTCATTTTGTAACGAACCTTGTCAGATTTGTTTACGTTTGATATTTTGGGGTTATGGCATGACCATGAGTTCCCTTTTTATGTATTGTTGGATATTATGAGACTAATTATATTTATATGGTTGTTGTAGTAATTTGAATGCATGATATTTTGACTTATCCCTTGTTCCTTTAATTTATAACTGGAATCTTTGCGATACGCTCGTTTATTGCTATCTTCTCGCACAAGGATTTATTTTCCAAAGTGATGACGTATTTCAAAAAAAAAAAATTTATCGTATTTTTCGCATAATTTAATTTCAAGTGAAGTTTAGTTTTCCACGAGCATAAGTAACAGTTAATAAAATGCTATAATACGATTTAAACGTAGTATGAATTTATTAGGGTATTACAATTTACACTTTATTCACACCTTAAATATTGATTTGTTACTAAAATATCAACGCATGATAGTAAAATGAAAGATAAAAATGGTCATTTGATAAAAAATTTTAATATTTCTACAAACTAGTCAAGAAAAAGAATTCTGGTTATGCTGACAAATCTGGTAGTCTGGATTGCGAAAATAATAACTCATGCTATATAACTCGAAATATAATGAAACTAATTTTGTATAAAAGACTTAGAACTTTCTATAAATATAAAAAATGTTAGCTTTGGATTTAAAATGAGTAAGATATAAATTTTTAAAGTAGGTTGTACCCAATAGTATTTCTGTTTGGATAACCTACACTAAAATGTGTATAACTTGAGCTATACAAAATATTTTTAAATGAGACCAAGTCTGTTAGAAAGTTAAAATATAGTAAAATAATGCCATAAAATAGTTCAATCAGATTCAGTTTGTGGAATTACCGGTGAACTCGAGAAGTTATTGTTACTTGAATAAGTCAAAAAATTGGGCAGTAATGTTATTTAATACATAACTCATGCCACACTTGAAATTTTTGAATGTGACTTATTTTGTTTAAAAGATGGTTTAGAGAAGCATAACCCTATAAAAGTTCAAGCTAAAATCATAAAAGATAGAATTTGGTGAGTTTATTAAGTTATTGCCATATAATTTCCATTTAAGGGTAATTTTAAGGGACAATGAAAAATAAATTTGAATGCCTTAAAAACATCAACTTAAGACATTGGAATTTCATATTTTGACTTAAAAGATTTAAAAGAATAATAAAGAAATTTGTCCCTATGAATATTAAAAGAATCAAGTAAAAATAAAAATTTAATTAAAAACTTGCATCTAATTTATTAGGCTGAATTCATAAAATTTTGCTTGTAATATATCTATGTCTATGTACAAGTATAATAATATGATGATGATGAAGATGATGGTTAAGATGAGTATGTTAATGATGAGTATGATGCATATGCTGTTGATTAATGTATGATGATGTCTTGTTATTGGATTTCTTTCTGTCTAGCAAAATTTTGGGGAAACTCTAAACTAAATATTATGCTATTGCAATTTTGCAAAATTTATGGACTTAACATAATTTTATGCATTATAAGTACTAATTAAGAAAAGATAGCATTAAGGGTATGATCCTTCAAAAGGGAAGGTGAATTACATAAAGATTTCTCTTTTCCTGAGGGCTTACATAAGGCATGACAAAGGATCCAGTTAGTATAAGTATCGAAAATTTAATGTGGCAACGACTATGATATGACTCTATTACCACTCAAAACTTATAGGGTAGTACTAAAAGATTTAAGATAAAGTTAAATTTAAGAAAAGAAGGGCTTCGATCCAAACCCTTGAAAGGAATGTGTTAAAAGAAACTTATAAAATATTTATGTATGTTATATTTAATTATACTTGTTCCTATACATGTTATAATGTAATTCCCATGATCATAGTGTATGTTAAAAGTGAATCCATTTCGGATAATAATGCTTTCGAAAACTTAATAAATGAACCATGTGCATGCTCACTGTAACATTCCCGTTTTTATCTAAGCTAATTAGCTCGATATATCCGACTAATTAGAGGGGTTAGCGATTAATTAAAAATTAATCGATTGATCTCAAGAATAAGGGCTTAGTAAATTAAAGGCAAGTCAACAAGATAAGTGAAAGTCAATGATTAATTAGAAAAGTCAACAATTGAAACATAATGCATTAAAGGTTACAATTAAAAGCCTAATGGCCCAATCTTTGTTAATTCATCACTTAGAACATAAAATCAAGGTGACTTAACCTTATTAACTAAGAACATGATAAGCATCACATCCTAATCACATGAAAAATTAACCCTCACATCCTCTTTACATAATTAATGAGTAAAATTCTTTTCAATAAAAATGTGTTAAGGTGAAATTGAACTAATCAAATTAATTAACATTTAGATAATTGCAGCAATTGTAAAAATGTTGAAACTTCCCTTTAATTATTGTTTGAAAATTTGGTCAAAGCAAGAGTCATATCCAACCATCGATTTGCCTTCTCATCATACACCATTAGATCAAGAGTTTATGTTAGTAGTATTCCTTGAGTTAAGACAAAAGATGTACTCTCCTCCATCAAGATTGTGACATTTGGAGTGATTATAGCCATCCAAGCCAAATCCTAAGAGAGATCATGCTTTTAACTACTTGAAAAATACTACATGGTCTTTACGCATGTGTCAAGACTCAAAGGAAACACAACTCCCTCTTTTGCCTTAAGGTTTTTCCCACTCTCTTACTTATTGTAAGAAGTAAAATCACATAATCTCCCCCCCCTCATTTGCGCCATCAGTCCACTCTCTCTCCCCCTCATTTCATTTTTTATTTCTCTCACTAAGACACAAAGCTCTTTCCTCTCTCCATGTCTCATATCCACTCTCTTGTTCTTCCAACCTTCCTTGTTCTTCTTCTAATCTTCTTACTACATCCTATTTCATCTCCATCACCACACTCACAATCCCTTCAAGGACCACCATTTTTGTTCTTTGGAGAAATAAGGCCACTCATACACAAGCCTCATTTTCAAGCTTTTAAGTAGGAAGGATTTCTTCAACCTTCTCCTCATCCCAAATCCTTCAAGAAAGCTCTCTTTGGTAGTGACTCTAACCTTTATTTTTTATGTATTTTTCAAGCACTAGAACCTCTAAGCTCTTCATAGCTAGGTGGTTTTAGGACTTGCTCAAGGTCTCATGACCATATCTTGCTCTATGAATTTCTTGCCTTATTGAAAATGTTGTCTTAAAATGAGATTTTATAATATGATGGTTCTTATGTGTCTTGCTTTATTTTTGTTTTAAATACTGATTTGGTGACTAAAACTTTGAATATGATGGTGAGATAAAATATGAAAATGGTGATTTGAAGTGGTGTAACAACTTCTCCATAAGTTTAATATGTAAAACACAAAAACTAGTTAAGCTAGAATTCTGGCAATTTGTAATGCGTATAGTATAACTCATCCTACAAAACCCAGAATGTAATGAAATAAATTTTCGTGAAAGTAGACTCAAATAGCTTTTCAAGCATATAAAATACATTAAATTTAGGTTTAAAATGAGGGAGATATGATTTTTCAAAGTGGGCTGTTCCCGAATGGGTTTCTGTTTGGGCAGTCCGTACAAAAAACCTTATAATTGAAGCTACAAAAATTATTTTTGAATCAGACCAAATTTTTTAGAAAGCTAAGACATAGAAGAACACCCCCATAAAACAGTTTTGTCAGATTTCATGTGAGGAACTCTCAGTGAAGTTGACAAGCCACTGATCCGAGATGAACTTTCAAGTCTGAGCAGTCAGAATAAAATATGTATAACTCAAGTTATGAAATGAATTTTTGAGTGAGGTTTCTTTTGTTTAAAAATAGATTTAGAGAAGTACAATTATACCAAAATTCGAAGCAAAAGAGTGAAAGGTGAAATTATGGTGAATTTTTGAAGTTACTGCCCCATTATAAAAGTAAAACTAGTTATGGTAAAAGTTAAAGGTTAATGAGGAATAAGTTTTAAGACATTAAGACCTTCACATTAAGTATTAGAAAACTTTCATAATTCAACTTAAAATTTTTAAAAGGGATAATAGATGAAATTGGCCCTATGCCTAATAAAAGAGTTTACACAAGAGGCAATTTCATTTAAAAGTTTGTACCAAATTTATTAAGCTAAGCTCGTAAAACTCTAATTGAGAATATGCCTATGTTTATGTGCAAGCATGATGTATGATGATGGATGATGATAGTATGAATATGATATGTTGATGATATGATGCTTAATAATATGTGATATTGGTTTCTCTGTTTGGCAAAATTTTGAGAAGTTTCGGTTTGGTCTTTATGTTGCCGAAATTCTGTAAAAATTGTGGATTTAGAAATATTTTCCATCATAAGTTTTAATAAGAAGAGATTTAATAAGGTGTGTGGTCCTTCAAAGGGAAGGTGATTTAATTTAAGCTCCCCTCACCCCCGACTCACATGAGGTATGACATGACTCAACTAGTGTGAGTATAAGGGATAGGGCTTACATGAGGCATGGCATGATCCAGCTAGTGTAAGTACCGAAATTCTATGGTGACGACGGCCACGGTATGAGCTCATTATCACTTATGTTTAGCGGGTGAAAAGAAAAAGAAAAAGACCTAAGATTAAGGTTATGTGAAGAAAAGAAAAGGATCTCGGTCCGACCCAAGTGAAACTCTCAAGATGTTTATGCGTGATACGAATAGTCATATAAGTTCTTATGTATACTATGATGTTAGAATATGAGAAATACGTACAAAAAATAGAACCCTCTTCGGACATTGATGTTTTCGAAAATCTAAGAATTGAGCATATTGAATACCCACTATTTTCATGTATAAAACCGAAGTGGCTGGGACGATAACTATGACACTTATGTGTCAGGTTCGAGTCCTATTGAGAAATTTTATTTCTCATCCTAATTTTTTTTTGTTTTGTCACTAGATACCTATGACATATCCAGTGGAGTGGAGCATGGACCCTCCCTACCATGAGTGGGCCTACGACATGGATGTTCAGGGTATCGTGGCAATGACCACCACGGTAGTTCACACACACTTTTATCTGGGTTGTATTTTTGAGGGAGATGAGCTAGATGTCCTGTCAGCCTCTATAGACGTTTCTTCGACTCACCTTGGACTGCTGCTGGGTCCTTGGATTTTTTGCCCGAGCCATTGCTAGACATTGAGATGGAGCTAATGTCTCCGGGTCTGCCCGCAGCCGTACCCGTGCCACCGTCGGAGATCCCCGTGATTGACGTGAGTTCCACGGTTACTCCTAGGGCCGCAGCTGCTTCACCGCTGCTCCCTGAGTATCACCCCGCCACATCTGAGGAGGATCTCTCCGAGGAACAGTCTTCAGTGGCCAACTATACTCCAGGTCGTCGCGCTCGTCGCATTGAGGTGATTAGCAGGCACCGTCACATTATTCGTACTCCTCACGTCACCCGAGGCCGAGGAGCAAGGGGGACCAAGCACCCGAGGACTTGAGTCCATCCGATCGAGGGGCACAGAAGCCAGCATGTGTCTACATGGGCCTATTTTTATTTGTGTCCCTTATCTTATGTATTTTATTTTGTAATGAACCTTATTAGATTTGCTTATATTCGATATTTTGGGGCCATGGCATGATCATGAGTTTCGTTTTTATGTATTGTTGGACATTATGAGACTATATATATCTATATGGTTGTTTTAGTAATATGAATACATGGTATTTCAATTTATCCATAGTTCCTTTAATTTATGATTGGAATTTATGCGACACGCTCGTTTATTGTTATCTTCTCGCGCAAGGCTTTATTTTCCAAAAATGCTGCAAGGCGATGATGTATTTTTCCCGCAACTTAATTTATAAATGAAGTTTAGTTTTCCACGAGCGTAAGTAACAATTAATAGAATGCCGTATACGACTTAAGCGTAGTATGAGTTTATTAGGGTGTTACACACTGAGTTTCTTAACAAAACCCGAAGTGACTAGGACGATAACGACGACACTCTTGTGTGGAGTTGGAGTTCTATTAAGAAATATTATTTCTCACTTTAGTTTGTCCTTCTGCGTCGTCACCACATTTTGATGGCACACCCTGTAGAGTGGATCATGAATCCACCTGACTATGCATAGAAGCATGATTAGAACGCTAACACGGTCGTGGCCACGACCACCACGGTCGTGCAAACATACATTTACCTAGGTCGTATACATGAAGAAGTAGAGTCTATTATTTCGCATATCATATCGCCTGCCCTTGATGATTTTTTTGGTGCACTACTTGGTCAACCACTGGGCTCGTGAGACTTTCCACTGGAACTATTGCCAGACTTTGAGATGGAGCACATGTTCCCAGGGCTACTCTCAATTGGACCCCAGCCAGCAGCTCTAGTTATAGAGTTGAGCTCCACGACTACTTTTAGGGCCGCAATCGCCTTATCACTATATTTAGAGTAATCATCGGGGTGCTACTCCGTCATTTTAGGAGGATCCATTCGATGAGCGGTCTTCGGTGTAACATCCCCAATTTTGTCTAAATTAATTAGGTTAGTGACCCTGAATAGTTAGAGATGTTAGCGACTAACTGAGAATTAATCGACTAATCTCGATGAGCAAAAATTTAGTAAATTGAGTTAAGTCAACAATTGAATTATAATGCACTAAATGTTTTAATTAAAACCTAATTATTCGAATATCATTAATTCGTAACTTAAAAATATAATTAAATTAATATAATCTTATTAAGTACACGATAATTATTTTATTTTAATTAATTGAAATAAATAAATTGTTACACCCTAAATACATAAATCATGAGAACAATTATTTTAGAGGAAAAACATCTTAAAAATGCAAATAATCGAAATTGACTAATGAGTAATTAAACTAATCAATTAATCAATAATTTAGGTAATTCTAATAGTTTTAAAAATTCAAAATGTAACACCCTCCTAAGCACAGTACTATGCTTAAGTCATAGCACCATACCCTGGAGTCAATTATCGTTACCTGAAGGACTCGCCTGGACAAAGAACTTCAGTAGATCCTGGAAACTTTTAAAATCATCTGGAGACAACATGGAAATAGGAGTGAGAATTACAAAATTCTCAGTAGGATTCTCTAATCTTCATGCATAGTGTCATCATGGTCGTCTCCAGTTTGCTTCGGTTTATTTAAAAAGGAAAGGTGAACATCTTTGCATGATCGCTTAATCTTACATTTCGAAAAAATGTCTTATCCGAAGCAAAGTTCATTTTAATCATACTCTTAGCATTTGGGGAAAACCATAAAATCCATTCAAGTATAATACCATGAATAATATCTGTAGCATAGTAAACCGCACACAACATCACTATGCTAGGAACATAACATCTACACATAACTTTACTCATACTTAAATTTATGCTTATACATAAAACTTGCTTTTCTTTCTGCATCTTTCTTTTCTTTTGTCATCATGAAATCTTTACATGCCACATTCCAGAGTATGATCGCCATGTCATACCCCATCAGAGCGTGATCGCCATGTCACGTCCGTTAGGAATATGGGATCTTCCTTTGGTACTTACACTAACCGGGTCAAGCCATGCCTCATTTAAGTTCTCGTCACCTATATTCACACTAGCTGGGTCGATGCCATGCCTCATGTGAGTGGGGTACCTGCATGAGCTTTAATCTTTAATCTTTAATCTTTATTCTTTAGCTTTTACTTGGCACACCTAGGCGTTACGTATCGCCGTCCCTAGGGTGCATTTATCGCCTTGGGTAGCTTGGCCTTGAGTGAGCTCGTCAGCCTCACCCGTGACTATCGTCACACCGACTCACCCACAAGGGGATCCACTGCCTCTAGGTTGGAGGGACCCAAAGTGCAACTGCCTCCAACATAGAGGGACCCAAGTTTTTAGCTGCCTTCACAAGGAGGGACCCATGTGCAACTGCCTCCAGATGAAGGGACCCATGTCTTTATCATTTAACTGCCTTCACAGGGAGGGACCTCAAATAACTGCCCCCGAGTGAAGGGACCCACATTTTATCTTATTTAGCTGCCTTCACAAGGAGGGACCTCGAATAAGTGCCCCAGTGAAGGGACCCATATTCAATATATTTACCTTCTTTCATTCTCATGCATATTCAAGCATAATTATAAAGAATGTACTCATGCATGTACTTCATTTATTTTCATGTATCATTGCACACATGATCTTCACGTACATATTAAGTAGCATTATAAAGGCTCGTAGCCTCTTTACCATTCTACCGACACTCATACATATGCTTCGTTCTTTACTTTCATATATCTCATCTCATACTTATATCATTTCTCATCTCATACTTATATTATTGAATATAGGGTTCCTATATACCCATTCATACTCTAATTCATCATTACCTGTAAACATTCCTAGTTTTATAGACTTCTGCCGTAAATCCGGCAGCATGACGGATCAGGTCCGTTTCCCCATGAATAGTGCCAGCATTTCACGGACAAATTAGTCAAAGCAACATAATCAACTTAACACACATATAACAATGTCAAGCTGGCAATCCTTAATTCAAACCTTATATGTTCCACTAACACTTGTAAAATTATCATTTTGGCCATTCTGCCAATTCTATTCGGTTCTGCCCGAATCTTGTATATTCCACCTTTATTTCTATTCAACTCATTTAGATATGAAATTTGGATATGTCATAGCTCTATATGTCTACTTTCTAACCTCTTTGGTCCCATGTCATTCTGATTTATATAAATCAAGATATTCACCTTTTACTTCAGCCTGTTCAGTCACTAGCCCGAATTACACTCCTGGGAATATAAATTTACTAAAAATCGAAACTAAACTCAAATCTTACGAAATTGGTCTCATATCAAAGCTAACAGGACAACCTTTCATTTGCCATAAGTTTCACTCCATTTGCTTAAGTAGATCTCGAGATATAAGTCCTAAAAGTTGACTTCCTGAACTACCCTGTTTAGGTCTGAATTAGACATAGGATAACTTCCTCGAATCACAGGGAACAATCGGAACCATAACAAACTCGGAATCTTATATTGGGGTATTCCTCTGCGTGTAAGCTTTCTAACAAACTTAGTTTCACTCGATTTGGAGTTGTATAGGGTGAGTTATACCCTCCTCATGTCACCCTGCTCGGATGAACATTCTAAACCCTAGGTCAAACTTCAAAAATTCGTATCTCCCTCAATACTAATCCAATAACCTTATATGATATATCTATGGAAAGCCCTGAATGTCTACTTTCATCCAAAAATGGTTTCATCGGATTTGACCGATCGTAGGCGGCGCCGTACACTCCGTCGTACGGACTGCCGTGGACTTCCTCACCAAGACAGCATCCTCATCCATCCATTTCTCTTAGTTTTTCTTCTTCTACTTCTAATTGCCACTCAAGATTTCATATTAATCCCATATTAATCCAATCATACACATCCAATATATCATCAAATAATCATAAAAAGTAATCTTTCATGCATCCTTAGTTTAGAGAAATTAAGATTAGAGATTGAATCCTACCTCTTTGGAGCAAGATTTGGCTAAGTGCTGAAACTTGGAGTTTGGATGAACAAGGCTGGAACTTAGCTTGAGTTTTGGATGTGTGAGCAAGAGAGAAAGAGAGCCGAAGGAGAAGAGGAAAACAACGTGAATTATTGTCTGAATCAAAGGAGGAAGGATGTGTTATATAGGCATGAGTGGAGGTTAACTTGGAAGGTTGTGATTGGTTGCCCTCTTTGTATGGTAGAATCACTCTCCACGTCGCCTAAGTGGTAGCAGTTTCTAGCATATTCTGGAAACGAAATCGGAACTCGCATCCATCCTACTTCAAGCCGGAACTCGTCCATATTACGCTTAAGGTCGGAACTCGTGTCGCTCTTACTTGAGCTTGAATCAATCTAACGTCGGGACTCGTATCGACTTGTTTGTGTCTTGAGGAAATCTTGCATCAATGTCGGATTCTAAGTCGAAAGATTACAATCACATAATTTTGAATTCCCAATTCAAACTCTGAAACCACGCACAATCGCTTTGAACCTTGTTATCTTAGGTCGGAGGTCGGAACTCATGTAACCGCAATCCTATAATCTCGGAATAAACTCTGAATGTCAATGCTCGATATAAAATCGGAACTCGTGTGACTGAAGGTTTACTCAAGCGTCCGAACTCGTGTCCACTAAAATTGAGGTCAACACTAAGGTCGAACTCGGAACGCGAGTCGCATTTCCAAACACAAGACCTTAAAGCTCTAAGTCGTAATTTATATCTTGTATGGTGTTGGTCACTTGAACCGGATATACTTGTCTTGAGGCACGAAGTCGGATCTCATGGAATTACGTTCATGTGTTTGGACTTGAAGGTTAAACTCGAAAATAGTTGGAAATAATCCATACGAGGTCGGAAATCGTGAAAGGTATGAAGTCGAGAATTGGGCAAACATGAACTCGGAACTCGGAAAAATACTCTTATCTGTGTTTCAAAGACTAAGTCGGAAATCGGAATGAATCAGTCCTGAGGGCAAAGCCGAACTCGGAAATCGGGATGTTACACAAAAACTTTCTCCTAATTCTTGCATGAAAATTTCGGCCAAGACAAGAGCTAAATTCAACCTCTATTTATCTCCTAAATTTTGCACGTTTGGATCTAAGTTTGTATTTGTAGCATCATTTTAGGCAAAATTAAAGAATGGTTATCCATCACCTGGATCATGTCACATGGGTAAATCATACACCATTAAGTAAATCTTAAGAATATTGTGTTCCTTTAACCCCTTGAGAAAACACAAATTGGTACTTACTATGCATCAAGATTCAAAGAAAACATAACCATTCTTTTTACCCCAAGGTTCATAACCTTCTAACTTTCTTGTTCTTCTTCTCATTTTCTTACCTTATTCAACCTTCTTTCCTTTTACCATCCTCACAAACTCATCAAGGACCACCTTTTTTGATTCTTGAAGAAGCAAAATAAACACTCACTTAGTCCCATTAGCAAGTTCAAGAAGAGGAAGACCATTTCCGACACCTTTCTTTCCTTCAAGCTTCCAAGAAAATCTATGGTACTGACTCTAACCCTTTCTTCTTATATATTTTCAAGCTTTAGAATTACGAAACTCTCTATAGTTAGGTGATTTTAGAATTTGCTCTAGAGGGCTTATGACTATACTTTTATTATAAGTTTACTTGTGGTTGTTGCTCTTCTCTTAGAAGAATGATTTTAATTGTGCATTTATTTTATTTTGAACCAAATTTTTTAGAAATTAACCTATTAAGTTATCGTAACATCCCTATTTTCATATAAGCTAATTAGCTCCATGTCTCCGGCTAATTAGAGGGGTTAGCGATTAATTGAAAATCAATCGATTAATCTCGAGAATAAGGGCTTAGTAAATTAAAGGCAAGTCAACGATTAATTAGAAAATTCAACAATTGAAGTATAATGTATTAAAAGTTACAATTAAAAACTTAATTATCCAATTCTTGTTAATTCATAATTTAGAACATAAAATCAAGGTGACCAAATCTTATTAACTAAGAGTATGACGTACATCACATCTTAATCACATGAAAAATTAACCCTTACATCTTCTTTACATAATTAATGAGAAAAATCATTTTTCAATGAAAATGTGTTAAGGTGTAATTGAACTAATTGAATTAATTAGCATTTAGATAATTGTAACAATTGTAAAAATTTAGAAACTTCCCTTTAATTATTGTTTGAAAGTTTGGTCAAGACAAGAGCCATATCTAACCATCTATTTGTCTTTTCATTATACATCATTAGATCAAGAGTCTATATTAGTAGTATTCTTTGAGTCAAGGCAAGAGATATACTCTTCTCCATCAAGATTGTGACACTTGGAGTGATCATATTCACTCAAGCCAATTCTAAGAGAGGTCATGCTTTTAACCACTTGAAAAATACTACATGGTCTTTACTCAAGTGCCAAGATTCAAAGGAAATATAATTTTCTCTTTTGCCCCAAGGTTTTTCCCCACTCTCTTGCTTGTTGTAAGAAGCAAAATCACATCACTCTTCTCCCTCAATTTTGCGCCATCGACCCCCCTCTGTCCCTCATTTCATTTTCATTTCCTCTCTCAAGATACAAAGCTCTCTTCTCTCTCCAAGTCTCATTTTCACTTTTTTGTTTTTCCAACCCTCCTTATTCTTCTTCCAATCTCTTTACTACTTTCTACCTCATTTCTATAACCACCTTCACAATCCCTTCAAGGACCATCATTTTTAGTCTTTGGAGAAACAAAATCGCCCATACATAAGCTCTATTTCCAAGCTTTCAAGTAGGAAGGCTCACTTCAACCTTCTACACATTCCAAATCCTTCAAGAAGCTTTCCTTGATAGTGACTCTAACCCTTTTTTATCATGTATTCTTCAAGCACTAGAACCCTTAATCTCTTCATAACTAGGTGGTTTTAGAACTTGCTTTAAGGTCTCATGATCATATTTTGATCTATGAATTTTTCTTGCCTGGATAAAAATGTTATCTTAAAATGAGATTATATGCTATGATGATTTTTATGCATCTTATTTTATTTAATTTTAAAATACTAATTTGGTGATTAAAACCTTCAATATGATAGTGAGATAAAAGATAAAAATGGTGATTTGAAGTGGTATAGCAACATCTCCGCAAGTTTGATATGTAAAACGTAAAAATTAGTTAAACTGAAATTCTGGCAGTCTACAATATGTATTGCATAACTCGTTCTACAAAACGTAAAATGTAATAAAACTAATTTTCTGTGAAAGTAGACTCAAAGAGCTTTCCAAATATATAAAATACGTAAAATTTGGATTTAAAATGAAGGAGATATAATTTTTCAAAGTGGGCTGTTCTTGGATGGATTTTTGTTTGGGCAATCTGCACTAAAAACCTTATAACTGAAGCTACAAAAATTATTGTTGAGTAGGGCCAAGTTTGTTAGAAAGCTAAGACATATAGGAATATCCCCATAAAATAGTTTTGTCAGATTCAATGTGAGGAACCCCCAGTGGAGTTGGCAAGCCACTGACCCGAGATGAATTTTCAGGTCTGAACAGTTAGAGTAAAATTTGCATATCTCAAGTTACAAAATGAATTTTTGAGTGGTGTTTATTTTGTTTAAAAATAGACTAAGAAAAGTCTCAGAGAAGTATAATCATACCAAAATTCGAAGTAAAAGTGTAAAAGGAGAAATTATGGTGAATTTTTGAAGTTACTGCTCCACTGTAAAAGTAAAAACTGGTTATGGTAAAATTTAAAGGTTAATGAGAAATAAGCTTTAAGACATTAACACCCTTGCATTAAGTATTGGAAAAATCTTTATAATTTAACTTAAAAGTTTCAAAAAAGATAATAGATGAAATTGGCCCTTTGCCTAATAAAAGAGTTTATATAAGAAGCAATCTCAATTAAAAGCTTGCATCAAATTTATTAAGTTATGCTTATAAAATTTTGCTTAAGAATATGCCTATGTTTATGTGCAAACATAATGTTATGATGATAATGAGTGATGATGATGTTATGAGTATGACATGTTGATGATATGATGCATAATGATATGTGATATTGAATTCTTTGTTTGACAATAATTTGGGAAGTTTCGGTCTAACCATTATGCTGTTGAAATTCTGCAAAAATTATGGATTTAGAAATATTTTGCATCATAAGCTTTACTAAAAAGAGATTTAATCAAGTGTGTGACCCTTCAAAAGCGAAGGTGACCTAATTTAAGCTCCCCTCACCCACGATTTACATGAGGCATGGTATGACCCAGCTAGTATGAGTATAAGGGATAGAACTTATATGAGGCATGACTTGACCCAGCTAGTGTAAGTACCGAATTTCTATGGTGGCGATGGTCATGGTATGAGCTCATTACCACTTATATTTAATAGGTGAAAAGAAAAAGACTTAAGATAAAGATTAAGTGAAGAAAAGAATGGGACCTCGGTCCGACCTAAGTAAAGAATGAAACTCTCAAGATGTTCATGCATGATACGAATTATCGTATAAGTTCTTATGTATACTATGATATTAGTATATAAGAATATGTACTTAAAACGGAATTCGCTTTGGATATTGATGTTTTCGAAAAACCTAAGAATTGAACCTTATGAATGCTCACTATTTTCATTTATAAAATCGAAGTGGCTGGGACGATGACGATGACACTTTCGTGTCAGGTTCGAGTCCTACTGAGAAATCTTATTTCTCGCTCTAGTTATTTTCCATTTTGTCACTAGATACCTATGGCGCACTCGGTGGAGTGGAGCATGGACCTTCCCCACCATGAGTGGACCTACGACATTGATGCTCAGGCTATCGTGGCTACGACTACCACGATAGTCTACACTTACTTTTACCTGGGTCATATACATAAGGGAGAGGAGCCCGATGTTCAGCCAGCCCCAATAGACATTCCTTCGGCATACCTTGGACAGCCGCTGGGTCCTTGGAATTTTTCCTCTGGTCCCTTGCCAGATGTTGAGATGGAGCCGATGACTCTAGACCTGCCCGCAGCTGAGCCTGTGCCACAGCCTATGATTCTCGTGGTCGACGTGAGCTCCACGGTCACTTCGAGGGCCATAGCTACTTCGCCGCCCCTCCCTGAGTATCACCCCGTTACGTCTAAAGCGGTGAAGCGGTGACGACCCTAGAAATGGCTGTGGAACTCACATTGACCACGGGAATAACAGGCTGTGGCACGAGCTCGGCTGCAGGCAGCTCCGGAGACATAGGCTCCATCTTAATGTTTGGCAACAGCTCAGGCGAAAAATCCCAAAGACCCAACTGCTTTCCAAGGTATGCCGAAAAAATGTCTACGAGGGCTGGGGGAACATCGGGCTCCTCTCCCTGATGTATACGACCCAAGTAAAAGTAAGTGTGGACTACCGTGGTGGTCGTGGCCATGATAGCCTGAGTATTAGCGTCGTAGATCACTCATGATAGGGAGGGTTTATGTTCCATTCCACCGGTTGTGCCATAGGTATCTAGGGATGAATTGGAAAATAACAAGAGTAAGAAATAAGATTTCTCAGTAGAATTCGAACCTGGCATGAAAGTGTCACTGTCATCATCCCAGTCATTTCGATTTTATAAATGAAAACAGTTAGTATTCAATAGGTTCAATTCTTAGGTTTTTCGAAAATATCAATATCTAAAGCGGAGTCCATTTTAAGAAGGTATCTCTCAGATGCCAACATCATGGCATATATAAGAACTTATATGACAATTCGTATTATGCATGAACATCTTGAGAGTTTCATTCTTTACTCGGATTGGACTGAGGTCCTTTTCGTTTCTTCACTTAACCTTTATCTTAGGTCTTTTTCTTTTTCTTTTCACCCACTAAACATAAGTGTTAATGAGTTCATACCGTGGCCGTCGCCACCATAAATTTTCGGTACTTACACTAGTTGGGTCATGCCATGCCTCATGTGAGTCATGAGTGTGGAGAGTTTAAATTAAGCCACCTTCCCTTTTGAAGGATCACACACTTAATTAAATTTCTTCTTATTAAAGCTTATGATGCAAAATATTTCTAAATCCATAATTTTTACAGAATTTCGACAGCATAACGGCTAGACTGAAGCTTCCCAAAATTTTGCCAAATAGAGAATTCAATATCACATATTATCATATCATCAACATATCATATTCATATTATCATCATCACTCATCATCATCGTAGCATCATGCTTGCACATAAATATAGGCATATTCTCAAGTAAAATTTTATGAGTTTAGCTTAATAAATTTGGTACATACTTTTAGTGAGATTGCCCTTTGTATAAGATTTTTTTATTAGACATAGGGTCAATTTCATCTATCATCCATTTTGAAACCTTTAAGTTGAATTATGAAGGTTTTCCAATATTTAATGTGGGTCTTAATGTCTTTAAGTTTATTTCTCATTATTCTTTAAAACTTAACCATAACCAATTTTACTTTTACAGTGGGGCAGTAACTTTAAAAATTCACTATAATTTCATCTTTTACTTTTTGGCTTCGAATTTTAGTATGGTTATACTTCTCTGAGTTTATTTTTAAACAAAAGAAACCCCACTCAAAAATCAATTTTGTAACTTGAGATATGCACATTTTATTCTAACTGATTAGATTTGAAAGTTTATCTCGGGTCAGTGACTTGTCAACTCCACTGGGAGTTCCTCACATGAAATTTGACAAAATTGCTTTATGGGGGTGTTCCTCTATGTTTTAGCTTTCTAAAAAATTTGATCCCACTCAAAAATAATTTTTTTAACTTTAGTTATAAGGTTTTTAGTGCAGACTACCCAAATAGAAACATATTCGGGAACATTCCTCTTTGAAAAATCATATCTCTCTCATTTTAAATCCAAATTTCACGTATTTTATATGTGTGGAAAGCTCTTTGTGTCTACTTTCACAGAAAATTAGTTCATTACATTTCGAGTTTTGTAGAACGGGTTATACTATATGTATTACAGATTGCCAGAATTCCAGCTTAACTAGTTTTTATGTTTTACATATCAAACTTGTGGGGATGTTGTCTCACTTCAAATCACTATTTTCATATTTTATCTCACCATCATATTCAAGGTTTTATTCACCAAATCAGTATTTTAAAACAAAAATAAAGCAAGATACATAAAAAATTATCATACCATAAAATCTCATTTTAAGACATTTTTAACAAGATAAGAAAACTCATAGAGCAAGATTTGATCATGAGATCTTGAAACAAGTTCTAAAACCATCTAGCTATGAGAGCTTAGGGGTTCTAGTGCTTGAAAAATACATGAAAAAGAAGGGTTAGAGTTACTATCAAAGAGAGCTCCTTGAAAGATTTGGAATGTGGAGAAGGTTGGAGAAAGCCTTCCTACTTGAAAGCTTGGAAATAGAGTTTATGTATGAGTAACCTTGTTTCTCTAAGGACTAAAAATGGTGGTCCTTGAAGAGATTGTGAGAGTAGTGATGAAAATGAGGTAGGAAGTAGTAAGGAGATTGAAAGAAGAACAAGGAGGGTTAGAAGAACAAGAGAATGGGAATAAGACTTGGTGAGAGGAGAGAGCTTTGTGTCTTAGTGAGAAGAATGAAAAATGAAATGAGGGGGAGAGAGAGGGGGCTGAATGGCGCAAATGAGGGGGGAGTGATATGATTTTGCTTCTTACAACAAGCAAGAGAGGGAAAAATTTTGGGGCAAAAGAGGGAGTTGTTTCCTTTGAGTCTTGGCGCTTGGATAAAGACTATGTAGTATTTTTCATTGGCATTGGATGAATATGATCACTCCAAGTGTCACAATCTTGATGGAGGAGAGTACATCTCTAGGCTTGACTTAAGGAATACTACTAATATGGACTCTTGATTTAATGGTGTATGATGAGAAGGCAAATGGGTGGTAGGATATGGCTCTTGCCTTGACCAAACTCTCAAACATTAAACAAAAGGGAAGTTTCTAAACTTTTACAATTTTTACAATTATCTAAATGTTAATTAATTCGATTGGTTCAATTACACCTTAACACATTTTTATTGAAAAGGATTTTTCTCATTAATCGTTGACTTTCAATTATCTTATTGACTTGCATTTAATTTACTAAGCTCTTGCTCTCGAGATTAATCGATTAATTCTTAATAAATCGCTAACCCCTCTAATTAGCCGGAGACACCAAGCTAATTAGCTTAGATGAAAACGGGGATGTTACCAGCTCCCAGTAAAGCTTACAAGTTACTGTACCAAAAATGAACTTAAAAGCTGAGCAGTCAGATTAAAATGTGCATATCTCAAGTTATAAAATGAATTTTTGAGTGATGTTCATTTTCTTTAAAAATAGACTCAGAGAAGTATAATTATACCAAAATTCAAATCAAAATTGCAAAAAATGAAATTATAGCGAATTTTTGAATTTATTGTCCCCACTGTAAAGGTAAAATTGATTATGGTTAAATTTAAAAATTAATGAGAAATAAGTTTGAAGATATTAAGATTCTCAAATTAAGATATTGAAAAATTTCATAATTCAACTTAAAAGTTTCAAAAAGGATAATAAACGAAATTAGCCCTATGTTTAATAAAAGAATTGTCTTAAAAAGTAATTCAATTAAAAGTTTGCACCAAATTTACTAAGTTAAGCTCATAAGACTGTGTTATATATGCCTCTATGTACCAATATAATGATTATATGATAATGATAATATTGATTTGATGATGACTTGATGATGATAATGATGCTTAATGATATGTGATATTGAATTCTTTGTTTAGCAATTTTGGGAAAGTTTTGGTCTAATCGTCATGCTGTTGGAATTCTGCAAAATTTATGGACTTAGAATAATTTTTGCATAATAAATTTTAATACAAAGAGATGGACCTAAGGGTATGATTCTTCAAAAGGGAAGGTGACCCATATTAAACTCCCATTTCACCCATGACTCACACAATGCATGACATGGACCCAGTTAATATGAGTATAGGGGATAGGATTTACATGAAATATAGCTTTGACTCAGTTAATGTAAGTACCGAAAATTTATGGTGGCGATGGCCATGGTATGAGCTCATTACCATTTATATTTAGTGGGTGAAAAAAGACTTAAAATAATGTCAAGTTAAGAAAAGCAAAGGAATTTCGGTCCAAAACTCTTGAAGGGAAGGTGTTAAAAGAAGCTTAATACACATCTATGTATGTCATATTTAGTTATATTTGTTTTCATGTGTAACATCCTCATTTTTATCTAAGCTAGTTAGCTCAGTATCTCCGGCTAATTAGAGGGATTAGCGATTAATTGAGAACTAATCGACTAATTTCGAGAGCAAGGGCTTAGTAAATTAAGGGTAAGCCAACAAGATAATTGAAAATCAATGATTAATTAGAAAATTCAACAAGCAGAGCATAATGTATTAAAGGTTATAATTAAAAGCCTAATTGCCTTATTCTTGTTAATTCATGATTTAGAATATATGAACAAGGAGACTTAACCTTATTAACTAAGTGCATGATAAGCATTACATCTTAATCACACTTGACAAATTGACCCTTACACCCTTTATGCATAATTAATGAGAAAAATTATTTTCAATGAAAATGTGTTAAGGTGTAATTAAACTAATTGAATTAATTAGCATTTAGATAATTGTAACAATTGTAAAAATTTAGAAACTTCCCTTTAATTATTGTTTGAATGTTTGGTCATGGCAAGAGTCATATTCAACCATTCATTTGTCTTTTCATCATATACTCTTAGATCAAGAATCTATGTTAGTAGTATTCTTTGAATCAAGACAAGAGATGTACTCCCTTCCATCAAAATTATGTTATTTGGAGTGATTATATTCATCCAAGCCAATCCTAAGAGTAGTCATGCCTTTAACCACTTGAAAAATATTAAATGATCTTTATTCAAATGTCAAGACTTAAAGGAAACATAACTCCCTTTTTTACGCAAGATTTTTCCCCACTCTCTTGCTTGTTATAAGAAACAAAATCACATCACTTTCTCCCTCCCTTTTTGCGCCATCAGCCTCCACTCTCTCCCCCCCTCATTTCATTTTTTATTTCCTCTCTCAAGATACAAAGTTCTCTCCTCTCTCCAAGTCTCATCCCCCTTTCTTGTTCATCCAACCCTCTTTGTTCTTCTTCCAATCTCCTTACTACTTTCTACTTTATTTCCATCACCATCCTTACAACCCCTTCAAGGACCACTATTTTTGGTCTTTAGAGAAATAAAACAACCCACACACAAGCTCCATTTCCAAGCTTGTAAGGAGGGAGGTTCTCTCTAACCTTCTTTACACTCCAAATTCTTTAAGAAGTTCTCTCTGGTAATGACTTTAACTTGTATTTTTTATCTATTTTTCAAGTACTAGAATTCCTGAGCTTCTTATAGCTAGATGGTTTTAGGACTTGTTTCAAGGTCTCATGATTATATCTTATTCTATGAGCTTTTCTTGCATTGTTGAAAATGTTGTCTTAAAATGAGATGATGTGGTATGATGGTTTTCATATATCTTAGTTTATTTTTGTTCTAAAATACTGATTTGGTGATTAAAACCTTATATATGATGATGAGATAAAACATAAAAATGATGATTTGAAGTGGGATAGCAACATCTCCACAAGTTTGGATTGGAAAACACAAAAATTAGTTAAGTTGGAATTCCGATGGTCTGTAACGCGTGCTGTATAACTCGCTCTGCAAAACTCAAAATGTGATGAAACTAATTTTCTGTAAAAAGTAGACTCAGAGAGCTTTTCATACATATAAAATACGTGAATTTTGGCTTTAAAACATGGGAGATATGAATTTTTGAAGTGGGCTATCTCTAGATGTATTTATGTCTGGGCAGTCGTTACTAAAATATGTATAACTCGAGTTATACAAAATATTTTTGAGTGAGACCAAATTTTTTTGAAAACTAAGACAGGGGAACACCCCCATGTAAGGAACTCACAGTGGAGTTGACAAGCCATTGACCTGAGATAAACTTTCAAGTTTGAACAGTCAGAGCAAAAAGTGTATAACTCAGGTTACAGAAGGAATTTTTGAGTGAGATTTATTTTATTTAAAAATTGACTCAGAAAAGTACAATCCCACTAAAAATCAAGTTAAAACGATAAAAGATGATTTTATAGTGAATTTTTAAAGTTACTACCCTGCTGTAGAAGTAGAAATTATTTAAGGTGAAGTTTCTAGCACTAATGAGAATCTCACTTATACACATTAAGACTCTTAATTTAAGATAATGGAAATTTCACAATTCAACTTAAGAAGGTTTAAAAGAAGTGATAGGCAGTACTTGCCCTATAATTAATGAAAGAATCGAATGAGATGTCAATCAAATTAAAAGCTTGCACCTAAGTTACTAAGCTAAGCTCATAACACTTTAATGTGATATATCTATGTCTATGTGCAATAATATAATATGATGATATGATGATGATAGGATTATGATGACGATAATTATGTTCCATACGATGTTGATTAATGCATATGATGATGTCTTGTGATTGGATTTTCTGTTTGGTAAAAATTTTGGGAAGCTTTGGTCTAGTCGTTATGCTGCCGAAATTCTGTAAAAATTATGGACTTAAAATAATTTTGTATCATAAGTCTTAATAAAAATAGATTAAACCAAGGGTGTGATCCTTCAAAAGAGAAGGTGGCCAGTAATATGAAGTTCCCCTCACTCACGACTAACATGAAGCATGGCATCGACCCAGCTAGTGTGAGTATAGGGGATAGGGCTTACATGAGGATTGACATGACTCAGCTACTGTAAGTATGGAAAATTTATGGTTGCGACGGCCATCGTTCCTCCGCCATACCTCACCTTCGCGGTCGCCTTTCCCCCTCGGATCTGTTTCTTTCCATCGGTTTGTTTCTCTCTCTTTCTCTCTCTCACCTCTGTGGTCTCTCTCTTGTTTGCTTCCTCACTCACTACCACCACCATCCTTTCCTCACCACACCACTGTCACATCCCCCTCGGTTCTGCTCTTCTCAGCTGCTCTCACCTTCCACCGCAATTTGTCTTTCTTCCTCTGTGCTGCGGTAAGGCTCTCTCTCTCATGTGTTGTTTTCCTCTTCTCCTTGAAATCTGAATATCTTAGCATCAAAACATAACTATAACACTAGAAGTTGGAGTGCTGATAATGTGCCTATGTTTTAATTTTTATAATTGTAAAATACAATGATGGAAATTTGGACTTAGCTTGTTTTTATGCACTAAGTTCCATGAAAAGCCATATGGATAGTATGTGTGTGAAATATTTTGCACCTGGCATAAGAAATGGGAAGCGTTTCAATGAACTTTATATGTATTTTGGAATCACATGGTAAAATATTGGAAAATGATAGTGAAGTTTGCTTAGTCGATGCAAATCTTCTTAGTACAGGCTTTTATATTGTCCTTTTCTTAAAATAATAAGCTTGACACCTAATAGAATATGCATTCAATTTAAAGGTGAAATGATAGTGAAGTTTATCTGATAGTGGTTTAGGGTTGAGTTGGTATAAAAAAAAATGCATTCTTATCTGGTCATGATTATTTTAGTTGACTAATTAATTTGTTCGTTCTTTTGGGCTTTGATAAGTAACATAGTAGGAATCATGTGCTACTTTATGTGTTAATATGCTGGTTATGTCATGGAAGAAAGTGTACTCTATCTTTTGCAATGATTGTCTTCGAAGCAAGAAGTTTGTTGACTAATATTTTTACATCAATAATTATGCCAAACAAGAGTATGATAACTATTGAATAAGTTAAGTTGCCTACGTGGAGTGGCAAGGAAGGAAACATATGGATATATATCTATGTGTTGTGTCTTGAGCTTTTTGCAATTGCCTTCATTGGATACATTTGCAAGTTGCTTGCAACTTTAGTTGAAGTTCAAGTGCTTGATTTTCATATCAACGATAAAACAAAATGCATATTGTAGTTGAAGGAAAAATAGTACAGCAGTAACCCTTTCAGTCATCTTTTAGATGTATTTGTAAGTGACTAAAGTCACATGAGGTTAAATTACTAATTATTGATGTGGAGTCTTCACATTAGGTAGAGTGATAATTTAAGAGACCTTGTGGTTCTTTCATTCCTGTGGTTACTAAACAAATGAGAAAGATGCATCAATGTGATTTTTGTGTTATTGACTAAAAGTGTTCCTTGATTCAAATCTTGTGGGAACATAATGAACATAAGTTAAAGCAAATTTTATTAAAGAATTGGGCGTTTTGGTGAGTTGGGTTAAAATATGTTGATTCTTGGTCCCTATGGCTAATGTTTGATTATTATTGTCATATCTATGTGATTAGATTTTTCTATAGGAGCAACCATTAGCTTCAAGACTTCGAAGCATTACTCAATCACTTGTCAGGGTGCACTGTGAGTGATAGTATATTTATAACTTATTTTCGGTTCATATATTTGATCAACATATGTTTTGATAGCTACTTGTTTACTAACCATACCTTTTAAAGCTGCTTGTATTGTTATTATGTTATCTAGTTCTGTATATCCACAGGTGGGATAAGTATTTTGAGGAAATTACTCTCCAATACTTCCATTTAAATTAAGCATTTCATGTATTGTTAGCAATTAATGTTTCAAGTTGGAATTTTGAATTAGGACAACAAATTACTGATTTTGCTATGGTAAGTTTTGGAAATTAAATTTAACATTATTGGTATGATTGAAAAGGTTTGGAACTTGTATGTTAGTTTCTACAACTAGCTATGCTTGAGAACTATATAGGATTCCAACGTTATTGGGCACTGGTGCTCTAATAAATTTAGTTTTTGAAATAAAATATTTAAGAACTCTACTTGAGCTTTGGATAAATGGTTTTCTTTATGGGAGGGATTTTTAATAGAATTGTACGCTAATGGTAGTAGACGTTAGTCCCAGGTGCACCTTGGTTTGGCTAACCCAACTAGCTAGCTCGGCGTGACGGCCACATGTCCGGCTCTTTTTGTTGATCCTTTGGCATAGGACCGTTGGTGAGATGTCTATTTTCATCGATCTTTCGGGGATGTTCGTTGGTGAGATATGTCTGTTCTGTTCTGTTCTGACTCTGTAATTGAGACCTCATCTTCTAAATTTTAGAATTTAACTTATTTTATTTTAGACTAGTTCTAACTCCATATTCGAATGTAATCAACTTATAAATTTTTGGAAGTTCTAAGTTGTTAACAATGACTTTTTATCACAAATTTTGCTTTATTTTCTACTTTACTGTATTCTGGTTTCATACATTATGTTTGATTTGGAATATATATATATGAAAATATTATTCCATTGAATATGTTTATTTTATGAAAAGCTCGTGCGTGCACTTGTCCCATTCTCCGTTATAAGTGTATTATCTCTCACTAAGTCGGTTTGATTCACTCCTCATTTTTCCTTTATTTAAGAGCTAGGTCCAGGCTGTGATTGGTTCGCATGAGTAGCTAATGGTATAGAAGCTCCGCAAGCTCAGCGCTTTAATCTGTGTGGACCTCCAAGTTGTCAATGTATTTTGATTTTTGTGTAGCTGGATAATCATGTAAATATTTTAGTTATGCTCCATCACCCACAGGTAGGGTCTGGCTTCTGTTGTAATGTCTACTGTGGTAATAGATTTAATTTTGAAAAGCATTCCAATGCTAGCTTATGTAGGTTTGCATGTTATGGAACATTAATAGTACTCTGAGAGTGCTTATTATTCTTGGGTCTATCTTTAGGTATTTTTGATATTCGAGGTCCGAAATCGGATTGTATACTTTGGGGCTGTGTTAAGGAAATTTTGTACTTTGGCAATTTTTAGAGGAAATTCTATCCATTTCATAAGAAATTCTTGGGTAGGCTTGCTGGGGAATAGCGTTCCTTAAGCGCCAGTCATGGTCTCGGTTGAGTCGTGATAGCTAATTAGCTCGGTGTCTCCGGCTAATTAGAGGGGTTAGCAATTAATTGAGAACTAATCGACTAATATCGATGGCAAGGGCTTAGTAAATTAAAGGCAAATCAACAAGATAATTGAAAATCAATGATTAATTAGAAAATTCAACAAGTGAAGCATAATATATTAAAGGTTATAATTGAAAGCTTAATTGCCCAATTCTTGTTAATTCATGATTTAGAATATATGATTAAGGTGACCTAACCTTATTAACTAAGTGTATGACAAGCATTACATCTTAATCGCACTTGACAAATTAACCTTTACACCTTCTATACAAAATTAATGAGGAAAATTCTTTTCAATGAAAATGTGTTAAGGTGTAATTAAACCAATTGAATTAATTAGCATTTAAATAATTATAACAATTGTGAAAATTTAGAAACTTCCCTTTAATTATTGTTTGAAAGTTTGGTCAAGGCAAGAGTCATATCCAACCATTCATTTGCCTTCTCATTATGCACTTTTAGATCAAGAATCTATGTTAGTAGTATTCCTTGAGTCAAGATAAGAGATGTATTCCCCTCCACCAAGATTGTGCCACTTGGAGTGATCATATTCATCCAAGCCAATCTCAAGAGTGGTCATGCCTTTAACCACTCGAAAAACACTAAATGGTCTTTATTCAAGTGCCAAGACTTAAAGGAAATACAATTCCCTCTTTTATCTCAAGGTTTTCCCCCACTCTCTTGCTTTTTGTAAGAAGCAAAATCACATCATTCTTCCTTCCTTTTTTGCGCCATCAGCCTTCTCTCTCTTCCTCCTCATTTTATTTTTCATTTCCTCTCTCAAGGCACAAATCTCTCTCCTTTCTCTAAGTCTCATCTCCATTCTCTTGTTTATCCCTCTTTGTTTTTCTTCCAATCTCCTTACTACCTCCTACCTCATTTCCATCACCACCTTCACAACCCCTTCAAGGAGCACTATTTTTTATCTTTGGAGAAACAAGATAACTCATACACAAGCTCTATTTCTAAGCTTTCAAGGAGGGAGGCTCTCTCCAATCTTCTTTACACTCCAAGTTTTTCAAGAAGATCTCTTTGGTAGTGACTATAACTCTTATTTTTCACGTATTTTTCAAGCACTACAACCAGTAAGCTCCTTATAGCTAGGTGATTTTAGGTTTTGTTTCAAGGTGTCATGACCATATTTTGTTCTATGAACTTTTCTTGATATATTGAAATTATTGTCTTAAAATGAGATTATGTGGTATGATAATTTTTATGTATCTTGCTTTATTTTTGTTCTAAAATACTGATTTGGTGATTAGAACCTTAAATATGATGATAAGATAAAATATAAAAATGGTGATTTGAAGTAGGACAACAATATCTCCACAAGTTTGAATTGGAAAACGTAAAAACTAGTTAAGCTGGAACTCTGGCAGTCTATAACACGTACTGTATAACTCGCTCTACAAAACTCAAAATGTGATGAAACTAATTTTTTGTAAAAGCAGACTCAGAGGGATTTTCATACATATAAAATATGTGAACTTTGGCTTTAAAACGTGGGAGATATGAATTTTTGAAGTGGACTGTCTCTAGATGTGTTTATGTCTGGGTAGTCGGTACTAAAACGTGCATAACTCGATTTATACAAAATATTTTTGAGTGGGACTAAGTTTTTCTGAAAGTTAAGACATAGCGGAAGACTCCCATAAAATAGTTTTGTCAGATTCTATGTGAGGAACTCCTAGTAGAGTTGGCAAGCCACTGACCCGAGATAAACTTTCAAGTCTAAGTAGTCAAAGCAAAAAGTCTTTAACTCAGGTTATAGAAGGAATTTTTGATTGGGACTTATTTCATTTAAAGATAGACTCAGAAAATTACAACCCTACAAAAAATCAAGTTAAAACGATAAAAGATGAATTTATGGTGAATTTTTAAAGTTACTGCCCTGCAGTAAAAGTAAAAATTGGTTAAGGTAAAATTTCTAGCACTAATGAGAATCTTACTTAAATATGCTAAGACTCTTAATTTAGGATAATGGAAACTTCATAATTCAACTTAAGAAGGTTTAAAAGAAGTGATAGGTGGTACTTGCCCTATAATTAATGAAAGAACAGAATGAGATGCCAATCAAATTAAAAGCTTGGACCTAAGTGACTAAGCTAAGCTCATAATATTTTAATGTGATATATCTATGTTTATGTGCAATATGATAATATGATGATATAATGATGATATGATTATGATGACAATGATTATGTTGCATATAATGTTGATTAATAATATGATGATGTCTTGTGATTGGATTCTCTGTTTGGCAAAAATTTTGGAAAGCTTCGGTCTAGCCGTTATGTTGCCGAAATTCCATAAAAATTGTGGACTTAGAATAATTTTGCTTCATAAGTCTTAATAAGAAGATATTGAACTAAGGGTGTGACCCTTCAAAAGGGAAGGTGATCTGTAATAAGAAGTTCCCTTTACCCACGACTCACGAGGCATGACATCGACTCAGCTAATATGAGTATAGGTGATAGGGCTTACATGAGGCATGACATGACTCTGCTAATGCCTAGGCTATCATGGTTACGACCACCACGGTCATTCGCACCTACTTTTACCTGGGTCGTATATATGAGGGAGAGGAGCCTGATGTTCCGCCAGCCCCGGTAGACATTTCTTCAGCATTCCTCGGACAGCCGCTGGGTCCTTGGGATTTTCCACCCGAGCCCTTGCTGGACGTTGAGATGGAGCCGATGTCTCCGGACCTACCCGCAGCCGAGCCGATGCCGCAACCTGTGATTCCCGTGATCGAAATGAGTTCCATGGCCACTCCTATGGCTGCAGCCGCTCTGTGAGTACCACCCCATCACGTTTGAGGAGGATCCCTCTGAGGAACATTATTCGGCAGCCAACTGTGCTCCAGACCAAGCCGGGCCGAGTCGTCGTATTCGCTGCATTGAGGCGATCAGCAAGTGCCTTTGTATCATCCGTACTCCTCACGTTCCCCGAGGTCGAGGAGCAAGGGGAGCCAGACACTCGAGGGCCTGATTTCATCTGATCCAAGAGGGTGGTAGGGGCAAAGGAACCAGAGCGTGTCTACTTGAGTTTATTTTATTATTGCTCCTCATCTTATGTATTTCATTTTGTGGCGATCTTTATCATATTAGCTTATGCTTGATATTTTAGGGTTATAGCATGACCATGAGTTTCCTTTTTATATATTGTTGAATATTATGAGACTTTATATATGGCTGTTTAAGTAAGGTGAATGCATTATATTTCTATTTATCCATTGTCCCCTTATTTTATGACTTAAAATAAAAGAAATTTAGTTTTTCAATAGCATAAGTAACAATTAATAAAATGTCGTAATACGACTTAAGCATAGTATGAATTTATTAGGGTGTTACACCAAGTATATGATGATATAATTCCCATGAATTAGAAGGTATGTTAACAATTGAATTCGCTTCGGATATTCATATTTCGGAAATCTAAGAATTGGACCTTATGAATGCATCACTATTTTCATTAATAAAACTAAAGTGGCTGGGACAATAACGATAACACTTTTGTGTCGGTTTCGAGTCCTACTAAGAGATCGTATTTCTCACCCTAATTATTTTTTTGTATCGTCACCAGATTTTGATGGCACATCTAATGGAGTGAAGCATAGATTCACCCCATTATGAGTGGGCATATGATGAGGACGCTCAAGTCATCGTGATAACACTATGGTGGTGTGCACATATTTATATCCTAGTTGTATACA
Organism: Pterocarpus santalinus; assembly: GCA_031439595.1. Classification (NCBI taxonomy): domain Eukaryota; kingdom Viridiplantae; phylum Streptophyta; class Magnoliopsida; order Fabales; family Fabaceae; genus Pterocarpus; species Pterocarpus santalinus. The sequence goes on along the minus strand of CM062523.1, from coordinate 40,264,631 downwards.
TGAAATGGGGCCCAACGTTCCGTCTACCCCTGCCGACGTTCTTGCAGCTTACCCTAGACAGTCGTTGGGTCCTTTGGACTTTTCGCCTAAGTTGTTGCAGACATCGAGATGGAGCCGATATCTCCGGAGCTGCTTGCAGCTGAGCCTTTACCACAGCCAACGATTCCTATGATTGACCTGAGTTCCACGGCCACTTCCAAGGCCATGACCGTCTCGCCACCGTATCCAGAGTATCATCCAAATACTTCGAAGGAGGATCCTTCCGAGGAGCAGTCCTTAGTAGCTAGCTGTGTCCCGGATCAGGCTGGGCCAAGTCGCCTCATTCGTTGCATTGAGGTTGTAACATCCCCATATAACATTATAGGAAATAATGAAAATGTCTTCAGACAAACTTCTGTTATTTACAGCCTTGCCCCTGAGCATTTTTAAAAATAACATTTAGGTCTCTATACCAATTGAATTAGCAGAATAAGATTTTAAATGAAGCAGAACCACGTAGCGGAAATGTAGAAACCCAATTCTTAGCCAATTGGGCCATAAAGGTGCCCACATGTGAAATGATACGGGATGTCCTTAGACATGTCCATAATTACAAAAATGCCATTAGTTATGGAAACCAAATAGAAAATATTAAAGGATTTAAGAAAAAGCGAAAAGATAACAATCCCAAAGAAACAGTGCAATTGATTTGCGCTGTTAATCAATTTATTAGAAAGATAAGAGTAAATAGGGATGAATTATAAATACTAGAGCTAAATAAGATTTAGATTATTGTGTAAAAGACTATGAGAAATTATTTAGTATAATGTTTGGAATTACAATACATTTAAATTATGATGTTAATCTATTTATCTGACTTTATTAACTGTGTAGAATTAATTAGAAGTTAATTAAAAGTTGATTAGGAGTTAATTAAATATTAATTAAAGAGATTAGACTTGAGAAAATTAGAATAAACATATAGAAAATTTTACAAAATTATTTAGCGCTATTTTTGCCAAATTGAGGAAATCGGTACAGATTCGGTATATTAAACTGTCAGAATCGAATCAATAGAATTTCACACCAATCACCCTAGTTTAAGTGGTTGTTATTCAACCACTTCTAACGCCATGGAGGGTGCCACTTGCTGCCCAAGTTGGTGGGGAAGCTTGGCTCAATAACCATCAACCAATCCTTGATCAATCACAAGCCTTCCCTTATGTTTTAAGGCACCAAAACCCCCTTTCAACTCCACTTAAATTTTCGCCCCGTTTTGCAGAGTAATCTCCTCCAATTTTCTTCTATTTCACCTCCTCTTTCTTCCATCTTCAGCCTTCATCATCTTCTTTCAACAACAACTTGAGTTTTGCTAACTTACACCTCAAATCTAAGGTAGGATTCAATTTCTATTCTTGATTTCTCTAAACTGTGGCTGCATGAAATTTCATTTTTCTTCATTTATTCGATGATGTATTGGATGTATTTGATGGTTAATGGTTGGATTAACATGAAATTTTGAGTTGGAATCAAAGTTAGAAGGAGAAAACTAGAAGTGGAGAATTAGGATACTGTCTAGGTGAAAAACCTATGGCGGTCCGTATGGCAGAGTGTACGGCTCTGTCTACAATCGTTTAAATTTGATGAATTCATTTTTATATGAAACTAGACATTCAGTGCTTTCCATAATATGTAATATAAGGCCATTGGATTAGTATTAAGAGAGATATGAATTTTGGAAGTTTGACCTAGGTTTTTGAGTTTGATTTTGGGCAGACTAGGTTATTCTGAACAAAATTTGCCTTATACAACTTGGAGTTGAATGAAAATAACTTTGTTAGAAAATTTATACATAGGAGAATATCTCGTAAAAATTCAGAGTTAGATACGGTCCCGTTTGCTCCCAGTAGTTTGAGGAATTTGCCCTATGTCCAAATCAGACCAAAACAAGGTAGTTTAGAAAGGTTAAATTTCGGGACTTATAATCAAACTCTACTAAAGCAAATGAAATGGAACTTATCAAATGAAAGCTTGTCCTGTTAGCTTTAATATGATACCAATTTCTTGTGATTTGAGCTGATTTTCGATTTTTAGTGGATTTTTAATTTTAAGTGTGTAATTCTGGCTAGCTACAGGGCAGACCAAGATAAAGCTTAAATAACTTGAACTATTTTATCAAAATTAGATGGGGCCAAAGAGGTTAGAAAATAGACACATAACACTCTAACATATCCAAAATTTAGGTCCAGATGAATTAAATAGAAATTGTGGCTTGATTTACAAAAACTGGGTTGAATGAAAGTGTTGAGATAGCAACCATATTTTAAATGCAATAATTGTGCCCATAAATTTGATGTTTGAATTGTGAATGAAGTGTTATGATTTCTCTAAAAAATTGTTTTCTTGAGTACTGGCACTATTCATGTGGAAGCAAATTTGATCCGTTATGCTGCCGAATTTTCGGCAGAATTTATGAAATTATGATGGTTTCTATTATGAATATTCATGATATGAACATGAAATTCTATATGCAAGGATATATGAAAGTAAATGATGAAGCATATGTATGAATGCATTTAGCATGTCTATGCATGATTATGTATGAGAATGAAATGATATGAATATATTAAATATGAATCCCATCATTTGGAGGCAGTTATGAGATCCTTCCTTGTGAAGGCAATTAAATAAGATAAGATTGGGACCCTTCACTTGGAGGCAGTTAATTGGGTCCCTCCCTGTAAAGGTAGTATAAAACTATGAGATCCCTCTACATTGAAGGCAAGTGGTCAGCTGAGATCCCTTTATTCTTGAGGCACGTGACCAGAAGAGATCCCTTAAATTTAGAGGCATGCGGTCAAAATGATATCCCTCCAAGATTAGAGGCACGTGGGTCCCCTTGTAGGTTAGTTCTGTGTGACAACGATTATGAGTTGAGCTCACTCCTAGAGTAAAGACTAAAGATTAAAACATATGCAAGCACTTTAGAGACAGTGATACGTAACATCTAAGTGTGCCAAATAACAAAAGTAAAGAAAGTTAACAAGAGAAATAATCACTTGCATCAAATGTATTGTTGCACTCATAAATGCATATTATTTAGTTATTCTTTGACCTGCTATGCTTATGCTTCAATTCTATATACAGACGTTAATTATTCTGCTGCATTTATATTTAAATTCTTCCTTTGATTAATAAGTGTATGAATAAAATGAAAGCTGCTTTGGATAATACATGTTTGAACTATAAAACTGAAAAGTCTATTAATAAGTTCACCTTTTATATAATAAACAGAAGCAGCTGGAGATAATAATGATGACACGGTATATGATAGTTAATTGAATCCTACTGAGAATTTATAATTCTCACTATATTTCTGTATTATCTCCAGATAATTCAAGAAATATTGGGGACAGCCAGAGGTTGCTATCAGACAAGATCCGTTCAGGTAACATTAATAGTTTTTGAGTATGGTACTCTGACTTAAGTATAGTATTGTATTTGGAAGGGTGTTACAGAAGTTATTAGTAAGCACCCTACATCATCTGTACGCCTCATGTCCCTGAGGACGAGAAGCGAGGGGAATCAGACACTCGAGAACTTGACTCCACCTGACGAGATGCGCAGTCAGAGCATGAATATTAGAAGATGTCTATTGGGCTTGTCGTTATCGTTACTTCATATCTCATGTATTTTATTTTGAGACGAACTTTGTCTTTGTAACTTGTATTTGATATTTTGAGGTCATAACATGATCATGAGTTTCCTTTTATGCACTTCTGAATGTTGTGAACTTATATATGATTAGTTATGTAATGCGATGTTATTGTGATTTCTATTTAATTATTTTTCTTATGTTTTATGATATTGTGGTATGATTTGTATACAACATGCTCTTTTTCTATATTTATATTCTTGCTCAAGGCTTCATTTTCCAAAACGCTGCAAAGCGACAATGTATTTCAAAAAAAAAAAAATTTACCGTATTTTCTACGTAACTTAATTTATGAATGAATTTTAATTTTCTGCGAGTATAAGTAACAACTAATAAAATGCTATAATACGACTTAAGCATAGTATGAGTTTATTAGGGTGTTACATTTGGAAGCCAGCTACACCCGGCAAGAGGCAGGCTCGACCGCCACGTTCGTTGTATTGAGGTGATCAGCAGACATCCCCCTCAGGATCCGTACACCTTACATTCCTTAAGGGCGAGGAACTAGGAGAAACTACCTTTTTGGGTCACGACCTTTATAGAATCGAGGAGTGTGCTGCATGACACCGATGCTAGGGTTTGGTTTGGTATTATGGCTCGTAGATTGTTGTAACTCTGCATCATCGTATATTTTATTTTGCTTTGAATTTTACTATATTAGCTTGTATTTGGCATTTAATGATAGCCTAGTTATGAGTATATTTTATGTAATGCTTGACATTATGAATTTTATTTATGTGGAATGGAAGTGAGACTTATCATGTGTTAATGTATCTTATATTGCCTTTATGCCTTATTAATCCATTTATACTACAAATCTTTGTGCACCATGCCCACTTGACTCCTTTATTCACGCTATAGGCTCATGTCTTTTTTTTTTTTTTTTTTTTATCAAAGTGACAACGTATTTATAAAAAAAAAAAAGAATTTATCCTATTTTTCGCGTAATACATTTTCCAAAAGAGTTTAAGTTTCCACAAGCAAAAGTAATAATTAATAATCAGACATAATACGACTTAAGTGTAGTATGAGATTATTAGGGGGTTACAAGAGAAGGGGGTGAAGATGAAGAAGAAAAGAAAGGTAAAATTTTTAATTACAAAATTATACATAGTATTTATGAATTATAAGTAGTCACTTTTATCATTGTATTTGTGATGTAGATCTAGAAATATGAAGCATAATTTACGCCATTTGGATGATATTGATCTTATTGTTGGACGACTGAATGTACAGGTGACTTATTTTTATTAGTTATGATATTAAATTAAATTAGATAAATTATGTATAATATAATTTGTATTTTAATTTGTAGTTTAATTTGAAAGCAAATGTGAACTTAGATTTGAATTTGGATTTGCATTTGAATTTGAATATGTTAGAACTAAAATCATGATTAGAATTTGACTATGAATCTGAAGTCGATTTTGAATTTGAATGTGAGTTTGAGTACGAAATTCGATTTTCGAATTTTGAATTTGAAATTTGAATTTTCATTGAATAGGATTTTTGAATTTGAAAATTTGAATTTCGAATTTTGAGCATGAAATTTTGAATTTGAATTAAAATTTGAGTGAGAATCTAAATTTGGCATTCAAATTTAAATCTGAATTTGGCATTTGAATTAGAATATGAATCTGAATGTGAATTTGAATTCAAAATCGAAATTACATATGAACTTGAATGTTGTAATTTGAATTTGAGTGGGAATTTAAACTTGAATTAGAAAATTTTCAATTATAATTATGAATCTAATTTTGCATGTGAGCCTAATTAAAGTTAAATCTGAGTTTGAAAATAAATCTAACATTGTATGTTATAGCCTAATGAAGTGTTTCAAGATTGGTGTTAGGAGTCGCAAGTACCAGTACCACATCCGCTGATGCAAAATGAGATAAAGCAGGCATGTTTATGGTATGCAACAAATATTCCATATTTCGACTATGATGGAGCATTGATTATTGCACTTGTCGAACGATGGTATTCGTCGACACACATTTTTCATTTGCCTTTTGGAGAGTGTACCATCACACTTTAGGATGTTGCATTCCAATTGGGGTTGCGCATTGACAATGAGCCAGTTAGTAGATGCGCAACTAACTAGGAGACCGATTGAAATTGTGATTTATGGAGCTTCTTCAAAGAGCTGCTTGGGGCGGTGCCAGATGAGTCAGATATGCAAAAAAGTGCTATTAAGTGAGCATAACCTTTCCTACTTTGGATGTTGATGCATCAGAGAAGATTATTACATACTACACTTTTTTATAAAAATGATCAGTTTTATTTATCATTTTCTATTTGCAAGAGTACTAATTATTTTTTTTTAATAGGTGGGAAGGATTTCAATGTTCGTCTAACTTGGAGTAGAAACGACTGTGCCATTAGAGACAGGCTATTGATGCTATTGACCTTAATGTGGTAAGCTGTGTAGAGTAAATATTGACTTAGGATTGTAAATTTTTTTATAGCATCTAATGATTGACTGATGTACATTGCAATTTCGATAGTTGCCCTATGAGTACCCAAAAGTGAGAGCAAAGACGCCTCAGTTTATGTATGCTGAATTTGATATTTTGGTGTCTGTGACATCCTTGTTGTGCTTTGCCATCGTTGAGTGGCACCAAGTTGATCATGTCATTCGACACTTTGACGGACAACAACACATACCAGAAGAGCCATTAAACATTAACAAGTGGCACCGTACAGAATGGAAGGGCACTGATTATTGGTGGCCTACACAATACTGCCAGTATTATGAGATTGGGATGAACATAGGGGCCGAGTCACTGAGTTCTCCCCAGTGCAGAGTCTTATTTCGTCAATTGCATACTTCGAATAGTACTCGGGTGTTGCACATCGTTTGTTGTCGAGAGGGAGTGCCGAAAATGATTGTAGGATGGCCAAACTCCCAAATGAAGCACTAGTTGATGCCCACCACCACCGTTTATGAAAAGACCAGATTATGCACCCGATCCACCTTGTTAGGGGGTGGAGGATGTAGTGGGACCTGTGCCCACCGTTGCACCCATCGGTGAGATGTAGGCTCTGCTGAGGACAATGAGGACGACATAGATTTTGATCGCACAGAATCGAGGCAGTTTTCTATGCCGGGTTTCAACCATCAGTTCTATAGTTCTAGTCGTGAGGTCAATGCTATTCCAAGCTCCTAGTTTACACGCTACTCTAGCCTTGCTCATCAGCTCATGATTGGGCTTAGCTAGGATATTGACCTTAGGTTCTCTATGAGTCTTGAGGATCTCTATAATTTGCAAATGCCTCCCACGTATTCTCAATTTTGCGTTCAAGACACAGACATGTACAGGTCATACTAGGAGGCCGCTGCCTCTGCCGCTGCACCTCAGGCGTCATATGATGTACCAACGACATCTGAGTGCTACAGGTCATCTATGGATGGTATTCTCAACTTGAATACAGAAGACATACCATTTTCGACCATGCAGATGTAGTCACCTGAGTGGGGCATTACCATCCGCATTCATGGCAGTGCATACTGATCCTAATACTTTTGATCAGCAACACCACGATAAGGATCAGGACTAGCACCAGCTGCGACAACCAGAGGACAGACAGGGCAGGTCGATGCCAAAGATTCGACTCCGTCAATGTCACACGGGTTATCCTCTTCCGGCTCCTAGGCGACACTAGCAGAATGGCTAAGATCTGTATGAATTAGGTACGGATTATAATATCACACTTTTTCAATTTTAGATTAGTTGTGATATTATTTTCTTGCTTTTTCATAAAATTTTCCATTTCCTTTCCAAGCATGCTCGCAGGAATACTCTTGTGCAATCACGAGTTCCTTTATTTCTTCAAGTTTATCTTAATTTAGTTGTAATGGTGTAATTTTAGTTTAATTTAATTATAATCTTGTAATTTAATTTTAGCTTAATTTAATTTAGTTGTAATGTTGTAATTTAGTTATAGTTTAATTTAGTTGTAATATTTTAATTTAATTTTAGGTTAATTTAGTTTGATTTAGTAGTAATGCTATACTTATATTTTGGTTAATTTCAATTTAATTTTTGCTTAATTTCAAGTAACTGCAAATTAATTAACAATTGCAAATTATTAATGACTAGAAATCATTAAAAACCTCTTCAATTAACTAAAAAATACAACAAAATAAACATTAATATGTGTAACAATGGAAAATTAGTACATGAAGAACAATTCAAAACAAATACATTAAATATAACTAAAAATCTATTGTCTGTGCTAATTCAGTTGGAGCTTGAAGCGTGCAAGATTGGGCATTTTCGTCTGGTGTGTCATTACCTGCAAAGACCACATCGTTTTAGTAGCCCTGCTTAAACCTCGTCCATGTTATTACAGATTCTAGTTGAAACCGAGTGACCCTCAGTAGCTCGTCTATGCTCTAGATTTGGCCGTATTGGAATTCCATTGTATTTAGGCCAATAATCTTCACTTGCAATTGGAGCAAACTTCATTTTGTACACATTGAATACACTCTAAATACAGTAAACATGGATATAAGTAGCTCAACCAACTTGCATATGCACACGTAGTGAGTACATCAGGGCGTGGGAAGTGTAAGGCCTGAAATTACCTACAGTCACATTGACACTTGTAAGTTCACCCTATAATTTTTGGTGACTCCAACTTGCTATTGCGTCAATTCTTCAAGCACGAATGACTCATTTGCCCGTGAAAACTGGGACACATTCATGGTGGCAATCGATTGTTTGTTGACCTCGATCGCTAGCATCAACGCCTTCAAAAACACTTGTCCGCTCATAAGTTGGGTTTAAGCCTGCTATCCTTTTCTTACAAATAGCTTAACAAGACATAAGTAAGTGGACTTTACAAGGACTATAATTGAATGATTGAGGAAGCCCTTGGGAATAGAATTAATACACTCTGATAAATTGGTCGTTATATGCCTGAATCTTTGTCCTTCATCACAACGTTGTGTCCACTTTTCTTTCAGAATCTTGTTAACCCATGCGCAGATTAATTGGTTCTCATCTCTCAAAAAAGCCATCATAATATGCAAACTCCTACTAAGTCTTTGCATATACCACATTCATGAGGGCTCAACATGCATCTTTATCTCGTGAATTGGAGTGCGAAATTTGAAGTAATGTGGCGTATGCAATATGTGTGATAGGCCGTTGGAGGATGCCACACACTATCTTCGAATTTATAGCCACTTTAATAGTCCTATGACGATTAAAAATTATTAGAATTCCTTGCTATGGTGTTACATGTTGGCGTAGATTACTCAGGGAAAAGGATCAGGCATCCTTAATCTCTCCCTCTAGTACTGCAAATACACTTGGAAAAATTTTAGAGTTATCATGCGTGATTGCCATCAGAAGTGTTCCATCATACTCTCCATATAAGTAGGTGCTGTCAACTGAAATGAATGGCTTGCAATGCTTGAATGCTTCTATGCAAAACTGAAATATTTAGAATAAATGGTGGAACATCACACTGCTCTGATCAAGAAAATTCCCTCTATAGTACAACGACATAGTCAATTGGATGATTGTACCTAGCATAAACATCTGTAAAGTTTGCAACCATCTTGGAAGCTTATTGTATATGTCTTCCCAATCACCACAAACCTTAGCAATTTTCTTTTACTTAGCAGGCCATACCTTCCTATATTAGGTCTTGAAACCATATCTTGTCTTCACTGATCCTTGCAGCACTTTAATAGATATCGTCATATCAGCCTGCACCATTGGAAATATCGTGAAACAGATAACATTTGTGTCCAACTTTAGATGGTCTTGGGAAAAGGAAGTAAACAAACTTGTGTTTGATCCGTTGTACTTCCAAATTTCCCACCGCTTCTTTTTTGGGTGATATGTAATGCATATACTCCAAGTAAATCCATTGCTAAAATGCTTGTATTTCTCATGGTATGTCAACTGACTAGACTCCAATACCTTGTACTCAACGAATCTTTGAATGCTGTAATTTTTGACAGCAAATAACACAGCTTCCTTATTAGAAACTTGTTGCCTAATACACAACTCATTCTCCCCTTCATTATCGAAGACATCATCACCTCGCACAGGTTTACTAAGCCTTGTAAATGTGCTTTGCTGCATCGCATACAAATTCAAAGATGAATAGTAACGCAAATGATCTTCAGATTGGGCCTTTGACGGTGGAGTGATAGATGGATTGCTGTTAGTAATAGGAGCTGCATCTATGTTTGAGCCTTCACCACTATCGATGTCAGCTAATGCTTCAAGCGACTCTTCCTCGTTGTCTTTGTGATCAATAAAACTATCAAAACCCGCAATTGTGCTGTCTCCCATAAGCGACTCTACAATCTGCATTGCAAGTTGTCGGAAACTTCTACCATCCCCTAAAATCATTTGTATTTCCATGTAAACATCTCAATTCTACAAACTATTATACAAAGCGAAAGCTGGAGAAGGAGAGGGCATTAAAGATGAAGTTGGATGTGCTACAGGATTAGGATCTAATCCTCTAATACTAAAGTCCATATCAACAGATAGTGGAGTGGGAGCTGATTCTCCAAAGCTAACGTTTGTATTTTCCAAGCTTATGGGCAACTCTATAACATGAATCTCAAGACATTGGGAGTAAGCATAGAACATGAGACTCACATCTTCATCACTCCCAACAAGAAAAGATGTGTAGCGGACCACACTTTGTGCAACTATAGTGGGCAATCTATGCACCACGTAAGATATTTACTTCCGATTCAGTAGTCCTAGCTTCCTCAATATTATGTTTTGCATCTCTGAACGACTGATAGATGAAGAAACACTCACAGCAACTAGATTTTGACTGGAAAATGTTGTTCCCCCAACTGTTGTGTTTGCTATTTTACCATTGTGGTGAATAAGTATAAAAAATCTCTCAATCATTTTTCACTCAGAAATAAAACACACTCACTTGAATAAATGAAATTGATCCCAGCATCTCCATGAGGGAAGGGTTTTATAAGAAAAATTATGAAGGGAAATCTGGCCAACTATGCTGATTTATCTAAAGCCCAATTCTCCCCATATTTTCATAATTTTTATTAAAAAATAGTATTTTTGTAAATAATTTTTTATTTTAATTCTGTAAGAAAATTGAATAATTTCATCTTAATATTTGGTTTTTTCATAATTAAAATAAAAAAATTTTAATTTCAAAAATACTATAATTTAACAAATATTAAGAAAATACAGGAAAAAATTTTGGTGAGACAACTCGACCTAGTTTGGTCGATTTACAAACACATAAATCAGCCCAGCTAAGTCGATTTCCATGCATTGTTTTGCCCATATATCATCTTGAGTAGATAGATTTCATTGCAATATTGTTAGAGAGAAAAAGAGCACGAGACGTGCAGTGTTAGTATAACATCCCTAATTCTGCCTAAACTAATTAACTCAATATTACTAACTAATTAAAGGGGTTAGTGATTAATCAAGGATTAATCAACCGATCTCGAGAGCAAAAAGCATAGTAATTAGGAAAAAGCCAATAATTGAACAATCCCAATGTTGCTAATTCATGACTAAGTATATAATTAGTGAGAATTTTTTGTTTTTAGAGAAAAAGTCTTAAAAATGTAATTAACCAAAATTTTTAAAGAGTAATTAAATTAATATAATTCATTAACAGTTATATAATTTTAATAATAATGAAAATCCAAAATTCTCCCCCTTAATCATGATGCAAATTTCGGCTATGCATAACCCATCATCCACCATTCATTTTGCTTCCTACTTTTTCACTATAAGATTCAAACTTATTATGGTTAGGTTACCTTAAAGTGAGATTAACTAAAAGAATGTTATCGTACACATGGATCATATTTGATTTGGCATAAACCACCAAAGGGGATAAAACCACTAATGGTACGGAGTTAGCCATTAATCAACTTAGAAAACACAAAGGGGTTTGAGCCATGCAGGCAAGACTCAAGGGTGGAACAACCACTCTTTCACCCAATGGCCAATAAGGCTATTCCTAAGTGAATGAAACAAGAAAGCACTTGTAACACCCTACCAATTTAATGTTATACTTAAGTCATAGCATAAAATTAAGTATATTGTGTTACCGCATTGATACTCTGCTTACTACTTATTTATCATATCACATCTATTTTTTTTTTTATAGGCGAAACGGTGCGCTGTATATGATGAATATGCTCAACATCACAGAATGTAACAGTTTAATAAAACACAACAGAATAGAGAAGGATGAGTAATATGTCATCAACTGTATACGTTCATATATAGGTCGGAAGCCAACGCTTCAATTTATGTACAGATTCAAAACAGGATACATAAGTGGGGTTAGTGTACTAAAAAGACATAAGGCCTGTGTCAGTCAAAACGATCCTATCCTCAAAGGTCATTTCAAACTAACTGACATACATGCGGCTAAGTCTATGACCCAATGCTGCACACTACCAAAAAAGGGCCATACTGTATAACATCATCTGCGGCTGGGACCTACTCGGTCAGGTAGCCATTAGCCATACCACTCAACTGGAGAGTAGTCAGCACTCAGTTCCGAGGAGGAGAATGATGAGCCGGTAGCCTCAGAAGGGTCGCTCTCAGAACTGAGCGGAATACCTGGGACCATCTGCGGAGGTGACTTTGTTGGAGGGTTAGTAGGAGCTGCAGGTGCTATAGATTCTGGAGGTGCTGGAGGGAGGTGTGCTACATGTAGCGGGACCGAAAAGTATGGAGCAACTGGGTCAAAAGCAGGGTGAAATAGGGAAATGGCGAAATTCCTATTGCTAAAAAGGTAGAGGCGAAAATGGCAGGAGCCAGTTATGTACAGTGAATGCAACTTGAGGTCATGGTAGAGCTACAGGTCGGGAATCTCAATAACTAGGGTGGCGGTTGAGTCTGTCACTAAGGTCTGAGAATGATGCGGAAATACAAAGCGAGGTGAGAATTTAAAGAAATTCTCAGTAGGATTCGAGTACGATACTAAACTGACGTCATATTTATTTCAGTTGCCTCAGTTTTTATTTAATTATAAAAGCATGGGATCAAATTGAACTATTCATATTTAATAAATTTAAGGAAACGTCTGGTCCGAGGCAAGGTTCAATTTTACTTAGGACAGTATAAGAAACAGAATAACTACTAAATAATGATATACAGAATAATGAGTGGAATAAACGAACATACAACAGTAAGTAAACATAACAGTCAAACTGTAAACAACTTATAATGACTATTCAATGTAATCATGCAAAACTCATTCTTGAACTTATCCTCATAAACTTTTCCATCACTTGGCCCCCTGGGAGTTCTTGGCCATTTAGACTCCTGGGTAATAGTCTGCTTTTCAGGATCGAGTTCGTTCCTATATAGGAATGCCGGGTTTACTTTCCCCGACCTCCCTACTGATCTATTCCCGTTAACTTTAATCCGGGGCTGGCCCAAGTATTATGGAACTTTCATTATAACATAACCTCCATGAATTTCTTGCAAATGCACATGGATCTAAATATATATTATAACTCATACATAGGATTTACCGAAATTTCGATAGCATAACAGAATGTGTCTGCTTCCCCATAAATAGTGCCAATACTCAGAACACCATTTTTTCAGAGAAATCATAACATTTCATTCACAATTCCAATCATCAATCTCATAAGAACAATTTTTGTATTTAACACATAGTTGTTGTCCTAGCACATTCATTCAACCCAAATTTTGTAAATCAAGCTAAAATTTCTATTTAACTCATGTGGACCTCAATTTTGGATAGGTTAGAATGTTATGTGTCTATTTTTTGACCTCTTCGGTCCCATCTAATTTTGATAAATATAGCTCAAGTTATTTAAGTTTTATCTTGGCCTGCCCTGTAGCTGGCCAAAATTACACACTTAAAATTAAAAATCCATTAGAAATCGAAAACTAGCTAAAATCATACGAAATTGATATCATATTAAAGCTAACAGAATAAGCTTTCATTTGCAATAAGTTCCATTTCATTTTCTTTAGTATAACTCAAGTTATAAGCTCTGAAATTTGACCTTCCTGAACTGCCCTATTTTGGCCTAGTTTGGACATAGGGCAACTTCTTTGAATCACTGGGACCAAATGAGACTGTATCCAACTCTGAAATTTTTATGAGATGTTCTCCTATGTGTAATGTTTCTAAAAAAAGTTAGTTTCATTGAATTCCAAGTCGTATAGGGCATGTTTTGCCCTGAACAACCTAGTCTGCCCAGAATCAAACTCAGAAACCTAGGTCAAAATTCCAAAATTCATATATCTCTCAATACTAATCCAATGGCCTTGTATTATATATGTATGGAAAGCCCTGAATGTCTACTTTCATTTAAAAATAGTTTCATCGATTTTAAATGGCTGTAGGCCGAGCCGTACACTCTGCCGTATGGACTATTGAGGGGTTTTGGTCTTCCAACCCCTCACATCTTCCTACTTTCACCCTTTCTTACTTCTTAATCGATTTTAACATCAAAAATAGCCAACGAATCAGCCAAAGATGATCATATTCATTCAAGAAATGGGAAAATAAAGCCACAATCAGCCACCCACAACCAGAATAACAAGAACAAAGTTGAATCTCTACTTCTTTGTATGTGATTTTGCTAAGTTTTGGAGTTTGGATTGATGGAACCTTGACAAGCTTGGAGGTTTGATAGAGTAGGTTAAGAGGAGAAGAGAAGAAGAGAAGAAGAAGACTGGAATCAAAGGAGAGGGAGGCAACAGTTAGCAAGGAATAAGAGAGAAAAATCTGATTTAAGCATTGAAGAGGTAATTGGCTTCAAAGGTTGTGATTGGCTAAAATTTTGTGGTTAAAGTTCAGCCATATCTCCTTCTTTTGTGGCCTTGGTAGTGCCACCTTTAGAGGCTTAAGTGGTTGAGTATTTAGCCATTGGGTTATAGGGTTTTGGGCACATAATTCTATTGATTTGGTTCCGACAATTAAAAATACCGTAATCTTACCGATTTCCTTTGAATCGGTAAATTGGTTTAAGAAAATTCCTATGAAATGTCTTATACTTCTAACCTAATTCCCTCATATCTAAACTCAATTAATTGCTAATTAATTGATCCTAAATAAATATTTAGTCGAATTTTAATTAACTTCAATTATTTGATAAAAACTGAATAATTAGGCGAAAAACGATAAGATAATTCCGGTGGATGTTATATTAGCACCCTCCTAAAAAAATTTTGTGCTTAAAATTTAGTACCTGAGAATAGTTCAGGATACTCTTTCTTCATGTCTGATTCTAATTCCCAAGTGTAATCCTCAGCATCTTCCTTTCCCCATGCTACCTTTACTAACTGCATGGTTTTGTTTTGAAGTTGCCTGCTGCTTCTGTCTACGATCTGTGCCGGTGATATGTGGAAAGTTAGGTCCTCTTTCAACTGTATTGACTCGGGTTCTAGGAAGTGTGTAGGGTCAGGCTGATACATTATGAGTTGAGAAACATTGAAAACATCGTGAAGGTTTGACAAATGTGGAGGTAAAGCGATTCGATATGCAACTGATCCGATTCGCTTCAAGATTTGGAAGGGACCGATAAAGCGGGGACTTAGCTTCTTAACCTTAATGGCTCTGCCTATCCCTGTTATGGGCGTAACCTTCAGAAATACACGGTCTTCTTCTTAAAATTCTAGAGGTTTTCTCCTGGTATCCGCGTAACTCTTTTGATGGCTTTGAGCGGCAAGCATCTTCCTTCGAATTTTCTTGATCTGATCAGTGGTCTATTCAACTAAATCAGGCCCCAATAGAGTTGATTCTGCTGTTTCATACTAACACAGTGGAGACTGGCACTTCCGTCCATACAATGCTTCATAAGAAGCTATGCCGATGCTAGCATGATAACTATTGTTGTATGCAAATTTGGCTAGTGGTAAGTATCGATCCCAATTTCCACGTTGCTCCATTATATAGGCCTGTAGCATATTTTCTAAGGTTTGAATTGTCCTCTCCGTTTGGCCATCCATTTGCGGGTGATATGCAGTGCTTAGGCACAACTTAGTACCAAATGCTTTTTGTAAAGATCCCTAGAATCGTGAAGTGAATCTTGGATCTCGATCAGAGATAATGGTTGAAGGGATCCCATGCAACCTTATAATCTTTTGAATGTACAATTGCGCCAATTTTTCCAATGGATAGTTTGCACGAATAGGTAGAAAGTGAGTAGATTTGGTTAGCCTATCAATGATAACCCATGTGGCATCATATCCTATTGGTGTTCTTGGTAATCTCATTATAAAATCCATGGAGATACTTTCCCACTTCCACTTAGGGATTTCCAAGGGTTGTAGCATCCCGGAAGGTTTCTGATGTTCCGCTTTCACCTTCTGACAGATCAAGCACTTGGTGATGAAGCTTGCCACGTCTGACTTCATGCCTGGCCACCAAAACATTTTCTTGAGGTCTTGATACATTTTAGTAATGCCAGGATGTACGGTAAATTCACCTTTATGTGCTTCTTCCAAGATTCTCCTTCGGAGACCATTTCCCTCGGGTATGCACACCCTATCATGATACTGCCATATGCCTTCTTTATCTTGAGCAAAACCTGTTAATTTTCCTGATTGCACAAGATTGATCGTATGTTAAAAATTAGTATCCTACTGTTGTGCTTGCCGAATCTGCTCCTTAAAGCCACTGGCTACCTTAATTTGGTGTAACTAAAGCATCTTGGGAGTTATAAGGATTCCCAGATTAAGATCTCGGAAGCTCTCAATAAGCTCTATCTCTTTAATCATCATCCAGGCTACGGTCAAAGATTTCCTGCTCAAAGCATCTGCCAGAACATTTGCCTTGCCTGGGCAGTACTTCAATTCGAATTCGTAGTCTTTAAGGAGTTCCATCCACCTCCATTGCCTCATATTTAATTCCTTCTAATCAAAGAGGTACTTCAAACTCTTATGATAAAAAAAGACCATGAACTTCACACCATAAAGGTGATGTCTCCATATCTTCAAGGCAAATACTATTACAGCTAATTTGAGATCGTGTGGAGGATAATTCCTTTCATATGGTTTTCATTGTCTGGAGGCATAAGCGATTACTTTTCCAATTTGCATTAACATGCATCCTAATCCTTACTTGGAGGCATCACAATAGACCTGAAATGGTTCATGAGGGTCTGGCAAGGCTAATACTGGTGTCATGGTTAACCTCCTTCTCAAGTCTTGAAAACCCTGCTCGCATTTTGGCGTCCATTCAAATGGAACATTCTTCTTGGTTGGCTTGGTCAAGGGCAAATCTATTCAAGAAAAATCCCTAATGAATTGCCTGTAATATCCAGCTAAGCCTAGAAAACTCCTAACTTCAGTGACTGTGGTCGGCCTCTCCCAATTTAGTGTGCTTTTACTTTGCTGGGGTCTACGGAGATCCCCCCATAGGATACCACATGGCCGAGAAATTTTACTTCTTTCATCCAAAATTCACATTTGGATAGCTTAGCATAAAGTTTCTTCTCTCTTAAAATTTGTAGAACTAGCTGCAAGTGTTCTGTGTGCTCTCGCCCCGTCTTCGAATAGACAAGTATGTCATCGATGTAATCCACTACAAACTTGTCCAGATATGGGGGGAATATCCAATTCATATAATCCATGAATACTGTTGGTGCGTTTGTCAGCCCAAATGACATCACGGTATACTCGTAGTGTCTGTCATGAGTTCGAAAGGCTTTCTTAGGGATATCTTATTCCTGAACTTGAATTTGATAATATCCAGAATGCAAATTGATCTTGGAAAATACCATTGCACCTTGTAGTTGGTCCATGAGGTCATCAATCCTTGGCAGTAGATATTTATTCTTAATCGTCACTTTATTTAGCTGTCTATAGTCCACGCATAAGCATATGCTCCCATCTTTCTTTTTGACCAGCAAGACTGGAGCTTCCCATGGCGATGCACTTGACCTTATGAATCATTTTTCCAAAAGTTCTTCAATCTGTTTCTTTAGTTCTGTCAGCTCCAGAGGTGACATTCGATACGGAGCTATAGATATTGGTCTTGTGCCTAGATCCAGCTTGATGGTGAACTCAATTTCCCTCTCAGGAGGGAATTCAGGAATATCTTCTAGAAAAGTATCGGGATATTCCTTAACAATTAGGATCTCCTCTAGTTTTTGTTCAACTTTCGTCACATTAGCTGATAGAAGGATCTATCCTTGACTCTTCGACCCACTACAGTTTACTAATAAAGAGTTCAGATAGAAAAGTGCTGAGACTTGGGATTCAGAAGATGAGACAGAGGATAATACCACCGTCTTATCAGAACAGTTGAGCATGCACGATTGGCGGAAAGCCTGTCCATGCCCAGATTTATGTCAAGTCTAGACAGAGGGAGACAAATCAAATTGGCCGCAAGGGTCCTACCCTCAATTCGAAGAGGAACATTGATTCAAATTTGACTAGTTTTAATAGGTTCATTTGTAGGAGTAGAAACCAATAGATCATAAGGCAATTCAAAAATTGATAATTACAAAACAGCCACATAGTCATGAGAAATAAATGAGTGGGAGGCACCCGAATCATAGAATACAGTTAGAGTCTCACTGTCCACTTCATAGGCACCTTGGATTAGTCCTTCGGACTTGTCAGCTTCCTCTGCATTCATTCTAAAGACCTGTCCTTGACGTTGAGGTCTAGATGATTGTGGGGGATTCCTGGTTGGACACTCATAAATTTTGTGGCCTGGCCTGCCACACCCATAGAAGATATTCTAGCTTGCCAAACACGACTGATCACTGTGATTCTTACCGCATTTCGCGTAAGTCGGATTCGATAAAGGCCTTTAGGGCTACTTGCCTTTATTGTCCACTGGTTGAAATCTTCTTTGTTATTGAAAGTTGGGCTTGAGTCTTGGGCCCTACGATGCCAACCCCTTCTTGAAACTATCACCAGATGCCTTAGCTGCAGCCAATTTCAAGTTGTAATCTTCCACAAGTTGACATTTATCTACCAACATGGGAAAATCTCTAATCTCCATTGGCCCTATTGTAGTAAGAATATCTTCTCGTAATCTCCCTCGAATTTGATGCACTTCCAAGCTTCATCAGGATTCCTCTGGTAAATTGTAGAAAATTTACACAGCTCTTCAAACCTGGCAATATATTTAGATATCGTCCTATTTCCTTGATGAAGTTGCATAAAATCTAGTTCCTTGGTATTTCGAACCTAGGCAAGAAAGTACTTTTGGTAGAAAACATCTCTAAACATCGTCCAGGTGGCTGCTGTCTGAGATTCCTCGAGTAATCTTCTTACATCGTTCCATCAAAACTCTACATCTACTTCGAGCATATAGGTGGCAAAGGTCACTTTCTGATGATCCGAATAATCCAAGATAGAGAAAATCTTCTCCATAGCCTTGATTAATTCATTGGCCTTATTTGGGTCGTAGGCTTCTCGAAAACTGGGCGGGTTTGCCTTTCTGAACTTAGCAAATTTAAGGTAGTCCAAGTTAGCTCTTAGACCATGTGGATTTCTTCCACAATTTGCCTCAGGTCGCCTGCCTAATTGATCCATCATTTGGTGAGCTGCCGCGGCCTGTTCCTGCATTGCATGAGCCATCTCTCGTATTATGTCCATAAAGTCAGCCGAGTTCTCTTGATTAGGTTCTGTGTGTGGTTTACCTCGCCTTCCGGAAGCCATTAATTTCTGAGCGTGCAAAACAACAGTTATTGAGTTAATCAGGCTCAATACTAAGTTTGATTTGCTAGTAAATAACAGCTCATATGATCAAGCACTTCATACACATGCATATCTGTATCTCAACTTTTAAATAAGATTAGTGAATGCCATCATCTAAAAATACAGATTATGTGCAAAGCATAGTCAGTCCAATCTTCCGGCCTTAGCTAGGACGAATTGCTCTGATACCAAAAATGTAACACCCTACCAATTTAATGTTATGCTTAAGTCATAGCATGAAATTAAGTAGATTGTGCTACTGCGTTGATACTTTGCTTACTACTTATTTATCATATCACATCCTTTTTGTCTTTTTTTTTTTACAAGCGAAATAGCGTGTTGTATATAATGAACGTGCTCAATGTCGCAGAACGTAACAAAGTTAAATAAAACACAACAAAACAAATAAGGATGAGTAATATATCATCAACTGTATACGTTCATATATAGGTCGAAAGCCAACGCTTAACTTTATGTACAGATTCAAAATAGGATACATAAGTGGGGCCGGTGTACCAAAAAGACATAAGGCCCGTGTCAGTCAAAACGATCCTATGGAGTCCTCAAAGGACATTTCAAACTAACTAACATACATTCGACTAAGTCTATGACCCAATGCTGCACACTGCCAAAAGAGGGATATGCTATACAATATCATCTGTGGTTGGGACCTACTTGGTCAGGTAGTTATTAACCATACCAGGCTCGGCTGGAGAGTAATCAGCACTCAGTGCCGAAGAGGAGGATGATGAGCCGATAGCCTCAGAAGGGTCACGCTCAGAACTGAGCGGAATATCTAGGACCATCTACGGAAGTGATTCTAGTGGAGCGCTAGCAGGAGTTGTAGGCATTGCAAGTGCTGGAGGTGCTGTAGGGGGTGTGCTACATGTAACGGGATCACAAAGTATGGAGTAGCTGGGTCAAAAGCAGGGTGAAATAGGGGAACAGCAAAATCCCTATTACTAAAAGGTAGGGGCAAAAATGGCAGGAGTCGGCTATGTACAATGAATCCAACTTAGGGTCATGGTGGAGCTACAAGTCGAGAATCTCAATAAATAGGGTGGCAGTCGAGTCCATCACCAGTGTCAGAGAATGATGTGGAAATACAAAGCGAGGTGAGAATTTAAAGAAATTCTCAGTAGGATTCGAGTATGGTACTAAACTGACATCACATTCATTCTCAGTTGCCTCAGTTTTTATTTAATTATAAAAACATGGGATCAAATTGAACTATTCATATTTAATAAATTTAAGGAAATGTCTGGTCTGAGGCAAAGTTCAATTTTACTTAGGACAATATAAGAAATAGAATAACTACTAAATAATAATATACAGAATAATGAGTAGAATAAATGAACATATAGCAGTAAGTAAACATAAAGTCAAATTGTAAACAACTTATAATGACTATTCGATGTAATCATGCAAAACTCATTCTTGAACTTATCCTCATAAACTTTTCCATCACTTGGTCCCCTGGAAGTTCTTGGCCATTTAGACTCCTAGGTAATAGTTTGCTTTTCAGGATCAAGCTCGTTCCTATATAGGAAAGCCGAGTTTACTTTCCCTGATTTTGGATATGTTAGAGTGTTATGTGTCTATTTTCTAACCTTTTTAGTCCCATCTAATTTTGATAAATATAGCTCAAGTTATTTAAGTTTAATCCCGACCCACCCTGTAACTGGCCAGAATTATACACTTAAAAGTAAAAATCCACTAAAAATTGAAAACCTGCTCAAATCATACGAAATTAGTATCATATTAAAACTACCAGGACAAGCTTTCATTTGCAAGAAGTTCCATTTCATTTTCTTTAGTATAACTTGAGTTATAAGTCTCGAAATTTGACCTTCCTGAATTACCCTGTTTGGCGAGGTTTGGACATAGAGAAACTTCTTCGAACCACTGGGAGCAAACGGGACCGTATCTAACTTTTGAAATTTTTATGGGATGTTCTATTATATGTAATCTTTGTGGCCTTGGTGGCACCACCAAGGCCACAAAAGAGGGAGATATAGTTGAACTTTAACCACAAAATTTTAGCCAATCATAACCTTTGAAGCCAACTACCTCTTAAATGTTTAAATTAGAATTTTTCTCTCTTATTCCCTGCTGACTGGCACCTCCCTCTTCTCTGATTCTAGCCTTCTTCTTCTCTTCTTCTCTTTTCCTCTTAACTTACTCCATCAAACCTCCAAGCTTGACAAGGTTCCATCAATCCAAACTCCAAAACTTAGTAAAATCACATACAAAAAGGTAAAGGTTCAACTTTGTTCTTGTTATTCTGGTTATGGGTGGCTGATTGTGGCTTTATTTTCTCATTTCTTGATGTGATGATTGAATGAATATGACGATCTTTGGCTGGTTTGTTGGCTGTTTTTGATGTTAAAATCAATTAAGAAGCAAGAAAGGGTGAAAGTAGGAAGATGTAAGGGGCTAGAAGACCAAAACCCCTCAGTAGTTTGTACGGCAGAGAGTATGGCTCCACCTACAACTGTTTAAAATCGATGAAACTATTTTTAAATGAAAGTAGACATTCAGGGCTTTTCATATATATATATATATATAATAAGGCCATTGGATTAGTATTGAGAGAGATATGAATTTTGGAAGTTTACCTTATACGACTTGAAATTCAATGAAACTAACTTTGTTAGAAAGATTACACATAGGAGAACATCTCATAAAATTTTCAGAGTTAGATATGGTCTCATTTGCTCCCAGTGGTTCGAAGAAGTTGCCTTATGTCCAAACTGGGCCAAAATAGGGCAGTTCAAAAAGGTCAAATTTCGGGGCTTGTAGCTTGAGTTATACTAAAGAAAATGAAATGGAACTTGTTGCAAATGAAAGCTTGTCCTGTTAGCTTTAATATGATACTAATTTCGTATGATTTGAGTTGGTTTTTGATTTTTGGTGGATTTTTAATTTTTAAGTGCATAATTTTGGCCAGCTGCAGGGCAGGCCGGGATAAAATCTAAATAAGTTGAGCTATATTTATGAAAATTAGATGGGACCAAAGAGGTTAGAAAATAGATACATAATATTCTACATATCCAAAATTGAGGTCCTGATGAGTTTAACAGAAATTTTAGCTTGATTTACAAAAATAGGGTTGAATGAATGTGCAGGGACAACAACTATGTGTTAAATGCAAAAATTGTTCTTATAAGATTGATGATTGAAATTGTGTATAAAATGTTATGATTTCTCTAAAAAAATTAGTGTTATCAGTATTGGCAATATTCATCGGGAAGCGGACATGTTTCGTTATGCTGCCGAAATTTCGGTAAATCCTACGTATGAGTTATAATATATATTTAGATACATGTGCAAATTGCAAGAAATTCATGGAGATTATGTTATGATGAAAGTTCCATAATACTTGGGCCAGCCTCGGATTAAAGTTAAGGGGAATAAATCAGTGGGGAGGTCAGGGAAAGTAAATCCGGCATTCTTGTATAGGAACGAGCTCGATCTTGAGAAGCAGACTATTACCCAGGAGTCTAAATGGCCAAGAACTCCCAGAGGACCAAATGGTGGAAAAGTTTATGAGGATAAGTTCATGAATGAGTTTTGCATGATTACATTGAACAATCATTATAAGTTGTTTACAATTTGACTATTATATTTACTTACTGCTGTATATTCATTTATCTGCTCATTATTCTGTATATCATTATTTAGTAGTTATTATGTTTCTTATACTATCCTAAATAAAATTGAACCTTGCCTCGGACTAGACGTTTCCTTAAATTTATTAAATATGAATAGTTCAATTTGATCCCATATTTTTATAATTAAATAAAAACCGAGGCAACTGAGAATGAATGTGACGTCAGTTTAGTACCGTACTCGAATTCTACTAAGAATTTCTTTAAATTCTCACCTCACTTTGTATTTTCGCATCATTTTCAGACCCTAGTGATGGACTCAACTGCCACCCTATTTATTGAGATTCCCGACCTATAGCTCCACCATGACCCCGAGTTGGATTCACTGTATATAGCCGGCTCCTGCCATTTTTGCCTCTACTTTTTTAGTAATAGAAATTTCGCTATTCCCCTATTTCACCTTGCTTTTGACCCAGCTGCTCCATACTTTGTGGTCCCGCTACATGTAGCGCACCCCCTCCAACGCCTTGAGCACCTGCAATGCCTGCAGCTCCTGCTAGCCCTCCACCAGAGTCACCTTCGCAGATGGTCCCAGATATTCTGCTCAATTTTGAGAGTGAACTTCCGAGGCTACCGGCTCATCATCCTACTCCTCGAGACTGAGTGCTGACTATTCTCCAACCGAGCCTGGTATGGCTAATGGCTACCTGACCGAGTAGGTCCCAGCCGCAGATGATATTGTACAGTATAACCCTCTTTTGGTAGTGTGCAGCATTGGGTCATAGACTTAGCCGCATCTATGTCAGTTAGTTTGAAATGTCCTTCGAGGACCCTATAGGATCGTTTTGATTGACACGGACCTTATGTCTTTTTGGTACATCGACCCTACTTATGTATCCTGTTTTGAATCTATACATAAACTAAAGCGTTGGCTTTCGATCTATATATGAACGTATACAGTTGATGATATATTACTCATCTTTATCTGTTCTATTGTACTTTATTACGTTCTGTGACATTGAGCACGTTCATCATATACAGCGCGCCATTTCACCTATAAAAAAAAAAAAAAGAGATGTGATATGATAAATAAGTAGTAAGCAGAGTATCAATGCAGTAACACAATTTACTTAATTTCATACTATGACTTAAGCATAATATTAAATTGTAGAGTGTTAAATTTTTGGTATCAGAGCCAGGTTTGTCCTAACTAAGGCTTGAGGATTGGACTGACTATGCTTTGTGCATATTCTATATTTTTAGATGATGGCATGCACTAAATCTTATCTAAAAGTTGAAATATAAATATGCATGTGCATGAAGTGCCTGATCATATGAGCTATTATTTACTAGCACATCAGACTTAGTATTGAGCATGATCAACTTAATAACTTTTGTTTTGTGTGCTCAGAACTTAATGGTTTTCAGAAGGTGAGGTAGACCATGCACAGAACCTGCTCAAGAGAATCGGGCTGTCTTTATAGACATGATACGAGAGATGGCTCATGCAATGTGGGAACAGGCTGCGGCAACTCACCAAATGATAGATCAATTAGGCAGGCGACTTGAGGCAAATTGTGGAGGAAATCCACATGGCCGAGGAGCTAACTTAGACTACTTTAAATTTGCTGAGTTCAGAAAGGCAAACCCACCCAGCTTTCGAGAAGCCTACGACCTAGATAAGGTTGATAAATGTATAAAGGCTATGGAGAAGATTTTCTCTATCTTGGATTGTTCGGATCATCAGAAGGTGACCTTTGTCACCTATATGCTTGAAGCAGATGCAGAGTTTTGGTGGAACGGCATACAAAGATTACTCGAGGAATCTCAGACAGCAGCCATCTAGATAGTGTTTAGAGATGTTTTCCACCAAAAGTACTTTCTTGCCTCGGTTCAAAATGCCAAGGAACTAGAGTTTATGCAACTTCATCAAGGAAACCAGACGATATCCGAATATATTGACAGGTTTGAAGAGCTGTGTAAATTTTCTACAATTTACCAGAGGAATCCTGATGAAGATTGGAAGTGCGTCAAATTCGAGAGAGGATTACGAGAAGATATTCTTACAGCAATAGGGTCAATGGAGATTAGAGATTTCCCCACGTTGGTAAATAAATGCTAACTTGTGGAAGATTGCAACTTGAAACTGGCTGCAGCCAAGGCATCTGGTGGTAGTTTCAAGAAGGGGTTTGCACCATAGGGCCCAAGATTCAAACCCAACTTTCAACAACAAAGAACATTTCAACGGTGGGCAATAAAGGCAAGTAGCCCCAAAAGCCTTTTTTGAATCCGACTTGCGTGAAATGCGGTAAGAATCACGGTGATTGACCATGTTTGGCAGGCTAGAATGTCTGCTATGGATATGGCAGGCCAAACCACAAAATTTATGAGTGTCCAACCAAGAATCCACCATAATCATCTAGACCTCAACATCAAGGACGGGTCTTTACAATGAATGCAGAAGAAGCTGACAAGTCCGAAGGACTAATCCAAGGTACCTGTGAAGTGGACAGTGAGACTCTAACTATACTCTATGATTCGGGTGCCTCCCATTCATTTATTTCTCATGACTATGTGGCTGTTTTGCAATTACTAATTTCTGAATTGCCTTATGATCTATTGGTTTCTACTCCTACAAATGAACCTGTTAAAACTAGTCAAATTTGCATCAATGTTCCTCTTCGAATTGAGGGTAGGACCCTTGCAGCCAATTTGATTTGTCTCCCTTTGTCTGGACTTGACATAATTCTGGGGATAGATTGGCTTTTCGCCAATCGAATCATGCTCAACTATTCCGATAAGACGGTGGTATTCTCTTCTGTCTCATCTTCTGAATCCCAAGTCTCAACACTTTTCTATCTGAACTCTTTATTAGTAAACTATAGTGGGTCGAAGAGTCAAGGATACATCCTCCTATCAGCTAATGTGATGAAAGTTGAACAAAAACTGGAGGAAATCCCAATTGTTAAGGAATATCCCGATGTTTTTCTAGAAGATATTCCTGAATCCCCTCCTGAGAGGGAAATTGAGTTCGCCATCGAGCTGGTTCTAGGCGCAGTACCAATATCTATAGCTCCATATCGAATGTCACCTCTGGAGCTGACAGAACCAAAGAAACAGATTGAAGAACTTTTGGAAAAAGGATTCATTCGGCCAAGTGCATCGCCATAGGGAGCTCCAGTCTTGTTGGTCAAAAAGAAAGATGGGAGCATGCGCTTATGCATGGACTATAGATAGCTAAATAAAGTGACGTTTAAGAATAAATATCCACTGCCAAGGATTGATGACCTCATGGACCAACTACAAGGTGCAACGGTATTTTCCAAGATCGATTTCCATTCCGGATATCATCAAATTCGAGTTCGGGAATAAGATATCCCTAAGACAGCCTTTCGAACTCGTTATGGACACTGCGAGTATATTGTGATGTCATTTGGGCTGACAAACACACCAGCAGTATTCATGGATTATATGAATCGGATATTCCACCCATATCTGGACAAGTTTGTAGTGGTTTTCATCGATGACATACTTGTCTATTCAAAGACAAAGTGAAAGCACACAGAACACTTGTGACTGTTCTGCAAATTTTAAGAGAGAAGAAACTCTATGCTAAGTTATCCAAATGTGAATTTTGGATGAAAGAAGTAAAATTTCTCGGCCATGTGGTATCCCATGGGGGGATCTCCGTAGACCCTAGCAAAGTAGAAGCAGTACTAAATTGGGAGAGGTCGACCACAATGACCGAAGTTAGGAGTTTTCTAGGCTTAGCTGGATATTACAGGCGATTTGTTAGGGATTTTTCTCGAATAGCTTTGCCCTTGACTAAGCTAACCAGAAAGAATGTTCCATTTGAATGGACGCCGGAATGCGAGTAGAGTTTTCAAGACTTGAGAAGAAGGTTAATCATGACACCAGTGTTAGCCTTGCTAGACCCTCATGCCTCCAAACAATTAAAACCACATGAAAGGAATTATCCTACACACAATCTCAAATTGGCCGCAATAGTATTTGCCTTGAAGATATGGAGACATCACCTTTATGGTGTGAGGTTCGAGATCTTTTCTGAGCATAAGAGTTTGAAATAACTCTTTGATCAGAAGGAATTAAATATGAAGCAGCAGAGGTGGATGGAACTCCTTAAAGACTACAAATTCGAATTGAAGTACCACCCAAGCAAGGCAAATGTTGTGGCAGATGCTTTGAACAGGAAATCTTTGATCATAGCCTAGATGATGATTAAAGCGACAGAGCTTATTGAGAGCTTCTGTGATCTTAATTTGGGAATCCTTATAACTCCTAATGACCCTTCAGTTACACCAAATTAAGGTAACCAGTGGCTTTAAGGAGCAGATTCAGCAGGTACAATAGTAGGATACTAATTTTGAACATATGATCAATCTCGTGCAATCAAGAAAATTAACGGGTTTTGCTCAAGATAAAGAGGGCATATGGCGGTATCATGACAAGGTGTGCGTACCCAAGGAAAATGGTCTCCGAAGGAGAATCTTGGAATAAGTACATAAAGGTAAATTTACTGTACATCCCAGCATTACTAAAATGTATCAAGACCTTAAGAAAATGTTTTGATGGCCAGGCATGAAGTCAGACGTGGCAAGCTTTGTGACCAAGTGCTTGATTGGCAACAAGTGTCGCAGCCTGCTCCAAATTACAATTTTAAAATACTTAATTACACTAAATTTGAAGTATAGTGCAACCAAGGTCGTCTTCCAAGGATGTTGTTGCTATCTAGTTAAGTAACAAAGGGGTATGTGCAAACATGCAGTAAATAAGCTATAAAAGAAAATTACATGAAAATAAAAATACTAGTTCAAAGAGTTCCTTAGGCATAAGGTGAATCAATCATTAATGCACAATATATCAAACACATGGAGTGCGGCTAATTTGAGCTATTAAAGAGACCTCTACTAACAACCCCACAAGTCTACCTAGAGAACTCTAGGAATTCAACCAACACATAATTGATTAGATAATTGAGACCTCAACTCTAATTAACCTATGTTGATTTCTAGCCCCAAATGTATTAGCCTAGGTTTGAACCCAAACCCAATTCCTAATTCTTTAACTAATCAAGTTCATAGCAATTGACCAATTAATAATCACGCAACTAGTTCCTCATTCATAAACCCACATATCAATATCATTCAATGCAAGTTTATAAATAAAAGAGGGCAAAGAATCAAGAAAACAAACATGATTGAAATTCAAGTATAGGGTTTCACGATTACAGCCATAATATCCTTGAAGTCTCCTTGAACTAGCTTGAAGTCCTACTCCTCCATAACAATGAAGGTTACAAACTAGAACCCAAAACAAGTATCTTACAAAATGAAAGGAAAAGAAAAGAAAAGAAGAGGAGAGGAAGGGAGAAGAAAGAAAAATGAAAAAATGTTGGCAATGAGAGTGCTCTTTCTCGCGTCTCGGATTTCTCTCTTCTTCTCAGACTTAAAACATGAAAATACAAAAATAACCTTGAGCCCAAATTAATCCTCTGCCTCTTAGCTTTAAGTGGACACCCACTTTGCTTAATTTGGAATTGAAATGAGAGAGTTATGGCCCAATCTTTATAGCATGTTCAGGTTGTACATGTATCCGCATTAGTCAAATTCAACAGCCAATAAGTCTATCAAGATGTCATTATTTGGGAGAGTGCTCTTCATATGAATTGAAGCCTTATATCTTAGCTTCCAAATGGCACCAGTTTCACCTCAATCCAATGTCTGCAACTCATGTTATGGACTAATTAGTGCACACTAATTAGGTTCTAGCATGACAGCCTTGTTCCGACTTTGTGGATTACCAAGAACACCAACAGGATATGATGCCATATGGGTTATTGTGGATAGGTTAACCAAATCTGCTCAATTTCTACCTATTTGTGCAAACTATGCATTGGAAAAATTGGCGCAATTGTACATTCAAGAGATTATAAGGTTGCATGGGACCCCTTCAACCATTATCTCTGATCGAGATCCAAGATTCACTTCACGATTCTAGGGATCTTTACAAAAAGCATTTGGTACTAAGTTGTGCTTAAGCACTGCATATCACCCGCAAATGGATGGCCAAACGGAGAGGACAATTCAAACCTTAGAAGATATGCTACAGGCCTATATAATGGAGCAACGTGGAAATTGGGATCGATACTTACCACTAGCCAAATTTGCATACAATAATAGTTATCACGCTAGTATCGGCATAGCTCCTTATGAAGCATTGTATGGACGGAAGTGCCAGTCTCCACTGTGTTGGTATGAAACAGGAGAATTAACTCTATTAGGGCCTGATTTAATTGAACAGACCACTGAGCAGGTCAAGAAAATTCGAAGTAAGATGCTTGCCATTCAAAGCCATTAGAAGAGTTACGCGGATACCAGGAGAAAACCTCTAGAATTTCAAGAAGAAGACCACATATTTCTGAAGGTTACGCCCACAATAGGGATAGGCAGAGCCATTAAGGTCAAGAAGCTAAGTCCCTGCTTTATCAGTCCCTTCCAAACCTTGAAGCGAATCGGATCAGTTGCATACCGAATCGCTTTACCTCCACATTTGTCAAACCTTCACGATATTTTCCATGTTTCTTAACTCAAAAGGTATCAGCCTGACCCTACACACTTCCTAGAACCCGAGTCAATATAGTTGAAAGAGGACCTAACTTTACAAGTATCACCGGCATGGATCATAAATAGAAGCAGCAGGCAACTTCGAAACAAAACCATGCAGTTAGTAAAGGTAGCATGGGGAAAAGAAGATGCCAAGGATTACACTTGGGAATTAGAATTAGGCATAAAGAAAGAGTATCCTGAACTATTCTCATGTACTAAATTTTGAGGACAAAATTTTTTTTAGGAGGGTGGTAACGTAACATCCACCGGAATTATCTTATCGCTTTTCGCCTAATTATTCGATTTTTATCAAATAATTGAAGTTAATTAAAATTTGACTAAATATTTATTTATGATCAATTAATTAAGTTTAGATATGAGGGAAATAGGTTAGACATATAAGATGTTTCATAGGAATTTTCTTAAACCGACTTACCGATTCAAAGGAAATCGGTAAGATTATGGCATTTTAAACTGTCAGAACCGAATCAATAGAATTATGTGCCCAAAACCCTATAATCCAATAGCTGAATACTCAGCCACTTTACGCCACCAATGCCACAAAAGAAGGGGATATGGCTGAAATTTAACCACAAAATTTTAGCCAATCACAACCTTTGAAGCCAATTGTCTCTTCAATGCTTAAATCAGATTTTTCTATCTTATTCCCTGTTGACTTACACCTCCCTCTCCTTTGATTCCAGCCTTCTTCTCCTCTTCTTCTCTTCTTCTCTTAACCTACTCCATCAAACCTGAAGCTTGACAAGGTTCCATCAATCCAAACTCCAAAACTTAGCAAAATCACATACAAAGAGGTAGAGGTTTAACTTTGTTCTTATTATTCTGGTTGTGAGTGGCTGATTGTGGCTGTATTTTCTCATTTCTTGATGTGATGATTGAATGAGTATGATGATCTTTGGCTGATTTGTTGGCTGTTTTTGATGTTAAAATCGATTAAGAAGTAAGAAAGGGTGCAAGTAGGAAGATGTGAAGGGCTTGAATACCAAATTCCCTCGGTAGTCCGTATGGCGGAGTGTACGGCTTTGCCTATAGCCATTTAAAATCGATGAAACTATCTTTAAATGAAAGTATACATTCAAGGATTTCCATATATATATAATATAAGGCCATTAGATTAGTATTAAGAGAGATATGAATTTTGGAAATTTGACCTAGGTTTCTGAGTTTGATTCTAGGTAAACTAGATTGTTTAGGGCAAAACTTTCCCTATACGACTTCGAAGTCAATGAAACTAACCTTTTTAAAAATATTACACATAGGAGAACATCCCATAAAAATTTCAGAGTTAGATACAATCTCGTTTGCTCCCAGTAGTTTGAAGAAGTTGCCCTATATCCAAATCGGGCCAAAATAGGTCAATTCAGGAATGTCAAATTTCGGGCTTATAACTCGAGTTATACTAAAGTAAATGAATTTGAAAATGAAAGCTGGTCCTATTAGCTTTAATATGATACCAATTTCGTATGATTTGAATTGGTTTTCAATTTTTAGTGGATTTTTACTTTTAAATGTGTAATTCTAGCCAGCTACAGGGTAGGTCGGGATAAAACTTAAATAACTTGAGCTATATTTATCAAAATTAGATGGGACCAGAGGGGTTAGAAAATAGACATATAACAATCTAACATAGCCAAAATTGAGGTCCAAATGAGTTAAATAGAAATTTTAGCTTGATTTACAAAAATTGGGTTGAATGAATATGCTGGGACAGCAACTATGTGTTAAATGCAAAAATTATTCTTATAAGATTGTTGATTGAAATTGTGGATGAAATATTATGATTTCTCTGAAAAATTGGTGTTTTGAGTACTAGCACTATTCATAGGGAAGTGAACACGTTCCGTTATGCTGCCAAAATTTTGGTAAATCCTACGTATGAGTTATAATATATATTTAGATCCATGTGCATTTGCAAGAAATTCATGGAGGTTATGTTATGATGAAAGTTCCATAATACTTGGACTAGCCCCAGATTAAAGTTAAGGGGAATAGATCGGTGGGGAGGTCGGGGAAAGTATACCTGGCATTCCTGTATAGGAATAAGCTCGATCCTGAAAAGCAAACTATTACCCAGGAGTCTAAATGACGAAGAACTCCCAGGGGACCAAGTGAGGGAAAAGTTTATGAGGATAAGTTCAAGAATGAGTTTTGCATGATTACATTGAATAGTTATTATAAGTTGTTTATAGGTTGACTGTTATGTTTACTTACTGCTGTATATTCGTTTATTCTGCTCATTATTCTGTATATTATTATTTAGTAGTTATTCTATTTCTTATACTATCCTAAGTAAAATTGAATATTGCCTCGGACCAGATGTTTCCTTAAATTTATTAAATATGAATAGTTCAATTTGATCCCATGTTTTTATAATTAAATAAAAATCGAGACAACTGAGAAAGAATGTGATGTTAGTTTAGTACTGTACTTGAATGCTACTGAGAATTTCTTTAAATTCTCACCTCGCTTTGTATTTCCGCATCATTCTCGGACCCCGGTGGTGGACTCGACCGCCACCCTATTTATTGAGATTCCCGACCTGCAGCTCCACCATGACCCGGAGTTGGATTCACTGTACATAGCCGGCTCCTACGATTTTCGCCTCTACTTTTTTAGCAATGGGAATTTTGCTGTTCCCCTATTTCACTTTGCTTTTGACCCAACTGCTCCATACTTTACTGTCCCGCTATAGGTAGCACAGCCCTCCAGCACCTCCAGGACCTGCAGCTCCTGCTAGCCCTCCACCAGAGTCACTTGCACATATGGTCCTAGATATTCCGCTCAGTTGTGAGAGTGACCCTTCTAAGGCTACCGGCTCGTAATCCTCCTCCTCGGGACCGAGTGTTGACTACTCTCCAGCCGAGCGTGGTATGGCTAATGGCTACCTGACCGAGTAGGTCCCAGCTGCAGATGATATTGTACAGTATGACCCTCTTTTGGCAGTGTGCAACATTGGGTCATAGACTTAGCCGCATGTATGTCAGTTGGCTTGAAATGTCCTCTAAGGACCCCATAGAATCATTTTGACTGACATGGGTCTTATGTCTTTTTGGTGCACTAGCCCCACTTATGTATCCTATTTTGAATCTGTAGATAAACCGAAGCGTTGGCTTCCGACCTATATATGAACATATACAGTTGATGATATATTACTCATTAAACTTTGTTACGTTCTGTGACGTTGAGCACGTTCATCATATATAGCGCACCATTTCCCTTGTAAAAAAAAAAAAAAAGATGTGATATGGTAAATAAGTAGTAAGCAGAGTATCAATGCGGTAACACAATCTACTTAATTTCATGCTATGACTTACAACCTACCAATTTAATGTTATGCTTAAGTCATAGCATGAAATTAAGTTGATTGTATTACCGCATTGATACTCTGCTTACTACTTATTTATCATATCACATCTTTTTTTTTTTTTTTTTACAGGCAAAACGGCGCGCTGTATATGATGAACGTGCTCAACGTCGCAGAATGTAACAAAGTTTAATAAAACACAATAGAACAGATAAGGATGAGTAATATATCATCAACTGTATACGTTCATATATAGGTCGGAAGCCAACACTTCAGTTTATGTACAGATTCAAAATCGGATACATAAGTGGGGCCGGGGTACCAAAAAGACATAAGGCCCATGTCAATCAAAACGATCCTATGGGGTCCTCAGAGGACATTTCAAACTAATTGACATACATATGGTTAAGTCTATAACCCAATGCTGCACACTGCCAAAAGAGGGCCATACTGTACAATATCATCTGCAGCTAGGACCAACTCGGTCAGATAGCCGTTAGCCATACCAGGCTCGGCTGGAGAGTAGTCAGCACTCGGTCCGAGGAGGAGGATGATGAGCCAGTAGCCCCGAAAGGGTCGCTCTCGGAACTGAGCGGAATATCTGGGACTATCTATGGAGGTAACTCTAGAGGTGCTGGAGGGGGGTGTGCTACATGTAGCGGGACCGCAAAGTATGGAGCAGCTGGGTTAAAAGCAGGGTGAAATAGGGGAACAGCGAAATTCCTGTTGCTAAAAAGGTAGAGGCGAAAATGGCAGGAGCCGACTATGCACAGTGAATCCAACTTGGGGTCATGGTGGAGCTGCAGGTCGGGAATCTCAATAAATAGGATGGCGATCAAGTCCATCACTAGGGTCTGAGAATGATGCAGAAATGCAAAGCGAGGTGAGAATTTGAAGAAATTCTCAGTACTATTTGAGTACGGTACTAAACTGACATCACATTCATTCTTAGTTGCCTCAGTTTTTATTTAATTATAAAAACATGGGATCAAATTGAACTATTTATATTTAATAAATTTAAGGAAATGTCTGGTCCGAGGTAAGGTTGAATTTTACTTAGGACAGTATAAGAAACAGAATAACTACTAAATAATGATATATAGAATAATGAGCAGAATAAACGAACATACAGCAGTAAGTAAACATAACAGTCAAACTGTAAACAACTTATACTAACTATTCAATGTAATCATGTGAACTCATTCTTGAACTTATCCTCATAAACTTTTCCATCACTTGGTCCCTTGGGAGTTCTTCGCTATTTAGACTCCTGGGTAATAGTTTGCTTTTCAGGATCGAGCTCGTTCCTATACAGGAATGCCGGGTTTACTTTCCCCGACCTCCCTACCGATCTATTCCCCTTAACTTTAATCCAGGCTGGCCCAAGTATTATGGAACTTTCATCATAACATAACCTCCATGAATTTCTTGCAAATGCACATGGATCTAAATATATATTATAACTCATACGTAGGATTTACCGAAATTTCGGCAGCATAATGGAACATATCCGCTTTCCATGAATAGTTTCCAGTACTCAGAACACTATTTTTTCAGAGAAATCATAACATTTCATCCACAATTTCAATCATCAATCTCATAAGAACAATTTTTGCATTTAACACATAGTTGCTATCCTAGCACATTCATTCAACCTGATTTTTATAAATCAAGCTAAAATTTATATGTAACTCAGCTGGACCTCACTTTGGATATGTTAGAGTGTTATGTGTCTATTTTCTAACCTCTTTGATCCCATCTAATTTTGATAAATATAACTCAAGTTATTTAAGTTTTATCCCTATTCATCAGAGTGGCTAGAATTACACATTTAAAAGTAAAAATCCACTAAAAATTGAAAACCAACTCAAATCATATGACATTGGTATCATATTAAAGCTAATAGGACAAGCTTTCATTTTGAATAAGTTTCATTTCATTTGCTTTGGTATAACTCTAGTTATAATCCCCAAAATTTGACCTTCCTGAACTACCATGTTTTGGCCCAGTTTGGACATATGGCAACTTCTTCGAACCATTGGGAGCAAACAAGACCGTATCTAACTCTGAAATTTTTATGAGATGTTCTCCTATGTGTAATCTTTTAAAAAAGTTTGTTTCATTGAATTCCAATCGTATAGGGCAAGTTTTGCCCTGAACAACATAGTCCACCCAGAATCAAACTCAGAAACTTAAGTCAAATTTCCAAAATTCATATCTCTCTCAATACTAATCCAATGGCCTTATATTATATATGTATGGAAAGCCCCGAATGTCTAGTTTCATTTAAAAATAGTTTATCGATTATAAATGGTTGTAAGCAGAGCCGTACACTCTACCGTACGGACTACTGAGGGGTTTTGGTCTTCTCGCCCCTCACATCTTCCTACTTTCACCCTTTATTACTTCTTAATCGATTTTAGCATCAAAAACAGCCAACAAACCAGCCAAAGATCATCATATTCATTCAATCATCACATCAAAAAATGAGAAAGTAAAGCCACAATCAGCCACCCACAACCAGAATAATAAGAAAGTTGAACCTTTACCTCTTTGTGTGTGATTTTGCTAAGTTTTTAAGTTTGGATTGATGGAACCTTGTCAAGCTTGGAGGTTTGATGGAGTAGGTTAAGAGAAGAAGAGAAAAAAAGAAGAAGAAGGCTGGAATTAGAGGAGAGGAAGGTGCAAATCGGCAGGGAATAAGAGAGAAAAATTTGATTTAAGCATCGAAGAGGTAGTTGGCTTCAAAAGTTGTGATTGGTTGAAATTTCGTGGTTAAAGTTCAGCCATATCTCCCTCTTTTGTGGCCTTGGTGGCGCTGCCTTTAGAGGCCTAAGTGGCTAAGTATTCAGCCGTTGGGTTACAAGGTTTTGGGCACATAATTCTATTGGTTCGATTCCGACAGTTTAAAATACCATGATCCTACCGATTTCCTTTGAATCGATAAATCGGTTTAAGAAAATTCCTATGAAATCTCTTATACTTCTAACCTAATTCCCTCATATCTACACTCAATTAATTGCTAATTAATTGATCCTAAGTAAATATTTAGTCGAATTTTAATTAACTTCAATTATTTGATAAAAACCGAATAATTAGGCGAAAAATGATAAGAATTTCGATGGATATTACAGCACTTAGTCGTATGGCCTTGCTTGGACACCCTAACAATCCCACCACTATCATTTTTGCAACTATCATTCTCTCACTACAAGGTAGAAGCTCTTACTTCTTTCTAAACTCCACACTACCCCCTCTTTGTTCTTCCTATTCTTCTTATATTTCTTACTCCAACTAACCTTATTTTCCACCATCATTCTCACAAGTCCTTCAAGGAGCACCCTTTTTAGTCTTTGAAGAACACACTTTGACACACACTTAGCTCCATTTTCAAGCTTAAAGGGAGGAGAACCTTCTTCATCCTTTCAACTCTTCGAGCACTTAAAAAGCTTCTTATGGTAATGATTCTAACTCCTTTTTTTTCTTCTATGTTTTCAAGCACTAGAACTTCTAAGCTTTTCTATAGCTAGGTGGTCCTAGGGCTCGCTCTTTAAGTCTCATGACAATTCTCTTCCTTGTTGAAGTTATTATTGGTGTTGAAGTTTTCTCTTGAATTATGATTATATTGTGCAAACGCTTTTATAAATCAAACTTATTTTAAACTTTAAACAATATTTTATCACTAAAACTCAAAATATTAAAGTAAAATGAAAGATAAAAATGGTCACTTAAGGAGGAATGTTAATGTTCCTACAAACAAGTTGAGAAAAATGAAATATGGAAATGTTATAATTCTGATAGTTGATATGGTGAAAGTAATAACTTGTCCTCTACAACTCAAAACATAATGAGACCAATTTTATGTTTAAATAGACTTACAGAAGTTTCTATACATATAAAACACAGGATCATTTGACTTAAAATGAGGAAGTTATGAAATTTGTAAGTAAATTGTACCTATTACAGCTTCTGCTGGACAGTCTACACTAAAATCCTTATAACTCAAGTTATAGAAATCACTTTTGAATGAGACCAAATTTGTAAGAAAATTAAGACATAAAAGAACACCCTCATAAAATATCTTGGGCAGACTCCACTTGTAGAACTCTAAGTAAATTCATCAAATTACTGCTACCTCAGTAAACTTAAAAATGGACAATAATATCATTTAGTGTATAACTTAAGTTAAACTTTGAATTTTCGGGTGAAGTTTGTTTTGTTTAAAAGAGGGTTCAGAGAAGTATAGTCTTACAAAAAATTAAGTTAAAACAGTAAAAGATAAAATTTTGATGAATTTACCAAATTACTACTCTACATTGAAAACATAAATTCGGTTAAGGCTAACTTCAAGGCAAAATAAAAAACAAACTTAAAGATCCAAAAACCCTCAACTTAAAATATTTAGGCTCCATAATTCAACTTAAAATATTCAAAAGAGTAATGGAAGAAACTTACTTCTAAGGGTGATAAAAGAATGAAACAAGATTAAAATTTGACTAAAAGCTTGCACATAAATTACTAAGTTTTAGCTCATAAGGTTTTGCTTGTGATATATGTCTCTATATGCAAGTATGATGATAATGATAATGATGATGATGATAATGATGATGATGATTATGCTGATTGTGATATTATGAGATGCATAATAATGATTGAGAATTGAAATTCTTTATTTGGCAAATTTTGCGAAAGCTTTGGTCTAGCAATTAAGGAAAACACAACAATAGAAAAGGTAACAAGAGAAAAGACTCAAAATTCAAAGTGTGGGTATTACAATAGTTGCTCTGGGTCACAACGCTTATAGGGCTGACGGACAAGTTCGTGGATGTTAATTGCTAGGGTTATGATTGCATTAGGCTAATAGTCTATTCTAATTTTTGTTTCCCTATGTATTTTCATGTTATGTTGAAACTCTATTATATCAGTGCCAGTATTATGTAGGCTATGGCTTAGCTATGTACGATTATTTGTACTTTAGTATATTATATTTTATATTTTGTGGAATGAGAATCTTATGCTTTGTTATGTATTAATCTTCTATTTATTTCCTTTATGCCTTATTTTGTTGTGATGAGATTCTTTTGCGCAACGTCATATAAGCGTAATATAAGCGTTACTTAGCTAAAAGACATTTATATGACGTTTCACATAATATATGATGTTTATATGACGTCATATAAGTGTTGTGCAAAAGAAATGTAATATATGAAAGAAACATCATATAAGCGTTTCTTTCATATATGATGTTTATATTTTAAATGACATTTCTATTGTGCAACGCTTATATGTATTAATGCTTTACTTCCTTCCAAAAGCTACGACATATTTTTTTAAAAAAAAATTTACCCTATTTTTTCAGGTAATATTTTTTTTAAAAGAGTTCAAGTTTTTTGCAAGCATAAGTAACAATTGATAATTAGACATAATACGACTTAAGCATAGTATGAGATTATTAGAATATTATAATTAGTGTTAGAGAGAGAGAGAGAAGGGGTAGAGAGAGATAGAAAAAAACAATAAGAGGAAAGGAAAGAAGAAAAAGAAGATAAAGGTAAAATTTGTAGTTAAAAAATTATATATTTTTATTTATAAATTATTATAGTTACGAATTCTTGTTATTATATCTGTGTTGCAGATCTAGAAATATGGAGCATGATTTATGTTGTCTAGATGCTACTGTACATATTGCTAAAAGACTTAATATATAGGTAATTTATTTTTATTAGGGTGTGTTGATAGTTAGATTAGGTTAGATTAGTTAGGTATAATATGAATTTGTATTTGAATCTGAATGTACATGTTAATTAGAATTAGAATTTGAATATAATTTAGAATTTGAATTTAAGTTTGAGTGCAAATTTTGAATTTTGAATATTGAATTTGAATTTAAATTTGAGTTTGAATTTGAATTCAAATTTGATTTTAAATCTAAATTTCAAATTCAAATCTAAATTTGAAATTGAATTTGAATTTTAGTGTGAATTGGAACTTGAATTGGAATTTCAATCCGAATTTTAAATCTAAATTTACGTCTAAGTCTAAATTCAAGTCTTAATTAGAATTTGAGTTTGAATGTAAATTTGACTTTGTATGGTATAGCTTGATCAAGTATTGTAGGATAGGCACTAGCGCTTGCAAGTACCGGCACCACATCTACTGATGCAGAATTACTTGGAGCTGATTAATTGGATTTTTATATACTTATTTTCCCTCATATTTAGTTCATTAATCCTCTTTTGTGCCTAATTGGATTGATTTGGACAATTTTGTGTTGATTGGGTTTAGGCTAAGCTTAATTTCAATTTTCCAGCATTAGGTTAATCTTGACACTATTTTGGTTTTTGGGCTATACTTTGAGTTGTAGAGCACATTTGATCATGATCTTTGATTTGTAGGAAAGCTGAGATAGGCCTACAATTCTTATGAGGAGGTCAGAAGCCAATTCTAATGATAAGGAGCTACAATTGGGCCTGAACTGAGCTAAAGAGCAACACTTGTAGATTCTGAGCAGGCAGTAATATTTGGGCCATATCTCGATCCACAAAAGCTTAATTAAGCCCGTTTTGGTGGGGTTTTGAAGCTAACATCCAATGCTACAATTCTTCTTCAGACCATAAATCCAAACAAAATCGTTTTCATAGCCAAAACTGTAGAAGAACGTTACTGATGGAATTAAGGAACTTGATTACATTTTTAGTGTAACTTTCTATCTATAATTCAGAATTTAGCAAATAAGGTGTCCAGATTCATCTTAGAGATAAGGGATTAATGTAATAACTGTTATGAAATTAGTTGATGCGTTTTGATTCTATAATTGGCCAAGTTAAGAGTTAGGTTAGAACATTGTAACATTGAACAGGATTTGGGGGAATAACATGTTTTCGGCTTTTTTCCTTTCTCCTCTCCTCTCTCTATGCCCCCCACCTTTACACTTTAAGTTCTCATGTTCCTCTATCCATGGAGGAGTAAGCTTCTATCTAATTCAAGGATCAAGAAAGTGTAACACCTTATTAGATAAAATACTATGCTTAAGTCATAATATGTTACCTGATAAGTTATTATGTGTAACTAGTTGATTTAACTCCATCTTCAGTTCCAATATTAATAAATTGTATACCAGAAGCAAAGTAACATAATAAAGAAAATGCCTAAT
The DNA here is from genome assembly GCA_031439595.1 of Pterocarpus santalinus. Taxonomy (NCBI): domain Eukaryota; kingdom Viridiplantae; phylum Streptophyta; class Magnoliopsida; order Fabales; family Fabaceae; genus Pterocarpus; species Pterocarpus santalinus. The sequence continues at coordinate 40,224,536 of CM062523.1, read as the reverse complement.
GGACATAATCACTGAAATTGCATCATATATATATAAACACATATACATCTATTACTAAAGTTGTCAAAAGATATATAAGATAGTACATGATGGTAAAAATGAGGCCGCTAACACAAAATAAAACGACCTGTCTATATGAACCACACCCTAATGGGTCTCCATGGGATATTTCATGTACAACTACTACCTATGACGCAAACTGCCAAAAGAGGGTCATCATGTACATCTACTGCTGTTACGGCGGGTACTCCAACTAGATGGATTCCGAAGAAAGGAATCCATTCGCCATGCCAGCATCTGCAGGGGTGTAATCCACGCTCGGAGCAGAAGACGAGGAAGATGAACTCGCAGCCTCACATGGATCCTCCTTAGACATTGAGACTAAGGGTATCTATTGTGGTGGTGAGGCCGGCGGGGCCATGGCTGGTGTTACTGCTGGTGCTGCTGCTGGTGGAGGTGGAAAGGGATGAGCCATGTTGAGAGGGATGGCGATGTAAGGGATAGCAGGGTCAAATAGCAGGTGCATAAGGGGCACAACAAAGTCTCTTTGGAAAAAGAAGTAAAGACGGAACTGGCATCTACCGGATATATAAATAGAATCTATGAACAGGTCGAGATGGATGTGGAGTTCTGGGAACTCAATGAACAGGACGCCGGTAGCCACATTCTCCATGCTCTGAGAATGGCACGGAAGTATATAATAGAGTGAGAAATAAAGATTTCTCAGTAGGAATTCCTAAATCTATGCTTATTTATCATCGCCAACATTCTTAGGTGTTTCGGATTTTGGTTAATTTAAAGAAAATGTTGCATCACTAGGAAGTCCTACTCAATTAGTTGTATAAACCATAGCCTGAAACACAACTTTGTTTTACTTAAGGAAGTAAAGGAAATTAAACAGAAAATAAACAATCAAATCTGTGCATTGACGTAGATAAATGATAACCATAAAATGAGCAATTATATATATATATATATATATATCCAAATGATGCAATTAAATCAATGCATGATAACTGAAAATGTGGTTATGCTTGAAAAATGATGCACTTGATCTTAACTCATATTTTTCCATACTTGGTCCCCTGGGAGTATATTGGCCATAAGACTCCTCGGTAATGGTCCGCTTTTCAGGATCGAGGTCATTCCTATATAGAGTGGCCAGGCTTGCTTTCCCCGACTTTCTACTGACCTGTTCCCTTTAAATTTGTTCAGGGGCTGGCCTAAGTCACATGGAAATCTTTTCTCATTCTTATAATGATAGCATTACTTGTCTCATGCTTATAGGGTAGCATTGCTTGGCTAACCCTTTGACCCTTGCATGCATAACTTGCAAATTCATATTAATTGCATATTTTGCTGAAATCTCAGCATAACGGATCATGTCTGCTTCCTCATAAATAATATCATACAACCAGGAAATTGTAATTAACAGCAAACCCGATACCGAATGTAACGTCCCGATTTCCGAGTTTCGGCTTCGCCATCAGGATTGACCAATTCCAATTTCCGACTTCATTTTTGGATTTCAATAGGATGACTATTTCCGAGTTCCGAGTTAGTCTTGACTTCATGTCCTTCCCGATTTCCGATTTCATCTTCAATTTTGATTATTCCGGATTTCCGACTTCATATTCTAATTTCGAGGGACTCCGAGTTCCAATCTCCGAATTCGAAGTTCAAGTATATTGGGTATAATTTCCGACCTCCGATTTAAACTATTATATTTTCGTCATTTCACGACTTCCGACTTGGCCCTCTCATCCGAACACATGAACTATTTCCACGAGATCCGACTTCATGTCTCAAGGAAAATATACCCGGCTTCCGATGTCGCACCGTGTATAAGTCACGACTTCCGAGTTTAAGTATTTGGGTTTGGAAATGTGATTCGAATTCCAGAGTTCCGACCTTAATGTTAAACTCAATTGGAATGGATACGAGTTCCCACCCTTGAGCCAATTTCCACACGAGTTACGGTATCCGATTTTACATCCAGCATTGGCATTCCCGAGTTCAAATAGGGAGTTCCGAGATTATAGGATTGCCAGCTGCATGACTTCCGACCTCCGACCTTGATACAAGATTTCCTCAAGTCTCAACTGGTATAACACGAGTTCCGACTTAAGGTGTAAGAAAGACGAGCTCCGATTTCAGATAGAGCAGATGCCTACCCCAATTTTTGGAACGACGTGGAGAGCAACACAGCCACAAAAAACAGGCGACATGGCCGAAATTCAATCACAAAACTTCAACCAATCAACACCCACAATTCCAACTACCCCCATCTATTTAAGTCAGACTTCGCTCTTCATTCCCAGCTGATTTATGTCTCCCTCTCCTCCTTGCTGCAGCCTTCGTTTTCCTTTCCTCTCCCAAATCCAACTCCATCAAATCTTCAGGCTTTGGCAAGTTCCATCAATCCAAACTCCAATTCAGCAAGATCACACTCCGGAAAGGTAGGATTCTACTTCTACTCTTAAATTCCTTGCTCTATGATTGCATGAGATTGAATTCTTCTTTGCGTATGTGATGAATTATTGGATGTATTATGATGGATTGTGATTAAATTCATAGAGGATTTTGAGTTAGAATTAGAATTAGAAGAAGAAAACAAAGAGAAATGGATGGATGAGGGTGCTGTCTTGGTGGAGATTCCACGGCAGTCCGTATGGCGGAGCGTACGGCGCCGCATACAATCGGTCAAATCCAATGAAACCATTTTTAGATGAAAGTAGACATTCAGGGCTTTCCATAGCTATATCATATAAGGTTATTGGATTAGTATTGAGGGAGATACGAATTTTTGAAGTTTGACCTAGGGTTTAGAATGTTCATCCGGGCAGGGTGACATGAGGAGGGTATAACTCACCCTATACAACTCCAAATTGAGTGAAACCAATTTTGTTAGAAAGCTTACACACACCGGAACACCCCAATATAAGATTCCGAGTTTGTTATGGTCCCAATGGTTCCCAGTGATTCGAGGAAGTTGTCCTATGTCCAATCTAGGCCAAAACGGAGTAGTTCAGGAAGGTAGACTTTCAGGACCTATAACTCGAGGTATACTTAAGCAAATGGAGTGAAACTGGTGGCAAATGAAAGGTTATCCTGATAGATTTGATATGAGACCAATTTCGTAAGATTTGAGCTTAGTTTCGATTTTTAGTGAATTTATATTCCCAGGAGTGTAATTCGGACTAGCGACTGAACAGGCTGAAGTAAAAGTTGAATATCTTGATTTATATAAATCAGAATGACATGGGACCAAAGAGGTTAGAAAGTAGACATATAGAGCTATGACATATCCAAATTTCAGATCTAAATGAATTGAATAGAGATAAAGGTGGATTATACAAGATTCGGGCAGACCGGATTAGGATTGGCAGGATGGCCAAAATGATAACTTCACAAGAGTCAGTGGACATACAAAGTTTGAGTTGAGGATGACCAGTTTAATACTGATATATATATGTGTTAAATTGATTTATGTTACTATGGTTGAACTGCCCGTGAGAGCTGGCACTATTCATGGGGAAACAGATACGATCCGTTATGCTGCCAAATTTACGGCAGAAATCTATGAATGTTATGCTCATAAGGTTTAGATATGCAAGTATGAATTTAAGTATTATATGAGTTATGAGAGATTATACTTTGAATATATTACATTCACATGTTATGTTCATGTATGTCATGCATGCGAGCATAATTAGAATATGATATGCAAAATAAGATATGAGGCATATTCATATATGCACAAAGCATTTGCACGCATGACAAGATATGGAAAGGAAAGATGACGAGAACTTTCAAGAAGGACGTACTAGCTACCACGTGAGGCATGGCATAGACCCAGCTAGCGTGGTGTAGAGCAGTACTGTCTAAGACTTGGGCCACCCCTCGACCAGATTTAAGGGGAATAGACCGGTGTGAGGGTCGGGGAAAGTAAACCCGTCACTCATGTATAGGTACGAGCTCGAACTCAAGCAGGCTATTACCCAAGGGTGAGAAAGGCCATTGACGTCCGAGGGACCAAGCACAGAGAAGTAAGACCAAGTACAGGAAAAAGAAAGATACAGATTCAGTCAAGTGCACTAGCACAGAGATAAGCAGAAGGATTTCCATGCGGATCCTCAGATATCCCATTAAATGATAAGATCATTAATATTCTTGTTGAAGCATATTGCACTACTGGTATTTCTATGTTTGTCATATATAATATGGCAAGCGATTGTTAAAACATAACCCGCTTCGAGAAAGATGCTTTCCATTTAAAATTGAACCACTGTTTATGTATCTGTGCTCACATTTTCATAATAAACCGAAGCGGCTGGAATGTTTATGACGACATTATGAGATTTGTTTAAATTTACCTACTGGGAACCTTAGGTTCTCACTGCCTGCTTGTATGCTTTTCTTTCCGTAAACATTCCGCACTCCAAGTGGAGGTCAAACACGAGGCCGAGTACAAGGTCACTCATTGAGCAAGAATTGGGCACTAGCCAAATCAAAAGACTGTCGAAGCGAGTTATCTTAATCACAACTTCTTTTAGAGGGTAATTATTTTATTATCCATGTATCATAGATTATTAGTCAGAAATGAAGGAAGCAGTACAAGGGCCATGTATTCTATTTTTCACATTTTAAAGTTTACTTAGCATCGTGACGACCTTTTCATATAACTCCATGACTCGAGCATGGCTTATATGATAGAGGTGTTACACCGAACATCATATTCATACCAAGAATATAACAATATCAATAAGTGCAAGATTTAGAATCTTAAGCATTAATCTATCTTGCAAACTTTTAATTTCTAATGAGGTTCCTGAGTTCACTTTCACGGTTAAATGAATTCCAAGTTCCAATCTTATACAAGTTCCGAGCTCCGAGGTTATGTTCAACTTTCCGAGATTATATGATTTACAACTTCTGGGGTTATGTTTAATCTCCCGAGATTGATTCTGGGTCGAGTCTCGGAATTACGTGTATAAAGGTTTTATGTGCCTATGATCCCGACCTCCGACTTGAACCTACAATTTGGTCTTTCAAGACTTTTGAGTGTTTCCTAAACTCTAAGTTCCCGACCTGGACTACATTCGATGTAATTTCCTATTCACTAAGTTCCGAGCTCAGCCTTAAGTATACCTTCCAAGTTCAATCTTAAGTATGACCTCCCGAGTTAAACCTTAAGTGTTCTTTCCGAGTTTAACCTTAAGTACACTCTCTCGAGTTCAATCTCAAAGATCCCCGACCTAGTCCCTTATTTATTAAGTTTAGAGTTCAATTTTCAAGTGTATCAACCCAGCTCTCTGTTTACTAAGTCCCGACTTCTGACATTAACTCAAGTTGTTTATGTCTTATCCCAGACTTGTTCTACTCCCAACTAGAATTGCATTCTTGTAAGGGAAAATCCACTAAAAATAGAAATCTAGGTGAAATCATGCGAAATTTATATCCATGTAAAGCTAACAGAACAAAATTTCAAATGAAATAAGTTTCATATCATTTGACTAAGTATAATTCGAGATATAAGCTCTGAAACTTGACCCTACTGGACTATCCTGTTCTAGCCCAGTTTGGACAAAGGGCAAATTTCTCGACTCACTGGGAACAAATGGGACCTTATCTAATTAAGAAATTTTTATGGGATATCCTCCTATGTGTAAGATTTCTAACAAAGTTGGTTTCACTCAATTTGGAGTTGTATAGAATGAGTTACACCCTTCTCAACTCATACTGCCTGGGTAAAAGTCCTGATTTCTAGGTTAAACTTTAAAAATTCATATCTACCTCTATACGATCCAGTGGCCTTATATTATATATGTATAGAAAGCCCTAAATGTCTAGTTTCATATAAAAATAGATTTGTGGAGTTTAAATGGCTGTAGATGGAGCTGTACACTCCACTGTATGGACCACCGAGGTAAAACTCTAACAACTTCTTGAGTTTTCTCTTCTCTTCAATTTCTTTCCTACCAATTCGAATTTTAATCATAACATACATGTATAATCAACTATAAAAAACATCATCATCAATCCACATATCATTAGTAGCACAAAGTATCAAGAACCACACACAACTCCAAACCAAGGGAAAATAAGAAGAGAAATAGGATTTCTACCTTTTCTAGGTATGATTCTTGTTGAATTTGTGGTTGAAGTTGAGGAAATTTTGTTATGGCTTGAAGGTTTGTAGGAGAGGAAGAGGATATGAGTTGAGATGATGGAGAAAACAAATGGAGAAGGGTCAGTATAAGGACCAAAAATGTGCAAGGGTAGAAAAGGAAAATTTTAAAAACTTGCAAAGCAAGTTACATGTGATTGGTGGATTTGAGTAAGTTATGTAACTTGGTTTGGCAGCCCATTTGGTGGGCTAAGATGGCGCCACTTGCATGGGTAAGTTGGCTAAATCTTGGCCATCCTAGGGTTCTCACAGTATAATTTCTATTAATCCGATTTCGATAGTTTAAATTACCGAAATCTTACTGATTTCTCTTAAATCGGTGAACCGATTTTTAGAAAAATTCTGTGAGGTTTTCTATGTTTCTAATCTAATTCCATCAAGCCTAATTACTCCTAAATCACACTTAATTAGCTTTAAGTAAATGCTTAATCAAATTTCGATTAAACCCACTTATTCGATAAAACCGAACAACTCTGGTGTTAACGATAAAATTTTCTTTTGGATGTTACAGGAAGCAATAACACTTTTGAGAATTGGTTCGATTGGATTCAGCATCCAAATTCAGTTTCATCTAATCTTTCACTTATTTTTAATCTCATTTTGAATTGAAGTTTTTCATTCTAAATCGTTGATTGGAAATATGTTTGGTTGCATATTATTAGGTTGATGTATGTAATCCAGTGTTGAAAGAAGATGATTTAGAAGTCGATTCTAAGTTCTAAGGTTAATGCATTGGTAATTAAAATTAACACAATTCAATTAAGTTTTAGTGGTCCCTGAACACTGGCTGAAAATGTGTTAAGCGAATGTATGAAGGTTTTCGTGTGAATGTTGACTCTGGATTGAGATTTCATTCAATTTCATGATTAGCTATCGAATTGAAATGTTGATGTATAGAAGTATTCGATGATTGAGTGTTGACTATTTTCCCTTGATTCTTGGATTAGGTGCTTATATTCTATTCCTTCTCGTTTTAGTCATTTGCATTCATATTTTGTTTATTTCATTTTTAATTCATAAAAATAAATATCAAATCAAAACCCCTACAATTTAATGATTGTATAGTAGCAGCATCCATGTGAGATGACTCGGGTTGCATCCTTTACTACAGGTTTATGTAATTCGATTTTTATTGTAATTTGATTAAGCTCAGCACTCAAGTCAAATTTTGGCATTGTTGTCGAGGATGATTGATGTTATTTGATTATGTGGATATGTGTTAATATCACTGCTAACTTTGTTATTGTGTGTCTTTTCTTAGTTTAGAAGTTTTAGTTAATTTTTATCGTATTAGTGGTTGAATTTTACGGTTTTTGACCACTAACTCTTTTCAATTTGATTTCAGGGGATCTAATCCTATAGGAAAACACCGTTCTGAGAAAGACTCAATTCTTAGTGGAATTGAACCCCCCTATTTTTGCCAAATTCTAATGTTTAGATAGAGTTTGAGGTTTTTCAATTTTTTTGGGATATCGCTAGTATTTTTGCAAAAGATTTTGTGTTCCGATTGATCTAATTTTTGGTCAGTTGAAGGAAAATGACCTTCTGATCAATGTTTTTAGCTTTGTTAAAAGCTGAAAACCTTTCATCAGGAAGCCAAATTCCTTCATTTAGACCACCTTTTTAATTGTTTAAAATTTTTCTTTGCATTTTTAGACTCCTTGAGGGCAAATATTTGAGCTATGGTGATTCTATAATTTTTAAAAATCATTTGGTAGTGTTTTTAATTTTCTTTTGATTAATTTTGAGTGTTTATTTGCATTTTCTAGTGTTTTGTGTTAAGTATTGACAAGATAGGTGATATTGCTATATTTGCTATCTTTTTAGTGCATGACTAGGTCAAACCCAAATCTTAATTTGATTGAATTTGATCCTGAAATAGAGAGGACCTTTAGACAAATTAGAAGATCTAGGGGGAGATTGTTTGACACTAATTTTGCTGATAATTCTATTTTTGATTCACCTATTTCTGATTCTAGTCCTAACTTTGTTGAAAATTTTGTTTTTGTAGAAAACATGGCTAACAGAACCTTGAAGGAACTTGCAGCACCTGATGTCAATTATCAAGCTCTAGCCATTCAATATCTAGACTTGGATGCAATGTAATATCTTGTTTAAAATAAAATGCCATTCTAAAATAAAATGTTGATAGTGGAAAATTATAAAGTGTCACATTAAGTTTTATGGTAATAAAGGAATTAAAATTAATTAGAGGGTGATTAAATTTTGAATATAGAAGAGTATGCGCAAAAAAAAAAAAAAAGAGTTCAGACTACCTATACCTTAAGTGATGTGAATCACTCTAAGCCCCCCTTATTTTGTCTTTCTTCTTCTTCCTTCTACACTCGTCCTCTCTAACATTCATCTCACTTCTCACTCTCTCCCTCACGATCTCACTCTCTTCCTCTCACCCACCATTCCACCCTTTCTTCCTCTTGGTTCTACGCTCTCAACCTCACGTCATCACCACCACCACACACCACTTCCATCACTAGGCACAACCGCAGTTCATCCTCCATATCATCTCTCTCTCTCTCTTTCTCTCTCTCTCTCTCCCCCTCTCCCCCTCTCTCTCTCTTTATCTCATTGATTCTCTCCTTCTCTGATTCTCTTTCAATCTTGCGTGTTGACTCTATCGAGTAGCCTTCTCTCTTCATTGCATAGCCTCCCTTGTTGCAGGTGTGAGGTTTTGCTTTTCTAAAACTAAACCATAGCACCTTGGGTATGTCTCCTTTCCTCACACATGGGTTTGTTTAGTTTGTGTATGTTATTGTGGTGAAATCCTATTTTTGCTAGTCTAGTTTATGGGTTTGGATCAATTGAATCTGCTCTAGTAATTTGCAACCTAAGAAATCATGTTACGTTAAAATTTTTGAAGCTAACATTATAGATTTGAGTAATGAACTCTATTTTATTAGTTTTAGTTACAAAATCTGATTCTTAAAATTGGTTTTCTATATTTGTGCATTAAGGAATTATGTTGTGCTATCACTTGGGCATAGAAAATCTTGTTTAATAATTTAGTTCATTGTTTCTAAACTCTATTATAAGTGTTTATGTTATGAAAATTATGTCTTGTTTCTTAGACGACAAATATGTTGTACAAGGAATATTGTATAAGCGAAATCAGGAAGTTACTAGCTGTAATAACCAAGTATTAGAATACGTAAACCGTGATGTGCTGCCTTGTTGGACCCCACGAAGTCCCAACTCTGGACCCTAGGCCTCCTTGGAGAGCTATATCATTGGGACATTTTCATGGGATCAAAAGTCCCAATAATTGTTTCTTAGGTGTCAAACAATTGAAGAGCAATTTTTAATGAATTTTTGGAGGTTATTAACCATTTCGTTTTCAAGCTTGAAGTTTAAGAAAATTCAAGTTTTCAAATGTTTGTACTAAAATCCAAAAGTTGGATTTTGATTCTTAAGGAGTTTGATTTTTTACTATTTTTATTGGATTCAAATGGGGAGTATTCTCTTATTTATATTTATATTTTAAAGTTAATGGAGAGTAAAATAAATGAGGACATTAACTTAAAATTAAGAAATGTAAAAAAGTATATGGTGATATTTGAGAAGTAGTTGGAAGAGGAGGAAGAAAAAAACAAGGATTGGGTGCCTAGGTGTAACATCCGCCATGTGTTCCGACATCCAACCTTATTTCCAAGATTCAAGTGAAATGAACAAGGTTTCTGACCTCCGACCTCACCTCCAATTGAAATGAAATGTGCATGATTTCCGACTTCCGACTTTAAGTTTCAAATGAAAGGTAAAGTTTACACGATTTCCGACCTCCGGGTTGATTTCAAATAGAATGGACACGAGTTTAGAAATCTGAGTTGATCTCCGAGTTTCACCAGAATTTACACGAGTTCCGATCTCATCTTCAAGTTTCAAATACAGTGGACATTATTTCCATCTTCATCTTCGAGTTTTAAATAAAATCGATAATTTTCGATTTCTGACTTAACCTTCAAAGTCCAAACAAAATGGACGTGATTACCGGTACCCGAGATTATATAAGTTCCGATTTCCTGGTATATAAGGTTTTATGTTCTGGTACTAACTTCCAAGTTTATGTAACATCCCCGACTTTTGAGTTTAAGTCTTTTACGTTTCATAGTCTTGTGTTTGACCGCCGATTTTAAGGTGATTTGTTTGCTGTGATTTTCGATCTCTGACGTTACATTTCTAACATGATTTCCGATATAATAATCTATTTTCAAGTGACTCGAGTTCCGATATCCAAACTAATCTCCAAGTTCGAATAAGATGGACAAGAGTTCCGACTTTACGCAAGATGGATACAAGTTCCGAGTTCAGATAGAGTGCAAACGAGTTCTCATTTTGTGTGGAGGATAATTAAGCCACATTAAGCCACAAAAAGAAGGAAGCATAGCTGGAAATCAGCCACAAGAATTTCAACCAATCAACACTCACAATTCCAACTACCCTCTTTATGTTTAGATCAGATTTTTCTTTCTTCATTCAGATGACTTACATGCCCCTTCCTCTCTTTACTCCAGTCTCCTTTTCTCTTCTCATTTTCCTCTTCTCTTCTCCACTCAACCAACCTTCAACACTTAGCAAAACACACATAAAGAGGTACAGGTTTAATTTCGTTCTTGCTATTTTGATTGTGGGTGACTGATTCTTGGCTTTATTTTCTCACTTCTTAATGTGATTAGTGAATGAATATGATGATTTTTGGACTGGTTGTTAGCTGGTCTGTGTTTAAATTTGATTGATTAAGGAGTGGGAAAGGGTGAGAATAAGAAGATGTGAGGGGCTAGAAAATCAAATTCCCTCAGTAGTCCATACGGCAGAGTGTACGGCTTCGCCTACAGTGAATTAAATCTGATGAAACTATTTTTATATGAAACTAGACATTTAGGGCTTTCCATACATATATCATATAAGGCCATTGGGCTAGCATTAAGAGAAATATGAATTTTGAAAGTTTGACTTAGATTATAGAGGTTGATATTGGGCAAACTGGGTTGTTCAGGGCATAAATTGCTCTATACAACTTGGAAATGGATGAAACTAACTTTTTTAGAAAGCTTACACATAGTAGAATATTCCACAATGAAATTCCAAGTTTGTTATGGTCCCATTTGCTCCCACTAGTTCAAAGAAATTGCCTTATGTCTAAACCAAGCCAAAATAAGGTAGTTTAAGAAAGTCAAATCTCAGGGCTTATAACTCGAGCCCTACTAAAGCAAATGAAATGGAACTTTTTGCAAATGAAAGCTTGTCCTATTAACTTTAATATGATAGTAATTTTGTATGATTTGGACTAGTTTTCGATTTTTAGTGGATTTTTACTTTTAAGTGTGTAATTCTGGCTAGTTGTAGGGTAGGCCGAGATAAAACTTGAATATCCTGAGCTATACAAGTCAAAATGAGATGGGACTAAAGAGGCTAGAAAATAGATATATAATATTCTAACATATCCAAAATTTGAGGTCCAGATGAGTTAAATAGAAATTTTGGCTTGACTTACAAAAATCGAGTTGAGTGAATGTGCTGAGACAGCAATTATGTTTTTCAAATGCAACGTTTATCCCTATGAGATTGATGAGTGAATTATCAATGAAATGTTATAATATCTTTGTATAATTGACTGTCTGAGTACTAGCACTATTCATGGGAAAGTGGACACATTCCGTTATGCCGCCAAAAGTTCGGTAAGCCTATGCATGAGTTACAATCTACATTCAATCCATGTGCATATGTTATGAGTCCATAAAGGTTATATATGAGTTCATAAAGGTTATGTTGCGATGAACATAAAAGTTATGTTATGATGAAAGTTCCATAATGCTTGGGCTAGCCCCGGATTTAAAGTTAAAGGGAATAGATCAGTGGGAAAGTCGGGGAAAGTAAACGCGGTATTCCTATATAGGAACGAGCTCGATCCTGAAAAGCAGACTATTACCATGGAGTCTGAATGGCCAAAAACTCCTAGGGGACCAAGAAACGGAAAAGTTTAAGGAAAAGTTTATTAAAAGAATTTCAAGAATAAGTTCTACATGGTCACATTTTGTCACATTGAATAGTCATTAAAAATTAATCACAGTATGATTGCATATTTTTTTTTTTATTGCTATTTGTTCATCTGTTCTGTTTATGCTTCTGTTTCTTATGTCATCTTAAAGTAAAATAGAATCTTGCCTTGGACCAGACGCTTTATTAAACTTATTAAATATGGATAGTTCAATTTGATCCTATGTTTTCATAATTAAATAAAAATTGAGGCAACTGAGAATAAATGTGACGTCAATCATGCGAACCCTACTGAGAATTTCTTTAAATTCTCACCTCGCTCTGTATTTCCGCATCATTCTCAGACGCTAGTAATGGATTCGACTGCCACCCTATTCATTGAGATTCCCAACCTACAGCTCCACCATGATCCCTTCGTGGATTCACTATACATAGCCGGTTCCTGCAATTTCCGTCTCTACCTGTTCAGCAATAGGAATTTTGCTGTTCCCCTATTCCACCCTACTTTTGACCTTGCCACTCCATATTTGCATTCCTGTTACATGTGGCACACCCTCCTCTAGCACCTCCAGCACCAGCAGCATTTGCCAGCCCTCTGCCCGAGTCGCCTCTACATATGGTTCCAGACATCTCACTTAGCTCCAAGAGCGATCCCTTGGAGGCTACTGGCTCATCATCCTCCTTCTCTGGACCTAGCATGGACTATTCTCTAGCCGAGCCTGGTATGGCCAACGGCTACCTGACTGAGTAAGTCCCAGCCGTGGGTGACATTATACAGCATGGTTGTCTTTTGGCAGTATAGTATTGAGCCATAGACTTGGATCAATTAGTCCTTGGAGGATCTTGTAGGTTTGTTTTGATTGACACGGACACTATATTCTTTTGTTACATCGGCCCTACTTTTGTGTCCTCTTTTTCATCTGTACATAAACTGAAGCGTTGGCTTCTACTCCACATATATATATTTAGTTGATGGTATATTACCGATTCTTATCTTTCCTGTCGTGTTTTATCAAATTTTGTTACGCTCTGTGACGTTGGTCATGTCTGTCATATACAGAGCGCCATTTCGCCCGTTTAATTAAATAAACAAATAATAAAGGGGACGTGACATGGTAAGAAATTAGTAAGCAGAGTATCAACACGGTAACACAATCTACTTAATTTTATGCTATGACTTAAGCATAACATTAAATTGGTAGGGTGTTACATTTTGGTATTAGAGCAGTTCGTCCTAGCTAAGGCTTAAGGATTGGACTGACTATGCTTTGCACATATTCTATATTTTTAGATGATGGCATGCACTAAATCTCATCTAGAAGTTGATACATAGAGGTGCATATGTATGAAGTGCCTGACCACGTGAGCTGTTATTTACTAGCACATTATATTTAGTATTGAGCCTGATCAACTCAATAACTTTTGTTTTGTGTGCTCAGAACTTAATGGCTTTCAGAAGGTGAGGCAGGCCATGCGTGGAACCTGCTCAAGAGAACTCTGTTGACATCATGAACACGATGTGAGAGATGGCCTATGCGATGCAGGAACAGGCTGCGGCAGTTCACCAGATGATAGATCAATTAGGTAGGTGACCTAAGGCAAATTGTGGAGGAAATCCACATGTACCAAGAGCTGACCTGGATTATCTTAAATTTGCTGAGTTGAAAAAGGCAAACTCGCCCAGTTTTCGAGGAGCATATGACCCAAATAAGGCCAATGAATGGATCAAGGCCATGGAAAAGATTTTCTCTGTCTTGGACTGTTTGGATCATCAGAAGGTGACCTTTGCCACCTACATGCTCGAAGCAGACGCAGAGTTGTGGTGGAATGGCGTACGAAGACTACTTAAGGAATCTTAGACAGCGGTCACTTGGATGGTGTTTAGAGATGTTTTCTACCTGAAGTACTTTCCTACCTTAGTTCGAAATGCCAAGAAGCTAGAATTTATGCAGCTTCGTCAAGGAAACCAGATGATATCCAAGTATATTGCCAAGTTTGAAGAGCTGTGTAAATTTTCTACCATTTATCATAGGAATCCTGATGAAGTTTGGAACTGCATCAAATTCGAAGGAAGGCTATGAGAAGATATCCTTACTGCAATAGGACCAATGGAGATTAGAGACTTCCCCACGTTGGTAAATAAATGCCGACTTGTGGAAGATTGCAACTTGAAACTGGCTGTAGCCAAGGCACCTGGTGGTAGCTTCAGGAAGGGGTTGGTACCGCAAAGCCCCAGATTCAAGCCCAACTTCCGACAGTAGAGAAGATTTCAATCAGTGGGCAGTAAAGGCAAGCAGCCCCAGAGGTCTTTTTAGAACCCGACTTGCACGAAATGCGGTAAGAATCACAGTGATTGGCTGTGTTTGGCTGGCCAAAATGTCTGCTGTGGGAATGGCAAGCTAAGCCACAAAATTTATGAGTGTCCAAACAGGAATTCAACCAGGAATCCACCACAGCTATCCAGACCCCAACGTCAAGGACGGGTCTTTACAATGAATGCAGAAGAAGCTGACAAATCCGAGGGACTAATCTAAGGTACCTGTGATGTGGATGGTGAGACTCTAACTGTACTTTATGATTCGGGTGCCTGTCACTCATTTATTTCTCATGACTGTGTGATTGTTTTACGATTGCCAATATCTGAATTACCTTATGATCTACTAGTTACTACTCCTACCAATGACCCTGTTAAAACGAGTCAAATTTGCATCAATGTTTCTCTTTGAATTGAGGGTAGAACCTTTGTAGCTGATTTGATTTGTCTACCTCTATCTAGACTTGGCATAATTCTGGGCATGGATTGGCTTTCCGCCAATCGAGTCATGCTCAACTGTTCTGATAAGATGGTAGTATTTTCCTCTATCCCGTCTTCCGAGTCCTAAGTCTCAACACTCTTCTATCTAAATTCTTTATTAATGAACCGTAATGGGTCCAAGAGTTAGGGATACACCCTCCTATCAGCTAATATGATAGAAGTTGAATAGAAATTGCAGGAGATTCCGATTGTTAAGGAATATCTCGATATTTTCCCAGAAGATAATCTTGAATTCCCTCTAGAGAGAGAAATTGAGTTCACCATCGAGTTAGTTCCAAGCACAGGACCAATATCTATAGCTTTGTATCGGATGTCACCTCTGGAGCTGACAGAACTAAAGAAATAGATCGAGGAACTTTTGGGAAAAAGATTCATACGACCAAGTGCATCGCCATGGGGAGCTCCAGTCTTATTGGTCAAAAAGAAAGATGGGAGCATCCGCTTATGCGTGGACTATCGACAGCTGAATAAGGTGACGATTAAGAATAAATATCCACTGCCAAGAATCAATGACCTCATGGACCAACTGCAAGGTGCAATGGCATTTTCCAAGATTGACTTATGTTCCGGATACCATCAAATTCGAGTCCAGGAACGAGATATCGCTAAGACAACCTTTCAAACTCGTTATGGACACTATGAGTACACCGTAATGTCATTTGGGTTGACAAATGCACCAGTAGTATTCATGGATTATATGAATTGGATATTCTGCCCATACTTGGACAAGTTTGTAGTGGCTTTCATCGACGACATACTTGTCTATTTGAAGACAGAGCGGGAGCACGCGGAACACTTTGCGCTAGTTCTGCAAATTTTAAGAGAAACAAAACTTTATGCTAAGTTATCCAAATGTGAATTTTGGATGGAAGAAGTAAAATTTCTCGCCCATGTGGTATCCCATGGAGGGATCTCCGTAGACCCCAGCAAAGTAGAAGCAGTACTAGATTGGGAGAGGCTGACCACGATCACTGAAGTTAGAAGTTTGCTGGGCTTAGTTGGATATTACAAGCGATTCGTTAAGGATTTTTCTCGAATAGCCTTGCCCATGACCAAGCTAACCAGGAAGAATGTTCCATTTGAATGGACACGAAAGTGTGAACAGCGTTTCCAAGATTTGGAAAGAAGATTAACTACGATGCCAGTGGTAGCCTTACCAGACCCTCATGGACCATTTGAGATCTATTTCGATGCTTCCAAGCAAGGATTAGGATGCATGTTGATGCAAACCGGGAAAGTAGTAGCCTATGCCTCCAGACAATTAAAGTTACATGAAAGGAATTATCCTACACACGATCTCGAATTAGCAGTAATAGTATTTGCCTTGAAGATATGGCGACATCACCTCTATGGTGTGAGGTTCGAGGTCTTTTCTGATTATAAAAGTTTGAAGTACCTCTTTGATCAGAAGGAATTAAATATGAGGTAGCGGAGGTAAATGGAACTTTTTAAGGACTACAAATTTGAATTGAAGTACCACCTGGGCAAGGCGAATGTTGTGGCAGATGCTTTGAGCAAGAAATCTCTGATGGCAGCCTGGATGATGGTAAAAGAGACCGAGCTTATTGTGAGCTTCTGAAATCTTAATTTAGGAATCATTATGACTCCTAATACCATTCAGTTACACCAAGTTAAGGTAACCAGCAGTTTTAAGGAACGGATTCGGCAAGCACAGCAGCAGGATATTGGTTTTTAGCTTATAATCAGTCTTGTGCAATCAAGGAAATTAACGGGTTTTGCTCAAGATAAAAAGGGCATATGGCGGCATCATAGCAGAATATGTGTACCCGAGGGGAATGATCTTTGAGGAAGGATCTTGGATGAAGCACATAAGGGTGAATTCACCGTACATCCTGGCATTACTAAAATGTATTAAGACATTAAGAAAATATTTTGGTGGCCAGGCATGAAATCAGGCATGGCGAACTTCGTGAGCAAGTGCTTGACTTGTTAGAAGGTGAAAGCGGAACATTAAAAACCCTCCGGGATGTTACAACCTTTGGAAATCCCTGAGTGGAAGTGGGAGAGTATCTCCATGGATTTTGTAATGGGATTACAAAGAACGCCAGCAGGATATGGTGCCATATGCATTATCATGGATAGATTAACCAAATTTGCTCACTTTCTACCCATTCGAGCAAATTATCCATTGGAAAAGTTAGCGTAATTGTATATTCAAGAAATTATAAGACTGCACGGGACCCCGTCAACCATTATCTCTGATCGAGATCCAAGATTCACTTCACGGTTCTGGGGAGCCTTATAAAGAGCATTTGATACTAAGTTATGCCTAAGCACTGCATATCACCCGCAAATGGATGGGCAAATGAAGAGGACAATTCAAACCTTAGAAGATATGCTACGAGCCTATATAATGGAACAACGTAGAAATTGGGACCGATACTTACTACTAGCTGAATTCGCATACAATAATAGCTATCACGGTAGCATCATTATGGCTCCTTACGAAGCATTGTACGGACAGAAGTGCCAATCTCCATTGTGTTGGTATGAGATAGGAGAATCAACTCTATTAAGGCTTGATTTAGTTAAACAGACCACTGAGCAGATCAAGAAGATTCGAAATAAGATGCTTGCAGCTCAAAGTTGATAGAAGAGTTACACGGATACTAGGAGGAAACCTCTGGAATTTCAAGAAGGAGACCACATATTTTTGAAGGCTACACCTACAACAGGGATAGGTAGAGCCATTAAGGTCAAGAAGCTAAGTCCCCGCTTTGTCAGTCTCTTCCAAATTTTGAAGCGAATCGGATCAGTTGCATACCGAATCGTTTTACCTCCACATCTGTCAAACCTTCAATGTCTTCCATGTTTCTCAACTCAGAAAGTATCAGCCTGACCCTACACACTTTCTAGAACCTGAGTCAATACAATTGAAAGAGGACTTGACTTTCCACGTACAACTGGTATGAATCGTAAACAGAAACAGCAGACAACTTCGAAATAAAACCATGCAGTTAGTAAAGGTAGCATAGGGAAGAGAAGATGCGGAGGACTATACTTGGGAACCAGAAGCGGACATGAAAAAGAGTATCCTGAACTCTTCTAAAATACTAAATTTTGAGGACAAATTCTTTTTTTTAGGAGGGTGGTATTGTAACATTCACTACGTGTTCCGACATTCGACCTTATTTCCAAGATTCAAGTGAAATGAACAAGGTTTCCAACCTCCGACCTCACCTTCAATTGAAATCAAATGTGCATGATTTTTGACTTCCGACTTTAAGTTTCAAATGAAAGGTGAACTTCACACAATTTCCGACCTCCGAGTTGATCTCAAATAGAATGGACAGGAGTTCAGATCTCTGAGTTGATCTCCAAGTTCGACCAGAATTTACACGAGTTCCGATCTCATCTTCAAGTTTCAAATACAATGGACATTATTTCCATCTTCATCTTCGAGTTTTAAATAAAACGGGATAATTTCCGATTTCCGACTTAACCTTCAAAGTACAAACAAAATGGACGTGATTACCGGTATCCGAGATTATATAAGTTCCGATTTCCTGGTACATAAGGTTTTATGTTCTGGTACTAACTTCCAAGTTTATGTAACATCCCCGACTTCCAAGTTAAAGTCTTTTAAGTTTCATAGCCTTGTCTTTGGCTGCCGATTTTAAGGTGATTTGTTTGCTATGATTTCTGATCTCCGACTTTATGTTTTTAACATGATTTCCGATATAATAATCTATTTCCAAGTGACTCAAGTTCCAATATCCAAACTAATCTCCAAGTTCAAATAAGATGGACAAGAGTTCCGACTTTACGCAAGATGGATACGAGTTTTGAGTTCAGACAGAGTGCAAACGAGTTCTCATTTTACATGGAGGATAATTAAGCCACATTAAGCCACAAAAAGAAGGAAGCATGGTTGGAAATCATCCATAAGAATTTCAACCAATCAACACTCACAATTCCAACTACCCTCTTTATGTTTAAATCAAATTTTTCTTTCTTCATTCAGCTGACTTACACGCCTTTCCTCTCTTAGTCTCCTTTTCTCTTCTCATTTTCCTCTTCTCTTCTCCACTCAACCAACCTTCAACACTTAGCAAAACACACACAAAGAGGTAGAGGTTTAATTTTGTTCTTGCTCTTCTGATTGTAGGTGACTGATTCTTGGCTTTATTTTCTCACTTCTTAATATGATTAGTGAATGAATATGATGATTTTTAGACTGGTCGTTGGCTGCTTTGTGTTTAAATTTGATTGATTAAGGAGTGGGAAAGGGTGAAAATAAGAAGATGTGAGGGGCTGGAAAACCAAATTCCCTCGGCAGTCTGTACGACGGAGTGTACGGCTTTGCCTATAGCCAATTAAATCAGATGAGACTATTTTTATATGAAACTAGACATTCAGAGCTTTCCATACATATATCATATAAGGCCATTGGACTAGTATTAAGAGAGATATGAATTTTGGAAATTTGAACTAGATTGTAGAGGTTGATATTGGGTAGACTAGGTTGTTCAGGGCATAACTTGCTCTATACAACTTGGAATTGGATGAAACTAACTTTGTTAGAAAGCTTACACATAGGAGAATATCCCACAATGAAATTTTGAGTTTGTTACGATCTGCTTTGCTCCCAGTGGTTCAAAGAAGTTGCCTTATGTCTAAATCAGGTCAAAATAGGGCAGTTTAGGAAGGTCAAATCTCGAGGCTTATAACTCGAGCCCTACTAAACCAAATGAAATGGAACTTTTTGCAAATGAAAGCTTGTCCTGTTAGCTTTTATGATAGCAATTTCATATGACTTGGACTAGTTTTCAATTTTTAGTGGATTTTTACTTTTAAGTGTGTAATTCTGGCTAACTGTAGGGCAGGCCGGGATAAAACTTGAATATCCTGAGCTATATAAGTCAAAATGAGATAGAACCAAAAAGGCTAGAAAATAGACACATAATATTCTAACATATGCAAAATGGAGGCCCAGATGAGTTAAATAGAAAATTTGGCTTGACTGAATGAATGTGCTGAGATAGCAATTATGTATTTAAAATGCAACATTTATCCCTATGAGATTGATGAGTGAATTATCAATGAAATGTTATAATATCTTCGTATAATTGACTGTCTAAGTACTGGTACTATTCATGGGAAAGTAGACATGTTCCGTTATGCCGCCAAAAGTTCGGTAAGCCTATGCATAAGTTACAATCTACATTCAATCCATGTGCATATGTTATGAGTCCATAAAGGTTATGTATGAGTTCATAAAGGTTATGTTGCGATGAACATAAAAGTTATGTTATGATGAAAGTTCCATAATACTTGGGGCAACCCCGGATTTAAAGTTAAGGAGAATAGCTCGGTGGGAAGGTTGGGAAAAGTAAACCCGGTATTCCTATATAGGAACGAGCACGATCTTGAAAAGCAGACTATTACCCAGGAGTCTGAATGGCCAAGAACTCCCAGGGGACCAAGAAATGAAAAAGTTTAAGGAAAAGTTTATGAAAAGAATTTTAAGAATGAGTTCTACATGGTCACATTTGGTCACATTGAATAGTCATTAAAAATTGATCACAGTATGACTGCATACTTTTTTACTGCTATGTGTTCATTTGTTCTGTTTATGCTTCTGTTTCTTATACCGTCTTGAAGTAAAATAGAATCTTGCCTCGGACCACACACTTTATTAAACTTATTAAATATGGATAATTCAATTTGCTCCTATGTTTTCATAATTAAATAAAACCGAGGTAACTGAGAATGAATGTGACGTCAATCATGCGAACCCTATTGAGAATTTCTTTAAAATCTCACCTTGCTCTATATTTTTACATCATTCTCAGATGCTAGTGATGAATTTGACCGCCACCTTTTTTCATTGAGATTTCCAACCTACAGTTTCATCATGATCCTTTCGTGCTTCACTGTACATAGCCGGTTCATGCAATTTCCGTCTTTACCTGTTCAGCAATAGGAATTTTGTTGTTCCCTTGTTCCACCCTGCTTTTGACCCTACCACTCCATATTTTGCGTTCCCATTACATATGGCACACTCTCCTCCAGCATCTCGAGCACTAGCAACACCTGCCATACCTGCCAACCCTCTGCCGGAGTCACCTCCACAGATGGTTCCAGACATCCCACTTAGCTCTGAGAGCGATCCCTCGGAGGCTATTGGCTCATCATCCTCCTCCTCTGGACCTAGTACAGACTACTCCCCACCACCCGAGCCTGGTATGGCCAATGGCTACCTGACTAAGTAGGTCCCAGCCGTGTGTGACATTGTACAGCATGGCTCTCTTTTGGCAGTATAGTATTGAGCCATAGACTTAGATCAGTTAGTCCTCAGAAGATCTTGTAGGTTTGTTTTGATTGACACAGGCCCTATATTCTTTTGTTACACCAGCCCCACTTTTGTATCCTCTTTTTCATCTGTACATAAACTGAAGCATTGGCTTCTACTCCACACACACACACACACACACACACACACACACATATATATATATATATATATATATATATATATATATATATATATATATATATATATATATAGTTGATGATATATTACCGATTCTTATCTTTCCTATCATGTTTTATCAAATTTTGTTACGCTCTGTGACGTTGGTCACGTCTGTCATGTATAGCGCGCCATTTTGCCTGTTTAAAAAAAATAAATAAATAATAAAGGGGACATGACATGGTAAGAGATTAGTAAGCAGAGTATCAAAACGGTAACACAATCTACTTAATTTCATGCTATGACTTAAGCATAACATTAAATTGGTAGGGTGTTACACTAGGTGCCCCCAAGGCCAGCGCCCAGGTGCTAGCTGCACTGCTGAATGTTTTGCTTTCAGGTGGGTGGGCGCCCAAGTGGCCAGGTCGCGGTGCCCAGGCGCCCACTGGACGGAAATAAAGGAGAAAGCTCGATCCTTCTCCCTTGTTTCCACTATGTCTCTCTCTCTCTCTCTCTCTCTCTTCCTTCTCTTTCATTCTTCTCTTCCCCCACATGATTTCCACCAACCCTTTATCATTTTCACTCAATCCACCATCAAATTCATCTTCTTCCTTCATCACCATCATCATACTTTAGCTTGGTCCTCCTTGGAGCTCTCTCTCTCTCTTCCTTTCTAGTGAGAAAAACGAAGGAAGGAGAACACCTATGTCCTCAATCGAGTTTCTTTCTTCTTTGGCAACCCAAGGTAACTCTCTAAACTCAAATCTTCTTCTATTTCTTGGTATGGAAGGATTTTCTTGGAGCATTAAGTTTAAGGTGGAGGTTTAGGAACCTAGGTTTCCAATTTGGGAATTTTGTACTTTGAGAGGTGATTTAAGTTAATCCGTAGCTTTAGAAACTAATTGTTGCTTGAATTGTGTTCCTTATGATGTTAGATACTCTCTGGAATCTCTTGGTGGTTCTGAGACTTCGTAGAGTTTGGGCTCCTTTCTTTCCAAACTTGATATGTGAGTGCTAGTATATCTATAGCTTGTTCTTATTCTTAATTTCCTAACTATATGCCTAAAATGTTATTTAGTGAAGCTTATCAAAGAATTGAATTAATATGGTTTACTCCGTATTCATAAGACTCTTGAGATAATCATGTTAGTTATGTGTATATATAGATGTTTAATCACAGAAGTGTGGGATAAGCCCTTATAGAAGCTAATTTATGGTATTTAAATAATATGAAGTTTCAAGTTATTAGAAATTATTACGTTCTTAAAGTCCATATTTTGAGCTATTTGATAGAAAGAATAGTCACATTTATATAAATTAAGAAAGAGCTCTAGATACTTGAAGTTGAAAGTACTATACTTTGAAACCATATTTGATAGTATAGTTATTTTGAATATTTGGTGAATTTTGATAACTATGTTTGCAAAGAGTATGGAAGATTCTTGAATCTTATTATGTATTTTAAAGTTATGAGCAAAAAACTATATGATTTGAAATAAAGAAAAGTGTTATTGTCAAGGAGTTAGAAAGGAAATGTGTTTTCAAGGACTCACATAAGGCATGACAAAGACCCAGTAAGTGTGAGTGGCTTTCAAAGGGGAAAACTGTAACAGAACTGTTTGCTAATGGCAGCAGCATTAGCCTTGGTGCATCTCGTATAACCCAGTAGCCAGGTGATTGCTAGCCTGGCATGTCTGCCAACATGTCTGATAGATATAGTGACGCATAGGCGTGAGATCAGTTACTACTGGGCAAGTCTAGTCAGGCAGTTATTTTCTGAAATAGAATCCTCTCCTAAGTTTTTCATGAGATTGAACATGTAACGTCCAAAAGAAAATTTTATCGTTAATAACCAATTTGTTCGGTTTTTATCGAATAAGTGGGTTTATTTGAAATTCGATTAAATATTTACTTAAAGCCAAGTGAGTGTGATTTATTAGACTTGATAGGATAAGATTAGGAATATAGGAATTCTCACAGAAATTTTTCTTAAACCAGTTTACAGATTTAAGAGAAATCGGTAAGATTTTGGTATTTTAAACTGATAGAACCGGATCAATAGAACTTATGCTATGAGTGCCCTAGGATGAATGGCTAGGATTCAGCTACAACATCCCCATAGGTGGCGCCATTCTCAGCCAAGGAAGCAGCCACAAAACCAAGTTGAATTGGCCAACACAAATCCACCAATCACATTCAACTTGCTTTGGAAGTTTTCTCTCTTTTCCTTTTCTGCCCTTGAAATTTTGGTCCTTATCTATATTGACCCCTCTCCACTCTTTTCTCCACCATCTCATCACATCTCAACTCATATCATCCTCCTCTCTCACAAATTTTCAAGCCACAACAAGATTTCTTCAACTCCAACCACAAATCTAACAAGGATCATACATAGGAAAGGTAGGAATCCTACTTCTCTTCTTCCTTTCCTTGGTATGGGGCTGTATGGGGTTCTATGTTTCTTGTGATATTGATATAATCTAGAGTGATGATGATGATTTATGATTGAATTTGCATGTGTGTTGTGATTGGAATTGGAATTTGTATGAAAGAACTTGAAGAAAAGAGAAAACTCAAGAAGTTGTTAGGTTTCTTTCTCGATAGTCTGTATGGCAGAGTGTATGGCTTCACCTATAGCCATTTAAAGTTGATGAAACTATTTTTATATGAAACTAGACATTCAGGGCTTTCCATACATATATAATATAAGGCCATTGGATCATTATAGAGGTAGTTATGAATTTTTGAAATTTGACCTAGAAATAAGGACCTTCATCCAGGCAGTATGAGTTGAGAAAAGTGTAACTCATCCTACACAACTCCAAATTGAGTAATTCCAACATTATTTGAAAGCTAACATATGAGGGAGCATCCCATAAAAATTTTCGAGTTAGATCCATTGTCGATTATTCCCAGCACATCAATGAAGTTGACTTAAATGATATGTAACTTGTTTCATTTGAAAGCTTATTCTGTTAGCTTTACATTTGTATAAATTTCACTTGATTTCATTTAGATTTCCATTTTTGGTGAATTTTCTCTTATAAGAGTGCAATTTTGGCTCGAAGTATGGCAGCCTAGGATAAATCCCAAATAATTTGAGTTAATCTCAGAAATTGGAAGGTTACACTTAAGGTTGAACTCAGAAGGGTATACTTAAGGTTGAACTCGAAAGGGTATACTTAAGGTTGAACTCGGGAACTTGGTAAACAAAGAGCTAGATCGAGTATAACTAATGTTGAACTTGGAACTTAGTAAGTAGAAATCAGATCGAGTATGGTTCATGTCGGAAATTGAAGCTTAGAATAGAAAACTAGATCGGGATTATTAATGTTGAAACTCGGAATAAAGAATAGAAACTAGAGCGGGTATGATTAAGGTCGGAACTTGGAACTTAGGAATCATGTTTTATAAAAGTGTTGGAAGATCGATTGAGGCTTAATGCCGGAGATCAGAAGTAGGTATCAGGATATGAAACCTTATACCCGTATATCGGAAGATGGGAACCAGACACTTTAAACTCTTATACATGTAGTTCCAAAGCTCAGTTCAGGATTAATCTCGGAGATCGACTCTAAACATGATCCTGGAAGTCGGGAATCAAGACATTCATAATCCCGAAAGTCAGGAATCCAGACAACATAACTTATATGATATCATAATTTGGAAGCCAGTAATAAGCATCGAACTCAGGAACATCATCAGAAGTTAAAAGCTTGTAAGATAGATTAAGACTTAAAAGTTTAAAACTTGCATTTATTGATATTGTTATATTCATAGTATGAATATAATGTTCTACATTGAGGTTGTTGTTTGATTAAAGTTTCTTGGTTATTGGTACTATTCATGGGGAAGGGCACATGATCCGTTGCGATGCCAAATTTTCGGCAGAATAGTAAGAAGGTTATGAGAATTTATATGTTATGAATATTTATGATATGAATATAAAATTCTAGATGCATGGATATATAAAAGTAAATGATGAAGCATATGCATGACTACATTTAACATGTCTATGCATGATTATGTATGAGAATGAAAGGATATGAACATATTAAATGTGGACTCTCTTCACCTGGAAACAGTTATGAGATCCCTCCTTGTGAAAGCAGTTAAAAGACAAAGATGTGGGTCCCTTCACTCGGAGGTAGTTGCACATTGCATCCCTCCCTGTAAAGGTAGCTAAAACTTTTGGGTCCCTCTATGTTGGAGATAGATGGCCAACTGAGTCCTTCCGACCTAGAGGCACGTGGGTCCTCTTGCGGGTCAGTGCTGCGTGATGATGGTCACAGGTTGAGCTGACGAGCTCACTCCTAGATCAGACTACCCAAGGGCAATAAAGATTAAAGATTAAAACATGTGCAGGCATCCTAGGGATGGTGATACGTAACGCGTAGGTGTGCCAAGGAAAGGAAGTTAAAGAAAGTTAAAGAAGCATAAGAGCATTTTGCATGAACTCAAATGAACGTAGTTGCATATGCATGATTTTATGATGGACAGTATATACTGACAAATAATGTTTGTTATTATCATCATTATAATATTGCAAGTAGGCTCCTGTTATCAATATTATTAGTATGAACTATCATTGTACTCATGCTTGAATCCTTACTCTGTTTAACAAGTGCATGAATAAAATTAACTCTATTTCGGATAATACATTTTTGAACTATAAAACTGAGCAATTTATTTGGTATGATCACCTTCTTTACAACAAACCGAAGCAGCTGGAGATAATAACGAAGACACAGCATGGAATTTCTTAGTGAATCCTACTGAGAACTTAAAGTTCTCACTCCTATTTCTGTATTATCTCTAGATAGCTCGAGAAATCTCGAAGACGGCTGAAATTGCTATCAGAAAAGGTCCACTCAGGTAATAGTAATAACTCTTAAGTATGGTATTATGACTTAAGCATAGTACTGTACAGAGGAGGACGTTATAGAACAAGTATTTATTTTCTATGTTTTGAGAAAGTATTTCTATATTATGTATTTATGTTTAAGATTCTTATTTACTAATTGAAACTGTATTTAGTTGAAATTGAAATTTAAGGAAATTCCTTGAAGTTATCATGTGTTTGAAGCCATGAGCAAGGATACATATGAGTTGATATAATGACGTTTATATTCAGTTGAACTGAAAGGCGCTCTAATGAGCCATAGAGAGATTATATCAGATATGCCCTACCAGAAGTTTTTATAGTAATTTTATTACATAGACAAAGTATTTTTACTTGAGAAACAACATATGAGTTTTTGAAAATGCTTATAAATTATATGTTACTAAAATTGTATGTTTAGGCTTGTTCCACTCTTGTTATAGATATATTATCCCCTCACTGAGTCTTTATGACTCACTCTTTCTTCTTTTCCATGTTTTTAGATAAGTGCCAGCTCGTCCTTGGATTTCTATGGCTAGTCAGAAGTGTTGGATTCCCATACATTTGTTAGTGTGGGGTTTCGGATGCTTTTTTTTTTTTTTTTTGTATTTGAGTAAAATTGGTAGAACCTCTAGTAATGCTCCAATAACCTACAGGCAGGGTCCTTTCCGTATCATTTATAATTTGCAATAATAGTATGTTAATTTAGTTATGACCAACTTGAGTTTTAATATTTATGAAATAAGCTTCAAGAATATTTATGTATATATATTTTCACAAGTATGATTATGTTTTGAACTCCTATGTTGTATGCTGTGGGGTGCATTCGGGGAATGCCTGGATCCCCACTGATTTTTGTGTGTTTGGATTGTTGTGTATTTGGGAATAGTCCTAAATATAAGGGAGACTCTACCTAATTTTATTTTAGAAAAAGGTCTAGTGTAGGCTTGCTAAGGGACATGTCCCCTATGCGCTGGTCACATCTTGAGTAGGGTTGTGACAAAGGTGGTATCAGAGAATTAGGTTTCCCTGTGGTTAATGGAGCAAGTGTCCTTTAGT
The DNA here is from genome assembly GCA_031439595.1 of Pterocarpus santalinus. Classification (NCBI taxonomy): domain Eukaryota; kingdom Viridiplantae; phylum Streptophyta; class Magnoliopsida; order Fabales; family Fabaceae; genus Pterocarpus; species Pterocarpus santalinus. Next base: position 40,197,145 of record CM062523.1, on the reverse strand, counting down.
AGAATCACAACTGTATAAATGGAAGTGCGCCCATTTCGACAGATTGTGGTACTATGAAAGGCCTGTAGAAACGATACTCTTGTCATTTGTCTCTTAGTTATCCTAGATATTTTCCCCCAGGCTGTGTGTAACACCCTCCCAAGGACAGTACTATGCTTAAGTCATAACACCTCACCTAGCAATTGTTACTGTCACTTAATCGGACCTTGTCTGGCAGCTGTAACATCCTCAATTTCGTGTCGTGCTAAATTACCTCAGTAACCCTAAGTAATTAGGCACTTAATGAGAAATTATGAGATTATGGCTTAAGTAAGGGATTAATGAAGAGTTTATGAGTTAACTCGGATGAGATAAGTCAAGAGAGTACTTAATCGAGATTAGATAATCTCTAATAAGCAAGTTAGACCCTTGGCAGCTTAATTAAGCACTAGTCGCCCTTAATTAGCTTAATTGAGTTTAATTAAGACTAATTAAGCTTAATCGCTAGATTAATTTTTGTTAATCATGTTCTTGTGTGTTAATCACTAATCCTTGATTAATCATCTTAATTAAGTTGTATGAGCACTTAATCACATGATTAAATTCAAATTTAGTCAACTAGACAATAAAGTAAAGAGTGATGTCATAAAAGCAAAAAGCATTAGACAAGACTATTTTATGTAAGAGTTTGACCATAGTTTATTCCCCCATCATCCAATTTGTCTCCCTAAACCTTAATGAACACAAAATGAAGCAAAAATATCTCCCCCCACCCTACTAAAAGTTTCGGCCACAACAACACAACACACACACATTCACTTCATTTTCAACTTCTTATTCTCTCTCTAAAGTTCTCAAACTCTCCAACCTCTCTCTACATTTCCTCTTCTCCTTCTTCATCTTCTTCATCATTCTCCACCTCCATAACCAAACCTTCCTCACTAAACCCTTCAAAGACCTCATCTTTGGGTCTTTGGAGACAAGATCTAAACACTACAAGACTCATTTTCAAGAGAACTCAAGAGTTCTCTCCTTGCTCATTTAAAACCGCCACCTTCATCATCAAGAGGAGTCATCATCTTCTTCCTCCACTTCTCTTGTTTTGCGCCATCTTTAAGAAAGGTAGTGATCTTCATCTTTTTCATTTTGTTTGCTCAAGAAAGCTTGGAGCTTGGTTCTTTCATGACCAAGATCTCTAAGTGAAAACTTGAGAAGATCCTTCATGTTCTTCATGTGTTCTTAAGTTTCCTCTTTTGGAAAAATATGTTCTTGATGTTCTTCATGTGTTCTTAAGTTTCCTCTTTTGTTGGTAGCTTGCTTAAAGTTATTCTTTCCTTTTTATGATGAGTTGAGGACTAGAAAAGCTTCATCTTTTTATGTTCCCATGATTTGATAAAACTTTGAGCATTCTAAAAGCTTAAAACTTTAAAAAGTTTGCTTCTTGACACACTTAAGGTGGCGCAAGTTTTAGTGCCACCATAAAGTTTTCTTTTGTTTTGTTTTGAAGACAAGAATGCATGTAAAGGTCTAAGCTTTTTGGCATAATAAGCCTTTTTGAGTTAGAAAATGATATCTTGTCACTTTATGTCTTAGAAATCAAACCTTAAAGAAAAGACCTTTCATAAAGTTTCAAACTTTAGTCAAGAATGAGACCTTTAAGTCATAAAGTGTTGTTTTATAACATTTAATTCATAAAGTTTAGATCTTGAACCAAAAAAAAAAAGAAAAAGCTTAAAGGTGTTAGCTTTTATAAAGATTAAGACTTGTTAACCTTAAAGTTAATGTTTCATGTCACTAGTTGATAAAGTAGGAACCTTTGTAATGTGAGGACAACTTTAAGTCATAAAGTTCTTGATGGTCTTAGAATAATTAAATGAGTCAACCTTCATAAAGAACAAGACTTTTTAGCTAAAAAGCTAGTAACTTGAACCATCATTTCATAAGATTTAATCTTTAAGATAAAAGCTCGAAGCTTTGTAACTTGATTAAGTTAAAAATCACCCTTGGTGTTTAGTGAACATGGTGTTATTGGGTTCATGATGTGGTTATGCATTGTCATGACCCAAGGATTAGAGGGATCTCAAACTTCTTGGGAACAGAAGTATGATTAGGGCCTCTGAGCATACCATGAACCTAGGAATCACCAAGTGCACTATCTTAAGGAAAGGAAACAATCACTTAACTTAATTAATTTGAACAAGTGTTCCATAAGACATGAACTCAAGTGAAGAATAATTTCATATGAGAACTAAGTAACTAAAAGACCACATACACATATCTTAACTATGTGATTCTCTCATGGGTAACCATGAGAAATCATATGATGATTCATAATATTCTTCACAAAGAATAACACAACTATAAACCCCTCTAGGGTATGAATATGTGATGCCATTTGGCATGATGAATGATGAGCTTACTTGAGCTTTGTCTCATGATTGAATGATGAGTGTGATGATATGATGTAGATATGATGAACTATCGATTGAAAGTTTATGATTGGCATTTTGGGGAAGCTCCAGTCTAGCTGTTATGCTGCCGGATTTCCGTCAAAATTAGGGACTTAGACATATCATTGCATGTGTCTAGCCAAAGAAGTAGTATGCATGTAAAGTATAATGATAAGAAACAAAAGAATAGGACATGACCCCTCGATCACTTCCGGGAAGTGATAGATGGCGATCCACAAAGGAACCTCTATGAGGGAGGCAAGGGTGTTTTGGAGGACCCTCCAACTTAGAAGTAACCAATATCGACTAAGTTTGATTTGGTTAGTACTGCGTGACGACGGTCACGAAATGAGCTCATGTCCAAAAGTAGTCTATTTTAAAGGAAAGTAAAAGAATGTTTAGCACGTGCCAAAAACGAAAGTAAAGTCTAAGTATAACCATGGTTAAGTCTATGATGATGGATGTCTTTGCATGTAATTATATTGTCCATTTGCATTATGAATGTTTATTCTATGTTTCAGTATGTATGCTAGTCATGATGATGTGGTTATGATGTTAACTTTAAAAGCAACCCGCTTCGGGGTTTAAGTTTTCAAAACTGTTAAAAGTTGAACTTATATTTGTCCACTGTTTTTATAATTAAACCCGAAGTGGCTGGGACGATGACGATGACACAATATTTGTCTGGTCGCGATCCTACTGAGAAATCTTGTATTTCTCACTCCTACGTTTCTGTGTCGTCTTCAGATGGAGCTGATGGCATCCATGGTAACACTTCTGACTGCACTGACCGATAAGACGAGGAGCTGCTATGTTCTTCACCTAGCTAAGGAGGATCGAGATGGTAGCGTAGTACTTTTATTTTCTTAAGAGCCCTAGTTGGGCAGTTTATGTGTAATTAAGAGCATGTAGGGAGTCATGCTGCTTAATTTGACCTATTACATATGTGATACTTATTAAATGTAATGATGACCTTGATTATCTATAATTACATTCTTGACTTAAGGTATTATGTTATGTTGCTTCCATTTTGTCATATGTCTTATCAATAATTCTGCAATATGAAGAATAACGTTCATATGTATATGAGTAAGTAAGCGCTTAAAGGCTCAGTTTTCAAGCGTAAAGGTTTTACAAAAAAAAAAATTATATGCTATTTTCATATATTACGCTAATTTCAAAGATAAGGACTTCCGTTAAAAATGAGTAACAACTAGTAATGCCATAGAATGACTTAAGCATAGTATGGTATTGGTAGGGTGTTACAGCAGCACCCTTTGGCCACCTTCAATCTTACTAGTTAACTCCACCTCGGAGGACCTTCTTCAGAACTTCTAAAATATCTGGAGATAACACGGAAATAAATATAGGAGTGAGAATTAGAAATTCTCAGTAGGATTCATTAAGAAACTTCATACTATGTCATCGTTATTATCTCTAGCTACTTCGGTTTATTAGGAAAAACGTGAGCATTCATAAGGTTCAGTTTTTAGGTCTTCGAAAACATGAATATCCGAAGCAGATTCAATTTTAACATACCCTCTAATCATTTATATCATAATTACATAAAACATGCTTGACTATGCTGTAAGCTTCTCTTAACTTCTTCCTTTCAAGAGTTTGGACCGAAGTCCCTTTTTTTACCTTTTTCTTTTCACCCACTAAACATAAATTTTTGGTGCTTACATTAGCTGGGTCATGCCATGCCTTATGTAAGCCCTATCCCCTATACTCACACTAGCTGGGTCATGCCATGTCTCATGTGAGTTGTGGGTGAGGGGAGTTTACTTTGGGTTCTTTTCTTCCTTTATCTTCCTTTACTTGTTGCACATATTCTAGAGTACGATCGCCATGTCATACTCTATCGGGGTGTGATCATCATATCACATTCCTTAGGAATATGTTTTTCCTGCCACGTCCCAGAGTATGTTCGTCGTGTCATACTCCTTCGAAATATGATTGCCGTGTCACATTCCTTAGGGTATGGGATCATCATGCCATATTCCAGAGTATGATCGCCATATCATACCCCATCAGAGCGTAATCGCCATGTCACGTTCCTTGGGAATATGGGGCCTTCATTATATCTCTTAATTGCCTTCACGGGGAGGGATTCAAAATGCAACTACCTCCAGGTGAAAGGATCCATATTTAATATATTCATATCCTTTCATTCTCTTACATAGTCATGCATAGACATGCTGAATGCACTCATACATATACTTCATTGCATACTTTCATATGTCTATGCATACATGATTTCCCCATACATACTCATAACATATAAAGGCTCATAACTTCCTTACAATTCTACCGAAAATTCGGCAGCATAACGGATCAGATCCATTTCCCGAGGAATAGTGCCAGTTTCAATAGACAATCAGTCACAGTAAGAGATCAAATATAATGCATCAATCTTTCACACACCAATCATGGAATTTGCAACACTTAGACTTTAATTGAACTCATATTTGCATTAAGGTGCCAAATCCTTTAATCTTGGAAATCCTGCTCATATTCTACAACTCTGCCCACTTTTAGAAATTAATTCTTAAATTCATTTTAACTCATTTGGACTTGAATTTTGGATATGTTGAAGTGTTATGTGTCTATTTCCTAACCTCTTTGGTCCCACCTAATTTTGATAAATATAACTCAAGTTATTTAGGTTTTATCCTGGTCTACCCTATAGCTGGCTAGCATTACACACTTAGAAGTAAAAATCCATTAAAAATTGAAAACTAGTTCAAATCATATTAAATTGGTCTCATTTTAAAGCTAACAGGACAAACTTTCATTTTCAAAAGGTTCCATTCCATTTGACTTGGTAGGGCTCGAGTTATAAGTCCCGAAATTTGACCTTCCTAAATTGCCTTGTTTTGGCCCAGTTTGGACATAGAGAAACTTTCTTGAATCACTGTGAACAAACAGGACTTATCTAACTCTGAAATTATTATGGGATATTCTTCTATGTGTAAGCTTTCTAACAAAGTTGGTTTCATTCAATTCCAAGTAGTATAGGGCTAGTTTTTCTCGGAACAACCTAGTCTGCCTAGAGTCGAACTCAAAAACCTAGGTCGAATTTCCAAAATTCATATCTCTCCCAATACTAATCCAATGGCCTTATATGATATGTATGGAAATCCTTAGATGTCTAGTTTCATATAAAAATGGTTTCATCGGATTTAAATGGTGGTAGGTGGAGCCGTACACTCCGCCGTACGGACTGCCGTAGGTTTCCTCAACCAACAGATTCTGTTTTGTGCCTCTTTGTGATTTCTTATTCAAATCTCAATCAACCCAAGTAAAAACATGATAAGTCAGCCATAAAACATCACACCACCACCATATATCATCAGTTACACAAGAGAAGAAAGTATTCCTAACATTTATTAAGTCAATAAAATCATGCAATGAAGCTGAATTCTACCTCAAATTGAAGCTTAAACTAGTAAGGAAGCAAGTCTTGAGTAAAAATACGGGGGAAGGGTGAAGAATCAAGGATGAAGAGAGGGAGATGAGGAAGAAAATGAGGGATAGAGTTGTCTGGTGTATGGAGGCCGAAAATATGAGAGAGCTAGGAGAGAGTTATGAAGATTTTCTAATAATATAAGCTTGTTGGTAGTTGCCTTGAGTGGTTGAAATTCAACCACCTTTCCCTTACTTTGTGGCTGAGCAAGGTGCCACTTTGGTAGGAAATGGTGGCTGAATTTCAGCCACTTCTTCTAGGGTTTTCATCACATAGTTCTAGTGCTTTGGTTCCGGCAGTTTAAAATACCGACTCTTTATCGATTTCCCTCAAACTGGCAAATCATTATTGAATAGGTTTGTAAGAATTCCTGTGTATCTATCTTGATCTTCTCTAAACTTAATCCTTCTAATTAGCACTTAATTAAATCCTAAATGTTCTCTAATTAATTTCTAACTAATCTTACTTATCCAGTAAAATTGAATAAATCGATCAATGACATAAATTAAATGTATCGTAATTTCGGGCGTTATACTAAATAATTCCTCATAGTCTTTTACACAATAATCTAAATTTCCTTTAGCTTTAGTATTTATAATTCATCCTTAATTACTTTTATTTTTCTAATAAATTGATTAATAGCACAAATCAATTGCAATGTTTCTTTGGAATTGTTATCTTCTCGCTTTTTCGTAAATCCTTTAATATTTTCTGTTTGGTTTACATAACTAATGGCATTTTCATAATTATGGGCAAATCTAGGGGCATTCCATGTCATTTCATATGTGGACACCTCCATGGCCCAATTGGCCAAGAATTGGGTTTCTACGTTTTTGTTACGTGGTTCTGCTCCATTTAAAACTTTATTCTGCTAATTCAATTGATATAGGGACCTAAATATCATTTTCTAAAAAGTTTAGGGGTAAGACTGTAAATAATAAAAATTTGCCCAAGGACATTTTCATTATTTCCTATAATGTTATATAGGGATGTTAATCTTACCAATTTCCTATAATCGGTAAATTGGTTTAAGAAAGTTTTCATGAAATCTTCTATATTTCTAACCCAAATCCCTTATACCTAAATTCAATTAATTGCTAATTAATTGATCCTAAATAAATATTCAGTCAAATTTTAACTAATCCCAATTATTCGAAAAAAACCGAATAATTAGGTGAAAAATGATAAGAAAAATCCGATGGATGTTACACTGTACACGTTGATCATGTGATAATCCAAGAGTTTTGCTCCTATTTCAATTGTAATTCCAGCTTTAAAGCTAAACTATTTATCCCCAACCTATTATTTTATCCAAACTATTCCTATGAAATGTGTAGCGTAGTAGGGCTTGTGAGGTCATAAAGTTCATATGTAATGTGATGTGAAGCATGAGATATATGGAATATACGACTTGTGATTTGTAATAAGATATTAGAAGTAAGTAGATGTCTTTTATGACCCATGATGCAGCTTGATAATTTAAAAGAGCTAATTCCTTTCTATTCTCTTTGATGTCACATAAGAACTTACCAGGGTTGAATGATCTTACACCATCTTAAGTTATTGATCATGATTTTCAAGTAGATGATGGATAATATGCTTGGAGGTGTTAAGGCTTGAGCCCTAATACCTAAGGAGGTGAAATTATTTTGATTGCTTGCAAACATGTTAGATTGTCTAAGGTAAGAGTTTAGCATGGTGGGAATAAGTTTACTTTGAAGCGTTTAAGCATGATCCGAAGGTTGACTATGATAGCTAGGACTTATATTTTTAGGAAGTGAATGAGTAACGTCAAGGATAGGGTGATTATATGATTTATGTACTGGAATTATAATAGTGAGGAGTTCATGGAAGTTACCTAGAAGGTTCTAAATTAAAGGTGTTGATTTTAATACAGATTGCTTATGATGCTAAGCAATGTTTGATGATGTTAAGTGCTAAGTTGATGGTGTAGCAATACCCCTAAGTGATGTTTGTGAATATGTGGAATCTCCTGCTATGAGTAGAGGTGAGATAGAGATAGATATTAAGGTAATGGTAAGTTGGTGAAGTAAAGAAGGATTCCTTATGGGGAATATTATTAACCTGAGCATGCAGTTTTTATGTCATACCACGTGGTGTTAAGGGACATATGAAGAAAAAAGGGGATTCTTGGAGGATCTATGGACCCTTATATGTGATTTCCTCATTTAAAGGAGGGATCAACATACATAGAGTGACTAAAGCTTAAGGCTTGATGTCTGAATAAGAACCTGTGGTTAGGGTGTTCTATATGGAATGTTTACCCTAGGTGGTGTGAGTTATTTCTCATAATGAAATTGGGCGATCAAGGGGGGCTATATCACTGGGGCATTTTTAATGTGCTGCCCTGTCAGACCCCGCGAAGTCCCAAGTCTAGACCCTAGGCCTCCTAGGAGGGCTATATCACTGGGACATTTTTATGGGATCAAAAGTCACGATAATTATTCCTTAGATATCAAAGAATTGAAGAGCAATTTTTAACAAATTTTGGAGGTTATTAACCATTTTGTTTTCAAGCTTGAAGTTTAAGAAAATGCAGGTTTTCAGAAGTTTGTACTAAAATCCAAAAGTTGGATTTTGATTCTTAAGGAGTTTGATTTTTCCAATATTTTTATTGGATTCAAATGGGGAGTATTCTCTTATTTATATTTATGTTTTAAAGTTAATGGACAGTAAAATAAATGAGGACATTAATTTAAAATTAAGAAATGTAAATAAATATATGATGATATTTGAGAAGCGGTTGGAAGAGGAGGAAAAAAAATGGATTAGGCGCCTAGGCTCCCAAGGCCAACGCCCAGGTGCTCGCTGCACTATTGAATATTTTGCTTTCTGGTGGGTGGGCGCCCAAGCGACCATTAGATGGAAATAAAGGAGAAAGCTCGACCCTTCTCCCTCATTTCCACCATGTCTCCCTCTCTCTCTCTCTCTCTTCCTTCTCTCTCATTCTTTTCTTCCCTCACATGATTTCCACCAACCCTTTACCATTTTTCACTTAATCCACCATCAAATTCATCTTCTTTCTTCATCACCATCATCATACTTTAGCTTGGTCGTCCTTAGAGCTCTCTCTCTCTTCCTTTCTAGTGAGAGAAACGAAGGAGGGAGAAGACCTATGTCCTCTATCGAGTTTCTTTCTTCTTTGGCAACCCAAGGTAACTCTGTAAGCTCAAATCTTCTTCTATTTCTTGGTATGGAAGGTTTTTCTTGGAGGATTAAGTTCAAGGTGGAGGTTTAGGAACCTAGGTTTTCAATTTGGGGATTTTGGACTTTGAGAGGTAATTTAAGTTAATCCTTAGCTCTAGAAACTAATTGGTGCTTGAATTGTGTTCTTTATGATGTTAGATACTCTCCGAAATCTCTTGGTGGCTCAGAGACTTAGTAGTGTTTGGGCTCCTTTCTTTCCAAACTTGATATATGAGTGCTAATATATCTATAGCTTGTTCTTATTCTTAATTTCCTAGCTATAAGCCTAAAATGTAATTTAGTGAAGCTTATCAAAAAATTGAATTAATATTTTTACTCCGTAATCATAAGACTCTTGAGATAATCATGTTAGTTATGTGCATATATAGATGTTCAAGCATAGAAGTGTGGGACAAGCTCTTATAGAAGCTAATTTATGGTATTTAAATAAAATGAAGTTTCAAGTTATTAGAAACTGTTATGCTCTTAAAGTCAATGTTGTGAGCTATTTGATCGAAAGAACAGTCACATTTATATAAATTAAAGAGCTCTAGATACTTTAAGTTGAAAGTACTATACTTTAAAACCATATTTGATAGTACGGTTATTTTGAATATTTGGTGAATTTTGATAACTATGTTTGTAAAGAATACGGAAGATTCTTGAAGATTCTTGAATCTTATTATGCATTTAAAGTTATAAACAAGAAACTATATGATTTGAAATAAAGAAAAATGTTATTGTCAAGGAGTTAGAAAGGAAATGTGCTTTCAAGGACTCACATGAGGTATGGCAAAGACCCGGCAAGTGTGAGTGCCTTTCTAAGGGGGGAAACTGTCACATAATTGTTTGCTAATGGCAGCAGCATTAGCCTTGGTACATCTCGTTTAACCCAGCTAGCAGGGTGATTACTTGCCTAGCATGTCGGCCAACATGTCCAGTAGATATAGTCATGCATAGCTGTAACACCCTAATAAACCCATACTACGCTTAAGTCGTATTACAGCGTTTTATTAGTTGTTACTTATGCTCGTGGAAAACTAAACTTCACTTGAAATTAAGTTATGCGGAAAATACGGTAAGTTTTTCTTTTAAAATACGTCGTCACTTTGGAAAGTAAAGCCTTGAGCGAGAAGGTAGATGGAGAAAGAGTGTGTCGCATAAAATAAATACCCAAATATCATAAAACAAGAGAAAGGTAAATAAATAGAAATTCATAAATACATTGCATTAATTAACTAATCATTACATCCATATGAGTTCATAATATATATATATATATATATATATATATATATATATACATATATAAACATTACATCGAAGAAAGCTCATGGTCGGGCCATGACCCAAATTCTAGGTACTAAATACAAACTCCAATGACAAAGCTCATCTCAAAACGAAGTATACGAAGATGCAAAGTGACGATCGCTATAAGTCCCAAAATAGCTTCGTCTGGCGTCCCACGTCGTCCGTCCGCTCACAGTGTCAGGGATCCATGCTCTACTCCACCGGATGTGCCATCGGATTCTGGTGACGATGCGGAAAAGTAACTAGAGTGAGAAATAAGATTTTTCAGTAGGACTGGAACTCGACACGGAGGTGTCATCGTCATCGTCTCAGCCACTTCGGTTTTATAATGAAAACAGTGAGCATGCATAGGGTTCAGTTCTTAGGTTTTCGAAAACATGAATATCCGAAGTGGATTCAATTTTAACATACTCTCTAATCATTTATATCATAACATACATGGGCATAAGTATAATCACATGAAACATGCATGACTGTACTATAAGCTTCTCTTAACTTTTTCTCTTTAAGGGTTTGGACCGAAGTCCCTTTTCTTTTCTTAACTTGACTTATCTTAAATCCTTTTCTTTCCACCCACTAAACATAAGTGGTAATGAGCTCATACCGTGGCCGTCGCCACCATAAAATTTCGGTACTTACACTAGCTGGGTCATGCCATGCCTCATGTAAGCCTTATCCCCTATACTCACACTAGCTGGGTCATGTCATGCCTCATGTGAGTCGTGGGTGAGGGGAACTTAGATTAGGTCACCTTCCCTTTTGAAGGATCACGCCCTTAGTTACTTTATCTTCTTAGTAAGGCTTATGATGCAAAATCATTTTAATTCTTTTTTCCACATTTAGGCGTTACGTATCGCCGTCCCCAAATGTGGTTCCTTTAATGTATATCATTAACATATCATATTTGTATCATTATCATACCACCATCATATCACTATCATAATCATCATATCATATCATCATTATCATTATCATGCCATCATCATCATCATCGCATACTATCATCATATCACATCGTCATTATCATTATCATGTCATCATCATCATCATAGCATACTATCATCATATCATGATCATCATCATCATATAATTGTCATCATATTAATACATGAAGGCATACACATCACACAAAGTCTTATGAGCTTAGCTTAGTAAATTTGGTGCAAGCTTTTAATTCGGGGGTTGCCTCTTGTATAAATTCTTTTATTAGGCCTAGGGCCAATCTTATCTATTATCCTCTTTAAAACTTTTTATGTTGAATTATGAAAGTTTTCCAATACTTAAAGTAAGGGTATTAATGTCTTAAAGCTTATTCTTCATTAACCTTTAACTTTTATCCTAACTAGTTTTACTTTTACAGTGGGGTAGTAACTTCAAAAATTCACCATAATTTCATCTTTTACTCTTTTATTTAGAATTTTGGTATGCTTGTACTTCTCTGAGTCTATTTTTAAAAAAAAGAAACCCCACTCAAAAATTCATTTTGTAGCTTGAGTTATACACATTTTATTCTGACTGTTCAGATTTGAAAGTTCATCTCGGGTCAGTGACTTTTAACATCTACTGTGAACTCCTCACAAGGAATCTGACAAAACTGTTGTATGGGGATGTTCCTATATGTCTTGGCTTTCTAAAAAAATTGGTCCCACTCAAAAATGTTATGTATAGCTTGAGTTATACACGTTTTATTACCTACTGCCCGGACAGAAACCCATCCAGGAACAGCAGAATTTAAAAATTCATATCTCTCTCATCTTAAGGCCAAATCTCGCATATTTTATATGTATGAAAAGCTCTTTGAGTCTATTTTCACATAAAATTAGTTTCATCACATTTTGAGTTTTGTAACAATAAATATACCGCACACTTTACAGACTTCCAGAATTCCAGATTTACTAGTTTTTAAGTTTTTCACTTCAAGCTTATGGAGAAATTGTTATATCACTTCAAAACACCATTTTCATGTTTTATCTCAACATTATAATCAATGATTTAGTTACCAAAGCAGTATTTTGAAACAAAATAAAGCAAGACACATAAAACCATCATGCCACAAGATTTTCTTTCAAAACAACACTTTTCAACAAGACAAGAAAGCTCATAGAACAAGGAATGGTCATGAGACCTTGAAGCAAGTCCTAAAACCACCTAGCTATGAAGAGCTTAGGGGTTCTAGTTCTTGAAAAATATATGGAGAGGAAGGGTTAGAGTCACTACCACAAGGATTCTCTTGAAGGCTTGAAGAATGAAAATGTTTGGAGATGGCCTTCTTCCTCCTTGAGCTTGATATGGGGCTAAGTAAGTGTTTGGTTTGCTTCCTCAAGAACCAAAGAGGGTGGTTCTTGAAGGGCTTGTGAGGGTGGTGATGGAAATGAGATGAGAAGTAGTAGGGAGATTGGAAGAACAATAAGGAAGATTGAAAGAACAAGAGAGTAGGAATGGGTCTTGGAGAGAGGAGAGAGCTTTGTGCCTTGAGAGAGGAATTGAAAAATGAAGTGAGAGGGGAGAAAGAGAGGCTGAATGGCACAAGAATGAGGGGGAGAGAGTGATGTGATTTTGCTTCTTTTGCAAGCAAGGAGGCTAGGAACCATGGGGTAAAAGGGTGGGTTGTGTTTTCCCTTGAGTCTTGGTACTTGGGTAAAAGGCTTTGTAGTGTTTTTGTCAAATGGTTAAAAGCATGAGCTATCTTTGGATTGGCATTGAATGATTGTGATCATCCCAAGTGTCACAATCTTGATGAAGGAGAGTACAACTCTTGTCATGACTTAAGAGATCTACTAACATGGACTCTTGATCTAGTGGTGTATGATGAGAAGGCAATTGAATGGTTAGATGTGGCTCTTGCTTTGACCAAACTTTTAAACAATAATTAAAGGGAAGTTTTTACATCTTTATAATTGTTATACTTATCTAAGTGTTAATTAATTCAATTGGTTTAATTATGCCATTAACACATTTTTATCGAAAAGGATTTTTCCTCGTTAATTATGTAAAGAAGATATGAGGGTTAATTTTCATGTGATGCTTATGTGCTCTTAGTTAATTAGGTTTGATCACCTTGATTTTATGTTCTAAGTCTTGAATTAATAAGGATTGGGCAATTAGGCTTTTAAGTATAATCTTTAATACATTATGCTTCAATTGTTGAATTTTCTAATTAATCGATGACTTGCACTTATCTTATTGACTTGCCTTTAATTTACTAAGCCCTTGCTCTCGAGATTAATCGATTAATTTTCCAATTAATCGTTAACCTCTCTAATTAGCCAGGATCACAGAGCTAATTAGCTTAGACAAAAATTGGGGATGTTACAATAGGCATGAGATCAGTTATTGCTAGGCAAGCCCAGTCAGGCAGTTATTTTCTGAAATAGAATCCTCCCCTAAGTTTTTCAGGAGATTGAACAAGTATTTATTTTCTATATTTTGAGAAAGTATTTCTATATTATGCATTTATGTTTAAAATTCTTATTTACTAGTTGAAAATGTATTTAGTTGAAATTGAAATTTAAAGAAATTCCTTGAAGTTATCATGGGTTTGAAGTCATGAGCAAGGATACATATGAATTGATATAATGAGGTTTATATTCAATTGAATTGAAAGGTGCTCTAATGAGCCATAGGGAGATTTTAAAGATAGATTAAATATCAGATATGTCTTACCAGAAGTTTTTATAGTAATTTTATTACATAGACAAAGTATTTTTACTTGAGAAACAATGTATGAGTTTTTGAAAATGCTTATAAATTATATGTTACTAAAATTGTATGTTTAGGCTTGTTCCACTCTTATTATAGATATATTATCCCTCATTAAGTCTTTATGACTCACCTTTTCTTCCTTTCCATGTTTTTAGACAAGTGCCAGCTTGTCCTTGGATTTCTATGGTAAGTCAAAAGTGTTGGATTCCCATACACTTGTTCGTGTGGGGTTTCAGATGCTGTTTTTTTTTTTTTTTTATTTGAGTGAAATTGGTAGAACCTCTAGTAATGCTCCAATAACCCGCAGGCAAGATCCTTTCCATATCATTTATAATTTGCAGTAATAGTATGTTAATTTAGTTATGACAAACTTGAGTTTTAATGTTTATGAATTAAGCTTCAAGAATACATATGTATATATATTTTCACAAGTATGGTTATGTTTTAAACTCCTATATTGTGTGCTGTGGGGTGCATTCAGAGAATGCCTAGATCCCCAATGATTTTTGTGTGTTTGGATTGTTGTGCAGGTGGAGGATCTGTATTTGGGAGTAATCCTAAATACAAGGGAGACTCTGTCCAATATTTTTTTAGAAAAAGGTCTAGCGTAGGCTTGCTAGGGGACGTGTCCCCTATGCACTGGTCACGTCTTGAGTGGGGTTGTGACACTAGCAATGGTGTAGATTACTAGTCTTGGCTTGTCCTTGGCTTTATTGATATACATTAATCAATCATTGTTGTGATAGAAAGAATTAAAGAATGGAAATAATTGGACCTTCTCTCGTGTATATTGAAACACTAGGATATGAAATGAGTATTTCGTCATTTGTACAAGAGTGCAAATGGTGATGTACTTTTCTAATTTGATTTTCACAGATTAAGAGAGTTTTTTGTGGTTAGTTATGGTTTGGGTGTGTGGAATAAGCATAAGTTATAACACTTATTCAAATTGTGTGAATATGGGTGTGAAATTGTTGTTGAACTAATTCTTTGGATTATTCGTTATTGATTACATTTTATATATTTTTACCCACCAGCTACTTATATGAATTTCTAAGAATAGTCAATCTTTAGAAAATAGTTAATCGAGATGATTAAAGCTTATATCTTGCTTGGAGGTATGTTATAATCTATTTTCTACTCAATATGTTGGGAAAAAAAATGGAGTTATGGCTCTAAGTACAAAAAAAAGCCAAGAGTGTAGGAGCAGGAGTGGATTTTGGACCCTAACTTCAGTTATATTTAAATTGGGAATAATTGGCCATGTCCTGATTTCAGATTCTCAAGAACTTCCTTGTTCACATTCGACGGCCTCCTGAACATAGATTTGATGTTTCCAACTGTCAGTGAGTAGGTAATGCCTCTATGGTATATGATTTTTTTTATGTAATTAGTATTGGTTTGATTTTAATATATATTTGACAACTTATTTTTATTTATTTAGTTAAATATGAATGTTTTGTTTTGCATTATAGTTATTATCTAGTTTGAAATATCTACCTATTTGTGAATGTCTATTTTGGTTTTGAGGAAATTTTTCTGGTAAGCAATTGTTGAATGTTCTAGAAGTTTTTAGAAGAGATTGCGAGTTTTATAAATGAAAGGACAACCTCTAATCTTTTATTCGAATTACTAAAATGACTTATTGAGTAACTTATATATTCGAATTTTAATTTTTGATGAGTACTTTGGTTTTTTGAAATCTGATTTGATATTTGTAATTTCAACTTTTATTGATATCTATTACTTTAGTTTCTATATACCTTGTGGGACGACTCTCAGTTAATCGGTAGCTAGCGATCACTGATACTAGCCTTGGTGCACCTTGATTCGAACCCAGCTAGCAGGGGTGTTGCTAGCTCGGTGTGTATATGTATGGCCAACGCACACCGCTGACTCTGTTAACTCTAAAGGGGCTAATCCCGATTTCAAAATTTCACAGAATTGGAAGCCTCCTTATCTTGGGTTTATATTTGAGAATCATGTTTTAAGGTTATGAAATAATGTTAATTCTTTATTTACATATATAGTTTCTAATATTGATTCTTTATGTATATATTATTAAAACAATGATTTCCTTATTTAAACTTAGTTCATGATACTAACTCTTTATTTAATCCTAATTTGCTTTACTTTTAGAGTTTGTCCTCATATATTATAGTTGCATTGCCCCTCACTGAGTTGATTGGACTTACTCCCCGTTCTCCTCCTATTTTAGGCTCTTGTGTAACATCCACCAAAATTTTCTTATAATTTTTTCGCTTAATTGTTCGATTTTCGATCAATTGTTCAGTTTTTATCGAATAATTGAGATTAATTAAAATTTGGTTAAATAATTATTTAGAATCAATTGATTAGCAATTAATTGAGTTTAGATATGAGGGAATTAAGTTAGAAGTATAGAAGATTTCATAAAAAATTTCTTGAAACCGATTTATCGATTTAAAGGAAATCGATAAGATTACAGTATTTTAAACTATCAGAACCGAACCAATAGAATTTCGACTCATTAACTCTACTTTAACTTAACCCCTACAAGTGGCACCACTTTGGCCACAAAAACAAGGAGAGTTGGCTGAAATTCAACCTTGCATTTTGAACCAATCACAACCCTTCATTTCAACTACCAACTTTAAGGCTTTTATAACACAATTCTCTTCTTTCCATTCAGCCATTTCTACATTGCTTTCTTCCCTCATTTCAGCTCCTTTCTTCTCTTCTCCATTCACCCAACTCCAACAAACCATCAAGCCCAACCAAGTTTTGTTTATTCAAGTTCCAAAATCAAGCCAAATCACAACATAACAAGAGGTAGGGGTTTAATTCTTACCTTGATTCTCTGATCTTGGATAGCTGGTGGTGGCTTATTTTGTCAATCTTTGATGTATTGATTGAATGATTATGACAATATATGGCTGGTTTATTGGCTGTTTGTGAGGTTAAAACCGAATTGGAAGCAAGAAAGGATGAAAATAGGAAGAGCTGAGAAGCTGGAAAACCTAAAACCCTCGGCAGTCTGTACGACAGAGTGTACGGATCTTCCTACTGCTGATTAAATTCAATGAAACCATTTTTATATGAAACTAGACATCAAGAGCTTTCCATACATATATCATATAAGGCTATTGGATTAGTATTGAGAGAGATATAAATTTTTGAATTTCGACCTAGGTTTTTGACTTTGATTTAGGGCAGACTGGGTTATTCAGGGTAGAACTCGTCCTATACTACTTGGAATTGAATGAAATCACCTTTTTTAGAAATAACACATAGGAGAATGTCCCATAAAAATTTAAGAGTTAAATAAGGTCCCGTTTGCTCCTAGTGATCCAAGAAAATTGCCCTATGTCCAAACCGGGCTAGAACAGAGCAGTTCAGGAAGGTCAGATTTCGAAACTTATAACTCGAGTCCTACTAAGGCAAATGAATGAAACTTTTTGTAAATGAAATTTTATCCTATTAGCTTTAATATGAGACTAATTTCGTATGATTTGATTCAGTTTTCGATTTTTAGTGGATTTTTACTTTTAAGTGTCTGATTCTGGATAGCCACAGGGCAGGCCGGGATAAAACCTAAACAACTTGAGCTATAGTTATCAAAATTAGATGGGACCAAAGAGTTTAGAAAATAGACACATAACAATTTAACATATCCAAAATTGAGATTCAAATGAGTTAAATAGAAATTATGGCTTGATTTACAAAAACCAGGTTGAATGGTTGTGCTGAGGTAGTAACTCTGCCTTAATGAGACTAATGCTTCTATGAGTTCAATGATGAATTATGAATGCAATATTGTGTCTTCTATGAGAAATTGGTGTTCTGATGTATGGGCATTATTCATGGGGAAGCAGACACGTTCCGTTATGCTGCCGAAATTTTAGTAAAGTCTATGCATGAGTTATGACATACATGTTGATACATGTGCATTTTCAAGAAAGTTATGAATGTTATGTTATGATGAACATAAAAAATATATGATGATGAAAGTTCCATGATACTTAGGCCAGCCCCGGACAAAAAATTAAGGGGAATAGATTAGTGGGAAGGTCGGGGAAAGTAAACCCGACATTCTTGTATAGGAATGAGCTTGATTGTGAAAAGCAGACTATTACCTGGGAGTCTAAATGGCCAAGAACTCCCAGGGGACCAAGTAATGGAAAAGTTTATGAAGAAAGGTTCAAGAATAAGTTTTGCATGTTTACATTAAATGCATGATTACATTGAACAGTCACTACAAGTTGTTTACAGTCTGTCTGTTATATTTATGTACTGCTGTATATTCACTTGTTTTGCTCATTATTCTGTGTTTTACTATTAGTAGCCTATTCTGTTTCTTATACTGTCTTAAGTAAAACTGGACCTTGCCTCGGACTAGACAGTTCCTTAAACTTATTAAATATGGATAGTTAAATTTAATCTCATGTTTTTATAATTAAATAAAACTTGAGGCAACTGAGAATAAATGTGACGTCAGTCAAATGCCATACACGAACCCTACTGAGAATTTCTGTAAATTCTCACCTCATTTTGTATTTCCACATCATTCTCAGATGTTGGCGATGGACTCGACGGCCACTCCACTTACTGAGTTTTTTGGACCTGTAGCTCCACACTGACCCAATAGTGGACTCGTTATACAGAGTTGGCTCTTGCCATTTCTGTCTCTACCTTTTCAGAAATAGGAGTTTTGCTGTTTCTTTATTTTACTCGCTTTTGAACCCATATTAAACTGAAGCGTTGGCTTCCAACTCACATATGTATGTATGCGATTAATGATATACTATCTATTTTCCTTTCTGTAGTGCTTTTTGTTAAATTTTGTTACGTTCTTCAATACTAATCACGTTTATAATATACAACGCGCCGTTTCGTAGGTATATTCGTCAAATATGTACATATGTCAAAGAAAAAGAAAATATAATATAATAAATACTGCTATAAACGGAGAACTAACATGGTAACGTAGAATTTCATGCTATAACTTAAGGATAACATTAAGTTGGTAGGGTGTTACATTTTTGGTATCAGAGCAGTTCATACTAGCTAAGGCCTGAGGATTGGACTAGCTATGCTTCACGCATATTCTGTACTTTTAGCTGATAACATGCACGAGATCTTGCCTGTACGGTTGAGATATAGATGTGCATGTGTATGAAGTGCCTGACCATGTGAGCTGTTATTTACTAGCACATTAGACTTAGTATTGAGCCTGATCAACTCAATAACTTTTGTTTTGTGTGCTCAGAACTTAATGGCTTCCGGAAGGCGAGGCAGACCACGTGCTGAACCTGCTCCAGAGGACTCGATTGACTTTATGGCCACAATGCGAGAAATGGCTCATGCAATGTGGGAGCAAGCCGCGGCAGCTCACCAGATGATGGAACAGCTAGGCAGGCGACTTGAGGCAAGCTACAGAGGAAACCCACATGGCCTAGGAGCTGACCTGGACTATCTCAAGTTTGCTGAGTTCAGGAAGGCAAATCCGCCCAATTTCCGAGGGGCGTATGATCCTAATAAAGTTGACGAATGGATCAAAGCCATGGAGAAGATTTTCTCTGTCGTGGATTACTCGGATCATCAAAAGGTGACCTTTGCCACTCACATGCTCGAAGTAGATGCCGAGTTTTGGTGGAACGGCATACGAAGATTGTTCGAAGAATCTCAGACAGCAATCATGTAGATGGTGTTTAAGGATGTATTTGACCAGAAATACTTTCTTGCTTCCGTTCAAAATGCCAAGGAACTTGAGTTTATGCAGCTTCATCAGGAAAACTGGACGATATCCGAATACATTGCCCGGTTCGAAGAGTTGTGTAAATTTTCTATAATTTACCAGAGGAACCCAGATGAAGCTTGGAAGTGCATCAAATTTGAGGGAGGATTACGAAAAGATATTCTTACAGCAATAGGGCCAATGGAGATTAGGGATTTCCCCACATTGGTGAATAAATGCCGACTTGTGGAGGATTACAACTTGAAATTAGCTGCAGCCAGGGCATCTGGTGGTAATTTCAAGAAGGGATTGGCCCTACAGGGCCCAAGATTCAAGCCCAACATACAACAATAGAGGAGATTTCTGCTGGTAGGCAACAAAGGCAAGCAGCCCCAAAGGCCTCTTCCAAATCCAACTTGCACAAAATGCGGTAAGAATCATGGCGATTGGCCATATTTGGTAGGCCAGAATGTCTACTATAAGTGTGGCAAGCCAGGCCACAAAATTTATGAGTGTCCAACAAGGAATCCATCCCGGCCGCCTCAACCCCAACGTCAAGGGCGGGTTTTTACGAAGAATGCCGAAGAGGCTGACAAGTCTGAAGGACTAATCCAAGGTACCTGTGACGTGGACGGTGAGACTCTAACTGTACTCTATGATTCGTGTGCCTCACATTCGTTTATTTCTTGTAGTTGTGTGGCTATTTTACAATTACCAATTTCTGAATTACCTTATGATCTACTGGTTTCTACTTCTACTAATGGGCCTGTTAGAACTAGTCAAATATGCATCAATATTCCTCTTCGAAGTGAGGGTAGGACCTTTGCAACCAATTTGATTTGTTTCCCTCTGTCTGGCCTTGACGTAATTCTGGGCATGGATTGGCTTTTTGCCAATCGAGTCATACTCAATTGCTTTGATAAGACGGTGGTATTTCCTTCTGTCTCATCTTCTAAATCCCAAGCCTCAAACACTCTTCTATCTGAACTCTTTTGGGTCGAAAAATCAAGGATATATCCTCTTGTCTGCTAATGTGACAGAAGTTGAGCAGGAACTAGAGGAGATTCCAGTTGTTAAGGAATATCCTGACATTTTCCAGAGGATATTCCTAAATTCCCTTCAGAGAGAGAAATTGATTTTACCATCGAGGTGGTTCCAGGTGCGGGACCAATATCTATAGCTTTGTATCGAATGTCACCTATGGAGCTAACAGAACAAAAAAAGGCAGATCGAAGAGCTTTTGGAAAAAGGATTCATATGGCCAAGCACGTCGCCATGAGGAGCTACAGTCTAGTTAGTCAAAAAGAAAGATGGAAGCATGCACTTATGCATGGATTATAGGCAGTTGAATAAAGTGACGATTAAGAATAAATATCCACTGCCAAGGATTGATGATCTCATGGACCAACTACAAGGTGCAACGATATTCTCCAAGATCAACTTGCGTTTCAGATATCACCAAATTCGAGTTCGGGAACAATATATCCTTAAGACAGCTTTTCGAACTCGTTACAGACACTATGAGTATACCATAATGTCGTTTTGACTGACGAATGTACCAGCAGTATTCATGGATTACATGAATTGAATATTCCGCCCATATCTAGACAAATTTGTAGTGGTTTTCATCAATGATATACTTGTCTACTCGAAGACGGAGCAAGAGCATATGGAACACTTGCGGCTGGTTCTGCAAATTTTAAGAGAAAAGAGACTCTATGCTAAATTATCCAAATGTGAATTTTGGATGAAGGAAGTAAAATTTCTTGGTCACGTCGTGTCATCTGGAGGAATCTCTGTAGACCCCAGCAAAGTAGAAGCAGTTCTAAACTGGGAAAGACTGACCACAGTCTCTGAAGTCAGGAGTTTTCTGGGCTTAGCTGGATATTACAGGAGATTCGTTAGCGATTTTTCTCAAATAGCCTTGCCTCTGACCAAGCTAACCAGGAAGAATGTTCCGTTTGAGTGGATGCTGGAGTGTGAACAGAGTTTTCAGGATTTGAAGAGGAGGTTGACTACAACACTAATGTTAGCCTTGCCAGACCCTCGTGGGCCATTTGAGGTCTATTGTGACGCTTCCAAACAAGGGTTAGGGTGCATGTTAATGCAAACTGGAAATGTGGTCGCATATGCCTCCAGGCAATTAAAGCCACACAAAAAGAACTATCCTACTCACGACCCCGAATTAGTAGCAGTAGTATATGTTTTAAAGATATGGAGACATCACCTGTATGGAGTGAGGTTCGAGGTATTTTCTGATCATAAGAGTTTGAATTACCTCTTTGATCAGAAGGAACTAAACATGAGGCAGCGAAGATGGATAGAACTCCTTAAAGACTACGAATTTGAATTGAAATACCACCCAGGTAAGGCAAATATTGTGGTAGATGCTTTGAGCAGGAAATTGTTGACCATAGCCTGGATGATAATTAAAGAGACGGAGCTTATTGAAAGCTTCCGAAATTTTAATTTGGAAATCCTTACAACTCCCAAGACCCTTCAGTTATACCAAATTAAGATAACCAGTAGCTTTAAGGACCAGATTCGGCAAGCACAGCAGCAAGATGTTAATTTTCAACATACAATTAATCTCATTCAATCAGGGAAACTAACGGGTTTTGTTCAAGATAAAGAAGGCATCTGGCAGTGTCACGACAGGGTATATGTTCCTGAAAGGAACGATCTTCGGAGGAGAATCTTAGAAGAAGCACATAAAGGTGAATTCACCGTACATCCCGGCATTACTAAAATGTATCAAGACCTCAAGAAAATATTTTGGTGGCCAGGCATGAAGTCAGATGTAGCAAGCTTCGTGGGTAAGTGCTTGCTCTGTCAGAAGGTGAAAGCGGAACACCAAAAACCTTCTGGGATGTTACAACCCTTGGAAATCCCTGAATGGAAGTGGGAGAGCATCTCCATGGATTTTGTAATGGGGTTGTCAAGAACATCAACGGGATATGATGCTATATGGGTCATTGTGGATAGATTAACTAAATCTGCTCACTTCCTACCCATTCGAGCAAATTATCTGTTGGAAAAATTGGCGCAATTGTATATCCAAGAAATTATCAGGCTACATGGTACCCTTCAGCTATTATATCTGATCGAGACCCAAGGTTTACCTTACGGTTTTGGGGAGACTTACAAAAAGCATTTGGTGCTAAGTTGTGCCTAAGTATTGCATATCACCCACAAATGGATGGCCAAACAGAAAGCACAATTCAAACCTTGGAAGATATGTTACGAGCCTATATACTGGAGCAATGTGGGAATTGCGATCGATACTTGCTGCTAGCCGAATTCGCATACAATAATAGCTATCACACTAGCATCGGCACAACTCCTTACGAGGCATTGTATGGACGAAAGTGCCAATCTCCACTATGTTGGTATGAAACAAGAGAATCAACTCTATTGGGGCCTGATTTAGTTGAGCAAACCACTGAATAGATCAAGAAGATCCAAAGTAAGATGCTTGCCGCTCAGAGCTGCCAGAAGAGTTACGTGAATACTAGGAGGAAACCTCTGGAATTTCAAGAAGGAGACCACGTATTTGTGAAGGTTACACCTGCAACAGGGATAGGTAGAGCTATTAAGTCAAGAAGCTAAATCCTCGTTTTATTGGTCCCTTCCAAATCTTGAAGCGAATCGGATCAGTTGCATACCGAATTGCCCTGCCTCCACATTTATCAAACCTTCATGATGTTTTTCATGTCTCCCAACTTAGAAAGTATCAACCTGACCCTACACACTTCCTAGAACCTGAATCAATACAGTTAAAAGAGGACCTGACTTTCCGCGTACAGCCGGCACGGATCGTGGACAGAAGTAGTAGGCAACTTCAAAACAAAATCGTGCAGCTAGTAAACGTAGCATGGGGAAAAGGAGATGCTGAGGAATACACCTGGGAGCTGTAATCAGATATGAGGTACTAAATTTTGAGGGCAAATTTTTTTCTTTTAAGGAGGATGGTAATGTAACATCCACCAAAATTTTCTTATCATTTTTTTGGCTTAATTGTTCAGTTTTCGATCAATTGTTCTGTTTTTATCGAATAACTGAGATTAATTAAAATTCGGTTAAATAATTATTTAGAATCAATTGATTAGCAATTAATTGAGTTTAGATATGAGGGAATTAAGCTAGAAGTATAGAAGATTTCATAAAAAATTTCTTAAAACCAATTTATCGATTTAAAGGAAATCGGTAAGATTACAGTATTTTAAACTGTCGGAATCGAACCAATAAAATTTCAACTCATTAACCTTACTTTATATGGCTGAGAACTCAGCCACTTAACCCCTAAAAGTGGCGCCACTTCGGCCACAAAAACAAGGAGAGTTGTTGCATTTTGAACCAATCACAACCCTTCATTTAAACTACCAACTTTAAGGCTTTTATAACACAATTCTCTGCTTTCCATTCAGCCCATTTCTACGTTGCTTTCTTCCCTTATTTCAGCTCCTTTCTTCTTTTCTCCATTCACCCAACTCCATCAAACCATGAAGCCCAACTAAGTTTTGTTCATTCAAGTTCCAAAATCAAGCCAAATCACAACATAACAAGAGGTAGGGGTTTAATTCTTGCCTTGATTCTCTGATCTTGGATAGCTGGTGGTGGCTTATTTTGTCAATATTTGATGTATTGATTGAATGATTATGATGATATATGGCTGGTTTATTGGCTGTTTGTGAGGTTAAAATCGAATTGGAAGTAAGAAAGGATGAAAATAGGAAGAGCTGAGAAGCTGGAAAACCTAAAACCCTCGGCAGTCCGTACGATGGAGTGTACAGCTCTGCCTACCGCCGATTAAATTCAATGAAACCATTTTTATATGAAACTAGACATCTAGAGCTTTCATACATATATCATATAAGGCCATTGGATTAATATTTGAGAGAGATATGAATTTTTGAATTTCAACCTAGGTTTTTAACTTTGATTCTAGGAAGACTGGATTGTTTAGGGTAGAACTCGCCCTATACTATTTAGAATTGAATGAAATCACCTTTGTTAGAAAGCTCACACAAAGAAGAATGTGCCATAAAAATTTCAGAGTTAAATAAAGTCCCATTTGCTCCCAGTGATCCAAGAAATTTGCCCTATGCCCAAATTGGGACAGAACAGGCAGTTCAGGGGGGGTCAGATTTTAGGGCTTATAACTCGAGCCTTACTAAGTCAAATGGAATGCAACTTTTTGTAAATGAAATTTTGTCCTATTAGCTTTAATACAAGACCAATTTCGTATGATTTGAAAGAGTTTTCAATTTTTAGTCGATTTTTACTTTTAAGTGTCTGATTCTGGCTAGCCATAGGGCAGGCCGAGATAAAACCTAAATAACTTGAGCTATAGTTATCAAAATTAGATGGGACCAAAGAGGTTAGAAAATATCCAAAATGGAGATTCAAATGAGTAAAATAGAAATTATGGCTTGATTTACAAAAACCAGGTTGAATGGTTGAGCTGTGGCAGTAACTCTGCCTTAATGAGACTAATGCTTCTATGAGTTCAATGATGAATTATGAATGCATTATGTCTTCTATGAGAAATTGGTGTTTTGATGTACGAGCACTATTCATAGGGAAGCGGACATGTTCTATTATACTGCCGAAATTTCAGTAAAGTCTATGCATGAGTTATGACATACATGTTGATACATGTGCATTTTCAAGAAAGTTATGAATGTTATGTTATGATGAGCATAAGAAATATGTGATGATGAAAGTTCCATGATACTTGGGCCAACCCTGGATAAAAAGTTAAGGGAAATAGATCAGTGGAAAAGTTGGGGAAAGTAAACCCGGCATTCTTGTGTAGGAACGAGCTCGATCCTGAAAAGTAGACTATTACCCAGGAGTCTAAATGGCCAAGAACTCCCAGGGGACCAAGTAATGGAAAAGTTTATGAAAAAAGGTTCAAGAATAAGTTTTGCATGTTTACATTAAATGCATGATTACATTGAACAGTCACTACAAGTTGTTTACAGTCTGTCTACTATATTTACATACCGCTGTATGTTCACTTGTTCTGCTCATTATTCTGTGTTTTACTATTAGTAGCCTATTTTGTTTCTTATGCTGTCTTAAGTAAAACTGAACCTTGCCTCGAACCAGACAGTTCCTTAAACTTATTAAATATGGATAGTTAAGTTTAATCTCATGTTTTTATAATTAAATAAAACCTAAGGCAACTGAGAATGAATGTGACATCAGTCAAACGCCTTACATGAACCTTATTGAGAATTTCTGTAAATTCTCACCTCATTTTATATTTCCACATCATTCTCAGACGCTGGCGCTGGACTCGACGACTACTTTGCTTATTGAGATTTCTGGACCTGTAGCCCCACGCTGACCCAATAGTGGACTCGTTATACATAGCTGGTTCTTGCCATTTCTGGCTCTACCTTTTCAGAATAAGAGTTTTGCTGTTTCTTTATTTTATCCGCTTTTGAACCCATATATAAACTGAAGCGTTGCCTTCCAACTAACATATGTATGTATACGATTGATGATATACTATCTATTTTCCTTTCTGTAGTGCTTTGTGTTAAATTTTGTTACGTTCTCCAGTACTAATCACGTTTATAATATACAGTGTAACATCCCCATTTTACCTAAGTTAATTAGCTCGGTGTTCCCGGCTAATTAGAGAGAGATTAGCGATTAATTGAGAACTAATCGGCTAATCTCAAGAGCAAGAGCAAGAGCTTAGTAAATTAAGTCTAGCCAACAATTTAATCATAATGTCCTAAGCGTTTTAATAAAACCTTAATCGTCTAATCCTTAATTACTCGAAGGTGCCAAAACAAAAGTAAGACAATCTAACCTTACTAATTAAGTTTATAATGATTAAGACAACTCTTGAAAAATTAAACCCCAAATTAAGCATATGCTTAACCGTAATGCAAGACCTCATAAAAAGTGTAATTGACAAGAGTTAACTCATGGGTAATTAAGCCAATTAAGTTAAGTTACATTTAAATAATTCTAATAACATTTAGAGATAAAAGTTCTTCCATGCATATGCCCTAGAAAGACATACCAAGGAAGAGCAACATCTCACCCTTCATTCAATCTCTTTAATCCTACACCATTAGATCAAAAGCCAAGACTAGGATCCTTGTCATCCACCATTAGATCTTGACACTTGGATGAGTCTTAGACAAGCAACCAAATCCTAAGAGGGGTACTCCCCTTTAACCCCTAGAGAAAAGCATAAATTGGGCATTAGAATGCCTCCAAGACTCAAGGAAAAACAACACTCTTTTGCCCCATGGTTTTTCCCACTCCTTAGCTTGTGTAAGCAAAAAGTCACCTCACTTCCCTCCCTCCTTATGCGCCACCTTCAGCCATCCCTCTCTCCTCCATTCATTTTTCATTTCCTCTCCCAAAGACACACACAAAGCTCTCTTCTCTCTCCTCAATTTCAAAATTCTCCTCCTTCTCTCTAAACTCTCCAACTTCTCTCTAGAATCCTTCCACTTCTCTCATCCTTTCCTCTCCTCATCCCACTCACAAACTCTTCAAGAGCCACCATTTCTTGCTCTTGGAGAATCAAAGACAATCACATATCAAGCCTCTTTCAAGATCCAAGAGGAGGAATACCACCACCATCACCTTCTTCCATCACAAGTTCCTTCAAAGAAAGCTTCTTGGTAGTGGCTCTAAACCCTTTTCTCTCTTGTTTTTCAAGCTCTAGAACTCCTATGCTCTCCATAGCTAGGTGGTTTTAAAGATTGATTATGGGCATCATAGCCATTCTTGTCATAAAATGAGATGTTGTTGCTAGTATGGTTGTTTGTTGAAAACATGTTTTCGGTTTGGTGTGATGCATGGCTGAACCCACTATTTTTCAACTCCAACATGTTAGTTTTTCACTAATCTTTCATGGTATATGAGTGTCTTATAACTTGAGAATGGTTTCTTGAAAGTGAGGTTGAGTGTTTTGGAGAAAACATGAGAAAAATCAAAACGTGAAATCTGGATTTTCTGACAGCCTGTAAACCGAACGGTATAACTTTTTCCAGAAAACTCAGAAATTAGTGGAACCAATTTTATATGAAAATAGACTCAGAGAGCTTTCCATACATATAAAATATATAAGATTCGGAGTTAACATGAGTGAGATATGATTTTTCAAAGTGGACTGTTCTCGGATTGGTTTCTGTCTGGGCAGTCTACACTAAAATCTGTATAACCCGAGCTACAAAAATGATTTTTGAGTGAGACCAAGTTTCAATGAAAGCTAAGACATAGAGTAACAAACCCATAAAACAGTTTTCTCAGATTCCTTCTGAGCAATTATAATGAGAGGTAACAATCCACTGTACCGGGAGTGAACTTAGAAACTGAACAAGTCAGAATAAAATATGCATAACTGGAGTTAGAAAATGAATTTTTGAGTGGGACTTATTTTGTTAAAAACTAGACTCAGAACCCTATAAGCATATAAAATTTCGCATTAAAATTATAAAATACCAATTTATGGTGAATTTTTAAAGTTACTGCCTAGGGTAAAAGTAAAACTGTCAAAACTTAACCTTAAGTAAGACTATGCATAAATGACTTAAAAAGGTAAAAGGCCTTAGCCTAAAGTAATGAAACTTCATAATTTACTTAATGAAGACTAGATGGAATAAAATACTAAGCTCACCTAATTCTTAACAAAAGAAGCGAATAAAACGAAAACCGAATGTAAATATAGTTAATGTACTAGATTAAGTTCATAAGATTCTCATCAAGCTATAATGCAAAACCTAAGCTATAGATCTTCCAAATTAAAATATGAAGATCATATAAGTCAAGTTAGAATAATTGAGAAGAAGAAATCAATAAAATGAAAGCCAATGTAAAAGCTTGCACCTACTTTACTAAGCCAAGCTCATAAGACTTTTCTTGAGTATATGCCTATGTTTATGTTGCAAGCATGATGTTATGATGATGATGTGATTATGATGCCATGACAATGATGAAATGATGATGATGATATGATATGATGCTATGATACTGGTTTTCTGTTTGGCAAAATTTTGGGAAGCTTCGGTCTAGCCGTTATGCTGCCGAAATTTTGTAGAAATTGTGGACTTAGAAATATTTTGCATCATAAGTTTTAATAAGAAGAGAAAGTAAGCTAAGGGTGTGATCCTTCAAAAGGGAAGGTGACCCAAAGTAAGTTCCCCTCACCCATGACTCACATGAGGCATGGCATGACCCAGCTAGTGTGAGTATAGGGGATAGGGCTTACATGAGGCATGGCATGACCCAGCTAGTGTAAGTACCGAAATGTTATGGTGGCGACGGCCACGGTATGAGCTCATTACCACTTATGTTTAGTGGGTGAAAAGAGAAGGACTCAAGATGAGTCAAGTTAAGAAAAGAAAAGGACTAAAGATAAGTCAAGTTAAGAAAAGAAAAGAAAAGGGACTTCGGTCCAAACCTTTAAAGAGAAAAAGTTAAGAGAAGCTTATAGTATAGTCATGCATATTTTATGTGCTTATACTTATGTCCATGTATGTTATGATATAAATGATTAGAGAGTATGTTAAAATTGAATCCACTTCGGATACTCACATTTTCGAAAACCTAAGAACTGAACCTTATGCATGCCCACTGTTTTCATTATAAAACCGAAGTGGCTGGGACGATGACGATGACACCTCTGTGTCGGGTTTGAGTCCTACTGAGAAATCTTATTTCTCACTCTAGTTACTTTTCCGCATCGTCACCAGATTTTTGTTGGCACACCCAATGGAGTGGAGCTTGGGGCCACCGCACTACGAGTGGACGTACGACGTGGAATGCCAGATGAAGCTATTTTGGGACTCATAGCGACCGTCACTCTACATCTTCGCATATTCTTTTGAGAGGAGCTTTGTCATTGAAGTCTGTAGTAGTACCTAGTACTTAGGTCATGGCATGACCATGAGCTTTCTTCGATGTAATGTTTATATATATATATATATATTATGAACTCATATGGATGTAATGATTAGTTAATTAATGCAATGTATTTGTGAATTTCTATTTATCTACCTTTCTCTTGTCTTATGATATTTGGGTATTTATTTTATGCGACACGCTCTTTCTCTATCTACCTTCTCGCTCAAGGCTTTACTTTCCAAAGCGATGACGTATTTCACAAAAAGAAAAAAAAATCTTACCGTATTTTCCGCGTAATTTAATTTCAAGTGAAGTTTAAATTTTCCACGAGCATAAGTAACAACTAATAAAACACCGTAATACGACTTAAGCGTAGTATGGGTTTATTAGGATGTTACATACAGCACGCCGTTTCGTCGGTATATTCATCAAATATGTACATATGTCAAAGAAAAAGAAAATATAATCTAATGAATACAGCTATAAACGGAGAACTAGCACGGTAATGCAACCTATCCAATTTCATGCTATGACTTAAGCATAACATTAAGTTGGTAGGGTGTTAGATCTTGTACAAGACTTGACTTGGCTCCTCTAACTTCTTAGGATGCTCCATAATCCACACGCAGAATCTTGTAACCTGATGAGTATTTGATAAGACATGTATATATAGACTTTAGGGGTTCTTGGGAATTTGTTTTCTTTAGTAACTAGGATGTGAATAGCGAATGAAAAGATGCATTATATTTATGAATATATGAATTACTGGAGAGTGCTTTGAAAGCCTCAACTTGCATTTGTGACTGGTGGTCTAGAATAGATTTGGCTAATATGGGGAAGCTAGAAAAAAATTAAGGGGAATTTTGTCCGATTTTCATGAGAATAGTCATAGCAGACTTGCTAGAGATCTGCTACCTCTAAGCGCTGGTGACGACTCTGGGGTGGGCCATGACAATGGTGGTATCAAAACCTTAGGTTTTCCTATGGTTGATGGAGCAAATGTCCTTTAGTAGGATCACGATTGTGCAAATGGAAGTCGGCCCATTTCCACAAGACGTGGTACTACTAGAGGCTTGTAGCAATGTTACTTTCATCTTTGTTCCTTGACTATCTCGTATATGTTTTTTGATGTTTCATCTATTTTCTTCATTTCCGTGTAATCCATCATCTTTTGAATCTGCCAATGCTATTGTATATTTGTGATTCATGCACCTGATGTATGGCCTAGCCATTTACTTTACCCTAATGCTTGCAGAACTATGCTTTGTTTCATTTGCTCGATGCATCCTAACTATGTTGTTTTCTTAATGGTTGATGATAGGAATAGCTAGTACATAGGTCAATACTCTGAATTGTTTGATTGGCATGTTTTCGTTGCCAATATACATAGGTGACACTTGACTTTTTAATTCTTGATGAAGGTTTTCTCACTTAATTTATATGTGTGACCAATGCATTGACTACCATTACATGTGTATTTTTATTTGACTGCCTTGATTGTTAACTTGATTTGAAGGTTGGTGGATATGACATTTTAGTTTCTTGAAGAGTTCTCCTCACTTTGTTGTACGTGTAGCCAGTGCACTGATTTTCATACCTGTGTATGCTTGTTTGATCATCTTGATAAATAATTTAATCTAAAGGGTGGAGAATATGATGGGCTCCTCATGTTCGATTGCTTTAGGTTCTTGGAAATTTGACTGGATAATGTTGAGTATTAAATTGCTTGTATTGATCAACTTACAAGGGGACTTTGAAAGGTTTATAATGTTCAACTAGTAGTCTAGGTAATGGCTAAGTAAAATATTGATGAGGAAACCTATCTCGAGGCATATGTGTAACACCCTAATAAATCCATATTACGCTTAAGTCGTATTACGGCGTTTTATTAGTTGTTACTTATACTCGTGGAAAACTAAACTTCACTTGAAATTAAATTATGCGGAAAATACAGTAAATTTTTTTTTTTTTTTTGAAAAATGTTGTCGCTTTTGGAAAGTAAAGCCTTGCGCGAGAAGATAGCGGTAAACGAGCGTATCACAGAGATTTCGATATAAATGGAGAAAACAAGAGATAAATCATAATATCATGCATTCAAATTACAACATCAACCACATAATTATAATTAATCTCATAATATTCGACAAATACATAAAGGGGAACTCATGGTCATGCCATGGCCCCAAAATATTAAAAGTACAAGTCTGATAAGGTCTAATGCAAAATGAAATACAACAGATAAGGAGCAATATTGGGATAAGCCCACGTAGACATATACTAGCTTCTCTGCCCCTTCCATGCCCTTCCATCGAACGGACTCAGGTCCTCGAATGCCTAGTCCCCCACGCTGCTCGGCCTCGGGGAACGTGAGGAGTATGGATGATGCAAGGGTGCCGGCTGTTGACCTCAATGCGATGAATACGACGGCCCGGAGTATAGCTGCCCACCGAAGAACGTGCCTCGGAGGGATCCCCCTCAAATGCGACAGACTGATACTCGGGGAGTGGCGGCAAAGCTGCTGCGGCCCTAGGGGTGGCCGTCGAACTCACATCGATCACGGGAACCTCTAGCAATGCACAAGGCTCTGCTACGGTAGACCTGGAGACATAGGCTCCATCTCGATCTCAGGCAATGGCTCGGGCGGGAAATCCCAAGGACCCAACGGCTGTCCAAGGTGTGCCGATGATACGTCCACAGGGGCTGGCGGGATCTCTGGCTCCTCCTGCTCAAAAACTCGACCCGGGTAGAAGTATGTGCGGACTATTGTGGTGGTCGTGGCCACAATAGCGTGGGCGTCCTCATCATAGGCCCACTCATGGTGGAGAGGCTCCATGCTCCATGCCACGTGATGCTCCATGAGTATCTGGTGACGAGACGGAAAAACAACTAGGATGAGAAATAAGATTTCTCAGTAGGACTCGACCCTGACACACTGGTGTCATTGTCATCGTCCCAGCCACTTCGGTTTTTTAAATGAAAACTGTGGGCATTCAATAGGTTCAATTATTCGAATTTCGAAAACATTACTATCCGAAGTGGATTCCATTTTTAGTACTTATCCTAGTTGTATTAACAACATCATGGCATACATGAAGCTTATATGACTATTCATAACATACATAAATAGGTTGAGAGTTATATTCTTTACTTGGGTTGGACCGAAGTCCCTTTCTTTCCTTAACTTGACTTATCTTAAGTCCTTTCTTTCCACCCACTAAACATAAGTGGTAATGAGCTCATACCATGGCCGTCGCCACCATAAAATTTCGGTACTTACACTAGCTGGGTCATGCCATGCCTCATGTAAGCCCTATCCCCTATACTCACACTAGCTAGGTCATGCCATGCCTCATGTGAGTCGTGGGTGAGGGGAACTTAAATTAGGTCACCTTCCCTTTTGAAGGATCACACACTTTATTGAATCTTTTCTTATTAAACTTATGATGCAAAATATTACTAAGTCCACAATTTCTACAAAATTTCGGCAGCATAACGGCTATACCGAAGCTTCCCAAAATTTTGCCAAACAAAATACCAGTATCATATCATCATATCATATCATCACCATCATATCATCATTATCATGGCATCATAATCACATCATCATCATAACATCATGCTTGCAACATAAACATAGGCATATACTCAAGCAAAGTTTTATGAGCTTAGCTTAGTAAATTTGGTGCAAGCTTTTAATTTGGGTTACCTCTTTTGAGTGTTCTCTTTTAATTGTTGTAGGGCCAATTTTATCTAATATACTTTTTGATACTCCTTAAGTTGAGTTATGAAGGTTTTCTAATACTTAGTATAAGGGTGTTAATGTCTTGAAACTTATTCTTCATTAACCTTTAACTTTTACCCTAACCAGTTTTACTTTTACAGTGGGGCAGTAACTTCAAAAATTTACCATAATTTCATCTTTTACTCTTTTATTTCGAATTTTGGTATGCTAGTACTCCTCTGAGTCTATTTTTAAACAAAAGAAACCCCACTCAAAAATTCATTTTGTAGCTTGAGTTATACACATTTTTTTCTGACTGTTCTGATTTGAAAGTTCATCTCGGGTCAGTGACTTTTAACATCTACTGTGAACTGCTCACAAAGGATCTGACAAAACTGTTTTATGGGGATGTTCCTCTATGTCTTAGCTTTCCAAAAAACTTGGTCCCAGTCAAAAATGTTATGTATAGCTTGAGTTATACACGTCTTATTACCTACTGCCCGGACAGAAACCCATCCAGGAACAGCAGACTTTAAAAATTCATATCTCTCTCATTTTAAAACCAAATCTCGCATATTTTATATTTCTGAAAAGCTCTTTGAGTCTAATTTCACAGAAAATTAGTTTCATTGCATTTTGAGCTTTGTAGCAATAAACATACCGCACGCTTTACAGGCTGCCAGAATTCCAGATTTGCTAGTTTTTAAGTTTTTCACTTCAAGCTTATGGAGAAATTGTTATATCACTTTAAAACACCATTTTCATGTTTTATCTCAACATTATAATCAATGTTTTAGCTACCAAATCAGTATTTTGGAACAAAATAAAGCAAGACACATAAAACCATCATGCCACAAGATTTTCTTTCAAAACAACACTTTTCAACAAGATAAGAAAGCTCATAAAACAAGGAATGGTCATGAGACCTTGAAGCAAGTCCTAAAACCACCTAGCTATGAAGAGCTTAGGGGATTCTAGTTCTTGAAAAATATATGGAGAGGAAGGGTTAGAGTCACTACCAAATGAGTTTTTCTTGAAGGCTTGAAGGATGGAGATAGTTGGAGATGGCCTCCTTCTCCTTGAGCTTGATATTGAGGCTTGTGTATGAGTAGTCTTGTTTCTCCAAGGACCAAAAATGGTAGTCCTTGAAGGGATGGTGATGGTGGTGATAGAAATGAGATGAGAAGTAGTAGGGAGATTGAAAGAAGAATGAGGAAGATTGGAAGAACAAGAGAAGAGGAATGGGTCTTGGAGAGAGGAGAGAGCTTTGTGTGTGTGTCTTTGGGAGAGGAGTGAAAGAATGAAATGAGGAGAGAGGATGGGCTGAAGGTGGCGAGTTTGAGGGGGGAGAGATGATGTGATTTTTGCTTCTTACACAAGCTAGGGAGTGGGAAAAACCATAGGGCAAAAGGGAGTGTTGTGTTTCCTTTGAGTCTTGGTACTTGGGTAAAAGGCTTTGTGTTGTTTTTGTCAATTGGTTAAAAGCATGAGCTACCTTTGGATTGGCATTGGATGGTTGTGATCACTCCAAGTGTCACAATCTTGATGAAGGAGAGTACAACTCTTGTCATGACTTAAGGGTTCTACTAGCATAGACTCTTGATCTAGTGGTGCATGATGAGAAGGCAATTGAATGGTTAGATGTGGCTCTTGCTTTGACCAAACTTTTAAACAATAATTAAAGGGAAGTTTCTACATCTTTATAATTGTTATACTTATCTAAATGCTAATTAATTCAATTGGTTTAAATTACTCATTAGCACATTTTAATTAAGAAGGATTTTCCTCTTTAATGTGATTGAGTTTTGAGACTTATGTGCTCTTAGTTAATTAGGTTAGATCACCTTGATTTTATGTTCTAAATCATGAATTAATAAGGATTGGGCAATTAGACTTTTAATTGTAACTTTTAATGCTTTAAGTTTCAATTGTTGACTTGCCTTAATTTACTAAGCTCTTGCTCTTGCTCTTGCTCTTGAGATTAGCCGATTAGTTCTCAATTAATCGCTAATCTCTCTAATTAGCCGGGAACACCGAGCTAATTAACTTAGGTAAAATGGAGATGTTACAATATGGGTATAAACTTCTCATAAGTGCCTGTCCTATATTCTATATAGTTTTGCCGCTTTATGCTTAAAATAGATATGTAATTGTGATGTGTGACATTGATGTCATGAAAGGTTGGAATGACCATGATGTTAGAACATTAGTTTGCATGATAGCTAAGGTAAATGTTTATAAAGAAGGAATTTTTAAGGGGTTTGGGTTGATTCTTATTGTTAAATATGTTCATGTGTTATCATGAGTAGTTGAATATGCGTTTGATGTTGAAACCATTAATTCGTTTTATCCCATGTGTTCATGATTTTACCTTCATAGCATACTTTTCATTTTAGTTTCTCCATATTAGTTTAACATTCTAAGTTCGATTTTGCTTTTATCCTTTGCAATGGGAATTTAAGGTTTCATATCATGCTTTTTGTGTTAGTTCTATCTTGCCTTTTATTTTATTGAAAGCCTCTAACTTGCTGATCAGGTCTGTCCTAATGCCTAATTATACTCTTAAGTGACTATGATGTAGTCAACCCTATATCACATTAGTTCTTTTTATTTTAATGTATACCTTAATATTTGTTTTTAAAAAAAAAAATTCTGTAGGTAAATAGAATAGTTGCTATAGATAAAAGAGGACAATTTGCTATGTTAATGGTGTATAAAGAGTTTACTTATGCCACTAGGCTTTGTAACTGAAATTACTATTGACTGAAGAACTGGCATAGTTTATGTCAGAAGCAAGAAATTTGTATGAACAGGACAAAAACTATGGTATTATTAGTGACTATAAAATAAGGTTCCTTCTCTTATTGTTCGACCATAACATGTAAACCAGAACAGCTTTTCTTTCTTATATCAGAGTTTCTTACATATATGGGTTATGTTTGATGTTGGTTATATAGGGAATGAACATAAGTCTTGTTTGATTCTCTAAGATCCATTTTGTTCAGGCATGAAAAATTCTAATTTGAGGCATGAAACAAAAGTTTTGGGTAATTGGACAGCGAGCATAAAATTTGTGTTACTCAACATAAGGTGAGATTTTCTACTGATGCTACTTAGACCTTGTTGGTTTCTTTATTTTGATATCATGTGATTGGTGAAGCTTTCTTAGGAAAGTTTGGAAAACGATGGAGCAACATCTTTCATGTTACTTGCGTTTTATTATGTTTAGCTTATCTTGAGTGTTGAGCACTTGATTAAAATTTTTTTTACTCGTTGTCTATAATAAAATTTTTGCCAGGGTATGTTGTTCATAAGTCACTTATTTAGATATGTAGTACTGCAGGTTCGGTATTATTATCAATTTAGTTTATGAGAAAAGCGCTGAATCCTAACTATCGTATTTAGGTTACTTCTTAGATGCACAAGAACAAGCTCAAAAAGGGACTCTGGCTTAGTTAGTCAATGGTAAAGGACCTAGGTAGTCATTTTTCCTATGGTTGATTTGTAATCACAATATTTGTCACTGCCAGTTTACCCTCGTTTGATTTACAATATTGGTTATGTTTGGTAACCCACTCTCTATCCGTCTCAACTTGATTCCGAATTTGGCTATAATTATAATTCATTTCCTATGTTGGGTAGCACTCCTCAATCTACTTCTTTATAATAATTATCCTATTGTTTTAAGTGGGCTGGTCGCAATCCTATGCTCCATGAGATGTTGCCATCAAAGGATTTACATTATTCGGGTAATTATATAATTGACCTTGAACTCTTGAGATTTGGCTGATAAAACATAGTTATCTCAAAAGGTAAATCTATAATAGATGAGCAAATAGTCTTTAGTTTTAAATAGTGAGTGGAATTAGGATCACTACTTTAGTAAATCGAATAATAAGCTTACTTTGAGAAGCAAAGCCATGACGAGAATATTCTTTGTTAGGAATTATGTGTAGTTAATCTGTCTTAGTTTGCTCAAAGGGAATTTTGTTTAAAGGGTCCCGAAATTGGTACCGTTCTTGAAATTCGAAGACCGAATTTCTTAAGGGGGGAATATAATATCTTGTTTAAAATAAAATGTCGTTCTAAAATAAAATGTTGATAGTGGAAAATTATAAAGTGTCACATTAAGTTTTATGGTAATAAAGGAATTAAAATTAATTAGAGGGTGATTAAATTTTGAACGTAGAAGAGTAGGTGCAAAACAAAAAAAAAAAAAAAACAAAAAAAAGAGTTCAGACTACTTATACCTTAAGTGATTTGAATCACATTAAGCTCCCCTTATTTCTTATTTCTTCTTCTTCCTTCTACACTCTTCCTCTCTAACGTTCATCTCACTTCTCACTCTCTCCCTCACAATCTCACTCTCTTCCTCTCACCCACCATCCTACCCTTTCTTCCTCTTGGTTCTGTGCTCTCAACCTCACGTCATCACCACCGCCGCACACCACTTCCATCACCAGGCATAACCACAGTTCATCCTCCATATCATCTCTCTCTCTCTCTCTCATTCATTCTCTCCCTCTCTGATTCTCTTTCAATCTTGCGTGTTCACTCCGTCGAGCAGCCTTCTCTCTTCGCTGCACAGCCTCCCTTGCTGCGGGTGTGAGGTTTTGATTTTCTAAAACTAAACCATAGCACCATGTCTCCTTTCTTCACACATGGATTTGTTTAGTTTGTGTATGTTATTGTGGTGAAATCCTGTTTTTGCTAGTCTAGTTTATGGGTTTGGATTAATTGAATCTGCTCTAGTAATTTGCAACCTAAGAAATCATGTTACGTTAAAATATTTGAAGCTACCACTATAGATTTGAGTAATGAACTCTATTTTATTAGTTTTAGTTACAAAATCTGATTCTGAAAATTGGTTTTCTATATTTGTGCATCAAGGAATTATTCTATGCTATCACTTGGGTGTAGAAAATCTTGTTTAATAATTTAGTTCATTGTTTCTAAAGTCTATTATAAGTGTTTATGTTATGAAAATTATGTCTTGTTTCTTAGACGATGAATATTTTGTACAAAGAATATTGAATAAGTGTAATCAGGAAGTTACTAGCAATGGCGTAGATTACTAGTCTTGGCTTGTCCTTGGTTTTGCTTTATTGATATACATTAATCAGTCATTGTTGTGATAGAAAGAATTAAAGAATGGAAATAATTGAACCTTCTCTCATGTATATTGAAATACGAGGATATGAAATGAGTATTTCGTCATTTGTACAAGAGTGCAAACGGTGATGTACTTTTCTAATTTGATTTTCACAAATTAAGAGACTTTTTTGTGGTTAGTTATGGTTTGGGTGTGTGGAACTAGCATAAGTTATAACACTTATTCAAATTGTGTGAATATGGGTGTGAAATTGATATTGAACTAATTCTTTGGATTATTCATTATTGATTACATTTTATATATTTTTACTCGCCAGCTACTTATATGAATTTCTAAGAATAGTCAATCTTTAGAAAATAGTTAATCGAGATTATTAAAGCTTATATCTTGCTTGGAGGTATGTTATAATCTATTTTCTAATCAATATGTTGGGGAAAAAAATGGAGTTAACGCTCTAAGTACAAAAAAAAAATCAAGAGTGCAGGAGTAGCAGTGAATTTTGGACCCTCACTTTAGTTATATTTAAATTGTGAATAATTGGCCATGTATTGATTTCAGATTCTCAAGAACGTCCTTGTTCGAATTCGAGGGCCTCTAAATGGTAGATCTGATGTCTCCAACTGTCAATTAGTAGACAATGCCTCTATGGTATATGATTTTTTTTATGCAATTAGTATTGGTTTGATTTTAATATATATTTGACAACTTATTTTTATTTATTTAGTTAAATATGAATGTATTGTCTTGCATTATAGTTATCATCTAGTTTGAAATATCTACCCATTTGTGAATGTCTATTTTGGTTTTGAGGAAATTTTTCTGGTAAGCAATTGTTGAATGTTCTGGAAGTTTTTAGAAGAGATTACGAGTTTTGTTAATGAAAGGACAAGCTCTAATCGTTTTGTTTGGATTACTAAAATGACTTATTGAGTAACAGCAGTGTTTGATATTTTTAACATCAACTTTTATTGATATCTATTACTTTAGTTACTATATACCTTGCGGGAGGACTCTTAGTTAATTGGTAGCTAGCGGTCGCTAACACTAGCCTTGATGCACCTTTGTTCGAATCCAACTAGCAGAGGTGTTGCTAGCTCAGTGTGTGTGTGTGTATGGCCAACGCACACTGCTGACTCTATTAACTCTAAAGGGGCTAATCCCGGTTTGGAAATTTCTCAGAATTGGAAGCCTCCCTTTCTAGATTTATATTTGAGAATCATGTTTTAAGGTTATGAAATAATGTTAACTCTTTATTTACATATATAGTTTCTAATATTGATTCTTTATGTATATATTATTCAAACAATGATTTCTTTATTTAAACTTAGTTCATGACACTAACTCTTTATTTAATCCTAATTTGCTTTACTTTTAGAGTTTGTCCTTATATGTTATAGTTGCATTGTCCCTCACTGAGTTGGTTGGACTCACTCCCCGTTCTCCCCCTATTTCAAGTTCTTGTGCAAGAGTTGACTTGGCTCCTCTAACTTCTTAGGGTGCTCCATAATCCACAGGCAAAATCTTGTAATCAGATGAGTATTTGATAAGATATGTATATATAGACTTTAGGGGTTCTTGGAATTTGTTTTATTTAGTAACTAGGATGTGAATAACGAATGTAAAGGTGCATTATATTTATGAATATATGAATTACTGGAGAGTGCTTTGAGAGCCTCAACTTGCATTTGTGACTGGTGGTCTGGAATAGATTTGGCTAATATGGGGAAGCTAGAAAAAAATTAGGGGGAGTTTTGTCCGATTTTCGTGAGAATAGTCATAGTAGGCTTGCTAGAGGTCTGCTACCTCTAAGCATCGGTCACGACTTTGGGGCGGGTCATAACATGCAGACTTTGAGCTAAAGTCTGAATTAATACACTTGCTACCCAAGTTCCATGGCCTAGCTGGAGAGGATTCTCACAAGCACTTGAAAGAATTCCATGTAGTATGCTTAACCATGAAGCCACATGAAGTAGATGAAGAACATATCAAGCTGAGGACATTTCCTTTCTAACTGGATGGATCTGCCAAATATTGGTTGTCTACTTGCCTCCAGGTTCTATCACATGTTGGCGAGACATGAAGAGGACGTTTGTGGAAAAGTTCTTCCCTGCCTTAAGAGCTGCTGCCATAAGGAAAGATATTTATGGCATAAGGCAGATTACTGGTGAGACATTGCATGAGTATTAGGAGAGATTCAAGAAGCTATGTGCAAGCTACCCACACCATCAAATAAGTGACCAGCTTCTAATCCAATATTTCTATGAAAGCCTTTTGCCAATGGGTAAAAGCATGATGGATGCTACCACAGGAGGAGCTTTGGTAGATAAAACACCTGCTATAGCCCGTGAATTAATATCCAATATGGCTGCCAATGCACAACAATTTGGCACAAGAGCTATAGTTCCAACTAGAGGAATAAATGAAGTACAAACCTCAGATGCCAACTAGCAGAGGATGGAGAAT
The DNA here is from genome assembly GCA_031439595.1 of Pterocarpus santalinus. Taxonomy (NCBI): domain Eukaryota; kingdom Viridiplantae; phylum Streptophyta; class Magnoliopsida; order Fabales; family Fabaceae; genus Pterocarpus; species Pterocarpus santalinus. Next base: position 40,156,132 of record CM062523.1, on the reverse strand, counting down.
TGAATTAAAGAATTGACATCTTTGGTTAGGCAACTAGGTCTTGGTCAGACGTAGTACCAGCCACAGCAAGTCATGTAACCAGCAGCTAGCATTTGTGGCATTTGCTCTATGCCAGGACATCCAACAGATCAATGTCCACAATTGCAAGAAACCAATGAAATAGTTGCTGAAATTTTTTTTGGCAAACCTTGACTAATCGAAAGAATGTGAGTGCCATCACTTTGAGAAGTGGAAAAGAGCTTAAGGTTCTTAATGTTGCAGAGAAGAACAACCAAGCAGATTCTATAGAACAACTAGAGGTAGCAAAAAAATCTGACTCTACAGAAACAAAAAGAAGTGATGTAGAACCAACCAAGACATCCAAACCAAGCATCCCTCTACCTTTTCCAAATAGAGTGACACAAAATAGGAAGTTGGCAGAAGCAGAATTAGATAAAGAGATCATGTAGACTTTTAGGAAAGTGGAAGTCAATACTCCACTCCTAGAAGCAATCAAACAAATTCCCAAATATGCCAAGTTCCTCAAAGACTTGTGCACTCATAGAAGGAGGCTAAAGGGAAATGAGAGCATGGGTAGAAATATTTCTGCCATCATTCAGCCAAGCATTCCTCCAAAATGCAAGGATCCAGGAACTTTCACCATTCCATGCATCATAGGAAGCAAGCAATTCAGTCAAGTCATGTTGGACCTTGGAGCTTCAATCAATGTGATGCCTAAGTTAGTTTATCAATCCTTGCACATTGGAGAGCTCAAGCCAATGGAAGTGGTGATCCAACTTACCAATCGAAGCATAACTCATCTTGAGGGACTTTTAGAAGATGTGTTGGTAAGGGTAAATGAGCTTATTTTTCCTGCTAATTTGTATGTGTTAAATATGGAGAATGATATGCATGTTAATCAACCAACATTAATCTTAGGTAGACCATTTTTGAAAACTACTAAGACTAAGATTGATGTGCTTTCGGTACTTTATCTATAGAGTTTGGAGATAGTAAAGTGCATTTTAATTTGTTTGATGCCATGAGATATTGACCAGAAGAACATTCTATCTTTCATTTAGATATCATTGATTTATTGGTTGATAATATGCATGAAAATTTGTTGGCTAATTGCCCTAAAATTGTAGGCATTAGAGATGAATTTGAATGTTCGGATTGTGATGGAATTCACAATGTGTGTGCTATTTGTGCTGAAATTGATGCATGCCTACATGGTTTAGGGTCTCAAAATGTTAATTCTGATGCATTAAATTCTGTGAATTCTAATTTCAAACATTCCGCTTTACAATCTGCTAATTTAATTTCTGGTTCTGCTATTGATTTTGCTGCAAATTTAATTTTTGCATGTGCTGATTCTGTTTTCCAAAATTTTGCAGTTTCTAATTATGTAAGTTCTGCAGTTTCTGATTTAACATTCTCTGTAAATTCTATTTCTGAAAATTCTGCTGCAGTAAAAACTGATTCTGCAATATATTTTTTTTGATAATTTAAATTCTAAAATTTTAGATTATGCAATTTTTTGAATTTTCTGTAGGTTCTAATTTAATTTCTGTAGGTTCTTAATTTGTTAAACCTACTACTGATTGTGTAATTTTTGCTGTTTCTGCACATTCTGAAAATTTTGTACTTGTTGAAAATCCTGCATTTTATGAGAATTATGTAGATTTTATTGCTATTCCTGCACATTATGCACTTTTTGTTGCTACACATTCGGCAGTTTTAAATTCTGTAGGTTCTAATTATGTGAATTCTGCAAATAATTCTTTTGCTGAATTTTCTATAGCATATGATGATATTGTTGTGCAGAATTTTTCACAGATTACAAGTGTTAAGGTAAAAACAGCAAAGGTAGTATCAAGATTAGCACCTTCCATGATAAAGCCACCAACATTGGAGCTTAAACCACTGCCAAAAAATTTGGAGAAGCCGCCAGTTATTATAGCCAAAGATTTGCATCCAGGACAAGAAAAGAAGCTGCTGAATGTCTTGAGGCAAAACATGAAAACTATAGGTTGGACACTTACAGACATACTTGGGATTAGCCCCTCACATGCATGCACAGAATTCAGTTAGAAGAGGGTGTGAAACCAGTGAGGCAGTCCTAAAGAAGGCCCAACCCATTGATTCTAGATGTAGTGAAGAAAAAAGTGAGCAAGCTATTGGCTGCAAGAATTATTTGCCCAATCTCAGATAGCAAATAGGTGAGCCCGGTGCAAGTAGTTCCTAAGAAGACTAGCATAACAGTGGTGAAGAACTCCAAGGATGAACTAATACCCACAAGAGTACAGAATAGTTGGAGTGTCTACATAGATTACAAGAAGCTAAACTAGGCCACCAGGAATGATCACTTCCCACTACCTTTCATTGACTAGATGCTGGAGCGATTGGCAGGTTAGTCACATTATTGTTTCCTTGATGGGTTTTCTAGCTATTTTCAGATCCGTATAGCACCAGAAGATCAAGAGAAGATAATGTTCACATGTCCATTTGGCACATTTGTACACTGGAGGATGCCCTTTGGCTTATGCAATGCCCTAGGTACATTTCAGAGGTGTATAGTAAGTATCTTTTCTGAGTTTCTAGAGAATTGTATGGAAGCCTTTATGGATGATTTTACTATTTATGTGCTTCATTTGATGCATGCTTGGATAACCTTGCTAGAGTATTGCATAGATATGTTGAGTCTCACCTTGTTTTGAATTTTGAAAAATGTCATTTTATGGTTAGGCAAGGTGTAGTCTTAGGACATGTTATTTCTAGTGAGGGTATTGTTGTTGATATGTCCAAGATTGATGTTATTGCTTTTTTACCTTACCCTACATGTGTGCAGGAAGTTTGTTCTTTTCTTAGACATGCAACTTTTTACAGGCGATTCATCCAAGACTTTAGCAAGATTGCCCTTTCGCTTTCCAAGCTACTGTAGAAGGATATAGGCTTCTAGTTTGATGATGAGTGCATGAGAGCTTTTGACCAGTTGAAACAGCACTTAATTTCTTCCCCCGTTCTTTAGCTGCCAAATTGGGAGTACTCATTTAAGCTCATGTGTGACACATCAAACCTTGCAATTGGTGTTGTCTTTTCCCAGAAGGTTGGGAAGATTTCTCATGTCATAGCATATGCTTCCTGTATCCTGGATTCTGCATAGGCTAACTATACTACTATTGAAAAAGAGCTTCTGACTATCATTTTTGCTTTAGACAAATTTTGTGCTTATTTGCTAGGAACTAAAGTGACTATTTTTTTTGATCATGTAACATTGAAGTTCCTATTAAAAAGCTAGATGCGAAGGCCAGACTCATTAGGTGGATGTTGCAATTGTAGGAGTTTGACATAGAGATCAAGGACAATAGTGGAGTTGAGAACCTAGTGGCAGACTATCTAAGCTAGATTCCACAGTCCTTAGAGCTCTTTCTTATCCGTGAGACTTTCCCAGATGAGTAGCTTTTAGGTAAGGACCCATGGTATGTTGACTTGGTGAATTATTTGGTTGCTTCTAAGTTGCCTGCTTACTTTAAAAAGTACTAGATAAATAAACTTAGGAGTGAGGCTAAGTATTATGTCTAGGATGATCTTTATTTATAGCACATGTGTAGTGACCAGATCATTAGGCGCTGTGTGCATGAACTTGAGATTCCTTCTATCTTGCATTTTTTTCATACACTTGCTTGCGGTGGCCATTTTGGCCCATAGCGCACTACTAGAAAAGTGCTGTATTCTGGATTCTACTGGCCCACATTGTTTCGTGATGCTTACACATATTGTAAGATTTATGAACAATGCCAAAAGATAGGTAGTATTTCCCGTAGGAATGAAATGCCTTAGCAAGCCTTTATTATTTTGTGAGATATTTGATGTCTGGGGTATTGACTTTATAGTTCCATTTCCTATCTCATTCAGTTTTGTTTATATTCTGCTAGTTGTTGATTGTGTCTCCAAGTGGGTGGAGGCCAAGGCCACTTGGATTGATAATTCTCATGTTGTTGTAGATTTTATCATATCATATATTTTCTGCAAGTTTGGAGTGCCTAGGGCAATCATCAGTAATTAGGAAAGTCATTTTTGTAACAAGAACATGGTAACCTTACTGAAGAAATTTGGTGTCACTCGTAAAGTCTTAACTCCATACCATTCATAGACTAATAGACAGGCTGAGGTATCAACTAGTGAGTTGAAGCAGATTTTGGACAAAAGTGCAGTCGAATAGGAAGGATTAGGGCAAAAGACTTGAGGATGCACGATGAGCTTATCGCACTGCCTATAAGACTCCTTTAGGCATGTCTTCTTATAGGATTGTCTTTGGCAAGACGTGCCACCTTTTGGTGAGGTTTGAGCACAGGGCTTATTGGGCAGTCAAGAACTACAACCTTGATTTGAGCTAGGCCAGATCCCACATAAAGTTACAACTTCAGGAGTTGGAGGAGATTCGATTAGAGGCATATGAGAACTCCCGCTATATAAAGAAAAAACCAAATTCATCCATGATAAGATGTTGTTACGGAAGGAATTCTCTGTTGGGTAGAAAGTGCTTCTCTACAATTCTCACCTCAATATCTTTTCTGGTAAGCTTCGATCTCGGTGGCTTGGTCCTTTTATAGTGACTAAGATTTTTCCATGTGATGCTGTGCAGATTTTGGAGCCTGGGACAGATAAAGCCTTCATAATGAATGGCTATTGCTTGAAGTCATTTCATGAGGATGCACCCTTGGAGACCATTGAGGAGGTTAGCTTACTAGCGGCCACTTACACTCACTAAGGGAGTACCTCTTTTCTTTCCCTCACCTTATTTTACTTGCCTTGCATTTCCATTGTACATTACATCGAGGAAAATGTAAGGTTGAATTGTGGGGGAATTGATGGTTTAGTCATAGGTTGTTTTTTATAGTTAGTCTTGGCATTCTAGATTTGTTTCCATGGTTGCTTTTACCTTATTTTGTTCAAAAAAGAAAAAGAAAAAGAAAATTGCTTTGCTCTTGTTCTCCATTGTTAAATTGAAAGTTGTTGAGTTAAGGCATTGCTCATTAGAGAGGATAAGGTTCTAACATGATTTCATTTTTCTTTCCCCTTTTGATATGTATGGGTTTAGTGGTTGATTTTGATTTGCTATGATTGAGTATGTTGGAATCTACCCTTATGAGCTTTTGAGCTTTATTTTGGATGGTTGCATTTCATGTCATTCTCTTCCTTCTTATGTGTTTTTCCTCATAGATTTTGTTATTCTAGAACTTGTTTTGATTCTTCTTTGAAACTATATTTTTGATATGCATTCATGAACATGATAGAGGCATTTCTTTCATTTTAAACCACTTACCCATTTAAGCCTACCTTGCATTTCCCCTTTGTTTAGCCCTTTTGAGCCTTCTTGACCATTCTTTAAATTCTAGCACATTGTAAGCCTAAAAGTGAAAACCCATGCTATACCTAACCTTAGGGAATAGGGAGCGCATTGGTTTCATCATTATTGTTGTGTTTGGGATCAAGTGTGGGGTTTTGAAAGGGTGCAAGGAAAGTGAAAAAAAAAAAGAGAGAGAGGAAAAGAAAAGAAAATGGGAAGTTTGATAAAGGGAAAAGAAGGTGCAAAAAGAGTAAGTGTGTTATGGCTTGATTTGTCTAATGATCAATGTTATTTCTATTCTCTCAAGTTGTATCTTGTCATATCCTCATATTTCCCTACCCTTACCTTGGCCCTATTACGACTTTGAATAAAGTTCTCTTGATTTCTGTTTGCATATGATTGTAAGTAGTGGAGAAGTAGAAGATTAACAAGCTTTTGGTAATGCATGGTCTATTAATGTGACATGAGTGAAGCATTTTTGCCCATACACTTGAGAGTTAAGAGCTTCATGCACCATCTTAGAAGATCTTTCATACTTGATCTATGTGCACTTTGAAGGATATTGCTTGGTTGGCACTTTTGAAAGGTTGGGAGTTGAATACGTTGATTATTTGTAAACTCTTGGAGCCTTGTATGCTCTTAAGCTTAGCACTTTTGATGATGCATTAGAGAATTTGCTTATTCATTTTGGTTATTCCATGATTTTTAAATTGCATATTTTTATTTGCTTAGTTGAGTCTTGCATGAGGACATGCAAGAGCTAAGTGTGGGGGAATTTGATTAATAGAATTTTTATATACATATTTTTCCTCATATTTAGTTCATTAATCCTCTTTTGTGCCTAATTGGATTAATTTGGATCATTTTGTGTTGATTGGGTTTAGGTTGAGCTTAATTTCAATTTTTCCAACATTAGGCTAATTTTGACACTGTTTGGTTTTTGGACCATTACTTGAGTTGTAGAGCTCATTTGATCATGATATTTGATTTGTAGGAAACCTGAGAGATAGGTCTACAATTCTTATGAAGAGGTCAGATGCCAATTCGATGATAAGGAGCTGCAATTGGGCCTAGAAGTGAACTAAAGAAGTACACCTGCAGATTCTGAGTAGGCAGTAGTATTTGGGCCATGTCTTAGTCCACAAAAAACCTAATTGAGCCCGTTCTAGTGGTGTTTTGAAGTAGACATCCAAGGCTACAATTTTTCTTCAGACCACAAATCCAAACGGAACTGTTTTCATAGCCAAAACAGCAGAAGAACGTTACTGATGGAATTAAGGAAGTTAATTACATGTTTTTAGTATAACTTTCTGTCTATAATTCGGAATTTAGCAAATAAGGTGTCCAGATTCATCTTAGAGACAAGGGATTAATGTAATAACTATTATGAAATTATTTGAGGCATTTTGATTCTATAATTGGCTGAGTTAAGAGTTAGGCCAGAATATTGTAACATTGAATAGAATTTAGGGGAATAACAAGTTTTTGGTTTTTTTTCTTTCTCCTCTCCTCTCTCTACGCCCCCCACCTTTACACTTCTGAGTTTTCGTGTTCCTCCATCCATGGAGGAGTAAGCCTCTATCTAATTCGAGGATTAGGGAAGCAATAAGACTTTTGAGAATCAGTTCGATTGGATTCAGCATCCAAATTCGGTTTCATCTAATATTTCACTTATTGTTAATCTTATTTTGAATTGAAGTTTTTCATTCTAAATTGTTGATTGGAAATATGTTTGGTTGCATATTATTGTTGAAAGAAGATGATTTAGAAGTCGGTTCTGAGTTCTAAAGTTAATGCATTAGTAATTAAAATTAACACAATTTAATTAAGTTTTAGAGGTATCTGAACATTGGTTGAATATGGATTAATCGAATGCATGAAGGTTTTCGTGTAAATGTTGAATTTGGATTAATATTTCATTCAATTTCATGATTAACCATCGAATTGAAATGTTGATATATAGAAGTATTCCATGATTGAGTGTTGACTGTTTTCCCTTGATTCTTGGATTAGGTGCTCATATTCTGTTGCTTGTCATTTTAGTCATATGCATTCATATTTTTGTTTATTTCATTTTAAATTCATAAAAATAAGTATCAAACCCCCCCAATTTAATGATCATATAGCATTAGTATCCATGTTAGACCACCCAAGTTGCATCCCTTACTGCAGGTTTACGTAATTCAGTTTTTATTGTAATTTGACTGAACTCAGCACTTGAGTCAGAAGCAGGCAGGTTTATGATATATTAGGAACACACCATATTGCGATTATGATAGTGCATTGATTAGTGCACTTGTCAAGCAGTGACACCCGGAGACACACACCTTCTATTTGCCGTATGAAGAGTGCGCCGCGACACTTCAAGACATTGCATTCCAACTATGATTGCATGTTGATAAAGAGTGTAACACAGTAATAGTTCCATTCTATGCTTAAGTCATATTGTGGAATTACTAGTTGTCACTTTTGCTCGCAGAACTAATATTACCTTTTAGAAATTACATTTTAACGAAAATAGGGGTAATTTTTTTGAACAAAACGAGTAAACTGTTTTTGAAATCGAGAGCCATGAGCGTATCGTGAACGTATAATACAAACGTCACTATCTTGTTCATACATCGCATTTAACATAAATAGAAGCAATAAGGATAACCACAATCGTAGATAAAGATAACATTCATTCCATAGCCATTCCATAGTTAATATAATAGTAGTAATAGTAGAAGTCATACACAAAGATAATAATGGGTTCGATATCTATCGTCGGCTCTACAAAGTACCCTAATAAAATACAAGCTAGAAGGAAATACATAAGAAATCCCAATCCGCCCATGCATGTCGAATGAAAATGATAACCCTCGCTACAACCAAAAAGGGGCTATCCTCATGCTTAGCTCCGCATGCAAATCAACACCTCACTCATCTGGCGGGAGGTAGCCGTTCCCGAATCCTTCGGGAGGAACATTACCACATCCTCCTCCTTGGGCACAGCCACGCCCATGAGGTACAGCACGAGTATGAATGAACTAGCGATCGCAAATTGGGGGTGGAGTGTGACGAGGGGTTGCTGAAGAAGAAGACAATCTGGATGACAGGTGAATCGCGGACGAGAAGGAAGGCTCAGATATGTCCATCTCCACGTGGTAGCTCAGATAGGACGGTTCTGAAGGATCGGAATCCAATGAAACTACCGGTGTCAGGGGGTGTCAGAGTCGGAATCTCCGTCAGTAGGGTACCTCGGAGGATGGAAAGGCGAGCGAACATCATCTATAGTGATGTCCTCGAACGGCTCATTAGGGCAGAAAAACGGACTCATCACGGGTGCTCAGAACTGGCGGCTATGGAACATGTAGATCCGTATCGCTGCCTAAGCAGTCATCATGGATGTATTTAGCACCGGATCAAAATGTCAATGCATCATTAGGAACTCAACGAAAATCACCACCATGCCCAACGCCGGCATCCTCTGAAGACAACATGGAAATGTAGGAGTGAGAAATACTAAATTTCTCAGTATGATCGCAACTAGACAAACACAGTGTCATCGTCATCATCCCAGCCACTTTGGGTTTAATATAAAAATAGTGGACAGATATCGGTTCAATTTTAATAGTTTCAGAAAGCGTAAATCTCGAAGCGGGTTACTTTTAACTTTATCATCATATCCATTGTGTCATACCTAGGCATACACTAATGTATATAGTAAACATTCATAATGCACATAAGGACTGTGATAACATGCATGACTATGCAACTCATCAACTTGACCATGGTCCTACGTTGACTTTTGTTTTTAGCACGTGCTTAACATTCTTTTACTTTCCTTTGAAATAGACTGCTTTTGGACATGAGCTCATTCCATGACCGTGGTCACCCAGTATTAACCAAATCAGATTAAACCGATAATGGTTACCTCTAAGTTGACCATGTCACCCTTGCCTCCCTCATAGAGGTTCCTTGAGTCTTTGTAGATTGCCGCCTCTCACTTCCCTTACCAAAGTGATTGAAGGGTCATGTCCCATTAATTCCTTTTTTTATCATCATACTTTACATGCATAGTTCTTCTTTGACTAGACACATGCAATGATATGACAAAGTCCATAATTTTGACAAAAATCTGGCAGCATAATGGCTATACCGGAGCTTCCCCAAAATGCATCATCAACTTTCAACCAACAGTTCATCATATCTATATCATATCATAATACTCATCATTCAATCATGAGACAAAGATTAATCAAACTCATCATTCATCATGCCGCATGGCATCACACATTCATACCCTAAAGGGTTTATAGTTGCATTATTCTCTATGAAGAATATTACGAATCATCATATGATTTCTCGTGGTTACCCATGAGAGAATCACATAGTTAAGATATGTGTACGTGGTCTTTTAGTCACTTAGTTCTCATATGAAATTATTCTTTACTGAAGTACACGTCTTATGGAATACTTATTCAAATTAATTAAGTTAAGTGATTGTTTCCTTTCCTTGAGATAGTGCACTTAGTGATTCCTAAGTTTATGGTATGCTCAGAGGCCCTAATCATACTTTTGTTTCCAAGGAGTTCGAGATCCCTCTAATCCTTGGGTCATGACAACGCATAACCACATCATGAACCCAACAACACCATGTTCACTAAACACCAAGGGTGATTTTTAACTTAACCATATTCCAAAGTTTCAAGCTTTCATTATTAACAAATCAAGGTTTTACCTTAAACATTATTAAAGTTATCATTCTTATAAAGTAGTCATAAAATTTCATTTTTTATTAAAGTAAGTGCCTCTAAAATTAAGCTCTTGTCTTAAAAATTAGATCTTTATGTAATAATGATACAAGCTACTAGCTTTTCAACTAAAAAGTCTTACTCTTTATAAAAGTTGACTCATTTAATTATTCTAAGACCATCAAGGTCTCAACTTTATGACTTAAAGTTATCTTTACATTAAAAAGGTTCCTACTTTATCAGCTAGTGATATGAAATATTAACTTTAAGGTTAAAAAGTCTTAATCTTTATAAAAGTTAACACCTTTTTGCATTGTTTTGGTTTAAGATCTAAACTTTACGAATTAAATGTTACAAAACAACACTTTTATGACTTAAAGGTCTCATTCTTGATTAAAGTTTGAAACTTTATAAAAGATCTTTTCTTTAAAGTTTGATTTCTAAGACATTAGTCACAAGATATCATTTTTCTAACTCAAAAATTTATTATACCAAAAAGCTTAGACTTTTACATGTATTCTTGTCTTCAAAACAAAACAAAAAAAGACTTTATGATAGCACTAAAACTTGTGCCACTTATCAAGAAGCAAACTTTTTAAAGTTTAAAGCTTTAAAATGTTCATAGTCTTATCAAATCATGAAAAATATAAAAAGATAAGGCTTTTCTAATCATCAACTCATCATATAAAAAGGAACAACTTTAAACAAGATACCATCAAGAACACTCAATAATAAGAACATATTTTCCAAAAATAGAAACATCAAGAACACTTGAAGAACAACAAGAACATATTTTTCTAAAAGTAGAAAACTTAAGAACACATGAAGAACATCAAGAACATATTTTGCCAAATAGGGAAACTTTTGCTCTTGAAGAGCATGAAGGATTTTCTCAAGTTTTCACTTAGAGATCTTGGTCATGAAAGAACCAAGCTCCAGGCTTTCTTGAGCAAACAAAATGAAAAAGTTGAAGATCACTACCTTCTCTTGAAGATGGTGCAAAATAAGAGAAGAGAAAGAAGAAGATGATGGCTCCTCTTGATAATGATGGTGGCAGTTTTGCAAGGAGGAAGGAGAAGCTCTTGAGATCTTGTGAAAGTGGAGGTTATAGTGTTTAGATCTTATCTTCAAAGACCAAAAAATGTGATCTTTAAAGGGCTTAGTGAGGAAGGTTTGGTTATGGAGGTGGAGAATGATAAAGAAGAAGAAGAAGAAGAAAAAGAAGAAGAAGAAGAAGAAGAAGAGGAAATGTAGAGAGAGGTTGGAGAGTTTGAGAACTTTAGAGAGAGAATGAGAAGTTGAAAACGAAGTGAATATGTGTGTGTGTGTGTGCAAGAAGTGGCCCTGAGTTTCAAGTGGGTGGGGGGAGATATTTTTGCTTCACTTTGTGTTATCTTGTGTTAATTAATGATTAAGGGACAAATGGGATGATAGGGAGACAAAACATGGTCAAACTCTTACATAAAGTAGTCTTGTCTAATGCTTTATACTTTTATGACATCACTCTTTACTTTATTGTCTAGTCGACTAATTTTGAATTTAATCATGTGATTAAGTGCTCATACAACTTAATTAAGATGGTTAAGCAAGGATTAGTGATTAACACACAAGAACATGATTAACAAAAATTAATCTTGCGATTAAGCTTAAGAAACCTTAATTAAACTCGATTAAGCTAATTATGGGCGATTATTGCTTAATTAAGCTATAAAGGCTCTAACTTGCTTAAATAGAGATTATCTAATCTCGATTAAGTATTCTTTTGACTTTTCTCATCCGAGTTAACCCCTTAATTAAGCCTTAATTCCTAAATTTCTCATTAAGTGCCTAATTACTCAGGGTTACTGTGGTAATTTAGCACGACATAAAATTGAGAATGTTACAATTCTCCTTATCTTTAAAAAGAATTTCACCCTCAAAATTCATTGCCAGTAAACAAATTTGGATACTTGTTCTTCATTTTGGCCTCCAATTCCCACGTATACTCTTCCATATTTCCTCTACCCCAAGCCACCTTGGCCAAGGGTACCGTCTTGCTCCTCAACTATTTTGCCCCACGATCCATGATCCGAGACGGCGGTAGATTGAAAGTTAGGTCCTCCCTTAACTGTACACTTTCAAGCTCAAGTAGATGACTAGGACCGGAATGGTATTTTCTCAATTGAGACACATGGAAAACATTATGAAGATTTGACAAATTTGGGGGCAAGGCCATTTGGTATACAACTGACCCGACACGTTTTAAAATTTGAAAAGGGCCAAGAAAATGGGGGCTTAACTTTTTGACTTTCATGGCTCTACCTATGCCGGTCATAGGAGTGATTTTCAAGAACACATGTTCTCCTTCTTGGAACTCTAGAGGCTTTCTCCTTTTATCCACATAACTCTTTTGACGACTCTGGGCTGTAAGGACTCTGTCCCTAATCCTTCTAACTTGCTCTATGGTCTGCCTCACAAGATTAGGTCCTAATAGGCTTTGCTCACCTGGTTTCAACCAACATAGGGGAGATTGACACTTTCTTCCATACAAAGCTTCATAGGGTGCCATACCAATACTTGCATGATGGCTATTGTTATAGGCAAACTCGATCAAAGGTAAGTATTTGCCTCAGTTGTCCAACGCACAAGCTCTCAACATATCCTCCAAAGTTTGGATAGCCCTCTCCAACTGACCATCTATCTGGGGGTGATAAGCTGTACTTAGGCAAAGCTTCGTCCCAAATGCCTTTTGCAAGGCTCCTCAGAATCTACAGGTAAATCTCAGGTCCCTATCTAAGATTATGGTTGAAGGTATGCTATGCAGTCTTACTATCTCTTGAACATACAGCTAGGCTAACTTTTCCAAAGGATAAGTAGCTCGAATGGGCAAAAAGCGAGCAGACTTGGTTAATCTATCAACAATTACCCATATTGCATTGAAACCAGCTTGCGTTTTGGGTAAACCCATCATGAAGTCCATAGAGATACTTTCCTATTTCCATTATGGGATCTCCAATAGTTGCAACATACCATAAGGCTTTTGGTGCTCAATCTTTACTTTCTGGCAAACTAAACACTTGCTTACCAACTCCGCAATATCCCACTTCAATCCTGGCCACCAGAACATTTTCCTAACATCTTGATACATCTTTGTCATACCGGGGTGTATGGTGAAATGGCTCTTATGAGCCTCCTCCAAAATCTATTTTCAGAGGTCATTACTTGCGGATACACAGACCCTTCCTTCAAATTTCAAAAGTCCATTTGTACCTTGTGCAAAACTCTTCAACTTTCCTTCTTTCACCAACGCTAAGGTTTTCAAGAACTCCTCTTCCTTGCCTTGGGCTTGAGCAATTTGACTCTTGAAATCGCTCGTCACCCTAAGCTAATTCAATCTTAAACTATGGGGGGTCAACATAACTCCAAGGTTAAGATCTTTAAAGCTCCTTACCAGCTCATCCTCCTTGACCATCATCCATGACGCATGCAAGGATTTTTGAATTAATCCATCAGCCACCACATTGGCTTTCCCAGGATGAGAGTTCAACCCAAAATCATAATCCTTCAGAAACTCCATGCATCTCCTTTGCCTCATATTCAACTCCTTTTGATCAAAGAGATACTTATTGTAACATCCTCAATTTCGTGTCGTGCTAAATTACCTTAGTAACCCTAAGTAATTAAGCACTTAATGAGAAATTATGAGATTATGGCTTAAGTAAATTAACGAAGAGTTTATGAGTTAACTCGGATGAGATAAGTCAAGAGAGTGCTTAATCGAGATTAGATAATCTCTAATAAGCAAGCCAGACCCTTGGCAGCTTAATTAAGCACTAGTCACCCTTAATTAGCTTAATCGAGTTTAATTAAGACTAATTAAGCTTAATCGCTAATCCTTGCTTAATCATCTTAATTAAGATGTATGAGCACTTAATCACATGATTAAATTCAAATTTAGTCAATTAGACAATAAAATAAAGAGTGATCTCATAAAAGCAAAAAGCATTAGACAAGATTACTTTATGTAAGAGTTTGACCATAGTTTGTTCCCCCATCATCCAATTTGTCTCCCTAAACCTTAATTAACACAAAATGAAGCAAAAATATCTCCCCCCACCTACTAAAAGTTTCGGTCACAACAACACAACACACACACATTCATTTCATTTTCAACTTCTTATTCTCTCTCTAAAGTTCTCAAACTCTCCAACCTCTCTCTACATTTCCTCTTCTCCTTCTTCATCTTCTTCATCATTCTCCACCTCCATAACCAAACCTTCCTCACTAAACCCTTCAAAGACCTCATCTTTGGGTCTTTGGAGACAAAATCTAAACATTACAAGACTCATTTTCAAGAGAACTCAAGAGTTTTCTCCTTGCTCATTCAAAACCACCACCTTCATCATCAAGAGGAGTCATCATCTTCTTCTTCCACTTCTCTTATTTTGCGCCATCTTCAAGAAAGGTAGTGATCTTCATCTTTTTCATTTTGTTTGCTCAAGAAAGCTTGGAGCTTGGTTCTTTCATGACCAAGATCTCTAAGTGAAAACTTGAGAAGATCCTTCATGTTCTTCATGTGTTCTTAAGTTTCCTCTTTTGGAAAAATATGTTCTTGATGTTCTTCATATGTTCTTAAGTTTCCTCTTTTGGAAAAGTATGTTCCTGATGTTCTTCATGTGTTCTTAAGTTTCCTCTTTCGGAAAAATATGTTCTTGATGTTCTTCATGTGTTCTTAAGTTTCCTCTTTTGGAAAAATATGTTCTTGATGTTCTTCATGTGTTTTTAAGTTTCCTCTTTTGTTGGTAGCTTGCTTAAAGTTATTCTTTCCTTTTTATGATGAGTTGATGACTAGAAAAGCTTCATCTTTTTATGTTCCCATGATTTGATAAAACTTTGAGCATTCTAAAAGCTTAAAACTTTAAAAAGTTTGCTTCTTGACACACTTAAGGTGGCGCAAGTTTTAGTGCCACCATAAAGTTTTCTTTTGTTTTGTTTTGAAGACAAGAATGCATGTAAAGGTCTAAGCTTTTTGGCATAATAAGCCTTTTTGAGTTAGAAAATGATATCTTGTCACTTTATGTCTTAGAAATCAAACCTTAAAGAAAAGACCTTTCATAAAGTTTCAAACTTTAGTCAAGAATGAGACCTTTAAGTCATAAAGTGTTGTTTTATAACATTTAATTCATAAAGTTTAGATCTTGAACCAAAAAAAAAAATCTTAAAGGTGTTAGCTTTTATAAAGATTAAGACTTGTTAACCTTAAAGTTAATGTTTCATGTCACTAGTTGATAAAGTAGGAAACTTTGCAATGTGAAGACAACTTTAAGTCATAAAGTTAAGACCTTGATGGTCTTAGAATAATTAAATGAGTCAACCTTCATAAAGAACAAGACTTTTTAGCTAAAAAGCTAGTAGCTTGAACCATCATTTCATAAGATTTAATCTTTAAGATAAAAGCTCGAAGCTTTGTAACTTGATTAAGTTAAAAATCACCTTTGGTGTTTAGTGAACATGGTGTTGTTGGGTTCATGATGTGGTTATGCGTTGTCATGACCCAAGGATTAGAGGGATCTCGAACTCCTTGGGAACAAAAGTATGATTAGGGCCTCTGAGCATACCATGAACCTAGGAATCACCAAGTGCACTATCTTAAGGAAAGGAAACAATCACTTAACTTAATTAATTTGAACAAGTGTTCCATAAGACATGAACTCAAGTGAAGAATAATTTCATATGAGAACTAAGTAACTAAAAGACCAGATACATATATCTTAACCATGAGAAATTATATGATGATTCATAATATTCTTCACAAAGAATAACACAACTATAAACCCCTCTAGGGTATGAATCTGTGATGCCATTTGGCATGATGAATGATGAGCTTACTTGAGCTTTGTCTCATGATTGAATGATGAGTGTGATGATATGATGTAGATATGATGAACTATCGGTTGAAAGTTTATGATTGGCATTTTGGGGAAGCTCCGGTCTAACCATTATGCTGCCGGATTTCCGTCAAAATTAGGGACTTAGTCATATCATTGCATGTGTCTAGTCAAAGAAGTAGTATGCATGTAAAGTATAATGATAAGAAACAAAAGAATGGGACATGACCCCTCGATCACTTCCGGGAAGTGAGAGATGGCGATCCACAAAGGAACCTCTATGAGGGAGGCAATGGTGCTTTGGAGGACCCTCCAACTTAGAGGTAACCAATATCGGCTAAGTCTGATTTGGTTAGTACTGCGTAACGACGATCACGAAATGAGCTCATGTCCAAAAGCAGTCTATTTTAAAGGAAAGTAAAAGAATGTTTAGCACGTGCCAAAAACGAAAGTAAAGTCTAAGTATAACCATGGTTAAGTCTATGATGATGGATGTCTTTGCATGTAATTATATTGTCCATTTGCATTATGAATGTTTATTCTATGTTTCAGTGTGTATGCTAGTCATGATGATGTGGTTATGATGTTAACTTTAAAAGCAACCCGCTTCGGGGTTTAAGTTTTCAAAACTGTTAAAAGTTGAACTTATATTTGTCCACTGTTTTTATAATTAAACCCGAAGTGGCTGGGATGATGACGATGACACAATATTTGTCTGGTCGCGATCCTACTGAGAAATCTTGTATTTCTCACTCCTACGTTTCCATGTCTTCTTCAGATGGAGCTGATGGCATCCATGGTAACACTTCTGACGGTACCTGACTGGATAAAACGAGGAGCTACTATGTTCTTCACCTAGCTAAGGAGGATCTAGATGGTAGCGTAGTATTTTTATTTTCTTAAGAGCCCTAGTTGGGCAGTTTATGTGTAATTAAGAGCATGTGGGGAGTCATGCTGCTTAATTTGACCTATTACATATGTGATGCTTATTAAATGTAATGATGACCTTGATTATCTATGATTACATTCTTGACTTAAGGTATTATGTTATATTGCTTCCATTTTGTCATATGTCTTATCAATAATTTTGCAATATGAAGAATAAAGTTCATATGTATATGAGTAAGTAAGCGCTTAAAGGCTCAGTTTTCAAGTGTAAAGGTTTTACAAAAAAAAAATTATACGCTATTTTCGTATATTACGCTAATTTCAAAGATAAGGACTTCCGTTAAAAATGAGTAACAACTAGTAATGCCATAAAATGACTTAAGCATAGTATGGTATTGGTAGGGTGTTACATTATGGTATCAGAGCAGTTCGTCCTTGAAGAGCCTGGGGATGGACTGACTATGCTTTTAAGCATACTCTGTCATGTGTTAGAAATCATGCCATGGTTCTTACCACAGGGGTAAGATATAGAAATTAGGTAGGCATGACTGTCTGGTTGTGAACGTGATTAGCTACTGTCACACTTAGCTCGGTATTGAGCTTGATCAACTCAATATCTTTGTTTGTGTATCCAAGAACTGATGACTTCTGACAGGCAGAATAGGTTGCGGGGCAAATCTGCCATCTTAGGTATGATAGATGTGACGAATGTTTCTCCTACACTGGTCTCTGCTATGAGGGGACGGGTTGCTGTAACTGATCGAGCCTTGGGAGGAATAGCAGAAATTGAGGTTGACCCAGAATACTTGAAGTTCGCTAAGTTGTTGAAGACCAACCCACCAGCTTTCCAAAGAGGCTTCAACTCTAAGGAAGTTGAGGGATGGATCGAGGCACTAGAAGGGACATTTTCTGTGTTAGGTTGCACGGGGTTGCAAAAAGCAACATTTGCTAGCTACATGTTGGAGGCTGATGCTGAATCTTGGTGGACCAATGCAAGAAGGATGATCGAGGATTCCCAGACCCCCATTACCTGGGAGGTGTTCAAGGCTGCACTCTATGGTAAGTGCACCATGCCAAAGGAAGACGTTTCTAGGAGAAGGACAATTTCTCAATACCAAGGGACTAGGTACAACCCGTATTGCAAGAGATGATCGCAGCTTGGAAGGGGCATGGGTGGTCAGTTACTAAAGCAAATGGTGACTCCTAGGTGCCCCAAGTGTGGCAAGAATCATGGAGGACGACCCTGCTTAGCAGGACAAATGGTTTGTTTTCAATGCGAAAAGCCTAGACATATGGCTAAGGATTGCACTATCAAGCTATTGCCCCCTGCCAACAAGCCCCATCACCAAGGAAAGGCCTTCGCCCTTAAGGGTGGGGAGGCTACTTAGTCCAAAGATCTGATCCAAGGTAAGTGTGAGGTTAATGGTAGGACCTTAACTGTGCAGTATGATTTTGGAGCTATACACTCCTTTATTTCTCATGATTGTGTAGATAGATTGGGATTGTCTGTGTCTGAATTACCTTATATGTTAATTGTTTCTACTCCTGCTGAGAAACTAGTTAAGACTTGTCATTGTTGTTCAATTGTTAGTTTCAAATTGATGGTAGGTCTTTCATAGCAAATTGGATTTGTTGCCTTTGTCTGGTTTGGATGCGATTCTAGGCATGGATTGGCTCTTTGCTAACCATGCTATGATAAATTCTTCTAAAAAATCTATTATTCTTCTTCCTATACCTGTTGAGCCTGTTGAACTTGTTAATTTGTTTTTGAATTCTGCTAAGATAGGGAGTAGTGAGTTTGGTAATCAGGGATATGTTCTCCTTATGGCAAGCGAAGTGGAACTTGAGCAGGTATTGGAAGAGATCCCCGTAGTTAGGGAATACCCAGATGTGTCTCTTGACGATATACCCGAGTTTTCTCTAAAAAGGGTAATCAAGTTTTCTATAGAGTTGGCACCGGGAATGGGGCCAATCTCCATAACACCCTATAGGATGTTCCCACTAGAGTGGTCGGGGTTGAAGGGACAACTGGAAGAGTTGTTAGAGAAGAGATTTGTAAGACCTAGTGCCTTACGTTGGGGAGCCCCGGTGTTTGTGAAAAAGAAAGATGGGAGCATGAGACTATGTGTGGATTATAGGCAGTTGAACAAGGTAACCGTTAAGAATAAGTACCCTTTGCTTAGGATAGATGACCTCATGGACCAATTGCGAGGTGCAGCTGTGTTCTCTAAGATTAATCCGAGATCCGAATATCATTAGATAAAGGTAGAAGAGGAGGATATACCCAAGACGGCTTTTAGGACAAGGTATGGGCATTATGAGTTACGGCAAGGTCATTTGGTTTGACTAATGCCCCTGCTGTTTTCATGGAGAATCTTTACACCCTACTTGGATAAGTTTGTAGTTGTTTTCATGGATGATATTCTCATTTATTCGAGAACAAAGGAGGAATACGAAGAGCATTTGAGAGTTGTGTTGGAAATCTTGAAGGAAGAGAAACTTTGTGCCAAGCTACCTAAGTGTGAATTTTGGATGGAGGAAGTACAGTTCTTAGGACACGTGGTGTCATAAGAAGGTGTTGCTATGGATCCGAGTAAGAATGAGGCTGTGATGAATTGGAAGAGGCCGACCTCAATGACTGAGATAAGGAGTTTCTCGGGTTTAGCCCGTTACTACTGCAGGTTTGTAAAAGAATTTTCTCAGATTTCTTTACCCTTAACCAAGTTGACGAGGCCCGTTTGGGTAGACAATGGAATGTGAGAAGAGCTTTCAAGAGCTAAAAAGTAAGTTAACCTTAACCCTAGTATTAGTTTTGCTAGACCCTAGTGGACCGTTTGAGGTTTATTGTGATGCCTTTGGGAGAGGTTTAGGTTATGTCTTGATGCAGAATAGGAATGTGGTGGCTTATGCTTTTAGACAATTGAAGCCTCACAAAGTAAACTACCTAACCCATGACTTGGAATTAGCAACTGTAGTGTTTGCCCTGAAGATATGGAGGCATTATCTGCATGGTGTGAGGTTTGAGGTGTTCTCTGATCATAAGAGCTTGAAGTATCTCTTTGATCAAAGGGAGTTGAATATAAGGCAAAGGAGATGGATGGAGTTCTAAAGGATTATGGATTTGGGTTGAACTATCATCTTGGGAAAGCCAATGTGGTGACTGACGCATTAAGTCAGAAATCCTTGCATGCGTCATAGATGATGGTCAAGGAGGATGTACTAGTAAGGCGCTTTAGAGACCTTAACCTTGGAGTTATGTTGACTCCCATAGTTTAAGATTGAATCAGCTTCAGGCGACGAGGGATTTCAAGAGTCAAATCGCTCAAGCCTAAGGCGAGGAAAAGGAGTTCTTGAAAACCCTAGCATTGGTGAGAGAAGGGAAGTTGAAGGGTTTTGCGCAAAGTACCGATGGACAGTTGGAGAGGACTATCCAAACTTTGGAAGATATGTTGATAGCCTATATTTTGGACAATCGAGGAAGTTGGGACAAATACTTACCTTTGATCGAGTTTGCCTATAGCAATAGCCATCATGCAAGTATTGGTATGGCACCCTATGAAGCTTTGTAAGGAAGGGAGTGCCAATCTCCCCTATGTTGATTTGAACCTGGTAAGCAAAGCCTATTAGGACCTGATCTTGTGAGGCAGACCACAGAGCAAGTCAAAAGGGCTAGGAACAGAATCCTTACGGCTTAGAGCCATCAAAAGAGCTATGCGGATTAGAGGAGAAAGCCTCTAGAGTTCCAAGAGGGAGAACATATGTTCCTGAAAATCACTCCTACGACCGGTATAAGTAAAGCCATGAAGGTCATAAAGTTGAGCCCCCGTTTTCTTGGCCCTTTTCAAATTTTAAAACGTGTCAGGTCAATTGTTTATCGAATGGCCTTACCTCTGAATTTGTTAAACCTTCATGATGTTTTCCATGTGTCTCAATTGAGAAAATACCATTCTGATCCTCGTCATCTACTTGAGCCTGAAAGCGTACAATTAAGGGAGGACCTAACTTTCAATCCACCGCTATCTCGGATCGTGGATCGTGGGGCAAAACAGTTGAGGAGTAAGACGGTACCCTTGATCAAGGTGGCTTGGGGTAGAAGAAATGTGGAAGAATATACGTAGGAGCTGGGGGCCGAAATGAAGAGTGAGTTTCTGAATTTGTTTACAGGTAATGAATTTTGAGGGCAAAATTCTTTTTAAAGGTGAGGAGAAATGTAACATCCTCAATTTCGTGTCGTGCTAAATTACCTCAGTAACCCTAAGTAATTTGGCACTTAATGAGAAATTATGAGATTATGGCTTAAGTAAGGGATTAACGAAGAGTTTATGAGTTAACTCGGATGAGATAAGTCAAGAGAGTGCTTAATCGAGATTAGATAATCTCTAATAAGCAAGTCAGACCCTTGGCAGCTTAATTAAGCACTACTCGCCCTTAATTAGCTTAATCGAGTTTAATTAAGACTAATTAAGCTTAATTGCTAGATTAATTTTTGTTAATCATGTTCTTGTGTGTTAATCACTAATCCTTACTTAATCATCTTAATTAAGTTGTATGAGCACTTAATCACATGATTAAATTCAAATTTAGTCAACTAGACAATAAAGTAAAGAGTGATGTCATCAAAGCAAAAAGCATTAGACAAGACTACTTTATGTAAGAGTTTGACCATAGTTTGTTCCCCCATCATCCAATTTGTCTCCCTAAACCTTAATTAACACAAAATGAAGCAAAAATATCTCCCCCCACCCTACTAAAAGTTTCGGCCACAACAACACAACACACACACATTCACTTCATTTTCAACTTCTTATTCTCTCTCTAAAGTTCTCAAACTCTCCAACCTCTCTCTATATTTCCTCTTCTCCTTCTTCATCTTCTTCATCATTCTCCAACTCCATAACCAAACCTTCCTCACTAAACCCTTCAAAGACCTCATCTTTGGGTCTTTGGAGACAAGATCTAAACACTACAAGACTCATTTTCAAGAGAACTCCTTGCTCATTCAAAACCGCCACCTTCATCATCAAGAGGAGTCATCATCTTCTTCTTCCACTTCTCTTGTTTTGCGCCATCTTCAAGAAAGGTAGTGATCTTCATCTTTTTCATTTTGTTTGCTCAAGAAAGCTTGGAGCTTGGTTCTTTCATGACCAAGATCTCTAAGTGAAAACTTGAGAAGATCCTTCATGTTCTTCATGTGTTCTTAAGTTTCCTCTTTTGGAAAAATATGTTCTTGATGTTCTTCATGTGTTCTTAAGTTTCCTCTTTTGTTGGTAGCTGGCTTAAAGTTATTCTTTCCTTTTTATGATGAGTTGATGACTAGAAAAGCTTCATCTTTTTATGGTCCCATGATTTGATAAAACTTTGAGCATTCTAAAATCTTAAAACTTTAAAAAGTTTGCTTCTTGACACAGTTAAGGTGGCGCAAGTTTTAGTACCACCATAAAGTTTTCTTTTGTTTTGTTTTGAAGACAAGAATGCATGTAAAGGTCTAAGCTTTTTGGCATAATAAGCCTTTTTGAGTTAGAAAATGATATTTTGTCACTTTATGTCCTAGACATCAAACCTTAAAGAAAAGACCTTTCATAAAGTTCCAAACTTTAGTCAAAAATGAGACCTTTAAGTCATAAAGTGTTGTTTTATAACATTTAATTCATAAATTCTAGATCTTGAACCCAAAAAAAAAAAAAAAAGCTTAAAGGTGTTAGCTTTTATAAAGATTAAGACTCATTAACCTTAAAGTTAATGTTTCATGTCACTAGTTGATAAAGTAGGAATCTTTGTAATGTGAAGACAACTTTAAGTCATAAAGTTGAGACCTTGATGGTCTTAGAATAATTAAATGAGTCAACCTTCATAAAGAACAAGACTTTTTAACTAAAAAGCTAGTAACTTGAACCATCATTTCATAAGATTTAATCTTTAAGATAAAAGCTCGAAGCTTTGTAACTTGATTAAGTTAAAAATCACCCTTGGTGTTTAGTGAACATGGTGTTGTTGGGTTCATGATATGGTTATGCATTGTCATGACCCAAGGATTAGAGGGATCTCGAACTCCTTGGGAACAAAAGTATGATTAGGGTCTCTGAGCATACCATGTGTAACACCCTAATAAACCCATACTACGCTTAAGTCGTATTACGGCGTTGTATTAGTTGTTACTTATGCTCGTGGAAAATTAAACTTCACTTGAAATTAAATTACGCGGAAAATACGGTAAGATTTTTTTTTTTTTTTGAAATACGTCGTCACTTTTGGAAAGTAAAGCCTTGAGCGAGAAGGTAGATAAAGAAGGAGCGTGTGGCATAAAATAAATACCCAAATATCATAAAACAAGAGAAGGGTAAATAAATAGAAATTCACAAATACATTGTATTAATTAACTAATCATTACATCCATATGAGTTCATAATATATATATATATATATATATATATATATATATATATATATATATATATATATATATATATATATATATATATAAACATTACATTGAAGAAAGGTCATGGTCGTGCCATGATCCAAATACAAGATACTAAATACAAACTCCAATGACAAAGCTCAGCTCAAAAAGGAATATGCGAAGATACAGAACAACGATCGCTATAAGTCCCAAAACGGCTTCGTCTGGCACCCCACGTCATACATCCGCTCACAGTGTGGGGAATCTATGCTCCACTCCATTGGATGTGCCACAAAATCTGGTGACGATGCGGAAAAGTAACTAGAGTGAGAAATAAGATTTCTCAGTAGGACTCAAACCCGACACGGAGGTGTCATCGTCATCGTCCCAGCCACTTCGGTTTTTATTAATGAAAACAGTGAGCATGCATATGGTCCAATTCTTAGATTTTTGAAAACATGTCTATCCGAAGTGGATTCAATTTTAACATACTCTCTAATCATTTATATCATAACATATATGGGCATAAATATAATCACATAACATATGCATGACTGTGCTATGAGCTTCTTTTATCTTCTTCCCTTCAAGGGCTTGGACCGAAGTCCCTTTCTTTTCTTCACTTGAATTTATCTTGAGTCTTTTTCTTTTCACCCACTAAACATAAGTGGTAATGAGCTCATACCGTGGCCGTCGCCACCATAGAATTTCGGTACTTACACTAGCTGGGTCATGCCATGCCTCATGTAAGCCTTATCCCCTATACTCACACTAGCTGGGTCATGCCATGCCTCATGTGAGTCGTGGGTTAGGGGAACTTACTTTGGGTCACCTTCCCTTTTGAAGGATCACACCCTTAGTTTACTTTATCTTCTTATTAAAGCTTATGATGCAAAATCATTATGATTCTTTGCCACATTTGGGCGTTACGTATCGCCGTCCCCAAATGTGATTCCTTTAATGTATATTATTAAGCATCATATCAACATATCATATTAATATCATCATCATTCATTTTCATATCGTCATCATACCATCATCATAATCATTATCATCATATTATCATAATCATCATCATCATCATATCATATCATCATCATCATCATCATCATTATCATATCACATCATCATATCATTATCATATCAGTGTCACCATATGGACACATAGAGGCATACATATCACACAAAGTCTTATGAGCTTAGCTTAGTAAATTTGGTGCAAGCTTTTACTTGAGGTTGTCTCTTGTATAAACTCTTTTACAAGCCATAAGGCCAATTTCATCCATTATCCTTTTGAAACTTTGAAGTTGAATTATGAAGGTTATCCAATACTTAATGTAAGGGTATTAATGTCTTAAAGCTTATTCTTCATTAACCTTTAACTTTTACCCTAACCAGTTTTTCTTTTACAGTGGGGTAGTAACTTCAAAAATTCACCATAATTTCACCTTTTACTATTTTATTTCGAATTTTGGTATGGTTATACTTCTCTGAGTCTATTTTTAAACAAAATAAACCCCACTCAAAAATTCATTTTGTAGCTTGAGTTATGCACATTTTATTCTGACTATTCAGACTTGAAAGTTCATCTCGGGTCAGTGACTTTTAACATTTACTGTGAACTCCTCACAAGGAATCTGCCAAAAATGTTTTATGGGGATGTTTCTATATGTCTGAGCTTTCTAACAAGCTTGGTCCCACTCAAGAATGTTCTGTATAGCTCGAGTTATGCACGTTTTATTATCCACTGCCCGGACAGAAACCCATCCGGGAACAGCCAACTTTAAAAATTTATATCTCTCTCGTTTTAAAGCCAAATCTCGCATATTTTATATGTATGAAAAGATATTTGAGTCTATTTTCACAGAAAATTGGTTTCATTACATTTTGAGTTTTGTAGAACGAGTTATACAGTATGCATTACAGGCTGCCAGAATTTTCCAGCTTCCACGGTTTTGGTTTCAATGAGTTTTCTTGTAAAAACATTAAGTCTTTTCCTCAAGTGACCAGTTTTCCCTTCCAAACCACTTTTATACCTTGGGATCTTGGTATTAACTCAATGTTTTAACTTCTAAAAATTTGGTTCAATAGCAATAGACATACCAACCAAAAATCTCATGCCAAAGAGAAGGATACAACACATAAAAACTCATCATATCAACAAGCATAGCCATGAGGCCTTGGGAACAAGTCCTAGAACCACCTAGCTATGGAGAGCTTAGGAGTTAAAGGGCTTGAAGAACACATAAAAGAAGAAGGTTAGAGTCACTACCAAAAAGAGTTTTCTTGAAGGATTTGGGATGAGGTGATGGTTGAATTGAGCCTTCCTTCTTGTAAGCTTGAAAATGGGGCTTGTGTATGAGTGGCCTTGTTTCTCCAAGAACCAAAAATGGTAGTCCTTGAAGGGATTGTGAGTGTGGTGATGGAGATGAGGTAGGAAGTAGTAAGAAGGTTGGAAGAAAAACAATGAAGCTTGGAAGAAGAAGAGAGTATGAGACTTGGAGAGAGGAGAGAGCTTTGTGTGGGTCTTGAGAGAGGAAGTGAAAAAATGAAATGAGGGGGGGGGGGAGAGGTGGCTGATTGGCGCAAAAGGGGAGGGAAAAGAGTGATGTGATTTTGCTTCTTTTGCAAGCAAGGAGGCTAGGAACCATGGGGTAAAAGGATGAGTTGTGTTTCTCTTGAGTCTTGGTGTTTGGGTAAAGACCATTTAGTGTTTTCTCAAGTGGTTAAAGGCATGAGCTCTCTTAAGATTTGGCTTGGATGGATAGGATCACTCCAAGTGTCACCATCTTGATGGAAGAGAGTAGATCTTTTGTCTTGACTCAAGGAATCTACTAACATGGACTCTTGATCTAGTGGTCTATGATAAGAAAGCAAATAAATGGTTGGATATGGCTCTTGCTTTGACCAAACTTTCAAACAATAATTTAAGGGAAATTTCTAAATTTTTACAATTGTTATAATTGTCTAAATGTTAATTAATTCAATTGGCTTAATTATACATTAGCACATTTTCAATGAAAAGGATTTTCCTCATTGATCATGTAAAGAAGATGTGAGGGTTAATATGATTAAGATGTGATACTTATATGCTCTTAGTTAATTAGGCTAGATCACCTTGATTTTATGTTCTAAATCACGAATTAATAAGGATTGGGTAATTAGGCTTTTAATTGTAACTTTTAATGCATTATATTTCAATTGTTGACTTGCCTTTAATTTACTAAGCCCTTGCTCTCGAGATTAGCCGATTAGTTCTTAATTAATCGCTAACCCCTCTAATTAGTTGGAGACACCGAGCTAATTAACTTAGACAAAAATTGGGGATGTTACACCATGAACCTAGGAATCACCAAGTGCACTATCTTAAGGAAAGGAAACAATCACTTAACTTAATTAATTTGAGCAAGTGTTCCATAAGACATGAACTCAAGTGAAGAATAATTTCATATGAGAACTAAGTAACTAAAAGACCACATACACATATCTTAACTATGTGATTCTCTCATGGGTAACCATGAGAAATCATATGATG
Source organism: Pterocarpus santalinus (assembly GCA_031439595.1). Lineage (NCBI taxonomy): Eukaryota > Viridiplantae > Streptophyta > Magnoliopsida > Fabales > Fabaceae > Pterocarpus > Pterocarpus santalinus. The sequence goes on along the minus strand of CM062523.1, from coordinate 40,129,374 downwards.
ATTCATAATATTCTTCACAAAGAATAACACAACTATAAACCCCTCTAGGGTATGAATCTGTGATGCCATTTGGCATGATGAATGATGAGCTTACTTGAGCTTTGTCTCATGATTGAATGATGAGTGTGATGATATGATGTAGATATGATGAACTGTCGGTTGAAAGTTTATGATTGGCATTTTGGGGAAGCTCAGGTCTAGCCGTTATGCTGCCGGATTTCCGTCAAAATTAGGGACTTAATCATATCATTGCATGTGTCTAGTCAAAGAAGTAGTATGCATGTAAAGTATAATGATAAGAAACAAAAGAATGGGACATGACCCCTCGATCACTTTCGGGAAGTGAGAGATGGCGATCCACAAAGGAACCTCTATGAGGGAGGCAAGGGTGTTTTGGAGGACCCTCCAACTTAGAGGTAACCAGTATCGGCTAAGTCTGATTTGGTTAGTACTGCGTGACGATGGGCACGGAATGAGCTCATGTCCAAAAGCAGTCTATTTTAAAGGAAAGTAAAAGAATGTTTAGTACGTGCCAAAAACGAAAGTAAAGTCTAAGTATAACCATGGTTAAGTCTATGATGATGGATGTCTTTGCATGTAATTATATTGTCCATTTGCATTATGAATGTTTATTCTATGTTTCAGTATGTATGCTAGTCATGATGATGTGGTTATGATGTTAACTTTAAAAGCAACCTGCTTCGGGGTTTAAGTTTTCAAAACTGTTAAAAGTTGAACTTATATTTGTCCACTATTCTTATAATTAAACCCGAAGTGGCTGGGACGATGACGATGACACAATATTTGTCTGGTCGCGATCCTACTGAGAAATCTTGTATTTCTCACTCCTACATTTCCGTGTCGTCTTCAGATGAAGCTGATGGCATCCATGGTAACACTTCTGATGGTACCTGACTGGATAAGACGAGGAGCTGCTATGTTCTTCACCTAGTTAAGGAGGATCGAGATGGTAGCATAGTATTTTTATTTTCTTAAGAGCCCTAGTTGGGCAGTTTATGTGTAATTAAGAGCATGTGGGGAGTCATGCTGCTTAATTTGACCTATTACATATGTGATACTTATTAAATGTAATGATGACCTTGATTATCTATGATTACATTCTTGACTTAAGGTATTATGTTATGTTGCTTCCATTTTGTCATATGTCTTTTCAGTAATTCTGCAATATGAAGAATAACGTTCATATGTATATGAGTAAGTAAGCGCTTAAAGGCTCAGTTTTCAAGCGTAAAGGATTTACAAAAAAAAAATTATACGCTATTTTCGTATATTACGCTAATTTCAAAGATAAGGACTTCTGTTAAAAATGAGTAACAACTAGTAATGCCATAAAATGACTTAAGCATAGTATGGTATTGGTAGGGTGTTACATTTATGATCAGAAAACACCTCAAACCTCACACTATACAGATAATGCCTCTATATCTTTAGGGCAAACACTACAGCCGCAAAATTCCAAGTCATGGGTTGGGTAGTTCACTTAATGAGGCTTCAACTGTCTAGAGGCATAAGCCACCACATTCCTATTTTGCATCAAGACACAACCTAAACCTCTCCCAGAGGCATCACAGTAAACCTCAAACGGTCCACTAGGGTCTGACAAAACTAATACTGGGGTTACTGTTAACTTACCTTTTAGCTCTTGAAAGCTCTTGAAAGCTCTTGAAAGCTCTTCTCACAGTCCATCGTCCACACAAACGGGGCATCCTTCCTCGTCAACTTGGTTAAGGGCAAACATATCTGGGAAAATCCTTTTATAAACCTGCGGTAGTAACCGGCTAAACCCAAGATACTGCTTATCTCAGTCACTGATGTCGGCCTCTCCCAATTCATCACAGCCTCAATATTACTTGGATCCATAGCAATACCCCCTTGTGACACCACATGCCCTAAGAACTTTACTTCCTCCATCTAGAATTCATACTTAGATAACTTGGCATAAAGCTTCTTTTCCCTCAAGATCCTTAACACAACCCTCAAATGCTCTTCATGTTCCTCATTTGTTCTCGAATAGATGAGAATATCATCTATGAAAATAACTATAAACTTGTCCAAATAGGGTCTAAAGATCCTGTTCATATAATCCATGAAAACAACAGGGGCATTAGTTAATCCAAATGACATCACCGTAAACTCATAATGCCCATACCTTGTCCTAAAAGCCGTCTTGGGTATATCCTCCTCCTTTACCCTTATCTGATGATATCCAGATCTCAGATCAATCTTAGAGAACACAGCTGCACCTCGCAGTTAGTCCATGAGGTCATCTATCCTAGGCAAGGGATACTTGTTCTTAATAGTCACTTTGTTTAATTGCCTATAATCCACACACAACCTCATACTGCCATCCTTCTTTTTTCACAAATAACACCAGGGCTCCCCAAGGTGAGACGCTAGGTCTTACGAACTTCTTTTCCAACAATTCTTCCAATTGTCCTTTCAATTCTAATAACTCTATTGGGGATATCCTATACGGTGCTATAGAGATGGGCCTAGTACCTGGCACCAACTCTATAGAAAACTCGATTTCCTTTTTCGGAGGAAACTCACGTATGCCATTAGGAAACACATCGGGGTATTCCCTGACTACGAGGATCTTATCCAATACCTGCTCGAGTTCCACTTTACTTGCCATAATGAGAACATATCCCTGATCACCCAACTCACTACTTCCTACCTTAACAGAGCCCAAAAACAAACTAATAGGTTCTACAGGCTTAACAAGTATAGGGGGAAGAACAATAGATTTTTCGAAGCAATTTATCATAGCATGGTTAGCCGAAAGCCAATCCATGCCTAGAATCAAATCCAAACCAGACAAAGGCAAGCAAATCAAATTCGCTATGAAAGACCTACCATCAATTCGGAATTGACAACTCAAGCAACAATGACAAGTCTTAACTAGTTTCCTAGCAGGAGTAGAAACAATTAACATATAAGGAAATTCAGACGCAGACAATCCTAATTTATCTACATAATCATGAGAAATAAAGGAGTATGTAGCTTTAGAATCATACAGCACAGTTAAGGTCCTACCATTGACCTCACACTTACCTTGGATCAGATCGTCGGACTGAGTGGCCTCCTCAACATTAAGGGGAAAGACCTTTCCTTAGTGTTGGGGCTTGTTGGTAGGGGATAATAGCTTGACAGTGTAGTCTCTAGCCATGTGCCCAAGCTTTCCGCATTGGAAACCCGCGTTCTAGCCAGCTAAACAAGGGCGTCCTCCATGATGTTTGCCATACTTAGGGCAAGCTTAACCATTCACTAGCTTGGCTGGATTCCCAATAGACTTCTGGGGTTGCTTTCCTTTGAAACCTCCACCTTGAAACGATTTCCTTAGGGGTTGGGGCTTGAACTTCTGCCCTTACGGTGCCAACTTCTTCTTGTAGGCTTCCAACCTTGCCACAGACAGTTTGTGGTTGCAATCCTCTACCAAACGACACTTGTTGATGAGTGCAACCTAGTCACGGATGTCCATTGGCCCTACAGATGCCAATATCTCCTCACGCAATCCCCCTTCAAACTTCACACATTTCCAGCGCTTTTCCAGGTCCCTTGATAGATCGTCGAGAATTTGCACAGCTCCTCAAACTTGGCCGTATACTCGTCAATATTCATGGTCCCTTGTCGCAGACTCATGAACTCCAGCCCCTTCACATTCCTCATGGATGCGGGAAAATACTTCTCATAAAAGTGCGTCTTGAAAATCTCCCAGGTGATGTGGGTTTGGGTATAATACCTTATCAAACAAAATACTATGGTTAAGTCATAGTATATTACTTGATAAGTTATTATGTGTGGTGAACTAAGAATTATCCATTTACTTTAATCAATTTCGGTTTGGTAGCGAGATAAACACTAATCAATCGTTGTACCGGAAATAAAGTAACACAAACAAGATTTCGAAATAACCAAACTGCATCATACATATACATATATATATATATATATATATATATATATATATATATATATATATATATATATATATATATATATATATGAATATATATATATATATATACATGCATATACATTTCTTTTCAAAGTTGTCAAAAGAAATAAAATGCAGTATAGGGTAGAAAAAATGAGGCCGCTAACATAAAATAAATCGGCCTGTCTATATGAGCAGCACCCTAACTGGTCCCTATAGGACATTGCATGTATAACTAATAACTCCTACCTATATGCCTATGACCTAAACTGCTAAAAGAAGGTCATCCTGTACGTCTATTGTTGCCGTGGCGCCTACTCCAACTAAATGGATTCTGAAGAAAGGAATCTGTTCGCCATACTGGCATCAGCAGGGGTAGTTTATACTCGAGGCAGAAGATGATAACGACGAGTTTGCTGCCTCTGATGGATCCTCCTCAGACATGGAGGCAGAGGGGATCAGCTGTGGTAGAGTGACTGGCAGAGCCATGGTTGGTGCCGCTACTGGTGCGAGTAGAGGTGGAAAGAGATAAGCCACGTGGAAAGGGATGGCGATGTAAGGGATAGCAGGGTCAAAGAGCGGGTGCATAAGGGGTACAGCAAAATCTCTCTGGAAAAAAAATAAAGGTGAAATTAGCATCTACCGGATATGTACATAGAGTCTATGACCAGATCGACATGGATGTGGAGCTCAGGAAACTCAATAAATAGGACACTGGTTGCCACGTTCTCCATGCTCTGAGAATGACGCGGAAATGTATAGTAGGGTGAGAAATAAAGATTTTCTCAGTAGGAAATCCTACATATAAATAACTAGCATTGCCACCATTCTCAAGTATTTCGGATTTTAATTAAAAGAAAACAATACATCAACAGGATGTCTTACTCAATTAATTATAAAAATCATAGCCTGAAACATAACTTGGTTTTACTTAAGGGGATAAAGAAAAATAAGACAGAAAAATAAGCAACAAGACATATATTTTGACATAATTAAGTGGCAGCTGTAAAGTAGACAAAAGTACATATATAGCAAATAATAGTGCAATTAACTCAAATCATGGTAATAGAAACTGTGGATATGCAGAAATGATAATGCACTTGACTTTAACTCATACTTTTCCATACTTGGTCCCTTGGGAGTATATTGGCCATAAGACTCCTGGGTAATAGTCCGCTTTTCAGGATCGAGCTCGTTCCTATACAAGGTCGCCAGGTTTGCTTTCCCCGACTTTCCCACTGATCTATTCCCCTTAAATTTGTTCAGGGGCTAGCCCAAGTCACATAGAAATCCTTCCTCATTCTTATAAGGGTAGCATTACTTGTCTCATGCTTTGACTAATGCATGCATAACTTGTAAATTCATAGTAATTGCAATCTTTGCTTAAACTCGACAGCATAACGGATCATGTCTGCTTCCCATGAATAGTGCCAGACAACCAGAAAATTTTAATCACACAGCAAACTCAATACACAACATCATATTCATACCAAGAATATAACAATATCAACAAGTGCAAGATTTAGAATCTTAAGCATCATTCTATCTTGCAAGCTTTTAATTTCTATTAAGGTTCCCGAGTTTAATTTCCAAGATTAAATGAATTCCGAGTTCCGAGGTTATATAATTTCCGACCTTCGGGGTTATGTTCGATCTCTGAGATTGATTCTGGGTCGAGTTTCGGAATTTTGTGTATAAGGGTTTTGTGTGCCTATGGTCCCGATCTCCAACCTGAACACAAGTTTGGTCTTTTCCAGAACTTTATGAGTGTTTGCTAAATTTTAAGATTTCGATATTGACTATATTCGATTGTAATTTTCTATTCACTAAGTTCCGAGTTCAACCTTAAGTACACTCTCCCGAGTTTGATCTTAAGTACACTCTCTCGAGTTCAACCTTAACTATAACTTTCTCGAATTCAACCATAAGTATAACTTTCCCTAATTCAACCTTAAGAATAACTTTCCAAGTTCAACTTTAAATATTCCTGACCTAACTTTCCATTTTACTAAGTCCCGAATTCAACCTCAAAGATCCTCGACCTAGTCCCTTATTTACTAAGTTTAGAGTTCAATTTTTAAGTGTACTAACCTAGCTCTCTATTTACTATGTCCCGACTTCCAATATTAACTCAAGTTGTTTGTCTTATCCCAGACTTATCTTACTTCCAACTAGAATTGCACTCTTGTAAGGGAAAATTCACTAAAAATAGAAATTTCGGTGAAATTATGCGAAATTTATATGCATGTAAAGCTAACAAAACAAAATTTCAAATGAAAGAAATTCCATATCATTTGAATAAGTATAATTCAAGATACAAGCTCTGAAACTTGACCCCACTGGACTACTCTATTCCAGCCCGGGTTAAACTTAAGGCAAATTCATTGATATACTAGGAATAAATGACAATGAATCTAAGTCTGAAATTTTTATGGGATGTTCCCTAATGTGTTAGCTTTCAAACAACATTATATTCACTCAATTTGGAGGTGTGTAAGGTGAGTTACACCCTTCTCAACTCACACTACCCGGATGAAGGTCCTGATTTCTAGATCAGTCTTCAAAAATTCATATCTACCTCTATACTGATCCAATGTCTTATATTATATATGCATTGAAAGCTCTGAATGTCTAATTTCATATATAAATAGATTCATGAGATTTGAATGATTATAGGCGGAGCTGTACACTCCACCGTATGGACTACCGAGGAAGGATCTTAACAGCTTCTTGAGTTTTCTCTTCTGTCCAAGTCCTTTCATACAAATTTCAATTCTAATCATGACACACATGCAAAATCAACCATAAACCACCATCATCATTTCACATAACATCAGTATCATATGGTATACAAAAGCCACACATAACTCCAAATCAAGGAAAATAAGAAGAGAAGTAGGATTCCTACCTTTGCTAGGTATGATTCTTGTTGAATTTGTGGTTGGAGTTGAAGAAATCTCGTGATGGCTTGAAGGTTTGTGGGAAAGGAAGATGATATGAGATAAGATGAGATGAGATAATGGAGAAAAATGGAGAGGGGTCAGTATAGATGAGGGCCAAAAATGTGCAAGGGTAGAAAAAGAAAAATTTAAAAACTTCTCAGCAAGTCACATATGATTGGTGGATTTGAATAGATTATGTAACTTGGTTTGATAGTCCATTTGGAGGGCTGAGATGGCACCACTTGCATGGATAAGTTGGCTAAATCTTGGCTATCTATCTTAGGGTTCTCACAATATAATTTCTATTAATCCGGTTTCGACAGTTTAAATTACGGAAATCTTACCGATTTCTCTTAAATCGGTAAATCGGTTTTAGAAAAATCCTGTGAGGTTTCCTATATTCCTAATCTAATTCTATCAACTCTAATCACTTGTAAATCATACTTAATTGGCTTTAATTAGATGCTTAATCACATTGCAATTAAACCCATTTATTTGATGAAAACCGAACAACTCAGGTATTCACTATAAAATTTTCGTTTGGACGTTACATTACTACCCTCCTAAAAAAAAATTTTGTTCTCAAAATTTAGTACCCGAGAATAATTTAGGATACTCCTTCTGTATATCAGCTTCTAATTCCCACGTACAGTCTGCTGAGTCTTCGTGTCCTCGTACCACCTTTACTAGCTATACGGCTTTGTTCCGAAGGTGTTTGGTGTTCTTGTCCACTATACGTGCTGGAGGCACATGAAAAGTTAAGTCATCCCTTAACTGGATTGATTCAGGTTCCAAGAAATGAGTAGGGTCAGGTTGGTATTTTTTGAGTTGAGAAACATGGAACACATCATGAAGGTTTGACAGATATGGAGGTAAAAGGACTCGATATGCCATTGTCCCAATTCATTTTAAAATTTGAAAAGGACCTATAAAGCGAGGGCTTAGCTTTCTAACTTTAATGGCTCCACCTACTCCAATTGTGGGTGTGATCTTTAGAAACACATGGTCTCCTTCTTAGAACTCCAATGGCTTTCTCCTGACATCCGTGCAGTTCTTCTGATGACTTTGAGCTACAAGTATATTGCTACGGATCCTTTTGATTTGCTCTGTAGTTTGTCTGACTAGTTCTGGTCCCAACAGACTTTGTTCTCCTGATTCATACCAATATAGAGTAGATTGACACTTTCGCCCGTATAAAACTTCGTACGGAGCCATGTCGATGCTAGCATGGTAACTGTTGTTATAAGCAAACTCGGCTAATGGTAAGCATCGATCCCAACTCCCATGCTATTCCAGAATGTATGCTTGTAGCATATCTTCCAAAGTCTGAATAGTTCGCTCAGTCTGACGATCTATTTGCGCATGGTACGCAATACTTAAGCATAGCCTAGTACCAAATGCCTTCTGGAGTGCTTCCCAAAATTGTGAGGTGAATCTTGGATCTCGGTCTGAAATGATTGTTGAAGGAATACCATGTAGCCGTACCACTTCTTGAATGTACAATTGAGCCAACTTCTTTAGAGGATAATTCGCTCAAATGGGTAGAAAGTGAGTGGATTTGGTTAGCCTATCCACTATGACCCATATAACATCATATCCTGAGGGCGTCCATGGTAAACCTATTACAAAATCCATAGAAATACTCTCCCATTTCCACTTTGGAATTTCTAAGGGTAGTAGGGTCCCTGCAGGTTTTTGATGCTTTATTTTTATCTTCTGGCAGGTTAGACATTTATTCACGAAATTTGCCATATCTGTCTTAAGGCTTGGCCACTAAAACATCCTCTTGAGATCTTGGTACATTTTGTTAATGCCAGGATGTATAGTTAACTCACTCTTTTGGGCTTCCTCTAGTATTTTCTTCCTGAGATTATTCTTCTCAAGTACACATATTCTTCCTTGATATCGCCATATTCCCTCTGTATCTTGAGTAAATCCTGTTAGCTTGCCAGACTGCACTAGTTGCACTATATGCTGGAAGTCATCATTTCTTTGTTGTGCTTGCTGGATTTAGTCTTTGAAACTATTGGTTATCTTAAGTTAGTTTAACTGAATGGCATTAGGAGTCATAGAAATTCCCAAGTTGAGGTCTCGAAAACTCTATATGAGCTCCATCTCCTTGATTATCATCCATGCCACAGTTAAGGATTTCCTACTCAGGGCATCTGCCACCACATTTGCTTTGCCAGGGTGGTATTTTAGCTCAAATTCGTAATCTTTAAAAGACTCCATCCACCTTCGATGCCTCATGTTCAATTCCTTCTGATCAAAAAGGTATTTCAAGCTTTTGTGATTAGAAAATACTTCAAACATCACTCCATAGATATGGTGCTTCCATATCTTCAAAGCAAAAACCACCGCTACTAACTCTAAGTCATGCATTGCATAATTTCTTTTGTGAATCTGCCATTGTCTGGAAGCATACGTGGCGACATTCCTGTCCTGCATTAATATGCCCCCTAATCCTTTCCTAGAAGCATCACAGTAGACTTCGAATGGTCCATAAGGATTCGGCAAAGTAAGTACTGGGGTCGTCGTCAACTTTCCTTTTAATTCTTGGAAATTCTGCTCACATTCGGGTGTCCATTTGAATAGGGCATTCTTCCTAGTTAACTTTGTTAACGGCAGGGTTATTTGAGAGAAGTTCTTAACAAATCTCCTGTAATATCCTACCAAACCTAAGAAACTTCTGATTCCGTAACTGTTGTTAGCCGTTCCCAGCTTAATATCGCTTCTACCTTACTAGGATCCACAGAAATTCCTCCATGGGATACTACATGGCCAAGGAATTTTACTTCACTCATCCAAAATTCACATTTGGATAGCTTGGCGTAAAGTTTCTTCTCTATTAGAAATTACAAAACCAGTCGCAAATGTTCTACATGCTCCTACTCCATCTTCGAGTAAACAAGTATGTCATCAATGAAAACCACCGCAAATTTGTCAAGATATGGTCGGAATATCCGATTCATGTAATCCATAAATATTGCCGGTGCATTCATCAATCCGAAGGACATCACAGTGTATTCATAATGTCCATAATGACTTTGAAACACCGTCTTCGAAATATCTTCTTCTCGAACCCAAATCTAGTGATATCCAGACCGTAGATCAATCTTGGAAAATACAGTAGCCCCTTGTAGTCGATCGATGAGATTATCAATCCTTGGCAATGGATACTTATTTTTTATTGTCGCCTTATTCAGCTACCTATAATCCACACACAGTCGCATGCCGCTGTCTTTCTTCTTAACCAACAAAACTAGGGCTCTCTATGGTGATGCACTTGGCCTAATAAATTTCTTTTCCAGCAGTTCTTCAATCTGCTTCTTAAGTATAGTCAATTCCAGGGGCGACATTCAGTATGGCGCTATAGATATTGGTCCTACTCCCGATACCAATTCAATGGTGAACTCAATTTTCCTCTCGAGAGGAAAATCAGGAATATCTTCAGGGAACACATCAGGATATTCCCTAACAATTGGAATATTATCCAACTTCTAATCAACCTCTGCTGCACTGGTTGATAAAAGAATATACCTTTGACTTTCATCCCCACAATGGTGTACTGCTAAGGGACTTAAATAAAGGCTTATCGGGATTGGCGATTCGGGAGATGAAATAGAAGGAAGCACAATGGATTTATCAGAGCAATTTAACAGGGCCTGGTTGGCATAGAGCCAGTTCATACCCAGAATAATATCAAATCCGGACAAGGGGAGACAAATTAAATTGGCTGAAAAAGTTCGACCTCCTAGCTGAAGGGGGATATTCCTACAAGTGTGATGGGTCTTAACGGACTCACTTGTAGGAGTAGAAACTAGCAAGCCATAAGGTAATTCAGAAATAGGTATTTGTGAGGCTAACATACAATCATGAGAGATGAAAAAATGAGATGCACCTGAATCATTTAAAACAGTCAAGGTCTTACCATTCACTTCACACATATCTTGAATCAAATCTTCCGACTTATTAACCTCCTGTGCATCCATACTGAAAATCCTTCCCTGGCATTGTGGCTTGGGAGTCGGTTGAGGGTTTCTAGCAGGACATTCATAGATTTTGTGGCCTAGTTTGCCACATCACAAAACAGACATATTGACTTGCCAAGCAGGGGCATTTGCCATGATTCCTACCATACTGGCTACATATTTGGTTCCCAAAAGGCCTCTAAGGTTGCTTGTCTTTGTTACCCGCAGGCTGAAACTTTCTTTGCTGTTGAAAGTTGGGCTTGAACCTTGGGCGTTGTTGGGCTAGCCCCTTCTTAAAGTTACTACCAGTTGATCTAGTAACAACCAGTCTCTTATTACAATCCTCCATTAGACGGCACTTGTTCACCAAGGTAGGGAAGTCTCTGATTTCCATTGGTCCTATGGTGGTAAGGATGTCTTCTCTCAGTCCACCTTCAAACTTTATGCATTTCCAGGCTTCATCGGGGTTCCATTGATAAATGGTGGAAAAATTTGCACAACTCCTTAAATTTAGAAATGTATTCTGATACACTACTATTCCCTTGACGGAGGTGCATGAACTCCAACTCCTTAGCATTGCGAACAAAGGCAGGGAAGTACTTATGATAAAACGTGTCTCTGAATACATCCTAAGTAATATCCATTTGGGATCTTTCTAATAACCGACGTGCACCATTCCACCAAAACTCTGCATCTGCTTCTAGCATGTACGTGGCAAAGGTCACATTCTGATGATCTGTGCAATCCAATATGGAGAAGACCTTCTCCATAGCTTTAACCTATTTATCCGCCTTATTTGGGTTAAAGGCTCCCCTGAAGCTAGGTGGGTTGGCCTTTCTAAATTTAGCAAATTTGAGGTATTCTAGATCCATTCCAAGGCCATTATGATTCCCTCCAAGACCTACCTCTAGCTGCCTCCCTAGTTGGCCCATCATTTGTGTCGCTGCAGCTGCCTGCTCATGCATCGCGTGCACCATTTCTTGCATTGTGTCCAAGAATTCCTCCTGTGCTAAATTCATTCATGGCCTACCTCGCCTTCCGAAAGCCATCAAGTTCTAAACACACAAAACAAGAGTAATTGAGTTAATTGGGTTCAATACTAAGTTTGGTGAGCTAGTAAATAATAGCATATGGTTAGGCAACCCTCTCATATGCATCCTATCCATATAGACAAGATTCAATGCATGATAACATCTAAAGAATACAGAGCATATGCGAAGTATAGTCAGTCCAATCCTCAAGCCTATATTAGGACGAACTACTCTGATACGAAAAATGTAACACCTTACCAGACAAAATACTATGCTTAAGTCATAGTATATTAACTGATAAGTTATTACGTGTGGTGAAATAAGAATTATCCATTTACTTTAATCAATTTCGGTTTGGTAGCAAGATAAACACTAGTCAGTCATTATACCGGAAATAAAGTAACACAAACAAGATTTCGAAATAACCAAACTGCATCATATATATATATATATATATATATATATATATATATATATATATATATATATATATATATATATATATATATATATATATGCATATACATTTCTTTTCAAAGTTGTCAAAAGAAATAATACAATACAGGGTAGAAAAAATGAGGCCGCTAACACAAAATAAATCAGCCTGTCTATATGAACAGCACCCTAACTGGTCCCCATGGAATATTACATGTATAACTAATAACTCTTACCCATATGCCTATGACCTAAACTGCCAAAAGAAGGTCATCCTATACATCTATTGCTGCCATGGCAGGTACTCCAACTAAATGGATTCCAAAGAAAGGAATTTATTCGCCATACCAGCATTAGCAGAGGCATAGTCTATACTCGAGGCAGAAGATGATGATGACGAGCTCGCTACCTCCGATGGATCCTCCTCAGGCATGGAGGTAGAGGTGATCGGTTGTGGCGGAGCAACTGGCGGAGCCACGGCTAGTGCTACTGCTAGTGCGGGTGGAGGTGGAAAGGGATAAGCCACGTGGTGAGGGATGGCGATGTAAGGGACGGCAGGGTCAAAGAGCGGGTGCATAAGGGGTATAGCAAAATCTCTCTGGAAAAAGAAATAAAGGCGAAACTGGCATCTACCGGATATATACACAGAGTCTATGAACGGATCGAGATGGATGTGGAGCTCTGGAAACTCAATAAATAGGACGTCGGTTGCCGCATTCTCCATGCTCTGAGAATGACGCGTAAATATATAGTAGGGTGAGAAATAAAGATTTTCTCAGTAGGAAATCCTAATATATATAACTGTCATCGCCGCCATTCTCAGGTGTTTCAGATTTTAATTAAAAGAAAAATCATGGTAAAGTGGCAGAAATCAAAGCCTGAAACACAACTTGGTTTTGCTTAAGGAGATAAAGAAAAATAAGACAGAAAAATAAGCAACAAGACATATATTTCGACATAATTAAGTGACAACTGTAACGTAAACAAAAGTACATATATAGCAGATAATAGTGCAATTAACTCAAATCATGGTAACAGAAACTGTGGATACGCAGAAATGATAATGCACTTAACTTTAACTCATATTTTTCCAAACTTGGTCTCCTGGGAGTATATTGGCCATAAGACTCTTGGGTAATAGTCCACTTTTCAGGATCGAGCTCGTTCCTATACAGGGTCGCCAAGTTTGTTTTCCCTGACTTCCCTACCGATTTATTCCTGTTAAATTTGTTCAAGGGCTGGCCCAAGTCACATGAAAATCCTTCCTCATTCTTATAAGGGCAGCATTGCTTGTCTCATGCTTTGACCAATGCATGCATAACTTGTAAATACATAGTAATTGCAATCTTTTCCGAAACTTGGCAACATAACGGATCATGTTCGCTACCCATGAATAGTGCCAAACAACCAGAAAATTTTAATCACACAGCAAACTTAATACACAACATCATATTCATACCAAGAATATAACAATATCAATAAGTGCAAGATTTAGAATCTTAAGCATCAATTTATCTTGCAAGCTTTTAATTTCTATTAAGGTTCCCGAGTTCGATTTCAAAGATTAAACGAATTCCGAGTTCCGAGGTTATATAATTTTCGACCTCCGGGGTTATGTTTGATCTCCGAGATTGATTCTAAGTCGTGTTTCAGAATTTCATGTATAAGGGTTTTGTGTGCCTATAGTCCTGATCTCCGACCTGAACACAAGATTGGTCTTTTCCAAAACTTTATGAGTGTTTCCTAAATTCTAAGTTTCCGATATTGACTATATTCGATTGTAATTTCCTATTCACTAAGTTTCGAGTTCAACCTTAAGTACACTCTCCCGAGTTCAACCTTAAGTACACTCTCCCGAATTCAACCTTAAGTATAACTTTCCGAGTTCAACCTTAAATATTCTTGACCTAACTTTCTATTTTACTAAGTCACAAATTCAACCTCAAAGATCTCTGACCTAGTCCCTTATTTACTAAGTTTAGAGTTCAATTTTTAAGTGTACCGACCTAGCTCTTTATTTGCTAAGTCCTGACTTCCGACATTAACTCAAGTTGTTTGTGTCTTATCCCAGACTTGTCATACTTCCAGCTAGAATTGCACTCTTGTAAGGGAAAATTCACTAAAAATAGAAATCTGGGTGAAATTATGCGAAATCTATATCCATGCAAAGCTAACAGAACAAACCTTCAAATGAAATAAGTTCCATATCATTTGAATACATATAGTTTGAGATATAAGCTCTGAAACTTGACCCTACTGGATTACTCTATTCTAGCTCGAGTTGAACTTAAGGTAAATTCATTGACATCCTGGGAATAGATGATAATGAATCTGAATCTAAAATTTTTATGGGATGTTCCCTCATGTGTTAGCTTTCAAACAACATTGGATTCAGTCAATTTGGAGGTGTGTACGGTGAGTTACACCCTTCTCAACTAACACTGCCCGGATGAAGGTCCTAATTTCTAGATCAATTTTCAAAAATTCATATCTACCTCTATACTAATCCAATGGCTTATATTATATATGTATTGAAAGCCCTGAATGTCTAGTTTCATATAAAAATAGATTCATGAGATTTGAATAGTTGTAGGTGGAGTTATACACTCCGCCGTACGGACTGCCAAGGAAGAACCTTAATAGCTTCTTGAGTTTTCTCTTCTCTCCAAGTCCTTTCATACAAATTTTAATTCTAATCATGACACACATTCAAAATTAGCCAAAAACCATCATCATCATTTCACATAACATCAGTATCATACGGTATACAAAACCCACACACAACTCCAAATCAAGGAAAATAAGAAGAAAAGTAGGATTCATACCTTTGCTAGGTATGATTCTTATTGAATTTGTAGTTGGAGTTGAAGAAATTTGGTGATAGCTTGAAGGTTTGTGGGAAAGGAAGATGATATGGGTTCAGAGGAGATGAGATGATGGAGAAAAATAGAGAAGGTCAGTATAGATGAGGGCCGAAAATGTGCAAGGGTAGAAAAGGAAAAATTTAAAAACTTCTCAAGCAAGTTACATGTGATTGGTGGATTTGAATAGGTTATGTAACTTGGTTTGGCAGCCCATTTGGAGGGCTGAGATGGTGCCACTTGCATGGGTAAGTTGACTAAATATTGGCCATCCATCCTAGGGTTCTCATAGTATAATTTCTATTGATTTGGTTTCAACAGTTTAAATTACGGAAATCTTACCTATTTCTCTTAAATCGGTAAACCGGTTTTAGAAAAATCCTGTGAGGTTTCCTATGTTCCTAATCTAATTCCATCAAGTCTAATCACTTCTAAATCACACTTAATTGGTTTTAATTAGATGCTTAATCACATTCCAATTAAACCCACTTATTCGATGAAAATTGAACAACTCAGATATTAACGATAAAATTTTTGTTCGGACGTTACATTGGGCTCCTTCCAATAGCCTCTTTGTGCCTATCCACCAGAACTCGACATCAGCTTCCAACACATAGGTAGCAAAGTCTACCTTCTATTCCTTGGTGCAAGCCAACACCATAAAAATCTTCTCAATGGCCTTGATCCCTTCATCAGCTCGATCGGGGTTGTACACCCCGCTAAAGCTCGGCGGATTTGCTTTCCTGAACTCAGCAAACTTGAGGTACTCATGATCTATGTTAGCTCATCCATTGTGCCCTTCAGGATTCTCTTTATCCCTCTACTCCATTCGTTCCATCATGCGATGGGCAGTAGCAGCTTGTTCCCTCATGGCAGCAGCCATCTCACGGAGCGTCCCCATGACTTCCTCGAGACCTTTTGGTTTGTTACGGGGCCTACCACGTCTTCCTAAAGCCATTAGTTCCTGGTACACAAAACATAAGACATTGAGTTGATCTGGCTCAACATTTATGTTGAGTGAACCAGCAACTAACCACATTCAGAATAGATGATCATGCACATCTAATTCCTACATCTTATCATACAGATAAGACACAAAGCATGACTTAACTAACATGTATGCTTAGAAGCATAGTCAGTCCATCCCCAAGCTCTTCAAGGACGAACTACTCTGATACCAGAATGTAACACCTTAATAGTTCCATTCTATGCTTAAGTCATATTATGGAATTACTAATTGTTACTTTTACTCGCGGAACTAACATTACCTTTTAGAAATTACTTTTTAACAAAAAAAGGGTAATTTTTTTGAACAAAACGAGTAAACCATTTTTGAAATCGAGAGCCATGAGCACATCATGAACATATAATACAAACGTCGCTATCTCATTCATACATCACATTTAACATAAATAGAAGCTATAAGAATAATCACAATCATAGATAAAGATAACATTCATTCCATAGCCATTCCATAGTTAATATAATAGTAGTAATAGTAGAAGTCATATACAAAGATAATAATGGGTCCGATATCTACCGTCGGCCCTACAAAGTACCCTAACAAAATACACGGTAGAAGGAAATACATAAGAAATCCCAATCCGCCCATGCATGCTAAATGAAAATGATAACCCTCGCTACAACCAAAAAGGGGCTATCCTCATGCTCAGCATCACATGCAAATCAACACCTCACTCATCTGGCAGGAGGTAACCGTTCCCGAATCCTCCGGGAGGAACATCACCACATCCTCCTACTTGGGCACAGCCACGCCCACGAGGCACGACACCAGTACGAATGAACCCGCGACCGCGAACCAAGGGTGGAGTGTGACGAGGGGCTGCTAAAGAAGAAGACGAATCGGATGACAGGCAAATCACGGATGGGAAGAAAGGCTCAGACGGGTCCATCTCCACGTGGTAGCTCGAATAGGACGGTTCCAAGGATCGGAATCCGACGAAATTGCCGGTGTCAGGCGGGTGTCGGAGTCGAAATCTCCGTTAGTGGGGTACCTCGAAGGATGGAAAGGCAGGCGAACGTCATCCATAGTGATGTCCTTGAACGGCTCATTAGGTTGAAAAATGAACTCATCACGGGTGCCTGAAACTGGTGGCTATGGAGCATGTAGACCTGCATCGCTGCCTGAGTAGTCATCATGGACGCATTTAGCATTGGGTCCAAGTGCCACTGCATCACTGGGAACTCAATGAAAATCACCACCGTGCCCAACGCCGGCATCCTCTAAAGATGACACCGAAACGTAGGAGTCAGAAATACTAAATTTCACAATAGGATCGCAACTAGACAAACACAGTGTCATCGTCATCATCCCAGCCACTTCAGGTTCAATATAAAAACAATAGACAGATATCGGTTCAATTTTAATAGTTTCAGAAAACGTAAATCCCGAAGCGGGTTTCTTTCAACTTTATCATCATATCCATTGTGTCATACCTAGGCATACATGCTAATATACATAGTAAACATTCATAATGCACATAAGGAATATAATAATATGCATGACTATGCAACTCATCAACTTGACCATGGTCCTACTTTGACTTTCGTTTTTAGCATGTGCTTAACATTTTTTTGCTTTCCTTTGAAATAGACAGCTTTTGGACATGAGCTCATTCCATGACCGTCGTGACCCATTACTAACCAAATTAGACTAAGTCGATAATGGTTACCTCTAAGTTGGAGGGTCCTCCTTGTCACCCTTGCCTCCCTCATAGAGGTTCCTTGAGTCTTTGTGGATCACCGCCTCTCACTTCCCTTACCAAAGTGATTGAAGGGTCATGTCCCATTAATTCTTTTCTTGTCATCATACTTTACATGCATAGTTCTTCTTTGGCTAGACACATGCAATGATATGACTAAGTCCATAATTTTGACAGAAATCCGGCAGCATAATGGCTAAACCAGAGCTTCCCTAAAATGCCAATCATCAACTTTCAACCAACAGTTCATTATATCTATAACATATCGTAATACTCATCATTCAATCATGAAACAAAGCACAATCAAACTCATCATTCATCATGCCGCATGGCATCACACATTCATACCCTAAAGGGGTGTATAGTTGCGTTATTCTTTATGAAGAATATTACGAATCATCACATGATTTCTCATGGTTACCCATGAGAGAATCACATAGTTAAGATATGTGTATATGGTCTTTTAGTTACTTAGTTCTTACATGAAATTATTCTTTACTTGAGTACACGTCTTATGGAATACTTATTCAAATTAATTAAGTGATTGTTTCCTTTCCTTGAGATAGTGCACTTAGTGATTCCTAAGTTCATGGTATGCTCACAGGCCCTAATCATACTTTTGTTCCTAAAGAGTTCGAGATCCCTCTAATCCTTCGGTCATGACAACGCATAACCACATCATGAACCCAACAACGCCATGTTCACTAACCACCAAGGGTGATTTTTAACTTAACCACATTACAAAGTTTCAAGCTTTCATTGTTAACATATCAAGGTTTTACCTTAAATATTATTAAAGTTATCATTCTCATAAAGTAGTCGTAAAATTTCATTCTTTATGAAAGTAAGTGCCTCTAAAATTAAGCTCTCGTCTTAAAATTTAGATCTTTATGTAATAATGATACAAGTTACTAGCTTTTCAACTAAAAGGTCTTACTCTTTATGAAAGTTGACTCATTTAATTATTCTAAGACTATCAAGGTCTCAACTTTATGACTTAAAGTTATTTCTACATTAAAAAGGTTCCTACTTTATTAACTAGTGATATGAAACATTAACTTTAAGGTTAAAAAGTCTTGATCTTTATAAAAGTTAACACCTTTTAGCATTGTTTTGGTTTAATATCTAAACTTTATGAATTAAATGTTACAAAACAACACTTTTATGACTTAAAGGTCTCATTCTTGATTAAAGTTTAAAACTTTATAAAAGATCTTTTCTTTAAGGTTTGATTTCTAAGATATTAGTGACAAGATATCATTTTTCTAACTCAAAAAGGTTTATTATACCACAAAGCTTAAACTTTTACATGTATTCTTATCTTCAAAACAAAACAAAAGAAGACTTTAGGATAGCACTAAAACTTGCACCACTTTTTGTGTATCAAGAAGCAACCTCTTTAAAGTTTAAAGCTTTTAGAATGTTCACAGTCTTATCAAATCATGAAAAATATAAAAAGATAAGGCTTTTCTAATCATCAACTTATCATAAAAAAAGGAACAACTTTAAACAAGATACCATCAAGAATACTCAATAATAAGAACATATTTTCCAAAAATAGAAACATCAAGAACACTTGAAGAACAATAAGAATATATTTTTCTAAAAGTAGAAACTTAAGAACACTTAATGAATATCAAGAACATATTTTGCCAAAAAAGGAAACTTTTGCTCTTGAAGAGCATGAAAGACTTTCTCAAGTTTTCACTTAGAGATCTTGGTCATGAAAGAACCAAGCTCCAAGCTTTCTTGAGCAAACAAAATGAAAAAGTTGAAGATCACTACCTTCTCTTGAAGATGGTGCAAAACAAGAGAAGAGAAAGAAGAAGATGATGACTCCTTTTGATGATGATGGTGACGGTTTTGCAAGGAGGAAGGATAAGCTCTTGAGATCATGTGAAAATGGAGGTTGTAGTGTTTAGATCTTGTCTCCAAAGACCAAAAGATGTGATCTTTGAAGGGCTTAGTGAGGAAGGTTTGGTTATGGAGATGGAGAATGATAAAGAAGATGAAGAAGAAGAAGAGGAAATATAGAGAGAGGTTGGAGAGTTTGAGAACTTTAGAGAGAGAATGAGAAGTTGAAAATGAAGTGAATATGTGTGTGTGTGTGTGCAAGAAGTAGCCGTGAGTTTCAAGTGGGTGGGGGGAGATACTTTTGCTTCACTTTGTGTTATATTGTGTTAATTAATGATTAAAGGACAAATGGGACAATGGGGAGACAAAATATGGTCAAACTCTTACATAAAGTAATCTTGTCTAATGCTTTATGCTTTTATGACATCACTCTTTACTTTATTGTCTAGTTGACTAAGTTTGACTTTAATCATGTGATTAAGTGCTCATACAACTTAATTAAGATGGTTAAGCAAGGATTAGAGATTAACACACAAGAACATGATTAACAAAAATTAATCTTGCGATTAAGCTTAAGTAACCTTAATTAAACTCGATTAAGCTAATTATGGGCGATTATTGCTTAATTAAGCTATAAAGGCTCTAACTTGCTTAGCTAGAGATTATCTAATCTCGATTAAGTATTCTTTTGACTTTTCTCATCCGAGTTAACCCTTAATTAAGCCTTAATTCCATAATTTCGCTTTAAGTGCCTAATTACTCAGGGTTACTGAGGTAATTTAGCACGACATAAAATTGAGGATGTTACATTTCTCCTTATCTTTAAAAAGAATTTTGCCCTCAAAATTCATTACCTGTAAACGAATTTGGATACTCGTTCTTCATTTCGGCCTCCAGTTCTCACGTATACTCTTCCATATTTCCTCTTCCCAAGCCACCTTGACCAAGGGTACCTTCTTACTCCTCAGCTGTTTTGCCCCACAATCCACGATCCGAGATGGCGGTAGATTGAAAGTTAGGTCCTCCCTTAACTATACACTTTCAGGCTCAAGTGGATGACTAGGATCGGAATGGTATTTTCTCAATTGAGACACATGGAAAACATCGTGAAGGTTTGACAAATTTGGGGGCAAGGCCATTTGGTATGCAACTGACCCGGCACGTTTTAAAATTTGAAAAGGGCCAAGGAAACGGGGGCTTAACTTTTTGACTTTCATGGCTCTACCTATGCTGGTCGTAGGAGTGATTTTCAGGAGCACATGCTATCCTTCTTGGAACTCTAGAGGCTTTCTCCTCTTATCCACATAACTCTTTTGATGGCTCTGGGCTGTAAGGATTCTGTCCCTAATCCTTCTGACTTGCTCTATGATCTACCTCACAAGATCAGGTCCTAATAGGCTTTGCTCACCTGGTTCAAACCAACATAGGGGAGATTGACACTTTCTTCCATACAAAGCTTCATAGGGTGCCATACCAATACTTGCATGATGGCTATTGTTATAGGCAAACTCGATCAAAGGTAAGTATTTGTCCCAACTTCCTCAGTTGTCCAACACACAAGCTCTCAACATATCCTCCAAAGTTTGGATAGTCCTCTCCAACTGTCCATCTGTCTGGGGGTGATAAGCTGTACTTAGGCAAAGCTTCGTCCTAAATGCCTTTTGCAAGGCTCCTCAAAATCTACAGGTAAACCTCGGGTCCCTTTCTAAGATTATGGTTGAAGGTATGCTATATAGTCTTACTATCTCTTGAACATGCAGCTAAGCTAACTTTTCCAAAGGATAAGTAGCTTGAATGGGCAAAAGCGAGCAGACTTGGTTAATCTGTCAACAATTACCCATATTACATTGAAACCAGCTTGCGTTTTGGGTAAACCCATCATGAAGTCCATAGAGATACTTTCCTATTTCCATTCTGGGATCTCCAATGGTTGCAACATACCAGAGGGCTTTTGGTGCTCAATCTTTACTTTCTGGCAAACTAAACACTTGCCTACCAACTCCACAACATCCCTCTTCAATCCTGGCCACCAAAACATCTTCCTAACATCTTGATACATCTTTGTCACATCGGGGTGTATGGTGAAATGGCTTTTATGAGCCTCCTCCAAAATCCTTCTTCAGAAGTCACCACTTGCGGGTACACAGACCCTTCCTTCAAATTTCAATAGTCTACCTATACCTTATACAAAACCCTTCAACTTTCTTTCTTTCACCAACGCTAGGGTTTTCAAGAACTCCTCTTCCTCACCTTGGGCTTGAGCAATTTGACTCTTGAAATCGCTCGTCATCCTAAGCTGATTCAATCTTAAACTACAGGGGGTCAACATAACTCCAAGGTTAAGGTCTCTAAAGCTCCTTACCAGCTCATCCTCCTTAACCATCATCCATGATGCGTGCAAGGATTTCTGACTTAATGCGTCAGCCACCGCATTGGCTTTCCCAGGATGATAGTTCAACCCAAAATCATAATCCTTCAGAAACTCCATGCATCTCCTTTGCCTCATATTCAACTCCTTTTGATCAAAGAGATACGTCAAGCTCTTATGATTAGAGAACACCTCAAACCTCACACCATATAGGTAATGCCTCTATATCTTCAGGGCAAACACTACAGCCGCAAATTCCAAGTCATGGGTTGGGTAGTTCACTTCATGAGGCTTCAACTGTCTAGAGGCATAAGCCACCACATTCCTATTGTACATCAAGACACAACCTAAACCTTTCCCAGAGGCATCACAGTAAATCTCAAATGGTCCATTAGGGTCCGACGAACCTAATACTGGGGTTGCGGTTAACTTACCTTTTAGCTTTTGAAAGCTCTTCTCACAGTCCATCGTCTACACAAACGGGGCATCCTTCCTCATCAACTTGGTTAAGGGCAAACATATCTGGGAAAATCCTTTTATAAACCTGCGATAGTAACCGGCCGAATCTAAGAAACTCCTTATCTCAGTCACTGAGGTTGGCCTCTCCCAATTCATCACAGCCTTAATCTTTCTTGGATCCACAGCAATACCCCCTTGGGACACCACATGCCCTAAAAACTTTACTTCCTCCATCCAAAATTCATACTTAGATAACTTGGCATAAAGCTTCTTTTCCCTCAAAATCCTTGACACAACCCTCAAATGCTCTTCATGTTCCTCATTTGTTCTTGAATAAATGAGAATATCATCTATGAAAATAACTATAAACTTGTCCAAATAGGGTTTAAAGATCCTGTTCATATAATCCATGAAAATAGCAGGGGCATTAGTCAATCCAAATAACATCACCGTAAACTCATAATGCCCATACCTTGTCCCAAAAGCTATCTTGGGTATATCTTTCTCCTTTACCCTTATCTGATGATATCCAGATCTCATATCTATCTTAGAGAACACAGCTACACCTCGCAATTGGTCCATGAGGTCATCTATCCTAGACAAGGGATACTTGTTCTTAATAGTCACTTTGTTTAATTGCCTATAATCCACACACAGCCTCATACTGCCATCCTTCTTTTTCACAAATAACACCGGGGCTCCCCAAGGTGAGATGCTAGGTCTTACGAACTTCTTTTCCAACAATTCTTCTAATTGTCCTTTCAATTATGATAACTTTATTAGGGATATCCTATAGGGTGCTATAGAGATTGGCCCAGTACCTGGCACCAACTCTATAGAAAACTTAATTTCCTTTCTTGGGGAAACTCAAGTATGCCATCAGGAAACACATCGGGGTATTCCCTGACTACAAGGATCTTATGCAATACCTGCTCGAGTTCTACTTCACTTACTATAAGGAGAACATATCCCTGATCACCCAACTCACTACTTCCTACCTTAACAGAGTTCAAAAACAAACTAACAGGTTCCACGGGTATAGGGGGAAGAACAATAGAATTTTCAAAGAAATTTATCATAGCATAGTTAGCCGAAAGCCAATCCATGCCTAGAATCAAATCCAAACTAGACAAAGGCAAGCAAATCAAATTTGCTACGAAAGACCTACCATCAATTTGTAATTGACAACTCAAGCAACAATAACAAGTCTTAACTAGTTTCCCAGCAGGAGTAGAAGCAATTAACATATAAGGCAATTCAGACACAGATAATCCTAATTTATCTACACAATCATGAGAAATAAAGGAGTATGTAGCTCCAGAATCATACAGCACAGTTAAGGTCCTATCATTGACTTAGTACTTACCTTAGATCAGATCGTTGGACTGAGTGGCCTCCTTAATATTAAGGGCAAAGACCTTTCCTTGGTGTTGGGGCTTGTTGGTAGGGGATAATAGCTTGACAATATAGTCTCTAGCCATATGCCCAAGCTTTTCGCATCGGAAACACGCATTTTGGCCAGCTAAACAAGGGCATCCTCCATGATGTTTGCCACACTTAGGGCAAGCTTGACCATTCACTAGCTTAGCTGGATTCCCAGTAGGCTTCTAGGGTTGCTTTCCTTTGAAACCTCCACCTTGAAACGATTTCCTCGGGGGTTGGGGCTTGAACTTCTGCCCTTGCGGTGCTAATTTCTTCTTGTAGGCTTCGAACATTGCCACAGACAGCTTGCGATTGCAATCCTCCACCAAACGGCACTTGTTGATGAGTGTAGCATAGTCACGGATGTCCATTGGCCCTACAGATGCCAATATTTCCTCACGCAATCCCCCTTCAAACTTCACACATTTCCAGCACTCATCCAGGTCCCTTGATAGATCGTCGAGAGCTTGCACAGCTCCTCAAACTTGGCCGTATACTCATCAACTTTCATGGTCCTTTATCGCAGACTCATGAACTCTAGCTCCGTCGCATTCCTCACGGATGCGAGAAAATACTTCTCATAAAAGTGCATCTTGAAAATCTCCCAGGTGATGTTGGTTTGGGTGTAACACCTTATCAGACAAAATACTATGCTGAAGTCATAGTATATTACCTGATAAGTTATTACGTGTGGTGAACTAATAATTATCCATTTACTTTAATCAATTTCAGTTTGGTAGCAAGATAAACACTAGTCAGTCATTGTACCAGAAATTAAGTAACATAAACAAGATTTCGAAATAACCAAACTGCATCATATATATATATATATATATATATATATATATATATATATATATATATATATATGTATATATATATACACACATGCATATACATTTCTTTTCAAAGTTGTCAAAAGAAATAAAATACAGTACAGGGTAGAAAAAATGAGGCCGCTAACACAAAATAAATCGGCCTGTCTGCATTTAACAAAGACACCTAATCGTCCCCATAGGACATTGCATGTATAATTAATAACTCCTACCCATATGCCTATGACCTAAATTGCCAAAAGAAGGTCATCCTATATGTCTATTGCTGCCACGACAGGTACTCCAACTAAATGAATTCTGAAGAAAGGAATCCATTCGCCATACTAGCATTAGCAGGGGTATAGTCTATACTCAGGGCAGAAGATGATAACGACGAGCTCGCTGCCCCTGATAGATCCTCCTCAGACATGGAGGTAGAGGGGATCGGCTAGGGTAGAGCGACTGGCGGAGCCACGACTGGTGCTGCTGCTGGTGCGGATGGAGTTGGAAAGGGATAAGCCACATGGAAAGGGATGGCGATGTAAGGGACGGTAGGGTCAAAGAGCAGGTGCATAAGGGGTACAACAAAATCTCTTTGGAAAAAAAAATTAAGGCGAAACTCGCATCTACCAAATATGTACACAGAGTCTATGAACGGATCGAGATGGATTTGGAGCTCAGGAAACTCAATAAATAGCACGCCGGTTGTCGCGTTCTCCATGCTCTGAGAATGATGCGGAAATGTATAGTAGGGTGAGAAATAAAGATTTTCTCAGTAGGAAATCCTAAGTATAAATAACTATCATCATCACCATTCTCAGGTGTTTCGGATTTTAATTAAAAGAAAACGTTACATCAACAGGATGTCTTACTCAATTAATTATCATCATTTCACATAACATCAGTATCATACGGTATACAAAACCCACACACAACTCCAAATCAAGGAAAATAAGAAAAGAAGTAGGATTCCTACCTTTGCTAGGTATGATTCTTGTTGAATTTGTGGTTGGAGTTGAAGAAATTTGGTGATGGCTTGAAGGTTTGTGGGAAAGGAAGATGATATGAGTTGAGATAAGATGAGACGATGGAGAAAAATGGAGAGGGGTCAGTATAGATAAGGGCTGACAATGTGCAAGGGTAGAAAAGGAAAAATTAAAAACTTCTTAAGCAAGTTACATGCGATTGGTGGATTTGAATAGGTTATGTAACTTGGTTTGGCAGCCCATTTGGAGGGCTGAGATGGCGCCACTTGCATGGGTAAGTTGGCTAAATCTTGGCTATCGATCTTGGGGTTTTCACCGTATAATTTCTATTGATCCGGTTTCAACAGTTTAAATTACGGAAATCTTACCTATTTCTCTTAAATCGGTAAACTGGTTTTAGAAAAATCTTGTGAGGTTTCCTATGTTCCTAATCTAATTCTATCAAGTCTAATCACTTCTAAATCACACTTAATTGGCTTTAATTACATACTTAATCGCATTCCAATTAAACCCACTTATTCGATGAAAACCGACAACTCGGGTATTAACGATAAAATTTTCGTTCGGACATTACATTGGGCACCTTCCAATAGCCTCTTTGTGCCTACCCACCAGAACTTAGCATCAGCTTACAACATATAGGTAGCAAAGGCTACCTTCTGTTCCTCGGTACAGGCCAACACCGTAAAAATCTTCTCAATGGCCTTGATCCACTTATCAGTTCGATCGGGGTTGTACGTCCCTCTAAAGCTCAGCGGATTTTCCTTCCTGAACTCAGCAAACTTAAGGTACTCAAGATCTACCTTAGCTCATCCATTGTGCCCTTCAGGATTCTCTTCATCCCTCTGCTCCATTCATTCCATCATGCGATGGGTAACAGTAGCTTGCTCCCTCATGGCAGCAGCCATTTCACGGAGCGTCCCCATGACTTCCTCGAGACCTGTTGGTTCGTTACGGGGCTAACACGTCTTCCTAAAGCCATTAGTTCTTGGTACACAAAACATAAGACATTGAGTTGATCAGGCTCAACACTTATGTTGAGTGAACCAGCAACTAACCATATTCAGAATAGATGATCATGCACATATAATTCCTACATCTTATCATACAGATGAGACACAAAGCATGACTTAACTAACATGTATGCTTAGAAGCATAGTCAATCCATCCCGAGGCTCTTCAAGGACGAACTACTCTGATACCAAAATGTAATACCTTAATAGTTCCATTCTATGCTTAAGTCATATTGTGGAATTACTAGTTGTTACTTTTGCTCGCGGAACTAACATTACCTTTTGGAAATTACTTTTGAACAAAAAAAGGGGTAATTTTTTTGAACAATACGGGTAAACCGTTTTTCAAATCGAGAGACATGAGCACATCATGAACATATAATACAAATGTCGCTATCTCATTCATACATCACATTTAACATAAATAGAAGCAATAAGAAAAACCACAATCATAGATAAAGATAACATTCATTCCATAGCCATTCCTTAGTTAATACAATAGTAGTAATAGCAAAAGTCATATACAATGATAATAATGGGTCCGATATCTACCGTCAGCCCTACAAAGTACCCTAACAAAATACATGATTGAAGGAAATACATAAGAAATCCCAATCCGCCCATGCATGCCGAATGAAAATGATAACCCTCGTTACAACCAAAAAGGGGCTATCCTCATGCTCAGCTCCGCATGCAAATCAACACCTTACTCATCTGGCAGGAGGTAACCGTTCCCTAATCCTCCAGGAGGAACATCACCACATCCTCCTACTTGGGCACAGCTATGCCCACAAGGCACGACACTAGTACGAATGAACCCGTGACTGCAAACCGGGGGTGGAGTGTGACGAGGGGCTGCTGAAGAAGAAGATGAATCAGATGATAGGTGAATCAAGGACGGGAAAGAAGGCTCAGACGGGTCCATCTCCATGTGGTAGCTCGAATAGGACGGTTCCAAGGATCGGAATCCAACGAAATTGCTGGTGTCAGGCGGGTGTCGGAGTTAGAATCTCCGTCAGTGGGTTACCTCGGAGGATGGAAAGGCTGGTGAACGTCATCCATAGTGCTGTCCTTGAATGGCTCATGAAGGCGGAAAAACGAACTCATCACAAGTGCTTAAAACTGGTGGCTATGGAACATGTAGACCCGCATCGCTACCTGAGCAGTCATCACGGACGCATTTGGCACTGGGTCAAAGTGCCAATGCATCACTAGGAACTCAACGAAAATTACCACCGTGCCCGACGCCGACATCCTCTAAAGATGACATGGAAACATAAGAGTGAAAAATACTAAATTTCACAATAGGATCGTGACTAGACAAACACAATGTCATTGTCATCATCTCGGTCACTTTCGGTTTAACATAAAAATAGTGAACAGATATCGGTTCAATTTTAACAGTTTCAGACAACGTAAATCCCGAAGCGGGTTACTTTTAACTTTATCATCATATCCATTGTGTCATACCTAGGCATACATACTAATGTACATAGCAAACATTCATAATGCACATAAGGAATGTAATAACATGCACGACTATGCAACTCATGAACTTAACCATGGTCCTACTTTGACTTTCGTTTTTAGCACATGCTTAACATTCTTTTACTTTCCTTTGAAATAGACTACTTTTGGACATGAGTTCATTCCATGACTATCGTCACGCAGTATTAACCAAATCAGACTAAGCCGATATTGGATACCTCTAAGTTGGAAGTTCCTCCATGTCACCCTTGCCTTCCTCATGGAGGTTCTTTGAGTCTTTGTGGATCGCCGCCTCTCACTTCCCTTACCAAAGTGATTGAAGGTTCATGTCTCATTAATTCTTTTCTTATCATCATACTGTATATGCATAGTTCTTCTTTGACTAGACACATGCAATGATATGACTAAGTCCATAATTTTGACAGAAATTTGGCAGCATAACAGCTAGACCGGAGCTTTGACGCGCACTGTCGCAATGCGCTCAAATAGACTAGGTTTTTAACAAAAGAATGTAGTAATAGGTGCAAACCTAGATCGTTTCCCAAGGAATTACTCTAAGTTTCATGAATACATTAGGATAACCAAGGTGGGGCAGTTTCATTAACAAGAATTCAGAAAGCTAATTGAATTAAGAACAGTTGTAGAAATAAAAAAAAATACTTGATTAAGGATCAACTTAGGAAATTCATCCACATCAATTAGAATTTGTCATAGGTTCACAAGAAACATTTCGCATTCAGTTCCATTCTGTTAATTTCAAAATAAAATCGAGAAGATCTTCAAGTTTTTATTTCAATTTTAACCTAATTCCCAAATCTGAGATTAGCCTCTATTTTAATCTAATCCAATTCGAATTAATCAATCCGAATCTAATTAGGTTCAATTCTGAAATAAGGAATTCTATTCTCATCAAAATAGCTTCATCAAGCATTGATCAATGTTTGAGAGACAAATCGAAAAATCAGAATTATAGAGAGATGAGAAGAACAGAAACTGAAATTGAATCCAATTAACAACTAAACCTCAGAATTCGTGTGTTGAGTGATGAATCTCCTTAGCTGAAAGAAAAATTTAGCCTTCCATCTCCATTGACAGACAAAACAGAATCGTCCAGCCAAAATAAAAATCAAAACCGAAAAAAACCATAATAATGATTTTAAACTTGTTTTCCTTTCTAATCAAAACTAAACTCCTCCAATTCCTCTCTCTCTCTCTCCTCATCCCTCTCCCTCTAATAGTGTTTTCAAAAAACTAAAAACCTCCCAAAAGAGGGCCAAACTCATCTGAAACAAATAGGTCCAAGAAAGACTCAATTTTTGGGCCCGTTTACTACAGCCTCTTTGCAACGAAAATTACGTCCAGAATCTGACAGATTTCGGTCTTGAGGTCTTCAGCAAAGTTGTAGGATTTTTTGCTATCTTTCCAACGAGCTAAAGATTGCTTAATTCTGATATTTGTAGCTCAAGATATGGGCTGCAGAAGATAGAAAGGTCAAAATAAGTATGAAATCCGAAAATTAGCACACATTTATACAAGTTCTCAATGAAGGTCAATGTCATCAAACTCATTTATTTGCATCAATTAAAGCACAATTATAATGTAAACAAGCTAGGAATAACACTAGAATAATGCATAAATGAATGCTCTATCAAGCTTCCCTAAAATGCCAATCATCAACTTTCAACCAACAGCTCATCATATCTATATCATATCATAATACTCATCATTCGATCTTGAGACAAAGCTCAATCAAACACATCATTCATCATGCCGCACGGCATCATACATTCATACCCTGAAGGGGTTTATAGCTGCATTATTCTTTGTGAAGAATATTATGAATCATCATATCATTATTAGTGTACATGGTCTTTTAGTTACTTGTTCTCATATAAAATTATTCTTTACTTAAGTACACGTCTTATAGAATACTTATTCAAATTAAGTTAAGTGGTTGTTTCCTTTCCTTGAGATAGTGCATTTAGTGATTCCTAAGTTCACGGTATGCTCAGAGGCCCTAATCATACTTTTGTTCCCAAGGAGTTCGAGATCCCTCTAATCCTTGGGTCATAACAACACATAACCACATCATGAACCCAACAACACCATATTCACTAAACACCAAGGTTGATTTTTAACTTAACCACATTACAAAGTTTCAAGCTTTCATTATTAACATATCAAGGTTTTACCTTAAACATTATTAAAGTTATCATTCTTACAAAGTAGTCATAAAGTTTCATTCTTTATGAAAGCAAGTGCCTCGAAAATTAAGCTCTTGTCTTAAAAATTAGATCTTTATGTAATAATGATACAAGTTACTAGCTTTTCAACTAAAAGGTCTTGCTCTTTATGAAAGTTGACTCATTTAATTATTCTAAAACCATCAAGGTCTCAACTTTATGACTTAAAGTTGTCTCTACATTAAAAAGGCTCCTACTTTATCAACTAGTGATATGAAATATTAACATTAAGGTTAAAAAGTCTTGATCTTTATAAAAGTTAACACCTTTTTGCATTGTTTTGGTTTAAAATCTAAACTTTATGAATTAAATATTACAAAACAAAACTTTTATGACTTAAAGGTCTTATTCTTGATTAAAGTTTGAAACTTTATAAAAGGACTTTTCTTTAAGGTTTGATTTCTAAGACATTAGTGATAAGATATCATTTTTCTAACTCAAAAAGGCTTATTATACCAAAAAGCTTAGACTTTTACATATATTCTTGTCTTCAAAACAAAACAAAAGAATACTTTATAATGGCACTAAAACTTGTGCCACTTTTTGCGTATCAAGAAGTAGACTTTTTAAAGTTTAAAGCTTTTGGAATGTTCATAGCCTTATCAAATCATGAAAAACATAAAAAGATAAGGCTTTTCTAATCATCAATTCATCATAAGAAAAAGAACAACTTTAAACAAGATGCCATCAAGAACACTCAATAATAATAACATATTTTCCAAAAATAGAAACATCAAGAATACTTGAAGAACAACAAAAACATATTTTTCTAAAAGTAGAAACTTAAGAACACTTGAAGAACATCAAGAACATATTTTGCCAAAAAGGGAAACTTTTGCTCTTGAAAGGCATGAAGGATTTTCTCAAGTTTTCACTTAGAGATCTTGGTCATGAAAGAGCCAAGCTCCAAGCTTTCTTGAGCAAACAAAATGAAAAAGATGAAGATCACTACTTCCTCTTGAAGATGGCGCAAAACAAGAAAAGAGAAAGAAGAAGATGATGGCTCCTCTTGATGATGATGGTGGCGATTTTGCAAGGAAGAAAGAGAAGCTCTTGAGATCTTGTGAAAATGGAGGTTGTAGTGTTTAGATCTTGTCTTCAAAGATTAAAAGATGTGAACTTTGAAAGGCTGAGTGAGGAAGGTTTGGTTATAGAGGTGGAGAATGATGAAGAAGATGAAGAAGAAGAAGAGGAAATGTAGAGAGAGGTTGGAGAGTTTGAGAACTTTAAAGAGAGAATGAGAAGTTGAAAATAAAGTGAATGTGTGTGTGTGTGTGCAAGAAGTGGCCGCGAGTTTCAAGTGGGTGGAGGGAGATATTTTTGCTTCACCTTGTGTTGTCTTGTGTTAATTAATGATTAAGGGGACAAATAGGATGATGGGGAGACAAAACATGGTCAAACTCTTACATAAAGTAGTCTTGTCTAATGCTTTATGCTTTTATGACATTACTCTTTACTTTATTGTCTAGTTGACTAAATTTGAATTTAATCACGTGATTAAGTGCTCATACAACTTAATTAAGATAGTTAAGCAAGGATTGGTGATTAATACACAAGAACACGATTAACAAAAATTAATCTTGTGATTAAGCTTAAGTATCCTTAATTAAACTTAATTAAGCTAATTAGGGGCGATTAGTGCTTAATTAAGCTATAAAGGCTCTGACTTGCTTAATTAGAGATTATCTAATCTCGATTAAGCATTCTTTTGACTTTTCTCATCCAAGTTAACCCCTTAATTAAGCCTTAATTCCATAATTTCTCTTTAAGTGCCTAATTATTCAGGGTTATTAATGTAATTTAGCGTGACATAAAATTGAGAATGTTACAAAGAGCCAGTTAGCATATGCATATCTAATTGGGAAACCCACATGAATCGTGACATACAGAACTTATGTAGGGAGCTACTTGGGGTGGTGCTAAAGGAGTCAGATATTTAAGGATGTACTATTAAACTCATCTGGTTCAAGAGAGCATTTCTTGCTTTGGATGTTGATGCATCTAACGAGACAATTGTACGCCATATTCCCGCATTCATTCTATGGTTGCTTGGTGGGTTTTTTATGTCAGATGCATTAGCCTCGAGGGTTAGTATAAAGTGGCTACCTCTTCTCTATAACTTTGGTGAAGCTGGGAGACTTTGTTGGGGCTCTACAGTATTAGCGACCTTGTATCACTAATTATGTTGAAGTGTAAGGCACAATATCGTGAATGTTTTTAGGTGCTTGGCCCTTATACAATCATGGGTATGATATAGAATACCAATATTGCGCCCTCAAGACAAATACCAACTCATGCTTCCTTTAGCTGGGAGGTAACATTTAATAAAAATAATCAATTTCGTTTATCATTTTTCATTTTCAAGAATACTAATCCTTTTTTGTTTTTTTTAGGTAGGAAGGATATCAATGTTCATCTTACTTAGAGGAGAAATGACTAATTCATTTTAGGGAGGCTATTGACGCTACATAGAGCAATTATTGACTTATGGACTAAGAGTATTTTTTTTATGGCATCTAATGCATGACTGATATACATTGTAGTTTCGGTGGCTACCCTATAAGCATGTAGAAGTGATTGGAATCATGCCTCAATTTGTGTATGTTGAAGCTGATATTTGGATGTCCATGACATCTTTATTATACTTCACTATCATCAAGTGGCACCAGATAGATTGCATCCTTTGATATTTTGGTGGACAGCACATAGTAAAGGAGTCGCAAAACATTAGCAGACTAGACTGTAAGGATTCGAAGGGCATTGATTATTGGTAGCATGCACACTACCGCGAGTAGTATGATATATGAGATGAATGCCGGAGCTAAGTAATTGAGTTTCCCTCCACACTGAGCTTCCTTCCATCAGTTGCATACTTTGGATAGTACTTGGGTGTTGTATGCCAATTTTTGTCAAGTAGGAGAGCTCAAAATGACCCTAGATTGCCGAACTCCCAGCTGATGCACCAATTGATACCCCACCATCACCCTTTGTGCAAAGACCATATCATATTCTTAGCCTATGTTGTTGGCAACATGGAAGATGTAGTGGGACATGCACTAGCCGTTGCTCCTATCGTGGGAACGTGGATTCTGATGAGGACGACGATGATCACGATGTAGATTTTGATTGTGAAGAACACAGTCACATTTCTATGTCGAGTCCCAACCACCCATCGATGCCAGGTTCTAGCCATCAATTCTACAATTCTAGCTGCCAGGTTAGTGCTGCTTTGACCTCCTAATTCATGCCTTGCTCTAGCCCCGGCCAACAATTCACAATTGGGCTTAGTCAGGATGTTCACTCCAGGTTCTTTGTGAATATTAAGGATCTCTTTGATTCATAGATGCCACCTAGTATGTACAGATGCACGGTCAAGAAACGGACATGTATTGGTCATATCAAGATGCCACTACCCCTACAACTACAGGCATCATATGATCTCTCGATGACGTTAGTGCTAAAGGTCGCTAATGGATGGCATTCTCGACCTGATTGCACCAAACATGGAATCCACTTTTCCAGATGTGCAAATGCAGTCACCTGACTTTGCATACCGAGCTATGTATGGTTTTCATCTTTTTAGCGGGACTTCACCATTTGCACAACATCACACATTGATCTCACCACTTTTGATCAATAGCACCATGAGGAGGACCAAAACCACCACCACCAACTGCAGTAGCCAAAGTATCAATAGGGCAAACCCATGTTAAAGATTCAATCCCGACAATATCACATGGGTTGTCCTCTATTGGCCCTTAGATGACACCAGCGGAATGACTAAGATCTGCATGAATCAAGTATGGATTATACTATCCTACTTTTTCAATTTTATATTAGTTGTAATATTGTTTAGTTGCCTTTTCTAAAATTTTGTATTACCTTTTGTAGACATGCTCACGGGAATATCCTTCTACAATCATCTGTTTTTTTCTATTTCTTCAATTTTAGTTTTAGTTATAATGTTTTAAAACATAACATTGTTGGAAATTAAATTTATGCCTTATTATATACTTTATCAATTTATATAGCTAATAAGTAACTTAAAAGAAAGTTAAGAGGCATGGAAATTAAAATATATATATATATATATATGAAAATAATTTGAATTGATTTGTATTATACATCAAATAGGTAAAAAATACACTTTCAAGTTTTGTGTTTATGTGATTTCAATTTCATAGCCTTATTCGAGTTATAGGTTTCTATTTTCCTTCAAATCTTCTCAAAAATTGCAAACTTTTAAAAACAGAGCACTTAATTACATCAGATATAAAAATGAAAGTATTGCCACAAAATTTCAAACACGGAATTTGATTTCTTAATAAAATCATTAACAACTAGAAAGACCACATAAAATATAATATAAGACACCTTAATGTGCATAACAACTAAAAATTAATACATTAAGAACAATTGAAAACAAACATATTAAGAAGAATTGAAAATTAGTTGCCTACGTTAGGACGATTGGAGTTTGAAGCGTGTAAGCTAGATTGGATATCTTCATTTGGAGTGCCCTTCTTGCCTACAAAGACCACATCACTTTGGTGATCCAAGTTCAACCTTATTAATGTTACGAATTCTAGTTGAAATTGATCGACCCTCAATAGCTCGCCTATACTTTGGATTTGGCCGTATTAGAAGTCCATGGTATTCAAGCAAATAATCTTCATTTGTAACGGGTGCAAAGTCCATTTTGTAGACTTGAATATGGTCTAAATACAGTAAACATCATGAACATAAGTAGCCCAAACATAAGTAGCCCAATCAACTCGCTCATATGCACACATAGCGAGTACATGGGGGCATGGGAAGTGTAAGGCCTGAAGGTACCCACAGTTACACCAATGCTCCCATAAGTTCATCCTATGGTTTTGGTGACTCCAACTTGCTATTGTTGCTAATTCTTTGGTGCTAGTTTTTCCACCATAAATGACTCACTTATCCATGATAATTGGGACATGTTAATGGTAGTAATCAACTGTTGATCTTGATCGTTTGTATTAGCGTTTGTGAAAACACTTATCTACTCACAAGTTAGGCCTCGGCCTCCTACCCTTTTCCTTACAAATAGCTCAACAAGAAGGAACTAAATGGACTTTACAAAAGCCATAATTGGAAGATTGTGGGTACCCTTGAGGACAGAGTTAATATACTTCGACAAATTGGTTGTCATATGCCCGAATTTGCTTCCTTCGTCACAATACAACGTCTACTTTTTTTTCGGAACCTTGTCAACCTATGCACACATTGCTAGGTTCTCATCTCTCAACAATCCATAATAATATGCAAACTCCTGGCGAGTCTTTGAGCATGCCGCATTCATGAGGACTTGACGTGTATCTTTACTCTTGAATTGGAGTGCGAAGTTTAAATCAATGTGGCATATGAGTATGCATGATAAGCCGTTGAAGGATGCCACCCACTATTTTTCAAATTTATAGCCACTTTGATAGTCCCATGATGGCAAAAAATTATTAGAATTCCTTGCTGTAGTGTCACATATTGGCGCAGATTAGTTAAAAAAAAAGGACCATGCATCCTTAATCTCTCCCTCTACCACATCAAATGCAATTGGTAAAATGTTAGAATTACCATCTTGGGCAATTGCTATCAGAAGTGTTCCACCATACGTTTTATACAAGTAGGCGCCGTCAATTGAAATAAATGGCTTGTAGTATTTAAACGCTTGTATGCAAGACTGAAATGTCCAGAATAAATAGTGGAATATCACATAACTCTGATCAAGAAAATTCCCGCTATAGTATGACATAGTAGTTAATTGAATGATTGTACCTGGCACAAACATATGTAAAGTTTGCAGCTATCTCAGAAACTCATTGTATGAGTCTTCCCAGTTGCCATAAACCTTAGCAATGGCCTTTTGCTTGGCGAGCCACACCTTCTTGTACAAGGTCTTGAAACCATACATCACTTCATTGATCCTTGTAGCACTTTAATGAATATTGTCAGATTAGTCTGCGCCATGGGGAATATGGTCGAACAGATAACATTTGTGTCCAAGTTCAGATGATCTTGGGAAAGGGAAATAGAAAAACATGTGTGTGGTCCATTGTACTTTTGAATTTTCCACCGCTTCTTCTTCTAGCGATATGTAATGTGTATATTCCAAGTACACCCATTCCCAAAATGCTTGCATTTGTCGTGGTATGTTTCCTGGATAGACTCCAATACTTTGCACTCAATGGATCTTCGAATGCTATAATTTTTTATAGCAAATAACACAGCTTCCCTATTATGAAATTATTGCCCAATATGCAACTCATTCTCCTCTGCATTATATAAGATATTGCCACCTCCTACAATTCCATGGAGCCTTGTAAATGTGCTCTATTGCATCGCATCTAAATTCAAAGACGAATAATGACGTGGATGATCATGAGATTCGGACAACGTCGATCAAGTTATGGATGGTTGGCTGTCGGTAATAGGAGCTACCTCATCGTCTAAGCCTTCACCGCTATCATCGTCAACTGGTACTTGAGGTGGCTCGTCGCCGTCATCTCTATGATCAACAAAACTTTCAAAACCCGCAATTGGACCATCTCCAATAAATGGCTTTGTAATCTGCATTACAAGCTGTCTTAAGCCTCTACTATCTCCTATATCATCTATATTTCCACACCCAACATCTTCATTTTGCAAAGGACTATACAAAGCAAAAGTCGGAGAAGGCACTACCAGCGAACTTGGACATGCTACAGGATTAGGATCTGACCTTCTATCACTAAATTCTGTTCTAATAGATGGTGAGTTGGAAGCCGATCCTCCAAAGCTGTCATTCATATCTTCGAGGGTGACAAACAACTCCATAATGCGAATCTCAGGACATTGAGAGTGATAATAGAACATAAGACTCATATCTTCGTCACTTCCAATTGGAAAAGTTGTGTACCGGACCACACTACATTGCTCTAGTTATTTGCTTTCAATTCAGAAGGCCTAACTTCCTCAATATTGTGCATTTCAACTTTAAAGAGTTATAGATGATGAAGAAAGTCACACCAATTGGATTTTGATGTACAATGTAGCACCTTTTGCTGTGTTTATGATTTCACCATTATAGTGAATAAGTATAATAAATTTCTCAGACATTTTTTACTCAAAACACTCTAATTTAAATAAATGAAAATGATCTCAGCCATCTGACCGAGGGAGGGTTCTTATACGAAAACACTGCATGGCAATCGGCCTAACTGCAACACACATAAATTGACTCACCTAGGCCGATTTATGTACAAAAAAATCAATACATAAATTGGCCTAGGTGGGGCAATTTATGTGTGTTTGCAAATCAACCCTGCTAGACCTATTTGCCACACCAAAATTTTCCCCTGCATTTTTGTAATTTTGTTTAAATTATATTATTTTCAAAATTAAAAATTTTTTATTTTAATTATGAAAAAAAACCCTTAATATTTGTAGTAATGTGCTTGTACTCATATTTGTAAATATTATAAGACAATTTTAATTTCAATTTTAAACTATCATATCAACTCACTTAAAATTAAAGCCAACAAAAAGTAATTAATGGATTTTTGAGTGGGTTTTTTTTTTCAAAAATAAAATAAAAAAATTAATTTCGTAAACACCCTAAATGAAATTTCCAAATTGTTATAAAATTTGGGTGTGAAACAAATCAGTCTAGGCTGGGCTGATTTGCAAATGTACAGAAATTGGCTCGTCCTAAGTCGATTTATGTACAAGTTTTAAAGTACATAAATTGGTCTAGGGTGGGCCAATACAGGCCGATTTCCATGCTTTTCGTTGCCTATAAATATTAGTTTGGGTAGGCCAATTTCCTTACAATGTTAGAGACAGAACGATTGTATTGCTAGTGTTAGATGTTGGGGGGGGGGAGAGAGAGAGTACAGAGACAGGAAAAAGTGGTGACAGGGTAAAAAAGAAGAGAAAGGTAACTATGAAGCATTAATATAGTGACTAATTCTTGTTTTTATAACTGTATTCTAGATCTAAAAATATGGAGCCTAATTTACGTTGTCTAGATGCCACCCTGCATATTGCTAGAAAACTTAATCTGAAGGTAATCTTTTTTTCTTTTTTTTTTTAGCATTGGTAGTTAGACTATATTAGATTAATTGTGTACAATATCAATTTGTATTTGAATATGAATTTGAATCTAAATGTTAATTTGAATTTGAATCTGAATCTGAATCTGAATCTAATTTTGAATTTGAAGTTAAGTCTAAATATAAATTTAAATATGAATATGAATTTGAATTTTAAATTTAAATTTGAATTTGAATCTGAAGTTGAAATTAAATTTAAGTTTGAAATTTAAGTCTTAATCTGAATATGAATTTGAATTTCAAATCTGAAGTTGAATTTGAATTTGAATTTGATATTAATTGAATTTCAAATTTGAATTTGAATTTGAATTTGAAGCTGAATTATTTAAATTAAACAAAAAAGAAAGTGTTTCAGGCATGGATATACAAGACAATGATTCAAGTAGGACAATGTTATAACCAAAAAAACAAAAAGCAGGATGAAATGAATCACAAATTTTCTGATTAAAAAAAAATTCACAGATTCAAATAAAAAATGAAATTTTATGGATAGATAAATATGAATATAAACATATCCTCGTATCTTTAATTTTAGAATTTTAACATATTACCGTTTTGATATCGGATCGTATTTTATCTTGTGATTTAATAAGTCCGAGCTATTACAAATCTACCCTCAAGCGAGCTTGTTAAAGTACTGTTACTTGTTAATGCATTTTTCTCGAAAACTTATCAATATCTTATTGGTTTATTGTCATGTTTCCAAGTAAGTACATATACTTGGTGTTGTGCAGAGCAATCATGAGACGCCATATTGTTACGTGAAAACCATTTATTCCAGTAACAATATGGGATCTCATATCTATGAACATTTTTTGCCGTGGTTCCATATTGGAGGGCTCTGGGTTAATAGAGCTTGCAGAGTTCTTTACTTCTTTTGGAGGAATGTTCAGGTTTTTACTTCTCCAATATAGGTCATGTTAACGCATGTAGCATGAATTTGCTAAGATAGTTGTCTGATATTGTCCCGTTATTCCAGCTCAATGGAAGCCTGATAGTAGTAACTGAAGATAGTACTTTTAAGTAGGTAAACTAATTTATATAAATGCTGCATTCTTGTTTCTTTCTCTTTTTAGTTTAAGTGTTTCAATTACTAAAATTGTGGTCTTCTAAGTTTCTTACGTGCATATTTTGTTTATTAGCTTAATTTGCATTGAAATTTTACTACTTTGTTAGATATAAGTTTAGAGTGAATGTTCGACAAGTAGTTTTGATCCTAATAAAAGCCAGTTTCGAACTTGTTCATTGGTTTCGAGCTGGTTTTGAACTGGCTTGGGTGTGTAAGCATCAGCAATCATGTCGACCCCATCTAGTTTTTGGACCTAGTTTTTTGAAAGTTTAAAGAAGAAATTAACCACATTTGTAATGTGGTTAAATGAGAATAAGGCATGTGGCTAAACATCGATGTATTAACCACATTTTTAAAATGTGCTTAGAATGTGGCTAATTGGTATGTTCCTCCACCTATGTAGCAGTCACACAAATTGCATATGGTGGAAGATTGTTTAGCCACACTCAAATGTGGCTAATAAACAAAACAAAAGCACTTAATTTCCAACTAATTACTATATTGTTTGTAGGATGTTTGCCTGTGTCCAATTAGATATGATGCCATTTTCAATGAATACTCTATATGCATCTTAATTTTGCACTGAAATATGTAAGAACAAGCAGTTACCAAAAATAATTGCATATGTTTACCTATTACAGCATACACACACTTGGTGTTATCCTTTTGGTTTAGAGTTGTGCTATTTGAACATGCAAAAACGGACGTATTCAATACATTACTAACTTTTTTTTTCAGTTACCAACTTTTTAAATTAAAGTTACCAACTTATTCGACTGAGTTACCAACTAGTTGCAGCATAACATTTTAGGACATTTTGTGTAATGGCTTGAGTTTTATAATTTATATGAGTTTTGATTTTCTTAGGCGAGGAAATTTTGGTTGATCCTTTAATACTTTTATTCTTGAGCATTTGATGATGGTTGAAGTGAATATATGTCTAAAAGTATGATTTAGGATCTAAGAAATGCTTGTAGTGGGGTGAAAATGGGTTATTTTGACAACAGGATCCACCGCCTATGCACTCACTTTCCACCGCTTAGGCGGTAGACTGGCAGAATGGGTGGATTTATGGCGCCCGGGTGCCCACTTCATTTTAAAATTTTGGGGTTTCAACCCCAACCCCATTTCTCTCCAAACCATTCTCTCTAAAATTCCTCCAACCCACATCTATTCCATCAATCGACCACCTCTTCCCTTTAGTTTTCCTCACAATTTCATCCTCTCACTCCCTCTTCTTCTTCACCACCATCATCTTCTTGCTTAAGCTCTCTCTCTCTCTCTCTCTCTATCTATCTTCTTAAAGTGAGAAAAAGTGAGGAGTGGAGGAGACACACCACTCTTCTCTTGTCCAATCTTCATTTGGAGGTCTTGAGGTAAATTTTTTATGCTTTCTTTCCCTTCTTAGCTATAGATTTGTTGACTATTGCATAGGATTAGATTTTGGGTTGTCAGAAAGAAGGGCTTGGGTCTTTGATGTGGGGAAATTGTCATTGTAAGTAGATTATGGTTAGATTTGTTTTGATGTATTTTGTAGCTTTGAACTCTTCCTGGGAGTTTCCAGTTGGTTCAGAGGCACCACCCCAACTGAATTCTTAATATGGAGTGTTGGTTATGAGTGGACAGTATGTTTATAGTTTACATGATATATGTATATACATGCACTTATATTGTTAATTACTTGAAGAGTTATGAATTGATTTATTTCCAAGATTTAAGGCAATTTCCTCATAAGTTATGTTTAGAAATCTTGTTTAGTTACTACACACTACATAATTGATGTTAAGCATAATGGGCATGAGATAAGTTTTTATAGTTATACTCTTTATACTTGCAACATGTACATGAAAAGTTGGTGAGATTTGATCCTGTGCATGAAATTATGAACAAGAAAGTACAGGAACGAAAAAGAAAGAAAAAAAAGGAAGTCAATTAGATAAATTATGTAGCAGGAAGTGAAGTTATTTTTAAGAAGGGGAGGAAACTATAGAAAAAACTGTTTGCTAATTGCAGTAGCATTAACCTTGGTGCACCTCACATAACCCCGCTAGCAGGGTGATTGCTAGCCCGGCATATTTGGTCGACATGTCCAGAAGATATAGACACGCTGGGCAAGCCCAAACGTGGTATTCATCAGTTACTGCTGGGCAAGCCCAGTCAGATAGTCAATTTCTAAAATAGAATTCTCCCTAGAGTTCTATTTGAATATTGCCTTATTTATTTACTTTTTAAGAACTATTTCCATTATTATACAAAAAAAGTTGAAGCATATTTTTGCACTTTTAAACTTGTCTCATTCTAACTATAAATATGTTGTTCCTCACTGAGTTTCATAACTCACCCGGTGGTTTCCCTTATCTATTTTCAGATTTTGTTGCAGAGGAGGTTCCTACCCTTCCCACTCACTAGAATTTCTGCTGGTTACCCTTCTTGGTGAGCCCGTTATTAAGGGCCCTAGCTATTCTTTTTGGTATATTTGATATAGCTATGCATGGCTCCTGATTATATAGTGCTCCATGAAACATAGGCAGGGTCCTATTGTTGGGTTATTAGTTGTTTTGTATTGAGTTTTTTTTTCCTTTCATTTTGAATTAGTAAAGCAGAGATGTATATTTTGTTGAGTTCATGTTGACTAAACCACACTTTGATAGCCTTTGTATATGTACAATCTCTAAACTCTATAATTATGACTAAATATGTTTACATAAGCATATATGTTTGAAGTGTGCTGGATTGTTTGGACGAATTTTTGCAGATTTAGAAATTTTCGAAATGTCCTAGTTTTAGGGGAAACTTTGTCAGTTTTTCATGTAAAATTTTGGGTTTTGGCTTGCAAGGAAATTAGTATTCCCTATGCGTTGGTTACAGCCTGAGAAGGGTCGTGACAAAAGTGGTATCAGAGCCTAGGTTTCTCTATGATTCATGGAGCAAATGCCCTTAGGTAGAGTCATGATTGTGCATATGGAAGCAGGCCCATTTCCATAAAACGTGAATCTACTCGAGGCCTTTAGGAAGTCAATTTTTGTATTCCTATCTCAACCCCTGATGCTGAATCTGACCGAGCCCCTTCTCCAGTACCAAAAGGGAGGGGTTGTGGCCAAACTAGAGGTAGAGGCCGTGGCAGAGCAGCCAAGCAAGCTGAGGAACCTGCCCCTAGTGGAGCCATGCCTGATATTGCGACTGAGATCCGTGGGGCCCACCAGGCTATTTCAAACTTGGTGGGGTTGATGGCAGGATAAGGACGGGTTGGAGGACAACCCTAGGTACTAGCGGTAACACTTGTGGCCCTTGAACAATTGCAAATCTTACCTCCTATGGGGAGAGACATCACGCTTCAAGACTTTCTGAAGTTGGACTCCTTACTTTCTTGGGAAATCTCTTGTACGAGGAACCTCAATTATTCTTAGACAAGACTCTCAAGGCTCTTCGTGTCCTTGAATGTTCAACTACAAAGACAATGGAGCTAGCAGTTTATCGGTTAGATGGGTTAGCCAAGCAATGGTTTGAAACTTTGAGAATGGGAAAATCAACTGCCTTACCTCCTATCACTTAGGAGGAATTCTCGGAGGTTTTCATGGCTCGGTTTCTACCTACTAGTAAAAGGGAAATCTTGCTTCTGATTTTGAAAGGCTTAAGCAAACACCAAGGATGTCAGTTACTGAGTATGATATGGATTTCACCCGCCTTTCTCGTTTTGCTTTACATTTGGTGACCACTGAAACATTAAGAGCTTAGAGGTTTATTCGAGGGTTGGTGGATCCTTCATTTACTGCACTACCCCTCAAATTGGCAAGATGACTTATGCGGAAGTGGTAAATGCTGCATTATTGATTGAATTAGGCAAGATGGAGAGAAAAGCCTCCAAGGAAACAATGAAGAAGCCAAAGACCTAGGGTTTCTTTTCTAGTGGGTCAAGTCCTTAGGGAAGTCATGGTCCTCAGGGTCAGCAATGGGTTCCTTTGGTAGTGCCCTCATCAAAGTCTAACCCAATGAACTTTCCTACCACGATGTCCCAATCTGGAAGCTTATCACAATAGAGTGCACAAGGACTCAAACATTCGAGTCAAACACGGCCCCTTTGCCAAAGTTGTGGTAGGCCACATGTGGGGGAGTGTCATAGGGGATCAGCAGCCTATTTTAATTGTGGTTAGGATGGCCATTTTAAGAAGGATTGCCCCTAGCTAGTAGGAGGATCTAATCAAGATCTAGCGTAACCTGTTGTTCCATCCACCTCTTTTTCTACACCATCACAAGGGGCTA
The DNA here is from genome assembly GCA_031439595.1 of Pterocarpus santalinus. Classification (NCBI taxonomy): domain Eukaryota; kingdom Viridiplantae; phylum Streptophyta; class Magnoliopsida; order Fabales; family Fabaceae; genus Pterocarpus; species Pterocarpus santalinus. The sequence goes on along the minus strand of CM062523.1, from coordinate 40,085,362 downwards.
CTTTAGTAGTAGTGGGTAGAGGGTCTGGTGGTAGAAATGCCAGTGGCAAAGGAGCCGGACGAGCAGGGAGAGCTCAACCACGCCTATTTGCTCTAACACATCAAGATGTTCAAGCTTCTAATGCAGTGGTGGCAAGTATACTACAAGTGTGTTCTTTTGATACCCAAGTGTTATTTGATTCAGGGTCTACACATTCATAAGTGGATGATCCGTTTTGGGTTGGTACCCTGATGAGGCAATCACTCCTGGTTCAACTAGTATTTAAGTCTTGCATGGTCCATGTGTGTGGTATGGATACCTTTGTAAATTTAATGCTCTTAGAAATGGTTGATTTTATTGTTATCCTGGGTATGGATTAGTTAGCTTCATGTCATGCTACGATGGACTGCCATTCAAAGGAGGTGAGGTTTAAAATTCCTGGACAGTTGCCATGTGTATATAGGGAGTAACTACATCACCCCTACTAGCATGATCTCTTCCTTTAATGCCCTACGACTTATGAGCAAGGGAAATAAGGTTATATTGCAATGGTTAGAAATGCTAAGGCCGAGATTCCTAGCTTGGAACAAGTTCCTGTGGTTAAGGAGTTTATGGATATTTCCAGAAAAATTACTTGGAATGCCTCCAGATAGGAAAATTGAGTTTGGAATTGATGTATTTCCGAACACTCAACCTATGTCCATACCTCCTTACCATATGGCACCGGCAGAATTAAAAGAATTGAAGGAGTAGTTGCAGGACTTGTTGGATAAGGGTTTTATATGTCCAAGTACTTCTCTATGGGGTGCTTCCATGATATTTATAAGAAACAAGGATGGGTCTCTAAGGTTGTGTGTGGATTACCGTTAGCTGAACAAGGTGACAGTGCGTAACAAATACCTTTTGCAATGCATAGATGACTTGTTTGACCAACTTAAAGGAGCTTCTTGTTTTTCCTAGATTGACCTTCGATCTAGATGTTACCAATTGAAGGTTAAAGAAGTAGATATCCCAAAGACTGCTTTCCATATCCGTTATAGACATTATGAATTCTTGGTAATGTCTTTTGGGTTAACTAATGCCCCAATTGCCTTTATGAACTTAATGAACTGTGTCTTTAAGCCTTTCTTGGATTGCTTTGTAATCGTCTTCATCAATGATATTCTTGTGTATTCTAAGAGCCGAGAAGATCATGTGCAGCATTTGCGAATTATCCTTCAGACTTTAAGAGACCACCACTTATATGGAAAATTTTCTAAATGTGAATTTTGGTTAAATAAAGTAGCATTTCTAGGGCATATTGTGTCTAAGGAAGGAATCAGAGTAGATCCAAAGAAAGTGGAAGCTATACAACAGTGGCCAAGACCTACCATTGTCACTGAGATCCGTAGTTTCTTAGGATTAGCTGTTATTATCGCCGTTTCGTTAAGGATTTTTCAAAGATTATAGCACCACTGACTCAGTTAACCTAAAAGAATGTGAAGTTTCAATAGTCGAATACTTGTGAAGAGAGCTTTTAGAAGCTCAAGACTTGCTTAACCACAGCTCTGATTCTTGTTTTGCCTTCAGGTTCAGCCGGATTCTCGGTGTATTGTGATGCCTTAAAGGTAGGACTTGGGTGCATCTTACTGTAGCATAGTCAGGTAATTGCTTAAACTTCAAGACAACTTAAGAAGCACGAGCAAAATTATCCCACCCATGACTTGGAGACGGCAGCAGTTATTTTTGCCTTAAAAATATGACAGCATTATTTATATGGTGAGGCTTGTGAGATTTACATGGATCACAAGAATCTTAAATATATTTTCCAGTAGAAAGATTTAAACTTGAGGCAATGGAGGTGGGAGGAATTGTTAAAGGATTGTGATTGCTCAATATTGTACCACCTAAGAAAAGCAAATGTTGTGGCAGATGCTTTGAGTAGGAAATCAATGGATAGTCTAGCCCATATAACTCCTATTAAAAGACCCGTAATAGAAGAAATTCACAAGTTGGAGTTAGAAGTGTACAGTTTGAAATGAAGGAGTCTGGAGCATTCATAGCTTATTTTAGAGCTTGGTCTTCTTTAATTGAACAAATTAGAGAAGGTCAAATTGAGGATCCCAAGTTAAGGAAGTTAATAGAAGATGTTCAGAGTGGCAAGAATTTTAATTTCACCTACACACTAGTGTAGGCGAGTTAAGGAGAACTATCCTTGAAGAAGCTCACAATTCCAAGTACACCATTCATCCGGGTTCGACTAAAATGTACTAAGACCTAAAGCAACTATATTGGTGGGAAGGCTTGAAGAAAGATGTTGGTGATTTTGTTTCTCGATGTTTAGTCTACCAGCAAGTTAAGGCAGAACACTAAAGACCTGTTGGCCTCCACCAACTAATAGAAATACCACAATGGAAGTAGGAATGTATGACTATGGACTTCGTCGCTGGATTACCACGAACTTCTAAGGGATTCAATTCCATTTGGGCTATAGTAGATCGATTAACAAAATCTGCTCATTTTCTCCCTGTGAAAACCACTTACAATGTAGCCCAGTATGCACAAATGTACATTGATGAGACAGTCAAGTTGCATGGTGTCACGACCCACCCTGGAGCCGCGACCGGCGCTTAGAGGTAACAACCTTTAGCAAGCCTACCATGATTGTTTTCACTAAAATTCGGGCAGAGTTTCTCCTATTTTTCGAGCTATCCCAAATTAGCCAGACCTTTTCCAGTAAACCAATCAACAAATACAAGAGCACTCTACTATGATTCATATTTATATGTATACAACACCCATTTACATATTTCCAATTATGCTCTTTATTTTCTACCTATTCACTAAGCTAAGGAATCAATTTCTCAAAAATCATAAGGTCTATCTATATAAATATCCTATAATCATGCAATTTTGATCATCTGACAATAAGAGAACGCGTATAGTTAACATCAGTGTCGATTTCCATAGATAGACTTTCATTCTTTCTAAATAATAGTCCTCCCAAGTGTGACCTTGAGATATTGCAAAATCCTATCTATGATCTGCATGTGTCTTACCCTCAGGTCATACATGAATTGGCTAACCACACTAGCAGCATATGCCAAATATGGCCTGATATGTGTCAGCTATATAAATCTCCCTCCTAGCCTTTGAAATAGTACTTTATCGACCTTGCGACTCTCTCCATCACTTCCTATTCGATGATTTTGCTCAATGGGAAGACTTGTAGCCTTGCCCCCCAGTTTTCCAGTCTTCTTGAGAAGATCTAGCATGCATTTACTTTGGTAAATAAAGCAACCTTGCTTGGAGTGGCAATATCAATTCCACGTGTGAAGTGAGTAAGAAAAAGGAAAGGGAGAGAAAAACCTTTGAATATTAGAAATATATGTTCCTCTTTCATTCATCATACAAGTATTTATATACAAGAAAATTTAATTACAAGTACTATTTACAAGAAGAGTAATAGAAGATTTAATGACATCATTGTTTCCAGCTTGGAGCATATGATCTATAAGCTCCAACTTGAGGGGGAGTGTTGGAATATGTAACTAGAATAATTAGGATGTCAACTCAGGTACTTAGGGAAACTGTATATTCTTGTATATTTATGAATATTTATGTATTTATTATTCAATGTCTATATTTGTACCAACAAATTTCATAAGCCTTTCTCTTTTCTTCTTTTCTCTCAATATGGACAATAGAAGCTATGGAACCAAAAGAGTGACGTTGCTCAAACCATCTCAAAAAATTAGCATAGTCAACTAGGGATGGTCAAGGCTGCTCTGTGGATACTGTCATGTCAGAAGCAAAGGCAGGGGTGGCAATGGGAGTAGTTTGCGAAACAATATTCATAGTCCGGGATGGATGGCCATGTTTGGCCCAACACCTATCTATGGTATGGCCTAATCGATGATTGTGATATGGGGTTTACCTCTTTGCGGGTTTTGCCATGATTGATGCTGGTTAGAGCAACAAGTGGAACAAAATCAAGAAAGTCGAAAGGTTGTGGAACAATAGAAGCATATTGTTTGGCTAGGATTCGAAGCAAGATGGACCATGTAGTGGAGAAAGTATGGACTACGGGGGACCCCAATATCTGATCATGAGAAGTAGAGTATTCAGAGGGCAAATCATAGAGAGCCAAAAGTATGAAAAAGGTATTCTGTTGATCTTCTTCCTTGGCCAAGGTGTTTGCAGGAAGCAATAACTCGTTAAAGTCATGCAAAGCACCATGAACCTTACCCAGATAAGAAGACATCGAACCATCAAATTTACAAGGGGTAATAACACTCATAAGGCTTTAACAAACACCATAGAGGTATTGAGTATCGTTTGTGTAGAGGACCTTCACTTGCTCCCAAACAGATTCACAAGTCTCATGGGCACAGAAGATTTGCTTCAATTTTGAAGGAATCAAAGATTTAATCACATAGTATAACTGATTATCAATTTGCTCACATTTAGATTTGTCAGCCGCAGGAATAGAGTAAGGTTTCATCGTGAGATGGTTCTTATATCCTCGGCCAACAAGCCATAATTTAATATCAAAAGCCCAAGTGTCATAGTGACTTCCATCCTATTTGTTTGTGATAAGAGGAGCACAAATAAAATTGGTGGCAAAAAAGGAGGAGGCATTTGGGGTGCATGAAGATGGGTTTGCCATGCAACTCACACAAAGCCAACAAAAAAAGAACAAAAAGGAGGAGCTGGATAGTTCAACCAGCGAAGAAGTACTATGGTGGCTTATCAAAGACGAGAAGACTGGGGATAGGTTGAAAATGACTAGATGATGCCAACAGAGGAAATCATGGCAATGGGTCACACCTAGATGCTTTATCATGCACTGTAGAGTAATTAGCACATAGCTGGATGTGCAAAATATTGGAATGACGTGTGAGAGTGCATCCCTAGTCGTTGCAGCATCAAAGAAGACATCTACAATGGAAGACAATGGGCTTTGAAGGAGATTCATACAACAAAGAGCGGATCCAATAGCAAAAAGGGCATAAGGCCAAAAGGAAGACATAATCAGTGATAGAAACCACAAAGAAGAAACAGAAGAAAGAAAGGAAGATTCACTGTATATTAACATTCTTGAGCTAATACAAGGTGTATCAGTTAAGGATAAAGAGAAAGCAATGTGAAATAAGCAGAAAATGAAAGACTTAGAGCACAAAGCAGCTCAACCTCTCTAGCCAATACCAAAAAATAGCTTGATTCCCCCCTTTCCCCTCATGCCCAAACAAATATCCCTTTTCCTAACAAACTCCTTACGCACTCACATGCCAGCAAGGCACACACACGCACACACCTCCTACACATTCTCTCAGCTCATTAGTTAGGCATGAGGCCCACTTGATCCACTCATACTCTTCCCCTTAGCATTTCCCACAATACCCCTATATTTCTTATGCTTGTCCACTTGTAACCCTTTAAGGAAACGGTCTCTAACAATTAGGCACAAAAAAATATATAATTAGAGGACAATGGGTCCTCAGACTTTAGAGGACAATTAGAGGACAATGGGTCCTCAGACAAGATAAATTTGTAGGATTGTCTTTCTTTAGACTTTAGATACCATGTGAAGTGAGTAAGAATAAGCACAAGAGAATGAGGGAAAACCCTTGAATAGCAAAATTGTGTGTTCCATTTTCATTCATCATACAATTATTTATCAACAAGTATTTATCAAGGGTGACCCAGTGCACGAGCCTTCCACGTGGTGGGTTCTAGGAGGGTACATATAAGTAACCTTATCCCTACAAATAAAGGTTATTTCAAGGATTTGAATACAGGATCTCTAGATTATAAAGCAACAATCTTACCGTTGTGTTAAGACTCACCCTCATCATACAATTATTTCTATACAAGAAAAATTAATTACAACTATTTATAAGAAGAGTAATAAAAGACTTTATGACATTGTTTCCAAGGTTACTCTCTCATATTTCCCATGCTCGCTAATCAATATTCACAACACCAGCGAACTACTTTAGCTCCCAAAATCTTTCATTTTGGATTTAGCTACTAATTTTCCTCTTAGAAACTATTCTCAACCAAATTAAACCTCATATAATAATATCGTCAACATACATAAGTAGAACAGTAAGTTTTCCTCCAAGTGCCTACTTAAAGAATGTATGGTTCCCTTGACTCTATTTGTATCCCAATGACACAGTCATCTTTGTGAACCTTTCAAACCAAGCACAAAGGGACAGTTTCAATTCATAGAAATGCCTTTTCTAGCCTACACGCGCTATTCTTTTCCCCATTGACATTATATCCAAGTAGAATCTCAATGTAAACCTCTTGTTCAACATTTTCTTGTATGAAAGTATTTTTTACATCGAATTAATGTAAGTCCCATCCGAAATGAGCTACAAGAGAAAGTAAGATTGTTATTGTGTTCATCTTTGCAACTAAAGCAAATGTCCCCTCATAATCAATCCCATAGTATGTATACCCTTTTGCAACTAACCTTGGTTTATACCGATCTAATGTGCCATCATATCAATATTTTACATTATATACCCACTAGCATCCCAATAGTCTTTTATTTCCTCGTCTCCAACAATCTCCTATGTTCCATTCTTCTCTAATGCACTCCTTTCCTCATTCTGACATCTCCAACATCTCAGGGTTGCCTTGTCATTAGTGTTTTATTAAGTTGACTTTATGTTTTCTTATTGTTAAGGGTTCATTTGTAACAAACTTGAAGCATAGTAAGCTTTAGCCTAAGGGAGAGTAGTGTTAGAAATAACGAAAAAAACTTCATAATAGAAAATCAAAGAGTATTTTATATGAACCCTTAGGATTGGTTTCCATATTTTCCTTTATCTAATGATTTTTTTTAGTCTTTGTCTCATATCATAACAATATATCATATCAATTTACACAAGTAAATCTCATTTTACACATATATGTGTGCAATTGAGAGATGATGGAGGCACCTATAAAATGCTCTCTCGAAGAGCATTGGCAACTTGACACTTCATTCCAATTTCAATCAAAAGAGAATTCAATGAATTTGTTGATCCTGAAATGTGAACTTGAGTGCAACAATAAATTGATTTAGAAGTTTTTATATATGAGACTTGTGATGTAGTTGGCATTGCTTCTAATTCGTCAACATTTGTGGCATTTAAGGTATCCAAAATTCTTACCACATCTTGATTTAGTTGAAGTTTTGAGCCGTACTCCACCCATAGACATTTAATCTTTTGAAGGCCTTTGAGAATACATGATAGGCCATGGAGTCTAGTATTTGGCACATCTAAGAATACAAGAGATGACACGGCCACTGGTGTTTGAACTAGGGATATGATACCTTTTGTTGGAGACATCCAAGACCAAATAAGAGAAGGAAACACATCACGGGAGAATCCTTCATAGCCACACTAAGAAATATATCCAATGCTTTTTGATCTTACAACTGAAAAGGAACCCTTGTTATAGCTGTCTTATCTACAATCAAGGTAGTCAAAGATTCCATCTATTCCAAATCCTCTTCTAGCTTGACTATTTTGGAGCATCCAAAAAGAATGAGAGTTTTAAGAGATTTCAACTTATATATGCTTCTTGGAAGTTTACGAAGGCATGTACAACCTTTCAAATTTATCAAAAGAAGTTCATTGAGATGTCCGATGGTATGGGAAATCGAAGACAAACTTGGAAAATCTTTGAGTATTAACTTTTCAGGATTAGGCAACTTTGAAAAGTCTAGGGTTTGCCTCAAGTAAGGAGAATGACTAAGATTAAGAATTCTCAACTTCTCCAGCAACTGCAATAAACAAATTTTTCAAGAAATAAATTAGAGAAGTAGAAAAAAATAATAATAAAGGATAGAGAGAAGAAGAATGACTGGTAAAAATTACTCTGCTCAATAAACTCGAGACTGGAAAGTGTCATTTATATTGGTTTAGTGTTGCTTATTAACTTGCTTTAGATTTTTAATTATATTTGCTTTGACAATCTTCCACCAAAATCACCTCCTAAATACATTGTATAATAACAGAAGTTTAAATTATTAAAAGACAATTATGAAGCTTCACCATTTAAACTTTTAGGTTGACAAGTCATATGTGATTTGATATGAAAGGAGGTTTGCTCGACACATCAGTTGAATGGGGATAAAATTCAATGGCTAGCATCTATTTGGTGCAAAGCTTCCTTATCATCCTCACTCGTAGTGTTTTTTTTTCCATATAGAAAAAGAAATTTACTAATGAGATAGAAAAGAGAACAAAAAATCTTTTCTTAGTAATTCTTTCTCCTCATTTTAATAAGTTTCCTCTTTGAATTTAAAAAAAAAAAAGTTGTTAAGGGTATGACCCTTATCGCTTGAGTATTTGCACAAAGTTTACCTAGTTATATGCTCAAAGCTTAGTTGTTTTTGTACATACCCAAAGCTTCATTTTGCATAATGCAAATATAAGCAAAGTTCACGTGTTAGGTATTCTACAAACAACTGAAATTTTCAAGAAAAGAAACAATCTGTTCTTTTTCTTTTTCTTTTTTGGGCAAAAAAGAAAAGTAACAATCTAGTTTCAAAAGGTAGAAAAATTAGTGTATCATAAGAATAAAACTTAAAAGACTCAAAAGTCGAATATTTGGTAAACCTTTACCAAAAGCACTTGAGATGTTAGAAAGAGGGAAGAAAAAGGAAAAATGTAACTTTTAGAGCTTCAATATGTAATCTTCTTTTATTTTAATTTTTTTTTCCTTTCCCTCCGGTTGAGCATGTAACATATTTACATCTTTTTGGCATACTTAATATCAATTTACTATATCCAAAAATAATATAAGTCATGAAAGACAAAAATTAAAAATAAAAAGCTCAGAACTGATACCTGGGCCTCTTTCCACACTATTTTGAGATTGCTGTATTCAAACTCAATGGCAACTAAACTTTCTTGATAATAGTTTGTCAGTGTGTGCCTGAAAAGAAATCCATCCCAACACAGCCATCTAAGATCTCTTGAAAAGTATTCAAAATTTCCAACAAGTTGCACACCAGCAAGTTGAAGTAATATGAGTTTCTTCATCTTCTCAAATGACTTTGTACAGAAAGAACTTGTATTGACAGTTGGCAACTTCAAAGCTAGTCCCTCAACAGCTTCTGTTCCCTTTGAAATAAAATAGACAAAAACAAAAATATGCATAGCTTAGATATATGGTAGCTTAAATTCTGATAACACTTAGCTATGTTTGAAACTAGTTACTTGTTACCAACAACCAAGAAGCATAAACTAATTCACAAACCCAGTTTTCAAAGTTCTTGTGATAGCCTATAATTAATAAACCATATGTATGTCAACAACCATTTCGCTATTGTTTATTTTAAGTCCTTTAAAAATTAACATCATCCTTTAACAATTAACATTAAATATTTTGAAAATAAAAACCATACATGGAGTTCTTACAATATGTTTTGATAATACGTCAATCACTTCCTCATGATGCCACAACCTACTACGCTTCTCAGGCTCCTTGGTAATTTCTCACGAACAATTTCTCTTCCCATGTCTCACAACAAATCATGCATTCCAAGCTTGTTTCTACTGTCAACAGTTACAAGACTTTGCTCTACAAGGACACTTATTCCAATCTCTGCGTAAAGTCCACAGCCATTTAATATTTGTATAACATCATTTCGGTCCATCCCAATAAAAAAACAAGCTATATCAACAAATATTTCTTTGTGTATCATCATTTAAACCATCAAAGCTTTTAGTTTCTTTTGTACTTCACCATTGGGAATTCTTTTGAACTTTTCCAATATGCTATTTGTAACGTCTGAAAAATTTTATCATAAATAACCGAGTTGTTTGGCTTTTATCAAATAAGTGAGTTTAATTGGAATTTGATTAAGCATTTAATTAAAACCAATTAAGTGTGATTTGGAAGTGATTAGGCTTTATGGAATTAGATTAGAAACATAGGAAACCTCATAGAATTTTTCTGAAACCGGTGTGCTGATTTAAGAGAAATCGGTAAAATTTCTATAATTTAAGCTATCAGAATCAGATCAATAGAAATTATACGGTGAGAACCCCAGGATGGATGGCCAAGATTTAGCCAACTTACCCATGCAAGTGGCACCATCTCAGCCCTCCATATGGGCTGCCAAACCAAGTTAAATAACCTACTCAAATCCACCAGTCACATGTAACTTGCTTTAGAAGTTTTTAAATTTTTCCTTTTCTGCCCTTGCAAATTTCGGCCCCTGTATGCTGACCCCTCTTCATTCTTTGTTCCCTGATTTTTTCTTATCTCAACTCATATCATCTTCATCTTCCACAAACCTTCAAGCCACAACAAGATTTCTTCAACTCCAATCACAAATCTAACAAGGATCACACCTAGGAAAGGTAGGAATCCAACTTCTCTTCTTATTTTTATTGATTTGAAGCTATGTGGGATCTTCTTTTCTTCATGATATTGATGTGATTTGGAGTGATGATGATGGTTTATGATTGAAGTTGCATGTGTAGAATTGGAATTGGTATGAAAGAACTTGAATAAAAGAGAAAACTTAAGGAGTTGTTAGGGTTTTTCCTCGGCGGTCCATACGGCAGAGTGTACAGCTCTGCCTATAGTTGTTTAAATTTCATGAACCTATTTTTATATGAAACTAGACATTTAGGGATTTCTATACATATATATTATAAGGTCATTGGATCAGTATAGAGGTAGTTATGAATTTTTGAATTTTGACTTAGAAATTAAGACTTTCATCTGGGTAGTGTGAGTTGATAAGGGTATAACTCACCCTACACAACTTCAATTTGAGTGAATCCAACATTGTTTGAAAGCTAACATATGAGGGAACATTCCATAAAAGTTTCAAAGTCAGATTTGTTGCCAACTCTCCCCAGTACATAAATGAATTCACCTTAAGTTCAATCCAGGCTGGAACAGGTTAATTTAGTAGGGTCAAGTTTCGGGGCTTATATCTCAAGTTGTGCTCATTCAAATGATATGCAACTTTTTCATTTGCAAGCTTGTTCTGTTAGCTTTACATTGACATAAAATTCATATGATTTCACCTAGATTTCTATTTTTGGTGAATTTTCTCTTATAAGAGTGCAATTCTAGCTAGAAATAGGGCAGTTTGGAATAAAATACAAATAATTGAGTTAATATCGGAACTAGGAAATTAGTGAACAGAAAACTAGATCAGGTATACTTAATGTTAAACTTGAAACTTAGTGAATAGAAAACTAAATTAGGTATAGTTAATATTAGAAACTTGGAACTTAGGGAACAATCATAAAAGTCTTAGAAGACTAATCAGGGATTAATGTCGAAAATCAGGATTACATAGCACATAAAACACCTTGAACTTGGAAGTCAAGGACAAGAATATAAAGTCCAAAATACTTAAGCCTGGAAGTCAAGCATTTTCAACATAAACTCGAAAGTTGATACCAGAATATGAAACCTTACACCCGAATCCCGGAAGTCGAGAAAACTATGATGCTTTAAAAATCTTATATATGTAGTTCCAAAACTCAATCTAGAATCAATCTCAGATATCGAACATAACCCTGGAAGTCGGAACTTATAACCTCGGAACTCGAACCCAATTCAACCTTGGAAGTCGAACTCGGGAACATCAATAAAAGTTAAAAGCTTGCAAGATAGATTAAGACCTTATTGTGTGTGACAACTAATGGAGATATGATGTTCTGTATTGGATTTGCTGTTTGATTAAAATTTTCTGGTTGTCTAGCACTATTCATGGGGAACAGACATGATCCATTATGCTGCCAAAAATTAGGCAGAGATTTCAATTATTATGAATCTACAAGTTATGCATGCATTGGTCAAAGTATTAGATAAGCAATGCTACCTTTATAAGAATGAGTATGGATTTCCATGTGACTTGGGCCAGCCCCTGAATAAAGTTAAGGGGAATAGATCAGTAGGGAAGTCAAAGAAAGTAAACCCGGTAACCCTGTATAGGAACGAGCTCGATCCTGAAAAGCGGACTGTTACCCAGGAGTTTCCCAGGGAACTAAGTATGGAAAAATATGAGTTAAAGTCAAGTGCATTATTTATTATGCATATCCCCAATTTCTGTTATCATGCATTGTGTTAATTGCACAATTGGATGTTATATACATATCATTGTTCACTTTATGGCTGGTTGTATAATTCTCTGTTTAATTTCCTTTATTGCCTTAAGTAAAACCAAGCTGTGTTTTGGGCTATGATTTCTATAACTAATTGAGTAGAATATCCTGTTGATGCAACATTTTCTTTTAATTAACCAAAATCCGAAACAATTGAGAATGACAGCGACGACAGATATGTATAGACTTAGGATTCCTACTGAGAAATTCTTATTTCTTACCCTACCATATGTTTCCGCATTATTCTCAGATCATGGAGAACACGGCAACCGGTGTCCATTTCATCGAATTTCTTGAGCTCCACATTCATCTCGATCCATTCATAGATTCTGTGTACATATCCGGTAGTTGTCAATTTCACCTTTACTTCTTCTTTCAGAGAGACTTTGCGGTACCACTCATGCATCCGCTATTCGACCCTGCCTATATAGCCATCCCTCTCTACATGTCACACCCAGTCCCTCCTCCACTAGCACCAGTGGCGGCTGCAGTTCCCATGGCTTCACTAGCCTCACCACTACAGCAGATCCCCTCTGCCTCTATGTCTGAGGAGGATCCACCGGAGGCAGCAAGTTCATCTTCCTCATCTTCTGCCCCGAGTATGGACTATACTCCTGCTGATGCCAGTATGGTAAATGGATTCCTTTTCTCGGAAACCACCTAGAGTGCCTGTGCAGTGTAGTGGTAGGATATGTATAGAATGGCCCTCTTTTGGCATTTTAGGCCATAGGCGGTAGTTTAGTGGATGTTACAGGCAGATATCTGATGCATGAAATGTCCCATCGGGACCAGTTAGGGTTCTAATTTTAGTGACTGGCCGATTTTTTGTCTTAGCAGCCTAATTTTATTACCCTATACTATTTCATGTACCTTTTGACAACCTTGAAAACAAATGTTTATGTACCAATATATATAATGCAGTTTCAGAAATTATGACTATTCTACAGTTTTATTTATTTTACTTTATTCCTGCTACATTGATTGTCTAGTATTTATTCCGCAATCGAACGGGAATTTATTGAAGTGAATAGTTAGCTCTATACGGGTAATTAAGAATAAAATGGAAAATGAAAGTTGATAAGCTAGTCACACGTAATAACTTATTAGGTAATATATTATGACTTAAGCATAGTATTTTGTCTGGTAAGGTGTTACACTATTCCACTCTATTATTCTTCTTTCAGATAAACAGGACCAAAGAACTTCAAAGGCTAGTGGCAATCCCCTACAATATGCAACTACATTTCTAAAAAGTTCAGCAAACTCTTCTCTAGGACTTGCTTGCTTGAATGCATGCAAACTAAGAAGCTCAATAGATTCACTTTCATCCATTTCTTTCATTTTACACACAGCATCAACTTTAACAACTCTAAGTAGATGCTCATCTCTTGTCATGATGATTATTCTACTCCCACTACCAAACGATTTATGACTTCCAGATAAAGCATTCAGTTGCTCCAACTTATTCACATCATCAAGCACAATGAGTGCCCTTTTTTGGCCTAGTCTATCCTTTAGGATCATCTTTCCTGATTCGATACTATGTATCTTCATTTTCAATTATTTGTAGATATCTGAAAGAAGTTGTTCTTGCAATGAAACTTGACAACTATCTTGCTCCCAAACTTCCCTAATATTTAGGAGGAAGCTTCTCCCCTCAAAATTGCAACCAGTTTGATTATAGGTGGCTTTGGCAATGGTTGTTTTACCAATACCTCCCATTCCCCAAATCCCAAGTAGTAGAACATCTTTTGATTGTTGGTTGTTCAATGGCTGAATCAAATGTTTCACACGAGATTCTATTCCAACTGGATGCTTTGCAATGAACAAGTCTGTCTTGTCTAGCAAACAGGTAACATGTTCTACAACATTCTTGACGTTATCACTTTCGTTCCTATAAAATATAAGCAAGAGAAATGACGAATTATATAAGCATTCTCCAACAAAAGCTTGTATCAAAAGAAGATAGGGAAATTTGAGTGAAGACATTATAGTTGCGCATATGTGTGAGTGCATTCACAAAATCTCAACTATTTACAAAAAAAGATGTATTGCAATAGCAGTGAAAGTGTTCTCAAATACCTTACAAAAAGCCATGTGAATATAAAAATATTCAACTATCATTATTATTTTGAAAAAGGCAACAACACTTAAATAAATGGCATCTGAGAACTAGAATTACGAGTGTCACGTACGATGTTACATATTTATACAATTAAGAAATAATTATTCCACATGCGCACAAGGGTTTTGCACAATATTTAGAAGAGAGAAAGGGGGGAGGTTACTAAGGAACTTAACTTATAATTTATTCGAGTAACATTACCTGTAGACAAAAACTACCTGTTGAGCCAATTATGAAATTAGGATATTAAGGTTTTGACATAATGAAATTGGGATAAAATTAAAGAATTTAATTCCAATAAATTGTTAGTATAAAAAAAAAATTATACTATCATACAATGAAGTGCTGCCATATTATCTAATGAGTTTGACATCTTATATATAGTTAATGTAGTCAAGCTCATTAAATGAATGTTAACACAAGATTACACAACAATATAAACAAATTAAAAAAAAAAAGTTTTACATTAAGAGCGCATCAATTTTAATAACAGCAAACAATAGCAACTAAGTTTTTCTCTCCTAAGGTCAATTATATAGATCAAATAATGCTACAGTATCCTATTGTAAGCCATGTCTATAGAGAAACCATTTAAATTTAAACTTGTTTCAATGGTATCAAATAGTTTTCTTGGTCTCCATTGGACTACCATACATCTTTTCGAGACTTCTATCGGACTTCTATGGCATCTTAGAACTAGAATTACAAGTGTCAAGTATGATGTTACATATTTATACAATTAAGAAATAATTATTCCACATGTGCACAAGGGTTTTGCACAATTGGGACTAGTTAGAAGAGAGAAAGAGGGGTTACAAAGGAACTTAGCTTATAATTTATGCGAGTAACATTACCTGTGGACAAAAACTACCTGTTGAGTCAATTATGAAATTAGGATATTAAGGTTTTGACATATTGAAATTGGGATAAAATTAAAGAATGTAATTCCAATAAATTGTTAGTATGAAAAAAAATTATACTATCATACAATGAAGTGCTGCCGTATTATCTAATGAGTTTGACACCTTATATATAGTTAATGTAGCCAAGCTCATTAAATGAGATGTTAACACAAGATTACACAACAATATAATAAAATTTAAAAAATCAAAAAAAAAAGGTTTTACATTAAGAATGCATCAATATTTATAACAACAAACAATAGCAACTAAGGTTTTCTCTCCTGAGGTCAATCATATAGATCAAATAATGCCACAGTGTCCTATTGTAAGCCACGTCAATAAAGAAACCATTTAAATTTAAACTCTTTTCAATGGTATCACATATAGTTTTTCTTGCTCTCCATTGGACTAACATACATCTTATTGGGACTTGTATAGGTCTTGTCCATACATTAGCAGTTCATCAATAGTAATATCATATTAAGATCTTCCAATTAAGCACACTAACAAGCAAGTTTTCTTTTTTCAAAGGAGCTATAATTGTCGGCTGGAGAAGGGAAATTGGAACTTGTGTCCCATGGTGGGGGCACAAAAGAAAAGAAAGAAAACAAAACAAAGCGACAACCTAGTCTGAGTCTCGTATGAGTAGCATCTTCAAACTATCAGGAGAATCCCTCTAAACAAAATCCACACCAGCAATGGTACCATGACGAGCCAAAAAATCGGACAAGAATTACCGAAGCTAAACACATGGGAGAATCTTACATTCTAGGCTATGTTAAGTGAGTGATGGATCTCCCTAAGCAAACCCACAAATGAATGTCTCAAAGGAATAGATGTCGTAATCACAGCAAGATAAGCCTTAAGAGAATCGTGTTTGTTTTTTAAAAGTAGACTTTGAGAAAGCTTATGATCACATTTGTTGGGGTTTTTTTGGATAACGTCTTGGATAGGAAAGGATTTGGGAGGGGATAGAGAAATTGGATTTCAGGATGCTTGTCCTCTTCTTCTTTTGCAGTTATTGTTAATGGTAAACCCAAATCCTGGTTCAAAGGTTAAAGAGGATTGAGACAAGGAGATCCTCTATCTTCTTTTTTCTCCACCTTGGTGGTAGATGTGGGGTGAAGTATACAGAAAAAAATATATTATTTCTGTTGCACAGGGATTCCTCTTCTTATAGAGGGAATTACATTAACTGATTGATGATAAAATAGGAAATCAGTATCCTATGAAATAAGGAAAGAATATATGGGAATAAGAAACTACCTAAAATAGACTAAGCAAAAAATAAAAACAAAATAGCTATACAATCAAGTCTAATTACAGAAATAGAGTCATAGACATTAAATAGAGTTTTAATACTCCTTCGATGCCCTAACGACACTCCCCCTCAAGCTGGCTTGAAGATATCCTTCGTAGACAGCTTGCTGGTTATGTTGTCAAAAAATTTCTTGGGTAGTCCTTTGGTTAGGATGTCTGCTAATTGTTCTGTAGTAGGAACGTAAGTGATGCAGATCTGTCCCCTTTCTATTTTTTCCCTGATGAAGTATTTGTCCACTTCCACATGCTTAGTGCTATCATGTAGAGCTAGGTTGTGTGCAATGGAGATTGCAAACTTGTCACAATACAACTTTATAGGTGGAGAATTGAAAACCTTCAATTCTTGTAGAAGCTTTTCCACCCATAATACCTCACAAATTCCATAAGCTACTGCTCTGAATTCAGCTTCTACACTACTCCTTGCTACAACACTTTGTTTTTTGCTTCTCTAGCTAACCAGATTTCCTCCAACAAAAATGCAATAACCTGATGTTGATCTTCGATCAGTTATACTTCTAACCCAATCTGCATAAGTGTAGGTTTCTACCTAAAGGTGCCCACAATTTTTATAGAGTAGTCCCTTTCTAGGTGATTCCTTCAAGTGTCTTAGGATTCTAAAAACTGCTTCCAAGTGTTTGGGTCCTGGTGCATGCATAAACTGGCTTACCATGCTCACAACAAATGCTATGTCTGGACGTGTATAAGATAGATATATTAGCCTTCTCACCAACCGCTGATACCTTCCCTTGTCCACCATTTCTTCAGGTTCAGTTAATTACAATTTTATGTTGGGTTCCATGGGTGTTTCAGTAGCTTTGCATCCAAGTAATCTTGTTTCTTTTAGAAGATCTAGAATATACTTTCGCTAGTTCATAAAAATACCTTCCTTAGACCTTGCAAATTCAATTCCAAGGAAATATTTTAATGGTCCAAGTTCCTTGATTTCAAAAACTTAGGCAAGTTTCTCCTTCAAATTTTTTAGCTCCACACTATCATCACCTATCAAGATAATATCATCTACATATACAATCAAGATAGCAATTTTGTTATTTTCTAAATGTTTATAGAACAATGTGTGGTCAGCTTGGCTTTGGATATAACAGAGTCCATTTACCACGGTTCCAAACCGTTCAAACCATGGTCTCAGAGATTGCTTCAGCCCATACAGAGACTTGTTTAGTCTACACACCTTATTTCTTCCAAGTTCTTCCTCAAAACTAGGGGGAAGACTCATAAACACTTCTTCATCTAGCTCTCCATTCAAGAAAGCATTCTTCACATCTAATTGATGCAAAGGCCATTTGAAATTGGTAGCAAGGGATAGGAGAACCCTTATAGAGTTAAGTTTAACAACTGGAGCAAAAGTCTCCTGATAATCTACTCCATAAGTTTGAGTGAACCCCTTTGCTACCAATCTAGCCTTGAACCTTTCTACACTTCCATCAACCTTGCATTTAATGTTGAATACCCACTTACAACCCACTTGCTTTTTATCATGTAGTAAATTTACGATCTCCCAGGTCCCATTCTTCCTAAGTGCATTCAACTTATCGAAGATTGCTAACTTCTAATTGGGATCATCTAATGCTTTCTCAATGTTTCTAGGCACAAACAAATCTGTAATTTTAGAGGTAATGGCTCGGTGATTTTGGGAGAGGTTTTGGTAGGAACATATTTGGAAATAGGATGATTTGTGCTGGTTTTGGGTGATTTTTGGATGCAAGTTTTGGTTCCTTTCCTGATTGCTATGGGCAAATCAGTATTAGAAGCAAGAATTTCAGTGTTACCTTGAAGTTCTTGTGGCATTTTTGCTAAACCACCTTCCGGGATTTCTGGTTGGCTTGATGCAAAGATGGTGGGCTGATCTCCACCATTTTTTGGATATTTTCTAGTATAAACACAAAGCTCCTGTTTTGACTGTGGTTTTTCTTTCTCTATTTGGGCTCCACCTAAGTTTGACATAAGGTTTCCTTTATCAATTTTAGGACTTGTTTCCACATGTTCTTTTGTTTGGTCAGTTAAAATTGTATCCTCAATATGCAAAATAGGAGTGGGCAATGGTTCATTTAAAAAATTGTTTTCACTCACATTCTCCCTCGGAAGGGAATTTTTTTGAAAAAAAGGTTGATGTTCCAAGAAGGTAACATCCATGCTAACATGAAGCTTCTTTGTGCTGGGATTAAAAACATTTATAACCTTTTTTGTTTAGAGAATATCCAACAAAAATGCATTTTTCTGCCCTTGGATCTAGTTTAGACCGAGAGGTAGGAGAAGTGTGCATAAAAACGATACATCCAAACTCTTTTAAAGGTAGATCAGTATGTAATTGACATGTTGGAAAAAAGGTTTTGAAAGTGTCCAAAGGTGTGTGATAATTTAACATATGAGTGGGCATTCTATTTATGAGATATGCTGCTGTTAGGACAACATCCCCCCACAAATACTTTGGGACATTACTCTCAAACATAATGGCACGGGCTACTTCAACGAGATGTTTATTTTTCCTTTCAGCAGTGCCATTCTTTGGAGGAGTATTTGGGCATGTTGATTGATGCTGAATACCTTTATTTTGGAGAACCTCATTAGGAGTTTTACTAAAATATTCAATGTCATTGTCACTTCTAAAAATGCAGATTTTTGCGTCAAATTGTGTTTCTACCATTTGTGAAAAACATTTGAATATATTGGGAACTTCAGATTTTTTGTGCATAAGGTAAATCCAACACAACCGAGTGTGATCATCTATAAAGGTTACAAACCATCTTTTTCCAAATTGGGTTGTAATTTTCGATGGACCCCATACATCACCATGGATTAGATGAAAAGGTTTAAATGCATGATAAGGTTGAGAGGAATAAGGAACTCTATGAATTTTAGCAAGAACACAACTTTCACATTCAAAAGAAAAGCAATCAACATTTTTAAATAAACTTGGAAACAAATGCCTAAGATATTGAAAATTAGGATGTCCTAGTCTATTGTGCCAGAGCATTATTTAATCCCTCATAGGGGTAGAACTTATACCATTAAGACCTTGAGCTATTTTATTCTCAGAAGTATCCTCAAAGTAATAGAGTTCATCCATCATCTTAACACTACCAATCATCTTCCCCGAAGTCCGGTCCTGAAAAATATAATGAGTGTCAAAGAACTTCATGTTGCAATTGGAATCCTTGCAGATTTTACTAATAGACAAAAGGTTGCAGGAAAGTTTGGATAAGGTAATTCTACCTTTTCTAGCAATTGATGAAAAACTACCATCTACAATTCTGATTTTTTCATTTCCAGAATAGGTAGAGTAAGTTTTAAATAAAGAAGAAAGGTTGGTCATGTGGTCAGAAGCATCTGAATCAATGATCCAAGGTGCACACATATTTGAGGTGTAGTTAAGAGAGCTAGAGGTACGAAAATTACCTATTTGTGCCAAAGAACCATTAGGAGTACTAGATAGAGAACTGGATTTTAACAACCTTATGAGTTGCTCCACTTGTTCCTTACTCAAAGAAGTCTTCTTTGCTTCATGAGCTGTAGGGGAAGGTCTAGATGCTTTAGGACCATATTTGCTACCTACCCTTTAGATGTGTTGGTCTCTCATGTATTTTCCAGGATGTTTCTCTGGTGTGACTTGGTTTATTGCAATGATCACACTAGAGATTGGAGGAGTTTTTCTGGTTGGTTGAACTCTTAAGGGTAGCTGTTTCTACAACAAGCACACTAGTCTCAGGGGAAGTTGAATCAGCTTTGGTCTTCCCCATCATTACACTTCTACAAGTTTCCTCCCTTCTAACTTCTGCAAAGAACTCACCTAGTGAAGGTAAAGTTGCTCTCCCAATAATTCTACCATGAACTTGATCTAGCTCTTCATTAAGACCCGCAAGAAATTGAAATATTCTTCCTTCTTCAACTGTTTGCTAATGGTGTTTGGCATCCTCAGCTGACTTCCACTTGTAAGTGTTGAAGAGATCAAGGTCTTGCCATACTCGCTTCAAGGAGTGAAAGTATCTTGTCACGTTCTCACCTCCTTGTCGAATTTCTCTAGCTTATAAGGTGAGTTCATAAATTTGAGATTTATTTCCAAGATCAGAATACATCTCTGTGACACTATCCCACAATTCCTTAGTTGTGGAATAGCACATGTAGTTGCTGCTGATGTCTTCCTCCATGGAGTTCACCGACCATGTCACCACCATGGAGTTTTCAGCATCCCATACATCATGCAACGGTCTATGATGTCTGGTTGGGATCACTCACCGGTGAGATATCCAAGCTTTCCTCTACCACGAATATACATCTAAATGCATTGGGACCACTAAAGGTAGTTTGACCCATTAAGCCGAAAGGAGGTGATTTGAACAAAGTGGGAATCACCAAAAAGGACTCTCTGCTCCTGTTTTGGAGGCAACGAGTCTTTAAGAGTGGAATTCTCCTTTCTCTGAGATGATCCCTTTGGTTGGTCATCGCTAGGGGCTGAGGAACTATCAGCCATGGCAGCAACGCAGATCAGAGGCGCAAGGAAAAGAGGGGAAAAACTTGGCTCTGATGCCAAGTTGAAGTATACAGAAACAATATATTATTTATATTGTACAAGGATTCCTCTTCTTATAGAGGGAATTACATTAACTGATTAATTATAAAATAGGAATTCAGTATCCTATGAATTAAGGAAAGAATATATGGGAATAATAAACTACCTAAAATATACTAAGCAAAAAACAGAAACAAAATAGCTACACAATCAAGTCTAATTACAGAAATAGAATCATAGAGTATCAAATAGAGTTTTAATACTCCTTTGATACCCTAATGACAATGCGCTTAGTCGTCTTGTTTCGAGAGCTATTGATAATGGGTTGGTGAAGGGTCTTGATGTTGGGAGGGAGCAAGTGGTAGTCTCCCATCTTCAATTTTCTGATGACACAATTTTCTTCTTGACACTAGATTGATATTCTTTTGTTAACATTTTAACTGTTCTAGATTTCTTTGAGGCTATCTCAGGTCTTAAGATTAACTTGGTAAAAAGCGGTTTAGCGAGTATCAATATTGATAATCATATTATGAATGCTTTTGCTTCTTTGGCAGGATGTCAAGTGCTTAGGTGGCCTATCACTTGTCTTGGGATTCCTTTGGGGGGTAATCCTCATGCTCTATCTTTTTGTGATCCAATGGTGTGCAAAATCTCTAAGAGGTTGGATTGTTAGAAAGGTGCCTTTTGCTCTTTGGGAGATAAGATTACTCTCATTTAGTTATGTTTATCTAGCATTCCCTTATACTATCTCTCACTCTTTCATATTCCTGCGACTGTAGCTCAAAACATTGAAAAGCTCATGAGGGATTGTTTTTGGTCAAGGGTTGGGGACTCTAGAAAGATCACCTAGTTAGTTGGGAGGTTTGTTGTAAACCAAAAATCGAAGGGGGTTTAAGCCTAGATAACATAGTCCAAGAACAAATCATTAGTAGCTAAGTGGCTTTGGTGTTTTGCTCTACTTCCAAATTCTTTATGGCACCAAGTCATTCAAATTAAGCATGGCTTGCATCCGAATAGGTTGCAAGTAGGGTAACTCATAATGGACTTTGAAAATTCATCTCTTAGAGGTTACCTTCTTTTTGGTTTCTCTTGTCCTTTTGTTTGTATGATGGATCTCACATTAAATTTTGGGAAGACGTCTGGGTTGGGAATGCCTTTCTTTCTATTACCTTTCTTAGGCCTTTTTGCTTATCTTCCCTACAGAATGCCTCTATTAGTCAATTTTTTTCTTTGGGTGATCTTTCTTGGAACTTCCATTTTATCCGAAACTTGAATGATAGAATTAGAGTCCCTTCTTCTTTTGCTGCCATTCATAATGGGCATCTATATCACCTCAACACAAAAAATGCCATTTTTAATGGAGACATACAAGAGGAAGTTTACATGGAGCAACCACTTGGTACTGTTGCTTAGGGAGAGACTGGACCAGTCTGTAAGCTCTACAAGATACAGTTTAAAGCAATTAGTTTGTGCTTGGTTTGGATGTTTTAGTACTAATGTACAACTTTTGGCATGACATGAAGCAAAGATGATCATTCTGCTTCTATTTACTAGCGGTGTCATTCTCTAGATCGATGCATATACCGTATTGTTTATTGTTTATGTGGATGACATTATTATTATCGATAATGATTCTATTGATATATATTTTGGCAATGTCAAACTAACATTTTCGATACTTTTTGGGTATAGAAATTGTACAATCTAAACATGGCATCTCCATTTCCCAAAGAAAATACGCCTTGGATATTCTAGAAGATGCTAGCGTTACAAGATGTTAGCCCATTAATACACCTATAGATCCCAATGTCAAACTCCATCTAAGACAAGGGAAGCCTTTATCAAACCTTGTGCAATATTTAAGAATAATTGGGAAGCTAAATCATCCCACGAAAACTAGACCATACATTACTTTTGCTGCATCAACATTCAGACAATTCTTTGATTCAACATGTGAGTCACATTGGAATGCAGTTGTTTAGGTCATAGATACATCAAAGGAGCTCTAAAAAGAGGATTGCTATATGAGGATAAAGGCCATATGGAGATATGTTGTTATTAAGATGCCAATTGGGCATATTCTCCCTCAGGTAGGCACTCGACATCAAGATATTGCATTCATTTTAAAGGCAATGTTACATCTTGGAAATAGAAGAAACAAGTTTTGGTTGCTAGGTCAACTGCTGAAACTAAGTATCAGGTAACAACAGTTGCAATATTTGAACACATATGGCTAAAACATTTACTAAAGGAGTTAGGTGTTTGTGTGATAATCTAGCCACTCTACATATAACTTCAAATCCAATATTCCATGAAAGAACAAAACATATTGGGATTAATTGTCACTTTGTGAAGGAAAAGATTCAGTCTAAAAATATTTCAACTGCTTTTGTCAATTATGGTGATCAACTGGCCAACATTTTTGCTAAGTCCCTCATAGGTCCTCGGGTTAACCACAGTGTAACAAGTTTGGTGTATATGACATATATGCACTAGCTTAGGCAGGAGTGTTGAGTAGTAGTCAAGATTTACTTAATATCTCGTGTGTGTGTGTATGTGTGTGTGTGTTGAATGAAAGAATCAATTAGTTCTGTAATACCCGATACAAAGATTAAGGGTTAGAGAGGTAAATTTCAAGTTTGTCTGAATTATGCACCTTGGTATAATCTTTTAAATTGGGATTTTTGATTATTTGGAGGTTATTGGAGTGGAAAAAGGATAACAAAAGTGATTGAGGCTTAAATTTTGGGGAAAAAAAATCTATAGAGCTAGCGCTCAAGTGCTAGCTTTGGGCACTTGAGCGCTAGCTTTGGGCACTCAAGCGCCAGCTTTGCTATCTAGATAAGCTTCAGGTAGTTGGGTGCTCAAACGCCAAAAAGTGGCGCTCGAGCGCCAGCTACAAGATGGAGTCTAGAGTTTCAAGTGGTTGGGCACTCAAGCACCAAGAATTGCCTGCTCGAGTGCAAATATCAAAATCAAAATTGAGCATTTCCAATTGTTGGGCGCTCAGGCACCCGAAAGCGCACGCTCGAAATTAGGGTTTCAACCCCCTTCTTCATTTCAACCCCAAATCTCTCTCTCTCTCTTTCTCTCTTCCTTCTCTCTCCTTTTTCTCCCTCCACATGAACTCCATTAATTCTTCATCAATTTTTACTCAAATCCACCTTCCAATCCATCTTATTCTCATCATCGTCATCATTCTAATTGGGATTTTCTCTCTTGGAGTTTTCTCTCTTCTCCTCTAGTGAGAGAAAATCACGGTGGGAGGAGACCTACTGCTCTCCTCGTGTTCCACCGCCTTCCTCCACTGTCTAAGGTAATTCTTGAACCTAATCCTCCTTCTTATATCATAGATTAACTAGTATTTCCATGAATTCCATGTTTAAGTTTATGAAGAGAGGGTTAGGGTTCTAGAAATTTGGGATTTTATTGCTATGATGCTAATCCTAGTAAACTTTTACAATAGTTAAGTTGTGGGAGTCTAATATATTTATTTGTCATGTTAGATACTCTCCAGAATCCCTTGGTGGCCCTAAGGCTACGTAGAGCTTGAGCTTCTTCCTTTCCAAACTTTAATAATGAGTGATAATATATTTATAGATTATTTTGAATATATGCATAATTTTAAAAATATTATATTTATGGTTGTACTATTAAATGTTGAAAGTTGAAATTGCATCTTATTAAATTCTTGAAGGACAAAAAGATATTACTCCTCCCTCTCTTGATATATGATTATGTATGTATGTGGGACAAGCACTTTAGAAGTTGATTTCTAATACTTGAATAATTTGATGGAAAAGATGTAGTTCATGTTATTTTAAACTGATATGGTGTTTAGAACTTATAGATTTCTATAAAGTAAGTTTAATTCTGATTTCTATGAAATTATAAAGCTTTAAAGAGTTTGAGCAATGTATCTAGAATCAAGGACTTATTTCAGGAGATAATTTAAATTTAATGTTTTATGGAAGAGCTTTAAATACCTTAAAATGAATAGTTTAAAAGCATTATACTCTGAACCTATGTTTGCTACGAATACGGAAGTTTTCTTAAATCTTATTATGCGTTAAATGATATGAGCAAGAAAGTATATGAATTGAGATAAAGAAAAGATTTAGTGACAAGGTTTTTGCAGAGTTAAGTTTACATAAGGGGAGGAAACTGTGTTAAAAACTGCTTGCTAATGGCAATTAGCATTAGCCTTGGTACACGTCAAATAACGCAGCTAGCAGGGTGATTGTTAGCCCAATATGTTGGCCAACGTATCCGGAATATATAGACACGCACACGTGTGAAGTTATCATTTACTGTTGGAGTTAGGCCACAAAGCTACCCATTCAGGCAACTATTTCTGAAATAGGATCCTCCCTTAAGCTTTATGATGATTTTGAAACAAGTAATTACTTTTCATGTTATGAGAAATTATTTCTATCTTTAAGCCTAGTTCTTATATCCTTATTAAGTATATGATTTATTACATCTAGTTGTAAAAGCATTCTTTACATATATATATATATATATATATATATATATAAAGAAGTTATATCCAATGGAAGGGAAAAGGTGATTAAGGACCTATGGATGTTTTAAGGACAAATTATGCTTCCGGTATGTTTTACCAGAAGTATTATGGGCTTTTACATATAGACAAAGTATTTTCTTGAGAAGGGATGTAAGAAGTTTTATGAAGTTTTTTTTTTTTTGTTGTTAATGCTAAAGCTTGTCCCACTCCTGTGTATATGACTCACCCCTTTCTTTCTTTCCATGATTTTAGACAGATGCAGACTCATGTTCCAGCTTCTATAGTCAGCTGGAGGTGTTGGAATCTTAGTCAAATCCACATTTTGTTCATGTGGTAAATAAAGGTTGTTATTTGAGAAGCTCTATATTGTATATATAATCCTAGTAATGCTCCATTAGCCTAGTCCCTCCTATTTGGGTTTACGTATTGTAATGAAAATGTAGTTGTTTTAGTTATGATCAATTTGATTAGTAATGACTATGGATTTGTATTCATTTTTTCAGAAGCATTATTGTGTCTTATATTCTCATATTATGTGCTGTGGGGTACATTCGAAAAATGCTTGGATCCCCAATGAGTTTGCATGTTTGCATGTTTTATGCAAGACGAGGATCCTTATTTGGGAATAGTTCTAAATACAAAGGAGACTCTGCCGGATTTTCTATTAGAATAAAGTCTAAGTAGGCTTGTTATGGACGTATCCATACGCACCGGTCACGGCCTAGGTTGGGTCGTGACAAGTTCATTCACAATTTCTGATCCCCTTACTTT
Organism: Pterocarpus santalinus; assembly: GCA_031439595.1. Lineage (NCBI taxonomy): Eukaryota > Viridiplantae > Streptophyta > Magnoliopsida > Fabales > Fabaceae > Pterocarpus > Pterocarpus santalinus. The sequence continues at coordinate 40,059,093 of CM062523.1, read as the reverse complement.
CAAGTGTTTGGTATTCATTTTTTGAGTAGAAAGCAAACACAAAGGCTTAAGGATATGGCCCATCTTTTGTTTGGTATCAATTTAAGAATGTAAGAGTAACTCTTCACATTTTTGCATCCATCCTGTCTCCAACATATTGGAAGGGAAAGCAATGGATTTATTTACATTATGCAGCACCATCTCTTGTTGGGCATTTATCTACATGTTTCATTCTTTTCCTTGATGAAACTGAACAATGAATAGGATTATCACAAAACTATTTTTTGTGTTATCAGTTGTGGCATACGCTTTAGTATGCTTGAAATTCCTAGATATAGCTCCAACAACCTAAGGTAATTTATATTATCTACAATATAGTTCTTAGTCTTATTTTCTTGGATATTCATTCCTATAATTTCATTCATTTCGTAAGTCCTTCAGGGACCAATTACCTTATGTATTTAAATCTACAAGGATCAATTTATGATGAAAAATAATGACCAATACCTTAATAAGTAAAAAATCATAAGCACTAAAACCTAAATGAATCGAAAATACAAAAAAGTGAAAATATGTGAACCAATATCCACAAAATGAATAAACTTTTAAGACTAAAATCCAAATTAGGTGAATTTGTAGAAACAAACTACTAGGTTTAACCTTTTAATAAAAATCATAAGAGCTACATGGTGAGCCTATCCTTTAGGGTGCAATAGCAATAAGAAAATAAACAAAACATAAATTAAATTACCTTGAATCTATGATGACAAACCCTGCGATGCCACTAACTTCACAGAGCATGGTCCTCCAACTCAAGATCTTGTCTTTCTCCATTGAGATTCCTCTTATAAGATCTTCAAAAGCTTCTCCAAACATACCTGTTTGATGACGAACTTCTAAGGGGTCTACACCATAGAACACTGGCAGAACCACCTGACCCATGGTTCTACGGCACTCCATTATGTTCTCCAACTCTTGCAGACAACATCTTGAATTAGCATAGTTTCTTGACAAAACAATCACAGAAATTGTAAAATGCCTGATTGCTTCCAATAGTGAGAATAAGATTCGGTCTCCCCTTTGAAGCATATCATCGTCCTTGAAAACATAAACTCCAGCATTTTGAAGAGATGTATAGAGATGTGAAGTGAATGATGCACGAGTGTCATTGCCTCTAAAACCCAAGAACACATCATAAATCCTTGGCTGAAACACAAAAGTAAAAGTGCATAGCTTAGATATACGAAAACTCTTGTGATGCAATTTGATAGAAGAAACTGTGACGTTTGAAATGCATAACTTGTTAGAAGGACCTATAAAGCATAAAATGATTAACAAACAAATTAATTTTCAAAGTTCATGTGATAATTAGCATGCCCAAAATTCATTACTCTCCATTTTGCATCCTTTCGCGTAAGATATTTTGAAAACAAAAACCATATATTAATGATACATCCAGCATATTCTTATGAAACCATAACATATTATTCACCCCAGGCTCCATTCGTGATTGCTTATGAATGATTTCCCTTCCCATGCCTCATAGTAAAACATGCATTCCCAGCTTGTTCTTCTCATCAACGGTTATAAGGCTTTGGTCTTCAAATACACTTACTCCAGTTTCTGCAAAACATCCAAAGCCATTTAATGTCTGTATTACATAATCTCTGTCCTTTCCAATAAAGAAACAAGCTATATCAAGGAATATCTCTTTCTCTCTCTCTATCATCATTTAAACCATCAAAGCTTGTCTTTAGTACCTTATTTACTACAGGATGGGGAATTCTTTCAAGTTTATCCAATATGCTCTCCTACTCTTTTATCCCCCTTCCAAACAAGTCAGACCTAAGGACTTCAAGAGCTAGTGGCAGTCCCCCAGAATAAATGACTACTTTTCTAGAAAGTCTAGCAAAATCTTCTGGAGGATGTTCTTGCTCAAATGCATGCCAACAAAAAAGCTCTAACGATTCACTATGGTCCATTTCTTTCATTTTATACACATGGTCAACTCGAAGCACACTAAGTAGATGCTTATTGTAATACCTTAGCAGACAAAGTACTATGCTTAAGTCATAATAAATTATCCGATAAGTGATTACGTGTAATACTGGTTTAATCCTATTATCTGTAATAGTATTAATTACCCGCGTAAGAATACTTAATCACGTAATAAAATTTTCTGCGTGACGGCAGAATAAAAACTAGTTAATCAGTATACTGTAAATAACGTAACATAAATAAAAAAACACGCTAAAAACAGAATAACTGCAATCGGCATCATAAACATGTACATAGATAATCTGATTTTAAAGTTTGTCAAAAAATACAAGGTGACAAAATGAAGCCTCTAATACAAAATGAAACGGCCAGTTTATATAAACAGTATCCCAAGTGGTCCCCATGGGACATTCCATGAGCATCTCCTGATATCTATCCGTCTACCCATGACCCAGACTGCCAAAATAGGGCTATTCTATACATCTACTACCACTACGGTAAGCCCACTATCTAACCAGAGTCCGAAGAAAGAAACCCATTTGCCATGGGTGCATCTGCAGGAGGGTGGCCCGTGCCGGGAGCAGAGGAAGAGGAGAAACTCGCTGCCTCCGATGGGTCCTCCTCTGATGTCGAGGCAGAGAGCATCAGGTGTGGTGGTGAAGCTGGAGGGGCCATAGGATCGGGGGCTGCTGCTGGTACTACTGCTGCTGCTGCTGCTGGTGCTACTGCTGCTGGTGCTACTGCTGCTGCTGCTGCTGGAGGAGGTGGAAATGGATGGAACATACGGAGTGGAATGGCAATATACGGGACAGCGGGGTCAAACAGTGGGTGCATCAGTAGTACGGCGAAGTCTCTCTGGAAGAAGAAATACAAACGAAATTGGCACCTGCCAGATATATATACAGAGTCTAGGAATGGGCTGAGGTGTATGTGAAGCTCGGGGAAATCAATGAAGAGGACTCTTGTCGCGGCGTGCTCCATAGTCTGAGAATGACGCGATAATATACAGTGGGGTGAGAAATAGAAATTTCTTAGTAGGAATTTCTAGTTCTATACATGTGTCATTGTTGTCATTCCAAGTTGTTTCGATCGTGCAATAATTTTCAATAGTATGGTAAAATGATAATATTTAACTCAAATACTCATTTATAAAGCATACACCGAAACAAGTTCAATTTTAATTGACAGATATACTAATATACTCAAACAGTAATCACTACAGAACAATAGCATATTAAGAATAATAAACAGGGATCTAGAACAATCAATAGAAAATTTTCACACTGTACATATGCATGTGCAATGAGAAGATGCATCTTATTCTTGGAGGCCTTCGTCTATCAGAACTTATTTCCATCCTTGGTCCCTTGGGAGTCATTGGCCATATACTCCTGGGTAATAGTCCGTTTTTCAGGACCGAGCTCGTTCCTATATAGGATAGCCGGGTTTACTTTCCCTGACCTTCCCACTGATCTATTCCCCTTAATTTATTCTGGGGCTGGCCCAAGTGATGTGGGATCCTTTATAATGTCATGAAATGAATGCACATCTAACTTGTCTCTTAAATATAATGCATTCAAGCTATCATAAAGTTTCACAACATATGAACTTCTTACCGAAATTTCGGCAGCATAACGGATCGAGTCCACTTCCCCGTGAATAGTGACAGACAACCAGTACAATTGTACTACTTACAATTCAATACAAACCAGCAATTCTGCATATACATTCATAGAGTCATTCATTAGTTTCAACAAAGCATCAATAAGACTTTTTGTTCATTCTGCCATATCCTGCCCGGTTATGGTATATTCCACCTTTATTTCAATTTAACTTATTTAAACCTAATTTTTGGATATGTTATAGCCTTATGTGTCTAGTTTCTAACCCTTTTGGTCCCATCTCATTTTGAGCTGTATAACTCTAGATATAAACAACCTACCTCAGCCTGCCCGGTTCTCAGCCAGAATTGGGTCCTTTTAAGTATAAATTCTCTAAAAATTGAAAACTAGATGAAATCATGATAATTTTATATCCAAATAAATCTAACACAACAAGCTTTAAAATGAGTTAATTTTCGTGTCATTTGCCTAAGTACGTTATGAGTTATGAGTCTCGAAACATTACCCTACTGGGTTGCCCTGTTCTAAGTCAGTTTACACCTAAGCCAACTTCACGGATCTGCTGGGAACAAATGACAATGAATTAAATTCTGAAATTTTTATGGAATGTTCTTTCATGTGTTATATTTCAAACAACTTTAGTTGCACTCAATTTGGAGTTGTATAGGATGAGTTACACCCTTCTCAACTCATGCTGTCTGGGTAAGAACCCAGATTTCTAGGTCTAACTTCAAAAATTCATAACTAATTCTATACTAATCCAATGGCCTATTATGATATATGTATGGAAAGCGCTAGATGTCTAGTTTCATATAAAAATAGTTTCATCCAATTGAATCTGCGGTAGGCAGAGCCGTACACTCCTCTATACGGACCACAGAGGAAAAATCCTAACAGCTTCTAGATTTGTCTTCCTCCTTCAAGCTATTTGCCCTCAAATCCAATTTTAAGCATAACATACATGCAAAACCAGTCATAAAACATCATCACCACTCTAGAAAACACCAAAATCACAGATTATGCAAGCCCCACATGCAGCCCCAAATCAGAGAAGCAAGAGGAGAAGTAGGATTTCCTACCTTGTCTTGTGTGATTTATGCTGATTTTGTGTCTTTGATGGTGGTGGCTTGGGATGAGACTTGAAGATGGATGAGAATGGAGTAGAAATGAGAGCAAGGAGGAGAGAAAGGGAGAAGCTTCAGCTGCTGGAAGAGGTCAAAATTTCTGATGGAAAAAGAGAGAAAAAGTGAGATATTTGAGTCTAGCTTGGTTTTGATTGGTGGATCCAAGTTTAGTCTTGATTTTGGTTGAACTTCCCATCATCAAGGGCTGCCAAGGCGCCACTTGGGTGGGTTGTTTGGCTAAATCTTAGCCGTTGATTCTAGGGCACTCATAGAAAAATTCTACTGATCCGGTTCCGACAGTTTGAATTACCGAAATCTTTCCGATTTCCATTAAATCGGTAAATTGGCTTGAAAATTTTTCTGTGAGGTTTTCTATGCTCTTAATTTAATTCCATCAAGCCTAATCTTCTCAAATCACCCTTAATTGGCTTTAAGCAAATGTTTAATCAAGTTCTAATTAAACCCACTTATTCGATAAAATCGAACAACTCAGTTGTTAACGCTAAAATTTTTCGAACGTTACATTTCTACCCTCCTAAAAAAAAAATTTTGTCCTCAAAATTTAGTACCTGAGAATAGTTCGGGATGATCCCTTCTCATATCAGATTCTAATTCCCACGTACAATCCACTGAGTCTTCACGTCCCCATGCTACCTTCACTAATTGTACCGCTTTGTTCCAAAGGCGTTTGGTACTCCTATCCACTATCCGTGCTAGGGGCACATGAAAAGTTAAGTCATCCTTCAATTGGATTGATTCAGGTTCCAACAAGTGAGCAGGATCCGGCTGGTATCTTCTGAGTTGCGAAATATGGAAAACATTATCAAGATTAGATAGATGCGGAGGTAAGGCAACTTGATATGCAACTGGCCCAATCCGCTTTAAAATTTGTAAGGGACCTATAAAGCGTGGGCTTAGCTTTTTGACTTTAATGGCTTTACCTACCCCAGTCATGGGTGTGATTTTTAGAAACACATGGTCTCCTTCTTGAAACTCCAAGGGTTTCCTCCGGACATCCGCGTAGCTCTTTTGACGGCTCTGAGCTGCAAGTATCTTACTACGGATTCTTTTGATTTGTTCTGTAGTTTGTCTAATTAGTTCTGGACCCAACAGACTTTGTTCTCCTGGTTCATACTAACATAGGGTAGATTGACACTTTCGTCCATATAGAGCCTCATATTGAGCCATGCTAATGCTAGCATGGTAACTGTTATTGTAGGCAAACTCAGCTAACGGTAAGTATCGATCCCAATTCCCCTGTTGTTCTAGAATGTATGCCCGTAACATATCTTCCAAGGTCTGAATCGTTTGCTCTGTTTGGCCATCCGATTGCGGATGATATGCAGTACTTAAACATAGCTTAGTACCGAATGCTTTCTGGAGCGCTCCCCAAAACCGTGAGGTGAACCTTGGATCTCAATCGGAAATGATTGTTGAAGGGACACCATGTAACCGTACCACTTCTTGGATATATAGTTGAGCTAACTTTTCTAGAGGTGAATTCGCTCAGATGGGTAAAAAGTGAGCAGACTTGGTTAGTCTATCCACTATGACCTATATGGCGTCATATCCTGAGGAGGTCCTTAGTAAACCCATTACGAAATCCATGGAAATGCTCTCCCACTTCCATTCTGGAATCTCTAAGGGTTGTAATGTTCCTGCCAGCCTCTGATGCTCTATCTTCACCTTCTGGCAAGTTAAACATTTATTCACAAAGTTGGCCACATCTGTTTTAAGGCCTGGCCACCAAAACATCTTTTTGAGATCTTGGTACATCTTGTTAATGCCAGGATGTACAGTGAACCCACTCTTATGGGCTTCCTCCAAGACCTTCCTCCTAAGGTTGTCCTCCTTAGGTACACATATCCTCCCATGATATCGCCATAATCCGTCTGCGTCTTGGGAGAATCCTGTTAGCTTGCCGGATTATACCAGTCGCACTGTATGTTGGAAGTCATTACTTTCTTGTTGTGCTTGCTTGATTTGGCCTTTAAAAGTACTAGTTATCTTAAGTTGGTGCAATTGAATGGCACTGGGGGTTACAGAGATCTCCAAGTTGAGGGTTTGAAAACTTTCTATAAGTTCTGCTTCTTTGATCATCATCCATGCCACTGTCAAGGATTTTCTGCTTAGGGCGTCTGCTACCACGTTTGCCTTGCCTGGATCGTACTTCAAGTCGAACTCATAATCTTTAAGAAACTCCATCCACCTTCGCTGCCTCATGTTTAATCCCTTCTGATCAAAAAGGTATTTCAAGCTTTTGTGATTAGAAAATACTTCAAACTTTACTCCGTAGAGATAATGTCTCCACATCTTCAAGGCAAACACTATCGCTGCTAGCTCGAGGTCATGCGTTGGATAGTTTCTTTCATGAGTTTTCAATTGCCTGGAAGCATATGCCACGATGTTTCTGTTTTGCATTAGCATACACCCCAATCCTTTCTTAGAAGCATCACAGTACACTTTGAACGGTCCATGAGGATCCAGTAAAATAAGTACTGGGGTTGTTGTCAATTTTTCCTTTAATTCTTGGAAGCTCTGCTCACACTCGGGTGTCCATTCAAATGGGGCGTTCTTTCTGATTAATTTGGTTAAAGGTAGAGCTATTTGAGAAAAGTTCTTAACGAATCTCCTGTAGTATCCTGCCAGCCCTAAGAAGCTCCTGACTTCTGCAACTGTCGTTGGTCGTTCCCAATTTAATACTGCTTCCACCTTACTGGGATCCACTGAAATTCCTCCATGGGATACCACGTGGCCAAGAATTTTACTTCTTTCATCCAAAATTCACATTTGGATAACTTGGCGTAAAGTTTCTTCTCTCTTAGAATCTGCAGAACTACTCGCAAATGCTCCGCGTGCTCCTGTTCCGTCCTCGAGTAGACAAGTATGTCGTCAATGAACACAACCACAAATTTATCAAGATATGGCCTGAATATTCAGTTCATGTAATCCATGAATACTGCCGGTGCATTCGTCAATCCGAAGGACATCACAGTATATTCATAATGTCCATAACGAGTCCGAAACGCCATCTTCGGAATATCTTCTTCTCGGACCCGAATCTAGTGATATCCAAACCATAGATCAATATTGGAAAATACAGTAGCCCCTTGTAGTTGATCCATAAGATCATCAATCCTTGGTAACGGATACTTATTCTTGATTGTCACCTTATTCAACTGCCTGTAATCTATGCAGAGTCGCATGCCTCCATCCTTCTTCTTAACTAACAAGACTGGGGCTCCCCACGGTGATGCGCTTGGCCTAATGAATTTCTTCTCCAGGAGTTCTTCAATCTGCCTTTAAGTTCAGCCAGTTCCAAAGGTGACATGCGGTACGGTGCTAGAGATATTGGTCCAACTCCTGGCACTAATTCGATGGTAAACTCAATCTCTCTCTCAAGAGGAAACTCAGGGATATCTTCGGGGAACATATCAAGGTATTCCCTAACAATTAGAATGTTGTTTAACTCCTGATCAACCTCTGTTATGCTGGTTGATAAGAAAATATACCCTTAACTTCTATTCCCACAAGGGTGCACTGTTAATGAATTTAAATAAAGACTTACAGGGATTACTGATTCAGAAGATGAAACAGGGGGGAGTATAATGGATTTATCAGAGCAATTTAGTAGGGCTTGGTTGGCGGAGAGCCAGTCCATACCCAAGATAATGTCAAGTCCGAACAAGGGAAGACAAATTAAATTAGCCGAAAAGATTCGTCCTCCTATTTGACAGGGTACATTCATACAAATATGGTTGGTTCTAACGGGCTCATTTGTAGGAGTAGAAACTAGCAGGTCATAGGGTAATTCAGAAATGGGTAGCTGCAGGGCTATCATGCAATCATGAGAGATGAAAGAGTGAGATGCACCCGAATCATATAAAATGGTTAAGATCTTACCATTTACTTCACACATGTCTTGGCTCAAATCTTCTGACTTTTTGACATCCTGTGCATCTATAGTGAAAACTCTTCCTTGGCGTTGCGGCCTAAGGTTCGGTTGAGAATTTCAGGCAGGGCATTCATAGATTCTATGGCCTGGTTTGCCACATCCAAAGCAGACATTTTGACCTGCCAAGCAAGGGCGGTCGCCATGATTCCTACCGCACTAGCTGCAAATCTAGTTCCCGAAAGGCCTTTGAGGTTGCTTGCCTTTGTTATTCGCCAGCTGGAACTTCCTCCGCTGTTGTAAGTTGGGCTTGAATCTCGGACCTTGTGGAGCTAACCCCCTTTTAAAGTTGTTGCCAGATGTTCTAGCAGCAACTAACTTCTTGTTACAATCTTCCACCAAACGGCACTTGTTCACCAAGGTAGGGAAGTCTCTGATCTCCATTGGTCCTATGGTGGCAAGAATGTCCTCTCTTAGCCCGCCTTCAAATTTCATACATTTCCATGCTTCGTCCGGGTGCCGTGATAAATAGTGGAAAATTTGCACAATTCCTCAAATTTGGCAATGTATTCCGACACGCTACTATTTCCTTAACGAAGGTGCATGAATTCCAACTCCTTGGCATTACGGACAGACGCAGGGAAGTAATTCTGGTAGAATGCATCTTTGAATGTGTCCCAAGAAATTTCTGCCTGGGATCCTTCTAATAATCGCCGCACTGCTCCACCGTAGTGCATCAGCTTCTAACATATAGGTGGTAAAAGTTACCTTTTGACGGTCTGTGCAATCTAACACAGAGAAAATCTTTTCCATAGCTTTAACCCATTCATCTGCTTTATCTGGGTCAAAGGCTCCCATGAAGCTGGGTGGATTAGCCTTCTGAAACTCAGCAAATTTAAGGTATTCCAAATCCATCCCAGGGCCATTATGATTTCCCCCATGATCTACCTCTGGTTGCCTTCCTAATTGGCCCATCATTTGAGTTGCCGCAGCTGCCTGTTCGCGCATAGCCTGCGCCATCTGTCGCATTGCGTCCAAGAACTCCATGGATTCTCCTTGGGCTCGGGAAGTTTGCGGTCTACCTCGCCTTCCAGAAGTCATTAAGTTCTGAACACACAAAACAAGAGTAATTGAGTTGATCAGGCTCAATACTAAGTTCGATGTGCTAGTAAATAATAGCATACAGTTAGGCAAACGCCTTCATGTACGTCCTGTCCGTATGGACGAGAATCAGGACATAATAAGATCTAGAAAATACAGAGCATATACGAAGCATAGTCAGTCCAATCCGCAGGCCTATATTAGGATGAACTGCTCTGATACCAAAAATGTAACACCTTACTAGACAAAGTACTATGCTTAAGTCATAATAAATTATCCGATAAGTGATTACATGTAATACTAGTTTAATCCTATTTTCTGTAATAGTATTAATTACCCGAGTAAGAATACTTAATCGCGTAATAAAATTTTCTGCGTGATGGCGGAATGAAAACTAGTTAATCGGTATACTGTAAATAACGTAACATAAATAAAAAAACACGATAAAAACAGAATAACTACAAACAGCATCATAAACATGTACATAGATAATCTGATTTTAAAGTTTGTCAAAAAATACAAGGTGACAAAATGAGGCCGCTAATACAAAATGTAATGGCCAGTTTCTATAAAAAGTATCCCAAGTGGTCCCCATGGGACATTTCATGAGCATCTCCTAATATCTATCCGTCTACCCATGCCCCAGACTGCCAAAAGAGGGTCATTCTATACATCTACTACTACTACGGTAAGCCCACTAGCTAACCAGAGTCCGAAGAAAGAAACCCATTCGCCATGGGTGCATCTACAGGAAGGTGGCCCGTGCCGGGAGCAGAGGACGAAGAGGAACTCACTGCCTCCGATGGGTCCTCCTCTGATGTCGAGGCGGAGAGCATCGAGTGTGGTGGTGAAGCTGGAGGGGCCATAGGATCGTGGGCTGCTGCTGGTGCTGCTGCTGCTGCTGCTGCTGAAAGAGGTGGAAATGGATGGGCCATATGGAGTGGAATAGCAATATACAGGACAGCGGGGTCAAACAGTGGGTGCATCAGTGGTACGGCGAAGTCTCTCTGGAAGAAGAAATACAAACGAAACTGGCACCTGCTAGATATATATACAGAGTCTAGGAATGGGTCGAGGTGTATGTAAAGCTCGGGGAACTCAATGAAGAGGACTTCTGTCGCGGCGTGCTCCATAGTTTGAGAATGACGCGGTAATATACTGTGGGGTGAGAAATAGAAATTTCTCAGTAGGAATTCCTAGTTCTATACATGTGTCATCGCTGTCATTCCCAGTTGTTTCGGTCGTGTAATAATTTTCAATAGTATGGTAAAATGATAATATTTAACTCAAATACTCATTTATAAAGCATACACCGAAACAAGTTCAATTTTAATTGATAGATATACTAATGTACTCAAACAGTAATCACTACAAAACAATAGCATATTAAGAATAATAAACAGGGATCTAAAACAATCAATAGAAAATTTTCACACTATACATATGCATGTGCAATGAGAAGATGCATCTTATTCTTGGAGGCTTTCGCCTATCAGAACTTATTTCCATCCTTGGTCCCCTGGGAGTCATTGGCCATATACTCCTGGGTAATAGTCCGTTTTTCAGGACCGAGCTCGTTCCTATACAGGATAGCCGGGTTTACTTTCCCCGACCTTCCCACTGATCTATTCCCCTTAATTTATTTCGGGGCTGGCCCAAGTGATGTGGGATTCTTTATAATGTCATGAAATGAATGCACATCTAAGTTGTCTCTTGAATATAATGCATTCAAGCTATCATAAAGTTTCACAACATATGAACTTCTTACCGAAATTTCGGCAGCATAACGGATCGAGTCCGCTTTCCCGTGAATAGTGCTAGACAACCAGTACAATTGTACAACTTACAATTCAATACAAACCAGCAATTTTGCATATACATTCATAGAGTCATTCATTAGTTTCAACAAAGCATCAATAAGACTTTTTGTTCATTTTGCCTTATCCTGCCCGGTTATGGTATATCCCACCTTTATTTCAATTTAACTCATTTAAATCTAATTTTTGGATATGTTATAGCCTTATGTGTCTAGTTTCTAACCCTTTTAGTCCCATCTCATTTTGAGCTGTATAACTCTAGATATAAACAACCTACCTCAGCCTGCCCTGTTCTCAGCCAGAATTGGGTCCTTTTAAGTATAAATTCACTAAAAATCGAAAACTAGATGAAATTATGCGAATTTTATATCCAAATAAAGCTAACACAACAAGATTTAAAATGAGTTAAGTTTCGTGTCATTTACCTAAGTAGATTATGAGTTATGAGTCTCGAAACGTTACCATACTGGGCTGCCCTGTTCTAAGTCAGTTTACACCTAAGCCAACTTCACGGATGATCTGGGAACAAATGACAACGAATTAAATTCTGAAATTTTTATGTAATTTTCTCTCATATGTTAGCTTTCAAACAACTTTAGTTGCGCTCAATTTGGAGTTGTATAGGATGAGTTACACCCTTCTCAACTCATGCTGTCTGGGTAAGAACCCAGATTTCTAGGTCTAACTTCAAAAATTCATAACTAATTCTATACTAATCCAATGGCCTATTATGATATATGTATGGAAAGCTCTAGATGTCTAGTTTCATATAAAAATAGTTTCATCCAATTTAATCGGCGGTAGGCGGAGCCGTACACTCCGCCGTACAGACCGCCGAGGGAAAACCCTAACAGCTTCTAGATTTGTCTTCCTCCTTCAAGCTATTTGCCCTCAAATCCAATTTTAAGCATAACATACATGCAAAACCAGTCATAAAACATCATCATCACTCTATAAAACACCAACATCTCATATTATGCAAGCCCCACATGCAGCCCCAAACCAGAGAAACAAGAGGAGAAGTAGGATTTCCTACCTTGTCTTGTGTGATTTATGCTGATTTTGTGTCTTTGATGGTGGTGGCTTGGGATGAGACTTGAAGATGGATGAGAATGGAGTAGAAATGAGAGCAAGGAGGAGAGAAAGGGAGAAGCTTCAGAGGTCGAAATTTCTGATGGAAAAAGAGAGAAAAAGTGAGATATTTAAGTCTAGCTTGGTTTTGATTGGTGGATCCAAGTTTAGTCTTGATTTTGGTTGAGCTTCCCATCATCAAGGGCTGCCAAGGCGCCACTTGGGTGGGTTGTTTGATTAAATCTTAGCCGTTGATTCTAGGGCACTCATAGAAAAATTCTACTAATCCGGTTCCGACAGTTTGAATTATCGAAATCTTACCGATTTCCATTAAATCGGTAAATTGGCTTGGAAATTTTTTTGTGAGATTTTCTATGCTCTTAATTTAATTCCATCAAGCCTAATCTTCTCAAATCACCCTTAATTGGCTTTAAGCAAATGTTTAATCAAGTTCTGATTAAACCCACTTATTTGATAAAACCGAATAACTCAATTGTTAACAATAAAATTTTTCGGACGTTACACTTATGTCCTGTTGTGATGACTATTATACTTCCTCAACCAAACCATTCACGACTTCCACACTAAGCATTTAGCTACTCCAACCTATTCACATCGTCAAGTACAAGGAGGACACTTTTATGGCAAAGTATTTCCTTTAATTTCATTTTTCCTGATTCAATGATATGTATATGTACTTCTGTTGTTTTGTAGATATCAAAAAGCAGTCGTTCTTACAAAGAAAGTTGCCTAGTAGGAGGATAGATAGAGATCGTGAAGTAGGACATGAACATCTTTTCAGGGACTACTTTGCACCTAATCCAGTATACCCGACTAAATACTTGCAAAAGTCGAACTCAAATGATGTCCAATGCTTGCTATAGATGGGGGAGGACCATGGCTTCCCTAATATGATGGATAGCATTGATTACATACACTGGTAGTGGAAAAACTAACCAAAAGTATGGAAAAGGTATGTACTTGAGTGGTTATTGCAGAGTTCTAACTATAGTACTTGAAGTTGTGGCTTTATCAGATCTTTGGATACGGCATGCTTTTTTTGGAGTCACCAATTCAAATGATGACATCATGTTGGACCATTCACCTGTGTTTGATGAAGTTCTTGATGGTCATGCCCCCGAGGTAAATTACATTATGAATGGTAACAATTACACTATGAGGTACTATTTAATGGATGATATATATCCTGAATGGGCAACATACATCAAAAGAATACCCCGACCATGGGGAGTTAAGTGGAAGCTATTTGCAAAGTACCAAGAAGGATAACAAAAGGACATGGAGCAAGCATTCGGAGTGTTGCAGGCTCCTTCACAATTATATGTGGTCCAACATGGTTCTAGGAGAAAAGAAGCTTGCGAGAATAATGAGAGCATGCATCGTATTCCATAATATAATTGTTGAAGATGAGAGAGGTACGTATGCAAGAAACTTTGATTAGCTCCTCTCTTATGATGATGTAGACAATGACATATCTCAACCGAAGTTGGGGAGGAAACTTTTGCTTCGTATGAGAAGTATATCAAAATAATATCTAACTTTCTGATAGACAAAAGCATCAACTATAAGCAGACTTGGTGGAACATATATGGTAATTCCACAATGCCCGTTAAGTAACACTTTTAATTATTTAATATTTAGTTATGTAATGTTGGATTTGTCATGTAATTTTAAAAATTATGCAATTGTGTTGTTGATCTTATGATTTTTTTAATATTTTTAAGACTTGTTTTAGTTCATTAATAAATTAGTTTAAATTTTTATAGTTTAACATTCAAAAAATAAATGTATGAAATTTTTATCAGTAATTTACTTTTGTTTTTTAAAAATTAACTTTCAAAGTGTCTGTTAGCTGCGGCTAACTGTGGCTCAGTTTAGAATATAGCCACACTTCACCATAGATGTTACTAGTTTGAGTAAGGGGTGCCTTTAGCTACCAGTAAGTATGGCTAAGTTGAAAATATAACCACGTTTAACTATAGTTATGAGTAGTTTGGATTTTTGAAAATTTATTTTTGAATAAAAATTATTTGAAAAATTTTAAAATTATATTTTTACCTATCATGAAAATGAAATTACATGTTAAAAAATATTTATAACAAAGTATTTGATAAATATGTTGATATGTATGTATATTTTAAATTTAACAATATATAGTATTAAAATTGGGACCTTTTATTGGAGAGAAGAGTCCCAATACTATCCTACTATTACTTTTTATAATGTATTGCTAATGTAGCAAATAATAAGGCCAAAAATGAAAATTAAAGTGGGACTATTTACCGGAGACGCTCTTAGCCCCGAGCGATTCCTAACCAAAATGAAATTTGAATGCTCCTGGTATCTACACCATGCCATCTGACTACTCTATGATGCTACTTGCAGCTAAACCTGCTTTCTGCAAAAGGGATGAGAACCTGGTGCTGTGGCGCCTCTTCTTGGTTATTGTAATGAAAATGATCAACAACTTCTCGTGTATCCTTTTATGTCCAGTGGTTCTTTGCAAGATAGACTATATGGTAAATATCCCATAATTGTTTCAGTCGAAAGGTCTTGATTGGCTCGTTGTATTTCTAAAATTCACCTTCACAACAGGGGGAACCAGCAAAGAGAAAAATATTAGGCTGGCCAGCCTGACTATCTATTGCTCTTGGTGCGGCTGGAGGCAAGTGAATTATTTCATCTTGTACTTTTTACCAAGTTGTTCCAAAATACAAATATATATAATCCATACATAAACTTAGCGTATTATCAGGAAGGAGAAAAGATTCATGAAAGATTGACAGATCAAACTAATTTACACTAGAAATAATATGACAAAATACATCAACAATCTGATTAGATTATTTGATCCATCATGGATCGACTTTAACGTCGACAAAAATTGTTGATATGTTGCAATCTTAAAGTACTTCACAAGATCAACTCAGTTCCTGACCTAACAGACTACACTACAATTTCATATTTAAGATGTTAGCACCCCCAGAATAGTTACTAGTTTTCTGATTGAACAGGTTTGGCATATCTTTCACATTTCCAGGACGTTCTGTGATCCACAGGGACGTGAAATCAAGCTGACCAATGCAACTAAATATCAACAGAAGAAACTGGTCCTAGATAGTCGCCTTCCAGACTGACCAGTGCCTGAAATTCCCTCTCTGCCTCCAGCCACTTTGTACCAATCACTACAAAGCGAACCACAACATCTTTTCCAATCTTGGACATTTTCGCATTCATGAAGCATGGGTTTTCACCAGGAACATAATGGTAATCAGGCATCTTCAAATTTGAGAGATAAGCGTTCTCAATCGGACCACATCTCATGAAGACCCCATGCTTCAGAACCTTGTGGACAACACCCTCTAGTACCTCACCCCTGAATATCTTGAAGGTAATGGCATTGAAAACAACTGGGAAGAGTACATCCCCAGTATGTTGTCTGACCTTTCCTTCTCCTATTTTCTCCAGTGAGGTCACTGCAAGAAAGTATCCCAGATCTTTGGCAGCCTTCTTCGCAGCAAAGTCACTCAGAAGGCGGATGACGATTGCCCGTTGAAGCATCAGACTTTCTGGTTGCAGGTTTTCTGCAGCAATTATGATGTTCGAGGGAAGCTGGACTTTGAGAAACATTGTCCTGACTAAACATATAAGCAACTCAGTTTTGATATATAGGCACCAAATCAAGGATGCATAAATACTAGTAATTATTCAACTAGAAGAAGAACAATTCATATATTAAAAAAAGAAGCATGTGAAGAAAGAATCCGCAATTTAGCAAATACAGATTAAAAAAAAGGGAAAGCAAGAAAAGGACAGTTGAATCATGTGCCACTGTTATTTTTGAATAGCTGAATACATTGACAAAGTTGTGGCAACATACAGATTTGGGAGTTTGTTGTCTCCAGCAATTGATTTTGCCCTCCATCCCCATCCCCCATCCTTAAACAGGAAGCGAGTAGCCACAAGTCTAACCAACTATTAAAACATAAAATTTACAAAAGAAAAAAAATTGCAGATAACAAACTAAACCAGAAAGCCATGCATATTGATATTGCTAAGAGAAACAAGTAAGTTCCCATGTTCCGTACATCAGTCATATGGTAGCTCCCTAAAGGCCAACTGCAGTAATCTGCTACTGCTAGAACAAGAAAATGAAGATAAGAAGTTTATTCTTTTTTTCACCCCTCAAACATTTTTTGGTGCCTTACTCATGATGTTAAGGATTGATTATAAGTTTATAACTAAAAATAACCAAAATTACTGACAATAAGAATCGATAATCCCCAAAGTTTCTAGCATATGCAGCTACTTGTTACCTTAATTTATCGGCAAATAATTGGCAGAGATAAGAGACATGTATAATTGGAAGTACACGAGCCCTAAAAATGCGACATCCTAAAACCATGATTTTCTGATTTCTAAAAGCATAATAATAAATAAAATTAATTCTTGTCACACCCATTTTGCCAACATCCCCACAAAAAAAAAAAAAAAAAGCGTCCTTCCTACGGAGCAACTAGTGCCCAGAAGGGGCCAAGTCCTATACTTCATATTTGTGACTCCTGTCTGCAATTCGTTCTTCCACCGAGTACTGACACTTGAGACTCGAACTCTTTTAGCATTTTTTTCAACTTTTGAAAAAAATTATCATGCTGAAAACTGAATTTTTCATAAGTACTCTTTCAGCTTATAAAAAAAAAAAAATTGAAAACACATTTTTTTTTAATTCTGATTATCTTTTTTGAAATTATTCAAATATATGAAAACTGATTTTTTTGCAAAAAATTCACAAAAAAACACACCCTAAATATCCAAACCAGCAAAGAGGGTGGTGGACTCAATAACCAAAACTGACTCTCTATCAATCATCAAAGCACATAGTTGTTCCTCATCACTTATTTCATCACGTAAAAGCACAAAAATTGAAACTAACCCAACAGTATGCAGAGGGTAATAACTAATAAGCAAGAAACATGCACGAGAGGGTCAAAGGGATTGAAGGAAGAATTTTGGATGGGTGGTTTCATTCATCAGAGAAACCCCATAAGAAACATGCATTCAAAAGATTGAAACTTTTGGGGTACAGGAGAACGAACCCAAATGAGAGAAGGATCAAAAGCGTTACCTGAGAATGAGAATGAACGTGGGAAGCGGGAACAAAGTGAGCTACGGTTCGACGACGATTGAGGGCAGATGCGGCGGTGACCGCCGATCACTTGATCGGCAGGGGTCAGCGGCGGAGTAAGCAGGGCAGCACGAGAGAGTGAAGTGATGGTAAGACAGGGTACTAGGGTTTGACTGTTTGAGTGTGGGGGAGGTCCGTGATGTGCGCTGCCGGTGCGCGGCCAATGGTTAGGAACATAAGGGCATATTATGTATGTTGGTGATATGCATGTAGCTAGGTTTGGTTGCATTCGATTATACTTTTTCCATCCGAGAATCAACATGAACCGGTTTACCTAAAACAAATAAAATCCATTTTTTTTTCATTTTTGACCCTTTTTTTTTTTTTGGTTCGGTTTTGTAATGGGTCTAATTTGAATAAAGGTAGCTGAACACACGAAATTATGACGCATATAGAAAAAATGAGGAAAATGATAAAAATTTTTGGATAATAAATCTCATATGATCATTATTACTTTTGTTTTGATTTTTTTTCCAGAAAGTTATCAGTCTTGCACTATTTGCACTGATAAGTTTTTGGATTAAAAAAAATTGAACAAAATTAATAGTGTTCATGTGAAATTCATTATCTAAATATTTTTATCGTTTTCATCACTTTTTCTATATACATTCCATATGCATCACAATTTTGTGTGTTCACTCAACATTATTTGTCTAATTTAGTCTTAAACACTCATAGCGACAACAAGTGCGACATCCCCGGTTTCTGCCACATTGATAACTCTGCATTACAAATTAAGTAAATAATACTGTGTAACTTCATTAAGGGATAAAACACATTAAAATTGAAATTAAACTATTTATAGACCATGAATTTTAAATAAAAGTTAGCAGAAGAATTATTTACCAAAACGCAGCAAATAAACATTAAAACAAAATAATAAATTAAGATAATAATAGATTAAATTACATAATTAAAACCTACCAAGGATAGAAATTTTATAAAATTATATTCTTGGTAAAAATATTCCAAAACATATTAGAATTTCTTTTAGAATCTCTTAAAGCTTTCGAAACTAGTTAATTTAAGGATTCCGGGTACAATAAAGGATCTGTGTCATGTCACAAAATACCAGTAAGTGACATGAAGTGATAACTATCACTTCCAACATTGTTATTAAAGGCTTGGATCAAGTTACAAGCCTTGTCTCTAATCTAAAGGTTAGATTTCAATCACCCACTACCATTTAAAACACCCAAACACCCATTAATACACAACCTTTTCTCTCTCTCATTCTCTCAACTCACGGCATTTTTCTCTCCCTCACTCTCTCACTCACGTTACTCTCTCCCCCTCTTAAATTCCTCTCCATTCTTCTTCTTCCAACCCCGCAAATCTCTCAAAAATCTCTCAAAACCCAAGCACTCTTCTTCTTCTTCTTCCCATTTCCTCTCATTTCCTCTTATTTCCTCTTGTTCCTCTCCCTCTAAAGGCGCAAAATCTGCCCACTTCTCTCCCTCCAAGTTGCGAAACTATAGCAAGGGAGGAGCAAGGAATTTCTTCTCTTGGTTAGGTAGTTCTTGGAGGAATAGCTCGAAAATTTGGCGGAGTCTTCAAGCTAAGAAGTGAGGTAGGGATTTCTACTCTTTCCTTGTCATGATTCATGAGAAAAAGCGTGGTTTATGCTTGAGTCACTATTCTAGGGTTCAAAAACTTACACATAGTGATATGTTTGCAATTTAGCTTTAGTTTAGGCTAGCCTAGATGAGTGTTCTAATATAGTTTTTGTGAGTTAAAACCCTTAGGAAGGTTATTAATCAAACTAGGGCATAAACTAGATAAAATAGGCATATTGGGGTTAAGGCTTGAACCCCCATGATTAAGTATAATATAAAAATTTTTATGAGTTTAAATGACTTACTTATACCTAAATATAAGTGTGATTATAGATACAAATTTTTTAGAATGCTTATCTTGGATTTTGTCACAAAAGGGGTAGTTAAAACTTAACACTAGCAACTTAAAAAAGTGGGAATTTAATTATCTCAGCAATAGAATCATACCAAACTGATTTTATCACGTGGAATACATGATATATGGATGCCAAAATTATCCTCTTGTAGTTGGTTTGGTGTAAGAATAAATAGGAACAATTTTAGATGTAAACTAGTATCTGTAAGCCACTAGGAGGGTGAGTTTTGGTTCTCATTCCCCGATAAATACCAAAACTGTTTTTAGGCTTGAATATTTAAGTTATATAGACCTTAGAAACATCTTTGAATGGTTAGAATTGGTTGGAGATGAATTATAGAACGTTTAAGAATTAACTAGTCAAGTTCTCGAGCTTAATAAGTCATTTTCGGCCATGTGTTTGAGGGTCAACAAAACCCATGTTTTAGTGGAGCATTCTAAATCATTATGATGTATTTAAGTGTCTTGGACCATACGTAATAGGTTGGGATAAGTTTGAGAAGTTTTGAAGTTAGTTTTGAGGTGTTTATGTCAAGAAAAGAGCATTTTGCTATGATCAAGTTAATAAGAGTGTTATGCTATTCCTTTGGCATGAGTTAAAGCTTTAGGAACTTAAACTTAGTTATGTCCAAACTACTAATTAAGTGGAAACAACCTCCTTTAATTAAAACTCTAGTTGAAAGCCAAGTGGTTTCTAATAGAAAGTGTTATGAATCCATTTTAGTGCTTTTTTGTGTATGCTTACTATGTGAAATCAGTACAATGGTGGAAAACCATTGGAAATGGAGTTATTCGATGATTTGCTATGGCTAATAAGGTCATAAATGGAAGCCAAGGTACGCGTTTTATTTTTATGCTTGGAGTTGCTATATATATATATATATATATATTCATGTGGCTGATGATGATGATGATGATGATGATGGATTTAGTTGATAAAAAGAGTATATTGGAATTGTGGATTGGCAAATATTTATTGACTGATGCTATGACTAGAATTGCTGGCTGTTTATTAGTATTTTTCAAACTATGGATTGCTCCTAGTACAGTCGTTATGCTGCCGGATTTTTATCAGGCTTCTTGATTTCCATAAATTAATTTTTCTCATACTATGAGATTGTGCAAAGTTGAAAAGTACGAATAAGTAGCTCTTAAAAGCTTGCATGAATGCATTATGTAATTGTATAAGACCAGCGAATTAATAAAGATATTTGGAAGTAATCCAAAACTATAAGAATTATGGTAATTAATCAGATAATTTATATCTGGTTAATTACTTTATTTAGGGTCAGTGAATTTATACCTGACAATATTGTTTGAATCAAGAAACTTATACCTAATAAGACTTATAGTAATTAATCAAAGAAGTTATATCTAGTTAATTACTTTATTTAAGGTTGGGGAATTTATACCTGACATAAGACAAGATAATCGAGCATAATCCTTTGGCAAGGGAAGGTGACCCACCAAGATGAGATCCCTCTACTTTGGAGGCATGTGGCCCAAGGAAATCCCTTTAATTTAGAGGCAAGTAACCAAGATGAGATCCGTCTACTTTGAAGGCACGTGACCCAAGAAAATCCCTTAAATTTAGAGGCACGTGACCAAAAGGAGATTTCCCCCAAGTGTAAGAGGTAGATTCCCTTATTAGCTAGAGATTGATTTATATAGAACTGCGTGACTACAGTCACAGAGTGAGCTCACATCTTAGGACAGTCTATCCAAGGGCACTTTATAATAAGAAGAGCACGTGCTAAGAGAAAGGCCTTAATGGCAAGGCAACAAAGAGTATAAGCATTCATCATGAAACTTGCATAGCATTCATTGCTTGAGTGACAGTTTGATGTGTTATTAATGCTATTTTGTTTTAGAGTCTTGGCTTAAGTAACTAAGTAAAATGAATCCACTTTGGAGTTATGTTTTCAATGATTATTAAAAGGAACCTTTATCCTATTCATGCTTGTTTACCGTTTTATTAAATAAACCAAAGTGGCTAAGGTGATGATGACGTTATTTGTATGCTTAGTTAGGAGTCCCTACTGGGAAATTCTTTATTTCTCATCTTTGTGTGTTCCCATGTCATCCTCAGACGCAGCAAGTGGAGACCGCAGTAATTTTTCTAGAGGCACCTGAGTGGACCCAGCATTGTGATCATGTCTTGGATTCACTGGTGTTAGTAGCCCACAATAGCTTCAAACTTCATCTTTTCCCAGTGGCTTAATTAGTTTAGGGTGTGAACTCATAATAGGTTGAATTACTCTTGGGATGACAGTACATGTATTTTGCTTAGCTTGGCTTAGAGCCTTGCTAATTGGACTCACTTGGATACTCTTAATATACTATCATGTATGTACGAATGCCTAGTACTTATGTGTGTGTGTGTGTGTGTGAATGCTTTGTTATCCATGTAAACTATGTTGCCTCTTTATCTGAAATTATTATGTTGTAAATTAATTATGAACTCCAATACCGTACGCTATAACAATATTATCGATTCTATGCGCTTTAAGGCTTAGTTTTTAAAGAGTTTTATTTTAAAAAAAAAAAGTTATACTATTTTTCATCAATTAACATATTTTATATATACAAATGTTCCGCTAGTTTAGCTGTAATGGCTAATAAATACCACAATACGACTTAAGCGTAGTGTAGTCTTATTAGGACATTACAACAAGAAGGTTGTGGTTTGCATTCAGCGTGAGTCACTCGCATTTAGTTTCTTGCAGTTCCCCAATCTAATGTTTTACACGTGTATAAGAAAAAATATAAGATAAATTATCTTAATCTCCCTAAAGTTTAGGGTAATTAGACACAACCCTATATGAACCCCATATAAAAACACTCATATAAAATGTGGAATTAGGATAGGTGGCCTCAACCTTTAATCAACTTGTGAATGAGAATATTAGAATAAAAATTGTACCCTTAACCCTCAATCAATTTGTGCATGAGAATCTTGGGATAAAAATTAGAATTCTTGGCCCTTTGCTTATTAATGAAACAATAGCTAAGAATATCAAGGATAAACTCACGTAAAACAAGAGAAAATGAAAAAAAATCTAACAAATATATTAATCTAACCAAAAATAAATAAATAAAACATTATATCAATGTGTTTGTGTATAATGTAGAAAAAAAAAACAAACTAATAAAATGGGAAATTAAGAGTCTAATAAAGAGTAAAACTGGAAAACTAAAAGATTTGATTCTATCTAAAATATTTAATCCTAAAAAGATATGATCCTAAACAAATCCTAAACTAGGATTCCCGTAATAAATGGGAAACTAGTATCCTAAATAAATCCTAAAGAGTGTGTTTGGAATGTAAAAGAAATGGAAACGATTTGATTTAGAAATCAAATTTTGAGTTTAGGTGTTTTAAAAATAAGAAATGAATTGATTTTTAATTCTTATAGGATTTAATTATTTTATATTTGAAATCCTACCAACATTGAAAGGATTTGATGGAAATCGATTTGAGTTTAAAGTTTAAGTACAAATCAAATCAAATCAAATTAATTTCATTTTTATTCATTCCAAACACAATTTAATATATCATAAATATAAGAATTGATTTCTAAATCAATTCAAATCTTATTTTTGCATAATCATTTCAGGATTTAGTTTGTAAATTAAATCAATTCAAATCAAATGATTTCCAAAATTTAGTCATTCCAAACACTACCAAATAAAAGATTTGATTTGATCCTAAATAAAAGACTTGATTTACTCTAATCTTAACGAATCCTATTCAAACCCAAATTAAAATAATAATCAAGGCCCAAAACTAATAATTAATAAAATCCAACTTATTAATAAGTACTAATAAGGGCCCAAACATTAATAATAATCATTAATACAATTGTAGCTGAAAATAATATTAGGTCATGCCAATCAACCCAAGTCTTCAATTGTGGTCAAATTCAATCATCTTATTTCGTCCTGCCAAACTTGGTTGGCCTTAATGATTGACTCCTTCTAGAAAGCTTGTTCAATTAGTCCTTGCATCTTTGTAGCTCGAAATCCTGCCTTATGGTCCCCAACATTCCCTCTTTCCTTACAAAGGTTTGTCCATGAATCATCGCCTATATCAGAAAGGGAAAGATGAGGCACATTAAAAGTAGCACTCACTTTATACTTACTAGGCATATCTATCTTGTACGTAGGGATTTAAACGTGTTAATTTGATTTGGGTTTGAAGGAAAAACAAATCCAAACTATTTAAATTTAATTAGGTTGGTTTAGTTTGGTTTTTAAAATTTTTTTCAACAAATCTAAACTAAACCAATTTGATCAAATTCTGTTGGTTTGGTTCCGATCATGATCGGTTGTAGTAAAAAATAAATAATTATATATTTTTAAATTTTTATCCTCATAACAACTAATAATAACGTCAGACTTTATTATGAGATACTTAAGAATAGTGTAAATAGATAAATTCTTTAAACAAATGTAAATAAAGAAGATAAATGTGACTTTATTACTAAAAACTAAAGTGTAAAACTTTGAAAGCTTAGAAACAAATAAAAAAAATAATTGATCAAGTGATTGGATTAGGTGTTTGGATGATCTGGTTAAAAATCAAAAATCTAAAACTGAATCGATAGTAATTCATTTGGTTTGATTTTACCTTAAAATGAACCAAATATCCAAACCAATTTCATTAGTTCAATTTGGATTCTTAGGTTTATCAAGCCAATCTGATCCAATGAACACCCCTACTTGTAGGCATTGTCATTGACTTTGGCGAACACTTGAAAAGGGCCATTGCCTCTAGGCTACAACTTAGACTTTCTTTAGGTTACAAACATTTCTTTTCACATGTGAACCCAAGCCCAGTCACCCGGTTGGAAAGTCATACGCTTTCTTCCTTTGTTAGCTTGGGAGGAATATTTTTTATTCTTTTCCTTAATATGTTGCTTTGTGTGCACATGGAATTTCCTCACCATTTCTTCCTTTTGCTTCCCATCTAAACCAGAAATCTCATTAGCAGGTAAAGGAATTAAATCCAAATGAGTCAAAGGGTAACCATAGACAACCTCAAAAATTGATCTCAAATGGTGAACATGATCTTCCAAAGATTTGCCGTAAACAATAATATCATCAAAATACACTACAACTAACCTACTAATGAAAGCTTTTAAATGTGTTTCATTAATCATATAAAAGTACTAGGTGCATTAATTCAGCTAAAAGACATGACTATAGCCATTCATATAAACCATGTTTTATCTTAAAAGTAGTCTTCCACTCATTTCCTTCTTTCATCCTAATCTAATAGTAACCACTTTTCAAATCAATTTTGGAAAATATGCAAGCACCATATAATTCTTCAAGTGTCTGATCAAGTTTGGGGATTGGGTGTTTATACTTTACTGCAATCTTGTTTATAGTGTGGTAGTCAACACACATTCTCCAAATCCCATCCTTATTAGGCACAAATAAGACTAGGACAACACATGGGCTCATACTTTCTCTAACATTCCCATTTGTTAACAACTCATCAACCTGCCTTTGAAGTTCCTTTGTCTCCTTAAGATTACTTTTGTAGGCTAGGTTATGTGATGATAGCTTTGGATACAACATCAATCTAATGCTTAATTCCCTAGATTAGAGGTAGACCAGAAGGTAATCTATTGTAGCAAAACATTCTTATACTCCTACAAAAGAGAAAAAACAATATTAGGTAAAGAAGAGTCAAGGTTAGTCTCATTGAAATAAGCCTTTCTATACATAAGTAAAATTAATGGCTTGTTTGTTCTAAAGGCATACCTCACATCTATTTCCTTTGCATACAAACTTACTCTTTTCTGTTTCCTCTTTTTATTTATGCTTTTCTCTCAAAGTACTTTTTTCTCTCTCATTCTCTCTTTTTTTCATCAAACCTCTCTTTGTTATCTCTCATGACTCATGGACAACTCTCTCAATTTTCTCTTTCTCTCATATCTTTCAATTTCAGATATAACTCTCTTTCTTTTCACTTTGATTTCTTTCCTCATAGCTTCTTTGGATTTTCAACTGGTCTTCATGCATCGGTTGTGGAGTCAAAGAATTAAGTGTAAACCTTTTGCCATCCTTCTCAAGAGTATACTTGTTTCTATATCCATCATGGAGAGTCTTCCTATTGAACTACCAAGATCTACCAAGAAGTAAATGACCAACGTGCATAGGCACCACATCACATAGATGCTCCTCTTTATATCTCCCTATCGAAAAAGAAATAAGATTACACCACTATCATTGAGCCATTTTAGACTGTATGGCCTAGGATGTTTTAAGGTTGGCAATCTCAACTTCTCGACTAGAGTAGTGAGAGCAACATTAGCACAACTACCTCCATCAATTATCACATTGCAAGTCTTGTCATAAATAAGGAACTTGGGGTGAAAAATATTCTCACATTGTATCTCATCTCCCACCTCCCCTTTGACATGTGTGATAAGTGCTCTCCTAGTAACCAAAATGTTACCTCCCTATGGATATTCCACATCACTAGTATCTTCCAATGCTAGCTTGAACTCACAATCTGACTCTTCTTGGGACTTGATCTCTCCATTGTCTAATGTGACCAGTTTCCAAACATTTAAAAAAATTAACATCACGATTTGTTTGAGATTTGGGATGGGTTGTATCTTTCTCCTTATCATTGGCACATTGCTTTTGTTTGGGCTTCTATACCTTCGACCTAGAGGGTACCTTATCTTCCCTCCTTCCTACATTCAGCTTTCATGAGGAGCTTCCTGGCTTGGTGTTGTTCTTTCTTCTCAACTACTTCTCTATCTTCATAGCCAAGTGCACTAGGTCTTCAAGTTCTACATAATGCTGCAACTCCACAACATCTTGAATATCACTATTCAACCCGGCTAGAAATCTTGCCATAGTGGCTTCTCTATCCTCCTCAATATTTGCTCTAATCATAGCCATCTCCATCTCCTTGTAGTAGTCTTAATGCTTTTTGAACCCTATGTCGAGTTTTACATACGTTGGTACAACTTCCTATGGTAGTGGCTAGGAATGAAACACCTCCTCATTAGAAATATGGATCCACCTAACTCTACCACAAAAGCTAACTCAAGAATGGAGGTTTGCAAATCGATACATATAACACCCAAGACCTCCTTGCCTAATTGATGTGGTACTTGCATCCTTCCCGATCTTTTTAGACTATTGGTCCACATACAAAGAATTAGGACCCAATATTGTTTTCAACCATTCCTAACCCCTTTAGATTGTATATACAAAATAGACAACTGAGACCTAGCATTGTTCCTAATCACTCCCAACCCCTTTAGACTATATATATGGAGTATAGAATCAAGAAAATGGGCCACCTACCAGTGAAAAAGTAGGTTTTAATACCATATGATATGACTTATCTAACTCCACCACAAAACTATCTCAAATTTAATAGGATAATATTTGATAAAATTTAATACTATATAGTTGTTGGTATAATGTTGTACAAGATATTATATAATATAATATTATTCTTTTACTATCATAAATAATTTTAATTATAAGTAAATATTTAATAAAAATAAAATTATAGGGTAAAAATAAATTCGTATTAATTATTTTAATTATGAATTTAAAATAAATATTTTGGTTTAAATATTTAGTATTTTAATTATATTTATTATAAATATTTATTAATTTTTTATTTTAAATTATAATTTATATTAAATATTAAATTTTATTCATTATTTATTTTAATATTTTTAATCATTTTTTTATTTTAGTAAAATATACAAAATTAACAAATATATAATATCCTCTTTCTCTTAGATATTGTAATATTTTTTACTTGTATTTTTTTAGTAATATATAGAAAGAAAATTATATTAATATAATTATATTTTTAATTTTATTTATATAAAATTTTTATTTACAATTATTTTAAAATTGTTTATTTTTATTATTATTTATTTGAAAATTATTTTCTTTTATATATATAAACAGGGAAAGATATCTCATACATTGAAAACTAATTAAGCATAATCCAACAAACCGGATTAAGTTATATATTATTTTGATATATAAGAGAAGTTATGATAAATAACTTATTACAATACATTGCTATACTAAACAATGGATAAGGATGTGATGTATGATACTGTATTTTATCATACTTAATATAGCATACCAAACATACCTTAAGAGTAGACAATTGTAAACCCATATATATAACATCTAAAACCTCCTTACCTAATCGATGCGATGCGAGAATTGCATCAACTCCCCTCTCTTATGTTGTCATTACACTTATCTCACCTTAGCTAGCTTTAAAGAATTGGCGAAATTGATATCACATGCTGCACATAATCTCTGGTGACAACGATATAATTTTTTTGACTCCATTATGGTGAAAATACTTAATACGTCCTTAAGAATATTTTAAAACTTCTACAGCTCTCTGAAAGCTCTGCAAACCCTTTAGGCTATTGAATATAGATTTGCCGGAAATGAGATAACAAAAATGAACGTAAAGAAATATTTTCTAAATAGCAAAAAAAAGTTGCTTGCACTATTAGA
The DNA here is from genome assembly GCA_031439595.1 of Pterocarpus santalinus. NCBI lineage: Eukaryota > Viridiplantae > Streptophyta > Magnoliopsida > Fabales > Fabaceae > Pterocarpus > Pterocarpus santalinus. The sequence continues at coordinate 40,030,840 of CM062523.1, read as the reverse complement.
TGAAGGAAAAGAAGATAGGCTACAATTCAGAGGGAGAGAAGCTCCAAAAACTAATATCATTGTAATTTCTGCGAAGGTCGACACAATTTTTAAAACAAAAAAGATGTAATGACACTAAATTTTAGGAGAGATCGATATAATTTTTTTCAAAAAATAAAAATAAATGACTCCATTATTCCATTTTATTTAATCTATCCATGTCATAAATTAAAGTTAAAACATGTACCAGTAAAGGTTGATTAAAGTGGTAAACACATTTAACATTCTAAAAGAAAGATGCAAACTTAAGAAGAGAATTCTTGAAGAGAGACTGCATAATACTTGTACAACTATGATTGAATTAATATATATTAGTTTTATAGACTATTTATTGAATCAAATTTGTAATGATATCTCATAATAAGAAAAATGTGACTCTTGTAATGAGAATATTCTAACTCCCAAGTAATATTTTTCCTTTCTTCTTTCTTGCTATATTTGTTATATATTGGGATAAGATGTTATATAATTCCTACAAAAAATTTTAAAACATGTTTAAAACACATTAAAAAAAATCCAAGAGCACCTTTGATTTTTTATTCTCCCAAACATGTTTTTTTCTTAAATTTTTTTTATTTTTTTAAGAACTACCATAATTGACCAAGAGAAATTAAACGATACATCATACATCATCTTCAGTATGATTAAAATTGAAGCCTCAGGATCCATTATCCAATTGCTATCTTCAAATAGTTAGTCATCAGATTAGTGCTAATCCCACTTTTTACTTATCAACAACTATAACAAATCCAATCTCATTGCTAGGACTTCCCAAACTTTCTTCATCAGATCTTTTTACATTCTATTCCCTTCAATAAAAAATAAGAGGAAAAAAAGGTGGCAAGAGAAAGGGACAAGAAGAACTAGTTCTCGTAAGTGACAAATAACAACCCTAAACACAAGAATGACAACATGATACATGTATCCAACTAAATTTTCTCCCCAACTGATGTTAAAATAGAGCAAGAGGGTTGTGAATGCTAAATAAATTCAACTTTTACTTTTGTTATTACAGATCTGGTGGCCGGAGAGTAGTACTCTGCATATGAATTATTGCCACAGCGATGGAGAATGATTGTAGTGCCGAGAGGGATGGCTGAAAATGAATATAATATAAATCATCATGAATATTCTCTACCCTCAAGATGGGGCTGAAATTGCTTGGACCCTGAAATTAAAGGGGTATGGTCATCTCCTTGCATATATCATAATTGCTAATTGTTCACCAAACATGGAAATTTCATATAACATTACAGATGCAAGCATCACATATAGAATAAAGAAGTGAACTCTATACAAATAATAATGCTTTCTTTATTTATAAAGATTCAAGACTACAAATTTAGTGGGATACAAATTCTCACTCAAACACTCACTTGGATACACATGCACCTTACTTGCATATACACACACTAAAAACTACTCACCTCCCACTCACTCACGTAGGATACACTAGATACTCTCACACTAGTGCACCTAGACACTCACCACTATGGCACACACTAGCACCTCACTTCACACACTTACTACTTCTCTCTGCCACGCTCACGTCACTCACTTCCTGCACCTCTCTTTTTTCTCACACTTCTTGCTACACTAGGTGCACACTATATGTGCTTGTGCACATTATCACTCTCACCAAAATCTATTCACTCTCTGCACTCACTTCCTCACGATAAGTTCACACTTGCACTAACTCTCTGCACATACATATGAGGACACAAGGTCCTATTCATAGGTGCATAAAGTCGGTTAAAACACCGACATGCAAATAGCTATATTTTTCTAGTATAAATTGAATTCTAGACAATTCTTACGTGTATGAAGCTTCCAAGTTTCTTCTCTTAGTTGGTGCAATAATGCCTATGAACATATAGAAGCTTCTAGTTGCTATTGCTTAAGTTTCATCTTCTAATATGTAGAAGTTTCTAGAGCTAGTGATGATATTTTTCAATTCTCACTCTCAACACTTGCTCTTCTTTGCATTCTAAGTTGTCTCTAAAAATCTAAGAATTTAATACTGCTTAATTCTTTTATAAATATATCTGCTATCTGCTCATTAGTATTAATCTGCTTCATGCATATTTCACCATTTAATACCTTCTCTCTCCGAAAATGATAATGCACTTCAACATGCTTTGTTCTTGCATGAAAGATTGGATTTTCTGCCAGCTGAATTGCAGATTTGTTGTCGCAATATAGTGGAACCGCACCTTTGACCGGTTGATGTAAATCCTTCATTAGTTGCACTAACCACATGCATTCTTGTGCCGCCATTGCCGCTGCTCTGTATTCTGCTTCCATAGTTAACAATGACACCGTTGATTGTCTTTTGCTACACCATGATACTGCTCCTAATCCAAGGGTGAATAAGTATCTAGTAGTTGATCGACGAGTATCATGATCTCCAGCATAGTCAGCATCACAATACCCAATCATTTTGCATTCACCACCCTTTTTGTAGAATATACCATAGTCAATTGTGCCTTTGACATAAAATTCTCCAGACTGCTTCAAGATGTGGTTTCTTAGGACTTTGCATATACCTGCTCACTACTCTGACAGCAAAAACGAAATGTCCAGCCTTGTCAATGTTAAGTGGATGAGACTTCCCACTAATTGCCTGTACATGGTTGCATCTTCTAGATCTTTCCCTTCATATGCACAGAGCTTAGCATTCATCTCCACTAGTGTTGATATTGGCTTGCAGTCAAGCATCCCAAACCTCTGTAAGAGATCCTTAGCATATTTTTGTTGGCACAAGAATATTCCTTCTTTGGTGTGATCCAATTCAAGCCCAAGAAAGTGTCTTAATTCACCAAGTTCCTTCATTTGGAAGCAGACGGATAGATTTTCCCTTGTTTGATGAATTTCTTTAATAGTGTCACCTATGATGATCAAATCATCTACATATACTAACACAATTGCTAGATTTTCATCACATACCTTGACAAATGGGCTTGAATCAGATGGCGTTAGACAATATTCGCTTTGGACTAGGAACTCCGCTATCTTTTCGTACCATGCTCTGGGTGCTTGCTTTAGCTCATATAGTGCTTTCCTTAGCTTGCAAACATAATTTGGATCAGCTTTGCTTTCAAATCCTCTCGGCTGCTCCATATAGATGTCTCGATCAACTTCCCCATGCAAGAAAGCATTCTTCACATCCATTTGCCAAAGCTTCCATGATTTGCACGCTGCCAATGCTATCAGGACTCACACAGTAGTAATCTTTGTAACCGGGCTATAAATGTCTCATCATAATCCAATCCATATTGTTGGGAGAAGCCTCGTGCAACCAATCGAGGCTTGTACTTCTCTATTGATCCATCCGGGCCGGTCTTGATCTTATAAACCCATTTGCAAGAAATGGGCATTATATCTCTCGGTCTCAACACTAACTCCCATGTTTGGTTTCTGAGATTTCTTCTTCCATTACCCTGATCCATTCCTTTTTCTGTAAGGCATCTTCATATGTTGTTGGCTCTTTTACCCCATTACCTCTACAACATTTGCATAGTTAGGATTTGGCTTTCTTTGGCTGGTTGATCTTTTGAATTGTGGTTGCTCTTCACCCTCTTCTTCTTCTCCACATTGATGTTTTTCTTGATCTCTTTGATGCACTCCTATTTGCCAAGGGCTCCCTGTATGTCTTTCCACGTCAGTTGGACTTGGAGGCTCTTCTTCAACATAGTCTTTTTACTCCTCCATCTTTCTTTCTATCGTGCCTCCAATTTCTTTCGAGTCAGGTAAATTTACCTATTGTGGTGACTCCACAAGCTCCTTGATAATCTTGTCATCAAAACTTGTTTCTTCGTCCAAATCAATTTCTTCTTCAGTTGCGAGTGAAACAGAAACATCCCATTCTTCTTCACTACCATTTTCTTTTTCTGACTGACAACTTGAGGTTGTCGCGTTGCTCTCTGTTGTTTTCTTCTTGTACCATCAATCTCTTGCAAAATGCCCTCGCTTCCCACAATTGAAGTAGGTGCCATCATGTTTCTTCGTATTAGCTTGGGGTTTTCCAGAGCATGAATTTTCTTCTTGCTTCTTCCTTCCCTTTTCATTCTTGTTAACAGATGGCTTCCCTCTTCCCTTCCTTTTACCAGTGAAAAGTGCTTCTTCTTCACTCTTCACTGATACTCCAGCCATTTGTTTAGCCAAAGCATCTTGGTCAGCCAACAAATTTTCTAATTGTAAAAGGAAGGTTGGGTAGGCCAACCTTGAATGGTAGCAATAAATCCTCTATACTCCGATCTCAGACCATGAATAATTATTCTCTTCATACATTGGTCAGATATTTTGCTATCAGGATCTAACTCAGAAATTTCACGGCAAAGAGACTTTATCTTAGTAAAATACTGGTTAATCATCAAATATCCTTGTGTTGCTGATAAGAGCTCATTCTCCAAGAGTTGTAGCCTTGCATCATTCTTCTTGGAGAACAACGTTATGAAAGTGTCCCACACTTTCTTCGGTGACAAAGCCTTCCTTATGTGCTCCAGCATCCATCCTCTACCGTAGTCTTGATCATGAGCATAGCCTTCCCTATTTTAATCTTCCACTTCCTCAATGCTTCTGCTTCTGCTGCTGGAGGTGGCGTTATCTCGCTACCTCCAACAACCTCCCACAGATCTTGGCCTTGGAGATATGACTTCATACATGTCTGTCATGTATTGTAATCTTGGGCATTGAGCTTTTTAATTCCACCAACCACTTGAATGTCTGCCATAGTGACTTGATGGAATTTCCTTAATACTTTGGTCCCAGACCAATAGCTTCACAATCCCAGACTGCGGCTTGCAATGAAAAACTCTCCCAGAAATAATGATCCTTGGTCACCTTCAAAATGATCTCCGGTCGCCTGGCTCTAATACTAAATTATAGAACAAGGAAGTCGACTCTATACAAATAATAATGCTTTCTTTATTTATAAAGATTCAAGACTACAAATTTAGTGGGACACAAATTCTCACTCAAACACTCACTTGGATACACATGCACCTTGCTTGCATATACACACACTAAAAACTACTCACCTCTCACTCACTCACGTAGGATACACTAGATACTCTCACACTAGTGCACCTAGACACTCACCACTATGGCACACACTAGCACCTCACTTCACACACTTACTACTTCTCTCTGCCACACTCACGTCACTCACTTCCTGCGCCTCTCTTTTTTCTCACACTTCTTGCTACACTAGGTGCACACTATATGTGCTTGTGCACATTATCAAATCTATTCACTCTCTGCACTCACTTCCTCACGATGAGTTCACACTTGCACTAACTCTCTGCACATACATATGAGGACACAAGGTCCTATTCATAGGTGCATAAAGTCAGTTAAAACACCGACATGCAAATAGCTAGATTTTTCTGGTATTAATTGAATTCTAGACAATTCTTATGTGTATGAAGCTTCCAACTTCCTTCTTCAAGTTGGTGCAATAATGTCTATGAACATATAGAAGCTTCTAGTTGCAATTGCTCAAGTTTCATCTTCTAATATGTAGAAGTTTCTAGAGCTAGTGATGATATTTTTCACCGCCAAGTAAGAAGCCTTGAATTTCAGAAAAAGGAAAAGATCATGGAATGATTACATTTATAAGCTTTAGTGACCATTAGATCAAATAATGAACAAACATATCAGTTTATAATAACATATGTAATACCGTCTGAAAAAGACATCACAATTTCGTTTAAAAGAATTATGTTATGCATAATCCTAGTTATAAACACAGCAACGGACATCAAACATGAACAAAATCAAGGAGAAAAAATTGATGTTTTGAAGAGAAACATAAGGAAAAAAACAAAAAGAGAAGAACGTATATGAAAACCAAAATTTATAGTTCCTAACATACATTTTCAATTTAATGTGGAAAAGGAAACAATAGTACTAAAATGTAAGAGATTAACACACCTGAGCAACTAGATCAACCGACCTGCACTTGCTTTGCATATTTGCTTGAGACAGAACCTTTGAATTGCTACATCTTCTCTGAAGTACTGTCAAGGGGCATCCCTCATCCCATCCATCACAGTCACAATAACCCCCAGATCTCCATCTATTTATAAGGCTAGATGGACCACCGTGTCTGGTTCTTGGTCCACCATGAAGGCCTGCTGGTATGAGAATGTTCATGCTAGTTGAGCAATCCCTCGAACTTCGACTACAACTTTCAGAAGGCAATTCAGTTTCATTTACTCCAGATTTGTTGAGAAATTTTAAACCCCAGCCTCCTGCTTTATCTGGCTTATTAATGGGAAGATGGTCTTTGACAACAACGGCAGCCAACTCAAAATTTGGTGGAACATCAGTTTCTAATAAATTGGCCCCTCCTTGATCACATTGTTGTGGCTGCCGTGGACAGCTTTCTACCATGGCATTCGATCCACTAAACCTTGAGAGTGTTCTGTGTTTTGATGACGCTCTAGTTCTGAGCACTTGTGACAGCTTCTTTGACAGCCCCTTGTTCTTCATGTGAGAATGGCTTGAAGTGTACAGTTCTTTGTCATATATTCTATTGTCACTAAATAATGTGAATTGAGTTTCCATTATTCTGTGATTGTTGAGACAAAGGGTGAAACTTGTTGATACATTCATCTTACCAACGAGTTGCGAATCACTTTCGGAAGTCTTGCGGCCCTTTTGGCCAACCTTGTCCAAGTGAAACAAGTAAACATAGTCCAAGGCCTTATCATCTGTTGGGTCTACCTTACTCAATTTGGCTATATAGAACTCTTTCTGATCATCTGCAGTAAAAACAAAACGAGGAACACCTCGCTTCCATCTGCATTGGATCATTCCCTGAGATAGAGTAGAAGAAGCAGAAGATAACCAGTCAGAGAAAGACGAGTTAGTGCCAGAACAAGAAGCATGCCCTTCATGAACAGAAATGGAGCCAAACTTATGACCTTGCAGCATTGGTGTTTCCTTTTCTAGTTTATATGATGAAGAGATACTGAAACCATTGGGAGAGCCAATGAAATCATAGCATACCATATCTTTAGTATCAGTGAACTTCATCCTCTTCAAATTGTCTTTTCTAGATGCATCACCAAACTGCTGAAGCAGAGGACTATTCAATATATTTATCATACTCTTACTCCGCATTACTGTACCTAGGGGCCACTCCTCATCAGCATTAGTTCTTATATCTACACTCTCAGTCATAGCAGCTAAAGGACATTCGAAGTCAAACTGACCTGAAGCACATTCATCTCCACCAGTAAACTTAGCTGTATTCAGGCTTTCTGGTGAAGTCCCCATGTTTGATGCTCTTAAGCTCACAGGCATGTTGTATTGAGATCCTTTCAATGCACTGATGTGTACTAATTCCAAGCGTCGACGAAGAAATATCTCATCTGCAATCACCATTTGCTTTGGAATCCTATTGTGTCCATGGATAAGTACGAAGAATAAATCCTTCAGGAAAACATTACCAAGTTGTGATTGGATGACATTTACAACTATGGCATGATGATAATTTGCCCTTCTAACCAACTTCTTTAACTGAGATATTGAAGATTCTCCATCAGATAACTCCCTATTCTTGCACAAGCTATGAAAGTAATCCATTTTCCCATGGCCCATTTTCTAAATCCAGAATTGTGTATTTTCCATCTTCTAACCTCCAGACTGAACTTCTGTGCCTTAATATCAGGAACCTTCTCTCACATTCATCTACCTTCACCTAGAGACCAAGCATCATAAGATTAACATCCTGAAAAGGACAAATAAATAAATAAATAAACAAATGAATAAAAGGTAATATAGCAAAAGAAAAAGTATGCCAAATAATAAATTCAGAAATAGCAGTTTTGCTTAAAGGGTCACCATGGTTTATGTAAGCTCTACTGAAATGATTGAATGAAAAACAATCGAATTATGCAAGTCTTCTACATGGCATACAATTTTCAAGCATTTAAACTTAGTACAAAAGCTATAAGATATGCAAACAAAGAAATATGCAATCGATGTATATGGCAATGGTCAAGATAAAGAAAAAGAATTTGCAGACCAAATTGATTTTATATGTTACATGCGCGACTTAAGAGGAGTTCTTGGGTTAACAAACCTAAAACTACTACGATTTGTTTTAACCACTAGTACCCTCAGCTACACTCGAACAACACTTCACTCTCCACTGTTTGACAAAAATCAAAGAGCCTTTTAACCAATCAACTGGCATCTTACAACCTTAAATTCATAAAAGGAGGGCCAATCAACATTTTAAAAGAGAAATTAACTCAATTAAATCCAAACAAACAGTAGACCGGAGAGTGCTTCGATAATAATTAAAAAAAAAAAAAACTAAAGATAAACTTTTTATTACCATAAAAGCTGGACCTGTGAATAGCCAAGGCCACCTCAACCAAATGGACACAAACCAGCCACCAAGCTGAAGAGAAGTAGCTAATTTTTAACACACCAGCACTTCTCAAAATGGAAAGAGAAGTGCTAATAAACCAAAGCGAAGAAAGAGTGATGAACAGGAAAGAAAAAGGTGAAGAAGACCATGTTAGCAAAATGGTGGGAAAGTAGGAAACAAAAAGATCAACACACAAACACCACAAAAGTAACGATAAAACTATAGGATCCAAAACTTATCTTTATTTATAATAATTCAAGAAAAGCGTGTAAGTGCACTGGACACGGACACCATTCTAGGTACTAGATGGAGGTAGACGAAGAAAACTAACTAAAACAACTAAGCTAAGTCAGTGGCATAATGGAGGTACGACCATGGGTTTCGCAAGCCACTTTTCTCGGTTGAGTTGGGAGAAATTATTAGATGTTAATAGACCGGCAAGTGAATTTTACTTTAACCAAATAACAAACTAATATTATAAATAAAAATAGAGTTTAATTGATAGAGTTTAATTGGTATGTACTGACAGTGTAAAACAGTTTTATACTGTCAACCAATAGAAATAGGGAAAAGTGAGAAATCATGGTGGGTCTCTCATTATAATAGGTAATTATATATGTGAGTTAGTTTCCACTATTTATTTGGTTGACAAACAGAAACTGCTTTACAATCACAATAAGATTCAAATTAAATTCTAATTGATATGTATAGATAATATAAAATAATTTTATATTATTAATTAATAAAAATAAAAAAATAATAAATTATAATAAATTTTTTATTATAATAAATAATTATTTATATAAATTAATATTTTTTATTATTTTTATTAAATAATAATATAAAATTATTTTATACGATTAATATATTTAAATATAATTCATAAAAATATAAATAAATATTAAATATTATTTTATTAATAAATTTAGGCATAATTTATTATTTTTCTACGATCATCTAATAATTTCACGTACAACAGAGAGAGGGGAAGAGAGAGAGCACCCCTAGAAATCAGGTTCCTTGGTAGGACCCATTTTGTCGTTGTTAGATCTGCCAAGACAAGCAAGTTCCGTCACACTGTCTCAAAATCATTCCTACATGGACAAGGAAATTCGCGGAAGTACTTGCAAAGTTCAATTTCATTAAGGAAAAAAAAAAAATCGTAGATAAATTATATAATTTTTCTATTTATATTCTTATATAAAGATTAATTTTATGAGTTGTTTTAAAAATAACTTTTTAAATTAATTAATTATCAAACTAATTTAATTATTCGATCATTTATAATTAATCATTTATTAAAATTATGAATTTATGATTTTTTTAATTCATTAGTTATATATAAGTAAGTTATTGATTAAATGTAGTTGATACATAATCCACTCTCCAAGCACTCTCAATAAATAGTAAACTATAAGTGACAAAATAATTGATTTGTTGTTTTATTCGTTTTACTTCTTGAGGTCTTTCTGATTTTATGTTTATGTAAACATTACTCAACGAATAATGAGCTGGTGGTGACCATGATAGCTAATGTGACTCCACTAAAGGCCAAAGCAGGTGGCACTTGCAGACTTTCAGCTGACACCATTTTCCTTTTCTGTTTTTATGCAGAGACACCATGATTCATGAATTAATTGAACTTCTTATCTCCAGGAACGTGTGATGGGGAGGAAAAAGTGGGCGTCACTTGGCAATTGGGCAGGTACTAAGGTTTGGAGAACGGGGAGCCTATTGACCCAACATTTGACCCTTGCAGGCCGCATAACTCCTCGCACCACCTGCACACGGGACACATTCTTATTCTTCCTTCTGTGCAGTTGGTTTATTGTAAATTTTACCTAATTTGGTCATATATGTATTTTTAACGTTGAGTAAAGTTTTTTAGATTTAAAAATAGATATTTGTTGGATTTATAGATAAAGTATTATAATAATGATATAAACTATATGTTTAAATTCTTTACACCTAATCTTGGAAAGATTTGTTTTTAACAAATGCAGGAACTAGACTATTCCAATAACAAGAAATGGAACTAAAAGGCAAAGTCTATTAGAGGAATAGCAGATAAAGCTACTGCTTGGATATGAGCCTCAAAGCACAAATTATAAATAGTTGACTCAAGGAACCCATAATATCAACAGCTATATCCAAAAAAGAAAAAAGAATAAAATATATTTTTATATTTTGCTAGGTTTATTTGTGCAAACATAGTATTATAAAAGATATTAATAAAAAGTGAATTTACCAAACAAAACAAAGGATAAATGTGTAAATACTGAGAAAGAGAAAAAGTCAAAGGACATCACATTGTGCACAGCAGCTAAATTTGACGTGAATATGGGCCACCTTGGAAGCAATCCCAACATTCAAATCTCTTGGGTGAAGACCAAGCAAAGTGCACTGGTTGAAACCTCTCTCTCTCTCTCTCTCTCTCTCTCTCTCTCTCTCTCTCTCTCTCTCTCTCTCTCTCTCTATATATATATATATATATATATATATATATATATATATACACACTAGTTACTAAACCTTAGTTTATTGTTTTTGTGACAATAGTTTGTGTGACTAAGTTCTTTATGAACACTTTAAGAGTTTTGTGTTTCTTGTACTCAAACTTATTCCTCTCATTTCATATTCTGATTTGTTGTAACTCAAGTAAGTGAAACTTGAGAGAAAAGAAAAATCTTGTAATGTATACAAGTGAGATCAATACCATTGAGAGAGGTCTCTTAATTGATGAGAAAAGAGTAACTCAAGATTGAATGAAATTATATAAAAATAGGAGAGGCTTATTGTAAAAAAAAAAAAATACTCATAGTAGAAAACTCCCACAGGTAGTGGAGACTGGACATAAACTCTAAGTTGTAGAGATCAAGCTAGTATAAATCTTTAGTGCAAGCTTTTTCTATCCCTTTCTCTTTACGTTTTAGTATTCTGGCTTTATTTGTAATTTGACAACAAAGTCTAATAGACATTTATTAAATTTCTACTATTTATCTAGTAGAAATTTAGTTATATGAACTTTTTGATCTGTATATTAAGTGTGCAAAAAAAGTTTTAAGCAACCAAAAACTTGACTCAAAACCCTTATTAAACCCTCTGATATCATCAATACTAATAGTGAATATTATAAAAAATTGTGAAATTTTAATCTCATCCATTATCATCGTACATTGTTGTTTATAATGCCTATAATTAATATTCACTTTTAATATTCAAATAACGTTATTATTTATTGTTTTTTTTTTCGGACAGGTGGTTTATTTATTGTTGTGATCGTATTATTATCATGGTGTCGCAAACATATTATCATGTTATGGACAAAAAAGCTTTAGCTATTCATGGAAAATGATCTTTTTATGTGCAAAATTGTATGTAATTTCGTATTTCGGTGATCAAAAATTTAAGTTGATGGGAAGTGTAACATCCTCCGTTATAGCGTACTATGCTTAAGTCATAATACCATACTCAAGAGTTGTTACTATTACCTGAGCGGACCTTTTCTGATAGCAATTTCAGTCCCCTTCGAGATTTCCCGAGCTATCTGGAGATAATACGGAAATAGAAGCAAGAACCTTAAGTTCTTCGTAGGATCCACTAAGAAATTCCATGTTGTGTCTTCGTTATTATCTCCAGCTGCTTTGGTTTGTTGTAAAGAAGGTGATCATACCAAATAAATTGCTCAGTTTTATAGTTAGAAAATGTATTATCCGAAGCAGAGTTAATTTTATTCATGCACTTGTTAGACAGAGTAAGGATTGCAAGCATGAGTACAACAATAGTTCATAATAATAATTTTGATAATAGGAGCCTACTTGCAATATCATAATGATGATAATAATAAACATTATTTGTGAGTATATACTGTCCATCATAAAATTATGCATATGCACTTGTGCTTCTTTAACTTTTTTTAACTTCCTTTCCTTGGCACACCTAGGAGTTGCGTATCGTTGTCCCTAGGATGCTTGCACATATTTTAATCTTTAGTCTTTATTGCCCTTTGGTAGTCTAATCTAGGAGTGAGCTTGTCAGCTCAACCCGTGACCGTCGTCACATAGTACTGACCCGCAAGGGGACCCACATGCCTTTAGGTCGGAGGGACTCAGTTGGCCATCTGCCTCTAATATAGAGGGACCCAAAAGTTTTAGCTACTTTCACAGAGAGGGACCCATTGTGCAACTGCCTCCATGTAAAGGAACCTACATTTTTATTTTTTAACTGTCTTCACCTGGAGGGACCCAAATGGCTGCCTCCAAGTGAAGGGATCTCATACATTCTTTCTGTATTCATATACAAATATGCATGCTCTCATAAGACTAATTCATGCTCATATCACCTTAACATATTCACAATTTTATAGTTGTTTATATCATAAGTCTCTTGTAAAATAGACACTCATGATTTCATAGGCTTCTGCCAAAAATTCGGCAGCATAACGGATCATATCCGCTTCCCTCTGAATAGTGCCATTAACCAAGAAACTTTAATCAAATAGCAACCTCAATGTGGAATATTAGAATCATACCAATAATATAATAATATCAATAGGTGCAAGTTTTAAGCCCTTAAGTTTTAATCTATCTTGCAAGCTTTTAACTTCTAATGATGTTCTCGAGTTCGAGCTTAGGAACGACTTCTAAGTTCTGAGATCATGTAAGTTATGTACATCAGGTCAATGACTTGATTCCCGACTTTCGGGATTACAAATGTCTTGGTTCCTGACTTCCGAGATTCGGGTATAAAGTTTCATATCCTGATCATACTTCCGATCTCTGAATTAAACTTCAATCGTTCTTCCAACACCTTTATGAAACATGTTTTTTAAGTTTCGAGTTCCAACATTAATCATGCCCGATCTAGTTCTCTATTCTAGCTCCAATTTCTGACATTAACCATAGTTGATCTGATTCCTATTCACTAAGTTCCAAGTTCAACATTAGGTATACTCGATCTAGCTCTTTGTTTGCTAATTCCCAAGTTCCGACTTTAACTAAAATTGATATAGTTTTCATATATGTCTCTAACTAGAATTGCACTCCTCTAAGGGAAAATTCACCAAAAATAGAAGTCTGAACGAAATCATAAGAAATTTATATCAATTTAAAGCTAACAGAACCAGCTTTCTAGTGAAGCAAGTTGCATATCATTTGATGAATATAACTCAAGATATAAGCCCCAAAATTTGACCTTCTTGAACTACCCAGTTCCAGCCTAGGTTAAACTTAAGTCAACTTTATTAGAGTGTTGGGAATAATCAACAATGGATCTAACTCAAAAATTTTTATGGAATGTTCTACTATCTGTAAGCTTTTTAGCAAACTTAGTTTCATTCAATTCCATGCTGTATAGGGCGAGTTGTGCTCTAAACAACCTAGTCTGCCCAGAATCAAACTCAGAAACCTAGGTCAACCTTCCAAAATTCATATCTCTCTCAATACTAATCCAATGGCCTTCTATGATATATGTATGGAAAGCCCTGAATGTCTAGTTTCACATAAAAATAATTGAATCAGGTTTCGATGGCCGTAAGTGGAGCCATACACTCTACCAGTATGGACGCCATAAGGTTTTCAAGATTCCAGCTCCCGTTTTGCATCCCTCTTTAAATTCCCACCAAAGTTCTCATCCAAACTCAATGTTTATACATTTATCCAACCATAAGAATCAATATAAACACCATGTATCATCAAACTAATGGAAATAATAGGAATTCTACTCAGCTACAATAACATGAATAATAGAGGAAGTTGAAGAATCCTACCTTGTCTAGTTGAAACTTGGTTGATTTGGTGTCTTAGATGGAAGCAACTCTTGATGAGACTTGAAAAGAGGTTAGAGATGGAGTAGAGAAGAGTATGAACGGAAGAGAAATGAAGGGGACTCAGCCCCTTGTCTTGACCGAACTTCATAAGGGCAAGGAAGGGATTGTACACAACTTGTGGAGCAAGGAGTTGTGTGATTGGTGGATTTTATCTTGCCTTCAAATTTGTTTTGGCTTCCCATCCTTCATGGCTAATCAAGGCGCCACATAAGGAGGTGGTTTGGCTAAATTCTAGCTATTTATCCTAGGGCACTCATAGCATAAGTTTTATTGATCCGATTCCGGCAGTTTTAAAATACTGAAATCTTACCAATTTCTCTTAAATCGGTAAACCAGTCTTAGAGAAATTCTGTGAGGTTTCCTATGTTCTTAATCTAATGTCATCAAGCCTAATCACTTCTAAATCACCTGTAATTGACTTTAAGTAAATATTTAATCGAATTCTAATTAAATCCACTTATTTGATAAAAACTGAATAACTCGGTTATTAACAATAAAATTTTTCGAGCGTTACAGGAAGGCTCGTGCAAGTCCAAGATCAGGGCATGCCTCCGGACTTATTGAACATCTACAAAGGTGCTTATAAATTACCTACCAATGGGAAAAACATAAGAATCGAATTTAAGTCATGACGATATATAAGTGAAAGGCCAAATAAGTGAATCAATCCTCTTGGCAATTGTATGTAATTTGTCATATGCATATCTTTACCATTGATTTATAATCTTTTTAATTTCTCTAATATGCCATAATCAATGATGAGAATATGAGCATAATCAAGTTGTGTAAAATTTGCAATGTAAAGATCGTCTCCCATTGTTAACATTACTGAATGGGAGTGTATACTGCTACTTTTATATTTTTATTAAAGATTTATTTTGATACATTGTCAATATAAAATATTATTATCCAATAACATACTTCTATTTATAAAACTTTTACGGTAGTGGATACTAAGTCAAATACTTTTACTGATATAGCAATACATGATTATATTTCTCTATAATTGTATGTTTGTGTAAATTTTTTTACACTAAGAGTATATTAAATATGCTTTTTATTATTATTATTATCATCAATTAATTTTTATTTAATTTTTTTGGGGAATTCTTCTTGTTTTTACTTAATTAAATTAATATTTTTATATTAACTATTTGTTATCAATCTCAATTTTATCTAAATTTATTATCATTAATTAATTGATAACTAATTACATTTTTAAAAATATATAATATTAACTTCATTTTTAATTTTTATATGATCATTAAATATTATAAAAATGTATAGTTAATTTATTTGATATAATTATTTATATTTAAATTAAATTAAATTATTCTCTTCAAAGTTTACAATATAATAATTATTTAAATAATTTAGTGGTGAGTATTTCAGAAAAGATGGCAAGTAATAATTAAAAATAATAAAGGTGGACTAATAAATCATAATATACAACACAAAAATCTAATATTTTTACCACCTAGTGTTTATATATTTTAAAAAATATTAAATAAATATATCATAGTAGAATTTACTATTATTGACTTATATTTTATTATTATAACTATTTTTGTTTGTTATCTTTGCTCTAAACAATAAAGGTGAACTTGATGCATATTGAATTAGTTACCTATACATATTAGAAGAAGTTTTAAGAGTTAAATTCTTCTTTCACCACACACTATCCCTACCATCACACAATTTAAAGATTAAGGGTGCGTTTGTTTTAAATTTTTAAAAAAGTGATTTTGAAACTTAAATTTTATATATAATAAAAAATTAAAAAACTGATTTTTTTCAAAAGTTAATTTTTTCAGTATCTCCAAAAAAGTTGAAAATTGATTTTTTTGAAAATCTAATTATTTTTAAAAATATATGAAAACTGATTTTTTTTTCAATAAAAAAAGTAATTTTTTGCTAGAAAAAGCACAAATAGAAACACTCTAAATTATTTCCTTTTTGTCATATAATTATGCTTTAATTCTTTTAAATAAATTAACTATCATTAAACATTAAAAATTGATAGACTGCTAGGCACATTATGATAATGCATACCAACTAAATATATAATTAATTTAATCCACCTACTTACCTTAATTTTTAAAAATATAAATTATGAATAAAATTAAATTAAAGTTTAGAGGTCGATACCAACAAATTGTTATATTATATATTTATTTAACATTTTATAACCAATATTAAAACACTAAATAAATGTGTTGTATGTTATATTATGATTTATTAGTTCAACTTTGATGTTATTTATTTTAACTTGCCATTTGTAATTGTCTATTTCGAGAGGATATTTTGATGATAAGAAACAAAAGGAAAAAGGATCAAGAAAGGAATAGCTCCGTGATTTCAAGCGCCAAAGAACAAGACTCACGAAAAAGAGTGAATCAGGCTTCATCAAAGAAAGAGAAATCAATTTAACATAGGATCTATAATATATGTAAAGGTTCAAAATGATTTCTCACAAAGATCCTTGTTTTTTGTCCAAAAGGCTTTTTAAAAAATAAATGGTTTCGGTCAAAATGGTCTTGACAAAAGTGTTTAAAAGAGTTAAAAATAATCTTTTGAAAGATTTAATCAATTGAGGTTGTTCAATAATCGATTAAACATGTTTTGAAAGAAACCATTCCTCTTTCATGTCGTCAACTTTTATATATGGTATGACGCGAAGAGCCATTCCTCCTTCATACGTATCCGGTCGGTCAATGCCACCTGAATCGAATATGAAAATTGTACGTCAAATATAATTTTGTAACACAAAACGCACAATTATGTTGCGTTTATCAGAAAAAGGCCTTATCTGACATGGTTAGAAATAAAACCAACCCCAAGACTAACAATAGAGGAAGGAAAGTACATTATCCTTTGCCTTCTTTCTAGGGATCCTTCCTCTATTATTAGTCCGGGGATGGTTTTATTTCTAACCATGTCACATAAGGCCTCTTTTGATGACCGCAATATAACTGGGTTTTCTGTTATAGCATTATGTTGGATAATTTTCATGTTCTTGGTCAGGTGGCGTTGACATGTGGTCAAACAGACCGAACAGATGTGAACGAGGAGTGGTTCCTTGCGTCCTACCATGAGAGTTAATAATAATTTGAGTGAGTGTTGTATCCATCTACGTCGATTGCTAAATATGAGATTCTAACCCTGCATCAAGCATG
The DNA here is from genome assembly GCA_031439595.1 of Pterocarpus santalinus. Classification (NCBI taxonomy): domain Eukaryota; kingdom Viridiplantae; phylum Streptophyta; class Magnoliopsida; order Fabales; family Fabaceae; genus Pterocarpus; species Pterocarpus santalinus. The sequence goes on along the minus strand of CM062523.1, from coordinate 40,013,412 downwards.
GCATATAATATTTAGGATTGTTAACAAGGATTAAGTTAAAGGACCATCATATTAAAATTATTAAAAAATATCTATTGAGCATCATTTAAGGAGAAGAACCAAAAACTTTTAAGTGGATAATAATGTTCTTAAACTATTTTTTAATCTATCTGTCTCTTGTGGTTTCTACTATTTACTCTCTCTTCCCCCTTTTTAGCGGCTTTCAAACCATCAACCTTGTCTGCATGCCTTTGTCTGTGGCTCATTGTCGACGCGCCTTTGTCTGTGACTGATCACCAGTACACTGTTAGTCCTTTAGCCTACTCTTACTAAGTCTATTTGGTTTATATTCCTATAGTATTTATCATATGCAATGATTTTGGTACCTTAATCCATTTATGTTGAGATTGATAGCAGAGCCGGATATACGGGCCGTGATCCATGGGTTAGTATGTTTAATCCATAATTCACACTGCTTTAACCACTCGTTTACTAGTCCAATTTTTTTTGCGGGTTTTGTAGCCCCGAGTTAAATAGGCTAAGCCCGCAAGTTCGTGGACAAACTCGCTAACCTGCATTTGAATTTTTTTTTCTTTTTTTACCTTGTTGAGAGCTAAGCCTAAGGCCCACTCACCCACAGACTCACTCTTCACTCACCTCCCACCCGTGGCCTACTTCCCTCCTTGACTCTTGCTTCATTTCTTTCACAAACACTCTCACTCTCTCAAACTCACTCATTCACTTTACTCAAGAGAGACATTTACACAAAAGTACAAAACTCATCTCAAACCCTAGATATACCCCCTGTGCCGATGCCCTTCCCTCTCCCCCTGCAAGCTGCGATGCCATACTTCTTCCCCTTCCGAGCTGCAACATCTGTCTTTCTTCCCCCTGTGAGCTGCAACGCCCATTGGTCATCCCTTTTCCCCTGCGAGCTGCGACACACCAATGCTGACACCGACGCCGATGCCCCTCCCTCTCCCCTCTGCTGGCTCTATGATGCCCTTCCTTTGTCACTCTTTTTCTTTTGGTCGAGCCCTGTGTCAATCTGCAACTGAGGTTTCTTGATTCTTTAACCTCTATCACTCTTTTTGGCTTGGTTTGGAATCTATAATGTTTGTCTACAAATATGCAAAGCATGTTGTTTCTCCACCTTTAATTTGATGAGTATAAATTTTATAAAACATATATCCCAAAAGGGATAGAGTAATTATTGTATCTATATATCAATTCATTGGAGTTCTATATTTATTCATGGAACATATGGAAAAAAAAACATTTTATGATTTCTTATCACTAATATTTCTCATTGACTGAGTAATTAAGCACATAATTGTGCGATAATGACATAAGGGTCAATACTCAATATGTGCTAGAAGTTGCATATCCTTTTGCATGCTTACTTTCATTATAGAATTTTAATTTTAATTTTAATTTCATGAATAGTTGATGTTATATTCTGATTGAAGGTAGAAAAATATGAAGGCAGAAAAAAAAAAAAAAAAGAAGAAGAAAAAAGGCCCAAAAAATGTGAAGGCAGAAAAAAAATAGAAAAGGGCCAAAAAGTTGAAGGTGGAGAAAAAAAAGAAGATCCAAAAACCTGAAGGCAGATAAAAAGAGAAGGCCCCAAAAAATTGAATGTAGAAAAAAAAACAAAGAAGGCCCAAAAAAAGTGCAAGCAAAAAAAAATTATGCAATGTGAACGCAAGCCAACATCTTATGAGCCCATTTACTATGCAGACTAATCCAGTCCAGCCCGTTTAGAAATAGTCCATCGTGGATTGGGCTAAATGGGCTAAGCTAGCCCGCTTATCCACCATTTGATAGGATCATTATGAATTTCTTGTGGGCAAAGAATGACATGATGAAAGAGATGCACTTGGTATGGTGGAATACTATAACCTTGCCTAGGTGTATACATTGCTTGGGTTCATCAAGCCAAGTCATGTTAACATCATTGGATCGATAGGATTAACCAGGAATCGATCACCTAATTGATCCAATCATACCACCAAAGTCGAATTTCCAAAGATTGGCTTTGAACTGTGAGAACCAGCTCAAAACTATTGAATCGGGTGAACCCATTCGATTCTTATGGCTTGCTATATATATATATATATATATATATATGAGCCAAAGATGTGAAACTGACCCTTTCATGCACCGAGAAAGAAACAGAAAGTGAAACAAAGGAAGCCCCTCATGCTGTCGCGCAACGGTCCAACCCCATCATCATCGGCAACATCTACATTTTAGAAGCCCAGCAAGAACAATAATGTGCCACCTCCATCACCCTTTTGCACCATCGATGCAATTGGCTATAGTCCACTGCCCATTGTCACCTTGCACTACCGCTGTCATTCACCTAAGCTGCCCTGTCGTTGCTAGTGTTGCCGCTCATGTGTTGATTTGCCACGATCCTTCCTTACTATGCAGACTAATCCAGTCCAGCCCGTTTAGAAATAGTCCATCGTGGATTGGGCTAAATGGGCTAAGCTAGCCCGCTTATCCACCATTTGATAGGATCATTATGAATTTCTTGTGGGCAAAGAATGACATGATGAAAGAGATGCACTTGGTATGGTGGAATACTATAACCTTGCCTAGGTGTATACATTGCTTGGGTTCATCAAGCCAAGTCATGTTAACATCATTGGATCGATAGGATTAACCAGGAATCGATCACCTAATTGATCCAATCATACCACCAAAGTCGAATTTCCAAAGATTGGCTTTGAACTGTGAGAACCAGCTCAAAACTATTGAATCGGGTGAACCCATTCGATTCTTATGGCTTGCTATATATATATATATATATATATATATATATATATATATATATATATATATATATATATATATGAGCCAAAGATGTGAAACTGACCCTTTCATGCACCGAGAAAGAAACAGAAAGTGAAACAAAGGAAGCCCCTCATGCTGTCGCGCAACGGTCCAACCCCATCATCATCGGCAACATCTACATTTTAGAAGCCCAGCAAGAACAATAATGTGCCACCTCCATCACCCTTTTGCACCATCGATGCAATTGGCTATAGTCCACTGCCCATTGTCACCTTGCACTACCGCTGTCATTCACCTAAGCTGCCCTGTCGTTGCTAGTGTTGCCGCTCATGTGTTGATTTGCCACGATCCTTCCTTACTATTACTTTACTTTCAAGCTGTCTCGAAGAGTTGAAGTAATGTAGCTACATTGCTTTCCTTTTCAGTGGATAAGAGTTTAAGATTAAGGTTATGTTGCAAAAGGTGGGGGAATATTGGGCTTGAGTGTTGGACGTATATAACATAATGGACTAAAGTGGAAAAGGGCTACTGGGCTATCTTTTTTTTAACTTTGTTGATTCTTTTTTTTTTTTCCTTCTTTGAATTTTTAGTTGTGTTTTGTTTGGTTTTTTTTTTGGATATAATTTTGTATATTTTGTTTGGCCTTGTGTTCTAATTATACTTTTCTTTTGCATTGTTTTTCTTGAGGTATTCATTTCTAATCTGATGGTTGGTTTGAGGGAGACTTGGACGTACCCTGTATGAAGAAAATTAAATTCTTTATGTTTGTTAATGGATTTTTTTGACAAAAGTTAGAAAGTTTTGTCTATTTCATCCAGTGGGATGAGTTCTTCTACTGTTCTAATAATCTAATCAGCTTTTGAGAAGAAAGAATTCTTTGCTTTTGGTAAATTTGTTGTTCTAGGATTCTAGCCATTTGCCAGGTTCCCAGTTCTTCTCCATTAATATCCTCAAAGAGGATATCCTCTTTGAGCATATTGTTTTGCTTTTTTATTTTTTTTGTGCTCAAAGTCTTGGGTACTTGAGGATGAGGAAGAGCCACTAGAAAAGTGACAAGAGATGGGTCTTAATAAAGACATTTTTATAAATTTCCCTTCGAATACCATCACCTTCTGGTTCCATAAAGGTTTATGACATTGATCTATGTACAATTTTATCTATTGAACAACATATTAAAATTCTAATGCTGGATATTTTATTCATTCTATTTTAAAGTCGCTTTTAAATATTCTCTTCAACCATGGCGATCGATAACCACCTCAAACTTACTACCCTTTTCCATATAGCGAGCCTTACTACTACGAGCTATCATACCTCCAGTTAAGGAGAACATTAGAGCGTCTTCCCTAACCAAAATAGAAAGGAAGCCAGCATCAAATTGTTAACATAAAGTTCAGTAAGATAAAATTATATATAAATCCTTATCATGATACCCCCACTTCCCCATCTGGCTCTGATGCTAGAGACCAGGAATGGAAGTAGTGGGGGAAAAGATCAGAGAGAGAAGTAGGGAGGAGATGGACTCCTTAATGCATGCAGATGCAGATAAAATATATACAAATATAAAATAAATAAAATTTACAGAAAATAAAAGAAAGCCAGAGCGTGATAGTTTGATGAAATTGGCTGAGGGAGAAAAAGAGAATGAAAATATAATATTTTATTAGAAGAAAGAAAGCTTACAAAGAGAACTCAAAAAGCTTATAAAGAGAACTCAGAGCACCCACAAACTTTCTAACTATGAGAGTTTTTGTTTTTGAAAGAATGCCTTACAACATGGACTAGCAATCCTTTTATAGACTCAAAATCTACTATTTCAATAGTACAAGTTACATGATCGGAACTATTTCAACAATGCAAGTTATAATTTGATTTGAAATGAAATTTACCTATCAGCTATAGTGACTCATGATTAGTGACTAAAGCTAAGAGAAGTTTTGTTGGTTTGTTGTCAGTGATCCATGATCTTCTGTCGAAAGTGGATTCTTCAAGGCTAGTTGACTGGAAAGAGATTCTTTGCGTCTAGCCAGCTATGATTTTTCTTTTGTTGATTTTGCTACAAGAGATTCCTCTTGTTTGAAGGAAGCCTTGCTAACTCAACAATCTTATTCAAGGTGTGTGTTGTAACAATCATCTTCATTCTGGTGGAAACCTGCTAATGACGCTATTGAAGAAGATGAAAAGGATGTTAGCTTTTGTTTTGCTAAAGATTCTGCTTCTTCAGCTTGGAATGGTCTTAGGATATCCTTTAGATTCTGGGCAAAGAACTCTTTTCTGGAGGATGCTCCTAATGTTGGCATTATTTGGGACCTTTTGATTTAGAAATTTGTACGTATTCGGATCGAAGGTCGATATAAGTTTGGGATTCCTTTTGAACCATTCTTTGACATTATTTGGACTAGCTCTAGAAGTATTGAATTTAGCCCACCATTTGACAAAGGCTTGTCTTTGGAGGACAGGCAATAAGTTTGAGTTTTACATGTTTGCCAGATTTATATTGCCAGGAAAAAATCCAAGCTAAAGAAAATTTGGAGTAAAAATGGAGATCTACTAGAAAAGGATCTTCGGATATGTTTATCATTTTTGAAAAAATTTGAAATCCTTCTAATGCTTTAGAAGAAAGAATTTGGTTAATTGGTCCAAAAAAATTCCACCACTGGTTGAACCAATAAGGAAATATGTATAAAGTATTCCTTTTGAAATAAATCAACTAAGGATGGTGAAAAGCTTTGTTTTGGAGCCAAAAACCATTTGTCCATGTTTGAATATAATCCCAGTAATTTATCCAATTGGATCAAAATTTTGAGAAAAAAATTTAATATTATTTGGGTTCTTTCCAAATTCTATAGGTGTCATGACTCTAAGAATCTAGAAAGTTAAATGGGTAATGTTTGGTGGGTTTGTATTATCCTTGTAATGTTTGACTGACATTAAGTTAGAATCTACAAGGATAAATTCATAAAATTTTTGGGTTTTGTTTGGAGCCAAAGGCTTGAAATGGAAAAATCTTCTGGGAAAATTTTTGAAGGAATTTTGTTGGGATTCTTATCCCAATATTCTGGCTCCATTTGGACAGCTATCATGAATTTATCTTTAGCTATGTATTGTGTTTGAGATGAGTGTTTTCTGGTAGTTATCTGTGATGATTCTACTATTTCTCTTTCGGGAGAGTTTGTTTTGACAACTCGGTCTTTTAAATTTAGAATAATGAGGGCTAAAGACTGGTTCTCGTCCATGTCCTCAGGGGCTATCTCCACCCAAGATATTTTTGGTAGTTTGGTTGGACCTTGGTCTTGTAGGGCTAATAGGGTTTGGATTAGAAAGACATAGTCTTTTTTTGTTTATTTAGCTATTTGGGATGTTCTAGGTTGGCTTTTGGATAAATGACCCAGTTTGGTTTGTTTGTTGGGTGGATGACCCTGGTTGGATAGATGACCTAGTTTGATTTTTTTGACTTTGATAGCCCTGCTAGGACTATCTCATTTTTGCCTTTTGCGTTTCTTCCCCTTGAGGAGGATGATGTTGATTTCGGCATGGAGCCGCTACTTTCCCTGTAGGAATTCACAGGTAATGTAGTCAGGAAAGGAGTTTCAAGTGTCTTTGAGATACTCAATTTTGAAATAAAAAACACTTAAAAATAGCTTGTCATCTAGCAAAAATCTATTTTGAAGCTAGATTTTTAACATTCTTTTGTAAAATATCTTTTACTGATTTACAATTAATCCTTACCAAAAGTTTTTTATTTAATAAATTATATTGAAATTTTAAAATACAAAGAACAATTGTTAAAACTTCTTTTTTAATGGTAGAATACTTTTACTTTGCAGGATTCCAATGTTTAGAAGTGTATTCAATGACATGCTCTTTGTCTCCTATTTTTTATTTGAGAATGCCACCATAACCTAAGTCAAAGGTATCTGTTTCAATAATTTTGAAAGTCTAGGGGTTTGGAAGATAAAGGCATGGAAGGTCCTTTACCTAAGATTTGATTTCTTTGATTATATTTGTATGAGCATATGTCCAAGGAGGAAGATCCTTTTTCAGACTATCACGAAGAGGTTTAATAAGGTTATTAAGTTGTGGGAAAAAGAGAGAGACATAGTTGAGATAGCCTAAAAACCTTTGTAGTTGGGTTTTCTCAATGATTTGATTCGGGAATTTATCAACAAATTGTATGGCACGATCAATTGGAGCAATTGTTCCTTGATATATGTTTTGCCCAAGAAATCTGATTTTTGTTTGGAAGAGATTGATTTTTGTTTGAGACAACAAGCCCATTTTGCTTGACTGTTCTACTAAAATTTTGTATGTATTTGAAATGTTGATTAATTAAGTGGGAAAAGATTAATACATTATCAATGTATACAATGATGAACTTTGAATAGGAATAAAAAATGTCATTCATAATTTTTGAAATTCAAAAGAAGCATTTTTGAGTTCGAAAGGCATTTCATGCCATTCACATTGTCCAAAAGGAACAGTGAAAGTTATTTTGTAGCGATCGCTTTCTTCGATTTGGATCTACTAAAATCTTGACTTCATATCAAAATTTGAAAATATATTGCCTGAATGAAGTTTATTGAGGAGATCTTTTTTGTTTGGGATAGGATACCTAATCCACTAGAAAGCTTTATTCAAAGGCTTCTAGTTAATGACAAGTCTAGAATTTCCTTCTTCAATTCTGCTTGCTTATTGACATAAAAGGCAAAACATGACCAAGGACTCTTGCTTTTACTGATTAGGCCTTTTGCAAGAAGATCATTTATATCTTGCCTATAGTAAACAAGAAGTTCTTCATTCATCTATATTGGCCTGGCTTTGGTTGGAATTTGACATTCATGAAAATCCTTTTCATATGGAAGATCCATGATGTGTTTCTTCCTTTCCCAAAAAAGCATTAAGGAGATCAAAATAGATTATTATTTGAATTTGTTTAAGAAGACTGTGATTTTTCTTTTGAACATCTGGTTTGCTAAGTTGTGTTTCAATATTCTTAGAGGAAACCTCACCTTTAAGAAGATTGATTTGATTTTGTTTTGTTTGAATTAGGTTAAGATTCTTAATTATTAGCTTCCTTCATTGGTAATGTTAAGAGGGAAGAGTGACCTAATGAAGGGTGTTCCTAAGATCACTTCATTCTTAAGGTTTTTTACTAAAAGGAAAGAGGTTTTGATTTTGAGACTTTGATTTTCAACCATTGCTTCAAAAAGTTTGAAATTTATTTTTAGTTTTGAACCATTAGCACTACAAGGCTAAGCTGTTTAGAAGTTTCTTCAAAGTATTTGGTTAGAATAAGTCCTTCCTAGATATAATTTGAATCTACATCAGTATCAAACAGTCCAATTGTTTCTAACACAAAATCTTTGATTCTAATATTGACATTAATGTAGAATTTTTGGATTTTCAACTTGTTGATTAGCCTTAGAAATTCTTCATTCTTTGTTTCTTCTTGATTCAAAATGTTTTGGTTAATTTTTGAAGAATTGCTAACATCTGGATTTGATATTGAGCCTTACTTATTTGTGTCTTGGTTTGATATCAAGACTTCTAGGATTTCTTGATAGGTTCTTTGTTGTTTTTTCAAATTCTTTTACTTCCATTTTGAGATTTTGGATATGATGTTGAAGATCTTGTATAGTAACTTGTTTTGTGGAATTTTTCTCAAGTTTTTTGAGAGTTTCTTTTAGACTAAACTTGTTAGTTTGCAATAGGGGTTTTGGTTGAGGAACTTGCCTCTAAGGTTCCTTTTAGCTTGCTAAGATAGATCCTCTTTTCTTTCAGATTAGGAATGGTATTAATTGTCTCAAAGAGAAGATCTTGGTCTTTGGTTAGAACATTGATTGAAGATTCTATATCTTCTTCTAAAGGCACATCATCTTGAGGTGGTTCAATATCCTTAGAAGAGGAGATTTCGCTTTCCAATTATTCCTCAGAAGTTTTTGTTAGAAGATTGTTTATTTGTTCTTCTACGTTGTGGTCAAGATTTAAGGCTTTTATCTTTCCTTTAAGCTTGCAATATTTGCTAATATGACCTTCTTGGCCACATTTGAAACATTTTACAGGTTTATCAAAAAACCTTGTAGGAGGGGGTTTGGGTTTAGTTTTTGGTTTGAGCTTCTTTGGTTGTTAGCTAGGTTTGTCTTGCTTGGGCTGAAAGTTTGGTTTGGATCTAGGTTTCCTTTTAGAGCAAGAAGGTAATCCAAATTGCTCACAAAAGGTTCCTAGTTCCCTTCAATTTTAGGCCTTTTCTTTGACAAGTTGATGTTGGATTTTATCATCTTGACAAATTTTTAAGGCTATTTTTTGGATATAAGCAATTAGTTGTCCATATATATATATATATATATATATATATATATATATAACCTAGTTGAATCAATTAAGCTAATAAACCTTTGAAATAGTACCTTATTCGGCTTGATGTCCAGTTTGATTTTCAAAACCTTAGTTAATACTTCTTGGTTGGAAAAATTAGTTAGGAGTATGATTCTTGTTAATACTTTTTTCATACAAATATTTGAATAATAAGAATATGTTAGAGTCTTCTTGTGTCCTCCTTCTTTCGTGCCTCTTTGGAAGTCATGTGGAAAGCATCTACTATTTTGAAGGATGGCTTTCGAATATCATTAGGTTATGCTTCCTGCTTCTTCTTCATCAACGACAATTCACCAACAATGGCGTGAGGCTTATGGTTCAAGAGTTGCTGGACAAAGGGTTGAAAGAATGAGCGGCAAAAAAAAAAAAAAGAAGAGAAGACTAAAAATAGTTTTAAGGGTATTATTGTCTACTCATAGAAAGTGCTTCGTCCTTCTTAAATTATTATTATTATTATTATTATTATTATTTAGTTTCCTAAGGGTATCTCATTCTTATTACTAGGAAAGGAGACTAATCCTTTTCGGATAAAGTCAAACTTGTCATTCCAATTGGAGTTCTCTCTAGGATTCCAATTAAAATCCTTTTTGGGGCCATAATGTGTCTCTACCATAATGTCATCTCCCTCAAGGAGTTTAAATTGCTTCTTAAATTACGCTTAATAGGTCATTTTAAATTATTTTTAATATCATTGATTCTTTTTTTTAATTAGTCATTGTTAAGGATCCTTAATATTAATTTTCCCTTGAATTTGAGTTAGTCTGAAAATTGAACTTTAATTTACTCATTTTTAAAATGAGTATAATAAAATAGTGAATATTCATTTTATTCTTTTAAAACTATATATAATGTTGCATTAGTTTTTTATTCATCAACAATATTTAATTGATATCATTTTGGAAGATTATCGGCGGGGCAAGAAATGCTATGTGGAGGGGTGGATTCGAGGAATGAAGGAGGGATGTATGGGAAATAAGGCAAAAATTTGATGTCATGTAAATTTCTGGATAATTAATTGAATGTATTTATAAATAAAAATCAATGTAATATCGCATGTATCATCTCATTTATCAAAGTATATATCCTCTGACAACAAAATGTACATTTACTCAATCTATATGTTAATTCCGCTCTTTCAGCTTCTAAAATGACCATTTTTAATAGATTAAAATTTTTAGTGAATGAATTATTATAAAGGTTTGATTGAGTGAGAATTTAGACAAAATATTCTTAAAGGTAATATAAATAGAAGTATAACTGTTCCCATCCTGCGACTCTGGAAGCTAGAGCAAGCATGAAACATCTGAAATTTGCTTTGAACCAAAACTGCCGGAAGACAATCATTGAAAGTGATTATTATAAGCAAGTAGTTGATGCTATTTTAAAGGAAGTATCAAATCTTTCCAATGGGGGAGCTATATATTAAGCCATTAGAAAGCTTAAGTCTTTTTTTTGTTTTTTTTTTTTTCAAGTTGGTAGATGCGTTTTATTGTTAGAAAAGGCAACGTTGCTATCCAGAGGCTTGGTAAATGCACTCAGCAGCTTGTAGTTTGTAGAAGGTTTGGCTTGGTTGATCTCACCTCCAACCTTCGTTGAAGATGTTCGGTATTCTGACTATTTAAGTGAATGAATGTTTAATCAAATAAACTTTCACCACAAAAATTAAAAAAAAAAAAGAAAAAAAAAAATGTTTCCATCCACTGTGGACCTATTCTTAAGAGCAATCGTTAATCAAACATCCAAATAGAAAAAGGGATTTGTTGGCAATAAATTAGCATATAAGAGATGCAGCCTTGGCCTGGTTTAGCGGTAATATAAGGTGTGGTTGTGACATGTGTTAAGTTCATGTATAAAAGTCACATAAAATAATAATAATACATTCATGTACAAAAAAGTCTAACATGAGTGCCCACGTCAGATTCAAGCCACTCTAGTGCAATATAAAGTAAACCTTAAACCAAAGAAGAAAAAGAAAAAAGGTAAACCAGAAAAAAAAAAAAAAAGTTTCACTTTTCTCTGCTTCCTCTGGCCATGCTTGGTAGTTCAAGAAAAACATATTTAGAGCCTGATAAAATTATTTGAAAGCTAAGCAACTACATCAATAAGATGCACCAGTTTGTGGGGGCAACTGGAACTTCACATGGGTTAGTACAGCTTGTTATTCTTAGTAGTTACAAGGCAATGAAAAAGATAGTATCTGCAAAAATGTGTACAATTTTCTTACTCTCTGTATGTTCCTGACTCACTTATTGGTATATTATTTGGACCCCAATTATTCAGTTTCCTCAAGCCATCAAACCGGGATAGTAGAAACCCGGGATTGAAAAGGGCCCTGCAAAAATCTACAGAAGCTAAATATATAAAGTTATACTAGTCAAACTACTTCTTCAAATCCAGGATTGGATGGGATAGTTGCACTTGAAGGAGTTCACCCCACTGATATGGGTAAAGATATCTGAGGAATCACCCATATCATCATCTTCTTTCACAACAGTCTGTAAGTACAAAACGGAAGGAATATAGGAGTAAGGAATTATACCATCAAATAATTAAAAAGGTAAAAGTGATAGGGAATTTTTTTTCTTTTTCCCTACGTTTCTTTTAAGACTTATGCAAGTTGAACAGAAGCATCTTTAATAATTAAAAAAGTCATGTTATTTGGATATACTATTTTGTGGTGTCCATTGATATTGGGAGTCATATGCAATGACAAGGGATTTCACGTACATGATTGGGAATGAAGGTGTGAAAGTATTCTCACTTACCATATGCAATGACAAGGGATTTCACGTACATGTTTAGTATTTAATTAGGGAATTTGGTGACAATATTATTACTTACCACTGCAATCACTCTATTTTCCAAACATGTATGTGAATTCCCTTATTATTTGCACATGACTTCCCAGTGTTAATAGACACCCCAAAACACTATGTACAAATAATATTTCTAAATAATTGAATGTGCCTTGGGAATCTTACTTCTTCTTCATCTTCTTCATGATTGCTACAAGCTGATCTATGGTTCTCTCCAAAGTCATCATTCTTTGCAAACCTTCCTCTAACCCGGGGTCGGCTATCGGCCAGAGTTTTGCGGCAGGCATACTGCATATTTTCCAGCATCATCAGTTGAAGTATCAAACTTTGGAAATATGCAGGAGACATAGATGATATGAAAGGAAATATATTGTAATCCGTGCATAACATAATGAGATTTCAAATTTTTGTTTGTTGTTGTTTCTGTTTTGTGGCTTGATGGTACCTTGATTTTCTTGCTGAAATTTCTTTCATTTCTCTTCTTCATGTATCTGTGAATCTTTTCCTTCCTTTGCTCAACAGACAGTTTTCCAACCTTTAAGGTAGAGTCCTCCAAGTTTGAGATCTCTGGTGCCAAAGTGGCAGAATTCGCAGCCCCAGCTACCAATTGCTGACTCTCAGTACTAAGTGCCTGGGAGAGAAATTCAAATTAAATGAGTAATTGATTATGCAACGCAGAGAGAAAAGATGCTGGCGCACTCATTATAAACTGTTATTAACTTTAATTAGAGACTGTAGAAAGAGATATACACACAGAACCAACCCATGAAGTGGGTCTTCCTAATGATGATGCTGTTTATTATCTTCTTTATTCTTTTTTCTTTTTGGAAGAAAGTGGTGATTCCTTTCTAGCTTAGCCCAAATTTATGCTACTTTTTAGTGCAGGTGACTATATAAAGGTACTGATATGTTAGCTATTGTTCTATTGGATATGGGAACCCATGGGTTTTCAGCTTCTTAGAGACATGTGGACCATGGATTTTCCCCATAAAAAAAAGGTGTACCTCTGACAAAGCCTCTTGCAATTTTTTAAGAACTTTACCGCTGCAACATTTCACATTTGCAATAAGTAGGCTTTGCAGAATCCATAAATTTCTTTGGCCATAGCACTTCTTTTTCCTTATTACAGAATAAATTGAACATTGGGACTAAATTTTTCATTTGGTAATCAAGGAAAACTCAACTAAGTAGTTTGAAAATTGCACATACCTGAAGGTCTGGTGGATTAAACACCCGCTGAATCGAATCCGTACAGTATATTCCACCATTTTCTCCCTGATAGTCCAATTCTTGAGTCTGCAGTTCAGAATCAAGAAAAATGCTCCCACCAAATAAGCTAGAACTGTCGGCAGATAAGGCAGTATTAAGGGGTCCAGGAGGCATGTACACTCCTATGCCAGGACTGAGATAAGAACAAGAAGGGGATGAAGAGTTAATAGGCACATAAGAAGAGATGGAAGATATGCGGTCATCTTCAAAAACAGATGGTAATGAAGCCCTGATAAGGGGTGGAACAACAGGATCATTGGGATACTGAGGAAGGCCCTTCAAAACAGAACCTGCTGCTAGTTGGACCTGAGGCTGCACTGAAGAGAAATCAAATTGTTCCTGCTGAGTTGTGATTGGTAGCAATGGGGGAACAGCAAAAGCTGGAGATGGTGAGAAGTCTATGGAGGCAGAGATGTCATTGTCAATTTCTTCTTGGGAGTCAAAGATAACGGAAAGGTTACTGCTGTTTGTTGGGTTGTTGGTGTTGGCGGCGGCGGCAGCGGCGGCGGCAGTGGTGGTAGTGCTATTTGCAGTAGTCCTAGTTGGGGTGGTGACTATATTGCTATTGCTATTGATCTTATTGTCTACATCTAAAGCTGTAGATATGTTTGTGGCATATGAGGAGTTCTCTTCAAAGCAACAATTTGAACCGGAGGTAACCTCAGAATTCTGCAGAGCCTCAGGGAACAATTCAGGGTCACAGAGTTCGAAAATTCGAGCACTGATTGGGCTTGAAATTTCATCCTGCAGTGAGTGACACAAAAGCAATGTGAACAACATGGCTGCCAAAAACTGCTGAACACAAGCTGAGGATAATGTTCAAGAACCACCCATCTTTATAAAACAAAACTAGAAACGTGATTCTCCATAATTTTTTTTCATTGTGGGTTTGAAATGTACGTGAATCCAATTCCTCCTTTTGTTGATAGACATGAGTCTGATCTGATCACTTAGAACAGAAAAGAAATCACATAGTTTGAAAGATAATATTCTCTAATCAATTCAAACATTGGGTTGTAGATGTCTTCATCAAATAGTGGCCATTCTAAAGTTAAGACATGCCAATTAATAGAACAGTATCTGCCACCATACTAGTCCATCTTTGTCCAGAAGAAAACGAAATAAATCAATGTACAAAATACCAATGGGGCATTCTACATATAACTATTGTTGGTTGCATAGTCCAGTCAGGTTTTGTCCATATTTAGTAATAGACAGATAAGAAATTCTCTAAATGGGTTTTGTGCTTTTTTGGGTTTATTGTAGTAAGAGATGTGCATCCGTGCCTTCATATGACATGTAGGAACCAAAGTACCCAGTCTTGGCGTAAAATACAACTGTATAGAAACAAAGAAGGAGCCCTCATGCTATGTTATTTTTGTTCACTAAATGGAAATTGTCCATCAATGGGAATTGAAAGCCACTTAAAGGAACCCCATAATGCTATGTATCCATGTGAATTCTTGTCATGAATTAAGTCCCTTCTCCCTATCTAACTGAAGAAGAATATCAGAATTAGCAAAGCTTACACAAGAAGCACAAAAAGATATATATTCCACAAGAACTTGAAAGCTACGTTTAAATAACTATCACGGAAACGCTATATACACTTTACGATGTTGCCCTTAGAAAACGACTTTGTAGTGGGCAAGGCGTTGTGTTGGATTGGATAATATCAAAAAGAGCAAAGCCTAATTCTCACGGAGTCTTTGATTCGTTCTTATTGCCAGTCAATAAAAGTTATATATGCTCACCAACCATATAAATAGAGGGAAAGAAAACGCTTGTGTCCTACAAATTGCGAGGGAATTGCCTTATCGGAAAAGAATTTGAGTATGGCTTCAGGTTGATTTTTCTAGAATAGCTAATACTAGCTTCCAGTTAGCTCTCGAATATCACCAATAAGAGGAAATATTATTCACACTTCTCAGAGACAAATTAAGATGAAACATGTAACAAAAATAAACAAACCATATTCATTATCCATGAATCAAGATTCATGCATATGTAAATTAAGAATTGAAGTGGACTGGAGAAATTCCGGGTGAAATTAATATGAGATAATGAATTGCACCCCACAAATTGACACAACTTGCCTTCTAAAATATGAGAAATAGTGTCCGAAATAATAATAATAATAATAATAAAAACAAAACAACCAACTTTCCAAACAAACTTGTCAAAGTTCCATGCACCAACATGACTACAACATGGAAACCATTAGTTAGGGTTATAGATATTTCATGACACGAAGCTTGCTTTGTTCCAACACATGCATCAACATTATGTTATATACATATATATGATTGAGATAACAAGCTTGATGAGGTGATTACAATGGGGAGTTGCTCAGCCTGTGGTTGCGGCAGTGGCAGTGGTGATGGGTGGATAACATCCTGCAACATGGTGATCCTCTTGCACAGAAAGGAGGCAATGAAGGTACACAGCAAATGAAAACTTTGTGTATGTAAATCTACATACACACTTAATTAGAACTGTAAAATGTTATGTATAAATTGGTGTTGTTCCACACACGTGTTCCTCAACTTGAAAAACAAGTCCGGCGACTAAAAACAATGCACAACAACACTCCATATATGTACAAAATTAAGCCAAGAAAGATAGAAAAAGGAAAAAGAACAACACAACACAAGGACAAAGAGAGACAGACAAAGTTGTAGAAAGAGAGAGAGAATATGAAATAGTTCTTGGAGAGAGAAGTTAAGAGTAGTTAGCTAAGATGATGGGGAGTATGAGGGTGTCAAAGATTCGAAAAATTAGTTATGTGCATATATAGGGAAATGGGGTTGTGCGAAAAGCCGTCAAGCCTGGCACTCGCGGGCGTCAACGCGAGAGTCGCGTTGGGCCATGAATTGACTGCTTTGCTGGGGTGAAGGCGAGGTGGCAGTGCCTTGAATTCAATTTTTTAGACATGTGTGCTAGGTGCATTTTATGGTATCCGTGGCTAATAGCGGCCACCAATGCCCCTCACGTGGTCTAGTAAATCTGGTCCATATGATTATAAACTTAAAACTTTGAACTCGGCAACTCAAAACTCCATCTTATGAAGTACAGTGATAAAAAATATTTCCTAGTAACCCGTTAAAAACTCGAAATTTAGAAACTTATGCCATATGAAACAGCTTTACTAGTCCATGTGAGCTGGGCATTGGTGCCTGCTCCTAGCAAGCACCATAGAATTGCCCTGTGTATTACATATGAAGGTTAATGAAATGGCTAGGAGCAAAAATTGGGTTGACCAAGCCTTTTTTTTTTTTCCTTCTTACAATTGAATCCTATCCAATGCCATATTATTATATAAAAATAATATTTTTTACATGACATTTTTGGGTGTTCAATATTGGGGATTTAAATACAAATAAGTGGGGATTTTACATTTATCAGAGAAGAATTATATAACTACAATGATAAAAAAATATTGTCACCCTAATTTTCCAATTATATATGTGAATTTCTCATTTATTTGCATATCAATATCTAGCCCACTTATTTGCATATAAATTTCGAGCGGTTAATATCATTATCACTTACTATCAATTACTCAATTTCCTTGTAATGAATCTAAAATCCCCACTCATTTATATTTAAATCCCCAATATTTATGGACAACCCAAAACAGTATCTACAAATAATAAAACTCTTATTATATCAATTCTATTATTCATACATTTATTAAATATTATATTTCTCTCATTCGCATATGATTTATCTATTCCACTTCAACATACTTATACTTCAGCATTCATCCACTCTTACACCTGCTTGTGGTGTTCACATGATATTTGTACACCACATTACAAAATATTTTCCTTATTATATTATAATTCCTAAAATCAAATTTTTCGAATTCACTTTTTTGTTTTAATCCTATTCTCTTTAGTTACCTTTTACATCTTAATTACATAACAATTTTTTGGGAGAAGATCAATTTACACTAATTTAAGTTAATCTCACTTCTTATACTATTGAATAACTTTTTATTGAAGATTATTTTTTTACAAAACTAACAATTGAATTGAAAGTTCATATATTATAGATCATGTATATAAAATTTCGCATTAATAAAAATCATTTAATACATATTTATATATATTTAAATTAACGTAATAAATACTTCTTAAATTAATATATATATAAAAAAAACTATTTAATCACACTCTTAATAATATTCAATTTTATGAAAATTTAGTACAAATGATCTATATGATATGTAATTATAATTTAATGGTTAAATTAATAAGAATTATATTCTATAAAAGGTTACTAAAGGTGTAAATATGTTAAATTTTACATCGATGTCAATGGATCTATTCTCAAACTAGTTGATTAATTGTGTAAGAATTTAAATGATATGATAGGAGGTTTCTTCATAGTTAAGTCATCATGAGAAGTGAAAATATAGGGTAATGATAATCTATAATCTATTTATTTATCTATCTATCTATAATCAATAATCTATTTATCTATCTATCTATCTATCTATCTATCGATCAATAATCAATAATCAATAATCTTTTTATCTATCTATAATATCTATAATCTTCTATAATATATATTCAAGTTCTTCCTCTAAAATTGCCACATGAAATTTTTCCTAAATTTTGATTATTTTTAACTCTTTTCCTTATAATTTCATTTGTTAGACTTTTCATTCCTTCAACTTTCATGTTTTCTTTGACTTTTCATCTTTTACCTTTTTTTCAATTTTTCATTTTCCAAATTTTTAAACTTTTTTATTTTCCAAATTTATCATTGTATAATTACCATTTGAGATTGAATTCTGTTTTGCAAAATAAAAACAAGTTAAACAATAAAAGTGATATATTTTCAATGATATTGTTATTTTTATTTAATTATTTATATAAATTTAAAAGGTGCATCAAAATATGGTTATGAATAAGTAAAAAAAAAATTATGTCACATAATTGATAAATATTAAATATGAGTCTCCTTAAAATACTTTATAAAATTATAAATATATTTAGATTAATTTATTTTACAGAAAAAATAAATTACTTGAATTAAAAATATGTATAAAATATTTAACTATCAAACAAAATATTTATAATAGTGAATATTAAATTAAACCGTCCATACGACACATTGTTTTTTCTTAATTTTAAGTTTTCAAATTCTTTTAAACTATAATTATTCTTGAATTTTTATTTCTTCCATTAATATTTTTCCAATACAATTATCATATGATATTTGAAAAAATTTTATTTAAATTATTATTAATTATATTTATTTAATTTTTTTATTTGACCTTTTCATTTCTCTCAATAAAAATTTCTTAACAGTTCGTCTTCTATAATTATTTAAGTTTTTACTTTTTTTAAATTTTCTTAAAATAGCAATCGAAGTGTACTCATTTTTAATGTTAGTGTAAGAAGTATATATTTTAGAAAATATATATAAGATAATATGACAAATTGAGATTTTGCTGATCAATATTTGATGTCTTTAAGAAAAAGGTTATCAAAATATGAATAAGATTGAGTTTAACACTATTTTATAAAATAGAAAAAATTGTTAATTGTAAAGGTTTTTCAAGAAAATAAAAAAACTCACTTAAAATGTTAGAATAAATATAATACATTTTCATTTAATTTATGTGTATGAAATTAAGACATACATATAAATATTATTCTAAACAAACAAACAAAAACAGTCAAATATTCATTAAATTACAAAGATATATCTTTTATTATATTTTAAAACATTGTAAATATATTTATGTTAATTAAATTATTTGAATAAAATTATTAACTAAATATTTTATTTAAAAATTTTAATTATAAGATTTTTAGAAATAAAATAATTTGAATATAATTTAAATATTTAATTTACGTAATCGGTGCAATGCGTAGGATAAAATAACAAATAATAAGTAATAGTAATGACTCATTAGTATATTATAAAGACGAGAGTGAAAATAGAGATGAATTTTGATACAATTTTAGTGGAAAATATTTTACGTTGTCAATTAATCATAATTCATTATATATATGATTTTTTGATAGTTATTATAAAAGTTAAACTCTTTTAATGATGAAGCAAAACATGATTAAATGACATTTTATGAAAAAGAAAAATTAGTTGACTATGTAAAAAAATTTTCGACCAACATTGTGTCAAAGTTAAATGAGTAAATTAGATCTCCTTCCTTAAGAGATATTTTTATTACATAACAATCCCCTTTATTTTTAAAACATATACTTTATTCCAAAATACTTTATTAATTGAAATGTGAATGCGATTAAACTTACTAAACTACCCATTATACAAAGTATTTTACCAATTTGTGTCAATATTATTTAAATTTTTATTGTTATTTTAATTATTCATTATTTATCATTTTAAAAATTATTTCATCTTATTCTTAAGAATTGATCTCTAATCCAGTTGTGCAAATTTAAGTGTAAAAAGTTGTCAAAATCAATTTGAACTTTTGATGAGTGCTTTTTGTTAGAATTTTTAGAATTTGGGTTTTTGTATGTTTTGATTTTATTTTGATCTAGGCTTGAGTTTTAATTGTATTCTCCAGTTTCGGGTAGCTTTGATTGAGTTAAAAAAGAAGACATGCACTCTCTTAGGGATTGCTTAGGGGCTCAAAAGCCACCACTTGGGCACTCAATGCAAAAAAATTTATTTTCCATTCTACCTAGTCACCGCCTACAAGCTTACATTGCACCACCCAAGTGATGATGGTTTAGCTGATACATGAACAGTGCGTTATGTAACACCCTCTATTATATAAGCCGTGCTCGAGTTATGGAGTTATATTAAGAGGTTGTCACTGTACTAAGAAAATCTTTAAAATGTGAAAAATATAATACATGGTCCTTCAACTATACACTTTATTACTGAAATATAGTTCATAAATTTCGTCATCTCTGATACATAGAGAATAAAATAATTACAATTTAAAAGAAATTGTGACTAATATAACACATAGAACTTGCTTCCGCTAGTCATCAACTAGCTTCAGTAGTCTCTTGATTTAGTTTGCTTCCGAGTCTTGCTTAGTGAATGTCCCAGTACTCCACCTCACACTTGATTTCCAACTTAGGTACTGGAATGTTTATAGAAAAGAAAAATATACAAGCAGGCAGAAGCTATGGTTCTCAGTAGGTAAACTCAAATCATACAGTGTCATCATAAACATCCCAGCCGCTTCGGTTTCTTATAAAAAATGTGAGCACATATACATAACTAGTGGTTCAGTTTTAAGTTAAAAACATCTTTCTTGAAGCAGGTTATATTTTAACAACTACTTGCCATATCATATGATAGACAAAGAAATATGAATAGTATAACATGCTTCAGCAAAAATCATAATAACATTATGACTTAATGAGATAATTGAATATGCGCATAAAGATGCTTATACTTGACTATATGCAAGTGTACTTGACTTAATTCGTATCTTTCTTTAACTTGCAACTTGATATTGCTTTTTTTTGTACTTGGTCTCTCGGAGGTGAATGGCCTCTCTCACCCCTGGGTAATAGCCTACTTTTCAGGTCCGAGCTCGTACCTATATATGAGTGACGGGTTTGCTTTCCTCGACCCTCACATCGGTCTATTTCCCTTAAATCTGGTCGAGGGCTGGCCCAAGTTCTAGATAGTACCGCTCTAGCCCACATAGCTAGGTCTACGTCATGCCTCACGTGATAGCTTAGTACATCTCTCTTACAAGTTCTTATTATCTTTTCCTTTCCATATCTTATCATGCATACGGATGCTTTATGCATTCATGGATATGTCTTATGTTTTACTTCTCATATCAAATTCTAATTATGCTTACATGCATGACTTTCATGATCATGACAGGTAAATATAAATATATTCAAAGTATAATCACCCATAGTATAAATTCTCATAACTTCATAAATTTTTGCCAAAAATTCGGCAGCATAACGGATCGAGTCCGCTTCCCCATGAATAGTGCCAGACTACTAGCAAAATCACTCAAACATGCGAATCAATAGGGAACAACAATTATATATTCACAATATCATTCACCAAATTCATGGGCACAATTGTTGCATTTAAAATATAGTTGTTGTCTCAATAGTTTCATTCAACCTAGTTTTTGTAATTCAGGCCACAATTTTTATTTAAATTTTCTAGATCTAAATTTTGGATATGTTAGAGTGTTATGTATCTATTTTCTAACCTCTTTGGTCCCATCTAATTTTGATGAATGTAGTTTAAGTTATTTAAGTTTTATGTCAGCCTGCCCTGTAGCTGGTCAGAGTTACATACTTAAAAGTAAAAATCCATTAAAAATTGAAAACCAGTCCAAATCATATGAAATTGGTATCATATTAAAGTTAACAGGAAAGCTTTCATTTTCAATAAGTTCCATTTCATTTTCTTTAGTAGAGCTTGAGTTATAAGCCTCGAAATTTGACCTTTCTAAACTGTTCTATTTTGGCCCAATTTGGACATAGGGCAACTTCCTCGAACTACTGGGGACAAACAGGATCGTATCTAGCTCTGAAATTTTAATGGGATATTATCCTATATGTAGTCTTTCTAAAAAAGTTAGTTTCATTCAATTCTAAGCCATATAGGGCATGTTTTGCCCTGAACAACTTAGTCTGCCCAGAATCAAATACAAAAACCTAGGTCAAATTTCCAAAATTCATATCTCTCTCAATACTAATCCAATAGCCTTATATTATATATGTATGGAAAGCGCTGAATGTCTAGTTTCATATAAAAATAGTTTCATCAAATTTAAACGGCTATAGGTGGAGCGGTACACTCTGTCGTATGGATTGCCGAGGGATTTTGGTCTTCCAGCCTCTTCCTACATCCTACTCTTACTCCTTTTCACTTCTAAATCAGTTTTAAAAACAAAAATAGCCATTAAACTAGCCAATAATCATCATATACATCCAATGCCCCATCAAGAAATAAGAATAACAAAAACCCCAATTAGCCACCCATAATCAAAAGAATAAGAACAAAGTTGAATCTCTACCTCTAGATTGAAAGATAGCTTGACTAGATGAAGAGTTTCGATGTTGGAGATGTTTGCAGCTTGAAAGCAAGATGAGACGGGATGAAGTAGAGGAAGAAAAGAGGGAGAAAGCTGTTGTCTTTAGGGCGCAGAAATGAAGGAAAAAAAGGAAAAAAAAAATGGAGTTAATTAAGGTGGTATTTGGCACACTAGTTTCCTATTGGTTCTTGACTTATATAGCTAGTGTTGAGCTAACTCTCCTCCTCCCTTAAGGCTGATTAGTAGCGCCATTTAAGGGGAAGTGTGGCTGAGGTTTTTAGCTACTAATCCTAGGGTTTTTGATATGTAATTCTATTGATTCAGTTTCGGTGGTTTAAAATACCGAATCTTTATCAATTTCCTTTAAATCGGCAAATCATTAGTGAATAGTTTTGTAAGAATTCCTATGTATCTATCTTAATCTTCTCTAAACTTAATCCTTCTAATTAATGCTTGATTCAATCCTAATTAATCTCTAATTAATTTCTAACTAATCTTACTTATCCGATAAAATCGATTAACAATATAATTTAAATGTATTGTAATTCCAAACGTTATACTAAATAATTTCTCATAGTCTTTTACACAATAATCTAAATTTTCTTTAGCTCTAGTATTTATAATCCATCCCTAATTACTCTTATTTTTCTAATAAATTGATTAACAGTGCAAATCAATTAAACTGTTTCTTTGGGATTGTTATCTTTTTGCTTTTTTGTAAATCCTTTAATATTTTCTGTTTGGTTTCCATAACTAATGACATTTCCGTAATTTTAAGTAAGTCTAGGGGCACCCCACGTCATTTCACACCCGACTGCCTCCATAGCCCAATTGGCAGAGATTTAAACCTCTACGGTTTCACCACGTGATTCTACTACATTTAAAATCCCATTCTGCTAATTCTACATAGGTGGGGACATAAAGGTCATTTTATAAAAAGTTCTAGGATTATTGTAGAAATAAATTTTTGGGGTCAAAATATAATTTCTAAGAATTCTTGGCATCATTATAATTAACAAAAGTTTACACGGACACTTTTGTCATTTCTTAATTTTTAATATATGGCAGTGCCATATTTTCAACAACAGTATTATAGTACCCTATAATTTCGAGTGTGAGGATCGTCATGGCATAGTGCTGCCTGAGAAATTTTCACACTGCCTAAAGAAAATAATTCAAAGTTGCCATTATACTTTGCTCATGGAAGTAGGGAGTTGAATATTTGATCACCCCAAATCTTTGGTTTTTTTATGGATTTCTCACCTATTTCCTATTTTGCTTTCTTATTTTGTATGGATCACTAGACTCTTTTGTTAGGGAGAGGGTGTACTCTGGTTTGGGTATGCATATGATGAACTTCTTGTGACTTGAAATTGGCTTTTATGGAATCAAAAGTTTATCCTTTGATTCTATTGCAAATTGTGGATTGGCCTTTCATAATATGACTTAGGGTTCATAATATGATTCTATTATCCAAATTGTGGATGAGTTTGTTTGCATAATCCTTCTTTTTGCTAAATTATGATTAAGGCATTGATATGCTTTAGGTGAGAAGAAGAGAATTGATCCACTAAGAAATTGAGAATTAGTTACCTAGCATCTTTTCTTTAATTCGTAAATTTTCAGTTCAAGTTTATAGGAATTTATTTATCGTTGAGAGCAACCAAATAAACCCAACCTTTAACTATATTTGAATAGTTGTGAATTTTAAAGAAAATTTTAGTCCTCTTTTATTTTCGGATTTTTAGTTGAATTTTAGTTGCTTATATTGTTTTACTCCAAACTTTAATTTAGGATTTCCTTCAATCCAAAAGTTTGTGATGATCTAAATAGAAGTTAATTTAATGAATTATTGTTTGATAATATTAACCCTTGTGGGACGATATACTCATTTACTACTTGAATGATTCAGTGCATTTATCGAAAAGTTATCATCTGCTAATATTAATGACACTATGTTTATTAAAATTGTATAGTAATTATCTAATGATAAATTAACATAAAAAACACATAGCTATCTAAAAGAGAGAGAATATAGTAATCTTGTAAAGTTAATATTTATACTGGTAAAATGTTTTTTAACTAATAATTTCCTTATTTTTAAGCCCTAATTGGTGCAAGCAATATTCATATGGTTAATTAATCATATAATAAATTGATTTGACTAATAACTTATTTTTTTTAACCACTAATTTGAAGGAGAAATGTTGTAATTGTTGGTTCAAAAATCTTTTAAATAAATTAACCTGAATAAACTTCTATTTCTGCTTGAGCGCATCTTGAATTTTTCCATCCAAAGGCTATTTTTAATAGTGAATTAATGGATTACGATCAAGGTGTTTGAAAAACCACTAGTTGATGAGCATTTATAGAATTGGTTCTTAAGGAAAAGTATGAACATGAAGTTTTTTCACGCGTAAACAATTCAGACAAAAACAGAACATGAAGTTTTTCACATGTAGACAATTATACAACAATAACATAATGAAAAATGATAGGGGAACTCACTTCTTGTGGGATACCGTATCGACTCACCATTCATCCAGTATTGGATGAAGTGTGAATCCAATCTAAATGGGGTCTACACCCTATCCAATGGTGGATGAGTGGTAAGTAGGCATAGTATCCCACAAAAAGTGAGTCCTCTCAATATTTATTTAATATAATTAAACCTTATTCTAGTAGAATGGACTATATAAATGGAATAGGGCCCTTTTGAAAATCCAAACTTTTTATTTTCTATTTTTTTTTTTTTTGCAATAATTTTGCAAGTTCCATCTAACCATTTTATCTTTGCTCCATTTTTTTCAAATACTATTGGAATGTCATGAGAATGTGGGCAAGGCGGTAAAAAGGTATTTTCTAACTAGGACAATATTGATCTTAATCTAGAAGTTCTTGGTTCTGTCTCACTAGAGATAATGTCTGTGAGTTGTACGAGTTTATTAATATTTTGAGTAATTAATACAAAGTAGTTTTGAGATTTCATAATATTGCATTATATTTAAAATTATGATAAAAGATACATTTTATTTCATCCATTAACTCCAGCTGACAGCTAAGTAAGAATATCTCTCATTAACCATGGTTGCATGTTTTAAAAGGAAAAAAAAGTGACCATTAAGAAAAATAGGAGTGTTCGTGGTTTAGTATGAATTGTTTTGAGTGAAAAAAAAGAATTAAACCAATGTAAATAATATAATTTAAAATTGTTTATATTGAATAACTTTAATTTGAAGTTTGAATTCAATCCAATCTAATTTAATTTTATTTGTTTGGATTCGATCAGTTTGATTGGATTTTGACAAACGAAAAATTTAAGTTTAGAATATTATAAACTAAAAGTAACTTAAAGTCAATAAAATGAATAAATAAAAATAGAAAATAAAATAACTCATTTAATGTAATGAAATGATATATAAATAAATAAATAATTAAAATTATTATAAGTAAAATTATCAAATTAAAAATTTAAAATTATACTATATAATATTATTCTGTATAGGATTAGATCGATTTCAAAAATTAAATCTGAACTTTGATCCAATCCAAGTGGATTTTAGAAAACAATGACTAGTTATATCCAAAATTTTGCGAATTGTATAAGTTTTCAAATTTTTTTTGGATCAATTTAGTGATTTTGATTGAGTTTGATTGAATTTAAACACCTCTAAAAAAAAGTAGTTGTTGGAGGAGAAGGGATGCTCTGTTGTGGAGCATGAGATTATATAAATGACATAGATTTCTAGCAAGATCAGCATGCATAAAAAATATTATGTTTTTGAGAGATCCCTCTTATAGGTGGTGGCAAAGATCTTGAAGCCAGTTTCTCACCAATTCTACATCACAAGACTCTTAGGCTTTCTCATCATACTTATCCTTACCCAATTCATTTCAAAACACTTGCTCGATTAGCTAGATATGGATGTCTTCATCTACACACTTATGGGAATATATAGATAGGGAAAGGATCAACTAAGAGGAGTGGTTAATTATAAAAGTGAGAGGAGAAAATCTTGACCAATGGATTTTATATGAATGATCTAAATTAAAATTTAAAGTTATGTAACTTTTTTAAGTGATCATGTAATATTTAAACAACTTTAAATCTTAACCATCTGTGTATGGATTATATGACCTAAATTTACTCCTTTCACTCTCATAATAAATCACTCCTCTCATAAAATATATATATATATATATATATATATTAGTTTTTTAGTAGATTTTAAATGTATAGCTTAATATTTTGGGTAATTAAAAAAAAGCAAAGGCTACAATGGCATATAGAAGGAAATTTTGGAGAAATATGATGAGAGTTGAATTAATCTGTGAGGAGTGGATTCATGCAACTCCGATGCTTGATAAAGAGACAAAAAAGATTAATGAAATAGACCTTTTATGATGTAGAATTGATGAGGAACAACTTTCAAGAATTTTGCTATCATGGCAAGAATGATTTCTTAGAGACATAAAAAACTTGTATGTGTGCTAATCTTATTAAAAATCTAGGTAATGTGTATAATCCCACACTACACATTCGAACAACCCCTCTCCTCCAACAACTACTTTTCTTAATGATAGCTTGTGTTTTTTTTTTTTTTTTTTCTTTCAGAACATGTAACCTTGGTTAATGAGAATATTATGTTAGGAATATTATCACTTATTTGTTAGTTGGGGTCAATGACAGATGTATGTTATGGAGGGTTCATGAGTATACATGTATATGTATATTTTTGCCCCAATTATTTATTAAGTTTGACCCCACATTATGGAAACAAAAATGTAATTAAAAGAAATTAACCCATATTCCTATTTTTGCTTCTATTACCTAAATTTTCTGGATCTGTTATTAATTAGGGTTAATACATGGGGTGGACTGTAATTTTTATCATATTTTTCGGGTGGAATGCAACATTGTGAAAACTGAAGGGTACATTGTGTTAATTACTCTAATGGTTTTTTATTATTACTTTTGCTAAGAATACTTTTGAAAGAAATATGTAATAATGACTAAAAATTAAATAAGGCAAGAATATAATGAATTTTTTTAATTGTTGTACACAACAATTTTTAGTGTAGTACGTATGTGTGTTTCTCATTTTTCTCAGCTATACTAGATAATGCAATATATAATTAATTATTAACGACATAGCACATGATTTGGTAAGTATAACCTCGTATAGCTCAATAATTAATCTTGACTTTTGTTTATTGTCTTTTGCATAGCACATCTTTATATACTGGGACCAAATTGAATTACTTAATATTAAATTCAAACAAAAACCTTACAACAATAAGACATTTCACAAAGTCTAATATGGTGTAGTCATCTGTTAAGACATCTTTTTGCCATATTGCTTTTGCAAGTCTTCAAAGTTCACAAATTCGAAAAAGTGGCGAGAAATTAGGTTATCATCATGGTCGATTTCCTTTACCACATTTGTAGTATAGAATTGCAACGTAAAATGGTTATTCTCGACTTCCTTGAATTTGTCTTTATACTTTGTTACCACAAAATTTTTAATGGAGTATATTTTTCCTTCTTTCAATATATTCTTTAATATGTGAGTGATATACATTTTTTTTCTTTTATTAAAACATGTATGCAATTTCTCTAAATGAAAAATTTTCGAATGAAGTGTTCGTTTTAAAGAATTTTTGGGGCTTAGTTAAGCTTAAAAAGTGGAGTGTCAGTTTTGGATAAATTTTTGGAATGAAGTGTTAGTTTTAAATAAACTTTGTATTTTTTGGAATCCGCAGGAGGTGAGTGTAATTTTCTCTTTCTAATGAGACAATTCTGATAAAAAAAGATATTGTATTATTTTTTCACTGAATTTTTTTTCTCACTGAGTATTTTATAGTAAGATTGTAACGTTGTATATTTGTAATGGGCATCCAACAAGAAGTGTCATGAATGATATTTACCAGCAAATGTCCTTTACAATAATTACATAGTTGCACAAATCGTATAAGATACTCATTGTGTATAAGACACTCGTATTGCTGAGCTTTCGGGTCTTGATTCGAATAAATCATTTTCCAGCTAAAAAGATCTCTTTATGGTGATGGCTATAATTCTATGTATGTAGCTTTTGTCTTATAAATAAATAGAGGATGTAGGACATTTGACAGACATGAATAACAAATATCATTTTTTGCTCTCGATATTTTATTTTCTATTTCTTGAGGTCTTTATACTTTTTTACAATAATGCTAGTAATATATTTGAAATGACTGTCGTATCAAAATATATAACTGGTGACTTGTAGTGGTTTAACTTAGGATGAATTTGGTTGGATAAAAAGCAAAATGATGAGTGAGCATCTGGCTGATTGTTAGAGAGAAAAGATTCTTGAAAAATTGCCGGTGCTAATTGCCGAGTTCTCTTATAAGCTTCAATTATTAGGTAAAAGTATAAGACTAAATTTCTAGTTAACACAATCATCTGCAAAAGAGCACTTTGGCTTGAAGTATAATGTTGCACGTTTATTTTTCTTTTGAAATTCAACATTCAAATAAAAGAAAGAAAGTGAGAAGGATAAAGTTAACCATAAAAGCTCCAAAAATTACCAACAACGAGTTAGTATGAATGAAAAGGGTTTGTGTTTCTTAAATATGAGATCTTGAATTTGATATCAAGATTTGTGTGTATGAAAAAAAAAAAATACCATTGAGAGGGTCCCACTTAAGCTCCTAATAATGATATTTCGGGAGATTAATTTTTTATAAGTTGAGTAAAGGAATACTCTAACCAAAATAAAAAAGCTCTAAAACTTGTGTCAAAGATCAATTTATCTAAAAATGTAAGCTATTAAATAAAAGTTAACGATTGGTTTTATATCACGTTACAGATCCTTTAAACTCAGTTAATCTATTGATATCTCAATTTTTATTCCAAATTGATCCACACAATCATGGCAGCAAACCAAAATCCTCATTATTGTTCAATCCTAAAGATGCCAACATATAGAATATGTTTGACATTGGGTACGAAATTGATGAAACATAGAATATAATTAGTTTTTAATATAGGACACTTGTCAAGTTTACATATTTTTTTATTTTAAAATTAAATTGAATATTAATTAAGATTGAATTTTGATGTATTGATAATATAAATTTTTTTTTACAACTGTTATTCAATTAAATCCTTTCATGTGTATGAATTTTGAAGTAGTAGGTGATTGAGTCAATAATGATAATATATAATTAAATAATAGTCTAAAAAGGTTTTACATTGCCAATATATCATAATTGATCTCTATTAATTATAACATTTAAATTTGTAAATTCAAGAAATTTTATCAACTGAAGTTATAATTCAAAAAATGATAGTTTGATGGATTTTCATTTATGAAAATAAAATCGTAAAAACATCTATCTAGCGTATCATATATGTTATCCGATATATATGTATATTTCACAAAATGTTCTTATAAAATGACTGTATAAAACAAGTGATAGTATAAATACAAATATTTTTATACATTTATATGTGTCAAACTTTTTATACATTAATTTTTCTAAGAAAATAATAATGTTAAAAAATAAATTTAATAATAAAATAAGGGTACAATAATTCGCATTTACAATTCTCACTATTTAAATAGAAAAATAATACAACAAGGGTGCAGGTCAAAATGATAGTATACTTTATCAGAAAGAATCACTTCAGATAATTTTAGTTACAAATCAGTAGAGCTCAGACTAAATTTAAAAAAAAAAAAAGAAAAAAAGATGGCCATCATGTCATGCCCCTATCTTCAACGAAGCAGTATTGATATTAGAACCATAGGTTGGAAAAGAAGACATGTCACAAGCCAACCAATCAAGCACCATGTGGAAAACAAAGCCTACCTGATAGGTAGGTTGCTTTGCATCAACATCCCTAATTCCCTATACATATTTTCCTCACACCATCCACCTCTTATGCAGACACGTGCACTAGCTTCAACTTTGCATTGTGCATTTGTCTAACTAAAGATGTTATCATGTTACATTAATTTGTGACCGTGCTTGTGCTATTCATGTCAAGTACTCCCACTTGTATATTGGTCATTTCTGCCCCTCTTAATTTGTCCACGTAAATTCCCTATAGAGACCTTCCAATTTACCTCTTTTGGCAAAAAGTTTTGGAGCATGAAGTGGTTCCCTTGCTTAATGGAAATTCCTCAGCGTGATTCGGATTCTCGGAGTTGAGTGCTCAAACTGTCTCAGTACTAACTATGCTTTTTGACTCCTGGCTCCATTGAAGAATGAAATAGATTCGAGGCCCAGAAAAGAGCAAAGGTATAAGAGCTTGTACTTGTGCTAAACCAACCAATTACTCACATGGTCGCAATTGTGCCAAGGTTCTTGACTAGAGAGCAGCGTCAGTCAGTGCTCGCTCTTCATGATTGGTCTACCATATAACTTGATCATGAATAAATTAGCTTCATAATATATACATTGAATGCTAATCAACATTTCAATCTCGTCTTAAACTTCTACAGAAAAAGTGCTTAAAATGTTTTTTAAAGAAAAAGCTTTAGCATCAAATTAATGATTCTTTCTTGCATATTAATATATATTTCTCAGGATTTTCATCCACGTTAACTCCATCTTTTACATAGTTAAACATGAACTTAACTTTAATACGTTATTATAATTTTTAAATTTAGCATCCCATGCTATCATGTGTTTCAGTATGAGGAACTCAATTATGATGATAAAAGTCAAAATTTTTATATATGAAGCACTGTAATACTTTCTAAAAGGGCAAATTGTGATTAATGAAATTAATCATATTATAATTAAAGGTCATAATAAATTAATTTTAGATTCTATTTTCGTTTTTTTTATTTTGATTTTTTTATTTAATTTTATTTTCTTTTTGTGAATACGTCTTAGTAATTATAGATACCCAGGAAAATTTTCTAATAATTCTTATATCTAACGCTGGAACAACTTCTACCACATTTGTGCCCGACAACATTTTGTTTATTCTTTCACAGGTCACAATTTCCGAAAGACAACATTTACAAATTGGAATCTTAATCATTCCTTTCAACTGCATGGGTTTATTTGTGCAATTCAAGAGTTAATGTACATTAGCTACATTCAATTCATCTTTTTATCTACATAATGCAAACAAAACTAATTAAGGTTGCCAGCTTTTTGCCTTGAAAGTTTAAAGCGTGATTAATCAACGGATTTCAGAAGAATTACACTAATTCATCTTTGTGCCTTCCATTATTTTTCCTTATTCACAAACTTTTTTTCAATGATAGAAAAAGTTAGTTTTTATGATCCTCACAAGCTAAGTTGAAATTATAGTAAGTTATTCCACATTTAATAGAGGCTAATCAGTAAATAGATTCATCAATGCAATTTCTGTTAAGTAAATCACGTTCTGGTGTAGCATCTATCTTTATGCGAAACAGCTCTTTTTCGTGTGTGCATCTGATACAGATTTTAAATCAAGCTGTGACTTTTGCCCAAGATATTAAGCATGCAGAATAAGTATAAGCAAAGTGTCCAGGTTTCCCACTTTTCATCTAACTGAATTTAAGGAATTTTAAGCCGAAGAAGATGGAGCATGTGTTTTAACATAACAGGATAGAGGGTATCCCTTCTTAATTATATTCTCTCAAATTAATTGTTGTTGTTTTTCCTTAGTAATGAATTTATGACAAGGGCATCTATAGTATGATTTAGATTGGTTTTGACGCAAACAGTCACCCAATTCACACGATGAGATTTATTTTGATTTGAATTGGTGGATGGTTTGGTTCTACTAAGGAAATCCATCCAATCCAAATTGATTTGAATTGGTTAGTTGATTTAGTTTTTAATTAATTTTTTTGTCAAGTACAAAAACAATAAATTCGAAATTCATTAAATTAAATTAATTATTAATATTTCTATATCCCTATAAATTTTAAATTTAAACAAATTATAAAAAATTTATTAATACCCAATGTTACTAACTTAAGTATACAATAATACTTAAGTATACAATAAAAGGTTTTTTTTTTTATTTTTTGGAAAAAGGATATCGAATATATATAGATTCAAAATTTAAGTAAATTAAAAATAATATATAATTAAATATCTAAAATATTAAATTGAGATGTAAAAGGAATATAAAAATAATTTTAGTATTATAATATATATGTATATGAAATACATTATCGATTCCGTTTGATATAGATCAATATTTATAAACTAAAATGAAAAACGGACCAGATCCAACTGATTTTCAAAACACAAAAATTAATCCCAACAAAATGTCTGCAGTTTTCATTGATTTTTTAATTGGATGGATTAAATTTGAACACTCCTAATTTCTGACGAAAAAAAAGGTTTTTTTTTTTTTAAATATAAGTTAGTCATTGATATTTTTTAACTGATAACTGTCTGTTAAAAAATATCATCAAAATCTGCTTCTGAAAAATCGTTTAATTCTGTGGGAAGTTCCATATACCAACAAAAGCTAATTACATCAAAACAATGTTTAAAATATTGCATTCCTCTTTACCTTTTTTAGTTATACGCTTCAACGTTTTGAACAAATATAAAGTGTGTACATGTATTCTACATAGAAGGAGAATGTATAAAATATTTTCAAAAATAATTTTGAATAATATGTCAAAAAGTTTTTTTTTTCTTATAAACGATCATCAATTTACAAAAAAAAAAAAAGTAAGTAATTAACAATTTGGAAAAACTTTTCAAGGCCATAAAACTTCCAAAATTTTAATTTTAATTTTAATTTCAATACATTATGACTGGTGGGTTGCTTTATCTGGCCTACTTGCATGTTGCAGTATCGAAGAGCACTATATAAATGTCTTGAACTAGACGCAACAACAAGGGTTTGCTATGTATGATACACGCTCATGTGTACCAACTTCTGATTTCTATGTTTTAATTTGTGAGATGTAATCACTAAATCTGTTTTTTGTTAAAAAAATTACAGAGTGAGAAATACAAATTCAAGCACACCTGTGCTCGATGGTTTAGTTACATCGCTCTAATAGTAATGTAAAGATTTGGCCTAATGAGAAAATCTTAACATTAAAAATTTTATTTTTTTAATATTTTTCATTTGAAATTCCTTAACCAAGCCACTAGTTAACAGTCTATAACCAGATATCTTTCACCAAATAAGGCTTTGATCCCCCAAGTAAGCCAGTAACATGGCAGTTTCACAATGGAAAGAATACTGATTTGCGATGTACACATGCGAATCTTTTGGCCAATCTTTTGTTAGATCGTGTCATAAAAGCGTTTTTATTCTTTTTTCTTTTCTTTTTATATTTTCCATGTGAATTTGGATACTCATGCTCGGTTTGGATGGAGTTTGTTAGTTGTTGTGTTCTGCTTCCTACATACTTGTTTGCCTACTTAAGTTATTATTTGATAGTTAATAATGGTTGGAACAAGAATTTTATGGTTGGTTTAATAATTATTATGATCAACAAATTAAAATCATATTGACTACTAATTCCTCGTATAGTAGCTGTACTTAATTCAAGTTAACTTTTTTATTTAAAGATATATGTTTTCTTATATAAAGTAAATATATAAAATCAACGGTTATGATTGTTATTTTTTTTGGTACATATGATTATTATATATATTTTGATACAGTATAAATTTATATAATATCTTTTAGATCTAAAAATTATTAATAAAAAATAAAAATGATAAGATTTTGTTGGCCTGTTGCTTAAAATATTGCCGTTTTAGTAAATTAAAATTTTAGAAATGATGAAAGGTTAAATTAATACGTAAGTTTCTATAGTTTCATCATATTTTTAAATGGGTCTTTATACTTAAAATTTTTTAATTAGGTTATTATAATTTAAATATCTTGTAATTGGATCTCTATTATCAATTGGTCATTCATTCTCTATTTCATTATACACATGTGGTCGTTAGTCGTACTCATTATACTATACATACCAAATAAACTTTCAATTAAATTTGTCAATACTACCTAAAATTATTTTTCATCATGTTCCCTTTCCCATACATGTTCTTTATGTAAATAAAAAGTACGATACTATTTTCTATGCATATTAAGTTGTTTCTTTTCTTTTCTCTTCTTTTTCTTTTCTTTTCTATTTGACTCACTAAACGGTTAACAACCCAACATTTTTAAAAACTACGTGTATATAATGTAACAAAAAATGAATGATTAATTGAAAATATAAATCTAATTACAAAACTTTTCAACTATAAAAACCCAGATAAAATTATTTAAAATTTAGAGACTTATTTAAAAACATGTTGGAACTACAGAGAGAGAGAGAGAGAGAGAGAGAGAGATTATAAAAATCAAATACGTATAAA
The DNA here is from genome assembly GCA_031439595.1 of Pterocarpus santalinus. Taxonomy (NCBI): domain Eukaryota; kingdom Viridiplantae; phylum Streptophyta; class Magnoliopsida; order Fabales; family Fabaceae; genus Pterocarpus; species Pterocarpus santalinus. The sequence goes on along the minus strand of CM062523.1, from coordinate 39,978,795 downwards.
CATATGCCTATTTAAAAAATGTATATACCGGTAGTATCAAAATTAAATCCAAATATATATAATTGTTTTAAAAAGAAAAATTGTAAACTTTGAAGTTTCAAGTGTTGTCCACTAGTGTCAATGTTCACTTTGGAATAAACAAATGATATATGCATGAAACATACTTCTAGCGTGTTTGCAAACACGTTCAGAAGGGCTGGAATTAATTTTGGTAGATCAAAATTGATTTTGGTCAATTTTTGTGATGTTTGGTTACATGCTTCTAAAATCAATTTTTGTGTTTAGAATTGATTCTGGGAGAAGTGAAAATTTTTTACTTTCTGTCAGAATCACTTCTAAAAGTACAACCAAACATAAGTTACTTTACCTTAAAATCAATTCTAACCAAATTAATTCCACCAAAATCAATTCTATCTAAAATCAATTCTCTAAAAGTAGAACCAAACACTCTTTTTTTTTTGGGCGACATTCATGCCGAATAAATCCAATGAGTATCATATCATGTATTACTTTACCTCTTCCTTAAGAAAACTATTCTCAGATTTTCCTCTCTTTGCCGTACAAATGGGCTTTAGTTTGTTTTCAAGGGATTTTGACATTAAAACAGCAATGGCGTCTAAATGCATTTCAGCCAATTGAATAATTAATTTGTTTTCTTGTTTAAATGTTGTTTTGGGTGAAAGTATTTTCCGTTTCCAGGTTGTAACACCCTCCCAAGTATGGTACTATGCTTAAGTCATAATACCTCGCCTAGGAGTTGTTATTGTCACTTAATCGGACCTCGTTTGGCAGCAGTCTCTGGTTGTTCCCAATATTTCTTGAACTATCTAGAGATAACACGGAAATAAATATAGGAGTGAGAATTATAAAATTTTCAGTAGAATTCATTAATAAATTTCACACTGTGTCATCGTTATTATCTCCAGCTGCTTCGGTTTATTATGAAAAAAGTGAACATGTTAATAGACTTTTTAGTTTTATAGTTCGAAAATGTATTATCCGAAGTAGAGTTCATTTTATTCACACGCTTGAGTCACATTGGCAATATTTTATATTTAGAAAATAATCACAGCATAAATAGATAGTACAGCTTCAACATCAATTAAACATGGGATGTCATTATGCAAATTCTCATTTTTGAATTCATGCAAATATCCTAATGCCTTTCTCTAACTTTCTTTGCTCTGTAATGAGTTAATGTCATGGATGTTGTTACCATACATTTTCATTGCTTACACTAGCTGGGTCATGCCATGCCTTGTGTAAGTCCGGTCCCCTATACTCACACTTGTTGGGTTGATGCCATGCCTCATGTGAGTGGGGTGCTTGCATATGTTTGAAATCTTTAGTCTTTACTGCCCTTGGATAGTCTGATCTAGGAGTGAGTTCGTCAGCTCAACTCGTGACCGTCGTCACACAGACTGTCCCATAATGGGAACCACGTGCCTCTAGTCTTGGAGGGATCTCATTTTGGTCACGTGCCTTTAAATTGAAGGGATCTCTTCTGGTTATGTGCCTTAATAGAGGGATCTCAGCTGACCACGTGCCACCAAGGTAGAGAGGTCTCATAGTTTTAGCTGCCTTCACAGGGAGGGATTCAAGTGCAACTGCCTCCGAGTGAAGGAACTCAATCTTATCTCATTTAGCTGCCTTCACAAGGAGGGATCTCATAACTGCCTCCAAGTGAAGGGACCCACATTCAATATATTCATATACTTTCATTCTCATACATAATCATGCATAGTCATGCTGAGTGCATTCATACATATGGTTCATCATTTACTTTCACATATTCTTGCATACCTGATTTCCACATATATATTCATAACATATAAATGCTTATAACCTTCTTACAATTCTGCCGAAAATTTGGCAGCATAACGGATGAGATTTGCTTTCCCATAAATAGTGCTAGGCTACCAGTAAAACCAATCAGGCAAAAGTTCAACGTAGAGCAGCAAACATATCACAATAATGTCAATCATGTAGGGATTGAACCCTTATGTATCATATTAATATAATTCATGTAGGGATTAGACCCTTATATTCAATTCTGCTCATTATATCAATTCTGCCCGATTTTAGAAATGAAGCCCTAAATTCATTTTAGCTTATGTAGACTTGAATTTTGGATATGTTGAAGTGTTATGTGTCTATTTTCTAACCTCTATGGTCCTATCTAATTTTAATAAGCATAGTTCAAGTTATTTATGTTTTATCCCGACCTGCCCTATAGCTAGCTAGAATTACATTCTTAAAAGTAAAAATCTACTAAAAATCGAAAACTGAGTCAAATCATATGAAATTAGTCTCATATTAAAGGTAACAGGGAAAAGTTTTATTTCCATTTGACTTAGTAGGGCTCGAGTTATAAGCCCCGAGATCAGACCTTCCTCAGCTGCCTTGTTCTAGCCCGATTTGGACATAGGGCGACTTTCTGGGATCACTGGCAACAAACAGGACCTTATCTAATTCTGAAATTTTTATGGGACCTTCTCCTATGTGTAAGCTTTCTAACAAGGTTGGTTTCATTCATTTTCAAATAGTATAGGCGAGTTCTACCCTGAACAACCTAGTTTGCCCAGAATCAAAGTCAAAAACCTAGGTCAAAATTCAAAAATTCATAACTCTCTCAATACTAATCCAAAAGCCTTATATGATATATGGATGGAAAGATCTAGATGTCTAGTTTCACATAAAAATGGTTTCATTGAATTTAATTGGCGGTAGGCAGAGCTGTACACTCCCCGTACGGACTGCCGAGAGTTTTTAGTTCTTTAGCCCTTCAACTCTTCCTATTTTCATCCTTTCTTGTTTCCAATTCGAATTTAACCTCACAAACAGCCAATAAACCAGTCATATATCATCATAATCATTCAATAAATACATCAAAAATTGAGAAAATAAACCACCACCAGCCACCTAAATCAGAAAATCAAGACAAGAATTGGAATCCTACCTCTAGATTGAAGGATAGCTTGACTAGATGAAGAGTTTGATGTTGGAGGTGCTTGGAGCTTGGAAATGGAAGAGAGATGAAGTGAAAAGGAAGGAAGATGAGAGGGAATGATCAGAGATCTGTGGGGGGAGAGAGGGAGGCCGAAAATTTGGTGAAGTAAGAAAGGATTATATGGAAAAGATATAGAGGTGGTGGTTGGAATAAATGGCTCATAAGTGAGCCAACAATGCTCCCTCTTTGTGGCTTGAGTGGCGCCACTTTGGTGAGGGAGGTGGCTGAATTTTCAGCCATTGGATTGAGGGTTTTCATCATATAATTCTAGTGATTTGGTTCCGGCAATTTAAATACCGAATTCTCTATCAATTTCCTTCAAACCGGCAAATCATTATTGAATAATTTTGTAAGAATTCCTATATATCTATCTCAATCTTCTCTAAACTTAATCCTCATAATTGACACTTAATTAAATCCTAATTATTTTCTCATTAATTTCTAATTAACTTTACTTATCCACTAAAATCGAATTAATCGATTAAAGGTGTAAATTAAACGTTTTGCAAGTTGAGGGCCTTTTTGGTTTTTTTTTTTTTTTGCTGTTAATGGCTAATGGCATTTTCATAATTATGGATAAGTCTAGGGGCATCCCACGTCATTTCACATATGGATCCTCCGTGGCTCAATCAGCCGAGGTTTAGGTTTCTACGTTTTCGCTACGTGATTCTGCTTCGTTTAAAATCTTATTTTACTAATCCTGTTGATATGAGGACCTAAATATCATTTTCTAAAATATTCAGGGGCAAGGCTGTAAATAATAAAAGTTTGCTCGATGACATTTTCATTATTTCTTATTACGTTATATGGGGATGTTACACAGGTAATGTTTTACTTAAAACTAAAAAATAAATGTAGTACTCAGTAAGGCAAAGTTGTGTTTGGTTGAACAATTTGAAGGGGCTATTTGACACTATAAAATAATGGAGATTTAGTAATATTTGAAAAATGTTATTAAATTATATAAAATTGTTAAAACTCTTTAGTAACATAAGCCTACGTACAACATTTGTAAAAATATTATTAAAGAGTTTCAACAACACTTTTTATTGATAAATGTTGCTAAAAATTAAGTATTGTGTAGTGACCTTTTGTTTTTTTTGTTTTCCTTTGTCGTTAACATGTTTTCAACATGAATTATAAATTATTTTAACCTTTCTTCAAAATACTGAAAAGAGAAAATAAGATAAAAATAGGTGATAATTTTGTAATTAATATTAAAAATAATATATCACTTATAAATAAAAACAGAAATGTAACATCCAAGTCGAGGTTACATGAATTGTGATACCTTGTCCTATCAGACCCCGCAAAAGCTTTTAGTGTGTGATGTCTCAATATTTTTGTAATATGAGTTTTAGTTTGTTTGATCTTTTATATTGGAGTTTTTAAGTATTTAGAAGTTATTAGGGTGGAAATAGACTTACAAAGGTGAGTGAGGTTTAAAATTTGCCCAAAAAAAAAAAAAAATTTAGGGGTGCTAGCGCTCAGGCGCCAGCTTGCTGTCGGATTAAGTTTCAGGCTATTGGGCATTCAAGCGCTAGGAATTACCCGCTTAAGCCCCTAATGTCAGAAACAAATTAGTGGTTTTAGGCTACAGGGTGCTAAAGCACCAAGAAGTGGGCGCTCAAGTGCCCACTGCATGACATAAATTTTGGGATTTAGACCCCCAAGCCCATTTTCCCCACATTCTCCCCTCTCTTGGCTTTCTCTCTCTAGGGTTCACTCTCTTTCATGAAAGCACCACCCCATCCTCTTTCGTTCTCTAAATTCTTCATGAAACCTTGTCTTCCACTCCCTCACCATCCTCATCTTCTACCTTTGGTCTTTTCTCTCTCCTCTTGAGGTGAGAGAAAGTGAAGAGTGGAGGAAACAACTACTCTCCTCCTACCCACATCTCTCCCCTAACCTGTTGAGGTAAATACTTGAGTTTATTATCTTCTTTTAACTATGAAATAGTTATCTTTTTCATAGACATAAAGTTTGCTATGTTGGGGAATGAAGTTGTGTTCATGAAATTTTGGGATTTTGAGTACGGGAGTGGAAGGGGTTAAGTTTAGTTTCGAAACGTTTATTTATGTTAGATTGGTATTTCGTAGCTTTGGACTATTCCAAGAAGTTTCCAGTTGGCTCCAAGGCTTCGTAGAGCTAGAGTTCCTTCTTGCCTAGACTTGATAGGTGAGTAGAGAGTTTATCTATAGTAGATTTTAAATGGATATAGATATAGAATTTGTGTATGCACTTTTTATATGTGTTATATGAATTTATCAAAGAATTTAGATAGTACAACAAAGTTTAAGAAATTAGTTTTCTTATAACTGAAAAACTATTGAATGTAAGAGTAACGGTATGCTATAGATTGTCATGTAAAGTGCATGGGACTAGCTTATCTAGGTATAGTTTTCATGTTTGATTTGATATGGTTATAAATTCCTAAGTTTTATGAAAAGATATTTCAATGAGATTACCAAAAGTATAGGAGGGCTCACATGAGGTATGACATAAACCCAGCGAAGTGTGAGTGCCCCAATAGGTACCCTAGGTTATAGGCTCACATAAGGCATAGCGTAGACCCAACAAAGTGTGAGTGCTCTAATAGATACCCTTTGGTGTCACCACATGAGGCATAGCATAGACCTAGCTAGTGTGAGTGCTCTGAAGGATACCCTATATGCCATCTTTCCTTCTTTCTAGTAAATTTAAATGAATTGTTACAAGTTATTTTTAAATATTTTACACACACACACACACACACACATATATATATATATAGTATTTACTTGAGAAATGATGTATGAGGTTCCGAAGAAATTTTGTAAGATACTATTTTGCTAAGAGCTTATTTGAAAGGAATGTGTAATGTGAATTATGTATTAAATATATGTTTTATGCAAAAATTATGTTTAAACTTATCCCACTTTTGCTATAGGTATATTATCCCTCACTGAGTGTATATGACCCACTCTTCTATTTCTCCATGTTTGTAGATAGGTACAGATTTATGCCTATGTGCCTCTGGCTAGCTGAAGTCATTGGATTTCTAGTAAACCCACACTCTTGTTCGTGTGGTTCCCAAAGGTTGTCTAGACTTAAGGTTTATATTTGTTTATACACAATTGCATATGTAATCTTAGTAATGCTTCATTAGCTCACTGGTAAGGTCTTGCTTCCAATGTGTTGTAATTTTTAAGTAGTCCCCCAGTTGATTAAACCTATGTTATGTTGAATTTATGATAGAAAGTGGAAGTTATATTATTATAACTATTATATGCATGTTGTGGGGTGCAATCAAAGATTGCTTGGATCCCTGATGGTTGAATATGTGTGTTGTTTTCTACAGGAATGAATTCTGAAATTGGGAAATCGACCCAAATACAAGGGAAACTTTATCCATTTCCCTATGAGCATTTGTATATTTGGCTTGTTAGGGGACGCGCCCCCCATGCGCTAATCACGGTCCGGATTGGGTCGTGACAAGAAAAAGCCAACTAAAAAGCCCCTAAAATTCCAAAATTTTAAATTGCAATGGAATAATATCATAGTGATTAAATTTGTTCATATTTGGATCATCAATCCTAGTATATATTCACTAGGCAGGACATTTTGAATTGGGACAGAAAATCTTATGAATTATTTTTGCAGACTAAGGAGATGGTTTGAGGAAGAATTTCGCAAGATTAGAAGAGTTTGGATTGAGTGCTTTAACCCCCCTCCACATGCTTGGTCAAATGATAAATATATATTAGAAAAATTAGGGACATGTGGGGTGTACTTATATGCTCTTGAGAAAGTTTAAGTTGCTATAGTATGTCGAAAATTTGGTTAATTTTTGTTGATATTAAAGGAATATGTTTTTGCATTACTATTAGAGGAAGCTTTCTTTTCCCATTTCGTAGGCCTCAAAGAGGGACAACATAACATGGTCCCGAACAGAGCTCAGCAACAAAGACCTCTTGATCATCATCATCCTCTTTGGATTTGATACAGTTTAAATAAGCAACTCTTGCTTTTCGCACCCTTTTTCTTATGATTTCTTTCTCAGTCGTAAGTTGTTTGATTTACCTTACTCTCTTAGTGAGTTGGGCCACAGCTAGGAATTGTTGGTTTACCAACTTCTTTCTAATACTATAGTCGAGCCCATTAATCACTATTTTGACCATTTCGACTTCTGGGATAGGTATGAAACACCACTCTTTATATATCGAAAGCGGGCTAAGTAATCATCCATGGACAATCCCCAGGGTATCTCCTAATGGAAAAAAAGTAAGCTAAACTCACCATCATTTCACCCCTAAAGAACTATTCATGTAAACGTCTCTCTAAGTGGGCCCAAGAATGAATAGAGTTTGGCCTCAAATTGGAGAACTAGTTAAAGGCATTTTTAGTAAAAAAGCTAGGAAAGAACCTCATTTTAAGGTACTCATCCAATGCTATTTCAACTATCTCAATTTTGTACCTAGCGATGTGTTCGACAGTGGATTCATCACTATCTCTTGAGAATTTTGTTAGAGACTTTAGGCTTTCCAACCCTTTGCTAACTCAACTTACTAAACAAAATTAGGGAAACCCAAAACAAAATATGTTTGGTAAGCATATTTGACGTTAAAACCAAACCTATTCAGTGCTTGATCGATAGCCTTATTAAGATTCATTTGAACTCCCAAATTATTTTGCCTAACACATTGTACCACCTTATTTAGATCTTGATTCCTTCCGACCAAGCAAACACCATCATATTATAGCTCAGATTGCTTGGGTCTAGGTGGCAGAGACAAATATTGATCAATTGTTTGTTGAATGATAGGGTCTTCGGCTTTAGCATGATCATTCAAATCCAAGGCCTCAACCATCTTATTCATTTGTTGTTTAATTATGTCAAATTGATGATTAGTTGATCTGATCAAAGGATTCAAGTCAATGGCCATTTAATGAGTCAACATGTTCACCAAGTGATGGTGACATTCTTCGACCTGCTAGCAAAAAGTAGCCAACGAGTCGAGTATGTTGCTAGGGGTACCTTGAGGAATGGCTAGGGTCATATTTGGGAATATGGGTCCTGTTTATCCTACGTGGGCCGTTTTGGTTATTGTCACACTTAGACTCATAGTGTTCTGGCTAGGTGCCCCAAGGCTCAAAATCATAGTGGGCTGGCTGTATAGAATATGATGGAATGTTTATTAGCGTTATTTGTGGCCCAAAATAAGGATCCCTACCACCAAAGAATGAGTGTCATATATGGCATTTGGGGGCCAAGTATGTGTTGGCCTTATAACAATCATTGCTATTGGTGTAGTATACCCTGTTGGCAACACTTACATACATGGGCTTAGAATTTATCGCATTGGTGTATGTGCCACTCAGAATTCACTGCATTAGTGTATGTGCCACAACATGTTGCCTAATAGCATGTAGTTCACTGCTTCTAGCAGGAACATTAGAACTAGTATTGTTGCTGTAACGCCCTCATAAGACCACACTACGCTTAAGTCGTATTACGGTATTTATTAGTCACTACAGCTAAACTAGCAGAACATTTTTAGCTTTAAAGTAGTTGGTTTATGAAACTAGCATATAAATTTTTCTTTTATGAAAATATTAATTTCTAAAATTGAGCCTTCCAACGAATACAATCGATATTATCGTTGTAGCGTACGGTATTGGAGTTCATAATTAATTTATGACATAATAATTTAAGATAATTAAAGAGGCAATGTAGTTTACATGGATAACTGAGCATTCACATACATACATACATACATATATATATACACATACACATACACACAGAGACTTAAGTACTGGGCATTCATACATACATGATAGTACATGAAGAGTACCCAAGTGAGTCCAATTAGCAAGGTCTAGGCCAAGCTAAACAAAATATAAGTATAGTCATCCCAAAGGTAATTCAACGCTAGGAGAATATGAAGTTTGAAGTTGCTGCGGTCTACTAACACCAGTGCATCCAAGACATGATCATAATGCTAGGTCCACTCAGGTGTCTCTAGAAAGATTACCACAGTCTCCACTTGCTGCATTTGAGGATGACACGGGAACACATAGGGATGAGAAATAAAGTATTTCCCAGTAGGGACTCCTCACCAAGCATACAACTAATGTTGTCATTGCCTCAGCCACTTCGGTAAACAAGCATGAATAAGATAAAGGTTCCTTGTAATAATTTTTTAAAACATAATTTCGAAGTGGGTTCATTTTATTCAGTCACTTAAGTCAAGAATTTAAAACATAATAGCATTAATAACACATCAGATTGTCACTTAAGCAATGAATGTTATGCAAGTCTCATGTTGAATGCTTATGCTCTTTGTTGCTTTGCCATTGAGGCCTTTCTCTTCGTGCGCGCTCTGCTTATCCCAAAGTGCCCTTGGATAGACCGTCCCAGGATGTGAGCTCACTATGTGACCATAGTCATACAATTCTATATGAATCAACCTCTAGCTATCAAGGGGATCTACCTCTTACACTTGGGGAAATCTCATTTTGGTCATATGCCTCTAAATTGAAGGGATTTTCTTAGGCCACATGCTTTCAAAGTAGAGGGATCTCATTTTGGCTACTTACCTCTAGATTGAAGGGATTTCCTCGGACTACGTGCCTCCAAAGTAGAGGGATCTCATCTTGGTAGGTCACCTTCTCTTACCAAAGGATAATGCTCGATTATCTTGTCTTATCTCAGGTATAAATTCCCTGACTTTAAATAAAGTAATCAACCAAATATAAATTCTCTGATTAATTACTATAAGTTTTATCAGGTATAAATTCCCTGATTCAAACAATATTGTCAGGTATAAATTCACTGACCCTAAATAAAGTAATTAACCAGATATAAATTCTTTGATTGATTACCATAAGTCTTATAGTTTTAGATTACTTCCAAATATCTTTATTAATTCATGGGTCTTATACAAGTACATAATGCATTCATGCAAGCTTTTAATAGCTACTTATTTGTACTTTTCAAATTTGCACAATCTCATAGTATGAGAAAAACTAATTTATGGAAATCAAGAAGTTTGATAAAAATCCGGCAACATAACAGCTGTACCAGGAGCAACCAAAAATTGAAAAATACTAATAAACAGCTAGCAATTCCAATCATAGCATCAGTCAATAAATATTTGTCAATCCACAATTCCAATATACTCTTTTTATCAACTAAATCCATCATCATCATTGTCATAAGCCACGCACATATTTACATATATATATATATATATATATATATATATATATATATATATATATAGCAATTCAAGAGAGACTATCAAGAATCCAAGCATCAAGAATAAAACACATACCTTGGCTTCCATTCATGGCCTTACTAGCCATAGCAAATCATCCAATAATTTCCTTCCCAAATATCTTACTAGCATCACAATCATTTCACATTAACATATATATAACATAACACTTTTCTTAGGAGCTCTTAGCTTCAAGATTTAAGTTTTTGTTTAAAGGAGCCTATCCCAAAATTGCTAACACTTTAGTCATAATTAAAATTTAGATATCAAGTCTTTTAGCCCATGCAAGGAAATAGTCTACTACCCTCATTGGCCTAATCTTGGTAATATGCCCTTTTCTCATCATTCACTCCTCCAAACCAACTCTAAACCTTATCAAACTTACCTCACTTGATTATATATAGTTCAAGGCACTTAAATTCATCATAATAACTTAGAACACTCCACTAAAACATGGGTTTTGTTGACCATCAAACATATGGCCGAAAATGACTTATTAAGCGCCAGAACTTGACTAGTTCACTCCCAAACCTTCTATAATTAACCTTAAACCAATTCTAACCATTCAAGGGCATTTATAAGGTCTATATAACTCAAACAATCAAGCCTAAAATCAGTTTTACTATCTATTGAGAAATAGGAACCGAAATTCACCCTTCTATGGTTTACGGGTATTAGTTTACGTTTAAAATTGTTCCTACTTATTCTTACACCAAACCAACTACAAAAGGATAATTTTGGCATCCATATATCATGTATTCCAAGTGGTAAAATCAATTTGGCATGATTCTATTGGTGAGATAATCAAATTCCCACTTTTTTAAGTTGCTAGTGTTAAATTTTAATTACCTCTTTTGTGACAAAATCCAAGATAAGCATTCTAACAAGTTTGTATCTATAATCACACTTATATTTAGGTACTCCTAAGTCATTTAAACTCATAAGAATCTTTATATCATACTTAATCATGGGGGTTCAAGCCTTAACCCCAATATGCCTATTTAACTAGTTTATGCCATAGTTTGATTAATAACTTTCCTAAGGGTTTTAACTCATAAAAACTATATTAAAACACTCATCTAGGCTAACCTAAGCTAAATCTAAACTTTAAATATATCACTATGTGTAACTCTTTGAAACCTAGAATAGTAACTCAAACATAAATCACGCTTTTTCTCAAGAATAATAACAAGGAAAGAGTAGAAATCCCTACCTCAACCTCCTAGCTTGAAGACCCCTCCAAGATCTTGAGCTATTCTTTCAAGACTCCACCAATTTAAGAGAAAATCTCTTCCTCCTCTTCTGATACTATTTGCTGCCCCAAGAAGGAAAAAGTAGCAGATTTTTGTGCTTAGAGGGATAGGAAGAAGAGAAAAGAAGAAGAAGAAAAAGAAGGAGAAAGGTTGGGTTTGAGTGACAATCTTGAGGGTTTTGTGGAGAGCTTTGGGTGTTTGGAGGAAGAAGTGGAGAGGGTTTGAGAGGGAGAAGGTGACATGAATGAGAGAGTGAGGAAGAGAAAGTGCCATGAGTTGAGGGAATGAGAGAGAGAGAGAAAGAGTTGTCTCTAGCCTTTAGATTAGAGACAAGGTTTGTAACTTAATCCGAGCCTTTAATAAAAATGTTGAAAGTGATAGTTATCACTTCATATCACTCACCGATACTTTGTGACATGACATGGATACTTTATTGTACTCGGAATCCTTAAATTAAATAGTTCTGGAAGTTTTAAGAGGTTCCGAAAGAAATTTTAATATGTTCTGGAATATTTTTACCAAGAATATAATTTTTTATAAAATTTCTATCCCTGACAGGGTTTAACTATGTAATTTAATCTAATATTATCTTAATTTATTACTTCATTTTAATATTTATTTGTTGCATTTTGGTAAATAATTCTTCTGCTAGCTTTTATTTAAAATTCATGGTCTATAAATAGTTTAATTTCAATTTTAATGTGTTTTATCCCTAAATGAATTTACACAGTATTATTTATTTAATTTGTAATGCAGAGTTGTAGATGTGATAAAAAAATCGGGGATGTTACAGTTTCCCCCTTGTGTAGAAGTTTCTACTCACTAGAAGATGTATTAGACATAGATAATATAATGCCACTTCTCAAATGCATAAGGTATTAAAATTCTCGTATACACCCAACTCAATACCATTGGGCATGCCAATTTGTTTACATTGGATTTTTGTCAAAACACAAATTTGACTACTTGGCCTTTGATTCCAAATCTCAATTCGCGGAAGGGAATCACTTCCTCTAAAAGGACGCAAGGTTCATGCAAAGTGCATTGCTCAACCAATGAGATATGACTCAAACATCAAATTGATAATAGAAACGAGGATTTGATACATGAACAACTTGATAAAATTAAAAGAAATATTCTTTACAAGAATGTAGATGAAATAAAATGAAATGAAAGATAACAAAGTTAAAGAAAACAAACTCAACTAAATGAAGACGAAATGAAAAGGAAAAAAAAGAAACTAAAAGTGATGTTGTTTACTCAAAATTTCCATGTAGCACCATTGTCATGATGATGTGAGAATTGTAATGTACTTAGTAAATGTTTAACCATACTCTAACTGAATGATCCTAATCCTATTTATAGACAACTTTTAATTAAAGTATATAAAACTTTCTTGATAGATAGTAACCCCTCACTACTCGGACGCAAGACGCAGGTCTTAAACATTTGACCATAGTCTCCACTGCTCCACGCCACTCCTTGTCATGGTCATTAATTGTTCCTATTTTTTTCAGACATGAACAATCATGGATTATCAAATGCTCCCCTGCCCTTGTTCCAATGCAATCTTCTAGAAGCTTTGTATTGAAGTTGAGATATCCACCACTTTTAATCTTCTTATACTTCTCTAGGTGTGAAACATGAATAATGTAACATGGCTTCCAATATAATGTTGAATAAATTCTCCATCTTATTAAGAAGCAATTTTTCTCAAGTATTAACTCTCAATCCTTCTTGACACGAATTCTTTCAACAAGCCACAACATAACCGCTCAATGGCACACTATACTTGTGACCATCACCATAGCTAATAGGAACCTAAGCTAATAACCTTTGTACCCTATTATTTCATTTGTCGAAACAATCATCCATTCATTTGAACAACAATCAAACTTCAAATTTTAGTGCTCTAGCTCTCCTCGTTGGTTGAAACCATTCCATATTAATCGATAAGGAACAAGCATTCCTCTCTTGTAGTCGAAGTAAACTCTTTGACCTCCTAACACAATGCTTGTTTTGATAAGAAAAGAAATACCTTGTGTTTTCAAACTTCTTTATCTTTTTATTGCTTGAGGATAAACAATGGTTTAATTTTGGGGATGTTTGATGTATGTAAAATATACACACATTCTATGCTAGTTTTAACACGATTTTGATATAATCTTATGAAAGAATTAACCACTTTTTATGTAATTATTGGATATTTCTGCACTCCATTGGGTTTATGTTTATTTTATGATTTTCAAGCACATTATGAGGATTTGAGGTCAAATTTACACAATCTTGGCAAATAGAGACCAAGGAATCTAACTTGGAGTTGTTTGGGTAATTCAAGAAGATTTGGGAAGAAGAGAAAGAACTCTACAACTTCGTTGTTTGCCACTTTTCCAAATTCCCAAACCTTATAGGAGAAAAGTGGATGCAAGATAAGATCTATAGTCTACCCTTGATCCTGACAATCTTGAACTTTCTACACTAAATCATCAATATTTGGAGCTAGAAATGTCTAATTGAGGTGGCTCTAAGGGCATTGGAAAGTTGAGACATAGAGCTACAATGTTTAGGATGACATCCAAGCCTAGATCACTTTGTAGAGTCTACAAAGATCTAAGAAGCAATTGCTTTACGTGTTATTTGGGCACATCACACACCATAATGGATACATATGAAGTTTTGCAATTTAGGCTATTTTGAGTTCATGGGGTGTGAAAACACTAGTTTCGAGCCTAATTAGGATGATTAAGACTCAATTAAACCCTAAATATGATAAGAACTATACATACAAATTGGAATTTGATGAGAATCTTAGTACTTTATCATTTTTGAAGATGATTTTACAATTTAAAGAAAAAAAATTAGAGGACAAAAGAACCTTTTGATACACAAAAATGATATGTGAGAACATGAACCTATGCTCTTTAAAGTCTAATCAATCTAAGAAGATTGAATGAAGAATTAGAAGATAAGTCTTTGCTCCAAACAAGGATCAATAGGTTATTCTTCCAGAAAGATGTCTTCACCAAAAAGTTATATCACTAGAAGGATGTCAATAGGACATGTTCGTAGACAGTTGAGAAGAAATTTTAGCTTCAGAATTTCGATTAATCAAATCTCCCACATGGAAAAAGAAATAAGCAAATTGCATGAAAGAAATTATAAGAAGGGAATAAAATTGCAAGCACAACTTGGGGAGAGTTTTTTTTTATTGTTTTACTTTTTAAATTTATTAACAAATAAAATTTCTATAGTGGATCAATAAAGGGCAATTATTTTTGAAATTAAATATTGAAGATTTTGAACTACTCAAAAGAGATAGGAAGCCTAAAATATAGTGATGAAAGCACAAAGAATAGCTGCCACAAATAATTAATTTCCAGAATTAGTTACCTTATGCATTTATAGGACCAAAGCTTCCCAAATGCTGAATACAAACCGAATAATGACTAGAAGACTCCAAGTCAAGTTGTTGGAAGGACTAACTGTCTAATATGAAACACTTATAAATTCAACAAAGTTAGAAGATGCTGGATTAGCTCATTAGCTTGCTTGTGCATTCATTGCTCACATTTATTGCCAAACTTCTCTCATCCTTCTTATTAGGGGTGGCAGTGGGGTAGGTTTTAACCCAATCCAAACCTGCCCCACACCCTAATAAACTGTCATCAACCTACCTTGCATGTAACATCCACGACTTCCGACTTCCGAGTTCATCGTACTCACGACCTCCAAATTCCTCTTCAAGGCTGGACAGACAAGGATTTACGATTTTCGAGTTTATCTTATAGTTCAGCTTCCGGTCTCAATATTAGCCTCGACTTCCGACTTCGTTCCAAGGCTTACAAGGGGACTTTTCCGATTTCCAACCTAATGCATACAGCTTACGGTCTCCGATTTAATGCATGAAGCTTACGATTTCCGACCTTGTAAGCGTGCATAAATTTTGACCTCGTCAATATGATTTCCGATTTCCGAGTTCAGGAGCTGAAATGAAGTGACTGATGCTTCCAACTTACGAGTTCGTCTTCGACTTCAGCACAAGTTACGACCTCCGACCTTATCGATCAAAGAGCAAAATGTTCTATTTCCGACTTTGTCTCTAAGGCTCAAAATGAACTGACTGTATTCCGAATTCCGACATTGTGAGTTCCGATCTTGAGTTCAATGTTAGTAGCTCTCATTTCTATATTTTCCGAGTTCTGGGATAGAAATTTATAGTTCCCGAGTTCCGACTTTAAGTGCTTGGCTTCACACCGGGCTCTGCTTTCAAGTTTCAACTAGACTGGATGTTTTCTGAGTTCCGACTTCATATATAGGAGGTTCACGAGTTCCGACTTTATAGAGCCTACGAGTTCCGATTTCATTTCCAGAATATGCTAGAAACTACCACACAAAGGGCAACGTGGAGAGCAAGCTGGCTGAAATTTGGCCGTATGTTTATAGGCCAATCACAACCTTCCAAGTTAACTCCCACTCATGTCTATATAACACATCTTTCCCCTTTGATTCAGACCCTCATTCACGTTACTTCCTCTTCTCCTTCAGCTCTCTTTCTCTCTTGCTCACACATCCAAAACTCAAGCTAAGTTCCAGCCTTGTTCATCCAAGAATTCAGCACAAGACACTTAAATCAAAGGTAGGGGTTTTTAATATCTTACATCAAATCTATATATTTGGCTGGCTGGACTGAATCATTTTCACCTTAATTGATGTGTGAAATGAATAATTATGCTGGGATTAATAGAAGATTTTGAGTTAGAAGTAGTATTAGAAGAAGAAAACTAAGAGAATTAAATGGATGAAGGTGCTGTCTTGGTGGAGAGTCCACAGTCAAATCTGATGAAAGTATTTTTATATGAAACTAGACATCTAGGGCTTTCTATAGACATATCATATAAGGATTTTGAATCAGAATTGAGGTAGATATGAATTTTTGAATCTCGACCTAGGGTTTTGACTTTGGTTCTGGGCAGATTAAGTTCTTAAGGGTGTAACTCACCCTATACAACTCCAAATCGAGTGAAACTAACTTTGTTGGAAAGCTTACACATAGGAGAACAATATCCAAAGAAATTCTGAGTTTGTTATCCACTCAGTTGTTCCCAGTGATTTGAAGAAATCACCCTATGTCCAAATCAGGCCAACACAGAGCGGTTCAGAAAGGCTAAGTTTCGGGGCTTGTAACTCGAGCCCTACTAAGGAAAATGAAATGGAACTTTTTGTATATGAAAGGTTGTCCTGTTAGCTTTAATATGAGGCCAATTTCGTCTGATTTGAGTGAGTTTTCGATTTTTAGTGAATTTCTACTTTTAGTTGCCTGATTCTAGCTAGTCAATGGGCAGGCCGAGATAAAATTTAGATATCTTGAGTTATAGATACCGAAACTTGATGGGACCAAAGAGGTTAGAAAGTAGACACACAACCCTGTAACATACTCAAATTTGAGGTCCAAATGAGTTAAAATGAAATTGTGGCATGAATTACAAGAACCGGGTTGGTTGAATATGCTGAGGCAGGATTTCTGTCTTAATGAATTTGATATGGATTTGAGTTCTATGTTGAAGTATAATTGTGAATTGGTGTTTCTTGTGATACATTGATGTATTGATTGGCTGGCACTATTCATGGGGAAGCGGACACGTTCCGTTATGCTACCAAATTTTCGGTAAAACCCATGAACAAGTTATGAATTACATGTTAAGGCATATGCATTCTTAAGAAAGTCATGAAAGTTATGAAAAGAATTATGCTATTATGCAAGTTCCATACTACTTGGGCCAGCCCCGGATAGAAAGTTAATGGGAATAGATCGGTGGAAAGGTCGGGGAAAGTAAACCCAGCATTTCTGTATAGGAACGAGCTCGATCCTGATAAGCAGACTATTACCCAGGAGTCTAAATGGCCAAGAACTCCCAGGGGACCAAGAGAAATGGAAAAATGATGAAAGGAAATGAAAAGTTTATGAAAGAAAGTTCAAGTATGAGTCTGCATGATTACATGAGTGCATGAATGCATGGAATATTTATGTTAAGATCTTTACAGATGTTACTATATTTAATTACTACTATTTGTTTATTTAACCTGTTTATTTCTTTACGTATCATTATTAGTAGTCTATTTGGATTTTCACGTCTCCTTAAGTAAAACGGAATCTTGCCTCGGATTAGATATTTTCTTAAACTCAGCAAGATGTCTATTTCTATTTAAACACATGATTTTACAATTAAATAAAACCCGAGGTAACTGAGAATGCATGTGACGTCAGATAACCACTAGACGCAACCCTACTGAGAATTTCTTGAAATTCTCATCCCTTGTTGTATTTTCCGCATCATTCTCAGACATTGGCGATGGATTCCACAGCCACCCTTTTTATTGAGATTCCGGCATTACAGTTCCACCATGACCTGGAGTTAGACTCGTTGTACATAGCTGGTTCGTGCAACTTTCGTTTGTACCTATTCAGCGACAGGAACTTTGATGTTCCTTTACACCATCCCATCTTCGACCCTGCTACCCCTTATATTGTCGTTCCTCTACATATGGCACACCCACATCCTGCGACTCCTGCACCCGCAGCACCCGCTGACCCTGCCCCTGAGTCACCACCGCAGGCAGCCCCCGACATCCCGCTGAGTTCCGAGAGTGACCCCTCCGAGGCCACCGGCTCATCACCCTCTTCCTCCTCGAGACCTAGCGCAGATTACACCCCGGCCGAGCCTGGCATGGCTAACGGCTACCTGACGGAGTAGTTTAGTGGCAGGGGATGTTGTATAGTATGACCCTCTTTTGGACAGCATGTAGCTTTGGGTCATGGTTTTGACTGTAGGGTTAGCAGTAGGTTATGAAATGTCCTTTGAGGACCATAGGATATGTTGGCAGATGAGGGTATCATGGTCTCTCTGATACACCAGCCCACGTATGTATTTTTACTTTAAAACTTTGTACCTAATCTGAGGCAGTGGCTTCATGTATATATATATATATATATATATATATATATGTTTACACGTACGCAGTGACACTATTGTACTATACTGATCTTGTTGATGTTTTATTTGGTTCATTTCGCTTTTAATATAACAACACGGTAACACAACCTGACTAGTTTCATGCTATGACTTAAGCATAACATAAAATTAGTAGGGTGTTACATTGCACCCTACCTGCGAGTTTTAACAATCAAAATCCACACCCTACCGGCAAAGAACTCATACCCTACCTACTATTTTTCCTTTTTTTTCAATGGAGTAATATTAGATACTCAACTCACAAAAACAAGCGAGGAGCCCAAGAGTATAATAACAATCAAAATAACAAGACAAATACCAATAGATATTGCCAAACCAGAATCTAATTTAAGGCAATAAAAAAAGAACTTTTTCAACTTTAAAATTCAAAAGTGATTTCCAGTGACAACACTTTGAGAAGCTTAAATTTACTATTGCAGCAGTGGCACTGGCAAAGATTGAACTTCAACATTTTAACAAGTTAATATAGTTCTACTATGTATGGCTCTCTGTAATAGGAAGATAAGATCAAATTAGCTTTTACAAGCATTATGGAATTATCACTCAGCATATCTACTATGCATTGCTCTTCATGTAAGTTAAAAGAATTATCAACAATAAAGGTTTTCAATAACAAAATCATACCAGTTCATGAACTTTAGCCCTCTAGCAGCAAGTTCGTTCTTTGTCTCTCTAGCATCAACCTTTCACCAAATATTCTGATCACCATCTATCAGAAAATAAAGAAAAGGAGGCTTAGCATAACTAGAGAACAAATTATAAGGGATACAAGAGAAAAAAGAAAGAGTGCACTTACCTTTGTAGAAAATGAGGATGAAGAGTTCGGTTGAAAAGAAGAGAACTTCAGAAACTGAAATAAAATAGTAAAAACCAAGGCAAAATAGAAGAAAGAAGAACTAGTACGAGGGAGCTAGATAAACAGCTACAAGATGCTAATAGCAGCCATGACTATTGCTTTAAAACATAATAATATAACATAATACTCAAACGTAGCATAATCATTCGAATATAATAGTCATAAAAACTAAACTAACATGACATATCTAGCCATAACATCTGAAAAGATGAATTAGAAAGCAACAAATAACAAATTAAACAAATCTAACACAATTATTTACAATAATAACAAAGACAACACTTTATCTCTAGTCTCACAACTCTTCAGTAGCCATCAATTTGCAATGTTCGCTTCTCCATCAACCATGTTTGATTGACAACCAATTATCTCATCTACAAATTAAATAAAAAATCAAGTCAATTAATAAATCAATTAATATTATCTCAAAATCAATATCAATGAAATGAAAAATTAGATAAAAATATACAAGACAATTTACCTTTGTTTTGTGAATTTGCCCATTTGAGTACACATTAAAGCTTCTATTATGTCTTCATTTAGACTATCACGATGAGGACTAATCAAGCGACCACTCCCACTAAAGCCAGATTCAGAAGCAATAATGGACACAGGAATGGCAAATAGATCTTTAGCAATTTGCTAAGGAGTTGGATACTTGGCACCATTTACCATCCACCAAACCAAAATATCAAAATTAGGTGTTCTTGGAACAACATCTTCCTCTATATAATAATCAAATTGAATTTTACAAATGAGCCCTTTGCCTTATTCTTATTTCTAGTATACAATTCATAACTAGGATCATCATCTTGATCTACAGAAATAGTGAGTTCTTATGTAGAAAGATCTTACATATTGCTTGAAGAATTTATCTTTTGTTAGTACTCATTAAGCAAGTCATAACATAATTGTTGAATTCTTTCAACTTGCTTTGAACAACAAATTGGATTTTAATACAATTTTGAGAACTTGTACTTAAGCATAGCAATCTTATATCTAGGGTCTAGGACAATTGTGACACCCATAATGCCATGAACTTCATCATAATACTTTTCAAACTTCCTTTTCATATTACATGAAATATGACTAATCAATGGATTAGGAGAAATAATCCATTTTTTTAATGCCAACTTTATTTCACAAATTTTGTTAAAATATATATTAGCAGTTGAAAATTGTGTCCCAAAAAATAATTGAGTCACATTATAAAACATTTTCAATTTACCATAGATTTCCTTAGCAAGTTCCCACTCCTCATTACTTGGCACACTTTTATATTGACATTCCTTTCATCTTAAATGAGCAAACACATCTTTATACAACCAAGTAGTTTCTAACATCACATAAGTTAAGTTCCATCTAGTTGGGCAATCAACAACTAATTTTTTTGTAAATGGAACTCCCCCTTTACTACACCAAGTCACAAATGTTTCATGCCTTTTAGGGTTGTACTCCAATATAATACACTATGACGAATCTTCTCTACACTTTTCTTAACTATATCCAAACCATCTTTCACAATTAAATTCAATATGTGAGTAACACAATGCATATGCAATAATTGATCACCCAATAACAAATATCCTATATCCAAACGACCCAACAACTCATCTATCAAATAATTAGATTATAATAAATTAAATTTTAGAAATCTTAAATTATAATATATTATAATAAATTAAATTCTAATAAATTCTAATAAATAAGATTATAATAAATAAAAAAAAGAAATAAATTCAAATAAAATAAAATAATAATAATAAATATATAATAATAATAAATAATATATATAATCCATGGCATCATTAGTGGAACAATTATCCAATATAATGGTTGATAATTTTCTGTCTATGTTCCATTCCAACAAAATCTTTATTGATGTGTGAGTGAGTACTTCACTAATGCGAGGGGTAGGAGCATAAGAAAAGCTAAAAAGTTAAAAGAACATACATATTATGAAATGATAAAAATCATTAAACCAATATTAAATATAAGAAAGATATTCAGAAAAATACCTCAAAACACGCATTTGCAATTTCTATGAGCTATCAATGTAGTGTGTCATGACAATCATGTATCCTTTATTTTGATTGGAAGTCCACATGTTAATGGTAATTGCCACTCTACTCTCATTTTGGTCTAATACCTTAGTTGATTTAAGCTTCTCTTCCTCATACATTTGAAAGATGTCTTTCTTGATCGGGTTTCGACTAGGCGCCTTCATTATCATCATCAGAGGAATCTTCTTATTCTTTTTCAGATTCTTCTGCAGCTTTCATGGCTCTAGAAGAGTTGGACTTTCTTTGAGTAGTCTTCAAAGCAATAGATTTGCTTCTTTTGTTTGATTCCTCAAAGCTTTATTTAGCTCGATCTCATGAGTCTTTGAGGACCCAATGAGAGTATAAAGGCTGAGCACATTCAAGTCTTTTGCTTCTTGAATGGCTGTCACCTTAGGGCGCCAGGCCTTAGAAAGACTCCTTAGGACCTTTCTTACCATTTCAGCATTTGAATATGTTATGCCCAAAGTTTTCAATTAATTTATGATGTGCATAAATCTAGTAGTCATCTCATCAATATTTTCATTCTCTAACATCTTGAGCATTTCATATTAATGCACTAACATATTGATCTTAGTTTCTTTCGTTTGATTAGTTCCTTCATGGAGAACTTGATGTCTGTCCCAAATCTCCTTAGCAGAGTCACATGAGATGATTTTGTTGTATTCACTCTTGTTTGAGGCACAAGTGAGAAGATATTTGGCCTAGGCATTCATTTGAACTTTGCCTTTATGTTGGTTAGTCCACTAATTTCTTGGAATTGTTCTTACCATTACTAGTAGGCTTGATCTAGATTAGCAACCACTTGAGGCATTAGTTGCTCAATGGTTGGAACATAGTCACCATTTTCAATAATTTCCCACATATCAATGCTTGTAGACTCAATGAAAAGTCTCATTCTATCCTTCCAGTAAGGGTAGTCTTCACCACTGAAGTATGAAGGGCGGTTAATGGAATGCCTCTCGGTAATATGATTGATCTATTTTGCCATTTTATGGATCTTTATCCTCTGCAACTGTTAGGAAGCTCAACCCCAAAGGCTTGGCTCTAATGTCAATTGAAGGATGAGGTAGCATGAGAATGGGGGTTGAATGGTGCTTTTAATAAAATTTTAGTTCCTGAAAAACTTTTAGAAAAACTTTCTTAAGTCTTAGACTTGGAATGCTGTAGCAATTGTGTTAGAAATAAAATCAATTCATAAATATTTTGTTATGCAATGAATAAGTAAGCACACAGAATTAAAAACTTAATGAATAACAGTAATAAAGAATAGAAAGGATAGAAAGACCACACAGAGAAGTTTTATATTGGTTTGGGTAATCAACTTGCCTATGTCCAGTCACTAACTCTTTGTTGAGATTTTTATAAACCAATTGTTTGTCTAAGCTTTTCCAAATTTTTACAATTGAGTAGTTCTTCCTAGCATCTCCAAGCTCATATTGAGTTGTATTTTTCCTAGCCTCCCCAAGCTCATAACGACCACTAATGGGTTAAGTTACAATAAGCAGATTTTGAGATTTCTGTTAATAAACTCACGCTAAATCTCTCAGAAGAGTATAAGCACTTAGTTGCAATGTGTAGTGACTTCTCTATGCTCTCAGTAAGAGGATATTGGCTAATACACAACTAATGAGAAAATTTTTCTTTTTAGAAGTTACAACAAGTAACTTTTTGGATGTTCAAAAGGTTGAGAAAGAAATAACATTGAATGATCTTTGAATACACGGAATGCTTGACTATCTAACTGATTCTTCATCATCTTTCAACTTTTTAAAGACTTTGAAATGAATTTGTTGAGACATGCAGATCTTGAGCCCTGATCATTTTTTTTTATCTATTGGTCTAAGACTAGAAAGAAAAGCAGGTTTTTTCTTTCTTAGCAGAGAAAGATATTAGCAAAGAGAAAAGAAACTAGCTGTTTGATAGTTTACCAAATTTTCAGACTTGTCAACGCTCCTTTTGTATCTTGTCATGTCATGTTTGACTTTTGAAAATGATCGTTGAATTGTGTAGAAGAAGCTTTAAGGGTGAGGTATTTCAAGAGGTTCAACTTTTTGGTGTCACCCTTTTGGACATAGCCTTGTGGATAGATTATCCTTCTGAAGCATCTGTGATCCTTCTGATGGCTTGTTTTTCTTTCTAATGCATAAATTCATCCTTTTAAACTTTTTGATATGCTTCTTGAGTGAGAGAGATCATATATTTGACAAAGTGTTCTTTTTATAAGTGTAGAGATGAAATGCATAAAAAAAATTTGAACTTTATATGATTTAAAACTCATTCCTATGCGAATTGCATGATCTAACTCACAAAAGAATTTAAATACTCAAACAAACGATTAGTTAATAAAAGATTTTATTAGAATTTGATTTGTTGTCCATCAAAACTTTTTAGCTCAAAAATGTTCAAACCACAAGGTGGCTTATAAAGGGCATTGGAGCTTGCAACATCATTCTCGGAAGATCAACCTTGAATAAGCTCAAGGCCATAGTTTCTGCAGCCTACTTGATAATGATGTTCTTCATGAATGAAGGAGAAATATCTACTATAAGAGCAGATCAAGCCGCAACTAGCAAATGTTATAATGCGAGTTTAGAAGTAATCAAGAAGAATGAAGACAAAAGAGAAGTCCAACCTCCGGGCTCATTAAAGGTCATGATGGTAGACCTCGATGCCAGGGGATGATAGGAAACGAAAAGATCCGAGCCTAATAGAGACCTTGAGGTGGTGCAAATTAGGTCGAAAAATGATCAAACAACCCAGATAAAAAGAACTTCCCCATCTCATTGAAAAAAGGGCTACTAGCTTTCTTATGGAAGAATATGGATTTGTTTGCTTAGACTGCAGTTGATATGCCTGGGATTGACCCGGAGTTCATGAGCCATCATTTAGCTACCTTTTCTGATGTCCCGACCAATAGCTCAAAAGAAAAGAAAGAAGAGCCCAAACAAAGCTCAGGAAGTTCAAAAACAGGTTTAAGCTTTGTTAGACGCTACTTTTATTAGGGAAGTAATGTATCTAACCTAGTTATCCAACGTTTGGTTATCCAACATTGTGCTGGTAAAGAAATCTAATGGGAAGTGGAAAATATGCGTTGATTATATCGACCTCAACAAACCATGCTCTAAAGATTTGTACCCTTTTATCGAGCATAGATGGATTGGTCAATGCAGCATCCAGATTCTAATTTCTCTCTACCATGGATGCCTACTTAGGATATAACCAAATTCCAATGCACTCGCTTGACAAAGAGAAAATCGCATTCATTACCCCAACAACCAATTATTGTTACAAGGTCATGCCTTTTGGGCTAAAGAATGCAGGAGCTACATATCAAAGGCTGATGAACAAGATTTTTGCCGAACATATCGAAAACCTAATGGAAGCCTACATCGACGATATGTTGGTCAAGATAACAAAAAAAAGAGGAGCTCTTGCCAAAGCTTGAAATCGTCTTCAATTGCCTACGTAAGCACATGATGAGGTTAAATCCTCAAAAGCGTGCCTTTGCTGTCGAAGCTAGGAAATTTTTGGGTTTTATGCTCACACATCAGGGGATTTAGGCGAATCCTAATAAATGCCAAGCAATTTTGGATATGAAAAGTTGATTTTTGTTAAAGAGGTTCAATGATTGATGGGTAGGATAGCTTCCCTTTTCATATTGGAATAAATTTTTGAATTAGTTTTGCAAGATTATATGTTATTTTCCTACATGATTACTTGATGCAAATGAATATATGAAAGTACAAATTCTGCACCTCTTGGACGTGTACCTTAAGCATGTTTTTAAAATTGTTTTCATGTCCTTAAATGTTGTTTCGATGCTTAAGAATCTATATGATGATGTTATGTGCTTATGTGTTAAGTTTCATGTATTTTTGAGTTGATTTGAAAATTGAAAGTTAGAATTCAAATTTTGCCCTCACTTGGATAGCCAGGTTTTCATGATTACTTCCCTTGTTTTAATGTTTCATAAACTTAATTTGATGACTTATATCATGTTTTTCCACTTGATTAAGCTATGGGCACAAGTTTGGAAAAAATTGAAGCAAAATACTTTACCTTTGATCATAAACATGGCTTTGGCCATGAGCTTCTTTTTACTTGCAAAGTTGTTTAATAGGTTTGCTATATTGATATGTTTTCAAACCTTTGAGCATGTTGGAATTAGTATAGTTTATATGATAGTTTCTTTTGGGACTATTAAGGCTTAATAAGACACTTAAAACTTAATAAAATGAGTTATGACTTATGTAACATCCTAATAAACCCATACTACGCTTAAGTCGTATTATGGCATTTTATTAGTTATTACTTATGCTTGCAAAAAACTAAACCTCGCTTTGAAATTAAGTTACGCGGAAAATACGATAATTTTTTTTTTCTTTTTTGAAATACATCATCGCTTTGCACTATTTTAGAAAGTAAAGTCTTGAGTAAGAATATAGATACCAAGAAAGTGTGTCGTATACAAATCATAACACTATATCATAAAACATGAAAAAGGTAGATGAATAGTAATTCACAAATATATTGTATTACATAGCTAATCATTACATCCATATGAGTTTATAATTAATATATATATATATATATATATATATATATATATATATATATATATATATATATATATATATATATATATATATATATATATATATATATATTACATCGAAGAGGCTCATGGTCGTACCATGACCCAAATACTAGATAATAAATGCAAACTTAAAATGACATAGTTTGTCACAAAAAGGAATATATAAAGGTGTAGAGCGATGATAACTATAAGTCCGAGACAGCATCGTCTGGCATCCTCCATCATACGTCCACTCATAGTGTAAGGGATTCGTGCTCCACTCCACTGAATGTGCCATTAGATTCTAGTGACGATATGGAAAAATAACTAGAGTGAGAAATAAGATTTCTCAGTAGGACTTGAACCCGACACTAAAGTGTTCTCGTTATCATCCTAGCCACTTCGATTTTAGTAATGAAAATAGTGAGCATGCATAAAGTCCAATTATTAAAATTTTTGAAAACATAAATATCCAAAGTGGATTCTATTTTAAGTAACCATTCTCATTATAATAACAACATCATGGTATACATAAGAGCTTATATGACAATGGGGATCATGCATGAACATCTTGAGTTCCATTCTTTACTTGGGTCGAACCAAAGTCCCTTTCCTTTCTTAACTTAACTTTATTTTAAGTCTTTTTCACCCACTGAACATAAGTGGTAATGAGCTCATACCATAGCCATCACCACCATAACTTTTCAGTACTTACACTAGCTGGGTCAAGCCATGCCTCATGTAAGCCCTAGCCCCTATACTCAAGCTAGCTGGGTCGATGCCAAGCTTTATGTGAGTCGTAGGTGAGGGAAGCTTCTTATTATGAGTCACTTTCTCATTTGAAGGATCACGCCCTTAGTTCAGTCTTTTCATATTAAGTCTTATGATGCAAAATTAATCTAAGTCCATAATTTTTGTGGAATTTCAACAGCATAATGGCTGAGCCAAAGCTTCCCAAAGTTTTGCCAACAAATATGTTAGTTACAGTCATTATCATATATCATTGAACATCATAAGCATCACATTCAACCAAAACATACTCATCATCATTATCATATCATCATAACATCATGCTTGCACATAAACATAGGTATATTCACAAGCAAAGTTTTATGAGCTTAGTTTAATAAATTTGGTGCAAGCTTTTAATTAGATTTCGTATTATTCGATTCTTTCATTATTCATATGGCAAGCTTTATCTAATTTTCCACTTTAAAGTTCTTAGGTTGAATTATGAAGTTTCATTATCTTTAAATTAGAGTTTTTTTTTTTTTTCTTCACAAGTTTGTTTTCTACCCTTATTAAAATTTCACTTAACCAAACTTACTTTTTTATAGTGGGGCAGTAATTTCAAAAATTCACCATAAATTCATCTCTTATTATTTTGACTTGAATTTTTGTATGGTTAAGCTTCTCTGAGTCTAGTTTTAGACAAAAGGAATCCCACTTAAAAATTCCTCCTAGACCTTGAGATGTACACATTTTATTCTGACTATCTAGTTTTCAAGCTCTTTCCCAAATCAGTGACTTGTCACCTCCACTGGGAACTGCTCAGGGGTAATCTAACAAAACTATTTTATGTGGATATTACTCTATGTCTTGGTTTTCTAAAAAACTTAATTCCACTCAAAAATAATTTTTTTAGCTCGAGTTATAAGGTTTTTAGTGGAGACTGCCCAAACAGAAATCCATCCGGGAATAGCCCACTTTGAAAAATCATATCTCCCTCATTTTAAATCCAATTTACACGTATTTTATATGTGTGGAAACCTCTTTGAGTCTACTTTCATATAAAATTGGTTCACAACATTTTGAGTTTTGTTGAAAGATTTATATTGCTCGTATTAATCACTGCCAGAAAATCTAGCTTCAACCATTTATGTTTTTCTTGAGTTTTCTTGTAAAACATTAAGTCTTTTCACTCAAGTGACCATTTTTCTCTTCCAACCCATTCTTATACTTTGAGATTTTGATATTAACTCAATGTTTTAAATTCTAAAAATTTGGTTCAATAACAATAGACATACCAATAAAAAAAATTTTATCAAAGAGAAAGACACAATGCATGAAAACTCATCATATTAACAAGCATGGCCATAAGACCTTGGAACAAGTCCTAGAACCACTTAGCTATGGAGAGCTTAGGAGTCCAAGGGCTTGAAGAACACATAAAAGAAGAGGGTTAGAGTCACTATCAAATGAGTTTCTTGAGGAGTAGAAAGAGTTAATGGGTTAGAGAAGGCCTTCCTCCTTTTTGAGCTTGCCAATGGGGCGAAGTGTATAATCAAGTATATCTTTCAAAGACCAAAAGAGATGGTCCTTGAAGAGCTTATGAGAATAGTGGTGGCAATGAGATGAGTTAGAGTAGGAACGCAAGACGAACAAGAAGAAGATTAGGAAGAACAAAGAGGAGTTTAGAGAGAGGTGAGAGCTTTGTGACATAGTGAGAGAATAAAGTTGCAAAAATAAGAGTGTGAAAGGAGGGAGAGAAAGAGTGGCGTCCCACTCTAAGCCATAAGGTGGTTGGATTTTGCTTCTTTTACAAGCAAGGAGGCTAGGGACCATAGAGTAAAAAAGAGGGTTATGTTTCTCTTGAGTCTTGATGCTTGGATAAAGACCATTTTATGTTTCCTCAAGTGGTTAAAGATAAGGACCCCTCTTGGGATTGGCTTGATTGAATAAGAATACTCCATATGGCATAATCCTAATGGAAGAAAGTACTTCTCTAGTCTTGACTAAAGAGATACTACTAACATAGACCCTTAATCTTAGAGTGCATGATGAGAAGGCAAAGGGATGGTTGGATAAGGCTCTTGTCTTGACCAAAATTTCAAACAATGATTAAAGGGAAGTTTTTAAATTTCAAAAATGCTATTAGGGTTGTCTAGGTGCTAATTAAGCTAGGTAGTTTAATTATTCAATAATCATTTTCGGCTAAACATGCTTTTAAGGCACCTTATATGAAAAGGTTTGTCATACACTTAATTAATAAGGTTAGGCTAGCTTAATTATGTTTCAAGATTACGCATTAGTGAGATTTGGGTAATTAATCTTTAATTAAAACATTTGGCGCATTATGATTCAATTTTGTCTTGACCTCAATGTATTAAGCTTTTGCCTATTGAGATTAGATGATTAATCCTTCATTAATTGCTAATCATTCTAATTAGCTAGGGACATTGAGCTAATTAGCTTAGATATAATTCGGGATATTATATTTATCCCCTCCTTAAAAGAATTTTGTCTTCAAAATTCCTTACCTATAAACAAGTTAGGAAACTCTCTTTTCATCTTTGCCTCGAGCTCCCAAGTGTGCTCTTCCAAGTTTCCTCTTCTCCAGGCCACTTTTACTAAGGGCACAGACTTACTCCTAAGCTATTTGACCTTCCTATCCATGATTTTCATAGGTGGCAGGTCAAAAGTCAGGTCTTCCCTTAATTATACATTTTCAGGTTCGAGTAGGTGGCTAGGATCGGAGTTATATTTTCTTAGCTGGGACACATGGAAAACGTTGTGAAGGTTTGACAATTGAGGTGGTAGGGCTATTTGATAGGCAACTGTCCCGATCCATTTCAGGATTTAGAATAGTCCAAGGAAACGAGAGCTTAACTTTTTGACTCTAATGGCTCTACCTATCCCCGTTGTAGGAGTAATTTTCAAGAATATGTGTTCTCCTTCTTGGAACTCGATTGGCTTTCTCCTCTTATCCGCATAGCTCTTCTAACAACTTTGGGTAGTTAGAATCCTTTCCCTTATCCTCTTAATTTGTTTGGTGGTTTGTCTAACCAGGTCAGGTCCTAAAAGGCTCTGTTGACCAAGTTCATGCCAACATATCGAAGATTGGCACTTTCTGTCATACAAGGCTTCATAAGGTGCCATCCCAATGCTAGCATGGAAATTATTGTTGTAGGCAAACTTTATGAAAGGTAGGTGTTTATCCCAACTTCTGAGTTTATCCATTCACATGCTCTCAGCATGTCCTCTAAGGTTTGTATGGTTCTCTTTGATTGTCCATCAATCTGGGGGTGATATGCTGTACTTAGACATTGTCTTATCCCAAATGCCTTTTGCAAGGCTCTCCAGAACCTAGAGGTAAACCTTGGGTCTCTATCAGATACAATGGTTATAGGTACTCCATGTCGTCGTACAATCTCTTAGATATATAGCTGGGCTAATTTATCCAGAGGATAATTCGATCTTATGGGTAAGAAATGAGCAGACTTTGTCAATCGGTCCATTATGACCCAAATGGCGGCAAACCCAGCTTATGTACTGGGTAAACCCATCACGAAGTCCATAGAAATTCTTTCCCATTTCCACTCGAGGATCTCCAAAAGCTGCAGCATATCCGAGGGCTTTTGGTGCTCAATCTTCACCTTTTGACAAACTAAGCATTTATTCACCAAGTTCATCATATCCTTTTTCATGCCTGGCCACCAAAACATTCTTTTGAGGTTTTGGTACATTTTCGTCATGCCAAAATGCATGGTGAAATGACCTTCATGAGCTTCTTCTACAATCATATCCCTCAGGCTATCCTTAGTAGGCTCATAAATCCTTCCCTGATGCCTCCACATGCAATCAACACCTTGAATAAACCCTTTCAGCTTTCCCTCTTTCACTTGGGCTACTATCCTCAAGAACTCTTTATCCTTTGCCTGAGCTTGCATAATTTATCCTTTGAACTCGCTTGTCACCTTGATCAGATTCAACTTTATGCTATGAGGGGTTAGGGCAACTCCGAGGTTCAAGTCTCTAAAACTCTCAATCAACTCCACATCCTTGACCATCATCCACGACACATGTAATGACTTGCGGCTCAGCGCATCTGCCACCACATTGGCCTTATCAGGGTGGTAGTTTAGTCCAAAGTTATAATCCTTCAAGAACTCCATCCACCTTCTCTGCCTTATATTGAGCTCCTTCTAATCAAACAAGTACTTCAGACTCTTGTGATCTGAGAATACCTCAAATCTAATTCCATATAAGTGGTGTCTCCATATCTTCAATGCAAACACCACGGCTGCTAGCTCTAGGTCATGGGTTGGGTAATTAACTTCATGAGGTTTCAGTTGCCTAGAGGCATAAGCTACCACATTGTGATCTTGCATCAGAACATAGCCTAAACCTCTTCCAGAGGCATCACAGTAAACTTCAAAGGCTCCCTTAGGGTCAGGCAGAACTAGTACAGGCATGGAAGTCAACTTGGCCTTCAACTCTTGAAAACATTTCGCACACTTTGCAGTCCAAACAAAGGAAGCATTCTTCCTAATGAGTTTAGTTAAAGGTAGGGATATTTGAGAAAATCCCTTTATAAACCTCCGGTAGTATTCGGCTAGGCCAAGAAAACTCCGAATCTCTATCATCGTCGTAGGTCTCTCCCAGTTCATTACAGCTTTCACCTTACTGGGGTCCACAGATACCCCTTTAGACATGATGTGACCCAAGAACTTCACTTCTTCTAGGCAAAACTCACACTTCGACAACTTTACATAAAGCCTCTTGTCCCTTAAGATTTCCAACACAATCCTAAGGTGCTCTTTAGAATGTCATCTATAAAGACCACCACAAACTAATCCAGATACAGTCTAAAGATTCTGTTCATATAATCCATAACACGGCCGGGACATTGGTCAATCCAAATAACATTACTCTAAACTCATAATGCCCATACCTAGTCATAAAGGCTGTCTTGGGAATATCTTCCTCCATCACTCTAATTTGATGATATCCCGACCTTAGATCTATTTTTGAAAACACCTTTACTCCTCTAAGTTGGTCCATCAGGTCATCTATCCTTGGCAAGGGGTACTTGTTCTTCATTATGACCTTGTTCAGTTGCCGATAATCCACGCACAATATCATGCTTCTATCCTTCTTCTTGACAAATAGCACTGGGGCTCCCCAAGGTAAGGCACTTGGTTTCATAAACTTCTTTTCCAATAACTCCTCCAGTTGGATTTTTAGCTCCACTGACTCAAAAAGGGATGTTCAGTAGGGTGTAATAGATATCGGTCCAATTCCTGGCATAACTTCTATGGAAAACTCTATTTTTCTCTCAGGGGAAAACTTAGGGATATCCTCAGGAAAAACTTCTGGCTACTCCTTCACTATAGGAATCTCATTTAGAGCTTGCTCGAGTTCAGCCTTACTAGCCGATAGGAGAATGTATTCTTAATTCTCAGTCTTACAACAGTATAACACAACGGGTTTCACACTTAAACTAACAGGTTCAAAAGGTACAGAAGGGAATACAATCGACTTGGTAGCACAATATAATATAACATGGTTGGCCGAAAGCCAATTCATGCCTAAGATTAGATCGAAACCAGATAAAGGGAGACAGATCAAATCAGACTCATAGGTTTTATCATCAATACTAAATTGACATTTCAAATAGCACAGACAAGTTTTAATAGGTTTACTAGTGGGGGTAAAAACATGCAATGTGTGAGGCATTTCAGAAGCAGATAGTCCTAGTCTACGTTTGCAATCATGAGAAATGAAAGAGTGTATTGCGCCAGAATTGTACAGTACAGTTAAGGTGTTACCATCGATTTCACACTTGCCTCGAATGAGATCATCAGATTCTGTGGTCTCTTCAGCGTTCATGGTGAAGAATCTCCCTTGGCACTGCCGTTTGGAGGTAGGTGTATCCTTAGTGCAATTCTTAGCGAAATGGCCAAGTTGTCCGCACTTGAAGCAGACGTTCTGTCTGGCAAGGCATGTCCCCTTGTGGTTCTTCCCGCACTTCGGGCAGGCAGGGTTGGTCACCATCTTTAGGGTGTGAACGATAGGCTTCGAATGGTTGACAGTGGGCTTTTGTGACTGCTTGCCCTTAGAACCTTCACCATGGATGGTTTCTTTTGTGGGGGTTGGTTCGTGTGTTGCTCTTCAGACACCTATCTTCTCTTCTGGGCCTTCGACCTCTAGATGGCCAGCTTTCGATTGTATTTCTCTACTACGCGACTCTTATTGATAAGGGTGGCATAGTTCCGAATCTCCAACGAGGCCACGGATGCTAGGATGTTAGCTCTCAAACCTCTTTCATACTTCATGCACTTCCAGTGCCGTTGTGGTTCCACTGATATAGTGTGAAGAACTTACACAGCTCCTTAAACTTCGCCGTATATTCCACAATGCTCATACCTCCTTGGTATAGCCTCAGGAATTCCATTTCCTTCACATTCCTTACTAACATCAGAAAGTACTTCTCATAGAAAGATATCTTGAAGGCATCCTAGGTAATTTCTCTTTGGTTGCTCTCTATCAAGCTCTTTGCTCCCTCCCACCAGAACTTGGCATTCACCTTCAGCATGTAAGTGGCAAAGGCCACCTTTTGGGTATTTGAGCAAGCTAGCACAGAGTAGATCTTCTCAATCTCTTTGATCCACTCGTCGGCCTCGTCAGGGTTGAAAGCCCCCTTCAAATTGGGTGAGTTCACCTTTCGAAACTCCGAGAACTTCTGATACTCGATATCAGCTCCATTTCCTCCAACAAACTCTTCGGACCTTCGGTTCAGCTGGTCCATTATGTGCTCAGTAGCTGTAGCTTGAGCTTGCATTGCGTTTGCCATCTGCTGGAAGGTTCACATGAACTTAGCAAGGTTCGTGCTGTCGCTGTTCTTGTTGGAGATATGTCTGCGAGTTGCCATTAGTTCTTGATCACACCAAACAAAGATATCGAGTTGATCAGGCCCAATATTAAGCATAAGCATGGTAGCAACTAAAGGCAATCTCACATGATGGTCATGCACTCTAAGTCCTACATCCAATCATACAGATAGAATTCATAGCACGACTTAACATAGTACATGTAGAGTTGTGCTTGGAAGCATAGTCAGTCAAACCTCAGGCTTTAACAGGATGAATTGCTTTGATACCATAATGTAACACCCTAATAAACCTATACTATGCTTAAGTCGTATTACGGCGTTTTATTAGTTGTTACTTATGTTTACGGAAAACTAAACTTCGCTTTTAAATTAAGTTACAAGGAAAATATGGTAAATATTTTTTTTTGAAATACGTCATCGCTTTGCAGTGTTTTGGAAAGTAAAGCCTTGAGCGAGAATATAGATACCGAGAGAGCGTGTCGTATACAAATCATAACACTATATTATAAAACATGAGAAAGGTAGATGAATAGTAATTCACAAATACATTATATTATATAGCTAATCATTACATCCACATGAGTTCATAATATATATATATATATATATATACACACACACATACATAGATATAAACATTACATCGAAGAGGCTTATGGTCATGCCATGGCCCAAATACTAGATAATAAATGCAAACTTAAGATGACATAGTTTGTTACAAAAAGAAATATATAAAGGTGTGGAGTGACGGTAGTTATAAGTCCAAGACAGCATCTTCTAGCATCCTCTATCATACGTCCACTCATATTGCAGGGGATTCGTGTAACATCCCCATTTTACCTAAGTTAATTAGCTCGGTGTTCCCGACTAATTAGAGAGATTAGCGATTAATTGAGAACTAATCGGCTAATCTCAAGAGCAAGAGCAAGAGCTTAGTAAATTAAGTCTAGCCAACAATTTAATCATAATATCCTAAGCGTTTTAATAAAACCTTAATCGTCTAATCCTTAATTACTCGAGGGTGCCAAAACAAAAGTAAGACAACCTAATCTTACTAATTAAGTTTATAATGATTAAGACACTTGAGACAACTCTTGAAAAATTAAACCCCAAATTAAGCATATGCTTAACCGTAATGCAAGACATCATAAGAAGTGTAATTGACAAGAGTTAACTCATGGGTAATTAAGCCAATTAAGTTAAATTACATTTAAATAATTCTAATAACATTTAGAGATAAAAGTTCTTCCATGCATATGCCCTAAAAAGACATACCAAGGAGGAGCAACATCTCACCCTTCATTCAATCTCTTTAATCCTACACCATTAGATCAAAAGCCAAGACTAGGATCCTTGTCATCCACCATTAGATCTTGACACTTGGATGAGTCTTAGAAAAGCAACCAAATTCTAAGAGGGGTACTCCCCTTTAACCCTAGAGAAAAACACCAATTGGACATTAGAATGCCTCCAAGACTCAAGGAAAGTATAACCCTCTCTTTTACCCCAAAGTTCTTAGCCTTTTTGCTTGCAAAAGAAGCTAAGCTCACCCACTCCCCTTGCTTGTTGGAGAAGCAAGAGCCATCATCCCTCCTTCCCCCCTTGTACGCCTCCCTCCCTCTCTCTTTCTCTCTTCATTTTCATTTCACTCATCCTCTTCTCTCTCCTCAATTTCAAAATTCTCCTCCTTCTCTCTAAACTCTCCAACTTCTCTCTAGAATCCTTCAACTTCTCTCATCCTTTCCTCTCCTCATCCCACTCACAAGCTCTTCAAGAGCCACCATTTTTGTTCTTGGAGAATCAAAGACAATCACATACCAAGCCTCTTTCAAGATCCAAGAGGAGGAATACCACCACCTTCTTCCATCACAAATTCCTTCAAAGAAAGCTTCTTGGTAATGGCTCTAAACTCTTTTTCTCTCTTGTTTTTCAAGCTTTAGAACTCCTATGCTCTCCATAGCTAGGTGGTTTTAAAGATTGATTATGGGCATCATAGCCATTCTTGTCATAAAATGAGATGTTGTTGCTAGTATGGTTGTTTGTTGAAAACATGTTTTCGGTTTGGTGTGATGCATGGCTGAACTCAATATTTTTGAACTCCAACATGTTAGTTTTTCACTAATCTTTCATGGTATATGAGTGTTTTATAACTTGAGAATGTTTTCTTGAAAGTGAGGTTGAGTGTTTTGGAGAAAACATGAGAAAAATCAAAACGTGAAATCTGGATTTTCTGATAGTCTGTAAACCGAACAGTATAACTTTTTCCAGAAAACTCAGAAATTAGTGGAACCAATTTTATATGAAAATAGACTCAGAGATCTTTCCATACATATAAAATATATAAGATTCGGAGTTAAAATGAGTGAGATATGATTTTTCAAAGTGGACTATTCTCGGATTGGTTTCTGTCTGGGCAGTCTACACTAAAATGTGTATAACTCGAGCTACAAAAATGATTTTTGAGTGAGACCAAGTTTAAATGAAAGCTAAGACATAGGGGAACAAACCCATAAAACATTTTTCTCAGATTCCTTCTGAGAAATTATAATGAGAGGTAACAATCCACTGTACCGGGAGTGAACTTAGAAACTGAACAGTCAGAATAAAATGTGCATAACTGGAGATAGACAACGAATTTTTGAGTGGAACTTGTTTTGTTAAAAACTAGACTCAGAACCCTATAAGCATATAAAATTTCACATTAAAATGATAAAATACCAAATTATGGTGAATTTTTTAAGTTACTGCCCCACTATAAAAGTAAAACTGGTTAGGGTAAAAGTTAAAGGTTAATGAAGAATAAGTTTAAGACATTAACACCCTTATACTAAGTATTAGAAAACCTTCATAACTCAACTTAAAAAGTATCAAAAAGTATATTAGATAAAATTGGCCCTATAACTAATAAAAGAGGACACCCAAGAGACAACCTCAAGTAAAAACTTGCACCAAATTTACTAAGCTAAGCTCATAAGACTTTGTGTGATGTGTATGCCTTCATGTATTAATATGATGACAATTATATGATGATGATGATCATGATATGATGATAGTATACTATGATGATGATGATGGCATGATAATGATAATGATGATATGCTATGATGATATGATACTGGTTTTCTGTTTGGCAAAATTTTGGGAAGCTTCGGTCTAGCCGTTATGCTGCCGAAAATTTTGTAGAAATTGTGGACTTAGAAATATTTTGCATCATAAGCTTTAATAAGAAGAGAAAGTAAACTAAGGGTGTGATCCTTCAAAAGGGAAGGTGACCCAAAGTAAGTTCCCCTCACCCACGACTCACATGAGGCATGGCAAGACCCAGCTAGTGTGAGTATAGGGGATA
This sequence comes from Pterocarpus santalinus, assembly GCA_031439595.1. NCBI lineage: Eukaryota > Viridiplantae > Streptophyta > Magnoliopsida > Fabales > Fabaceae > Pterocarpus > Pterocarpus santalinus. The sequence goes on along the minus strand of CM062523.1, from coordinate 39,941,783 downwards.
GGGGTTACATGAGGCATGGCATGACCCAGCTAATGTAAGTACCGAAATTTTATGGTGGCGACGGCCACGGTATGAGCTCATTACCACTTATGTTTAGTGGGTGAAAAGAAAAGGACTTAAGATAAGAAAAGAAAAGAAAAGGGACTTCGGTCCACCCCGTGAAGGAGGCATAGCCAGAAGCGGGAAAGTTACAAGTCAAGTAAACCAGATTAGAAAGACAAGAAAGAGACTTCGGTCAAGAAAACTACTAACTCATGAAATGTCTGCTTTCATATGTTTACCTATTTTACTTCAATGCTTCTAATAAGAATGTATGCTTAAAAGTGAATCCACTTCGGATAATTATGTTTTCGAAAATCCTAGTAACTGAATCTTGTATGTTCACACCTATTTCTTAAGAAGGCCGAAGTGGCTGGGACGATGACGATGACACCTCTGTGTCGGGTTTGAGTCCTACTGAGAAATCTTATTTCTCACTCTAGTTACTTTTCCGCATCGTCACCAGATTTTGTTGGCACACCCAATGGAGTGGAGCTTGGAGCCACCGCACTACGAGCGGACGTACGACGTGGAATGCCAGACGAAGCTATTTTGGGACTCATAGTGACCGTCACTCTACATCTTCGCATATTCTTTTTGAGAGGAGCTTTGTCATTGAAGTCTGTAGTAGTACCTAGTACTTAGGTCATGGCATGACCATGAGCTTTCTTTGATGTAATGTTTACCTATATATATATATATATATTATGAACTCATATGGATGTAGTGATTAGTTAATGAATGCAATGTATTTGTGAATTTCTATTTATTCACCTTTCTCTTGTCTTATGATATTTGGGTATTTATTTTATGCGACACGCTCTTTCTCTATCTACCTTCTCGCTCAAGGCTTTACCTTCCAAAGCAACGACGTATTTCACAAAAAGAAAAATTTACCATATTTTCCGCGTAACTTAATTTCAAGTGAAGTTTAATTTTCCACGAGCATAAGTAACAACTAATAAAACGCCGTAATACGACTTAAGCGTAGTATGGGTTTATTAGGATGTTACAATTCGTGCTCCACTCCCCTGGATACGCCATTGGCTTCTAGTGATGATACGGAAAAATAACTAGAGTGAGAAATAAGATTTCTCAATAGGACTCGAACTCGACATTAAAGTGTCTTCGTCATCATCCCAGCCACTTTGGTTTTAGTAATGAAAATAGTAAGCATGCATAAGGTCCAATTATTAGGTTTTTCAAAAACATAAATATCCGAAGTGGATTCAATTTTAAGTACACATTCTCATTATAATAACAACATCATGGTATATGACAATGCATACATGCATGAACATCTTGAGTTTTATTCTTTACTTGGGTTGGACTGAAGTCCCTTTCCTTTCTTAACTTAACTTTATCTTAAGTTTTTTTCACCCATTGAACATAAGTGGTAATCAGCTCATACCTTGGCTGTTGCCATCATAACTTTTTGGTGCTTATACTAGCTAGATCGATGCCATGCCTCATGTGAGTCGTGGGTAAGGGGAGCCTCTTATTACGGGTCACCATCCTTTTTAAAGGATCACACCCCTAGTTCAATCTTTTCATATTAAGGCTTATGATGCAAAATTATCCTAAGTCCATAATTTTTGTGGAATTTCGGCAGCATAATGGCTGAACCGAAGCTTTCTAAAGTTTTGCCAACAGATATGCCAGTTACAATCATTATCATATATCATTGAACATCATAAGCATCACATTCAACCATAACATACTCATCATCATTATCATATCATCATTGCATCATGCTTGCACATAAACATAGGTATATTCACAATTAAAGTTTTTTGAGCTTAGCTTAATAAATTTGGTGCAAGCTTTTAATTAGATTTCATATTATTCGATTCTTTCATTATTCATGTGGCAAGCTTCATCTAATTTTCCACTTGAAAGTTGTTAGGTTGAATTATGAAGTTTCATTATCTTTAAATTAGAGGTTTTTTTTTTTTTTGGTTCACAAGTTTGTTTTCTACCTTTACTAAAATTTCACTTAACCAAACTTACTTTTTATGGTAGGGCAGAAACTTCAAAAATTCACCATAAATTCATCTTTTATTATTTTGACTTGATTTTTTGTATGATTAAGCCTCTCTGAGTCTAGTTTTAGATAAAAGAAGTCCCACTTAAAAATTCCTCCTGGAGCTTGAGATATACATGTTTTATTCTGACTGTCTAGTTTTCAAGCTTTTCTCGAGTTAGTGACTTGTCACCTCCACTGGGAATTGCTCATGGGGAATCTAACAAAATTGTTTTATGGGGCTATAACTCTATGTCTTAGCTTTCTAACATACTTGGTCTCACTCAAAAATAATTTTTTTAGCTCGAGTTATAAGGTTTTTAGTTCAGACTGCCCAAATAGAAATCCATCTGAGAATAGCCCACTTTGAAAAATTATATCTCCCTCATTTTAAATCCAATTTACACATATTTTATATGTGTAGAAAGCTCTTTGAGTCTACTTTCATATAAAATTGTTTCAAAGCATTCTGAGTTTTTTGGAAAGACTTATACTGCTCGCATTAACCATTGCCAGAAAATCCAGCTTCAACTATTTATGTTTTTCTTGAGTTTTCTTGTAAAACATTAGGTCTTTTCACTCAAATGACCACTTTTCTCTTCCAACCCATTCTCATACTTTGAGATCTTGATATTAACACAATATTTTAAATTCTTAAAATTTGATTCAATAATAATAGACATACTAATCGAAAAATTTTGAGCCAAAGAGAAAGACACAACACATGAAAACTCATCATATTAACAAGCATGGCCATGAGGCCTTGGAACAAGTCCTAGATTCACCTAGCAATGGAGAGCTTAGGAGTTTAAGGGCTTGAAGGACACATAAAAGAGAATGGTTAGAGTCACTACCAAATGAGTTTCTTGAGGAGTAGAAAGAGTTGATGGGTTGGAGATGGCCTTCCTCCTTTTTGAGCTTGACAATGGGGCTAAGTGTGTGTTCAAGTATATCCTTCAAAGACCAAAAGAGGTAGTCCTTGAAGAGCTTGTGAGAATGGTGGTGCCAATGAGATGAGTTAGAGTCGAAAAACAAGAAGAACAAGAAGAAGATTAGGAGGAACAAATAGTGGTTTAGAAAGAAGTGAGAGCTTTGTAATTTAGTAAAAGAATGTGCAAAAATGAGAGTGTGAGAAGAGAGAGAATGGCATCCTACTCTAATGGCATCCTACTCTAAGCCATGGGGTGGTTGGATTCTGCTTCTTTTACAAGGAAGGAGGCTAGGAACCATGGGGTAAAAGAGAGGGTTGTATTTCTCTTGAGTCTTGGTACTTAGGTAAAGACCATTTTGTGTTTCCTCAAGTGGTTAAAGGAAAGGACCCTTCTTGGGATTGGCTTGATTGAAGAAAATCACTCCATGTGGCATAATCCTAATGGAGGAAAATACTTCTCTGGTCTTGACTAAAGAGATACTACCAATATAGACCCTTAATTTAAGAGTGCATGATGAGAAGGCAAATAGATATTTGAATAAGGCTCTTGTCTTGACCAAATTTTCAAACAATGATTAGGGGGAAGTTTTTAAATTTCAAAAATGCTATTAGGGTTGTCTAGGTACTAATTAAGCTAGGTTGTTTAATTGTTGAATAATCATTTTCGGCTAAACGTGCTTTTAAGGCACCTTATATCAAAAGGTTTGTCATACACTTAATTAATAAGGTTAGGCTAGCTTAATTATGTTTCGAGATAATACATTAGCGAGATTTGGGTAATTAATCTTTAATTAAAACATTTGGTGCATTATGATTCAATTTTGTCTTGACCTCAATTTATTAAGCTTTTGCTGATGAATTGGATTTTTATACTATTTTTATCCTTCATACTTGTCTCATTAATCCTCCTTTGCACTTAATTGGTTGAGTTTAGATCATTTTCCTTTCTTTGGATCTTAGTGAGACTTAGTTAATTTTTGCAGCATTTCGGTTATTTTGACCTGCTTCAGTGTTTAGATCATATCTTGAGCTCTATACCTCATTTTATTATGCTTCTTGATTTGTAGAAAAGCTAAGAGATAGAGCTACAATTTCTATGAAGAGGGCAAGGGCTAACTCTGAGATCTTAAAGCCGAAATTGGGCTCGGAACTGAACTGAAGCGTTTGGGCGCGGTTTCTGAGCAGCCTTCAATGATTGGACCATATCTTGGGCTACAGGGACTCAATTGAGCCCATTCCGGTGGCATTGGAAAGCTAACATCCAGGGCTTCATTTTATGTTCAGAACACTAAGCCAAGAAGAACCGTTATGAGGCCCAAAAACGTGTTGGAAGTCGCTGCTGAGTCTAAGAGAGCCCACTCAACTTGTTTTGGGCACAACTTTCTCTCTAAGCATCCAAATTGGGCAATTGAGCTATCCAAATTTAGCTTAGGAAAAGAGGATTATTTTAATTAAGTAATTAGTGACTTTTAATTAGAGGTATATATAGAAATTCTGATTATGCTTCAGAGACTTGTTTTTGGACCTTCTTTGGAATAAGAAAACTCTCTTTCTCTCTTTCTCTCTTTCTCTCTTTCTTTCTTTTGCGTTTTCCTCCATTAATGGAGGGGTGATCCTCCTCTGATCCAAGGCATCAAGAGAAGCATTCAAGCTCTTGAGGATTGGTGCATCAAGACATGGAAATTCCAATTTCGGTTTCACTCCTCTTCTCTTCTTCTTCTTAATCTCGTAATTGAATTGGAGGTTTTCATTCATGCATGTTGATTAAGAGTCAATGAAATCATGTATAATTCGGTTGATATATGTGATTCGATTGTTCAAGAGTGTGATTCATATTTCAGTTCTGAATATGAGATGAGAGCATTGGTTTGGAAGTTAATCCAAAATCAATTCGGTTTTAGAGGTCTCTAAACCGAATGGCTTGAGTGATTAGTTGAATGCATGGAGATTTTCATGTGAAAGCTTATTTTGATTTGAGCTTTCTTGTGCTTCATTTGCATCCTAAAACTGATCTAATCCACCCCCCCTCTACCTAGTTTGAGTGTTTCTGCATGCTGGTTCTTGTGTTCTTGCATTTTTAGTGCTTTTCTTGCATTTCAAGTAATTCTGTCTGATCATGCATGACCAGGTCCAATCCTCAAAATTTGTGTGATATTGATCCTGAGATAGATAGAACATTCCATAGGCTCATTAGGAGTCAAGGTAGTGTGCATAGTCTTCATACTAGTCATTTGCATAGTAGTAGCTTGCATAGTGATAGTTTTAGTGAGTCTCAAGATCTCAATTCACCTGATTTGAGTTACGAGATCGACCGGTTGCTTCCGTAAAAACATGGCTAACAATCATGATAGGACTTTGAAAGAGTGGCGACACCAGATGTCAACTACCAAGCTCTTGCCATCCAATACCCAGAATTGCATGCGGATTTTGAGCTCAAATCAGGATTGATACACTTGCTTCCTAAGTTCCATGGTCTGGCTGGAGAAGATCCACACAAGCATCTCAAGGAATTCCATGTGGTCTGCTCCACCATGAGGCCACATGGAGTTGATGAAGATCACATTAAATTGAGAGCTTTTCCTTTCTCACTTGATGGAGCTGCAAAGGATTGGCTTTACTATCTGCATCCTGGTTCCATTACATCTTTGGCAAGACATGAATAGGTCAAGCTTTCTAGAGAAATTCTTTCTCGCTTCAAGAGCTGCCGCAATCGTAAAAGATATATGTGGCATAAGGCGGATCCATGGTGAGACCTTACATGAATATTGGGAGAGATTCAAGAAATTGTGTGCAAGTCAGCCCACACCACCAGTTAGTGACCAGCTCCTCATTCAAGATTTTTATGAAGGTCCGATGCCAATGGATAGAAGTATGGTTGATGCCGCTTCGAGGAGCTCGGTAGATAAAACCCTGCTGCGCAGCCAGGGACTTGATTGCTAACATGGTTGAAAATGCTCAACAATTTGGTACCCGAGCCATAGTGCCTACAAGAGGAGTGAATGAAATGAATACCTATAATCTGAACGAGCAGAGGATGGAGAAAGAATAGATGAATTGACAACTTTAGTGAGGCAAATGGCACTTGGTCGATACAACAGCCTCAAAGAATCCATACCACCACCAAAGAAGCCTTTGTGGAATTTCTTTGTATACCAAGTCATGCAACAGACCAATGTCCGCAATGGCGAAAGAAGGCAATGAAACAGATTCTTTGGAATTTTTCCTGGGAGGCCTTATCAACAAATCAGTAACCAGAAGCAGAGGAATTATGACCCCTTTTCCAATTCATACAATCCCGGATGCAGAGACGACCCAAACCTGAGGTATCGTAATACTATTCAATTCCAACAAAGAAGAAGAAGCAGCCTCAATATCGGTTCAAGCACAATGTCAGGACCAAACATGAGACAAGCGAGATCCGCAAAGAAGCTAAACCAGACCGACCACAAAGCAAGAGCTCGTAACCAAGTTTGGCGTAACTTGTGAAGCGAATGGCAACCAAAGAGTGTTCGGCCAAAGAAAGAAGCCGAGATCCAGTCCGCAAACACAGATTGGTCGCTTGGCTACAACAAGAGTGAGCTGAAATCCCAAGGTTCTGGAAACCTCCTCCCAATCCGTGAGCAATCCAAGGAATGTCGGTTCCATCACTCGAGAAGTGGCAAGCAACTTAAGGTTCCCGATGTTGAACAACCGATTCTGCAGACCGTGCGAGAACAACCAAGGATACAAGAAAAATCGATTACAGAATCGAGGAAAATTATGCAGAACCAAGCAATAGCAAGCAAGTTGAACAAAGTGAGAAATTGCCACGCCCTTCCCAATAGAGTGACACAAAACAAGAAGCGCGAAGCGTATGCACTGGACAAGGAGATCATGGAGACATTCAAAAGTTGAAGTTAATATTCCACTCCTGGATGCAATCAAGCTAATTCCCTACTTTGCAAAGTTCCTCAAATTCTTATGCACTCATAGAAGGAGGTCAAGGAAATGAAAAAGTCGACATGGGCGTAAATGTATCCGCTATCATCCAACCGAGCATTCCACCTAAATGCAAGGATCCGGCACTTTACCATCCCTTGCATCATAGGGAGCAAGCAATTCAATCAAGCCATGCTAGACCTTGGTGCTTCAATCAATGTCATGCCAACATCGGTTTACAAGTCCTTGCACATGGGAGAGCTCAAGCCAATGGGAGTGGTCATTCAACTAGCCAACCGGAGCACAACCCACCCCGAAGGAGTTTTAGAAGATGTCTTGGTGAGAGTAAATGAACTGATATTCCCTGCTGATTTTTATGTGTTGAATATGGAGGATGACATGCATATTAATCAACCAACATTGATCTTAGGTAGACCATTTCTAAAAGCGCAAAAACCAAGATTGATGTGCATTCTGGTACCTTGTCAATGGAATTTGGAGATAGCAAAGTGAATTTTAACTTGTGTGATGCCATGAAATTCCCACCGGAAGAGCATTCTGTTTTTCACTTAGATATCATTGATTCATTGGTTGATAATGTGCATGAACATTTGTTGGATGATTTTCCAGAAATTGTAGGCTTTCAAGATGAATTTCAATGTTCTGATTGTGATGGAATTCATGATAAATGTGTTGTTTGTGCTGAGATTGATGCATGCCTCAATAATTCAGATTCTGAACCATTTAATTATGCTAATTTACATGCTGAAATTTCTAGTTCTATTTCTGTTAATTCCAACTCTGATTGTGCAGTTTTTGTAGACTTGAACTCTGCAGGTATTGATTTAGTTCCTGCAGGTTTCGAAGTTGTTAACCTTGCTATTGAGAGTGCAAATTCTGCATTTTCTGCTGCAGAAAATTCTGGTTTGGTTGCTATTCCTTCTGTTTTAAATTCTGCATATAGTGACTCTATTGACTCTATTTGTGTAGATTCTGTGGATCCAGTTTCTGATAGTATGGATGGATCCACTGTTTTTCTTGATTCTAATGCCATTGTGCAAGATTCTTCATGTGTTGCAGGTGCTGAAATTAAACAAACAGAACAAATTCCAAGATTAGCACCCTCCATACAAGAGCCACCCACCTTGGAGTTGAAGCCTCTGCCAGAAAACTTGAAGTATGCATTCCTGGCACCCAATGAGAAGCTGCCAGTCATCATAGCCAAGGATTTGCTGCCAGAACAAGAGGAGAAGTTGTTAAACATTCTAAGGCAGAACATGAAGGCTTTAGGCTGGACATTGGCAGACATACCTGGGATTAGCCCCTCTACGTGCATGCACAGAATTCAGTTAGAAGAGGGTGTGAAACCAGTGAGGCAACCCCAGAGGAGACTGAATCCTCTGATCTTGGATGTGGTCAAGAAAGAAGTCAGCAAGCTTCTAGCTGCTGGCATCATTTATCCAATTTCAGACAGCAAGTGGGTGAGCCCGGTGCAAGTTGTCCCCAAGAAGACCTAGATACAAGAGTGAAGAATTCAGATGGTGAGCTGGTACCCACACGAGTGCGAGCAATTTGGAGAGTCTGCATTGACTATAGGAAGTCAACCAAGCCACCGTAAAAGACCACTTCCTCGCCTTCATCGATCAGATGCTAGAGAGATTGGCAGGTCAGTCTCACTACTGTTTTCTTGATGGTTTCTCTGGCTATTTTCAGATTCATATTGCACCAGAAGATCAAGAGAAGACCACTTTCACCTGTCCATTCGGCACATTTGCATACCGGAGGATGCCCTTTGGCTTATGCAACGCCCCAGGTACATTTCAGAGGTGCATGGTGAGTATATTCTCTGACTTTCTAGAGGACTGTATGGAAGTTTTCATGGATGATTTTACTGTTTACGGCTCTTCTTTTGATGCATGTCCGATAGCCTGGCTAGAGTTTTGGGTAGATGTGTTGAATCACACCTTGTCTTAAATTTTGAGAAGTGTCATTTTATGGTTAGGCAGGGTGTGGTCTTAGGTCATATTATCTCTGGGGAGGGTATTTACGTTGATAAATCCAAGATAGATGTCATTGCTTCTTTGCCTTACCCGCATGCGTGGAAGTGCGGTCTTTCTTGGCCATGCAGGTTTCTATAGGCGATTCATCCAGGATTTCAGCAGAATAGCACTCCCATTATCCAGACTATTGCAGAAGGAGGTTGACTTCCAGTTCGATGATGAGTGTAGGAGGGCATTTGACCAGGTGGCAAAGACCTCATCTCTCGCCTTGCTTCAACCGCCGAATCGGGAGTATGCATTTGAGTCGATGTGTGGCGCCCAACTTTGCGGTTGGAGCGGTTCTTTCCGCAGAGGGTCGGGAAGATACCCCATGTTATAGCCTATGCTTCCCGGACCTTGGACTCTGTGCAGGCCAACTATACCACCACTGAGAAGGAGCTTCTAGCCATTGTCTTTGCTTTAGATAAATTCTGTGCTTACCTTTTGGGAACTAAAGTGACTGTTTTTTCTGATCATGCAGCACTGAAGTTCCTGCTGAAGAAGCCAGATGCTAAGCCTAGGCTCATTAGGTGGATGTTGCTGTTGCAGGAGTTTGATATAGAGATCAAGGACAAAAGTGGAGCCGAGAATCTAGTAGCGGATCACCTGAGCCGAATCCCGCAGACCCTAGAGCCTCTTCCTATCCGTGAGACCTTTCCAGATGAGCAGCTTCTACACCGCAAGGTAAGGACCCATGGTATCGATCTAGTTAATTATCTGTTGTCTTTGAGTTACCTGCTTATTTTAAAAAGCATCAGATAGATAAACTTAGGAGTGAGGCTAAGTACTATATTTGGGATGATCCATACTTGTGGAGGATGTGTAGTGATCAGGTCATTCGGCGTTGTGTGCATGAGTCTGAGATGCCATCTATTTTACAGTTTTGTCACACTCTTGCCTGTGGTGGCCACTTTGGTCCACAGCGCACTGCTAGGAAGATTTTAGATGCGAGGTTTTACTGGCCCACTTTGTTTCGTGATGCCTACACATATTGTAGGAATTGTGAACAATGCCAGAAGACAGGTAGTATTTCCCGTAGGAATGAGATGCCTCTGCCCCCGTTATTGTTTTGTGAGATATTTGATGTTTGGGGTATTGACTTTATGGGGCCTTTTCTGTTTCTTTTGGTTTTGTTTACATATTACCGGGTCGTTGATTATGTCTCTAAATGGGTGGAGGCCAAGGCCACCGGACCGATGATTCTCATGTTGTCATAGATTTTGTCGATCACGATATTTTGCGTGTTCTGGTGCCCAGAGCTATCATCGATGACAGGGAAGCCATTTAGCAACTGTAACATGGCTACCTTGCTGAAGAAGTATGGTGTCACCCATAAGGTCTCAACCCCATACCATCCGCAGACAAATGGCTAAGCGGAGGTGTCCAACAGAGAGTTGAAGCAAATCTTGGAGAAAACTGTTCAGCCGAACAGGAAGGACTGGAGCAAGAGACTTGAGGATGCTTTATGGGCCTATCGCACTGCCTACAAGACACCTTTGGGGATGTCCCCCTATAGGATTGTCTTTGGTAAGGCATGCCACCTTCCAGTAGAAATCGAGCACAGAGCTTATTGGGCAGTTAAACACTGCAACTTGGATCTAGACCAGTCTCGGCTTCATAGAAAGCTCCAACTTCAGGAGTTGGAGGAGATCCGTTTAGAGGCCTATGAGAATGCCCGCATGTATAAGGAGAAGGCCAAACTCATCCATGATAGGATGTTGTTGCGGAAGGAGTTCTCAGTCGGCCAGAAAGTGCTCCTCTACAACTCCCGCCTCAAGCTTTTCTCTGGTAAGCTTCGTTCCCGGTGGCTTGGTCCTTATATTGTTATTCAGATTTTTCCCTATGGTGCTGTGCAGATTGTGGAGCCTGGGACGGACAGAGTTTTTACTGTGAATGGCCACTGTCTGAAGCTGTTTCATGAGGAGCTATCCGTGGACACCATTGAGGAGGTTCGCTTGTTAGCGGCCACTTATGCTTGATAGGGATGTTTTCTTCTTCCCTCTCCTACTTCTTTCTAATTGCCTTGCATTTTATTCTGTTGCATGACATTGAGGGCAATGTTGGGTTGAAGTGTGGGGGGAGGATGATTAGTTTTAGTTTATCTCTCATGCATTTTTCCAGCTAGTCTTGCATTTTGGGTTTGTTTTTGTTGCTGAAATGATCTTTGCTCTTGTTCTTCTTTGATGAATTGATGGTTGTTGAGTTAGGACATTAAATATTGAGGTGGATGGAATTCCAACATGATTTCATTTTTTTTTCCCTCTTGCAATGTGTGAATTGAGTGATTGATCTTGATTTGCTTGGATTGAGTATGATGAATACTACCCTTGTGAGCTTTTGAGCTATATTTTGGATGGTTGCATTTCATACCATTCCTTTCTTTCTTGTGTGTGTCAACCCTCATAGTTTATGTCATTCTAGAACTTGCTTTAATTCTTCTTTGAGGCTACATTTTCATATGCATTCATGGACATGATAGAGGCATTTCTTTTCATTTTTAACCACTTGGCCATATAGCCCACCTTGCATTAATTCCCCTGTTAACCCCTTTGAGCCTTGTTGACCTTTCTTTCTTTGATTCTAGCACATTACAAGCCTAAACCCATTTGGAAAACCATGATTCTACCCAACCTTAGGGAATAGGAGACATTGGTTTCATTATCACTATTGTGTTAGAGATCAAGTGTGGGGGGGTGCAAAATGAAAGTCATATATGCATCAATTGCAAGTGTGGATGGTTACAAATAAAGCATAAATTGCAAGTGTGCCAAAAAAAAAAAAAAAAAAGAAAGGGCAAACAAAATGGGAGTGTTCATGAAAGGAATGAATATGTTATGGAATGACTTTGGGAAACCCCCCCACATTTGTGAACTTGGCTTGTATCTTGACCAATATTTCTCCTATTGCCTTAGGTTCTACCTTGTCATTTCCCTATTTTTCTTACCCTTACCTTAACCCCATTACAACCATTAATGAAGCCCTCTTGATTTGTGTTGCATATGATTTCAAGTAGTGGAGAAGTAGAAGATTAGCAAGCCTATGGTAATGCATGATCCATTGAGGTGAATTGAGTGAAACATTTCTACCCATACACTTGAGAGTTAGTGAGTTTCATACACTCACCCACCATCTTGTGAGATTCTTCATACTTGATCTTTGCACTTTGAGTGATGTTGCTTGGTTTATACTTTAGAGAGGTGGGGATCATTTGATTTGATTGTTGGGAAATTCTTGATACCTCACATGCTACTTTGTCCCTAAACTTAGCACTTTTGATGATTCATTGGAGAATAAGTTTTTTTCCACTTTGGTTGTAGTTGATTTTGGTATTTTCCTTGTTTAGTTTCCTTTAGGTTGAGTCTTGCATGAGGACATGCAAGAGCTAAGTGTGGGGGAATTTGATGAATTGGATTTTTATACTATTTTTATCCTTCATACTTGTCTCATTAATCCTCCTTTGCACTTAATTGGTTGAGTTTAGATCATTTTCCTTTCTTTGGATCTTAGTGAGACTTAGTTAATTTTTGCAGCATTTCGGTTATTTTGACCTGCTTCAGTGTTTAGATCATATCTTGAGCTCTATACCTCATTTTATTATGCTTCTTGATTTGTAGAAAAGCTAAGAGATAGAGCTACAATTTCTATGAAGAGGGCAAGGGCTAACTCTGAGATCTTAAAGCCGAAATTGGGCTCGGAACTGAACTGAAGCGTTTGGGCGCGGTTTCTGAGCAGCCTTCAATGATTGGACCATATCTTGGGCTACAGGGACTCAATTGAGCCCATTCCGGTGGCATTGGAAAGCTAACATCCAGGGCTTCATTTTATGTTCAGAACACTAAGCCAAGAAGAACCGTTATGAGGCCCAAAAACGTGTTGGAAGTCGCTGCTGAGTCTAAGAGAGCCCACTCAACTTGTTTTGGGCACAACTTTCTCTCTAAGCATCCAAATTGGGCAATTGAGCTATCCAAATTTAGCTTAGGAAAAGAGGATTATTTTAATTAAGTAATTAGTGACTTTTAATTAGAGGTATATATAGAAATTCTGATTATGCTTCAGAGACTTGTTTTTGGACCTTCTTTGGAATAAGAAAACTCTCTTTCTCTCTTTCTCTCTTTCTCTCTTTCTTTCTTTTGCATTTTCCTCCATTAATGGAGGGGTGATCCTCCTCTGATCCAAGGCATCAAGAGAAGCATTCAAGCTCTTGAGGATTGGTGTATCAAGACATGGAAATTCCAATTTCGGTTTCACTCCTCTTCTCTTCTTCTTCTTAATCTCGTAATTGAATTGGAGGTTTTCATTCATGCATGTTGATTAAGAGTCAATCAAATCATGTATAATTCGGTTGATATATGTGATTCGATTGTTCAAGAGTGTGATTCATATTTCAGTTCTGAATATAAGATGAGAGCATTGGTTTGGAAGCTAATCCAAAATCAATTCGGTTTTAGAGGTCTCTAAACCGAATGGCTTGAGTGATTAGTTGAATGCATGGAGATTTTCATGTGAATGCTAGGTTTGATTTGAGGTTTCAATTAAATCTACAGTGAATCATCGAATTGGAGTGTGCATGTACATTTGAATCCAGTGATTGAGTGTTGATTGCTTTCTTCTTGTGTGTCTTGGATTAGAATTTTAATTCGGTTTAACCTTTTTGTTTTCTGTTTGCTTTGGAATTCAGTATTGCATTTTAAGTGTTTGTTATAAAAACCCCCCTGAATTTTCTGATCAAATAGTGTGTTCATCTTTGGGAAACGATCCGAGTTGGCTACTATACTATAGTCGCTATTCGGTTTAATTTGCTCGTGTTACGACGCGCGAGTCATGCCCATTGAGATTAGCCGATTAATCCTTCATTAATCGCTAATCATTCTAATTAGCTATGGACATTAAGTTAATTAGCTTAGGCATAATTGGAGATGTTACAACTTATGCATTGGAGTTTATGACTCTATGTACCTTGAACTATGCTATTGGACGTTGTATGGACTTATTTGAATTGATTATGAGACCTTGAGACTTATATTAGACCTATTTGAGACCTTTTAAGATCATACCTTTGTATTGGAGAACCTATGCTTGGACACTAGGTTGTGGACCTTGGACAATGACTATGGACATTGGACTTAATCACATTCCTAATCATATTAAAGAACCTTAAACATAAATATTTAAGTTAAAGGTCCCATTAGAAATGTCATATAAACTTGCTAGTTTTATGCTTGAAGTGATCTTTAAAAGTTTGTTTCAAAGAGAAATGTTTGGTCGAATTTCCTTTAGAAAAAGGTTTTGAGCTTTTATATGATTCATATTAGTATTCTTAGAATCAATATGAAAATATATTTGCTCTTTTGGTATAAGTTCTGAATTCGAATATGATGATTTAGTTAAACAATATGCTACTATGTTTATTCTTGAAGTATGAATTTTAGGGCATGGCATTCCTTGATTAAATGCCATAATGTTATATATATGGGGTGTATCACATGAGAGGAGTGATTTATTATAAGAATAAAAGGAGCAAATATGGGCCATATAACCATACATAGATAGTCAAGATTTAAAGTTGTTTAATGGTCACATAATCACTTAAAAGCTCATATGACTTTATGCTTTAATCTTAACCATTCATATAAGATCCAACGGTTAAGATTTGCTCATGTGACTCTCACAATTAAGTAGTGGATAAGCCATGCATTTCACTAAGTGACACCTTAGGCTCCGCCATGTTAGCAGATTAAGACTTGGTGATCACTAAGTCTAGCAGTAGATTAAAATGGCACTTTGGGCCCTATCTTGCTAGAACAAGGACTTGGTGTTCATTAAAGTGATGTCTTGGACCCCCTCAAGATAGCAGATAAGAACTTGGCATTCACTGATTTGACTAGGAGGTGCCATAGCAAAGAGAGCTCTCACATATTAGACCGTACAGACTTCAGCTATCAGAAAAGGAAACAAGAAAATAATAAAAATGATGGACGGTATACTTGTTGCTGTTTTTAGATATTGATTATATTTACTGCTTTTACTTTGATGCACTTTCATCTTGCTTGACACTAATAAATGGCTGGGAATAATAATTTATCTTATTAACTGCCTGTGGTTTATTTTGCTGCTAAATGTTCTAATATATTACTGGTGATCTGATTGACTGTATATTATGCATATTACTACACTCTCGTTTTCATTCATAGTGTTTTTGGGATGATGCTAGACTCCCCTAGGAACACAACTGTATTAGGAGATTTCTCTTACCTCTTTTTCTTTTGTGTTTCCAGATGACATAAATCATTCATAATATTGAGATGGATGTGGCTTTTGAGCCTGATTTGCTGAATAATAGAATTCTCTTACATATTGTGGATCATACACTTACTATTACTATTATTAATAACTAGAAATTAGTATGCTATGATATAGCTCAGGACAACCCATTTTGGCATTTTCATCTGATATATTTTGTTTAGCATTTTGATAGGTTATAAAAAGGTCAAGTTGGGATGATTTGTATTAGTATAGGTGCTTTGTCTCCTATGATATTTTTCGGTTATGTATTATAGACTGCTACTCTATCATACTGTATGCTATAGTGTAGTATGGGTGAATGTTTTTTGTATTATGTTGGTTGCCTTAACTATGGAATTTTCGACTAGTATGTGGTAATAACAATTCCACTGTATAAATAATTAACTAGAAAGGGGTAAATTGATAAGAGCAATCAGCAAAAAAAAAAAAAAAATTAGTCGTGTAAAATCAATAGTAAGTTTAGTAATGCTCTGCTAGCTAATTATTATCAGGATTAAGCAAAGTAAATCAAGCGGTACAATAATAGTTAGTAGTAGGGTATTACAAGCATCCCCAGGCTAATGGTCAAGTTGAAGTAGCCAACAAAGTTATACTCCGAGGATTAAAGAAAAAACTTGACGATTGGAAAGACGGCATGGGTTGATGAACTCGGGAGCGTGTTATGGTCATATCGAATAATGCCCCAGTTGGCTACAGGTGAAACCCCTTTTAAGCTTACTTTGGGGTTGATGCTATGATCCCTGACGAAGTTGAAGAACCAAGTCCGAGGATTATCTTCCGAGTTATAAGTTCCGAATCACTAAGAGAAGAAATTGATCTTTCCGATAAAGTTAGGGAAATGGCACACATTCGGGAGAGGGCATTAAAATAGAGAATGGCAAAGAGATACAATCCCAAGGTGATACCTTGCAAATATGAGGAAGGAGATTTGGTACTCCAATATGCTAACATCAAACCACCATCCTCAGGGTAAGGGAAGCTCGCAGCAAATTGGGAAAAGGGAAGCTCGCGGCAAATTGGGAAGGTCCTTATTGGGTTATTGAAGTTTTAGAAAAAAGGGCACACAAGCTTTCAACTCTATCTGGATCCGAGATTTCGAGGTCATGGAATAGCTCAAACGTGAGGAAATTCTATATATAATGCGTAAACCATGCGAAGTCAACGCACACTTTTTCCTATATCGGGTTTTTTCCCATTGGGTTTTCTCGATGAGGTTTTAATGAGGCGGGACTTTCATGGGCCAAGCGGTATATTTATGCACTACCACTTGGTTTTCTCCACTTGTTGTCAACAAAGTCATGTCTTCATTTTTATTCATTATTGTGTTCATTTCTATTTATTATTGTGTGATCTTATGGAATTGATTACCCTTTGGTCGAAAAACACACAAAATCTAGGTCCAATACCTCGACATTATATAAATTTGATGTGTCAAAATACTTCAAAAAAATTAACCAATGAATCCAGGTCTCACGTGACCTTAGAAGTTAAATGAATTAATCAATCAATTACTACGAGTCTTAAATGACCTTGAAAGCTAATTATTGTGCAAGTTCCTTAAGTATATTAAACTTAAGTGAATACATACGAAGAATAAAATCAAGCAAAGAAGCGGAAGACAAGAATGAAAAGTCAAAAGTTCTGACATTAAATTGCAACTCGAACATGAGTAGTCAGTTGAATACAATAAGCCCATAAAGGGCACACAACATATACAAAAAGAAAAATGAAATAAAAGCTTCAAGGGGCAGCCTCCGGATTAGAAGGGCTAGATTCGAGATCACCTTGTCATCTTTATCCTCAGGAACATCCTCGATACAACCATCAACAATGTGGCAATGAAGTCCTACTTGATTGAAGTCTGCTCCAGGACAGATAACCGAGGCTTGTGCCAAGATGTTATCCTTAATCTCTAAGGCAGATTTTTCCCATTGTCATTCTATGTACTTGATTTCTGTTTTCAAATAAGAGATTTCCTTAGTCAAATCGACCTAATTTTTTCAAGCTCCTCCAACCGACCCTTAAACTCTCCTAATTGTTGATCTTTGGATTTGACTTGTCCCGTAACACTTCAATCTCGAAAGACAAGTCTTTCTTTATTTGCTCCCAGGATTTCTACTCCTTTTGAAGTGAAGTTATTTTTTCCTTGAGGATTTTTACTTCTTGACGAGCTTAGACGCTAGAAGAACTCATCAGCTTTAAATATCGCAGGATTGTCGCTGACTTCAAGAGCATGCAGCCAGCCTATTGGAACTTTTCCACTAGGTCATCTTCATTCCTCTGAAGTTATTCAAGGTAGGTCAAGGTCATCAACTCCTTATCTATGAATTGGGGACATGGAAAATTTTTGGTCAAAATATTGAGCTCTGACTTGGCTTTTGAAGTTTGAGGATTTCAAAATTAAGTCGGATAACCTCTTTAGCTTTGATCGCTTTTTTCCCTTTTTCAGAAGAGGGGTCTCAGGAGCAGAGGATCCTATGGTTAGAGAAATTTTGGCTCCTTGGAACTTGTGAGCCTGGAATTGTTACCTCCGTCACCTTCACGAGGCCTCTTCAATAGGTGATCTCGGAACTCAGCCAATGTGCTTTTGGGAGCCATTTATTCTATAAAAGGAAAATGTAAGTCAGTTATCCGTACAAGATAAGGAGTAATAGAATATTCAAAGTAAAGGTAATAACTTAAATACTTCCTAGTAGCCTCGGCATCTATGTCAACAACGCATTTCAAATTAAGATGCTCCTCCCCAAAATTTGTCAAAAAGAAGTCTACTACAACTCGTTCCTCAGATGTAAGGTCATCCTCATTCACCCAAGGAATCTCAAAATTCTTATTCTAGAAACAATTACTTTTCAACTCTCCTTCCAAGGTCTACCAACATGGAACGGTCTCCAAAGCTCCGAACACTTTGAAGTAGAATGGTTTGAAGTGATGAAAAAATTCCTTATACAGTAGAAATACTTTCCGGTTCGCATGAGCTCGGAAGATAGCTAGCCCATGGTTAAACCCCTACCACCGAGACGAGTAAGAGTAAAGAGATAAAAGAATGCATTTGGTGAAGGAGGGACTTTGAGGTTTTGGCAGATGATTCGAAACCCCGGATCATTACCCAACTAACGAAGCTAAGATGAAGCGACCCCAATTCGTTCCAAAATAGTGAATTGAAAGTGGGTAAAGGGAATGCAGACTCCAAACTTGGAGATTAGGACATCATTATACTTCCATATCCAGTTTGGGCCTCTCTAGTGGTTGATGTAGCACACCTTCTCATCAACATGTGGCACCTTCAAAATATAATCTTCCTTTACTCGCCTTTCAGTGTGATTAGATGTTCTTCCCTTAACAACCTCAAGAACTCAAAATTCATCCTCGAAGGGATTCCTAAAACCTCAAGATCTACCCACTTATATATCTAGTGGATTGAAGGTAGAAATATGAGTGGTTGTTTTCTTGCCATCAATATAAATCTACATAGGGAAACCACCTTTGTGTATCAAAGCGAAGCACTGACCATGAAAATAGGGAAAAAAAAAGAAAAGAAACAACGAAACCTAAATGATGGTTCCCTCATTGGGAAATCCCTCTGTTGGAACCAAGTGATGGAAAGGAAGGGGAGAAGACAATGGGTTGAAGCCATCATCATTTAATAGCAAAACATGCAAGCAACAACAAGAAAGCAAAGGGGCAAGTTGCTAGAGACATACTAGTGAAAGAAATGAAAAAATGAGATGAATCTAGGAAATCCAAGTGAGATCAAAAGCCTTTTTCTCCTTTGCACACGAATGCCCATGAGCTCTCTAGAAATTGTAAAGGATGGAATGAAGAAGGAGAAGATGGGGGCATTTAAAGAAGACGTCGAGTCATGTACCATGAACCCCAAACGATGTGAAGGGCAAAAGTGTCTTGTAACATGAAGGAGCTGGGGGCATATTTGACAAAACAAACAAATTCAAATGATAATGGTACAAAAAATGAGGCTCAAAGCTCACCATGTGCCCGCTTAAGGTCGAATGATGGGATCTTGAAGAAAAAACACGTCCTTTAGAAGCCTCATAAGGAGAAGAAGAAGGACAACTTCCAACTAATGTCTTCTTGGTTAAACTAATCATTTGAGTTGTCTTCACAGTTAAAGTATTAAACTCGGCATCCAAGGTTGAAACCTTATATTCGAGTTGGGGGCACTATTCCGAACTAAACCTAAGGGCCCAATATCATGGTCAACCTACTAAAGTTCAACCTTTGTATGGCCCAAAAGCTCAAATTGGAGATCGTTGAGAATAAAATAACAGACGCCACTTCAATTATATGGGCATTTAATCCAGATTCGGTAGTGCACAAACTTGGATTCCATAATGTACACGAAGCCATTATGAATATGAGACCTTTACACAAGAATCTCAAAAATCCATTGAAGAAACCATTATTACCAAACGTCACTATAAACAAGAGTATATACTCCCAAATTAGGTACGTTTACACTCCATAAACACTATACTTCTTGCACTTTCTGACTTGAGCGTTGGAGTCCTTACAAATACCCCCTCCACTATGGAATCCAACCTATCCATCAATCACCATCGTCAATAGCAGCCTTCAAAGTTCCATCTTTGATTCAGAGCACCCCATTTTTAGAACCCGGTGACCCATCTCCGAACATATTTTATTTTAATCTTTAAAATTATTTTAAGTTAATCAAGTATCATTTTGGTGAGAAGTTACACACACCTAGTGTGATTTACTTAGAGTATCTTAAACATAAGCCCTTTAAAAATATTCTAGTAAACGGACCCATTAGCAGTGAGAAAGTTAGTTCAAGGAGACTAGTATGATACTACTTGGATCATTGGTTTAGAGAGACTAGTACAAAACTGCTCGATTTGTAAGCTTGAATGTGCTTGTACAAAACTACTTTTTGAGAGACCACAACCCTTTCTGATCACACTTTGACACCATTAATTAATCCTCTTGCCACTGCTCTAGAGACAATGCGAATAAGAATATTCGCCCTTAGAGCGAACAAAAAAGGGGATAAATGATTTGCTTGTCTAACATTCTTTTGACCACAAAACCAAACTTTTGGCTCCCTATTAATTACCAGTGAAAAAGAACTAGTTGCAAGATAACATGAAATTCAATTTCTCCATCTAGGACTGAATCATTTTCTCTGTAGCACCTTGTCGAAAAAACTTCAATTAAACCTGCCATAATCTTGAAATCCAACTCAACGACAACACAATGTTTTGACCTTTTCTTCCTATCATCAACCACTTCATTAGCCACCGAGGTGGCTTTGTTGGCTCGAAGAGAAGTGCACTTCTTTGGAGGAGGATATATTCTCCGCTAGACCAACATCTCAAGTGCAAAAAGAAGTGGAAACGGGACAGCAGAATATTGGCTTTTTTTTTTGGGTCAGGGGCAGAAAATTTTCCAAACGTGTTAATATTACTCTATGCATTAGTGGGCTCACTGCCCCTTCTCCCCGTAGTGCACATGCTCTAAATTAAGCCCAAATGCATGACCAAAAATGCAAATTTAGCCCAAATGTTTATGGTGTGCTGGGTTTTCTTTGAATACCTAACTTGAGCGCTTTTGGGGTTTCACTACTCAACGCGCTCTCGTCCCTCTTTCGCTGTCTTGTTCTTCATCTCTCCCCACTCAAAGTCCAAGGAGTTAGCGGGGGTTTCAGTTCTCTTTTGCTCAAAGCCCCAAAACCCTAACACTCTATCTCTCTCACTCTCGCTTCCACCATGAACTGCTCCAGTAATCTCTCTTTCTCCCTCTACCCATTGCTTCGCTTCTTCTGATTCAAACGCTCCATGCGGCGTCGTTTCATTTTCTCATTTATTTTTTTTATTATTTAATTTCATTTTTATTTTCCTGATCTCGCTTGCTGTTATTGTTGTGCGTGCGCAGTTTCCGGCGAGGTGCCGGAAGAGCCAGTGGTTTCGAAGAAATCCGGTCTTCTTTTCGAGAAGCGTTTGATTGAGACGCACATATCGGTATCTTTCATTTTCTCTCTAAATCTTTTGCTCTTCAATTTATTGAAAGAACACAAAAAAAGGAAGAAAATGGGTGAAGTAGTAGACGGTTAAATGAGGAGAAATGTTGTGATGAGAGGCCTTGTGGGTAGCAGTCATGAGATGGGAGAAAAAGTTTGCTCTTTTAAGTTGTTCAAGGGTTTGGTTATGAAATTGAGGAGCTTCTCAAGTGAGAATTTAACTAGTTTGTACAGCCAATGAGCGAATTTTATGATTTTTGAGACTTGTGTTGTGCTTCACTGTTTTTAAATTTCCATTTTAATTTTTTTTTCTTATTAATGTGTTTATTTTTATGTTACTTGAGTTTTCATTTTTTTTTTTTAAGTTTTTCATTGTATGGTTTTTTCCCCCCCTGTTTTGGTCATTTTCGGAAACTGGTTTTTCATATGAATAACAGTACCGAGTTGTTGTTTTGGTCCTTTGCCCGCATGGAGATTTGAAAGTTAATAAGATACATACGGATGAATTTAAATATCTTTATTTTTTTTTTCACACCCTTTAGCACAACTAAATATGATCTGAACACAAAAGAGTTTTATTATATGTCATGTGACACAATGGTGTTTGATCTATGTAGCTGACTTCACCAATTTGGAATAGGCTTTTGTTTGTTTGTTTGTTCTTTATATACCTTGTATTATAGTAGATCTAGAAGCAATTTGCAATGTAGCTTTCTCTTTGCCTTTGTTCTATGTAGTGAAGAAGAAATGAAAGTGGGGCATTTGCCTACATATTTACTCATTTAACATGTTTAAAGGGGCTTTCTGTTCCTTATATGCTTTTGCTAATTGCTATGTGATTTAGTGTTTCAGTCACTCTTAATTCAATTATCTTTGGTATTGATGTTTTCAGAACCTGTGAATACCTATATTAATAATTTGATTATAACATTTTATTCAATTTTGTTAAAATTATTGAGTAGGATTATGGAAAGTGTCCAATTACTGGTGAACCACTTACTTTGGATGACCTTGTACCAATCAAAACAGGCAAGGTATGGTGTAATGGCACTGTCTGTTGTATGCTTTTCATATTGAGTGTGGAGTGTATTAGTGGACTGAGCCACCATCTTTGTTGTGGTTCTTGGCTTTAGAAAAGTTGACGTGCAATATGCTAATTAAATCAGGATCATTTATGATGCAGATAGTGAAGCCCAGACCTGTGCAGGCAGCTAGTATCCCTGGCATGCTTGGAATGTTCCAAAATGTATGGATTTTAGGCTGTGAAGCATACATTACATTTTTTGGTATATGATGATTTTGCTTAAAGCTGTTTTCTGCAGAAAACTTTCAAATTTATTTTATATGCTTTACATTATTGTATCTGGAGTTAAATGGTGGTTTCTGTTAATAAAATTTTCAAATAAATAACTAGAAATACATAAAAATGTGTGTTGTTCTGTCTGTCAGAAATAAATTATGCAGTCTTCTGCTCATGATGATTTTTTTGTTTGATTTATAGGAATGGGATGGGTTGATGCTTTCTAATTTTGCATTGGAGCAACAATTGCACACAGCAAGGCAAGAGCTAAGTCATGCTTTATATCAGGTAAGTGCAGCCAAGTATATAACTTAAAAAATTCTGGCCTTCTAAAGTTCTGCCAATTTGGCTAATTGCGGAAGTTTGCGGCCTGAAAGTGATTTATACTAATATTTCCTAGAAGTTCATAATGTTCCACTTGTTTGATTGTAGTGATTATCTTTAATCTTGAATAGCTAACTGATTTATATGCACAAGCATGGTAGCTAGAATCGAGAGTTAACTCGTGAAAACGCACGATTTCACGATCTTGGTACCACTGGGCGAGTTCGATTCCAGAGCTCGCGTCACCGTCGTGGAATCGCCGGGGAAAGTCGTGGAAGCGCTAGAATCGGCGAGTTCGGCCGCGCTACTCGTCTCCATCGATGGTGGATCTCCAGCCGGTTTCAACACACGACCCGGCCCACCAAACACCTTAACCCGCCTCGCGACGCAACCCAGGTCAAATCCCTCTCCCATTTTCGCGATTCTCACTCTCTCCCTCTCCCATTTTCGCGATGCAAACTGCTCCCTTCTCCCTTTGCTTCTGCCATCGAAACGATCTCTCTCCCCCTCAGCTCTCGATTCTCCATTGTTGAAGCTCTGTTCGGCTGTTCCCCTCTCTCTATTCCTTCCCTTTCTCGGCCCCTGATCTATTCCTCTCTGCACTTCGCAGCGCAGCCAACCACCACTGTTTCTGTTCGGTGGAGCCGTGAAGACCGAAGAGGTGGTGTTCGGTGCTCCTTTTTTTTTTTCCTCCTTATTTCTCTTTTGTAGTTGCTGGTTGCTGTTGCTTTTAATTAGATTATCATTTGAGAGTTAAAAAAATGTCTTGTGCTGGTGGTGGTGAGGGGATCTTTGAGCTTCTTTGCTAGTGCTACTATTCAATCTGAAAGTGGAAGTGGAAGTGTTGCTGGTGGTGGAAGTAGTTCAACTAAGAAGCTTCCTAAAAATGCTCCTGGAAATAGAAGTGATATAGGATGGAAGCATGGAATTTCTGTTGATGGAGATACAAAAAAAATAAAGTGTAAATATTGTGAGAAAGTGATAACAGGGGGGTTTATAGACTGAAACATCACTTGGCTGGAACACAAAAGGATGTAGAAGCTTGTGGGGCTGTTAGTGATGAAGTAAAAAAAGAAATGTGGGATATTGTAGTTAGTTTGCAGCAAAATTTGATCAAGAAAACAAAAGATGGTAGGGAAGTAAGAGAAGGAAGTGATAATTCTTTGGTTGGTGAGAAAAGAGGAAAACAAATGGAGTCACCAACAGCAGATAACCTCTTCAAGAAGAGGTGTGTTAGCACTCAAGCCACAATCAACACTATATTTAAGAAGAATTTGAGGGAGGAAGCATGTGAAGAGATTGCTTCATTTTTCTACAACAATGCAATTCCTTTCAATGTGGCAAGGAGTGAAGAATATAGTAGTATGTTTGAGAAAGTTGCTCGGCATGGATTAGGATTCAAACCACCAACTTACACTGAATTAAGAGTCAAATATTTGAAAAAAAAGGTAGATTCAACCATGCAATCACTAGAGGAACATAGAGCTTATTGGAAGAAGACAGGATGCACCATTATGACAGATGGATGGACGGATAAAAGAAGGAGGACTATATTGAATTTCCTAGTGAATAGCCCTAAGGGGACTGTTTTCTTGAAGTCTATTGATGCCTCTCATATCTGCAAAACAGCTGATAAGATATTTAAGATGATAGATGATGTTGTTGAGGAGGTTGGTGAAGAGAATGTTGTGCAAGTTGTAACAGATAATGCAGCAAATTATAAAGCTGCAGGAGAGATGCTGATGGCAAAGAGGAAGAAGCTTTATTGGACACCTTGTGTAGCTCATTGCATTGATCTGATGCTAGAGGATTTTGAGAAGAAATTGGAGCTTCATAGGGAGACAATTTCCAAGGGAAGAAGGATCACTACTTACATTTATTCAAGAACTTCTCTCATTTCCCTATTGCAACATTACACCAAAGGAAAAGATTTGGTGAGACCAGGAATGACTCGCTTTGCCACATCCTACCTCACTTTGGGTTGCCTCAATGAGAAGAAGGGAGCACTGATAAGAATGTTCACTTCTGATGAGTGGAAATCAAGCAAATTTGCAAAGACAAGAGATGGGAAGTTTATTGAAAATGTAGTCTTGGATAGATTGTTTTGGAGAGACATTGTCCTTTGCTTAAGAGGTGCTTATCCTCTTCTCCATGTGCTTCGTTTAGTGGATTCAGATGAGAAACCAGCCATGGGATATATTTATGAAGAAATGGATCGGGCTAAGGAGAAAATACAAAAAGCATTTCAAGGTGTTCAAAAGAGGTAAATTGTTCAACTTCAATATTTGTCATTCATACATAATCAACTTTAATTTAAATTAGAATATTTTGGTGTTTGTTTAGTGGTTAATTGCCTAATTTTTCTTTTCTTTAGTTACATGCCTTTGTGGGAGATCATTGATGAGAGATGGGACAACCAACTCCATAGGCCTTTGCATGCTGCAGGCTACTACCCGAATCCTCAATTACATTATAGGCCTGGATTTAAGATTGACTATGAAGTTAAAAGAGGATTATATGATTGCATGGAAAGAATTGTGGGAGACAAGAATGAAATAACTAAGATTGATGCTCAACTTGAAGATTTCAAGAGTCAATCTAAGTTTTTTGGTAGGCATGTAGCCCAGGCTGCACTTGATACCAAAACTCCAGCACAATGGTGGGATTCTTATGGGGATGAGCATCCAGAGCTTCAAAGGTTTGCCATTCGCGTGTTGAGTTTGACGTGTAGTTCATCAGGATGTGAACGCAATTGGAGTGCATTTGAGATGGTAAATTTTCAACTTGCAACTAATATGATTTGAATTTCACTTTTAGAATAAGAGAATTAGTTGCCAATTGACATATGTTGATTGCTTTTGCATAATTGCATTTGTTTAGGTCCACACAAAGAAGAGAAATCGTTTGAAACAAAAAACAATGAATGATGTTGTCTTTGTGATGACCAATTCAAGATTGGGAAAAAAGAAGAAATCAAGAAACCCTGCTGAGTATAACCTTGAGGACTTGGACTCTGATGAAGAATGGATTGTGGAAAATGAAGATGTGTTGGAAAATCTAGAGGAGTTAGATATTCCTGATGATCTTAACTTGATCCTTAGAGAAGGTGGTGGTAGAGTTGGGGGCCCTTCAGATTATTTGGATATTCCTTCTCTTGATGATGATGATTTTGATGAGCTTCTTCAAAGAGATGGCAATGAAGATGGTGGAGACCATATAGAAGATGAGGAATATGATGATCATGGCCTTAATGATTTGCTTTAGATGTCATTCTAGTAGTTTAGTTGTTCTCTTATATTTTAGTTTATATGATGACAAGAACTTTGTGAGTTGCTGCGTCTTTTGCATTATGAGTTATGAATTATAGACTTGTAGGCTTGTAACCATGTTATCTTTGAATTCTAAGTTATGAGTTGTGACTTTATGCATATTAGGTTGAAGTTTAATTATGTTGGTTGTGATTTACATGCTTATTTATGTTTTGTTATGTGACATATACATATATATAAATATCATTATGTATTCTGGTAGAATCTCACGATCCGTGTTACGATTCTACATTTTACGATTTTGTATTCCTCTTCCGATTCTACGTAAAATCTCGATTTTAGCTACATTGTGCACAAGTGTTCTGTAATCTTGAATTGATTTAATATGTGATTTCATGTTTTGAGATTTGGTCATAAAATTAAAATGAATATTTATAGGGTGTCTTTTACGATAAAACACTATGGATATGACATTGATCCATGTAGCTAGTCCCACCTAATGAGAAAAGGCTTGGTTGTTGTTATTGTTCTATGACCAAGAACATAATGGTTGGGTATAAAATTCAGCCCTTGACTTGTGACGATTTGACAACTATGCCTTTTACTCATTTTACAAACGATTCTGTATATAAGAATGTGATAAACTGTTTTGCATCTCTAATAACTTCTGATCTAAAGTGATTTTCAACTGTTTTAAGTTTTTATCCATGAAAATTGAAACATTTGCGAAATTGTGGTAAATGTTATTGTTTACTGGCCTGTTTCTCATTAAAGATAATTTTTCTTCATTCACTGTAGTGAGTTGCTAGAGACAATTGCTGTTCAAGTTATGTTTTTACTTTGTTGCTGTCTATTATTTTAAAATACCAATTCTTTATTCATTAACTTTCTGATGCCTTGTTTTGTTGCTATGTCTTCCACTTCCAGAGTTGCACTTATTTATTATTGTTTTAATCTGTAGCATGATGCTGCTTGTCGAGTGATTGCAAGGCTTAAAAAGGAACGTGATGAAGCTAGGTCATTGCTTGCACAGGCAGAAAGGCAGTTCCCAGTTTCAGCAAACGCCGTACCAGCAAATGTCTCTAGCCTGAGCAATGGGAAAAGAGGTTTTTCTTTTTATAATTCTTCAATTTTTCTGCTTCCTATTTATTACAGTTTTGCAAATAATTTTTTAAGCTGAGTTTGATATAACTTTCAAGAAAAGGTACCTACACTATTAATATTAGAGACAACGGTAGCTTTTTCGCCTGTCCTCTTTGCATAATGCCCCTGGTTGTCAATTTTTGTCCTCAGCGTAACCTCTCTTGGAATTTCCATTTTCTCAAATACTTGCATGGTAGAGAGGTTGTTGAGTTAAGAGTCCATTATACCTTGATTTTATTCATCTTTCCGATTTTCGTGACTCAAGAACTTGTGCATCGAGATTTCTTAGGAGTTTTCTCATGTAAATCTTAATTGTAGTTCCTAACTTCCTCTCCAAATAGAGAAAGATTTCTATTGGATAAACCCATTTGGATATCTAAAGCTCCCTTAATGTTCAAGCTATTTGTTTGATCTACTGTTCTTGGCATGATAACACACATGACATGCTCCATAAGTTTAGAACTCTCACTGCTTTGTCCCCAAATATGTGTTATGTGTTTTTTGGATTTTGATTTGGGGGCTTATCTTTTTCTACATTGCCCGATGGTGAGTTCTCTTTGGAATAGGCTTTTTGGCATCTTTGGTGTATCGGGGATTTGCCCTGCAGATTTACATTCTTTTCTCCTCACTAAGTTATGCAATGATCTTGTGGCAATCCTCGATTTATGCTGAGCTTTGGTGTACTTGGTTGGAAGGAAATGTTAGAATTTTTAATGGATCCTCTTCAACTGTGGACTTTATTTGGGATAGCCGGATAGGAATCTTTTGGCTTCTCTTTGGTGCTTTGCTCATTGCTTGTTTCATGGTTTTCATTATCTGACATACAAAGGGATTGGCATGCATTCTTGCATGGCTTATCCGATTAGGCTTTAGTTTGTTATCTTTGGGTTTTTTTTTTTTTTTTTTTTTTTTTTTTTTTGGGTAAGGATGCCTTATCCTCTTCTGTATTTTTTTTCCCTTTTCTTCTAATAATATGTCTTTTTCTATCCCCGCTTCTCCCTGGGGGACCCAAAACAAAAAAAAAAAGACACAAAAGAGAGACGAAAGTTTTCAAACAAAAGCTAAGTTTTGGCACTTTGTTAAGGATGATGTTTTGCTAGTTTCTATTAATTCTTGTTTTTTGTTTCAATTACTCATTTGAACTATCTTTCCATATTTAAGCTGCTGAGGATGAGGAGCTGGCACATGGTGGAAAGAAAATACATCCTGGAATTACTTCTAGCATAATTTCTGAGCTGACTGACTGTAATGCTGCTCTCTCCCAGCAGAGGAAAAAGCGGCAGGTATTCTTTGTGATGATATAGAAATGCATTGATCTCTTCAATGTCCTTATTTCCTTAGCTGTTGCTATCTACTTTTCTTCTTTGCAGTTTCAGTTTTGCTTAGAGCTTTTGACAAATCTAGTTTAATGGCATTTCTAGTATTTCTTTTTACTATGTATTTTTATTGGACTTTTCTAGTGAAGTTGTAATAGTTTTTGTGTCATAATTCAAATATTTCTTCAACGTTTCTGATTGTAAATTTCGATATTTGCACTTGTTTATGCATGTTCTTCTCTGGTTTATTTCAGATTCCTGCAACTTTGGCCCCTGTTGATGCTATAGAGGCATATACCCAGATATCTAGCCACCCCTTCCACAAAACAAACAAACCAGGCATTATATCTCTTGATATCCTTCATTCTAAGGTATAGCATTTAATCTCCATAAATTGAAATTGTGTAAAAAATGCTCGTTAATTTCTTTTAACTGTACAACTAATGGGTACTGATCAAGGAGATTACCTGGTTGACAGGACATAATTGCAACTGGTGGTATTGATACAAATGCTGTTATTTTTGACCGACCATCAGGACAGATATTATCCACACTCAGTGGTCATTCTAAAAAGGTTTTACTTTTGTCAGGATTGCTGAGTTATCTTTTCTTCAAAATCTTTAAGCTGATTATGGATACTTTTGGTAGGTAACCAGCGTAAAGTTTGTGGCTCAGGGTGAATCGTTCTTAACTGGTTCAGCAGATAAGGTAAAGTGCTATCCCTCTTTAATTTAAAGATAGTTAGATTTCATTGCTTGGAACAATTTTATCTTATGGGATAGGATTAGGCATCTTGCTTCCATTTGGTGCAAGGCATGCAATCTTTGTAGAGGGGCAATCTTTTTTAGGGGGGGTCTCTTTCTGATGTGCAGAGAGATTGGAAAGCATTGCTCTTTTGATGTTTTTTGTCTAATCCTACTTTTTTGCATTGAGGATCTCTTGTCCTCCATACTATTTGTAATATCCTTCTCTTCTTGTTAATAATATTTGTTCTTTTATCCAAAAAAAATTAGTTGACCATCCTTCTCCACCAAAGAACAGACCCTTAAAGCATGACACAATGTCCATCCATGCATATCGGCACATCCCTAGTTTTCTTGTGACACTTAACCTTTTGTTTTTTGCACAATATAGGAAATCCAAACCTGTGAAGTTGTATGTTAACTGTGAGGCCATAATTCACTCATGTTTTTTTAGCCTCTTTGCAATTTACTCTGCATTTTGTTCTCAAAATGGATATTTCTTTGGTTGCCAGTCTCACTTTGCAATTGAAATGGTGTTTATGACTGAGTTTAAAAGTACCCACAGAACTTGAAAGATTTAGTTTAGTGCTGACAGATGTTAAATGCTAACTAAGACAGATAATTATAGTTGCTTTATCTAATTTCATCAAAGTAAAATTGCTTAAACAGACTGACTAAAACCAAGATTTTCTAAGTGTGTATCTTAAGTTAGTTATTTTCATTTTGCTCTTTCCAGTTGTCATTATTCTTACTTTATTTGCAGACAGTTCGTCTTTGGCAAGGTTCAGAAGATGGTAACTATAACTGCAAGCACATCTTGAGGGATCATACGGCTGAGGTAAATGAATCTAATGTCACCATATCTCTGTCCATGCACAGTAACTATTTTGTGTATTACCATGTAGTTTTCCTCTCTTTGGTATCACATTCTATTGTAAAAACTTTGCTGTATATTTTTCTCCCTCTTTCAATTTTTGAAGGCTGTTTTTCAATATTTTGCCAAAGCTTTAGTTTTTCTGCAGTGAAATTGAGTCATACATATGTTGTGCTTATTAATGAGTTTTAGGTGGATTGACTGACGGTCAAGTGATGAGGGCATGGCTTATTACTTTTACATTTTAACAGATGCTTTGAATTTGCATTCATTATAAAAGCTGCTCAATTTGCATTATTTTGATGTTTGCCAATAATCTAACCTCTATTGCTCTTTACTTTATATTTTTCGCATATATTCTGCTAATAATTTAGCTGGCCTGATGTTAAATATTGCCTGTGGGATGATGTCATGCTCCTTGCTGCAGGATTGTGGCATTAATGTGCTAGGTAGCGTGTGGGATTTTATGGATAGGATTGTACCATTTTTTTTTTTTTGGGGGGGGGGGGGGGATGAAATGATATTTTTGTCATATTTGATGGTATGGCTTCGTATGATTTTTAGTATGTTTTGAGAGAATGTAGAAGAGTGAAAAAAGAAAGGTTAGAAATTCCTTAAACCACAACTCCACCTCAAGAAGCCAAGCACTTAAGTCCTGAAATAATGACCTTCCCCCAATTGACTGCAGAGTCATTAAATTTATATCACTTCCTCAGGTTCCCTAAACCTAACATTCAACTTCAAAACATAATACCGATTACAAGCTTATTTAATTTTCTTTCCCTTTGGCATTCAATAATTTGCCATTGTTGCAACTTGCAAGACTTGGCAATTATTTCCTCAAGTGTTTTCTTTGTTTGTTTGATTTTGGAGATTACACCGGAGTCATCTACAAACATCAGGTTGGACCACATCAATTGTCGTAGATTGAATCACAGATGTGAGTCATGAGACGCACGACTATCCCTTGAATTGGAGGGGAAGCTAGTTTCCTTAACATGTGACCATCTAGATCACTAACCAACTAAGCGCCATAGTGGAATAATTATTTCAGGTCTAATTGCTTACATCACAACGTATTTCTTCTCAAATTGACCATTAGAAAAAAAAAAATGCATTAAATCTGGGCCTGGAGAATCATTGTAAAGCCAGCGTTCTTCCAAAAAAACTTATGATAGATTAATCATGTCTGTCCAGTAATCTGCAGATACGATATTACATCCCTATCCCATTGCCGTGGTTGCAAAAATCCCACTTAAATCCTTTAAAGCAGCAACATCCTTGTTAACCTAGTCAACAGATTCTGTTAAAAAATAGTCTGTACGTTGCCCAGCAACAATATCAAGTCCTCATCCACTGAATGAATGGAGTTGGAATCTGCATTATCTTCATCTTCATTTCAGACAAAACTGTTCAATTCTGTGTCTGTAAAAGAGAAGTCTTCCTCTGTCCCAAAATCATTACTTGAATCATGGAACAGCTGTGGTACCTTTTGCTTGCATCTGTCGGCTTGGTTTTGGAATGCTTTAGCTTTCCAACATTATCAGACTATAGTGCATCTAATGTTTTTAGTAACTGGGAAGTGTGAACCCAGCCTCGCATCACCCCCCCCCCTCTCTTCTTTCTTCTCCTTCTCACTCTGTTGAGCCTCCTCTATTTTACCTTCTCCACTCTAAGATATTGGATTTATCATTCTGCTGTTGCTGGCCACACTATAGTTGTATCAATTCTCCCTCTAGTGATGCACCAGTTCTTTCTCATGTAGCTTCAAATTGCCTCTTCTTAACTATTAAATTATCTGTTTCAACAACTGGCATGACCGGTTAAACCGATTGAACCCTCGTGTGAAAGCCTTGCTGGTTTGATTTCCGGTCCGGTTTTTAAAACATAAGGCCAAATACTTTTGTTTGTATAGTAGATGTGTTTTCTCTGTAGTCAGTCGTACTTTCACTTGCTTCTTTTCAGTTGAGTACCCAAACTTTATTTTGATGTTCGGTAGTTTGATATGTTGTACCCAAACGTTACAGTTGCTGTTTTTAACTGTCTGAGACTCATTTCAATTGTTAACTATCCTTGTCTTCTTTAATCGCTCCATGCTATGCAAGAATAATTTGCCTTTCAATTTTTTCAGGTACAAGCTGTCACTGTCCATGCCACCAATAATTACTTTGTGACTGCTTCACTTGATGGCACTTGGTGCTTTTATGAACTGTCTTCAGGGACATGTCTGACTCAGGTATGCTATCTTGTTTTCTCTGTATGGTTACAGGCAGTAAAAGGGGAGAACTATGCATGCATGTGAACCTTTTTGTTTTTTGTTTTT
The DNA here is from genome assembly GCA_031439595.1 of Pterocarpus santalinus. Lineage (NCBI taxonomy): Eukaryota > Viridiplantae > Streptophyta > Magnoliopsida > Fabales > Fabaceae > Pterocarpus > Pterocarpus santalinus. Next base: position 39,909,243 of record CM062523.1, on the reverse strand, counting down.
GGTGGTGCATCTCTCTCTCTCTCTCTCTCTCTCTCTCGGTTATAATAATATGCAGCAAAAGTAGGTGTTTACAGCACCGTTAGAAGTTTTCTGGGTAGAGACTTTTTTTTTTTTTTTTAAATTATCTTATGAACATAGTCGATTAACCTGTACTACTACAGTATTGGTTACATAATTTCTGAATCACACAATTAATGATTTTGTTTTGTGTAGGTTTCTGACTCTTCGGGTTCTTCTGAAGGCTATACTTCTGCAGCTTTTCATCCTGATGGACTCATTCTTGGAACTGGCACCACAGAAGCTCTTGTTAAGATCTGGGATGTAAAAAGTCAGGTAGCACATTTTTTTTTTTTTGGGGGTGGCTTAAATTATATTTCATTTTTACTATTCATTTTTGTTCCTAGTTTATGTGTTGGTGCTCTCTTTTGGTTGCAGGCTAATGTTGCTAGGTTTGATGGACATGTAGGACCAGTAACTGCCATATCCTTCTCTGAGAATGGGTACTTCCTGGCGGTATGTGAGAAAATGTAATTATTAAAAGTGGGATGATTGTTTTTACAGTATTCTTATCATACTCTTAAATTTGACAGACTGCAGCTCATGATGGTGTAAAGCTTTGGGATCTACGTAAATTAAAAAACTTCCGGAATTTTGCTCCATATGACTCAGAAACTCCGACAAACTCGGGTATTCATTTCCTCTCCTTATTGACAGGCATACTATATGCAGGGTAAGAAGTTGTCCCTGTTTTTAAAGGTCTTCATCTAATTCTCTGCATCTTGCAGTGGAGTTCGATCACAGTGGATCCTACCTTGCAGTTGCTGGCTCTGATATAAGGTTAGCATTACTGTCTAAGCTGGATTTGGTGATGGTTTCAAAATGTTTCAAAAGAGCTCTTTTCTCATGCTTTTGTGCACTGGTTCTACCTATACAATTACCAAACAGGCCAAAACGTTTTTGTGGGTGGAGGAATAAACATTGGATGATCTAGTTAAGATCACGTAGAAAAAGACAATTTTTATAAAGCATTAAAAAAATATATTGAGGAATGAAGGAAATATGGAATTATATGTGGGGGAAACAGGTCATCTGCATCTGCTGTGAGCACTGAGCAGCAGCTACCTGCCTATCATATTTTGCTTTCCCTGGTTGGTGGTGTTGATAATGGGGGTTCCATGTGTGCCTTCTTTATTTTCTTTTTCACTTTTCTCCTTATGTGGGGAGCACAGCTTAATATAAAGCCACATGGCACATGGTGCCCAGGTGGAGGTGGGGCCTTTCAGTTGTTTCGTACAATTTTAATATGAAAGAGACTATTTATTTTTCCATAGAAACCTGGATGTTTGCCTCCAAGTTTAGATCTCATGCAACATCAAGACTGATGTGGGTCTTGGTGTTACGTGCACTTTTCCATATGCCCACACAAACCTCCACATGATAGTTCTATACTTGATGTTTATCGTCCATTGCTGATGGATATATTGATTATTGGAAAAAAAATGTTGTTACTAGTGCAGTTGACCATAGTTTTTGACTGGTCGGTCAATCTTCTTTTGTTACCAATATTGGAGTCCATCAGAATCTATTTATAGTGTCATCATTTGTTCGAGGCTAATTGAGAATATTTGTGTTAAATGAAAGCCGTTTGTACTCTCTCTCTCTCTCTCTCTCTCTCTCTTTTCAAACTTATTTCCAGTGCCTCTTATGCAGGATTTACCAGGTTGCAAATGTGAAATCTGAATGGAACTGTATCAAAACTTTTCCTGATTTATCTGGAACAGGTTTGTTCTGTTCTTGTCTATTATTTCTTCAGGTTGTTTTTCATGTTTTACAGTCACTAATACGCTCCCTGTACTTATTCTTTCCAGGTAAGGCCACCTGTGTAAAATTTGGTCCAGATTCAAAGTACATAGCAGTGGGATCAATGGACCGGAATCTTCGAATATTTGGCCTGCCTAGTGAAGATACTCCCACTGAGTCATGAAGTGCTTCAGTCGCCACAGCCTGAAGTGTATTTAGTTCATGAGTGACAGTTGCTGCCTGCTATTGATGCTTGGTCTAATTTCATGGATCGGAAAAGTGAATGAAAGTTGTCTTTGATTATTCAGTCTTGATCCTTAATATACCATGGTGTATGGGATGGAGCAAATGTACTTTCAGGCTTTATTGCAGCAACATTAATGTGCCTTACCCTTGTCTACCTAAAGCACTGAGAAGCTGCTGTTTTTGCCTTGTCATCGAAACCTGAAGCATATGTTGAATATCTGTATCATTGTTGGTAGCTAATATTGTAACATGATTCCTTACTAGTGAGATAATTGAAATTTGTCTGACCATCAACTTATTTGAAATTTATATTGTCAAACTCGATTATTTTTGCATTTGGTTGATTTATTACACTTTTTTTAGTAAACTGGTTATAATGCAAATTGCTATTAAGTGCTGTATTTTCTTACCTTAGGGTAGATACTCGTACATGATAATGTAGATTAATTGATTGAACAAATGAGACGTGGATTAGGAGCGTTCAAAGTCGAAGTAATCTGCCCGACATAAATTAGATCCGAAAAACCCAAAGACGGAAAAAAACACATTTTTTAGTGCGGCTTACTGTTGTCAATTTTTCATTCAAGTTTGAAATTGTCTTTAGCTACCTGCGCTTCATCTCGTTGTGGAACACGGGACGCTCCCTTGTCCCTTGTGGCCTTGCCCTCTGCAATTTCAATTTGTAATGGCTGGTGCCATCTCCTTCGCCTCAAGGATTTTATAAAAAGATTTAAATTTTTTAAAGTAATTGTTATTTTTGTAAAATAAGAAAATGAAAAGTTTTATATCCGTGGATTCTGTGACAGGATTTACAAACAATGTAATATATTAATTCAAATATAGATAAATATTCATTTTTTCACTTTATAAATAATCTCATTTTAAACTATCCTAATTCTTGCCACAAGCCCTGTACCTCTTTACTACCTCTATGCAAAGCAATTTTTTGCGAGTGCTTCTCAAATAGAAGCTAACAGGTGCATGATAAGATGGTATAAAAATGACTTCTATTAGTGAGAGAGACAATGAAAAATATGCTTCAAACTTCATATTATTTACCATCTAGATAAAGATGGCAATAGGGATCTAATTGATTGAGCTAACTTGCCTAATCTACATTTTTTGGTGGGTTGGGTCATATATCCACTCACTCTAAGGCAGTGGTTGATATATTGGCCTCAAAAGAGCTGCGTCATGTGTTCGATTCTAAGAATCGGACAAAAACACAAAAATAGGTGTGTGTGTGTGTGTGTGAGACCCGAAAAATATAAAAAATTTGCCAAAATAACCCAACCCATCTGACCCTTTTGCATGGCTTGCAAGTTTAGGAAAATTGATGCAAGTTAACTCACCGAGTTTTGTGTGTGTGTTTGGGTGTGCCTTTTTCTTTTCTTTTTTTTTTTCAAATCTTCATCATGTGCTGCAATGCAAGCTTGGTTGGGATTATTGGGCCAGATTATTCACACAAGCACAGACAAAGACGCAAGAGGAGTTACAATTAACAAAGTTTCTAATAAAAACCCTGTGAACCAAGCAGCGCTGTTTCTTCTCTCTTGTGCTAACCTAGCGCCACCAAACAGTCTCCTTCCCCATTTCAATTTAAGGGGGTGTCACCCCCTGGAGGTAGTTTATCCTCTCCATGGTGGCCAGTGACCCTCTCTTTGTAGTTTTTAGTTTTCTTTTTTTTTTTTTCCAGCTTTTTTGTTGCCCAACCTTCTTCTAGTTAATGGTATATTTGACTTTTATCTCTGGTGAGTTTCCTTGATAGCAAGATAATTAGATTAGAGACTCATGTTTTGGAGTCCTATATTGCAACTATCTCTTGGATATAAAGACTGCGCTTATGGCAATAATAGATCGACAATCTCTACTGATAGATATTGGTTGGGACTTTTCTAAGACAGTGGGCCTCTTTCTAGAACATACGATTATTTTCGAAAGCTTTGGTAATTTGATGTGTATTATAGAGCGGACTACTGATATATGAACTTGGCTACCATCATGTTTGTGAAGTTAGATGTCACCGTGCTTAACGCCTTAACTTTGAGAAGCTACAATTGTAACATTTTGTTTCTATACAGTCTGAGTATATTGATTTTATGATACCTTGGATAGATATAAGAACTAACGTATTCACCTTTTCATTAATGGATATTTGTGGTATGATGCAATTGCATCTATGTTCTAAAATGTCTATTAAAGCTATATAGTACTTATTGGTTAATTTCCTAAACTTAGTTTTTTTGTGTCAATAGGCTTTGTTTCACTAGTTTCTTTATTGTCCGAGTATATAGTATTTTTGGCTTTACCATTGTTTATTAATCAATAAACCTTTTTTGACGCCAAAAAAAAAAAAAAATTCTTTACTTTCACTTAAATAAGATATTTTATAATAGTTGTCGTAAGTGTACCTCGTCAAGAAAGGTACACCATGCATTTTCATTTAAGAGTGGCTAAATGATAGTACATTTATCCATACTTTTGTGAATGTGGTTAAATGCATTTAATCATGCTTAGAAATAATTTATTAAATGCACTATAATTTGACAAAAATATCTCTTTTTATTTTTTAAATAATTTAATTTTAGGTGTATTATTGTAATTTATCACTTCTCTCCGCTCTCGTCTTATCTATAGTTGACCCACCTAAAAATTAATTTTTCACAAAAAAAAGTTGAAAAAAGAGAAGAAAGAAATTTTTTTTTTAAGTTTGCTTTTATCAAGACAAATGAAAAATTATAATAATATCACTAAAAGTAATTTATTTAATAAATAAAGAAAAGATATTTTTGTTTAATCATAATGTGGTTGAAGTTGCTAACTTCTACCGACACAAAAAGAAAAAGGAGGAAGTTAGCAAAAACCCTTATTAATATTATTAATTTTATACCATTTAACGGCTAGTCATTTTCCAGTAAGTTATTTATTTGGTTGATCTTATTTAATATTAAATCAACGATGATACTTCAAATTGCATGATAACCTATGCAATTACGAGAAACATAGCAGACACCGCCTCTAATTAATGCCCGTGGTAAGCCAAATATTGCACAACAAAAATAACCTCCTTTATTTCTTATTAGTTAGGTGATACATTTTCGTCCCTTAGATTCTGATTTACAACATCTCTGTGCCAGATCTGGCTTACGCAAAGCTTACAGTTTCAGAAATTGTGCAAAATGGAATTTCAAGAATACAATCTATTGATAAAATAATAATAATAATAATAATAATAATAATAATACAATCTACTGATAAGAACTTGAGACATAATGCCTGATGCATTTGACTAAAAAATCACTCAAGGGAAAAAAAATCACCCTAAGGGTATGTTTGGGAGATAAAAATAGGGAAAAGTTTTTCATAAATGAGCTTTATGTGTAAAATTATATATAAAGTTTATTCATGAAAAATTTTCTTCCATTTTTTTTCCCTAAACCAAACACACAATAAGGAAAGCCGGTAATATACATCTAAATAAATGACTATCTATGTAGGGGTAAAGGGTGAGAATTGTACTTGTGAATTTTGGAATCCCAGCTAGAGCATCTCAGACTTGCATCAGCTAAGGGGAAGCATATGTAAAAGCCCACAACTGGATATATTAGAAAAATAGTGCATAAATAGCAAAACAAAACCTTACATGGTTAGTATAAATAAGAAGTGGACAAAACAAATGAATGGGTGGCATGAAATGAACTGCAGCAATAAATGTTTGTCTCAATTATAATGTAAATTGACTTTTGATATCTCATAGCAATGTGCAACTTCAACAAAAGCAATGACAACAACTAAGCCTTGTTTCATTAAGTTTGGCTACCAATCTTTAGGCTATCAAAAACCAAAAGTTCAAACAACCATATGGAGTAAAGTATCGTATAATAATTTCTCTTAGATTTGTAGTTAGCTTTCCTCTGTATTTCTTATGCAGACCATCTTCCATTTTATCCATATTTTTCACTAGGGCCTCAGCCCTCAGTTGGTCCTCTTATCTCAATGCCAAACCACTTCAAGTGAGTTTCTGTCATCTTCTTCTCAGTAGGTATTTTTCCAACTTTTCTCCAAAATACATTCATTCGTAATATTATAGTTTATTGTATTTCCCCTCATCCTTGCACGGGCATCTTCTTCTGCATCCGAACTGGAAGATTTTGAGTACAATGTACCTATTTCTTTGGTAAAAAGAAGCAGGTCCCTCCCTGCCCCATCTCTGCTTTGAAATATGCTAGTTATCAGAAACATAAACTATTTGCAAATGATGACAAGAGGTAGAGAAGGACTCTTGAATGTATACCTCTGGTTAAAAATAGTAATGGGAGGGATGTGCAATGAAATCATGTGATTCATGTTGAAGTTTCAAAGTAGAGAAAAGGTTATCTCAAATCATGAGTGTCATGCAAACCACTAAAATAAAGAAGAGGATCTATATTTTGCCGAAGTGAGGGCAGCATTATGAAAACGATCAGACTTAGGGTGTGTCAAAAATATTTCGTGTTAATTGACACGCAAAAGTTACTGATAAATTTGTTGGTGGATTATTCATCAGAACAATTAGGAGTCTCATATATTGAGATTTAGGATTTAAAATTTAAGATATTTATCCGATAGATTTTTTGTTGGTATTAGTAAGTTCATTTTTTAAATGATAAATTACCAATGATAATAATTTTCTTTTTAAAATTTTAAATTGGTAAATACCTATGAATTTATTCATCAACATTTAAATTTGTGACCACTGGAGGGAAAATTGGTGCCACTTGAATTTTTTTCTTTTTAAATTACCGATAAAAAGTCTATCGATAATGTAGATTAATAAAACAATTTATTTTAAGCTTTAATTTATTGATGAATATTCCATCAGTAAATTAAAGCCTGAAAAAAATGAAATGCGGCCCTTCTTTCACCCTTATTCTCTCCCCCACAATGCACCCCTCTTCTCCAAGCACGCACCACCTTTGCCGATAGTGAGCTCTTCATCACGTCCCTAGCCACTACAAAGCCCCAATACCAGTCCATAGTTGCTACAGATAGCCTTACACCACCTTACGACTAATAACCCATCTCCCTCACTAAATTGCCACCTACCACAACTGTCAGCCTTTCATCACCGCACCACACAGCCTTTGCCACATCCAGCAACACCCATTTTGGTTTTTTTTTTTTTTTTTTTTTTTTTTTTTTTTTTTTAAATTTTACTTTTTCTTTTTTTTTCCCTACTTTTATTTCAATTGTGAATAATTGCAATGTTGACCGAGTGTATTTCTAGTTTGGGTTTCTTGATTGTTATCTCTTGCTTCTTTATGTTGTTCATGAATTTTTCTTGCATCTCATCATTGTTTATGGCTAAGTTGAAACGCAGAACTCGACATTTCACTCCTGTCATTTTGTCAATCTTTCACCTAACCTTTAGTTTGATTATCGGCATATTTGGATTAGATTTTTTTTTTTTTTAAAAGAACATTTTTTAGTAAATTATTTTTAGTAGAAATTTATTTTTTAAAAAAATTATTTTGTATTTAGATAGACTATTTAAAAAAATATTTTTAATTGTTAAAAATATTTATAAATTTATTTAAGTAAAAATAAACAAAAATATTTTTTTATGGTGAAACTACAAAAAAAAAAGATATTTAAAAGAAGTGGGAGAAATAGGATTTGCTAATGACAAAAAGAGAAGGATATGATTTGTAATTATTAATAATGATAAAAGATATTTTTAGAAGATAATTTATTAAAAATTATTTTTGCTTCTATTTTTTTAGAATCTAGGCATTATTAATTTTAAAAATAAGTGATAAATTTACTCTTTTTTTTTTTTATTATAGGCACTTTTTTAAAGTTGCATCCAAACACACATAAAACAAAGGTTATTACATGGAAACTATTATACATGTCAAAACCTAATGAATTCTACCTATTTCCATTTCAAAAAGTTTCTAATTAAGGAAATAAATTGAATGTCTTTGCATTTGAAAAAATAATCTGGTTTACAATTAATTAATTGAATTTTCACGCTTCTAACGTAAACTTTATTGTTGCAGACGTTATTAATTGAATATGCTTCAAAAAATATGTTGTTATTTGAATGTGTTTGCAATTAGAAAAAGCAATAATATTATTTGTATGTGTATTTGGGACGCATTTCTGATGCATTACTAATCTTTTTTTTCAATTACCAATTTTTTCTAAAGTTACTCACTTTTTCGATTGAGTTACCAACCACTTGCAGCGTACAAATACCAATTTTTTTTTTCTCAGTTATCAATTTTTTAAACCAAAGTTACTAGCTTATTTGACTGAATTTTGGCTAGTTGAATGCAAAATATCCTATAATGTTATGCTGCAACTGATTAGTAACCTAGTCAAATAAATTAGTAACTTTAATTTAAAAAGTTGATAACTTCAAAAAAAAAGTTGGTAATGCGTCAAATTTGTCTATTTTTGTGCGTTCAAATAACACAACTTTAGAAAAAAAGAAGGAAAACATTCAAACTTTTTTCTCGGTTATGCGTTTTTGATTTAGTCAGTAGAACCCTATTCATTAAAGAGCAAATAAAGAACACAAATAAATGAAGCTGATTTATTTGATTTATTTTTTATTTGTACAAATTTGTTTCACACTACGGTTACATGAATAATATTTTAAAGAAAATAATTTAATATTTAAATCCAAACAATGGTTTTAAATAACAATACTGAATATCCACTCCTCCAAATCTACATTTTTAGTCCAGCGAAGTCGATGCTCTAATCTTAATTTTCTCTTGGCTTGACTTTCTTCATTCTTGACAATTCTTTGGGTTAAATATAAACGCAATAAGATTCCAATTTCAAACTTAACAGACTAAATTCACAAAAATAAAAAGTAAAATAAAATTAAGCCAAAAAGGAATAATAGTCACGTCAAAAAAATGATAAGAAATATTACACCAGTTTCTCTCTTCTATTTTCTCAGTACGCTATCATGCGCTTATTTATGAAATAATTTGACGATTTCAGACACTAGGTTATACTTTAATCACCCCCAAAAATATTGTACTGCTTTCTTTCTTCTATTCTCTCAGTGCAATGCGGTTTCTGATCTAATGTGATCAAATTATGTCAATTGCCGCTCAAATTCATACATGTTTCCTTTTTGTTTTTTTTTTTTTTTTTCTCAATGGCATAAAATAGGTTATAATTCTTTTTCACATTTTACCAATTTTATTGATTTTTTTTATTAGTTATATAGATTAGCCTATATAAGTTAATATTATTTTACATGGCTGTAATTAGGGAAAGAAATGGATTGCAAACCACTCTAGAGGAATGCTCTCTCTTCTATTCTCTCGGTGCGGTGAGGTGGTTTTTGGTATAATCTGATCAAACTCGGTGTTTTCTTATCTAATTCGTCCTATTTCCATTTTTTCTTAGTGGCATAATTGAGATAATGATTCTTTTACATGGCTGTAATTAAGGGAAGCAGTGGATTGCAAATTTCTTTTCTTAAAAAAAATTAAAAAAATGTAGAATCTTGTGTTATATCATTTGCCCGCGACTAAGGTAGTAGCATCTCTATTCTTTCATTGTTTTCCTCTCTTTGATTTTATTCATTATTATTCCTATTCTAATCCTTCCATTATCTGGCTTCCATGGCTAGCCAAATTGATGCATTGGATGTAATCACTCCCATACAAGAATGTTGGAGGGTTAAAGTTGTTGGAAAAATAGTTTAGGATAGTAGTATTTTAGCTTTGCGATAAAATATAACAAGAAAATGGTAACAGAATAACAATAGCAATAAAAGTACTAGAGTAGTGGAGCAAGGTTACCACGAATCGTGTAAGGTACTATCCTTAAGGGTTTAATTTTGCCCTACCTAAAGTTATGTTCGGTGGAATGGCATTGACGGTTAACCCTTTAGAATTAGATATGGATCTCCATAGAAACTCGTTCACATGATGCTCATGGTACGTTGAGCAGCAAATCTCGTAGAAAGCAAAAAATGCAGCAGAAGCAGTGGGGGGCTTCTTTTGTGTAGAAGCGAGGAGAAAGACATGAGGTTGTTGTTCAATATGTTGTTTAGGCTATGCAACGAGCTTTATATAGAGTCAGGAAAGGAGATGATGGAAAAGAGTTGCTGGATAACGGTAAGAAAAAGAGCCGTTGGAGCATTAAGTGCTGCAATGGTAAAGGAATTTTAGCTAAAATTAAAAATAACATTCGTATGGGTAGTAAAAGCTTGGCAAGCCCACACGTGCGCGGACAGGGCAGGGTGGGGTGCGTGCATGTGTATTTAACTAAGGCCCAAGTTCACAATGCTACCTCAATACCATAAGGTATTTACTGATTAAATATCATCATATATAAATGCTTGTCATAACATCTTCATAAGTAATGTGGGACTTCTTTCTTAGCTAAAATACACATAGGCAAACTAAGGTTGAAACACACTAAGACCCATGTATATATAACAATCCCCCACATTTTTCAAACTTAGAGGAATAAATAGGAATGTTATGCATCGATGTAGTATCCAAAGGATTTGAACTTTACCTTAGGTACAGGTGGGTGACAATCCTATGGAAGTTTGGTAGAGAAATTTCTTTGAGCCAAACTTCTAAGATAATAGTTGGAGCACATCCACCAACCACACAACATTCCCATAAGATATGCTGCTCTTAGCCGTTTTGCGCATTAAGGCCATGCACTATCCTAGAATCATGAGAGCTTTAGAGTTTTATTCCCAAACTTGTGGGAGACAGCCTTATCTCCACTCTCACTTAAGTGGCATCCATCAGGAGTACGCTGCAGTAGATACCCCACCCCCATGTTAAGGGCTATAGATCCATTAAGAGCATTGCTCATCCTCAAACACCACTGCAGTGATACTATCATACACCATAGGGAAGGACTCTTCACTAAGCGTCTCATATGAGTGGCAAAAATCATAAAGAAGTGATAGTACCCCTTGTGAAACTTGTATGACTTTGTTTACCACATTGAACCACCTTCATAGGATCTCCAATCATAGTGGTTGGGTTTCCATCATACCGCCTCAAGTAATCGGCACAGTCCCATCCCCTTCCATATTTCACTTACTAGCGTCCTAGCAAGTGGCTTTGTTAATGGGTCAACTAAGTTCTTTTCTAACCTTACAAAATCCATGGATATCCCATTGTTCTTGTAACACCTTATCAATTTAATGTTATGCTTAAGTCATAGCATGAAATTAAGTAGATTGTGTTACCGTGTTGATACTTTGCTTACTAATTTCTTACCATGTCACGTTCCCTTTATTTTGTTTTTTTTTTCTTGTTCAAATGGGCGGCGAAATAGCGTGCTGTGTATAACAAACTTGATTGATATCGCAGAACATAACAGAGTTTACAAAATGGTACAACAGAAAGGATACAGACAGGTAATACATCATTAACTATATATATATATATATATAGAGGTTAGAAGCCGATGCTTCAGTTTATATACAGAGGAAGAAGAGGATGCAAAAGTGAGGCCGGTGTAACAAAAAAAATATGGGCCCCGTGCCGATCAAAACAAACCTACAAGATCCTCCGAGGACTAGCTGACCCAAGTCTATGGCTTAATACTATACTACCAAAAGAGAGCCATGCTGTACAATATCACCCATGGCTGGGACCTACTCAGTCAGGTAGCCGTTGGCCATACCAGGCTCGGCTGGAGGGTAGTCCATACTAGGTCCAGATGAGGAGGATGATGAGCCGGTAGCCTCCGAGAGATCGCTCTCAGAGCTAAGTGGGATGTCTGGAACCATTTGTGGAGGTGACTCGGGTGGAGGACTGGCAGGTGCGGCAGGCGCTGCAGGCGCTGCAGGCACTGGAGGTGTAGGAGGACGGTGTGCCACATGCAATGGGAATGCAAAATGTGGAGTGGCAGGGTCAAATATAGGGTGGAACAGGGGAACAGTAAAATTCCTATTCCTAAACAAGTAGAGACGGAAATTGCAGGAACCAGCTATATACAGTGAATCCACGAAGGGATCATGGTGGAGCTGTAGGTTAGGAATTTCAATGAAAAGGGTGGTGGTCGAATCCATCACTAACGTCTGAGAACGATGTGGAAATATAGAGCGAGGTGAGAATTTAAAGAAATTCTCAGTAGAGTTTGTATAATGGACGTCACATTCATTCTCAGTTGTCTCGATTTTTATTTAATTATGAAAACATAGGAGCAATTTGAACTGTCCATATTTAATAAGTTTAATAAAGTGCCTGGTCCGAGGCAAGATTCTATTTTACTTAAGACAGTATAAGAAGCAGAATCATAAGTAGAATAGATGAACACACAACAGTAAGAGAATATGCAGTTATACTGTAACCAACTTATAATGACTATTCAATGTGACCAAATGTGACCACATAAAACTCATTCTTGAAATTCTTTTCATAAACTTTTCCTTAAAATTTTCCATTTCTTGGTCCCCTGGGAGTTCTTGGCTAGTCAGACTCCTGAATAATAGTCTACTTTTTAGGATTGAGCTCGTTCCTATATAGGAATGCCGGGTTTATTTTTCCCAACCTTCCCACCGATCTATTCCCCTTAACTTTAAATTCGGGGCTGGCCCAAGCATTATAGAACTTTCATCATAACATAATCTTGATGCTCATCATAACATAACCTTTATGAACTTCATGCAAAATGCACATGGATCTCAATATATATTATAACTCATGCATAACACTTATCGAAGTTTCGGCAACATAACGAAACGTGTCCGCTTTTCCATGAATAGTGCCGACAATTAGAACACCAAATTCTCCGAAATCTCATAACATTTTATTCATATTGCACATATCAAATTCAAGGCATAATCATTGTAATTAAAAACATGGTTGCTGTCTCAACACTTACATTCAACCCGGTTTTGTTAAATCTGGCCATAACTTCATCTCAACTCATCTGAATCTCAATTTTAGATATATTAGAGTGTTATGTGTCTATTTTCTAGCCTCATTGGTCCCACCTCATTTTGACTTGTATAACTCAAGATATTCAAGTTTTATCCCGGCCTGCCCTGCAGCTAGCCAGAATTTCACACTTAAAAATAAAAATTCACTAAAAATTGAAAACCAGCTCAAATCATACGAAATTGGTACCATATTAAAGCTGACAAGACAAGATTTCATTTGCAAAAAGTTCCATTTCATTTGCTTTAGTGGGGCTCGAGTTATAAGCCCTGAGATTTGACTTTCCTGAACTGCCCTATCTTGGCCCGATTTGGACATAGAGCAACTTCTATGAACATTGGGAGCAAACGGGGCAGTAACAAACTAGGAATTTTATTGTGGGATGTTCTCCTATGTGTAAGCTTTCTAACAAAGTTGGTTTCATCCAATTCCAAATTGTATAGAGCAAGTTGTGCTCTGAGCAACCCAGTCTGCCCAATATCAACCTTTACAATCTAATCAAACTTCTAAAATTCATATCTCTCTTAATATTGATCCAATGGCGTTATATAATATATGTATGGAAAGCTCTGAATGTCTAGTTTCATATAAAAATAGTCTGATCAGATTTAATCGGTTGTAGGCGAAGCCATACACTCCGCCGTACGGATTACCGAGAGAATTTGGTTTTCCAGCCCTTCACACCTTCTTATTCTCGCCCTTTTCTACTCCTTAATCAATCAGATTTAAACACACAAACAGCCAACAACCAGTCAAAAATCAACATATTAAGTCACTAATCACATTGAGAAGTAAGAAAATAAAGTTAAGATAAGCCAACCACAATCAGAATAGCTAGAACAAAATTAAACCTCTACCTCTTTGTGTGTTGTTTTGCTAAGTGTTGGAGGTTGGTTGAGAGTAGAAGAGAAGAGGAAAAGAAGAAGGCTGAAATTAGAGGAGAATGCAACACTAGTCAGCATGGGAGAAAAGAAAAGTCTGATTTACGCATTGAAGAGGTAGTTGGCTTTGTGAGTTTTGATTGGTTGGAATTCTTGTGGCTGATTGCCACCCATGCTTCCTTCTTTTTGTGGCTTTAGGTGGCTTACTTATTCTCTATGCAAATTGGGATACATTTGCACTCTGTCTGAATTCGGAACTTGTACCCATTTTGCATAAAGTACAAACTTGCATCACTTGGAAAAAGATTATTAGATCAGAAATCGTAAGAAAGATAAAGTCGAAGATGTTACATAAACTTAGAAGTTAGTACTAGAACGTTAAACCTTATACCCATATATCAGAAATCAAGAACTAAGACACTTGAAAACTCTCACACGAAATGCTAAAACTTGGTCTAGGATCAATCTCGGAAGTTGGTCACTAACTGAATCTCAGGAATATCAGTAGAAATGAAAATGCTCTTGAAATAAGTTTGGAGATTGGAACTTAAATAAACTTGGATATCGTTAATCACGTCCATTTTGTTTGGACTTTAAAGGTTAAGTCGGAAATCGAAAATTATCCCGTTTTATTTGAAACTTGAAGATGAAGTCGGAAATAATGTCCATTGTATTCAAACTTGAAGATGAGACCGGAACTTGTGTAAATTCTAGTCGAACTTGGAGATCAACTCAAAGGTCTGAACTTGTGTCCATTCTATTTGAGATCAACCCGAAGGTCGGAAATCGTGTATAATTCACCTTTCATTTGAAACTTAAAGTCGAAAGTCGGAAATCATGAACATTTCATTTGAATTGGAGGTGAGATCGGAGATCGAAAACCTTGTTCATTTCACTTGGACCTTGGAAATAAGGTCGGAGGTTGGAAATCGTAGCAGATGTTACAGTTCTCAATTAGCTGCCTCACAATATTATGTCTTAATCTGGTATGCCAACTTTTTCCATTATATATCTTGTTCTTTGCTTGAGCAATGACAGTTTGACAATCACAATGAATAGACATAGACGTCTGTGCTCTATCCCATAATGATATGTCCACCAATAGGTTTCTCAAGCATTCAACTTCTATTCCTGCCTTTTCTAAGGCTATAAATTTTGACTGTATGGTGGACATAGCAATACAAGTCTGTTTGGTGGATTTTCAAGAGATAGCCCCACCTACCAGCATAAAAACATAAGCAATTGTCGACTTTAATTCATCAAAGTCAGAAATCCAATTTGCATCACTATATTCCTCCAATACTAAGGGATAACTAGAATAGACCAAACCATAATTTTTAGTACCTTTTAAATATCCCAAAAGTCTAATTAAGGCTTTCCAATTGATGTCACTATGATTATGAGTATATCTACTTAGTCTATTCACAGCATATGCAATGTTAGGTCTAGTGCAGTTCATTAAATACATAAACTACCAATTATGCGTGCATATTCAATTTATGATACACTATCACCATTGTTTTTAACTAGATGCAACTAGAATCGTAAGGAGTAAATACAGGTTTGTAGTCAGAATATCCAAATTTCTTAAGCATGCTTTCAACATAGTAAAATTGAGATAAGATAAAACTATCATTCTCCTTAATCAATTTTATTCCAAGTATAACATTTGCAACACCTGTATCTTTCATATCAAATTGAGAGGACAAAAAATTCTTAGTTTTAGTTATAATATCCAAACATGTGCCAAAAATCAATAAATCATCAACATACAAGCATATGATAACACCAACACCATCATCAAACTTGCTATATATACATTTATCAGAGTCATTTGTCACATAGCTATTAGCAATAATAACATGATCAAATTTTTCATGCCATTATTTTGGGGCCTGCTTTAAACCATAAAGAGCTTTAACGAGTTTGCATACCTTATTTTCCTTGCCCTTAACCACGCATCCCTCGGGTTGTTCCATGTAGATCTCTTCATCAAGGTCACCATTGAGAAATGCAGTTTTCACATCCATTTGATACACAACAAGTTTATAGATAGATGAAATGGCAAACAAAACTTTAATAGATGTAATTCTAGTAGTCACCATTCTTTTGTTGCTTATATCCCTTAGCTATCAACTTGGCCTTATATTTATCTACACTACCATCTAGTTTTAGTTTCTTCTTAAATACCCATTTGCATCTAATAGGTTAGTGGTAAATCTACTAATTCCCAAGTATGATTAGCCATAATAGATTCAATCTCAGCATGTATAGCATCTTTCCAAAAAGGAGCATTAATAGATGTAATAGCATTATTATAAGTCAAAGGATCATCAGAAACAAGATAAGCATAAAAGTCATTACCAAAATCCTTCTATTTCCTAGTTCTTTTACTTCTTCTCAATTCATTATCATTTTCATCAACCATATTCTCAGATATATTATCATGTGAGTCACTAACATGCTTCTCTTTAGTTTTCATAGGAAATACATGCTCAAAGAATGATCCATTACAAGATTTAATTATGGAATTATGTTTTAACACATCACTTTTCACAACAAGAAATCTATATGCACTACTATTTTGAGCATATCCAATGAACACACAATCACATGTTCTAGAACCAAGTTTTCTTTTCTTAGGGTCTGGCAACATTACCTTAGCTAAACACCCCCACACTTTCAAGTGTCCTAAATCAGGTTGTTTATCAAACCAAAGCTCATAAGATATTTTGCTAAGTTTCTTATTTGGTACCCTATTTTGTATATAGCAAGTCGAGATGATAGCTTACCCCTACATATAATTAGGCAATCCTGAACTAATAATCAAGACATTCATAATTTCCTTAAGAGTTCTATTTTTCCTTTTGGCTATACCATTAGATTAAGGTGAATAAGGTAGAGTTATTTCATGTATTATACCATGTTGCTCACAAAACTCATTAAAGGAATTTGACTCATACTCACCTCCTCTATCTGTTCTTAATCTTTTAATTTTCTTGCCAAATTGATTTTCTACTTCGTTTTTATATTTAATAGACATTTCACAAGCCTCATCCTTAGTTCTCAACAAAAATAATTTAGTATATCTAGAATAATCATCAACAAAAATTATGTAAAATCTTTTACCACCTCCTATTATTGTGTGCTTTAAATCTCCTAAGTCACTATGTACTAGTTCTAGTAATTCACTTTGTCTTGTAACTTGTTTGGCTGGCTTCTTGGTTATTTTAGTTTCTACACAAATTTCATATTTATCCAAGCTAGTATTATCCAATCTATCAATTAGTCCTATTTCTTTTAATTTTAAGATGTAAAGAAAATTTAGATGTCCTAATCTACCATGCCAAACATTAAGAGAATCAACCAAGAAAGCAAATGAAGAACTTCATTCATTGTTATTAGTAACTATATTCAAAAAATACAGACCATCATCAAGATAACTTTTACCAACATATATCTCATTCTTAGATAAGTTAACTACATTACTATCAAAGGTTACCTTCACATTGGCATTGTTAAGGAGATGGACTGATACCAAACAATGTTTAATGGCAGGTATAAAGAGTACTTTAGATAGCATAAGGGTTTTCCTAGATGTCATTTTTCATGACACTTTCCCTTTACCTAAGATCGAGATTTTGCTTGAAGTTCCTAGGCAAACATAATCCTTCCCATCTTCTATGGGAGAAAACTCAGAGAACATCTCTTTCTTAGCACAAATGTGCTTTGTGGCACAATAGTCCACAATCCAACCTTTGGCTTCCTTCACTAAAAAGCATTCAGACACCACTGCCACTATAACATCATCTTGGTGTTCCACCATGTTTGCTCGTCTTTGATGATGATCCTCCTCTTTATTTTTTCCTCCTTGGTTGTTCCTTCTCAATCTACATGTGGATGCAAAATGACCTATTTTGTCACAAATAAAATAAGCACCCTTCTTCTTTTGTTGTTGGTTAGAATCATGTTTAAAATGAGGTTTATGAACTCTAATGTTATGATATTTAGAACCATGAGATGAATTTTTAGAGTGCATATCCTTAGCAATGTTAGTTCTAACATTCATTTTCTTAGCATTTTATTCACTAGCCATTAATCTATTTTTCTCCTCAATCTTAATATGCACAATGGTTTCTTGTAATTCATAGCTTTTCTCTTTTGCATGAAATTCATTTTATAATCTTTCCAATATTCAGGCAATTTGTTAATAAGAGTTTGAGATACAAACCTTTTGGGCAAATTATCTCCTTCCTTACCCAATTCATCTACAAGCTTGGTAAATTCATTAATTTGACAAGCAATAGATTTATTTTCATCCATTTGAAATACATTATAATTATGAACCAAAAACTTTTTACTACCTTCTTCTTCATAAATATATTTTGAACTAAGGCATCCGAAATATCCTTTGCATGAACATATTGGCAGTAAATATGATACAAATTATTTGATAAAGCTCCTAAAATATTATGTTTGAACAATTTGTTAGCCAATTCCTAATCCTTCAAGGCTTGTTGATAATTTTAAGAAGCTTGTTATGGTTTAGGATCATTCAAAACAAAACTGATTTGAAAAAAAAAATCCAGAACTTCTAAAATTCTATGTTGCCATTGTTTAAAATTATTTCCATGAAATGCTTTAATCTTTGAAGCATCAGGAATGACCTTAGTAGCAGCTAAAATACTAGGATCTATATTAAACCCTCAAGATTGTTGGAAAAACAGTTTAGGACAACAATATTTTAGCTTTGTGATAAAATATAACAAGAAAATGGTAATAGAATAACATCGACAATAAAAGTACTAGAGTAGTGGAACAAGGTTACCACAAATCGTGCAAGGTACTGTCCTTAAGGGTTTAATTCTGCTCCATCCAAAGCTATGCTCGGTGGAATGACGTTGACGACTAACCCTCCAAGATTAGACGTGGGTCTCTTGTAACACCCCAATTTAAAATAAAATATTGGTAACAAAGAAATTTTTTTTTTATAGCGTAAGTCTTGAGGACATATCTTTGTTCAGTTTAAAATTATAGTGGGATAGATGAATTTAAATCAAATTAGTTGAATATTGTTTTAAAAGTGGAAGAAAGGGAGGAAGGACTACCTATACCTTAAGTGGAAGAGTACATGCTAGTCCCCTCTTTTTTTCTTTCTCTCTTTCTTTCTTCTTCCTGAAACTTCTCTATGCTTCCTCACTCTCTCAACATTCTCTTTCTCTCTCCCTCTCACGTTCCTTCATTTTCACTCTCTTTCTCTTTTGCAATTTCTCTCTCTTGTTCGCTCCCTCACTCACCATCGTCACTAACCTTTCCTCCACCATACCACTATCGCATACCCCTCGGTTATGCTCTTCTCAGCTGCTCTCACCCTCTACTGCAGTTGTCTCTCTTCCTCTGTGCCACAATAAGGCTCTCTCCCTCATGTGTTGTTTTCCTCTTCTCCTTGAAATCTGAATATCTTGGCATCAGAACATAATAAACTCTAAGTCAGGCTATAGGTGATGTGAGTGACTGATGTACTCTTATTTATTTGTTTGAAGATTTTGGGGCGTTTAAACTGTAACACTAGAAGTTGGAACATTGATAATATGTCTATGTTTTATTTTTTGTAATTATAAAATACAATGATAGAAATTTGGACTTAGCTTGTTTTTATGCACTGAGTTCTATGAAAAGCCGTATGGATAGTATGTGTGTGAAATGTTTTGCACCTGGCATAAGAAATGGGAAGCATTTCAATGAATTTGTATGTATTTTGGATTCACATGTTAAAATATTGGAAAATGATAGTGAGGTTTATCTGATAATGGATGAGTTGATATTAAAACTGCATTCTTATCTGGTCATGATTGCTTTAGTTGACTGATTAATTCGTTCGTTCTTTTGGGTTTTGATAAGTAACATAGTAGGAATCATGCGCTACTTTATATGTTAATATGCTGGTTTGTCATGGAAGAAAGTGTACTCGATCTTTTCCAATCATTGTCTTCGAAGCAAGAAGTTCATTGACTGATATTTTTACATCAATAATTATGCCAAACAAGAGTGTGATAACTATTGAATGAGCTAAGTTGCCTACGTGGAGGGAAGCAAACATATGGATATTTAAGTTTTATCTATGCATTGTGTCTTGAGCTTTTTGCAATTGCCTTCATTGGATACATTTGCAAGTTGCTTGCAACTTAAGTTGAAGTTCTAGTGCTTGATATGCATATCAATGTTAAAACAAAATGCTTATTGTAGTTGAAGCTTTATATACCCTTTTTAGTCATCTTTTAGATGTATTTGTAAGTGACTATAAAGTCACATGAGGTTAAATTACTAATTATTGATGTGGAGTCTTCATATTAGGTAGAGTGATAATTTAAGAGACCTTGTGGTTCTTTCATTCCTGTGGTTACTAAACAAATGAGAAAGATGCATCAATGTGATTTTTGTGTTATTGATTAAAGTGTTCCTAAATTTAGATCTGGTGGGAATATAATGAACATAAGTTAAAGCAAATTTTATTAAAGAATTGGGTGTTTTGGTGAGTTGGGTTAAACTATGTTGATTCTTGGTCCTTATGGCTAATGTTTGATTATTATTGTCATGTCTATGTAATTAGATTTTTCCATAGGAGCGACCTTTGGCTTCAACACTTCAAAGGATTACTCAATCACTTGTCGAGGTGCACTGTGAGTGATAGTATATTTATAACTTATTTTTGGTTCATATATTTGATAAACATATGTTTTGAAGCTACTCGTTTACTAACCGTACCTTTTAAAGCTGCTTGTATTGTTATTATGTTATCTAGTTCTGTATATCCACAAGTGGGACAAGTATTTTGAGGAAATTACTCTCTGATACTTCCATTTAAATTAAGCATTTCATGTATTGTTAGTAATTAATGTTTCAAGTTGGAATTTTGAATTAGGACAATAGAAATTACTAATTTTGATATGGTAAGTTTTGGAAATTGATTTCCATGAATTGTTTTAAGTTTGATAGTATTAGTATGATTAAAAAGGTTCGGAACTTGTATGTTAGATTCTACAATTGGATATGCTTGAGAACTATATAGGATTCCAACGTTATTGGGCTTTGGTGCTTTGATAAATTTAGTTTCTGAAATAAAATATTTAAGAACTCTACTTCAGCTTTGGATAAATGGTTTTCTTTATGGGAGGGATCTTTAATAGAACTGTATGCTAACGGCAGCAGACATTATTCCCGGGTGCACCTTGTAACACCCTAATAAATCCATACTACGCTTAAGTCGTATTACGGCGTTTTATTAGTTGTTACTTATGCTCGTGGAAAATTAAACTTTACTTGAAATTAAATTACGCGGAAAATACGGTAAGATTTTTTTGAAATACGTCATCGCTTTGGAAAGTAAAGCCTTGAGCGAGAAGGTAGATAAAGAAGGAGCGTGTGGCATAAGATACATAACCCAATCTCATAAAACAAGAGAAAGATAAATAAATAGTAATTTACAAATACATTGCATTGCATAACTAATCATTACATCCATATAGGTTCATAATATTTATATATACATACATACATGTAATAGCATTACATCGAAGGAAACTCATGGTCGTGCCATGACCCAAGTACTAGGTACTAACTACAAACTTCAATGACAAAGCTCCTCTCAAAAAGAATATGCAAAGATGTAGAGTGATGGTCGCTATGAGTCCCAAAATAGCTTCGTCTGGCATCCCACGTCGTACGTCCGCTTGTAGTGCAGTGGCTCCAGGCTCCACTCCATTGGATGTGCCACAAAATCTGGTGACGATGCAGAAAAGTAACTAGAGTGAGAAACAAGATTTCTCAGTAGGACTCGAACCAGACACGGAGGTGTCATCGTCATCGTCCCAGCCACTTCGGTTTTATAATGAAAACAGTGAGCATGCATAAGGTCCAATTCTTAGATTTTCGAAGACATAGCTATCCGAAGTGGATTCAATTTTAAGTACATATTCTTGTTATGATAACAAAATCATGGTATACATAAAAACTTATATGACAATTCATAATATGCATGAACATGTTGAGAGTTTCATTCTTTACTTGGGTCGGACCGAAGTCCCTTTCTTTTCTTAACTTGACTTTCTCTTAAGTCCTTTTCTTTCCTTAACTTGACTTATCTTAAGTCCTTTTCTTTTCACCTACTAAAGATAAGTGGTAATGAGCTAATATCGTGGCTGTCGCCACCATATAATTTCGGTACTTACACTAGCTGGGTCATGCCATGCCTCATGTAAGCCCTATCCCTTATACTCACACTAGCTGAGTCATGCCATGCCTCATGTGAGTCGTGGGTGAGGGGAACTTAAATTAGGTCACCTTCCCTTTTGAAGGATCACACACTTTATTGAATTTCTTCTTATTAAAGCTTATGATGCAAAATATTTCTAAGTTCACAATTTCTACAAAATTTCGGCAGCATAACGGCTAGACCAAAGCTTCCCAAAATTTTGTCAAACAGAGAAACCAATATCACAGTGTCATTCAGCGTCATATCATAGCATCATTATCATATCATCATTTTCATACCATCATTATCATATCATCATCATCACATCATCATTATAACATTATGCTTGCACATAAACATAGGCATATTCTCAAGCAAAGTTTTATGAGCTTAGCTTAGTAAATTTGGTGCAAGCTTTTAATTGAGGTTACCTCTTGTGTCTTCTTTTATTAGTTGTAAGGCCAATTTTGTCTAATGTCCTTTTTGATACTTTTTAAGTTGAATTATGAAGGTTTTCTAATAGTTAATATAAGGGTATTAATGGCTTAAAGCTTATTCTTCATTAACCTTTAACTTTTACCCTAACCAGTTTTTACTTTTACAGTGGGGCAGTAACTTCAAAAATTCACCATAATTTCATCTTTTACTCTTTTATTTCGAATTTGGGTATGCTTATACTTCTCTTAGTCTATTTTTAAACAAAATAAACCCCACTCAAAAATTCATTTTGTAGCTTGAGTTATACACAATTTATTCTGACTATTCAGACTTGAAAGTTCATCTCGGGTCAGTGATTTTTAAACATTAATGTGAACTCCTCACAAGGAATCTGCTAAAACTGTTTTATGGGGATGTTCTTATATGTCTTAGCTTTCTAACAAACTTGGTCCCACTCAAAAATGTTCTGTATAGCTTGAGTTATGCACGTTTTATTACCTACTGCCCGGACAGAAACCCATCCAGGAACAGCAAACTTTGAAAATTCATATCTCTCTCGTTTTAAGGCCAAATCTCACATATTTTATATGTATGAAAATCTCTTTGAGTCTAATTTCACAGAAAATTAGTTTCATTGCATTTTTATTTTTTTGAAGTGAGTTATACCGCACGCTTTACAGACTACCAGGATTCCAGATTAACTCGTTTTTAAGTTTTACATATCAAACTTGTGGAAATATTGCTATACCACTTCAAATCACCATTTTTATGTTTTAAATCATCACGATATTCAAAGTTTTAGTCACCAAATCAGTATTTTAAAACAAAATAGAGCAAGATACATAAAACCATCATGCCAATAATCTCATTTCAAAACAACACTTTCAACAAGATAAGAAAACTCAGAGAAAAATGTGGTCATGAGACCTTGAAGCAAGCTTTAAAACCACCTAATTATGAAGAGCTTAGGGGTTCTAAAACTTGAAAAATACATGGAGAAGAAGGATAGAGTCACTACCAAATGAGCTTCTCTTGGAAGCTTGAAAAATGAAGTGGTTGGAGATGGCCTCCTTCCTCTTGAGCTAGCAAATGGGGCTAAATGAGTGTTTGTTTTGCTCTACCAAGGACCAAAGAATGTGATCCTTGATAAGTTAGTGAGGGTGGTGATAGAAGATGAGGGTGATGGTGGTGGAAAAGTGATGACTTAGAGTAGGAAAAACAAGAAGAACAAGAAGGAGAGTAGGAAGAATAAAGAAAGATTTAGAGAGAGGTGAGAGCTTTGTGTGTGTGCCTTGAGAGAGGGAATGAAAATGAATTGAGGAAGGAGGAGAGGCTGAAGGTGGCGCACAAATGAGGGAGGGAGTGAGGTGACTTTTGCTTCTTACACAAGCTAGGGAGTGGGAAAAATCTTGGGGCAAAAGAGAGTGTTGTGTTTCCTTTGAGTCTTGGCACTTGGGTAAAGACTATGTAGTATTTTTGTCAAATGGTTAAAAGCATGAGCTATCTTAGGATTGGCATTGGATGATTGTGATCACTCCAAGTGTCACAATCTTGATGGAGGAGAGTAGATCTTTTGTCTTGACTCAAGGAATCTACTAACATGGACTCTTGATCTAGTGGTGTATGATGAGAAGGCAATTGAATGGTTGGATATGGCTCTTGCTTTGACCAAACTTTCAAACAATAATTAAAGGGAAGTTTCTACATCTTTATAATTGTTACAATTATCTAAATGTTAATTAATTCAATTGGTTTAATTACACTTTAATACATTTTTATTGAAAAGGATTTTTCCTCATTAATTTTGTAAAGAAGATGTGAGAGTAAATTTTTTTCATGTGATTAAGATGTGATGCTTATGTGCTCTTAGTTAATTAGGTTAGATCACCTTGATTTTATGTTCTAAGTCATGAATTCACAAGAATTGGGCCATTAGGCTTTTAATTATAACTTTTAATGTGTTATGTTTCGATTGTTGACTTTTCTAATTAGTCATTGACTTTCACTTATCTTGTTGACTTGCCTTAATTTACTAAGCTCTTGCTCTTGAGATTAGCCGATTAGTTTTTAATTAATCGCTAACCCCTCTAATTAGCTGGGAACACCGAGCTAATTAACTTAGGTGAAAATGGGGATGTTACACACCTTGGTTTGGCCAACCCAGCTAGCAGGGGTGTTGCTAGCCCAATGTGATGGCCACACGTCCAGCTTTGTTTGTTAATCTTTTAGGGACGCCCGTTGGTGAAACGTGTCTGTTTTGTTCTGTTCTGACTTTGTAATTGAGACCTCCCCCTTTAAATTTCAGAATTTAATTTAATTTATTTTATTTTATTTTTAGACTAGTTCTAACTCTATAATTTGAATGTACTCAACTTACAAATTTTTTGAAGTTCTAAGTTGTTACCAATGACTTTTTATCACAAATTTTGCTTTATTTTCTACTTTACCGTATTCTAGTTTCATACATGATGTTTATTTTACGAAAAGCTTGTGCGTGCACTTGTCGCACTCCCCGTTATAGATATATTATCTCTCACTGAGTCGGTTTGACTCACTCCTCACTTTTTCCTCTATTTCAAAGTTAAGTACAAGCTGTGAGGGGTTCGTATCAGCAGTTAAAGGTATAGATGTTCCACAAGCTCAATACATTATTCTGTGTGAGCTTCCTGGTTGTCCTTGTATTTTGAATTGTGTATAACTCTGTAATTATTTGTAAATATTTTAGTTATGCTCCATTACCCATAGGTAGCGTCTGGCTTCTGTTGTAATGTCTATTGTGTTAATAGATTTCTTTTTGAAAAGCACACCAATGCTGGCTTATGTAGGTTTGCATGTTCTGGAACATTAAGAGTATTATAAGAATGCTCATTGTTCTTGGGCCTACCTTTAGGTATTGTTGATATTCGAGGTCTGTAAATGGGATTGTATACTTTTGGTCTGTATTAGGGAAATTTGGTACTTTGGGAAATGCCCAATTTTTAGAGGAAATTCTGTCCGTTTCATAAGAAATTGTTAGGTAGGCTTGTTGGGGAATAGCATTCCCTAAGCGCCAGTCACGATCTTGATTAGGTCATGACATCTTTGTAGAAACTCATCCACACGATACTCCTAGTATGTTGAGCAGCAAATTTCGTAGAAAGCAAAAAATGTAGTAGAAGTAGTGGTGCGACTTCTTTTGCATAGGAGGGAGGAGAAAGAACTGAGGTTGTTGTTCAATATGCTGTTTGGGCTATGCAACGGGCTTTGTATAGAGTCAGGAAAGGAGCTGTTAGATAATGGTAAGAAAAAGAGCTGTTGAAGCAATAAGTGTTGCAGGGTAAAGGAATTTTGGCTGAAATTAAAAATAAAATTCGTACCGATAGTAAATGTAACACCCTATGAATATAATACTATGCTTAAGTCATAGAACTAAAATTCATAGACTATTACGCGATTAAGGCACTATACAAGCTCTTGTTAAGTTGACTTAATAGTAATGGTAGTTTGGTAGAAACGAGTAGAAATGTTTGCTAGTTGAAGTGTATTACAATATAAATAAAAGGAAAATGACCATAGTAAAATGGTAAAGTGTAATTAGTATAGTTAGACGAAAACAGAAATCTGTCGAGATAAACTATGCAGATATAAACATTGTCCTCTCATGTATTCATATGACCATATTAGTGAGTACATTAGATTGGGCCATACACAAAAAGACATAGGCTCGTGCCAAAAACAGCATCTTTATACAGGTCCTCAAAGGACATTTCACTAATGCTGGTACATGAGGGTACGAAAACACAAAACAAAAATAGCAGTACTATCTATGGCTCAAGATGCCAAAAGAGGGCCATACTATACAATCTGTCAGCCGTATGCTCGGGCAACTCTACTACGAGGACTTTGAGGAGAAGTGTAATAACCAAGTATAGGAATACATAAATCGTGATGTGCTACCTTGTCGGACCCCGCGAAGTTCTAAGTCTGGACCTAGGCCTCCTTGGAGGACTATATCAATGGGACATTTTCATGGGATCAAAAGTCCCGGTAATTGTTCCTTAGATATCAAAGAATTGAAGAGCGATTTTTAACAAATTTTTGGAAGTTATTAATTTTTTCATTTTCAAGCTTGAAGTTTAAGAAAATGCAAGTTTTTGGAAATTTGTACTAAAATCCAAAAGTTGGATTTTGATTCTTAAGGAGTTTGATTTTTCCAATATTTTTATTGGATTCAAATGGGGGATATTCTCTTATTTACATTTATGTTTTAACATTAATGGAGAATAAAATAAATGAGGACATTAACATGTAAATAAGTATATGATGATATTTGAGAAGTGTAGATGAAAAAAAAAGGGACTGGGCGCCTAGGCGCCCAAGGCCAACGCCTGCGCTAGTCGTCTGCAGTGATGCAACAGTGGGCAAGTGCCCAGGCAGCCAGGTCACGGCGCCCAGGCACCCGCTGGACGTAATTAAAAGAAGAAGCTCGAAGCTTTTCTCTCATTCTTCACTAATCTCTTTCTCTCTCTCTTCTCTCTCTCTCATCCTTCTTCGTCGCCCATGGAATCATCATTCCTTTATCAAATTTCACTCAAGTCAACCACCAAACTCATCTTCCTCATGTCATCCTCATCATCTAACTTGGTCTTCTTACTTGGAGTTCTCTCTCTCCTCTTTTCTAGAGAGAGAAAATCATGGTGGGAGGAGACCCACCGCTCTTCTCACGCTCTATCGCCTTCCTCCACTCTCTAAGGTAATTTGGAGCTTAACCCTCTTTATTATACCATGGATTAGTTAGTTTATCTTTGAAATCAAGATTTGAGCTCATGAGGAAGGGGTTAGGTTCTATAATTGAGGGTTTTTGCCCTATAAGGCTAATCCTAGTAAATTATCAGAATAGTTAAGTTGTAGGAGTCTAATTCATATAATTGTCATGTTAGATACTCTCCGGAATCCCTTGGTGGCTCTAAGGCTTCGTGAAGTTTGAGCTTCTTCCTTTCCCAACTTGAACTGTGAGTTGATGATGTATCTATAGATAGCTAGTTTCAAGTATATGTATGATTTTCTAAATGTTAAGTTTATGGTTTGAATTATTAAAGTTCAAAAAAAGTAAAATAGCATTTCAATGTGTGACCTTATTGAATTCTTCAAAAACAAAGTGTATTACTCTTTTGTATATATATATATATGTGTGTGTGTGTGTGTGTGTGCGCGTGTGTGTGTGTGTGTATGAGACAAGCAAATCTGGAAATTAATTTCTGATACTTGAATAACTGGATAGAAGAAGGATAGTTTCATGCTATTAGAATTTTAAGGAATTATGAATTTTATCCTGTGATTATATTGAGAACTATTAAGTTCTAATGTTTTAAGAGTTTAAGCAGTGTAATTGATTTCAGCTATACCATATTAGAAAAGTTTATGTTCATTACCAAAAATAAAAGAGTTTACTTAAGTGATGCTGTAAAACTAGTTTGAAATTAGAAAATTTTTATAAGAAAGGAAATGTGTTTCAAAGAAAATTTAAGTCAAGGGCTCACATGAGGCATGGCAAATAGCTAGCAAGTGTGAGTGCTTTCCTAAGGGGAGGAACCGTAACAGAAACTGTTTGCTAATGGCAGCAGCATTATCCTTGGTGCACCTTGAATAACCCAGCTAGCAGGGTGATTGCTAGCCCGGCATGTCGGCCAACATGTCCGGAATATATAGACACACACGGGCATGAAGTTATTAGTTACTGCTGGGCAAGCCCAGTTTGGCGGTTATTTTCTGAAATAGGATCCTCCCTTGAGTTTTATTATGATTTTGAATCAAGTATTTACTTTTCAAGTTATGAGAAAGTATTTCTATCCTTAAGCCTAGTTCTTATATCCTTATTATGTATATGATTTATTACATCTAATTGTAAAAGCATTATGTTCATATATTTATATATGTATATGTTTGTAAGAAGTTTTTATCCAATGGAAAGAAAAAATGTGATTAAGGACCTATGGATGTTTTAAGGACAGATTATACTTCAAGTATGTTTTGCCAAAAAGTTTATAGTATGTCAACATATAGACAAAGCCTTTCCTTAAGAGATGATGTATAAGTTTTTGAAGCAGTTTATAAGTTATACTTTTGCTAAAAGTTAATGTTAAAGCTTGCTTCACTATTGGTATAGATATATTATCTTTCACTGAGTCTGTATGACCTACTCTTTTCTCTCTCTCTCTCTCTCTCTCTATATATATATATATATATATATATATATATATATTTAGACAGGTGCGGGACCGTGCTCAAGCTTCTGCAGTCAACTAGGAGATTCAGCATTTAGGCTTAATTGTCTAATCTCTAGAAGTGCTCCATTAGTCCACAGGCAGGGTCTTCCTGTATCAGCTTAAATTTGTAATAAAAAGCATGTTGTTTTTAGTTAAGTCAAGTTGTATTTTACTGATTATGGGTTAAGGTTCATGATGGATATGTATGTATATATTTTCATAAGTATAATTATGTTTTAAACTCCTATATTATGCGTTGTGGGGTGTATTTGGAGAATGCCTGTATCTCCAATGATTTTTTTGTGTGTTGGATTGTTGTGCAGGTGGAGGATCCGTATTTAGGAATAGTCCTAAATATAAGGGAGACTCTGCCCAATTTTTTTTAGAAAAGTTCTAGTGTAGGCTTGCTAGGGGATGTATCCCCTATGCGCCGATCACGTCCTGAGTGGGGTCATGACAAGAGAAATCTGTTCGACATGCCAAAGTTAGCAGGCGAATAACTGTCATCAGAGGCTCCAAAGGAGGAAGAAGATGTATCCATCTCCTTTGAGAGGTTGCTCTCAAAGGGTACCTACTGGATAGGCTGCGGTGGTGGTGGTGTTGGTGCAGGTGGATGCACTAAGTGTACAAGAATAGCTAAATAAGGGAACGCCAGGGTGAACAATGGGCTATGTATAGGAGTAGCAAAAGTGCGGTGGAAGAAAATATAGATACGGAAGCCAGTAGTGGCCATGAGGTATAAGGAATCCAGTGCCATGTTGTAGTGCCACTGCCACTCTGGCACCTCAGTGTAGAAAATGATCGTGGCCTCTATCCCCGTCATCTGGGAATGACACGGATATACAAATGAGAATTTAAAATTCTCCATAGGATATTTACTTACTGCACTGCCCTGTCATCATATTCATTCCCAGTTGCTTTGATTTTATTCAATTAGTAAAAAGTGACTAACAAAATACTATATTCAATTTCATTTGAATATTAGAAATTTGACCCGAACCAGGATTCTATTTTACTGAGTGAAATAAAATGTATAGTAAACATCATAGAGGAACATGAGGGATAATCAATGAAGTTATTTACGAATAAACCCATGCATAGGCAACAATCATGCAGCTTACCTTCAATCACTATAAAAAGAAATGCGTAAATGAAAGGACATAGAATGCACTTATTTTGTTAACCCTTTCTATTATAGTTCAACATATCTAAGCATTACGTATTGCTATCTGTAGGGTGTTTACCTTTATCATTAATCCATTTACTTGGTCCCCTAGGAGTCTTTGGCTATATGACTCCTGGGCTGTAGTTTGCTTAACAGGAATGAGCTCATTCCTATATAGGATTGCCTGGTTTACTTTTCTCGACTTTTCCACCGATATATTCCTCTTAAATTTATTCCAGGGGTGACCCAAGTAATATGAAATGTTGTATAACTCTAATGAACTACATAAATTTGCCTTGAGTATCATATGCATTGATAAATATTCCGCATGTCATGCATAATTTCTGTTCGAATTTCGGCAGCATAACGGATCGAGTCTGCTTCTCCATGAATAGTGTTGAGCTACTAGAAAGCCAATCATACAATAAGACGAATACAGAGCATCAAGAATCTAACACTTATACAAATTTTGTAACATTCAAACATAAATCAGGTTTTTACTGCTTTTACTCAATTCTATCTGATTTTATAAAATCAACCATAAATTATATTTAATTTATTTAGACCTCAATTTTGGATATGTTAGAGTGTTACTTGTCTAGTTTCCAATCTCTTTAGTTTCATCCAATTTTAATAAATGTAGCTCAAGTTATTGGAGATTTATCTCGGCCTATCCTGCAGCTGGCCAGATTTATACACTCAAAAGTAAAACTTCACTAAAATTAGAAATCTAGTCAGAATCACATGAAACTTATATCATATTAAAGGTAAGAGGAAAATATTTATTCCCAATAAGCTTCATCTCATTTGCATAAGTAGAACTCAATAAGTTCTTGAAATTGACTAATCTGGCCTGCCCTATTCTAGCCTGGGTTGGACTTAAGGCAACTTTATTAAATTACTGGGAGCAATTAGGACCAAATCTAGCTTTGAAATTTTTACGAAATGTTGCTCTATGCCTTAAATTTCTAAAAAAATTGGTTTCACTCAAATTGAAGTTGTATGGGGCGAGAAATTCCCTAGATACCTTAGTCTGCTCAGAATCAGAATCTTAGGGCTAACTTCCAAAAATCATATCTCACTTAATACTAATCCAATAAACTATAATTTATATGTATGGAAAGCTCTAGATGTCTAGTTTTAGGTCAAAATAATTTTATAAAACTTTGGAGGCTGTACGTGATGCTGTACATCACGCGAGTACAGACAACCCTAGGGGATTTGTCTCTAACCAAATCTATTTTCTCCTCTTTGTGAGTTTCACTCACTTCTTCAACCTAAATCAAAAGTTTCCATAGTTATTCAACCAAAATCAATCATGAAAATAGCAAATATCATTATACTAGAGAGAGAAAACAAGAACCCAAATCAATCAGGTAACTTATATCCACAAGAACACCATGAAATCCTACCTACAGACAAGCTTTTAGTCAAACCAAGCAAACTTTGAGTGATGAAAGTTTGAGGAATTATGAAGGGGGTATGGATGAGATGAGAGAATGAAGAAGAAGAAAAGAAAATTCGTTCCCTTTGGTCAGCCATAAATAAAAGGAAAGAGAGATAAGATTTTTGTGTTTGCCACATTAATTAATGAAAATGACCTTTGTCATCTAATTGGTGGATTTCTATCTTCATTCAAACTAGATTATTTTGCCCATTGTAAGGGCTTGGATGGTGCCATTTAAGGGGTTAGATGGCTGAATCCAAGCCATACAAAATAACGTTCTCACAGTATAATTTCTACTGATGTGGTTCATGCATTGCACAAAACTAAAATTTACACGATTTCTCGTTAACTTAGCAAAATGCTACCAAAGGTTGCTATAATTTCTACATATCAAAACTCAAAATATTCTAACCTCAATCCTAATATTTCATTTATAATTACTTTGTTTCCCCTAACGAGATAAAATAAATTAGAATTTCATGCGATTTAAATGTTCTGCATTTTCAGGACGTTACAGTAAAAGCTTGGCAGGCCCACACGCGCGCGAAAGAAATGGATCGGGGTGGGGAGCACATGTGTGTATTTAACTAAGGCCAAGTTCACAATGTTACCTTAATACCATAAGGTAGTTACTGGTTAGGTACCATCGTATATAAATGTTTGTTAGAACATCTTCATAAGCAATGTGGGACTTCTTTCTTAACTAAAATATACATAGGTAAACTACATTTGAAACACATTAAGACCCATGTATATATAACAAAGGTCAAGATTGTTAGCATATTGACTCTTCCTTGCTTCAACAATCCCCAATCCATCAATGCTATTAACATTATTTTTGTGGATGAGTCGATTAATATTTTTTTCTCTTTCTTAATTAAAAAATTACATATTACAAATTTATATGACAATTTAATGTTTATTTTTTTGTGTTTATAAGGTTGTACAATTCATGCTTTTGCTAAGAAAACCTTTGTCTAAAAATTTAAGACTGTATTAACTAAAGGTCAAATTTATATCATTGCCTATTTTGGGGTTGGTTTGAGTAATGGTGTGTTTTATACTATGAAGCACAAATTTAAGTTAAATTTCCAAATAAGAGCCACTGATAAGACATCTGAAAATGATTCCATCCCCCTTTATGGCTGCGAGCTTATTTCATTTGATGAAATATTGTATGATGATGAACAATTTCCTTATTTAGTTGGTAATTTCAGCCCAATTTTTTTTTTTTAAACTAGGTCTGATATCATCAAATTATTTTTTTAGAAATTGGTTCATGATTTTCATTCTCTTTTTTATGTGGATATAATGAGACTTTTGACTACCATAGAGACCAAAAAATAGTATGGAAGAGATGGCAAAAAGGCAAAAATGCTTGCTATTAAGTTGGATGTTGATAGGTTAAAATATTTATCTATTTGTTTATCTAAACTTCGGTTTCTTTTTTGAGTCTTTGCTAATGATTTATTTTCTTAATGCAGTGTCAAGTTAGAGGTTGAGCTCTTTAGAAACTTTGTAGATGAAGTTAATAATTTTGTATCTCATAATCAAGCAGCTCAAGTTGTAGTAGTCATTCAATATGCCAAAGTGAAAACTTTCAAAGGTTCGTCTCTATATAACTAAGTTCTTTATTTTTATATTGACTTGCATTTTCAATGTCAATTTTGCTTGGAAATTTAATTTTCTGTTATTTGCTTTGCAAATTGGAACTAATTACTTTTAAAATTTTATCTCTTATGCTTTATGATTAAGAAAGAAGTAGAATAGGACTGCATGACTAAAGAAAAGATTATCATTCCTTCCTAATTGTTTGATTGTTTGCTGTTGTGTTGCTTGCCTACATAATCTAAAGTAAGTGGGTGTGCTCTAAAATGAACATTAGAAATTGGCTGAAAAACTTTTGCTTGAATTGAACAAATTTATTGAACCCATTGTTTAGTTATTGATGAATTTGTTGTTTTCAATATTATAGTGTCATAATCTAAGGGGAGTCTTTGTCCAAACCTTGGTAGATAAGTGGTTGTGGTTATGCTATGTAATTTGGGGAATACATGTATTTATATAGGAGACTTTGTCTAATTTGTGATTGATAAATTTGTTGTTTTCAATACTAAAGTGTCCTAATCTAAAACTTTACCCAAATTTTGGTAGATATGTGGTTGTGGTTATGCTATGCAATTTTTGGAATACATGTATATATGTGGGAAACTACATCCAATTTGTGATTGATGCCTGCTCAAGTCATTTTTAGGTTAAATGTTTTTCAAAAGCAATGTTTCCTAGAAATCAATTGTAGATGTATGAAAGGTTGCACTCACCCTAGGGGGATTAAACTAGAATTTTATGTAGGGATTGAGCAATTTCTAAGTATTGCATGTCAACCACAATAGTTCATAAAGCGAAGGGAAAGTTAAGTATCCATGTGGTAAGTGCAGATGTAGGAAATGTTTAGATATTGAGACCATTAAGTATCATCTGCATAAAGATAGCTTCAAGCCTAATTATTAGATTTGAACTAAGCATGAGAAAGTTGTTGCATTTGAGAATCAATTCAATATGAGTTATATTGGAAGTAATTCCAAACAGGTTCATATAGGTGGTTAGGATATGGGTAATGTGACTTGAGATGATAATTTAAGTTGTTATGAATAAACGATTTTGGAAGTTACTGACCCTAAGTTTCCAACCTTCCATTAAGGTTTCCAATCCAAAGGCTAAAAGATTTTGTAGCCTATTAGAGGTAGCAAAAAAGCTTTAATAGGAAGGATTTGTGTATTCAAAGTTATCTTTGGTGATAAGGATGTTGAGTATTTAGTCAAAAAGGAACCAAAGCCAAAGTTCCTTTGATCAGTAGGCACATTGATCAATAACCTTAGTCCACAACGTAACTCTATCCTAAAGGACTAGCACCAAGCTAAAAGATTAGTTTCTAAAATTGGGTTAAAAGTAAAACAGATTGATTGTTATCTAAAATGGTGTATGCTTCATTACAAAGATGATACTACCCCAACTCATTACAATTTTATGGAGCCTTTAGGTTTAAGCCAAAGAGAAAGGAAAGTAGGAAGTATAAGGATGTTCCTCAAAAAAGAATACACTATTTGCCCTTAATCCCAAGTCTTGAAAGATTGTATCATCAACAAGCTCAACACCTCATATGAGATGATATAGTGAGAATAAGAGAAATGATGATGTAATGACTCATCCTTCTTATGGTGAAGCCTATCAACATTTTGATCGAACCTACCATGATTTCGTATCCAATCCCTAAAATATTAGGTTAGGACTTTGTGCTACTGGATTTACTCTAAACAATCAATGTATTAAACCCTATTGTGATTGGCCTATGATTGTTCCGTCCTACAACCTTCATCCTAAAATGTGCATTGTAACGCTCTAATAAGATGACAGTACGCTTAAGTTGTATTGCAGTATTTATTAGTCTCTACAGATGAACTAGTGGAACATTTTTAGTTATAAAATATGTTGATTAATGAAAATAGTGTATAATTTTTTTCTAAAATAATAATTTCTAAAAACTGAGCCTTCTAGCACATATAATTGATGATATTGTCATGGCGTATAGAATTTGAATCCGTAATAATCTCGCATTATAATAATATAAAATATAGAAGCGGCATACATTACATGGATAACTAAGCAACATATATATTTAGATATATAAGTACTAGGCATACACATTTACATATCAGCATTTAGATTGTACCCAAGCAAGCATAATTAGCAAGATTCTAGACCATGCTAAGCAAAATATAAGTACAATTATCCCAAAAAGAAATCAACCGAACATAAGTTCAAACATGAAGCTAAATGGCAGCTAAGGAGAATATGAAGTCTGAAACTACGGTGAGCTAGCAAGTCCAGTGAATCCATGGCAGGATCACAATATCAAGTCCACTCAGGTACCTCCATGAAGATTATCATAGATGCCATCAGGACGGCATGAGGACACACATAGAGATGAAAAATAAAGTATTTCTTAATAGAAATTTCTAACTACACATATAACTGGCATTGTTATCGCCTCAGCCACTTCAGTTTATTTAATGAAATTAGTAAAGATGATTGAAAAGAATAAAGATTTCTTTTAATAATTTCAAAATCATAAACTTCAAAATGGATTCATTTTATTCAATCACTTAAACCAAAACTCTAGAATATAATAGCATTGATAATACATTAAATTATCACTCATGCAATGAATGCTATGCAAGTCTCATGATGAATATTTATGCTCTTTATTCCTTTGCCATTAAAACCTTTCTCTTAGCATGTGAGCTTCTTATTCTAAAGTGCCCTTGGATAGACTGTCCTAGGATGGGTGCTCACTCCGTGACCTTCATCATATAGTACTATCTAAATCAGACTTTAACTGACAAGGGGATTTCTTGCCTCTACACTTGGAGGGAACTTCGACCACTTACCTCCAAAGTAAAGGGGTATCTTGGGGATCACCTTCATTTACCGAAGGATCATGCCCGATTATCTTGTCTGTGTGGATCACCTTTCTTTATTGAAGGATCACTTCCAATTATCTTGTCTTTTGTTAGGTATAAATTCCCTGACTTTGAATAAAGTAATTAACCAGACATAAATTCTCTGATTAATTATCGTAAGTCTTAAAGTTTTGGACTAATTCCAAATATCTTTCTTGATGCATGGGTCTTGTACAATTACATAATGCATTCATGCAAACTTGTAAAGGCTACTAACTCATACTTTTAAACTTTGCATAGTCCAATAGCATGTTCATATTATGAGGAAATTAATTCATGGAAATCAAGAAGTCTAACAAAAATCTGGCAGCATAACGACTATATC
The DNA here is from genome assembly GCA_031439595.1 of Pterocarpus santalinus. NCBI lineage: Eukaryota > Viridiplantae > Streptophyta > Magnoliopsida > Fabales > Fabaceae > Pterocarpus > Pterocarpus santalinus. The sequence continues at coordinate 39,872,997 of CM062523.1, read as the reverse complement.
GGGAGCAATCCAAAAATTGAAAACACTAATAGACAGCCAAAAAAGTTCCCAGTCAAAGCATAAATCAATAAATTCTTATCAATCTGCAAGTCCAATACATTCTTTATAACAAATAAATCTATCATCATCATAGGTCATATATGTAAAGTAATTCAAGGTAGGCCACCAAGGTTCCAAAAATCAAGAATAGAACACATACCTTGGCTTCCATCATTAGCCTTACTAGCCATAGGAAATGATCCAATAATTACATTCCAAGTGATTTCCAACCATTATACTTTCTTCACATATAAGTTACACATATAGAAAACACTAGAATGGATTCATAACACTTTCTATTAAGAACCACTTGACTTTTAGCTAGAATTTAAATTAAAGGAGATTATTTCTATTTAATTAGTACTTTTGATGTAATTAAATTTAAATTCCCAAAAAAAAAAATCTTTAACTTATGTCAAAACAATAGTATAACACCCTCATTATCTTAGTCATAATAATATGCCCTTTTCTTGACATAAACACCTTGAAACCAACTCCAAATCTTCTTAAACTTACCCAACCCTATTACATATGGTCCAAGGCACTTAAATTTACCATAATAACTCTAAATACTCAATTAAAATATTGCTTTAGTCACTGCCTAAGTATATGGCCGAGAGTAGCTCTATGAGCTAGAAATTTGACTAGTTAAATCCCAATCCTCCACTAATTCACCCTAAACCAATTCCATCGATTCAAGGGCATTTCTAATGTCTATATAACTCAAATAATTAAGCCTAAAATTAGTTTTGCTATCCATTGAGGAATAGGAACCGAAATTCACCTTTCTAGAGGCTTAACAGAACTAGTTTATGTCTAAAATTGTTTCTACTTATTCCTCTACCAAACCAACTACCCAAGGGCAGTTTTAGACTCCATACAACATGTACTTTAAGAGGTAAATCAATTTTAATTGATTCCATTGGTAAGATAATTAATTTTCAACTTTTCTAAGTTGCTGGTATATGGATTTAAGTACCCCCTTTTTGTTACAAACCTAAAATAAGGATTCTAACAAGTTCATATCCATAATTATACTTATAGGGATAATTAAGATATTCAAACCTACAGGAACCTCAATCCCATATAAATTCTTACGGTCTCAAGCCTTGACCCCAAAATCCTATTACAGCTAGTTTATGCCCATACTTGATTAATTGCCTTCCTAAGAGTTTCATCTCACAAAACCATATTAGAACACTCACCCAAGCTAATATAAGCTAAATCTAAGCTCTAAACATATCCCTATGCTCAACTCTTTGAACTCTAGAATAGTAACTTAAGTGTAACATCCCGATTTCTGACCTCCTTACACACATCTTTGATTTCCGACTTCATGTTCTAGTTCGAGTTAAATGGAGCGGCTTCCGAGTTCCGACCTTAAGCATACCCAGCATCCTCATTCCGACTTCTGACTTGACCTCCAATTTCCGATTTCATCTAATCTTGACTACTCCTGATTTCCGACTTCATCTTATGGACATTCTTCGATTTTCGAGTTCGTCTCACCTATTTCCACGACTTCCGACTTCATCTGGATTACTTCTACAACTTTCGAGTTTAACATTCGAGTCCGAACAATATGAACGTGATTCACCGGTATCCGACTTCATGTCTCAAAGGCATTTATACACGGTTTCCGATATCATCAAATGTAAGATACCGACTTCCGAGTTTAAGTACTTGGGTTTGGAAATGTGACTCGAATTCCCGAGTTCCGACCTTAGTGTTGAACTCAATTGGGGTGAACACGAGTTCGGATCCTTGAGCTGATTTCCACAACACACATAAGTTCCGATATACGATCTTATTACAAGGAGTTCCGACTTTGAACTGGGAGTTCCGAGACCAGTTGATACCTCCGACCTCACTTCCAAGTTTCGAAATAAACAAGACAAGATTTCCTCAAGTCGCAAACAAGAAGGGACGACTTCCGATATCCGGCTTCAGCTACGAGCTCAATTAAATATGGCATGAGTTCCGACTTCAAGCAGAATAGAGGGGAGTTCCGATTTCAAATAGTATGGCAGTGAGTTCCACTAAAAGGGAGACGTAGCTAAACTTTGTCCACAAGAAATTCAGCCAATCAAAGCCCTCCAAGTTAACCACCGCCTCAAGCTTATATATATAACTCATTCTTTCTCTCCTTCAGCCCCATTTCTACGCTACTTTCTCCCTTGTTCAGCTCTCTTTTCTCTTCTCCAACTCCATTACTCCCTCAAGCTTAGCAGGGTTCTAACACTCCAAGTTTCAGCACTTAGCTCCAATCATACTCCAAAGAGGTAGGATTCTGCTTCTATTCTTGAATTTCTTGCACTATGGTTGCATGAGATTGTGTTCTTCCTTATGTATCTAATGAATTATTGGATGTATTATGATGAATCATGATTGAATTAATAGAAGATTTTGAGTTAGAATTAGAATTAGAAGAAGAAAACTAAGAGAAAAGAATGGATGAGGGTGCTGTCTTAGTGGAGATTCCACGGCAGTTCGTACAGCGGAGCGTACGGCGCCGCTTACAATCGGTAAAATCCGATGAAACTATTTTTAGATGAAAGTAGACATTCAGAGATTTCCATGGATATATCATATAAGGTTATTGGAGTAGTATTGAGAGAGATACGAATTTCTGAAGTTTAACCTAGGGTTCAGGATTTTCATCTGAGCAGGGTGACATGAAGAGAGTATAGCTCACCCTATACAACTCCAAATTGAGTGAGACCAGTTTTGTTAGAAAGTCTATACATAGGGGAACATCCCAGTATGAAATTCCGAGTTTTTTATGGTCCCAACTGTTCCCAGTGATTCAAGGAAGTTGTCCTATGTCTAATCTAGAACAAAATAGGGTAATTCAGGAAGGTCGACTTTCAGGACTTATAACTCGAGGTGTACTTAAGCAAATGGAGTGAAACTTGTGGCAAATGAAAGTTTGTCCTGTTAGCTTTGATATGAGACCAATTTCGTAAGATTTGAGCTTAGTTTCAATTTTTACTGAATTTATATTCCCAGGAGTGTAATTCGGGCTAGTGACTGAACAGGCTGAGGTAAAAGTTGAATATCTTGACTTATATAAATCAGAATGACATGGGACCAAAGAGGTTAGAAAGTAGACATATAGAGCTATGACATATCCAAAATTCAGGTTTAAATGAGTTGAATAGAAATAAAGGTGGGTCATATGATATTCGGGCAGAACCGAATAAAATGTGGCAGAATGGCCAAAGTGATAGTTTTTGCAAGTATTAGTGAAACCTATAAAGATGAGTTGAGGATTGTCAGTTTGACATTGATATATATATATATATATATATGTGTGTGTGTGTGTGTGTGTGTGTGTGTGTGTTAAGTTGATTTATGCTGCAAACTGTCTGTGAGAGCTGGCACTATTCATGGAAAAACGGACCTGATCCGTTATGCTGCTGGATTTACGGCAGAAGTCTAAGAAGCCAGGAATGTTTAGATGTAAGGATGACTTTTAAAAGGATATGAGTTATCAAGGATAAATTAAAGTATGAATGGGTATATAGAAACCCTATATTCAAGAATGACATAAGTATGAGATGAGATATATGAAAGTAAAGGACAAAACATATGTATGAGTGTCGGTAGAATGGTAAAGAGGCTACGAACCTTTATACGTTATAAATATGTATGTGAAGATCATGTGTACAATGACATATGAAAATAAATGAAGTATATGTATGAGTACACTCAATATAATTATGCTTGAATATGCATGAGAATAAAAGAATGTGAATATATTGAATGTGAGTCCCTTCACTCGTAGGCAGTTATTTGAAATCCCTCCCTGTGAAGGCAGTTAAATGATAAAGACATGGGTCCCTTCACCTGGAGGCAGTTGCACATTGGGTCCCTCCTTGTGAAGGCAGCTAAGACTTGGGTCCCTCTATGTTGGAGGCACATGGTCAGATGAGATCCCTCTATATTGAGGCACGTGACCAGAAGAGATCCCTTCAATTAGAGGCACGTGGCCAGAATGAGATCCCTCCAACCTAGAGGCAGTGGGTCCCCTTGTGGGTGAGTCGGTGTGACGATGGTCATGGGTGAAGCTGACGAGCTCACTCCAAGGCTAGGCTACCCAAGGGCAATAAAAGCACCCTAGGGACGGCGATACGTAACGCCTAGGTGTGCCAAGTAAAAGACTAAAGACTAAAGATTAAAGTATATGCAAGCACCCCAATCACATGAGGCATGGCATCGACCCAGCTAGTGTGAGTACAGGGGACAGAACTTACATGAGGCATGGCATGACCCAGCTAGTGTAAGTACCGAATGAAAGAGAAGTAAATTTTATGTATATGTATAAATTCAAGTGCAAGTAAAAGTAGAGGCTATGTTTCCAGGAAATTGATGCTATTATACTCTATTTATGTTCCAGTTATCATTCATAATATAATTCATGAGTTGACAAGTGTATGAATAAAATGTACTTTGCTTCGGATAATGTATTTTTTTCAAACTGTGGAATCAAACAGTTTACATGACATGTTCACTTTTTTTATAATAAACCGAAGCAAACTGGAGACTACCATGATGACACTATGTATGAAAATTGGAGAATCCTACTGAGAATTTTATAATTCTCACTCCTATTTCCATGTTGTCTCTAGATGATTTTAGAAGTTTCCGAAGACGGCTGAAGTTGCTGTCAGATGAGGTCCGCTCAGGTAACAGTAACATCTCCAGGGTGTGGTACTATGACTTAAGCATAGTACTGTGCTTGGGAGGATGTTACATTAAGCATAAACCACATTTTTCTTAGGATTTACAAGAGAGAGTTAGGGATCCTTACCTTACTTCCTAGCTTGAAGACTCCTCCAAGATTTGAGCTCCAACCTTCAAGAACCACCCAACCAAGAGAGAAATCTCTTGGTTTTCCCTTGCTACAGTAGTTCGCGACCTAAAGGGGAGAAAAGAAGTAGATTTTTGCACTAAATGATGGAGGAAAAGAGAGGAAATGAGAAGAAAAAGAAGAGAGCTTGGGGTTTTGAGAAAGATTTGAGAGTCTTGGGGAGTGGAGGAAGAAGATATGGTGAGGGTTTGAGAGGGGGCAGCTGCGTGAACAGTAGAGAGGGGTGAGGGAGAATGTTTTGTGTTGTGTTATGTTTTAGAGAGATTTTGGGGTTTTAAGTGATGTTAATATTGATGGGTGTTTGAATTCTAGTCTTTGGATCAAGGACAAAACTTGTAGCTTGATCCAAGCTTTTGATTAAAAGGTTGGAAGATATGATTATCACTTTATGTTACTCATGGGTACTTTGTGACGTGACACAAGTACTTCATTGTACCTGAAATCCTTAAATTAAACGGTTCTAGGAGCTTTAAGAGGTTCCAATAGAAATTTGGAATTGTTTTTAAACATTTTATCTCAGAATATTGATGGGTGTTTGAATTCTAGTCTTTGGATCAAGGACAAAACTTGTAGCTTGATCCAAGCTTTTGATTAAAAGGTTGGAAGATATGATTATCACTTTATGTTACTCATGGGTACTTTGTGACATGACACGAGTACTTTATTGTACCTGAAATCCTTAAATTAAACGGTTCTAGGAGCTTTAAGAGGTTCTAGTAGAAATTTGGAATTGTTTTTAAACATTTTATCTCAGAATATAATTTACTTAATTTTTATTCCTAATAGGATATTTAACTGTGTAAATTTAATTTATTTTGGTCTTATTTTATTCGTTCATTTAATTTTTGTTTGTTGTATTTTGGTTAATAATTCTCCTGTTATCTTTTATTTAAAATATTTGGTTGGTAATTAATTTTATTTTATTTTAAATGTGTTTTATCCCTCAATAAATTTGCACATTATTATTTATTTAATGTGTAATGCAGAGTTACAAATGTAGTAAAAATCGGGGATGTTACATGCATGACTAATCCTTATTTTTAGCTTGTATAACTCTAATCTTGATCATCTAAAGCCAAAATTGATGTCTACTGACAACCCTTGATTGGTGAATTGAAAAAGTTATAGTGTTCGAGTGTATTGACTTATGGAATTCAATGAAATAGAATTTTCAGTTGAGATCAGCATTTATGGGGACCATCAATGACATTCCAACTTATGGGATGTTGTATGGATGGATGACATATGGAAAATTAGTATGCCTAATTTGTTTGGATGATAAAAAGGCATTCACTTTGAAGTTTGGAGGAAAGAATTAATGGCTTGATTGTCATATAAGGTACTTAGAAACCGAGCATACTTATAGGTACAGTAGGTATGGATTTAAAAGGAACACTATAGAATATGACAAGATTCCAGTTAAACTAAATAGCCACCAAATTTGAGAAAAGGTTAGACATCTTTGGAAGATAACAGAAGTTAGGAGATCCATAAAATTGTCAAGTTATGAGGTAAAGCATAATTGAACCAAACAAAGTATATTTTGGGAACTACCCCTAGTAAAATGATAACTTGATTCATCATTGTTTAGATGTGATGCATATTGAGAAAAATATGTTCAATAATATTATGAACATTGTGATGGACATTAACCAAACCAAAGAAATAATAAGGCATTGTTGGATTGCAAGAGCACTGTAGATGTAATGAATTGAAGTTATAATAATTGCAAGATGGTTGTTGGTCTACGCCTAAGGCACATTACACATTAAGCTCTACACAAAAGCAAGATGTGTAGAGATGGGTGCAAGAGTTAAAAATGCCTATGGTTATGCTTCAAACATGGGTCGATGTATGAGCGTCACACAAGGAGCGTTTTTCAAAATGAAAAGTCATGATTGTTATATATGTATGGAGTGTTTGATCATTATTTCATTTAGAGAACTACCTAACCATGTTTGGAAGCCATTAACTAAGTTAAGTGAATATTTAGAAACCTAAGCTCATCCATTCTTAAGGTTGATGATTTCTTAGTGATGGAGAAGAACATCCCCATTATTCTTTATAAATTAAAGAGAATATTTCCCTTCAGGTTTTTTTGACTCAATGGAGCACTTACCTATGCAATTGGAATATAAAGCATAAGTGTGTGGCCTAGTTCAATATAGGTCACTGTATCCATTCAAAAGGGACATAGGAAAGTTCAAAAGAACTATAAAAAGTAGAAATCAAGTTAAGGGCTCAATACGCAAGGCTTACATTTTGAAGGAAACATTTCACTTTTACTTCTATTGCTTTGAGCCACATGTTCAATCTATGAGAACAAGAGTCAATCGAAATGACAATAGAGGTGAAACCTCAATTGAGCCAACTTTGTCCATATTCAACCGACCTGATTATGCTATTAGAAAATGTAAAGATCGATGATTGTCAGGGAAAGAATAAAATTCTACACATTTGTATATATTGACAAATTTTGATTAAGTAAAGTTAGTTAGAATGTAAGTGATATATTATTTCTCTTATTGTACTACCTCTTTACTTTTTATTTTAACAAAAATGAGTTAAATATTTAACTTTTAAATGTAAGATCATTTTTGCTAAAGAAAAAAGAGTTAACAGATTGACTAGTTAACCTAACAAGTTGGTCTGTCGGACTTGCAAATTAAACATATCAAATAAAAAATTAATTAATTTAAATGACTCAATATTCTTAAAAACTAATCTATCTCATTTTATTGGGTAAATGAGTTAACTTGATAAATTGACTGATTTAATGGTGCTAAACACTATACAAAATATAACATGCGATACAAACATAACCTATGAAGTGCTGAAAGTGCAATCATGGTGTGTTATGGTTACATTATGAGGCATTACTTTGACAAGTCCACCCAAATTTGTTTGAATTTTATTTGCTCAAAATGAACATCTACAATGTGCCAGATAAACTACATCATACTTTACAATTTGTCAATTTTGAATTGAACCTTTGATTATTAGCCACCCTAACCTTTTATGGAATATGCAGTTTCTTTTATAAGGAAAAATAATAGAAAGAATGTTACTTATTAACTTATGTAGAGAAATGGAAGCAGCTACGGTCTTACCAATCAAGTTGGAGGACTACATAATCTATACATGATGTGACTTGCATCATTTTGTGTTAAAGTCCACATAAGGAGATTCATGAAAAACTTTTGGGGGATTTATACTTATATAAAGGGAAAAAAATACATTCTCTCCATTGATTTTGTAACACCCTAGTAGTTCCATTCGATGCTTAAGTCATATTGTGGAATTACTAGTTGCTACTTTTGCTCGCGGAACTATCATTACCTTTTCGAAATTAATTTGTACCGAAAATAGGGGTAAAATTTTTTCTACAAAACAAGTGAACCATTTTTGAAATCAAGAGCCATGAGCGCATCATGAACATATAAAGTAACATCGCTATCCCATACATACATCGCATTTAACAAGCATAGAAACCATAAGAGTAATCACAATTCTTAGATAAATGTAACATTCATTCCACGGCCATCCATGATAATACAATAATAGTCATACCAGAGTCATACATAAGATAATAACGGGTCCGACATCTATCATCGGCCCTACACAAAAGCCTACTAATACATAATACAAGGGAATACATCAGAAAATCCTACTACCCAAGCATGCCACATAACAGAATGATAACCCTATAACTACAACCAAAAGGGGCTATCCTCATGCTCGGCTCCGCATGCAGTCGTCACATCAAGCATCTGGCGGGAGGAAACCGTTCCCATATCCACCAGGAAAAGTGCCACCACGTCCCCCTCCTCAAGCACGTCCTCACCCATGGGGCACAGTGCGGGTACGAATGAATCCACGCCCGCGAACCGGGGGTGAAGCTGGGCTAGCAGATGAAGCAGAAGAATCAGAAGATAGACAAATCACCGAAGGCTGCGATGAACCCGAACGGTGAGATCCCCCAGAATGAGTTGGATAGAGGGGCTCAGACAGATCGGTCTCCACATGGAAGCTCGGATAAGACGGTTCTGAGGGATTAGAATCCAATGAAACAGTCGGAGTCAAACAGGTATCCGAGTCAGTCTCATCATCATCAGTGGGGTATCTAGATGGCTGAAAGTAGGGGCGAATGTCATCCATAGTAACCTCGCCGAATGGCTGATGCGGTCGGAAAAATGGGCTCATCACAAGAGTCTGAAACTAGCAGTCGTGGAAGATGTAGACCCTCATCACTGCGCTCGACAAAGATGCAGGCGTTCAAAGATCGGGTCAAAGCGCCAACGCTACACCGGGAACTCAATGTAGATCACCACCGCGTGCCGACGCCGACATCCTCTGAAGACGACACGGAAACGTAGGAATGAGAAATACTAAATTTCTCAGTAGGATCGCGACTAGACAAACACAGTGTCATCGTCATCGTCCCAGCCACTTCGGGTTTAATTATAAAAACAGTGGACGGATATAAGTTCAATTTTTAATGGTTTTGAAAACTTAGACCCCGAAGTGGGTTGCTTTTAAACTTAAGATCGTAACCACATCATCATGACTAACATATGTACTGAAACATAGAATAAACATTCATAATGCAAATGGGCAATATACTTACATGCAAAGACATGCATCATCATAGACGTAACCATGGTCATACTTAGACTTTACTTTCATTTTTAGCATGTGCTTAACATTCTTTACTTTCCTTTGAAATAGACTGCTTTTGGACATGAGCTCATTCCGTGACTGTCGTCACTCAATACTAACAAAATCAGACTAAGCCGATATTGGTTACCTCTAAGTTGGAGGGTCCTCCAAAACACCCTTGCCTCCCTCATAGAGGTTCCTTGTGGATCGCCGTCTCTCACTTCCCTTACCGAAGTGATTGAAGGGTCACATCCCATTAATTCTTTTCTTATCTTTATACTTTACATGCATAATATTTCCTTGACTAGACGCATGCAATAATATGACTAAGTCCATAATTTTGACGGAAATCCGGCAGCATAACGGCTAGACCGCAGCTTCCCCAAAATGCCAATCATCAGCATTCAACTAATAGTTCATCATATCTATATCATATCATCACACTCATCATTCAATCATGAGACAAAGCTCAATCAAACTCATCATTTATCATGCCGAGTGGCATCACACATTCATACCCTAAAGGGGTTTATAGTTGTGTTGTTTTTTGTGAAGAATATTATGAATCATCACATGATTTCCCATGGTTACCCATGATAGAATCACATAGTTAGGATATGTGTTTATAGTCTTTTAGTTACTTGGTCCTTGGATGAAAGTATTCTTTACTTAAGTACATGTCTTATGAAACACTTGTTCAAATTAATTAAATTATGTGATTGTTTCCTTTCCTTGAGATAGTGCACTTAGTGATTCCTAGGTTCATGGTATGCTCAGAGGCCCTAATCATACTTCTGTTACCAAGGAGTTCGAGATCCCTCTAATCCTTGGGTCATGACAACGCATAACCACATCATGAACCCAACAACACCAATGTTCACTAATCACCAAGGGTGACTTTTGACTTATTCATGTTACAAAGTTTTAAACTTTTACTAATAACATACCAAGGTTTTGCCTTAAACATTATTAAAGTTGTCATTCTTTATAAAGTAGTTATAAAGTCTTATTCTTTATGAAAATAAGTGCCTTTGACATTAAGCTCTTATCTTAAGATTGGATCTTTATGAAATAATGATACAAGTTACTAGTTTTTTGAATAAAAAGTCTTGTTCTTTATAAAAGTTAACACATTTTTGCATTATTTTGGTCAAAGTCTAAACTTTATGAATATAATGTTATAAAACATTTTTATAACTTAAAGATCTTATTCTTGAATAAAGTTTGAAACTTTGTGAAAGGTCTTTTCTTTAAGGTTTGATTTCTAAAGCCTAAAGTGATAAGATATCATTTTTCTAACTCAAAAAGTTTAGACTTTCACATGTATTCTTGTCTTCAAAACAAAACAAAATAAAACTTTATGGAAGCTTAAAAGTTGTGCCACTTTGAAGGAATCAAGAAGCAAACTTTTTTAAAGTCCAAAGCTTTTAGAAGGTTCATAGTCTTATCAAATCATGGAAACATAGAAAGGTGAAGCTTTTCTAATCATTCACTCATCATAAAGAGAAAGGAACAACTTTAAGCAAGAGAACAATAAGAACATATGTTTCCAAAAGAGGAAACTTAAGAACACATGAAGAACATCAAGAACACATTTTTCCAAAAGAGAGGAAACTTAAGAACACATGAAGAACATCAAGGACATATTTTTCCAAAAGAGGAAACTTAAGAACACATGAAGAACATCAAGAACATATTTTTCCAAAAGAGTAAACTTAAGAACACATGAAGAACATCAAGAACACATTTTTCCAAAAGAGGAAACTTAAGAACACATGAAGAATATCAAGAATATATTTTTCCAAAAGAGGAAACTTAAGGACACATGAAGAACATCAAGAACACATTTTACTAAAAATAAAAACTTTGGCTCTTGAAGAGCATGAAGGATCTTCTCAAGCTTTCACTTAGAAATCTTGGTCATGAAAGAACCAAGCTCCAAGCTTTCTTGAGTAAACAAAATGAAAAAGATGGAGATCACTACCTTTCTTGAAGATGGCGCAAAACAAGAGAAATGGAAGAAGAAGATGAAGACTCCTCTTGATGATGAAGGTGGCGGTTTTGAATGAGCAAAGAGAGAACTCTTGAGTTCTCTTGAAAATGAGTCTTATAGTGTTTTGATCTTGTCTCCAAAGACCAAAAGATGTGATCTTTGAAGGGCTTAGTGAGGAAGGTTTGGTTATGGAGGTGGAGAATGATGAAGAAGATGAAGAAGGAATGTAGAGAGAGGTTGGAGAGTTTGAGAACTTTAGAGAGAGAATGAGAAGTTGAAAATGAAGTGAATGTGTGTGTGTGTGCAAGAAAGTGGCGTCTTCATTAAGGGAAGGAGAGTAAGATATTTTGCTTAATTTTGTGTTAATTAGTGATTAAGGGGACAAAGTGGATGATGGGGAGATAAAACATGGTCAAACTCTTACATAAAGCACTCTTATCTAATGCTTTATACTTTTATGACATCACTCTTTACTTTATTATCTAGTTTGACTAAATTTGAATTTAATCATGTGATTAAGTGCTCATACAACTTAATTAAGGTGATTAAGCAAGGATTAGTGATTAACACACAAGAACATGATTAACAAAAATTAATCTTATGATTAAGCTTAATTAACCTTAATTAAACTCGAGTAAGCTAATTAAGGGCAATTAGTGCTTAATTAAGCTATAGGGGCTCTGAATTACTTAATTAGAGATTATCTAATCTCGATTAAGCATTCTCTTGACCCTTCTCATTCGAGTCAACCCCTTAATTAAGCCCTAATCTCAAAATTTCTCATTAAGTGCCTAATTACTCAGGGTTACTAAGATAATTTAGTACGACATGAAATTGAGGATGTTACAGATTTGTGAGGATTTGGTCCTCAAAATTTTTTTTTTCAAAGATTAATATGAACAGTACAATAGGGATTAAATAACAAATTTTTTAGGGATTTTTTGTTATGTAATGGTGATTAAAAAGATTTCTCTGTCTGGCATTTTCTATCTCAAGCATGAAGAAAGATAAAATTTTAAAACTTGTATTCAAGTATACAATGGGGGTCAATGTTCAAATTTTTTAGGATTTATAGTTATGCAATTGGGATTTTTATTAGGGGTATTCAAAATCGAACTAGTCCAAACGAAATCGAAGAAACCGCTAAAAAAAATTGAAAATTCAAAAATTCAAACAAAAGAATTGAAAAAATTGGAAAATAAACCAATCAATTTTCAATTCAATTTCAGTTCTGAATCTCAAAACTGAACCATACCAAATCAAACCAAAGATTGCATAAAAACACCTATTATACTCCTACAACTTACTATCTATACAAAAATACCCCCCGCATAGCCCCCTAAACTAACCAAACCCTATCTCATTCCTTCACTCACTTAGTCACTTCCCTTCCATCCTAACCTTTTCTTTTGTGTCGCACACACCTAAACCCAGCCACCATTGAAGCAACTCTCAACCTCTCCTTCTCCTTGTCTAACTCCCTTTCTTGCTTCTCACCTCTCACCTCCCGTGTCTCCTTCTCTTTCACTTCAGTCTCGGTGTCTTACCCTTTTTCTCGCTTTCTCAATTTCTTGCTGCATTAGACACTAGTCACCAATGCTGTGCATAGTGTGGTCATCCTTTTTCTCCAGCATGGCGTTGTCCTCCTCACTTCTCAACCCATAGTGTCCCTTTCTTTGCATAGCACAAGAATCAACCCTCTCTCAATCGATCCTCTCTTAGTCGAGGACTCACACTGTTGATGATGATAAGTTCTTATCTTTCGGTGAATAGAATATGTAACGTCTTCCCCTGTACAATACTATGCTTAAGTCACAGTACCACATTTGAAAGTTATTACTATTGTCTGGATGAACCTTGTCTGGTAGTTACCTCTAGTTGTCGTTAATACTGCTTGAACTATCCAGAGATAACATGGAAACGAGAGCGAGAATTATAAATTTCTCAGTAGGATTCATTAATTCATCATAAACCGTTCATTGTCATTATCTCCAATTGCTTCGGTTTGTTAAGAAAAGGTGAGCATGCTATGTAATTTGCCCAATTCAACACTTCAAAAACATATTGTCCGAAGCAGAGTTTATCTTATTCAAGCACTTGAATCATATTGCAATTATATGATCATTTCATATCTCATAATTAGCATAGCAATCACAATGATCACAAATATAGTAAATTTTAACATAATAAGAAAATCATAATATACATATGCAAATACACTTATATTTTTATTTAACCTTTCTTTACTTTTCCATAACTCTCTTCCTTGACACACCTAGGTGTTACATATCGCCGTTCTTAGAGTCTTTCTTAATTGCCTTTACTTGTAGTGCACATTCCAAAGTATGATCGCGATGTCATATTCCATCGGAGTGTGATCACTATGTCACATTCCTTAAGATGTGCCCATTATGCCATATGTCAGAGTATAATCGTCATGTCATATCCCATCAGGGTGTGATCGCAATGTCACTCCTTAGGCTGTGTTCATCATGCCATATCCCAGAGTATGATCACCATGTCATACCCCATTGAGGTGTGATCTCCATACCACACTCCTTAGGAATTTGGACCTTCCTCATATGTTTTAACTACCTTCACAGGGAGGGATCCAAATAACTGCCTCCGAGTGAAGGGACCCAATCTCACATATTCATATATCTTCTTCTTTTGCATGCAAAGATGCCGTCTTTCATAAAAAGAATCATGATCATATCATCATGCAATGTTTATATGTATTATAGTGCACTTACTTTCAAACACTCTTGCATATTTTAACCTTAGTAGAGTCTTATATATGTAATAAGGTTCATAAATCTTTCATAACATAAGCTATAATAACTTCATAAACTTCTGCCAAAAATACGGTAGCATAATGGATCAAGTCCAATTTCGAATGAATAGTGCTAGCTAGTTAGACAATCAGTTAGACAGAAAACCAACATAATGCATCAGCAATTTCAATACTCACAAAAAATTTGTAGCCTTTGCATTTAAATTGATTTTTTGCCAATTTCTTCAATTTTGTCTGTTTTTAGAAATTAAGCCATAATTAGGGTCAGAATTCTAGGGTAAACTTAAAAATTTCACATCTCACTCATCACTCATCCAATGATCGTATCATTTATATGGTTGGAAAGCCCTAAATCTCTAGCTTCAGGGAAAAATAGTTTCATCTCATTTTGGTAGCTATAGACGAATTCGTACAATGTGCAAGTATGGACGCCGTAGGGATTTTACCCAAACAGCATTCTGATTCTTCACTTTCTCTAGTTTCCTCATTCTAACTTAAGTTCTAACTCAAAATATCATGTCAACCTAACCATAAACCATTAGATACATCCAATATAACATCAGATAAATGAATAAAAGTAAAATTTCTTATAGTCACAATCCATAGAAATCAAGAACAAAAGTTGAATTCCACCCTTGTTTTGGTGTCACCACTAGCTAGTCTTGAGTTTTAGTGAAAGATTTTGGTGCAAGAAGCTTGATGGAGGTTGAAAGTCAAAGAAGATGATGAGAGGAAGAGGAAAGAAGTCTTCAAGAGAGAGGAAGAGAGCCGAATTCTTTGTGGGCGTGGAAGAGAATTATGGCCATTTGTATAAAGGTGGTAGTTGAGAAACTGAATTCTCATTGGCCATTATCACTTGGCTAAAAATTCAGCCAAGTCTCGCCCTTTGTGTGGCTGTCTTGTGCCACTTCTATGGGGTTGAGTGGTTGAGATTTCAGCCATTAAACATAGTTTTGAGTGTGTAATTCTATTGATTCGGTTCTCGCAGTTTAAAATACCGAATCTCTACCGATTTCCTTCAAATCAACAAAATAGTTTGGAAAATTTTTGTGAGAGTTTCTATCTATCTATTCTAATTCCCTCAAGTCTAATTTCTCTAATTAATATCTAATTAATCTTTAGTTAATTTTTAATTATCCTTACATATTTAATAAAATTGAATAGATCGACAAATGACATAAATTAAATGTTTTAAAAATTTTTGAACATTACAGAATACCTCTATACTATTATATTTCAGTGTCTTATTTTCCTAGTTTAAGTGATTATTTTCCTATATTTGGTATTTGGTTATTATGTATTTTGGACTTTGGATATTTAGTTATTATGCAGTAAGTGCACCTTGCTCCCTTCTAGTACATTGGTTTTACTTTTGTTTTAGTCTTTTATTTTCATTGTGGGGAAAGAAATAGAATTCTCATATTCCCTTTTTTCTTAAAGTAAAAATTATGGCCATTAAGGTCGAAGATACTAATAGTAGTGGTACTGATTTTGTTGAGTTCGAAACACTTTCTCTATCGCTTTGCAGTAGGCACATTACATGGTATGATGAGATAGGTATAGACATTAGTTGTATTGCAAAACTGAAAATCGAACCGAACCAAACTAAAAATTTTTTGTTCAGTTCGGTTTAATTAAGCAATCTACAAAAAACTAATTGGATGATATTGTTCCAAAACCGATTGGTTTGGTTTGGTTGGTGTTTTCCCAAAATAGAACTATACCGAACCAAAAACACCCCTAATTTTTATAACCAAGTTTGTACTCAAGTGGTATTAGGATACATGGTAAAAATCCCCACTCTTCAAATGAAAATCTCCCAAGTTTTATACATGAATCTATATCCAACCAATGATATGATAGAAAGATTTGAAAGAGAATAAATAATCATTAGAGAGATACATTTTTTTTCTCTTATATAACTGTAAATTCCCTAAAAGATTTTCATGAATCCCAATTATATGCTGTTTTTGTAACGCCCTACTAATTTAATATTATGCTTAAGTCATAGCATGAAATTAAGTAGATTGTGTTACAGAGTTGATACTTTGCTTACTATTTATTTATCATATCACATCTCTCTCTTTTTTTTTTTTAATAAAATAGGCAGGACAGCACACTATATGTAATGAACGTAATCAACATCGCAGAGCATAGCAAGGTTTAATAAAACACACAAAAAGAATAAGAATAAGTGACATATTATCAACTGTATACATAGATATATGTATAGGATAGAAGCCAATGCTTCACTTTATGTACAAGTGTAAAATAGGACACATAAGTAGGGCCGGTGTACCAAAATGAAGGCCCGTGTCAGTCAAAATGATCCTATGGAGTCCTCAAAGGACATTTCAAACTAACAGATATACATGCGGCTAAACCTATAACCCAATGCTGCACACTACCAAAAGAGGGTCATGCTGTACAATAGCATTCTCGGTTGGGACCTACTCGGTCAGATAGCCGTTGGCCACACTAGGCCCGGCTGGGGAGTAGTCTATACTGGGTCCCGAGGAGGAGGATGATGAGCCGGTAGCCTCCGAAGGGTCGCTCTCAGAACTGAGTGGAATGTCTGGAACCATCTACAGAGGTGACTTAGGTGGAGGACTGGCAGGTGTGGCAGATGTTGCGGGCGTTGGAGGTGCTGAAGGAGGATGTGCCACATGCTACAGGAACGCAAAATATGGAGTGGCTGGGTCAAAAGTAGGGCGAAATAGGGGAACGGCAAAATTCCTATTGCTAAAAAGGTAGAGACAGAAATTGCAGAAGCCGACTATGTACAACGAATCCACTATAGGATCATGATGGAGTTGTAGGTCGGGAATCTCAATAAAAAGAGTGGCAGTCGAGTCCATCACCAGCGTCTGAGAATGATGCAGAAATATGAAGCGAGGTGAGAATTTAAGGAAATTCTCAGTAGGTTTCATGTATGGTATTTAACTGATGTCATATTCATTCTTAGTTGCCTCGATTTTCATTTAATTATGAAAACATGGGATCAAATTGAACTATCCATATTTAATAAGTTCAAGAAAGCGTCTGGTTCGAGGCAAGATTCTATTTTACTTAGGACAGTATAAGAAACAGAATAATAAGCAAAATAACTGAACATACAGCAGTAAGTAAACATAACAGTCAAACTATAAATAATTTGTAATGATTATTCAATGCAATTATGCAAAACTCATTCTTGAACTTATCTTCATAAACTTTTTCCATTTCTTGGTCCCCTAAGAGTTCTTGGCCATTTAAACTCCTGGATAATAGTCTACTTTTTAGGATCAAGCTTGCTCCTATATAGGAATGCCGGGTTTACTTTCCCCGACCTTCCCATCAATCTATTCCCCTTAACTTTAATCCGGGGCTGCCCAAGTATTATGGAACTTTCATCATAACATAACCTTTATGAATTCATAACATAACTTTTATGGACTCCTAGCAAATGCACATGGATCTCAATATATATTATAACTCATGCATAGGCTTTACCGAATTTTCGGTGGCATAACGGAACATGTTCGCTTTCCCATGACTAATGCTAGTACTCAGAACATCAATTTTTTAGAGAACTCATAAAATTTTATTCATATTTCACACATCAAATTCATGGCACAATCATTGTAATCAAAACATGGTTGCTGTCTCAATACTTACATTCAACTCGGTCTTTGTAAATCAGACCATAATTTCATTTCAACTCATCTGAACCTCAATTTTGGATATGTTAGAGTGTTATGTGTCTATTTTTTAATCTCTTTGGTCCCATATAATTTTGATAAGTATAGCTCAAGTTATTTAAGTTTTATCCCGGTCTAACCTGAGACTGGCCATAATTACACACTTAAAAGTAAAAATCCACTAAAAATCGAAAATGAACTCAAATCATACAAAATTGGTATCATATTAAAGCTAACAGGACAAGATTTCATTTGCAATAAATCCCATTTTATTTTCTTTAGTAGAACTCGAGTTATAAGCCCTGAAATTAGACCTTCCTGAATTACCTTGTTTTGGCCCAGTTTAGACATAGGGCAAATTCTTCAAACCACTGGGAGCAAACGGGACTATATTTAACTCAGTATGGAATGTTCTCCTATGTGTAAGCTTTCTAACAAAGTTAGTTTCACTCAAATTGAAGCTATGTAGTGTAACACCCTACTTATTTAATGTTATGCTTAAGTCATAGCATGAAATTAAGTAGTTTGTGTTACTGTGTTAATATTCTACTTACGTTTCATTTATTCGAATCATTTGGGGGAAATGGGATGCCGTACAATGAACGTCATAGAATTTATTTCATCATAACAATAAGGTAAGCATAAATAACACACATGCTATCAACTGTATATAGGTATATATATATATGGGCAGGAACCACTGTTTTGATTTACATACAAGTTTCAAACTAGGATACATAAGTGGGGTCGTGTACAAAAAAACATAATACCCATGTCAGTCAATCCGATCCAACGTGGTCCTCAGTGGACAATTCAAAATCTACCACTGAATGTATGACCCAAAGCCGCATGCTACCAAGAGAGGGTCATGCTGTACAATACGGCCTGTGCCTGACCTACTCAGTCAGATAGCCGTTGGCCACACCGGGCCCGGCTGGTGAGTAGTCAGGAATTGATCCAGAGGAGGAGGAAGATGAGCTAGTGGCCTCTGAGGGGTCGCTCTCGGAGTTGAGCGGGATGTCCGGTACCACCTGCAGAGGTGACTCCGGTGCAGGGTCAGCAGGGGCCACAGGTGCTGCAGGCGCAGGAGGCGCTGGCGGAGGATGTGCCGCATAACCGACCTCAAAGTATGGGGTGGCAGGGTCGAAAGCAGGATGATGTAAGGGGATAGTAAAATCCCTATCACTAAAAAGATACAAGCGGAACTGGCACGAGCCTGCTATATACAATGAGCCTACTGCAGGGTCATGGTGAAGCTGCAAGTCTGGAATCTCAACAAAAAGGGTAGCTGTCGTGTCCATCGTCTACGTCTGAGAATGAGGCGGAAATACGAGACGAGGTGAGAATTTGGAGAAATTCTCAGTAGGGTTTGCATATAGTGTATACTGACTTCGCGTTCATTCTCAGTTGCCTCGGGTTTTATTAAATTTTCTTAAAACATGAGATTAAACTTAACTACTCATATTCAGTAAGGTTGAGAAAATGTCTAGCCTGAGACAAGGTCCAGTTTTACTTAAAATGACAATAGAAATAGAATAAACCATCAACATTAATACATAGGACAAAGGGCAAGATAGTGAATATACAACAACAAATAAACACAACGAACAAACCGCAAATATCATGTAATGACATGTTCAATGCAATCATGCGTTTATTGTAATCATGCAAACTTCATTCTTGAACTATTCTTCATAAAGATTTTCCCATTACTCTTTATCATTTTCCATCACTTGGTCCCCTGGGAGTTCTTGGCCATTTTAGACTCCTGGGTAATAGTCTGCTTATCAGGATCGAGCTCGTTCCTATACAGGAATTGCTGGGTTTACTTTCCCCGATGTTCCCACCGATCTATTCCCCTTAACTTCTTATCTGGGGCTGGCCCAAGTAGCATGGAACTTTCATAGTGGCATAATCCTTTTCATAACTTTCATAACTTTCTTAAGGATGCACATGCATTAACATAGAAGTCATAACTTGTGCATGGGTCCTACCGTAATTTCGGCAGCGTAACGGAACGTGTCCGCTTCCCCATGAATAGTGCCAGTATTTAGCATATCAATTTATCAAGAGAAACACTTCATTCCATGCATAATTCAACATATTTCATTCATGCTTCAATTCTCAATTCAAGACATAAGTATTGCACTTTAGAATATGCTTACTGCCTCACTGCTTGTACTCAACCCAGTTCTTGTAAATTATACCATAATTTCTATTTAGCTCGTTTGAACCTCAATTTCGGATAGGTTGAAGTGTTATGTGTCTATTTTCTAACCTCTTTGGTCCCATCTGATTTGGATAACCATAACTCAAGTTATTTGGGTTTTGTCCCGGCCTGCCCTGTGGGTGGCCAGAATTGCACACTTAAAAGTAAAAATCTACTAAAAATAGAAAACTGGATCAAATCATATGAAATTGGCCTCATATTAAAGCTAACAGGACAACCTTTCAGATACAAAAAGTTCCATTTCATTTTCCTTAGTAGGGCTCGAGTTACAAGCCCCGAAACTTAGCCTTCCTGAACTGCCCTATGTTGGCCTAGTTTGGACATAGGGTAACTTCTTCAAATCACAGGGAACAACTGAGATGATAACAAACTCGGAATTTCTTTGGATATTGTTCTCCTATGTGTAAGCTCTCCAACAAAATTAGTTTCACTCGATTTGGAGTTGTATAGGGTGAGCTACACCCTTCTCAACCCATACTGTCCGGGTGGATGTCCTGATTCCTAGGTCGAACTTCAAAAATTCATATCTCTCTGAATATTACTCCAATGGTCTTATATGATATATGTGTGGAAAGCCCTAGATGTCTAGTTTCACATAAAAATGGTTTCATTAATTTTGAACGGCGGGAGGCGGAGCCGTACACTCCGTCGTACGGACTGCCGAGGGTTTGGGTTTTCCAGCCTCTCAATTTTTTTTTTCCTATCTTCATCCTTTCTTGTTTTCAATTCAGTTTTAGTCTCACAAACCGCCAATAAACCAGCTGTAGTTCATCATAATAAATCAATCAACATATCAAATTAAGGAATTAAATCACCATCAATCATCCAAGAGTCAGAAAATCAGGCAGGAAGAAAAAGAAAACCTCTACCTCTTATTATCTAGTTAGGCTTGAGCTGGTAGCTGAGATGAAAGTTGGATGGAGTGGGTGAGTGGAGAAGAGAAAAGAGGGCTAAATTGAGGAAGAGAAGACAACATTGGAAGAATGGGGCTAAAGAGGCAGGAGGAGGATATATATACACACAAGGCTCTGAAGTGGTAGTTAGGATATGTGGCTTTGATTGGGTGAAATTCTTGTGGGTAAAATTCAGCCATGTCTCCCTCTTTTGTGACAAAAATGCTCTCCACGTTGCTTAAGAAGTGAAACTCGCTTCCAGCGCATCTGAACACGACATCGGAATTCGTGAACTTCTTAAAGTCGAGATTCATGCATAGCTATTCGGATGAAGTCGGAACTCGTAATTATCTTCTCATTTATTCAAAATTTAAGTGTAAAGTCGTAATCCGGAAATCGCAAGGCACAGCTACCTTAAAAGCGAAAGTCAGGGCCAGAACATGAAACCAAAACACTCGAACCCGGAAGTCGGGGTCATCATGCAAACTTGAATCGATTTTTAAGCATAGCACCGGATATCAGGATTCAAAACATAAATTTTGTGTACCCGGAACTCGGAATTTATAGAACCTGGCACTCCAACTCGATATCGGAACTCGTGAAAAAAAGAGATCTTGGTAATGAACTCGAGGTCGTAACTCGTGAAGTTTTTACTCGAACTCGTAGACCAATTCAGAGATCTGATCTCGCGTTCACCCCGCTTGAAGCAACTCGGATATCGGATTTCTTATCTATTCGAAGACTAAGGTCGGAAATCGGAAGATACAGCCATCCCTTATAAGCCTTGGAACGAAGTCGGAAATCGAGGCTAATATTGAGGTCGGAAGCGGAATTATAAGACAAACTCGGAAATCGGAAATTTCAACATTAAATGGGATCGGAAGTCGGAAATCGGACATTACATGTAGGGTGAGTCACACCCTTCTCAACTTACATTGCCTAAATGAAAGTCCTAATTTCTAGGTCAAACTTCAAAAATTCATATCTCTCTCAATATTAATCCAATGGCATTATATAATATATGTATGGAAATCCCTAAATGTCTAGTTTCATATAAAAATAGTTTCATCAAATGTGAATGGTTGTAGGCGAAGCCGTACACTCCGCCGTATGAACTGCCGAGGTAATTTGGTTTCCCAGCCCCTTACATCTTCCTATTCTCACCCTTTTCCTACGCTCTAATTAAATTTAAACACAAAAACAGCCAAAGATAATCATATTCATTCACTAATCACATCCAAAAGTGAGAAGATATAGCCAAAATTAGCCACTCACAATTAGAATAACAAGAACAGAACTAACCACTACCTCTTTGTATGTGATCTTGCTAAGTTTTGGAGTTTGGTTGAGAGGAGAAGAGAAGACGAAGTGGAGAAGAGAAAAAGAAGTCTGAAGCAAGGAGAAAGTGGCACGAATCAACAGGAAACAAAGGAGAAAAATCTGATTTAAGCATTGAAGAGGTAATTGGCTTCATGAGTTTTGGTTGGCTGAAATTTTGTAGGTAAAGTTCGGCCATGTTTCCCTTCTTTTGTGGCTACAGATTATTCTCTGTTTTGCTAAGAAAATTGGAATTCGTATTCACTCTGTCTGAAATCGGAACTCGTCTCCATTCTGCTTAAAGTCGAAAATTGGAACTCGTTTCCATTTTATGCCTAATGTGGAACTCGGAACTTAAGAAACGCAAAAGTCTTGGAAGACTAATTGTGGCTTAAAATTGCAGATTGGAAATCATGCAGCAAACAAATCACCTTAAAATCGAAAGTCTAGGACAAGAATATGAAATGTAAAATACTTAAACCCGACTGTCAAGGATCTTCTACATAAACTTGGAAGTTAGTACCAGAACATGAAACCTCATACCGCATCTTGGAGATCGATAACAAGGACGCTTTAAAACTTTTATTACACATAATTCTAAAACTCAATCCGGGATCAATCTCGGTGATTGATTAACAACCCCGGAAGTTAGGAATTAAAACATTAACCTTATGCACCAGGAAGTCGGAACTTATATAATCTCGGAACTCAATTCAATATTGGAAGTCGGTCCTAAGCTCAAACTCGAGGACATCAATAGAAATGAAAAATAAATTTGAATACCGGAACTCATGTATAACTCCTTGAAAATCAATTCGGAAGTCGGAATTCATGTAGTTGAACTTTGGGATCAATCCTGAGGTCGGAACTTGTGGGGGGATGTTACAGTTTTCATGTAAAATGATTTAACTCATATTTTAAATGTTTTGAGAGTATGTAGTGAAGGTGAAAGTAGCACGAGAAGAGAGGTTGAATGATGCCCTTAAAAAGCTTTCTCATTCCTGAAAACTTAAACAAATTTTCTCAAGTCTTTGGACTTGGAATGCGGAAGCAATTTGTGTTAGATACAAAAGTTATTGTATTCATAATAACTTTGTTAGCCAATGAGAAAAAAAAGATTAAGCACAGAACAATACAGAAGTTATAAAAACTATAAAAATGTAAAGGATAGAAGGTCACATGAAGAGATTTTATGCTGGTTCGACCAAACCACTTGCCTACATCCAGTCCCCAATCAACTAGTTAAGATTTATAGCCACGAGTATTCTTTAGTACAAGCTTCTCCAAGCTTACAACCAAGTAGTTTTTTCCCAGCCTCTCAAAGCTAATAGAACAAAGTAGTATTAACCTAGCCTCCCTAAGCTAACAAAATGAGTAGTATTTTTTTCTAACCTCTCTAAGCTCACAATGACCACTAACATGTTAGGTTACAACAACAGAAAGATGGTTTGTATTTGAGCAACACTCATACTAAATCACTCAAGATGTTTGAACCTATAAAATATAGAGTGGAGTGACTTTTTACAAATCTCACAAAGAGGATATTAGATATTATAAAGCAAATGAGAAGATTTTCTTCAAGAGAAGTTATAGAAAGTAACTTTCTAGATATTCAAAAGGATGAGAAAGTTGAAAGCTTGATAAGATGTTCAATGCGCAAAGTTCCAATTACTTATTCTTCATCTTCAAGGTTTATATAGACTTCAAGGTTTTTGCATTGGCCTAGGATGACCACGAAACGGGCTTCATAATTGAGCCATGAATAATGGCTGAAACCTTCCTAAGTTGAATTAATTAATTTTGGGCCTAATAAGCATAAATCACCAAATTAACTTGTTAGTGCATGTTTGGGAATTGCATAAAATAGCTTTTTTTTTTTTGGAAAAAAGCTATTTTGCAAAAATTAAGTTTGTTTGGTTAAATTTTGGAAATAGATTATAATCTAAAACTTACAATTTTAAGCTGAAAAATAGCGTATAAGCATAAGCAATATTTTAGAGCTTATGATTATAAACAGAAGCTAATTATTTTAGAATTATTATATTTTTACCAAATTGACTTTAAGTTTCAAATATTATATAATATAAATAATCATTCTATATCCTTCTTAGTAATTTTATCATACAAAAGCAATTTTTTTCATATAATTCAAACAAAATAAATTATCTGAAAACCTCTTTTCAGCTAAAGTATCCAAACATAAATTGATTATCATATAATCGATTATACAAATAAGCAATTATTGAAATAATTTTAATTTTACAGCTTTCCCAAATACACACTTAATCATCTAGATAATCGACTAATCCCAAACCAACATAAGTCATGTGATTAATAGTGAATACTTTATGAATTAAAGAGTTTAGTCTAACCAAGTAAACTAAGATAGTTTTGAATATTCAAAGATTTAGTTTTATCATATTTAATGAGTCAAAAACACATTGAGCCTATTCCAGCCCTCATTCACGTCATCCGCGTCATATTTTCACATGGGATGATATTTTTATGAAGCAATAGATTCATATATAAATTATAGTTAATTAATTAATTAACTAATTGAGCTAGAAAATTGCATAAAAATGCAATAAAATATAATCAATGGCCAAGGAATCTGTAAAGGCTGAATCAACACTTAAATAAATCCTAAACAATCAGAATTTCATGAAAAAAAATAGAGAGAATTGAAGAAGAATTATGTAGAAGAATTAAAGTAACATAGTCAAAATTACCTTTTTACTACATTTAATGTGTCAAACACACCTAAACACATTCAAACCTCTAAAATTGTGTAGACCCATCTAAAAACATGTGAAATATTTTTCAAAAGATTAAAATCAAAATAAATTAACATTTTGATAATTTAATGAACCAATTTGGTTTAATTTAATGAATAAACATGTAAAATCCCTGAAAAGGAGAAATATGGATAAAACTTTTAATTGGCCGGCTGTAACCCTCTAATATACATATATAAATATGATTTTGATGATAGATTAGAGAAATTTTACCATTTACTAATTATTTG
This sequence comes from Pterocarpus santalinus, assembly GCA_031439595.1. NCBI lineage: Eukaryota > Viridiplantae > Streptophyta > Magnoliopsida > Fabales > Fabaceae > Pterocarpus > Pterocarpus santalinus. The sequence continues at coordinate 39,847,494 of CM062523.1, read as the reverse complement.
AGGTAATTAACCATGGTGCTTGCTATGATGCTCCTTACAAAAGTAAGGTGCTTATGCACCGTTTAATACGGTGCTCCTAACGTGATCCGCTATCGGTAAGTAGAAGTAAGTTGATTGTAGAGCTGGTTGCAAATTTTTTTTATTTTTTTCCCCTTTTTTTTTTGGATAAATGATGCTACATGTCCGAGATGTGGCATAATAAAAATCAAAAGAACACGGAATTAACGTCTGTCCTTTCAAAAGTGAGGAAAGGACTTTTGTGTATTATATATATATATTGAATTACCAATCTCTTTTATCCTTATTATAATTTGCTTCAAAATTTTCCCTAATCCATGCTTTATCTATTTGAAAGGGTTGTTCTCATACAACCCACATGTTTAAAACAAACACTAAAAGAATTTGATTAAAAAAGATCTGTACATCGTGGATGCATATATTTGCTTATACATATTGTAATTTTTTTTTCAAAAAAATATAATTATTATATGAGCATATGTTAAAATTAAATTGACTAGGAAAAATATAGGTAATGATTACTATTAGAATATTTTGTGTACCAAATCAATATGTCAATAATTACAATTATAATTATAATCAAATAATTTGTATATATTAATTAATTAAGTTGAAAATATTATTTGTAAATATTAACGCGTAAATAAACACATAATATAATCAATGACAAATTACATTACAACTATGATTTAATTGAATTAAAACTATCAATTAATTGATTTAAAACAAAAAAGAATTATGAAACCTTAGTTTAGTAGTGTATCGAAAATATATACATTACCAAGAATTCAATTGGTCCTAAATTAATGAGTGCTTCAATAATTTAAATTAAATAAAAGAAATCATTTTGGAAAAAAATGGCTTTTGTTTTATTAGGTAGTTAATAATCAGGAATCAATATGAATTTGAAATTTGAAATTGATTTTAAATGGCCCTTATTTATTTTAATTGTCTCTATTTGATTCATTAATGTACCTTTAGTCAATAATTATTATAAAAAAATTGTAAAAAAAAGAAATAAATATCCAAATAAAGACATTTACCAAAGTATTATATATATTTACCAGCGTTTTGATGCGAACTTACCAGTATTTTTAAAGAATTTACCAGCATCTTAGAAATCGTTTAAAATCTAATTATTTGGAGAATTAAATGTAGTGTCATGTTAAATTTGTTCATTAATATGCCCTTAGCCAATAATTGTTACAGAAAAAATTGTAAAATAAAATAAAAGAAACCAGTATCAAAATAGAGACATTTATCAGCATATTATATATACTTACCAACATTTTGATACAAATTTACTAGTATTTTTAAAGAATTTACTAGCATATTAGGAACTCTTTAAAATTTGATTATTTGGAGAATTAAATCTAATGTCATATTAAAATGCTTCATTAATGTGTCATTAGTCAATAATTGTTACAAAAAAATTTGTAAAAGAAAAGAAAAAAAATCCAAATAGAAACATTTACCAGCGTTTTAAAAGAATTTACGAGCGTCTTATCAATCTTATTCTCCAAATAATCAAAATTTAGAATTCTTAAGACGCTAGTAAATTCTTTCAAAATACTGGTAAATTTATATCAAAATGCTGGTAAGTATATGCAAAACACAAATATATGTCTCTATTTGGATACTTTTTCTTTTCTTTTACAATTTTTCTGTAATAATTATTGACTAATGGCACATTAATGAACCAATTTAACATAATACTGGATTTAATTTTCCAAATAATCAAGATTTAACGAATTTCTAAGATGCTGGTAAATTCTTCAAAAACTCTGGTAGCATCAAAACGTTGGTAAATATATACAATACATTGGTAAATATCTCTATTTGGATACTTGTTTCTTTTTTTTATTTTACAATTTTTCTGTAATAATTATTGGATAAGGGCATATTAATGAGCCAATTTAACATGACACTTGTAACATCCTCCTTTATACAGTACTATGCTTAAGTCATAGTACCACACTCAAGAGTTATTACTGTTACCTGAGCGGATCTTATTTGACAGCAACTTCAGCCGTCTTTGCAACTTCTCGAACTATCTGGAGATAACACGGAAACAGGAGTGAAAATTTTAAATTCTTAGTAGGTTTCCTTAACTATTATACATAATGTCATCGTTGTCATCTCTAGTTGCTTCGGTTTATTATAAAAAAGGTGAACACATTATACAAACTATTTGGTTTTAGAGTTCGAAAATATATTGTCCGAAACAAAGTTTATTTTATTCACACACATGTCATTTGGGTGAGCCAACACAAAATCAATTCATTAATTACGCTATGAATAATAACCGAAACGTATTAAAATATAATAGCACCAATATATTGAAAACATAAAATCTGCACATGCCTTTACTTGTACTTGAATTTATGCAGATACACAAAATTTGCTTTTCTTTCCATGCCTTCCCTTAATATTTATCTTCACTTTCTTCAATTGAGACACCTAGGCGTTACGGATCACCTTCCCTAAGGTGTCTGAATCTGCCTACACTTGGGCGTTACGTATCGCCGTCCTCAAGTATAGCCTTGCTCGTCTTCCTTTACTCATCATACATGTTCCAGAGTATGATCGTCATGTCATACTCCATCGGGGTGTGATCACCATATCACACTCCTTAGGAATATATTCATCCTGCCACATCCTAGAGTAGATCGCCATGTCATATTCCTTAGGGGGTGGAATCATTACGCCACATTCCAGAGTATGATCGCCATGTCATACCCCATTAGAGTGTGATCACCATGCCACGTTCCTTAGGAATATGGACTTATTATCATATCTTCATCAGTTGTCACACATAACAAAGTCTTATGAGCAAAGTTTAGGTAATTAGGTGCAGGTTTAAAATCTTAAGTCTTAATCTATCTTGCAAGTTTTTAACTTTTATTAATATTCCCGAGTTTGAGCTTGAGACCGACTTCTGAGATTACATTGGGTCCGAGTTTCGAGATTATATAAGTTCCAACTTCTGGGGTTATGTATATAAGGTTAATGTTTTAATTCCCAACTTCCAGGGTTATGTTTAGAATTGATCTCCGAGATTGATTCTGGATCGAGTTTCGAGGTTATATGTTTAATAAGATAGCGAGTTTTGGAATTATGTGTATAAGAGTTTTAAAACGTCCTAGTTCTCAACTTCCGAAATTCGGGTATAAAGTTTCATGTTCTGGTACCAACTTCCAAGTTATGTTGAAAATCTTTGACTTCCAGGTTTAACTATTTTAGGTTTTATATTCTTGTCTTTGACTTTTGATTTTAAAGTGTTTAATGTGCTGTGTGATTCCGATTTCTAACATTAATCCCTAATTGGTCTTCTAAGACTTTTATGATTGTGTTCCCTAAGTTCCACATTCCAACATCATTTTTACCAGTCTAGTTTTCTATTCGCTTAGTTCCAAGTTTCTGAGATTAATTATACTCGATCTAGTTTTCTATTCACTAAATTCCGAGTTCAACACTAAGTATACCAAATCTAGCTCACTGTTTGCTGAGTTCCGAGTTCCGATATTAACTCAAGTTATTTGTATTTAATTCTAGACTGCCCTATTTCTAACCAGAATTGCACTCTTATAAGAGAAAGTTAACCAAAAATAGAAACCTATGTGAAATCATGCAAATTTTATATCAATATAAAGATAATAGAGCAATCTTTCAAATGAAAGAAGTTTCATATCATTTGAATGAGTATAACTCGAGATATAAGCCCTGAAACTTGACCCTACTAGACTACCCTATTCTAGCCTGGATTGAACATAAGGTGAATTTCATTGATGTACTCGGGATAGTCAACAATGAATCTAACTCTGAAATTTTTATGGGATATTCCCTCATATATTAGCTTTCAAACAAAGTTGGATTCACTCAGTTTGAAGTTGTGTAGGGTGAGCTGCACCCTTCTCAACTCACACTGCCTAGATGAAAGTCCTGATTTCTAGGTCACACTTCAAAAATTCATAACTACCACTATGCTGATGCAATGGCCTTATATTATATATGTGTGGAAAGCTCTAAATTTCTAGTTTCATATAAAAATAAATTCATGAAATTTAAACCACTGTAAACGAAGCCATACACTCTGTTGTACAGACCACCGAGGAAAACCCTAACAGCTTCTTGAGTTTTCTCTCTTATTCAAGTTTTTTCATGCCAATTCCAATGCTAATCACAACACACATGCAAATTCAATTATAAACTATCATCATCCCTCCGAATCACATCAATATCATGAGGAAACAAGAACCCCATATAGCCCCAAATCAAGAAAAATAAGAGAAGAAGTTGGATTCCTATGTTGTTTAGTTGAATTCTTATTGATTTGATATCTTAGATGGAAGCAACTCTTGATGAGACTTGAATAGAGGTTGAAGATAGAGTGAAGATGAGTGTGTATGGAAGAGAAATAGAGGGTGGTCAGCTTCTTATACTGGCCGAAATTTACAAGGGCAAAGAAGGGATTGAACACAAACTTATGAAGCAAGAATTCATGTGATTGGTGGATGTGTGTTGTAGTTTCAACTTGATTTTGTGGCTGCCATCTTTGGCTGAAAGTGGCGCCACATGTTGAGGTGTTTTGGCTAAATCCTAGCCATTCATCCTAGGAAACTCATAACATAAATTCTATTGGTTCAGTTCTGACAATTTAAGATACCGAATCTTAGTCGATTTCCTGCAAATCGGCAAAACGGTTTTGAAGAATTTTGTGAGGTTTTCTATATGTCTATTTGAATTCTTCTTAATCTTAATCTCTCTAATTAGATTCTAATCAGCTCTTAGTTAACCTTTAATTAACTTTTAATTAACTTTACAAACTCAATAAGATCGAATAAATCGATTAACGGGGTAACTTAAATGTTGTGCAAGTTTAGGGCCTTCTATTTTCTGTTTTCCATAACTAATGGTATTTGCGTAATTATGGACAAGTCTAGGGGTATCCCATGTCATTTTACATGTGGGCACCTCCATGTTCCAATTGGCTAAGAATTTAGTTTCTCGTTTCTACTATGTGGTTCTGTTTCGTTTAAAACCCTATTCTACTAATTATATTGATCTAGGGACCTAAATGTCATTTTCTAAAAAGTTCAGGGGCAAGGTTGTGAATAATTAAAATTTGCCCAAGGATGTTTTTATCATTTCTTATTATGTTATATGGGAATCTTACAACACTGGATTTAATTCTCCAAATAATTAGATTTTAAAGAATTCCTAAAATACTAGTAAATTTGCTTCAAAATGCTAGTAAATATATGTAGTACGCTGGTAAATGTCTCTATTTGGATACTTTTTTTTTTTGGCTTTTCTTTTACCATTGTTTCTATAACAATTATTGACTAAGGGTACATTAATAAATCAAATGGATATATTTAAAATAAAATAAGGGCAATTTAAAATCAATTTCAAATTTCAAATTTGCAATGATTCATGATCTAATAAAATAAAAGCCATTTTTTTCCAAAATGATTTCTTTATTTAATTTAAATTATTGAAGCACAAATTAATTTAGAATTAATTGAATTCCTGGTAATGTATGTATTTTTGATACACTACTAAACTAAGATTTTCTCAGTATATTAATTTGAAAGAAGATTTCAACTCCATTAACAATATATTCTTGCATTAGAGCTTCTGCAAATGATAACTCTCAACCAAAATCCAATTAGAAATTCGATATTATGAATTTCTAATTATTAAATACAGGTATTATATTTGTTTATATTGTTTTCCAGAAAAAGAAAATATAACTAGTTTGGAAAAATTTTTGAGTACTTAATGAATTCATTAGCTATTTGAATCTCTATATATTAATAGAATGTTTGTAAGAACCCCATATAACGTTATAGGAAATAATGAAAACGTCCTTGGGCAAACTTTTATTATTTACAGTCTTGCCCCTGAACATTTTGAAAATAACATTTAGGTTCTTATATCAATTGAATTAGCAGAATAAGATTTTAAATGAAGCAAAACCACGAAGCAGAAATGTAGAAGTGTCCACATGTGAAATGACGTGGGATGCCCCAGACTTGTTTAAAATTATGAAAATGCCATTAGCCATAGAAAACAGAAAATAGAAGGCCCTAAATTTGCAAAACATTTAAGTTATACCATTAATCGATTTATTCGATTTTATTGAGTTTATAAAGTTAATTAAAGGTTAACTAGGAGTTAATTAGAAGTTAATTAGAAAGATTAGGATTAAGCAGAATTAAAATAGACATATAGAAACTCTTACAAAACTATTTAGTAATATTTTGTTGGTTTGAAGGAAATCAGTAGAGATTCGGTATTTTAAACCGTCGGAATCAAATCAATAAAATTACACATCAAAAACCCTAAGGTTTTGTGGCTAAGAACTCAGCCACTTCACCCCTCAAATGGCATCATTCACACTACAACAACATAAGCATTGTTGGCTCACTTATGAGGCAATTAAGGTAGCAACCAATAGGAATCAAAGGAGCTAACTACCACTACCATCAAATCAGATTTTTCCTTTTTTCTCCTTCCATTTTTCGTGCTCTCTTCAGCAGCCCTCTTTCTCTCCCTTTTTCTTCTTCTTCTTCTTCTTCATCTCCTTATCCTCATTTCTTCACCCCACTTCCATGCCTTCATCAAACTTTGCTTCCTTTCCACTACAGCCCAAGTTTTGAGTAGGATTCAACTTTTGTTCTTGATTTCTATGGATTGTGGCTGTTTGAAATTCTACTTTGCTTCATTCATTTGGTGATATATTAGATGTATTTGATGATTTATGGTTGGATTATCATAAAATTTTGAGTTGGAATTGAAGTTAGAAAGAGAAGACTAGAAGATGTGGAGAATCAGGATGCTGTCTAGGTAAGAAACCCTATAGTGGTCTATACGGCAGAGTGTATGGCTCCACCTCCAGCCATTTAAATTTAATGAAACTATTTTTATGTGAAACTAAATATCTAGGGCTTTCTAATCATATAAATTATAAGGCCATTTGATTAGTATTGAGGGAGATATGAATTTTGGAAATTTGACCTAAGTTTTTGAGTTTAATTCTGGGCAGATAAGATTGTTCAGGGTAAAACTTGCCCTATACAACTTGGATTTAAGTGAAACCAACTTTGTTAGAAAGATACACATAGAAAAACACCCCCTCAAAATTTCAGAGTTATATTCGACCCCAATTGCTCCCAGTAGTTCAAGGAATTCACCTTAAGTCCAAACTGGGCTAAAATAGGGCAGTCCAGAGGGGTCAAATTGCTGAGCTTATAACTCAAGCTCTACTCAAGAAAATGAAATGGGACTTATTGCAAATGAATTGTCCTGTTAGCTTTAATATGATACAAATTTTGTATGATTTCAACTAGTTTTCGATTTTTACTGAATTTTTACTTTTAGATGTACAATTTTGACCAATTACAGGGCAGGTCGAGATAGAACCCTAATAAGTTAGACTACATTTATACAAATTAGATGGACCAAAGAGGTTAGAAAATAAACACACAGCACTCCAACATACCCAAAATTTGCATCTAAATGAATTAAATAGAAATTATGGCTTATTTTACAAAAATCGGGTAGAGTGAAGGTAAATAGGCAACAACTAAAATTCAAGTGCAACTATTATTTCTATGAGATTGATATTGATATGTGAATGCACTATTGTGATTTTTCTAGATAATTGATTGTCTGAGTACTGACACTATTTATTTGGAGGCAGACTTGATCCGTTATGCTGTCGAATTTTCGGCAGAAGTCTATGAAACTATGAGTGCTTATTTTACGAGAAATTTATGATATGAACTATACAATTATGAATATATTATGGTGATATGATTATGAATTATTCTGATGAAAGCATGCATATTTGCATATGAATGAAGGAAGAATATATGAGATCCCTTCACTTGGAGGCAGTTATTTGGGTCCCTCCAGGTGAAGGCAAATGTGGGTCCCTTCAATTGGAGGCAATTGCACGTTGGGTCCCTCCTTATGAAGGCAGCTAAAACTTTTGGGTCCTTCTATGTTGGAGACAGTTAGTCAATTGAGTCCCTCCGACCTAGAGGCATGTGGGTCCCCTTGCGGGTCAGTATTGTGTAAGGACGGTCACGAGTTGAGCTCACTCCTAGATCAAGCCACCCAAGGGTAGCAAAGATTAAAGACAAGGACATATGTACGTAGACATTGTAACATCCTCCTCTATACAGTTTTATACTTAAGTCATAGCACCACACCCAAGAGTTGTTACTGTTACCTGAGCGGACCTTATTCCACTGCAGCCTCAGCCGTCTTCGAGACCTTTTGGGCTATATCGAGATAACACGAAAATAGGGGTGAGAATTATAAATTCTCAGTAGGATTCATTGAGAAACTTCATATCGTGTCATCGTTATTATCTCCAGCTGCTTCAGTTTATTATAAAAATGAATACATTACACGAACTGTTCTGTTTTATAGTTTGAAAACATATAGTCCGAAGCAGAATTCATTTTATTTCATGCACTTAAGTCACATTGGCAATATTTCATATTTAGAATAAAAATCACTACATAAATAGATAGAACAAGCTCAGCCTCACTAAAACATGGAATACAATAATAGTGAGCATTCATAAAATTCAGGTTCTTAGGTTTTTGAAAACATGATTATCTGATGCGAATTAAATTTTTACATATGCTTTGATAATTTATATTATAATGAGCATGGGTACAATTATAATTACATAAAACATGCGTGTCTGTACTTACACTAGCTGGGTCATGCCATGCCTCATGTAAGTCCTATCCCTTATACTCACACTAGCTGGGTCATGCCATGTCTCGTGTGAGTCGTGGGTGAGGGGAGCTTACTTTGGGTCACTTTCCCTTTTGAAGGATCATACCCATAGTTTACTTTCTTTACCTTCTTTTCTTGTTACTCATATTCTAGAGTACAATCGCCATGTCATACTCCGTCGGGGCGTGATCACCATGTCACACTCCTTAAGAATATGTTCTTACTGCCACGTCCCAAAGTATGATTGCCATGTCACGTTCTTTAGCAATATGGAATCTTTATTATATCTTTTAACTGCCTTCACAGGGAGGGACCCAATGTGCAACTGCCTTCAAGTGAAGGGACCCAATCTTATCTTATTTAGCTACCTTCACAAGGAGGGACCTAATAACTGCCTCCAAGTGAAAGGACCTAGTCTTATTTTATTTAGCTACCTTCACAAGGAGGGACCTCATAACTGCCTCCAGGTGAAGGGACCCACATTCAATATATTCATATGCTTTCATTCTCATACATAATCAGCCATAGCCATGCTGAGTGCATTTATACATATGGTTCATCATTTACTTTCATATAACCTTACATACATGAGTTCTACATACATATTCTTAACACGTAAATACTCATAACCCTCTTTACAATTCTACCAAAAATTCGGCAGTATAACGGAATGTGTCCGCTTCCCCATGAATAGTACCAGTACTCAGACAATCCATTTTATAGAAAATTCATAGTACCTCATTCACCATTCAACATCAATTTTATAGGAACATTAGTTGCATTTAAAATATCACAATTCAACATCAATCTCATAGGAACATTAGTTGCATTTAAAGCATAGTTGTTGTCTTAGCACTTTCACTCAGCCCAATTTTTGTAAATTAGGCCATAATTTCTATTTAACTCATCTGGACCTCAATTTTGGATATGTTAGAGCTATTTTCTAGCCCCATTGGTCCCATATCATTTCAACTTGTATAGCTCAAGATATTTGAGTTTTATCCCGGTCTGCCCGGTAGCTAGCTAGTATTACACACTTAAAACTAAAAATCTACTAAAAATTGAAAACTAGCTCAAATCATATGAAATTGGTATCATATTAAAGCTAACAGGACAAGCTTTCATTAGGAGAAGTTTCATTTCATTTACTTTAGTAGAGCTCGAGTTATAAGCTCTGAAATTTGATCTTCTTGAATTATCCTATTTTGACATAGTTTGGACATAGGGTAACTTCTTTGAAATACTAGGATCAAACGAAACCATATCTAACTAGGAAATTCTTATAAGATATTCTCCTATGTGTAAGCTTTCTAAAACACTCAATTTGGAGTTGTATAGAGCAAATTATGCCTTGAAAAATCAAGTCTGCCCAATATCAACTCCTAAAACCTAGGTCAAATTTCCAAAATTCATATCTCTCTCAATACTAATCCAATAGTCGTATATAATATATGCATGGAAAGCCCTGAATGTCTATTTTCATATAAAAATAGTTTCATTGGATTTGACTGGCTGTAGACAAAGCCATATACTCCGCCATACAGACTACCGTGGGGCTTCTCACTTAGACAGCATCCTAATCCTCCACTTCTCTTAGTTTTCTTCTTCTAACCTTAATTCCAACTCAAGATTCTATATTAATCCAGCCATAATCCATCATATACATCCAATATATCATCAAATACATGAAGAAGAGTGAAGTTTTATATAGCCATAGTTTAAAAAAATTAAGGATAGAAATTGAATCCTACCTCCTTTAGGTGTGATCTTGCTGAATTTGAGTTTGGATTGATGGAACTTTAACAAAGCTTGAGGATTTGATGGAGTAGGTTGAGAGGAGAAGAGAAGAGGAAATCTGGAACAAGAGGGAGAGGGAGGTGCAATTAGCTGAAGGAAAGAGGGAAGGAATATGTTATTAAGGCTTTAAGGAAGTAGTTGGAGTTGGGGACTTTGATTGGATGATACTTAGTGGCCAATTTTCGGCCATGTCTCCCTCTCTTTTTCGCCATGTTTTTCTCGAACTCGCTTCCTTTCTGTCTAAAATCGGAACTCGTTTCCACCCTACTTTAAGTCAGAAATCATGTTCGTTCTACACCTAATCATGGAACTTGGAACTTAGGAAACACAAGTTTTGGAAGACGAATTGTGGCCTTAAGTCGGAGATCGGAAATCACACAGCACTCAAATCATCTTAAAATCGAAGGTCAAAGACAAGACTATGAAATGTACTCGGAAGTCAGGGTGTTAACATGAACCCAGAAGTTAGTTCCAATACATAAAACCTTATACACAAACCTCAGAAGTCGAGAATTAGATGCTTTAAAACTCATTATACAAACTCGGGCTAGAATCAATCTCAGAGATCGATTCACAACCCTGGAAGTCGAGACATCCAGACGTTAAACCTTATGTTCCGGGAAGTCAGAACTTATATAGCCTCGAAACTCTTTAATATCGAAAGTTGGTCATAAGCTCAAACTCGGGAACGTAGCTCTTGGAAATGAAGTCGGAGATTGGAACTCGTGTACAAAAGGGCAACAAATTCTGAGGTCGGAACTCATGCCTATTTTAGTTGAATTTTAATTAACTTCAATTATTTATATTTATAAAAATAATCCCATGGATGTTACAGACATCCTAGGGACGGCGATACGTAACACCTAGGTGTGTCAAGTAAAGAAAGCAAAAGATACACAAAAGCATATGCATGATTTTATGATAAACGTTACATACACACAAATAATGTTTGTTATTATCATCATTATGACATTGCAAGTAGGCTCTTGTTATCAATATTATTATTATTATTATGAAATATTGTTGTACTCATGCTTGAATCCTTACTATGTTTAACAAGTGCATGAATAAAATTAACTCTGCTTCGGACCATATATTTTCAAACTATAAAACGGAACCGTTCATATAACATATTCACCCTTTTTAATAAACTGAAGCAGCTGGAGATAATAATGATGACACGACATGAAACTTCTTAGTGAATCCTACTGAGAATTTAAAATTCTCACTCCTATTTCCGTGTTATCTCCAGATAGCTCGAGAAGTTTCGAAGATGGCTAAAGTTGCTATCAGAAAAGGTCCGCTCAAGTAATAATAACAACTCCTGAGTATGGTACTATGGCTTAAGCATAGTACAGTACCAGGGAAGATGTTACAATGTTCATTTATAAAATTTATGGTACATGAAAATAGAGGATAATACATGTATTTACATAAATTCAAATGTCACTGAATCTTATTCTCCAAATAATCAGAATTTAAAGAGTTCCTAAGACTCTATTAAATTCTTCAAAAATGCTGGTAAGTATATGTAATACGTTGGTAAATATCTTTATTTGGATACTTGTTTTTTTCTTTTATTTTACAATTTTTTCTGTAACAATTATTGACTAAGGGCACATTAATTAGCCAATTAACATGACACTGGATTTAATTATCCAAATAATTAGATTTTAAAGAGTTCCTAAGATGCTGATAAATTCTTTAAAAATACTGACAAATTTCCATCAAAATGCTAGTAAATATATGTAATACACTGGTAAATGTCTTTATTTGGATACTTATTTTTTTTTCCTTTCTTTTACTGGTACTGCAACTATTGGATCTTAACAAACAATATACCCAGAAAGAAAAAGATGAGCTTTATAGTTCACCAAATTTTTTCTACACTGGAATTTTTTCTATTTGTCAGTGTTTGTCTACAATTTTGAATATCCCACAAAAAATCCAAAGCTTTCTTTCTATCCAAAATTTCATTTCTTTATTTATTTTTTCTATTTCTAAATATGGTTAATCTTCATGACTTGTTTATGGATTTATGAACCAAACCCATTTTTCAGATTCCTGCTTTGAAAACAAAGTTGTAAACTTCTAAAAAAAATTGAGTCTTTTGGGTGGTTGGTATTGTAGTGGAAAACTATCGAAGAGTTGATGGAGTGAAAAGAGTGATAGGATCACAATTATTTTATTGGAGAGAGAGAAAGAGAGGGTAGAGAGCCTACTATGTTGTGATATTGTTGGGAACATTTACAACCTTTGATACTACTTACTTTAAAAGGACGGATCATATTTGTTAAATGCCCACATATACCCTCAGTGCATCATTAAGTATGGTGCATTTAAGAAAGAGCCATTAACTATAAATAAGCTTAACTAGTTATGGTCAAATTATCATATTTTGCACTAATTGATGAGCAGCTCATATAATACTCTCTTGATTCACTATGACTCATGTGATTATCATTCTAATAAGCCTCTAAACAATATTGATGAAGCTTCTAAGTTAGTTAATAATAATCTTGATAATTGACTAATTAACTAACTGATTAAGGCAAAAACTAATCAAGTGATTAACCTATCAAATCCTAACTAACCCTAACCATAAATAGGACCATAAAAACACGCCCTTACCCACTTTAGAAAGTTCGTTTTTGTGCAACCAAGGGGAGAGGAGAGATGAGAGAGTTTTCCACACCTTACATTTAGAAAAATCCAAGAAAATATCACCAAACCTTCACCCTTTTTACTACACCATCAAACACCAACATCCTCCACCTTTATAACTTGAATTCATGCGTTCAAACAAGGATTGAAAAGCTTGAGAAATCCCTGGTCTAGCCTATTACAATTTCGAGTTACAAGCTCCATAAACATATAGGGTTTTCTTTTCACTTTTTTAGGTTTCATAAATAAGTTTTGTGCAAATCTTTGCATTATTTGAAGCTTCTAAACTCTATTTTCAGAATTTATATTCTTCTTTTAACCTTGTAAAAGTTCATGAAGAGTTTGAGTTTTGATGGATTCTTTTGAGGTTTTGAAGCTTGAACTATTGCTCTTGAATTCTTTTAATTCCTATTCTTGTTTCTTTGAGTATTTGTGAATTAAATCTCTTGCTTTCTCCATATATGACATACTGCCATATTCTTGGCTGAAGCTATATGTTGAGTTTTTGTTATGTTCTTTAATGATTCATGATGATTTGACTATGCTTAATTCATGTACACATGAGTTTCTTTGGTTTCTAGAATTAAAAGCTTGAAAATCACCATGTTTGGTGCATATTCTTGTATTTTCGGCCATGTGTGGGCAGCCACCTATAACTCATGTTTTTGAAGAGTTTTTGGTTGATATTTGATGAAATTTATGTGCTTGATCTATATATATAAGTGTTCCTTTGTTTGTGATGCTTAAAATCTTGAAAAATCATGTCTTTGGTGATGTTTTATGAAGGTTAAGCTTCCTACACGAGAATGAACATCGAGTTGCACACCAAGTGTTTGATAAAATGCTTAAAAGAACTTTAGTTAAGTTTTTAGAAAGAGAAGCTTTTGATCAAGGTTTCTAATAGTTGTATCTATGTTTATTTGATAGCTTTTTGTATGTAAGTTTGAGTTCTCCTATTCTTTAAATAAACAAGCTTCAAAACTCTATCTTTTAGCCCTATGATGTCCATGGCCTCTATGTAGGCTAATGGTGAGGGTGTTGTCTTATAAGTTTTTGAAGTTACATCTATGTTGGTTTGAAAGCCTATTATATGTATGTTAGAGTTTTGAAGGTTTTCAACACAAAAATACTTAAAAAAATATTCTTTAGAAGCCATATATAGCTCACGGGGCAAAGGGTACTTCCATGGTTTTGTGAGCCTTCCTGGATATATTTATATTTTCTTAAAAGTTTATATCTTGATTTTATGGGTTCTTTCCCTAATTAAGCCTTAACACATGGAAACCAACACCAAACACCATTAGTATGGCTAAGCCTACATGAGTGTCTTGATGGTGAATTGGTTATACATGTTTACAAGGCTAGATAATGATATTGAACACCTTAAAAAGATGACATCTTTTATTATTGAATTTGTTTCTTGAGTTTTCTTTAATAATAAAGCCTAAAGCCATAGAGAAACATACCAAACCCCATATGTATGGCTATATTTATAGAGGCTCTCAATGCTGCTTGGTTCTCATTAGTTTCAAATGTTGGAAAATGGATACAATCTGATAAGAATGTCTTATAACTCATATCTTCTAAATATTAGATTCTTTGAGTTGGAGAGCACTTGGAAGTTCATCCTCCTAGCACCATATGTATGGCTATGCCTACAATGAAATATGTGGAGGATTATGATTTCCTTGTGTTCAAGGGCTTAAGGATGACAATGTAAGTGCTTTATACATGTTTTATGAAGTTTTCAAATAAAATAGCCAAGATGTGGATTTTTGAAGGATTCAGCCATATAGCTTTATATCACATTAAATTTCTTTTCTTAGGTTTCTTTATCTGAAGTGTTTTCAAACCTTTGAACATGTTTGAATTGGCTATGTTTGTGTGATAATTTCTTTTGGGACCATTAAGACTTGATAATTCTTAAAAGACATTTAAAATTTGATAACTGAACCATGATCTATGTGTATGGAGTTATGGACTATGTTGGACTATATTGACCTGTTGATGCTCTTTGGATTTGTTTGAGGCCTTTAGAGTACTTATTCTATGGATTTGAACTCTTGGACTTGATAAAAACTTAAATCACATTAATAAACACTTAATATGAGGATGAATCTTAAGGTCCCATTAGAAATTTCATATAAGCTAGCTAGTTCTATACTTGTAGTGGTTTTCTAAAGCTTGGTTTAAGAACAAGTGCTTTTTCTTGAACTATTATTTGAAAATGGTTTTAAGGTTTTTTGTTTGATTCATATTTTCATCCCTAAATTTGCATGAGAATGTGTTTTTTTTTTTTTTTTGTCTTAAGCATGTTTCGAATATGGGCATTAAAATTTGGCTTGAAGTATGTGTTATTACACGTGCACTTATGGTATGGGTTATCAGTGAAAGAGACATGTTTAAATGCCTTGGATTTATGCATGTTATGATAAATGGCGATATTTGCCATGGATTGAATATAATAGGAAATTATTGAAGTATGCACATGTATATGGCTATGACTTGAATCTAGAAATTGACAACATGTGCTCTTCGATGAAATTGGAGGTTCTTGATTGATGGCATTATGAGATAAATATAAGATTATGTGCACTATATATTGAGAATGAAATTATAAGTATGCACTATGTGAAAGGATTGCTACATTAAAATAAATGGATAAATCACATCTCAGGCCTTGCCTTGTAGCGGATAAGGACTTAGTGATCATATACTCTTGCAAAGAAATGAGATTCTGTGGTTTTGACCCTATCATATGCATAGATGATTGATATATGATAAGTCCTTTGAAATAAATATGTGCACAATATTTTTTATGATAGATTGATGGCAAGACTATGTGTAAATGCTCCATATATGTTATATTTTCCTTGTAACTATATTGTGGAAAATGGAGTTGTAAAGTGAATATATTAGCCCCACTTCACAGTAGATAAGTGGTATATTCACTAGGTGAAGTGAATATATCGACCCTACCTTATAGTAGACAAGTGGTATGTTCACTATCTATCAGTGGTCCATGGTGTAACACCTTACCAGATGTAATACTATGCTTAAGTCATAATATTTCACCTGGTAATTTGTCACATGTAGAAATTTTTAAATTCATTTTAATTTGATGACATTTACCAGTTTGAATGAATTTTTATCATGCAACGAGGTAAGTTGTTTGGCGTCGTAACAGAAAGACCAATAAAATAAATAGAAACTACATCATATATATATATATATATATATATATATATATATATATATATATACAGCAGAGGGTACAAAAATGGGGCTGTCAAAAAACAAAATAAATCAGCCTGTTTGCATGAAGCATAACCCTAGGTGGTCCACATATGACATTGCATGTTCTAACTTTCTTTAGGAAACACTAACAGAACAAAGTATATGGCCTAAAAGCGCCAAAACAGGGCCACATTATACATAACTATCATCTGGATAGGGTACTCCACTATATGGGTTCTGGAGACAAGAACCCATGTGCCATGCTAGGATCTATAGGGATGTAGTCAGCACTGGGTTTGGAGGACGAACCAGAGGATGAGGTCAACTCCTCAGAAGGGTCATTCTCAGAAGGAAGTGTGGGGGCAACCTGTAACGTCCTCCTTGGTATACAGTATTATGCTTAAGTCATAGTACCTTACTCAGGAGTTGTTACTATTACTTGAGTGGACCTTATTTGATAGCAACTTCAGCCATCTTTGAATCTTCTCGAACTATCTGGAGATAACACTGAAATAAGAGTGAGAATTTTAAATTCTCAGTAGGATTCTCTAACTATCATACATAATGTCATCGTCATCATCTCTAGCTGCTTCAGTTTATTATAAAAAAAAAGTGAACATATTATACAAATTGTTAGGTTTTATAGTTCGAAAATATACTGTCCGAAGCAAAGTTCATTTTATTCATATATCTGTTATTTGCATTAGCCAACACAAAATCAATTCATGAATTATACTATGAATAATAACTGTAACGTATTAAAATATAATAGCATCAATATACTGAAAACATAAAACCTGCACATGCCTTTGCCTTTACTTGCACTTGAATTTATGCAAATACATATAACCTTCTTTTCTTCCTTTATCTTCCTTTACTTGTCACACATATTCCAGAGTACGATCGCTATGTCATACTCCATTGAGGTGTGATCACCATGTCACACTCTTTAGGAATATGTTTTTCCTACCACATCCTAGAATATGATCGTCATGTCATACTCCATCGGGATGTGATTGGCATGTTACATTCCTTAGGGTGTGGGATCATTATGCCACATTCCAGAGTATGATCACCATGTTATACCCCATCAGAGCGTGATCGCCATGTCACATTCTTTAGGATGTGCTCATCATGCCATATTCCAGAGTATGATCGCCATGTCATATCCCATCGAGGTGTAATCGCCATGTCACACTCCTTAGGAATATGGGATCTTCATCATATCTTTTAACTACCTTCACAGGGAGGGACCCAGCTAACTGTCTCCAAGTGAAGGGATCCATGTTTGATATATTTATATCCTTTCATTTTCATACCTAATCATGCACAGACATGTTGAATGCACTCATACATATTGCTTTATCATTTGCTTTTCATATACCCTTGCATATAGAATTTCATATTCATAACTTAATCTTCATAACTTCATATGCTTCTGCCAAAAGTTAGGCAGCATGACGGATCATGTCCGCTTCCCCATGAATAGTGCCAAACAACTAGAAAATTTTAATTAAACAGCAAACCCAATATAGAACATCATATCTCCATTAGTTGTCACACACAACAAAGTCTTATGAGCAAACTTAGGTAGTTAGGTGCAAGCTTTAAAATCTCAAGTCTTAACCTATCTTACAAGTTTTTAACTTTTATTAATGTTCCTGAGTTTGAGCTTAGGACTGACTTCCGAGATTACATTGTGTCCGAGTTCTGAGATTATACAAGTTCCAACTTCCGGGGTTATGTGTATAAGGTTAATGTTTTGATTCCCAACTTCCGGGTTTATGTTGAAAATCCTCGACTTCCGAGTTTAAGTATTTTAGATTTTATATTCTTGTCCTTGACTTCCGGCTTCAAAATGTTTTATGTGCTTGTGATTCCGATTTTCGATATAAATCCTTAATTGTTCTTCCAAGACTTTTATGATTGTGTTCCCTAAGTTCTAAGTTTCTGACATTAGCTATCCCCAATCTAGTTTTCTATTCACTAAATTCCGAGTTCAACATTAAGTATACCTGATCTAACTCTCTGTTTGCTAAGTTCTGAGTTTCAAGTTACAATATTAACTCAATTTATTTGTGTTTTATTCCAGACTGCCCTATTTCTAGCCAAAATTGCACTCTTGTAAGAGAAAATTCACCAAAAATAGAAATCTAGATGAAATCATACGAATTTTATATTAATGTAAAGCTAACAAAACAAGCTTACAAATGAAAGAAGTTGCTTTGAATGAGTATAACTCGAGATATAAGCCCCAAAACTTAACCCTACTGGACTACCCTATTCCAGCCCGGATTGAACTTAAGGTGAATTCATTAATGTACTGGGATAATTGGCAACAAATCTGACTCTAAAATTTTTATGGGATGGTCTCCTATGTGTAAGCTTTCTTACAAAGTTCGTTTCATTCAATTCCAAGTTGTATAGGGCAAGTTTTGCCCTGAACAACCTAGTCTGCCCAGAATCAAACTCAAAAACCTAGGTCAAACTTCCAAAATTCATATCTCTCTCAATCTAATCCAATGGCCTTTTATTATATATGTATAGAAAGCCCTAAATGTCTACTTTCATATAAAAATAGTTTCATCAAATTTAAATAGCTGTAGGCAGAGCCGTACGCTTCGCCGTATGGACTATCGAGAGATTTTGGTCTTCCAGCCCTTCACTTCTTACTACTTTCACCCTTTTTTACTTCTTAATCAATTTTAACATTAAAAATAGCCAACAAATCAGCCAACAAACCATCATATTCATTCAATCATCACATCAAGAAGTGAGAAAATAAAGTTCCAAATCAGCCACCCATAACCAAAATAACAAGAACATAATTGAATCTCTACCTTTATTTTGATGTAACAACTAGCTAGTCTTGAGTTCTAGTGAAGGATATGGATCCAAGAGGCTTGATGGAGGCTGAAAGTGAAAGAAGAAGATGAAGAAGATGAAGAAAAGAAGAGAGGAAGGCTGCTGGAAGGAGGCACAAGTCAGCTAAAATGAAGAGAGAAAAATCTGATTCATGTATTAAAAGGGTAGTTGGAAACTTACAATTTAATTGGTTGAGAACTTAAGGCCAAATTTCAGCCAACTCTCTTCATCTTGTGGCCTTTGTGGCACCACCAAGGAGGGATGGTGTAGCTAAGTAATTAGCCTTGAGTCATAGGGTTTTGGGTATACAATCCTATTGATTCGATTCTAACATTTTAAAATACCGTAATCTTACCGATTTCCTTCAAATCGGTAATTCAGTTTAAGAAAATTTCTATGAAATTTTCTATGTTTCTAACCTAATTCCCTTATATCTAAACTCAATTAATTGATCCTAAATAAATTTTTAGTCGAATGTTAATTACCCTCAATTATTTGATAAAAATCGAACAATTAGGTGAAAAATGATAAAAAAAAAATTGGGTGGATGTTACACAACCTGGGGTGGTGAAATGGGTGGTGAGGCAGGAGGTGCAACAACTGGTGGTGCTGGAGAAGCAGGGTGTGCCATGTGTAGAGCGATAGCTATATAGGGAGCTGTTGGGTCAAACCATAGGTGGAAAAGAGGGATCGCAAAATCTCTAAGGGAAAAGAAGTAGAAACAGAAATGGCAAGTGCCAATAATATACAGGGAACCAAACATAGGGTCATAGTGGACTTGAAGATCTGGAAACTCAACAAAAAGCACGGCTAT
Source organism: Pterocarpus santalinus (assembly GCA_031439595.1). NCBI lineage: Eukaryota > Viridiplantae > Streptophyta > Magnoliopsida > Fabales > Fabaceae > Pterocarpus > Pterocarpus santalinus. The sequence continues at coordinate 39,827,336 of CM062523.1, read as the reverse complement.
CGCATCCCTTGTCGCAGTTTGAGAATGATACGGGTACATAAAGTAGAGTGAGAATTTAAAGAAACTCTTAATGGGATTCCTATAATTATAATATATTGATGTCACATTCATTCCTAGTTGCTTTGGTTTTTATTTAATTATGAAAAAGGTGAATAACAAAATATACTATCCTCATTCATTAGATTTAAGAACACATAACCCGAAGCAAAGTTCAATTTTACTTAAGGCAGTAAAAACAGAATAAGCATCAACATGGCAACATATAGTGTAAAGTGCAAAATAATAAAGATAACAATTATAAAAATGCATAGCATTCAAATCACAAGTAACTAGCATGTCTACGTAATGCAATCATGCATGTACTCAAGACTCACTTTACTTCATTAATGCTTAAATTAGATATCATACTTTTTCCTTACTTGATCCCCTTGGAGTTTTTGGCCATATAACTCCTGGATGATAGTATGTTTTTTAGGGACAAGCTCGTTCCTATATAAGAATGTCAGGTTTGCTTTCCCCGACCTTCCCACCGATCTATTCCCCTTAATTTTATTCTGGGACTGGCCCAAGTAATATGGAACTTCTCATAGTCCTTATAAGTATCATAATAAATAACAACTTGGCTTGGGTATCTCATGAATGTGCAAATGCATCATGTCTTATGCATGGTTTTTGCCAAAAATTTCGGCAGCATAACAAATCAAATCTGCTTCCTCGTGAATAGTGCTAGTCAGCCAGGCAGTCATTCAAACAGAAAAACCAATTCAAGGTACACATATTTCAATAATCAAACAAAATTTCATAACCTTAGTCTTGAATTAGGTTTCTGCCACTCCTTTCAATTCTGCCTAATATTTGTAAATAAAGCCATAAATTCATTTTAACTCATTTAGATCTAAATTTTGGATATGTTGAAGTGTTATGTGTCTAGTTTTTGACCTCTTTGGTTCCACTAAGTTTTGATATATATATCTCAAATTATTGAAGATTTACCTAGGTCTATCCTGTACTAGGCAGATTTAAGCTCCAAAAAAGTATAAATTCACTAAAAATGTAAAACTAATTGAAACTATACAAAACCTATATGGTTTTAAAGCTAACTAATCCAATTTTCATCTCCAACAAGTTGCATCCCTTTTGAATAAGTAGAACTCAAGTTATGAGCTCTTGAAGTTGGCTAACTTGAACTATCCTATTCCAACCCGATTAGGACTTAGCCAACTTTCATGAATTATTGGGAACAAATGGGATTGAATTTGGTTCTAAAATTTTTGTGGCATGTTACCCTATGTCTTAAGTTGAACTCAATTTGAAGGAGTATAGGGTGAGTTATGCCCTGCTCAATCCACTCTGGTCGGATCCAGAGATAGGTACCTAGGGTAAACTTCAAAAATTCATATCTCTCTTAATACTAATCTAATAGTCTTATAATTTATATGGTTAGAAAGCCCTAGATGTCTAGTTTCATGTGAAAATATGTTCATCAAGTTTCAGGCGTCATAGGTGGAGCTGTACTTTCTGAACATACGGACACTGTAGGATCTCCTAGGTTTCCATATTCTGTTTTGTTATCTTCCTTGTTTTTCATGCAAAATTTAATTCCAATCCACTCAATACTTGCCAAACCAGCCAACAACACTTATAAAATCTCAATTAAACATCAAATACATGCATATGTTTGAAGGAATCGTCAGCCACCCATCACAAGAAAATAACCAAAAACATAGAATCCTACCTCTAGGTGATTCAAAACTAGCTAGTCTTGGATTATTGAAGGTCAAGGGCTAATGAAAGTTGAAGATGGATGGAAAGGAAGCAAAATAGAAGGAGAATGAGGAAGGAAAGCTGAAGCAAAATGGCAAATAGAAAAATGGGGGAGTATGAGGGAATTTTTGAGGTATAATGGTGAGTGATAGTTGGTATACAAGCATGTGATTGGCTCTTGACTTAGTGGCTAATATTGAGCCAACTCTCCTCACTTTTTTGTGGTTGAATTGCACCACTTTTAGTGAGTGAAGTGGCTGAGTTTTCAGCCATTAAGTCTAGGGTTTCATTATGTCAAATTTGGTTAATTTAGTTTTGCCAGTTTAAAATATCAAATTCTACTAATTTTCCTTCAAACTGGCAATCTTTCTCCACCAATTTTGTTGGGTTTTCTATATATCTATTCTAATTACTTCAAGTCTAATCTCTCTAATTATCATCTAATTAATTTCTAATTAGCCTTGTTCATGCAAATTAATCAAATAATTTAATTAATAACATAAATCAGACATTTCAAAAATTTCTGGACGTTACACATGGTAGTGTATCAGCTCCACCTCATAGTGGACAAGTGGTGTATTAACCTATGGCTATACATCAGCCTGACTTTGCAGTGGATAAGTGGTGTATTTGCTGATCTGACTCAGAGACGCCCTAGCAATGAGAGCTCTCATAAATCTAAATTTTTACTATGGAAGACCTCCAAACATACTCACATTGGAGACAGCGATACATAACGCCCAATTGTGACAGAGTTTTATGATAATGATTCGACAATCAAAAAAGATTAGAAAGCAGCAAAAAAATAAAATTTTGACAATGTACTTGCCATTATTTATGATTTATATTGATTATTATGATATTTATATTATTGCTTTATTGTTTGTGCTTATTAGTATACACTGTCATCTTGCTTGACACAATAAAATAGTTGGGAATGATAATTTATCTTGTCATGGCTCTTATTTATTATTGTGGCTATCTATGTCGCATTTTGCTACTAAGTGTTCTAACAATGTTAAGTGTGATTTATTATGTTACTCTACATATCGTTGCACTTTTCACCTTATTCATAAAACTTTGGGGATAAAGCAAGACTCCCCTAAGAACACCACCCTACTGGGAGAATTCTTTCACCTTACTTTCATGATGTTTCCAGATAGCATGGACTGCCATAATGGTAGAGATAAGAGTAGCACAAAACCTTATTCTAGTGAGGAAGTAGACTATGCAGCTAAGGTGTATTCTACTAAGCAGTACGTTCATGAGAAATTATGGGTATCTATCCTTTGATTTGTAGCTAAGGTATCTCCCTTTGTAATTTGGGAATGTATCCAGACAATATATATAGTAGTGGTCAATTGCCTAAAGCCTAACCTTCTTATAGTATGCAATATAAAGCAATTATTTAGTTTATACTTAGAGTTAATAAATGAATTTAATTTATAATAGGAAAATCATAGATGAAATTAATTAAGAAAAAGAAATGAATTTAGTAGTTTCCACAAATAAATTAAAAAAAAATTACTCTTTGAAAATTTAGGAAGAAAAAGTTAGTGATATTCTATTAGTTAATTATTATTAGAAATAAATTATAGTAGGATAATAGTTAGCTAGTAGGGTGCTACAATATCCATGTATTAGTTTTCAACAATTTGTCTTGAGGTTTTCCTACAAATTATTTTTTTAGAAACTTTAGTGTCCATGGTGTTAAAAAGTGGCACTTTCTTGCAACCAAGACCCTAATCCCTAGTGCCCATGGGGGACGAAGGCCACCCCACTCCATTGATACTCCTACCCTCTATGTCCTCAAACCCTTTACTTCAGTCAAAATGAGATTCCTTTCCATGCATGCACTCCAAAATCTTCCCTAGATGGGGAATATTTTCTCATTTTTCTTCTACTACCTTTCGCGAGTTAATTAATGCAAACATTTTTGTTCTCATTCTATTCAAATAATAAAAAAATAGTAAACCATTTTTTTATCACCTTTCTCTTTTCTTTTTTACTTAGTGCATTGTACTCATTGTAGAGAGAGAAACATGGTAGCTGCAACATGCCCGTCTGCACACCCACTGAGGTATTATGCTATCCAAAGAAAAGTGAATCCCAACTTCCAAGGACAGAAACTTTGAGTCACTCAACCACAAAAACAAAATCCTTTTAGCTTCTGATTCAGCCAAAAAAAAAAAAAAAAATCAGAGTATCAACTATCAACACAATCCTCATTCAGAGCCTCTCTAACAGCACCCACAAGCCCCTCTTTCGAGGGTTTTCTCCAAATTGCCATGATTTGATCCCTCAACACAGCACAACACACGCAGCTAAATGGGTCTTACCAGAAAGCCCATGATTCTTCTTCCACTTTTCCTGGTTTTGCTCACAAATCTTGGGCGACGCCATCTTGCAGAATCTGCATCTGATTACTCCACCTTGGTATACAAGGGCTGCTCAAAGGAGACATTCACAGATCCAAATGGGGTATACTCCCAAGCACTTTCTGCGCTCTTTGGGTCACTGGTTTCACAATCCACCAGAAACAAGTTCTACAAGGCCACTTCTGGTAGTGGCCAAAACAGCATAACTGGCCTCTTCCAATGCAGAGGGGATCTCAGCAACTCTGATTGCTACAACTGTGTCAGCAGGCTCCCAGTCCTGTCGGACAAACTATGTGGCAAGACCGTAGCTGCAAGAGTTCAACTACTAGGATGCTATTTGCTGTACGAGGTTGCTGGCTTTTCCCAAATCTCAGGTATGCAGATGCTGTACAAGACTTGTGCGGCCACAAATGCTGCTGGAAGCGGGTTCCAAGAGAGAAGGGGCACTGCATTTTCAGTGATGGAAAATGGGGTGGTTAGTGGCCATGGTTTCTATGCAACCAGCTACCAGTCCTTGTATGTAATGGGGCAGTGTGAGGGAGATGTTGGTGACTCGGATTGTGGGGAGTGTGTGAAAAGTGCTGCGCAGAGAGCTGAGGTTGAGTGTGGGAACTCTATTTCAGGCCAAGTCTTTTTGCACAAGTGCTTCATTAGTTATAGCTATTATCCAAATGGGGTTCCATCTAGATCATCTTCATCTGCAGAATCATCTTCTTCTTCATACGGTTCATCTTCTTCAGGTAATAAATGTCAATTACAAACTGAACCAAACATATATGAATGAAGCAAGAAATTGGCAAGGAAAAAAAAAAAAAAAGAGTATCAACTCTTTTTAACATGTTATGTTAAATTTTGAATAATATGCCATTGTCGTTATCCTTTTCACAAACGTAACATTTTGTATTACAAGTAGTCCCCTTCCCTGACTAACTGTCCCAATGTTCAAAGAAAAGGAGCTAGTTTTCTCAGTACAATCACATTTTAATATAATTTTGAGATATATCGCCTGTTGATACTATTACAGGGCAAAATCCGGGGAAGACAGCGGCTATAATATTAGGAGGAGCAGCTGGGGTTGGTTTTTTGGTCATATTATTGCTATTTGCTAGGAATTTGAAGAAGAAGCATGATGGTATGAGTTTATATGTGGCAATAAGGAATGATGGGTCATTTATTTGTTGCTTAGTTTATTCTTCAAGGTTCCTACTAATACCATATTGTGATTCTCTCATTTACTAATTTTGCAATATTGTTTATCTTGTACAGATTATTGACAGAAGGAGATGATTTTTGAGAAGGCAAAATTCTTCTTCTGATGAATTATTTTTACATGTTCAAATCCATGATGAAAGATGGAAATTTATGGTAAATAGAGCTTGCTTGATAGAGAAAGAATACAGGATGATTCAATGTAATGATTCTTGCAGTTAGGTGATATCTTTTTGTTGGGAAGGCAATATGATTAGATTACTAGAGCATGAAAGTGAGAACCTTCTTTTTTTTAAAGTAATAATAGGTTATTTTATTTTTTCTGGAATACCGTTCCGATTCATATTTCATTCACCGTTAGATAAGGTGTGGATCTAATCCAAATGGAATGCACACTTTATTCAATGGTAGATGAAAAATGAATTGATATAATATCCCAAAAAAAATGAGTTTACCATTTTTTTTTCACAAGGGTGAAATTTTAAATTTTTCAAGGAATGAATGCTTGTCATCCTGAATGGATGAAAATTTTCGGCCTTGCCCGTAGCCATGTGGCTGATTCTCTTTTTCCCTCTTCTCAGTAGTACTATTGAGGCTCCATTTTTCAGTTTTTCATTGACTTTATGCTTTTTGAAAAGTTGATAGCTGCAGCCTCCCGAGCGCCCTGTCTTTGTCTCCCCGAAAATTCAAATACATAGACGTTAAGGTTTTTTTTTAAGGGGGAAAAATGTAATGTTATATAAACTTATGAATATTTTTTTGGGGCAAACATCAACATTTTATGAGTTGGGCTATTCTTTTCGGCTTTTAATAGTCATTTGAATTACTTTCATAAAAATAAATTTTTATGAAACTAAAAAAGAAGCCATTTTTATGTTTATATTTTTAATACTCTTATTTTTTGTCAATTTACAATAAAATCTTTTATATATGAAAAATAAATTTTTAAGATTAGTTCAATAATATGTGCGTTTGGATAAGATTTTTTTACCCAAAAAATCACTTTTTTCACTAAAAAAATTACTTTTGATATATTTAGATAAATTATTAAAAATAATCAAAATATCTAAAAAATCAACTTTTCAGTTTTTTTTTTAGAAACTGAAAAGAATAACTTTTGAAAAAGAATTAATTTTTAGTTTTTTTAGTTATATATAAAATTTTAGTTTCAAAATCATTTTTTTCAAAATCTGAAATAAACGCACCCAATATGTGAATCAAATATAAAAAGATAAATTTTAAGCATTTAAGCAAAATTTATAAATTTTTAATATAATTTTACAATCATGAAATAAATTTTTGTTATCTTTCCAAGATTTTTAATATCAATATTTTCTTGTAAGTAGATATATAGATAACTTCTCAAGTCCCCAATAATTTGATATACCAAATAATAATATTTAAAATTTTTTTCCATTTTTTACATTTTAGTTATTCTTTAGAAAAACTTATTCTCTATTACATGTAAAATTTATCTAATTAATAATAAAAATCAGTATGTATTAAAAGTAGAAATTATTTAATTAAAAATACAATTATTTAAAACTTTATAAATTTTTAAAACATTTGATACTTTCTTCTTTTATTAAAAGTAGAAATTATTCAATTAAAAATACAATTATTTAATACTTTATAAATTTTATAAACATTTGATACCTTGTTCTTTTGGTAATTAACATGAATATGAAATGTTATTTTACTCAAGATATAAATAATAAAAAGTTTTAAACAAAACCCTTTTGTTTAATGATTTTTAATTAATTTAGAATCTTAGGTGAAAAGGAGAAATTTTTTTTTTGGTCTAAATTACCAATATTTAGAATTTATCGGATCTCAACTAATATGGGTTCAATAAAAATATTCTTAGATTAGGAAAAAAATGAAAATTTATAAATTAAATAAGTACTTTAAATTTAAATAAACTATATAATTAATTATGTATAGTTAGTAAAAAGTTAGAATTATTAAATAAATTAATTAATTTATGTCACAATAAGTAATGAAGTTTGAAGCAACTAAGAGAATGTGTAACTAAGCAATAGAAGTACCAGTATCCTCATCGATGATTTATATGTATATAAATTAAAATCTGTTTTTGTTTTATTAGATCTACCATGGTATTTGTGTAGTGTTACATCAAGATTTTGTCTGCACAACAAAATCACCACTTAAATTCAAAAACATCGGTTAAAAGTTAAAACATTGGCGTTTGACATTGGCACCAGCTTGTGACAGTTGTAATGCATCAATGATTTTTGTAAAGCAAACATGAAGCTCCAAACGACAAAATGACTCAAAAGATGATCACGAGTCAGTGGGGACTCGCACCAGTGGAGTGGTTTGTACCATATCTGTAAGCAAGAGGACAGAAAACTGATCACAGCCATGGTCCCATTGTCTTGTTCACCCATCGTTCATGTAATCAGTGTATCACCACCAATATTTATTATCGTTTTTCTGAAATTCATAATATCGTATGAATATTCAATAAGACATTAAAAAACAAGGAACAAATACATAGGGTCATTGGATTTTATACAATTCCTTTTATGGTAAAAAAAAAAAAAAAATGTTGAAAGTTTTTTAATTCACGAATTAATCTTATATTTTTGTATAAATAATTTTAATTAATTATTATGTGAGTAAAAAGTTTTTGATAATATATTGTATGATTGGTTGATAGTAATTAAAATTTGGCATAGCAAGAAATGAGAGTGTGAGACTCGAAGAAGAGAATAACTGAAGAATGTAAAATGTATAATTCTGATTCATGTGCTATCAGTGTATATATATACACAAGATGAATGAAGAAGAATCAGAATGAAGGGAAAAGAAAACTAACTAAACTAACTAACTTGACAGCTTTATGTGACTAACCGACTAAATAATCATCACATGGTGAATAAGTAATTAGCACATCATAAATATGTTAAGATTAGTATGAAAATATTTACATTGCATGATAGTGTATTAAAATTAAATCCTTTAAAATAAATGTAGTAATCATGCAAAAATAATTCATTTTTTTATGTAAAACGTTATTTAAAACAATATTCTTCAAATATATAGGGTTATTGATTTTAGGGTCGGCTAATAATACATATTCAAGGTAAAGGACTAATAAGTAGTTTTGTCAACGATAGTGATCATTTAAAATGGTAAATTGGTCTTTAAAATTAATAATTCCTATTATATTCAAATGTTTAAATTATTTTATCAAATTGAACTAGTAAGTTATATTAAATTATCATTTCATGTCTCAGTACAAAAGATATAATTTTATAATTCAAAAGTAATTATTGTAATAGAAGTATATTCTAATTCCACATAAATTTTATTTACAATATTAAGATTTTAAATATTAAAATTACTATTTTTACAAAAAATTTTACCTAACTACCATTTTCAACTTAAAATAGCACAAAAGAATCTTACCCATTACATCAATCTTTTCTTAAAAAGAATGGGTTTGCATTTAAAAAAAAAGAAAAAAAAAAAAGAAAAAAGTCATAGGGTCATAGATAGACAAACTTATACCCCTTTTACACTTAAAAAAAAAAAAAAAAAAAAAAAAAACCCTTATAGCCCTTTTCAGCCTAATGTTATATGGGCTTTTTTAAAATTTTCGGTACATAAGGGTAGCTTTGTAACGGTGACCTTTTCGCCCTCCGTATCGATTTTTCTTTTTCATAGATGCCTTTTTCGTAGTTATCACTCAAAAATGCAAAAAATTAGGTGCTTTCATATTGGCTTAAAAGTTAATAGAGATGTGCATACGCTTCTCATTATTTTGGCTGATGATTCGCTTCTGGTGTATTAAATAATAAACATGGATCACAGTAATGTGAAATGTTAACGTTCCTTTGAGGCAAATGAATGGGTTTGGAGCAAGGTGGCACACTTTGACAAGTAAGTTGTGTTTTAGTAAGAATACTCCCTACGCCAGATCTCTGCAAAGTGCACACCTTGATCAAAAGTTAACAAGTCTCACATGTTTGGTGTTCAACACAAATGCCTTGAGCTTCCCTTCCACATTCAATTAGTGGAGGAAGCAAACCTTTATTATAATCAAAGATAAAGTTGAAAAAAAACTTTGGTGTTGGAAAGCAAAATTGCTATCTGGTGGCAAGGAAGAGTAGAGAAAGCAGTGAGATAAGCATTCCTTTATACTCCATGGTTTACTCAATGAGGTAAACGACATGTTCAATTCTTTTTCTTTTTTGGGATATATTTGGTTGGAGGGTAAAAATGGAGGTGAAAATTTCATGAATGAACTCCAACCAAACACACCCTTGGGGTTAAAAGGAATATAATGTATAGAAGAAGATCAGTAGTAAAACATGATGAAGGAAGCATGAGATTTTAGGACCTCAGAGTATTCAATTTAGCTTAATTTGCATGGCAAAAAGGGACGAAGCTGTACATAACTCTTTAATTCAACTAAGTTTTCAGAAGAATCACAACCCTGAAGATTATATATTAGCTTCCATCTAAATTCCCCTTTTGAATATCATGAAGGTCACGGAAGAGACACTCATTCCATGTAGTTGGTGACCACATCTTCTAGCCTTCCAAATTTGATATAAGGTAAAAGACAACAAAGATAGCAGGTATCTGAAATTAGAAGCTTGTTTGATGGCAGCAATACTGAAATAGATCCACTACATCCAGCACCCTTTGCTGACGTGACATGGGAATATGGGGAATCAATTCAATTGCGTGTTGCCAAACTTGAGAGGCTCCACCAGCAAGAATCTTGCATAATTTGTGATAAGGAATCAGGATGTGAAGGTGGTTTTTAAAGCTGGGATAGCCCTGTTTGAGCACAGTAAATAACCTTTGGGTGAGGGATATAGATCCCAACTTGTTCTAGCACTCTTCAGTCTTCATCTGATTCTGACTCATCAATACACCAACCATCAATATATATATATATATATATGTATGTATTTTTGGTGCTTCATTTTTTATAACTCAAATTTCTATATGCTTGATTATTTATTTATTTAAAAAAATAAAAATAAAACAACTAACAAAGAAGTAGCACACTTAGAATACCCTGATTTAATCCAAAGGGTAAGCAGAGAAACAATTATCAAGATGTGAGATATCATACCACACTACAGGCACCTATGAGCATACTTACAACACCATTCTCCAAACGGTGAGGCTTACATATTGCTGATATCCCTCAGCACAAGTCCATTGGGAATATACCATCATCCATAGACATTTTGTTAACACTTAATATATACCTCCAAAACGTCTCCTAGCAAAATCTCCTCAACACTCATGCAAATAAGGCCTTCTTTACTATAAAGCTCACCCTGAAATTAATCATGTCTCCTGTATCAAACATCGTTGACCAATGACCAGCCATGAATGATCCTGCATGATCCCTCCTAGCCATCCCCTATTCGTAAAGCATTAAATGATGGTCCCCAATATCTTTTATCTTGAAGATATTGTCTCTATGTCTCACCCATCTAACTCCCCAAACCCCACATCAACAGCAAGTTCCATTTGATCACATTCACATGCTTTCTTAAAGTCACCAAGAAAGTTGTAAGGAACACTTCTAACAAATTGATCAGGAGACTGTGGAGTAGAGTCCTTTTAATCCGAACTTAGTTGCATACAACACATCATCCAATAATAGATCATAGCCACTTCCTCCAACATTTCTATAGATATTTGATTAACCCAATGGGAACGTTCTCAAGTAGGAAATATATCCTCTCATATTAAATGTTGATGACTTTATCATATGTCATCTCTAATCATTAATTCTTTTATGTCATGTATCTTGTCTAGATCTCACTTTTTAAATCAACGGTAATAGATTATATATAACAAGGTCATGTGAAAATTTAACATAACAAGATCCATTTCTTCCACAGCACCTTCTCCCAGTAACACCCCTTTCAATTTCTTGCAGCAAAAAGAGTTACCTCGTTTGATGGCAGCCTATCATCAGAAAGGTTACCATCTCCTCAAAATGCTGACAGCAGTAGCAATCTTGATCTGCAAATTCTGCAAACACATGACCACACGCTGGCAACTTTTGGAGCCCGATAAAGCATTACTCAAAGCTAATTCAACTGGTATTTTAGGTTCTGGACCAATTGAATTGAATTATTGTGTGGTGGATTGTTGTCGTGAAGGTGAGATGCAACGAGGCATACATCCACCAAGCCACATGATTCTTATTCGCTATTAGAGTAAGAAAAATGTTATCCTTAGTACCATTCATTATTTGATACATTAGTTATTATATTAAAAATATTGAATAAAAAATGAAAGATAATAATGATCTACAAAACTAATGTGTTGAGCAATAAATGGTATAAAACAAAACTTTTCTCGACTGTAAGCATGTAAAAGCCAGGTCCAGTGCTATATGTCTTATAAATACCGCCCGTTTTATGGAATCTATCAAGTTTGGTAACAGCACTTATATAACAAGTGAACTTGACACGCAACAATTTAGAAACAATGAGCTTATATTGATGCAATTAATATAATAAGGACCTAAATCACTAATTAATAAAATTACAAGAAGCACTCTTTCGATACAAACTTGACATAACCTGTTGGATAAAAATGCAATGGGCTAAATTTCCTTTAAGAAAATTTATCTGAAAACAAAGTTGCAAAGATTATTAATGCTCAAATGATTTAAGTTAAGGAGGGTACTCTGCCTCTTAATAAATGAGCTCTTTAAGTGACTCACAGAAACAAGTCTTTTAGCATAATCGATTAAGAAAAATTAGAATAGAAGTAAAATTTGCATTAACCAACCAATGAGTTCATATAAGACTTCGAATATCAACAACGAAAATAAAGAAGTAACATAAGTGTAAAAGTAAACTAGAAAAATAGAAAATTGAAAGCTAGTAATTAGAATAGCATGGTGTTTGTCTATCCCCTTTGCTTCTGTATGCATAAGACTCTTATATTTTTCCTAAATTTTCACCACTTCTCCACTACAATTGCATAGTGGTCTCTAGTTTAAATCCATGCACCTATGTTCTCAAATAGTGATAACCGTCACTCACTCATGGCTTTAGTCTCTAACTGCTTTTCTTCCCTCAACAATTGAGCGTATTTACTTTTCTTGGCTCAATCTCTCTTCTTAGCAAATATTTCCCTTTTGAGTCTAATCCGTTAGTCCTCAACTAATAAGCACCAGCCCTCCATGGCCCAATTCAACTTTTAACCAACCCATTTATGGGTCAAGTGCCAACTCACAATTAATCCAATTATGGTGCCAACATAACCTTACGAATGTGCACCAAAAAGAAAAAATGAAAGAGATAACTTGATGTCCAAATGACATGTGGAACTTCAATCCTTATCCACATCAACCAATATTACCTCCTTTGTCAAGTTAGAGCAGCTTCAACCTCTTACTTTTAGAGCATAACCTTAGGAATGTGCACCAAAAAAGAAAAAAAGAAAGAAATAACTTGACGTTTAAATGACATGTGGAATCTCAATCCTTATCCACATCAACCAATATTACCTCCTCTCTCAAGTTAGAGCAGCTGTAGCCTCTTATTTTTAGAGTAAAAGTATGCAAGTCTAGTTAAGTTTCAAATTGTTCAAATTACACCTTTCCTACTTTCACAAACATACGGCCATTCTTCCATGCATGGGATCTGAAACTGAACAAGTTTTGAGCCCTTATTCATTAGGAACTTGTTTAAATGAATTTTTTTTACTTTTTGGGAAAAAAATATGTTATTCTTTAAACAAAGATCTTTCAAACAAGAAAATCTAATTTATTTTTTTAATCTAATATTTAAAGAAATATTTCTATATTGTTAAACATGAATTATGCTCTAAAAAGCATTTTTATAAAGGTATAAAAAAGGTCATTTCTAAAAAAAATTAATACCCTCTATTTTTTTTTAAAAAGACATTCTATAAATATGCTAAAAAAATAGAAAAGATACTTATTTATTTTTTAGAAATTATTTTTATTCAAAGTAATACATACAAATTGTTTTTTTTGTTTTTTTTTTTGGGTCTGGGGGGTTGTTGGGGGAGGGGCAGGATCTCTGACCCTGGGAATCGAACCTGAGATTCCCAACTTGCTGCCAGGTGCAGTTTTACAGAGGCAGTGTCACAATGCCCTCTGACCTATGCCTCTTGTGCATATAAAAAATTGTCTATAAAATTCAATGAAAAGAAAATGCATAAAGAATTTATACAATCAGCCCAATGCGTATTGTGAGACGCAGAAGCAAAAACATAGAAGACTAAAAAGATTTGAGGGTGAGACCCAAAAGGCAGCGTTAAGATGTTGGACCATTGCCAGTGATCGTTGTGGCTGGTCTAAGCTGGCTCGAAGTCAAGCCCACATGAATGTGTCCTTCAGAGTAGCACAACTTCCTTTATAAAGAAGCTCCTAAACACCCCTTTTTTATTAAGGAAACTCTTAAGTTGGTTACTAGAATTGTAAGCATGAATTAAAATAGTCTCTTAGGATGAATTTGGTAGGGGAGTAAAATAGACAACAATTTTTTACGGATGAGAGCATGCAGGAAAAATTTTCCCTCATTTTTACTTTCCTACCAAACTTTCCTTTATTGTTGAAAATTACCATTTTTTGGTACTTGATATTGTAATTTATTAATCAAATTAGTTCTTACAATAAAAGTAAATTATACTCCCCTTCTTTAAAAGACACTCATATTACGTAACCTCTTTCTATTTTCAAAATATACACTTTAGTTCAAAATACTTTATTAATTAAAATAAATAAGTAAATTCACTAAATTGCTCATTATATAAAGTATTTTATTAATTAGTCTTAATATTTTCTTTAAGTTTTTTATTATTATGTTAATTATTCACGACTTAATATTATTAAAATTATTTATCTTTATAAATTCTTGAGAATATATATATAGTTAAATTTACTTGTATCATAGCATTCATTACAAGTCGATTGTAATTACTACACATATAAAAAAGGCTAGCAAGTAAATTTTTTATGAAATTAAATGTGGAAAAAAAATATATTAATATATTAATTGAGTAAAAAGTATATTAATCAAATGGTAAAAAAATTAAGATGTATTATTTCAGAAACTTAGTAATGGCAGGTGAAAAATTATATAATTTCTTTTATGTTAAAAAAATAATGCAATAAAAATTTTAAATTACTTTTGAGAACCTAAAATATTATATTATTTTATATTAACCATAAAATGTGTAATTTCTTATGTAAATAAAATGCATACAAATTTTCACTAAGATACATTATTTAGTAAATCATCAAAATTTGAATATAGTGAGATAAAACAATTTATATATGACGAATGTACATATATAATTTTAAGCGAGTTTTGTATAAATGTTAATAATAGCTGTCAAAATTTAAATTTGAGCCAAAAAAAAACTAATAAAGTCAAAAAAAAAATTTATAGATTCTTTTATGTCACAAATAAAAAAAAAACTAATAGAACATGATAACAAAATTAAATTACTTTTTAGAATAGAAAATATTGTATTATTATATATTTTGGATGTATAACTTTTTAGTTTATCTATACCATTACATTTGAAATTTTGTCATTTTATTTTCTCATAGATTTGTTAACAAAAAAAACTTGGTGGCATTTTTTTTAGAAGAAAACAATTCCCAATAAAGGTATATTATACAATAATAATAAACTAAAACCAAGGTCAATCATTGAACTACTACTATTAGAAATTCACTAAAAACTCATGGATTTTATCAATGGCTATAATCCATTGGTAATACTGACAAATTATTTGTGGGTAAAATCTTCGATAATTGTTCGGGCCTAATGATACCAAACCATTACCGACGAAAAAATCATCGGTAAGTAATTATGTTTTCTTTTTAATCTAATTTAAAAATTTAATAAATTATCGACGAAAAAATTCGTCGGTAATAAGTAATTTAGATTAAATAAATATTAAATAATTTTTTCTTTTTTCTTTTATTACCAACGAATTTTCAGTCGGTATTTGAAATATGGAATTACCACCAGAGGCTGTTCAATTTCCATATTACTAATGGATTTTTTGTAGATAATGTATGATCAACAAAATGAATCGTTTCACTAAATTATTACCGAGAAAAAAATCTGTCAGTAATAATGAAATAGAACGTTAAAATGCGAATGCCTCCTTCTTCTTCCTCATTCATGCTATAGTCTCTCTCTCTCTCTTCCCCCCACATGCCATTTTCTTGTCGCGAAGCTTCCATTTCGCTGTCGAAGACTGCCATTGTGTTTGTGGTATGCCAATGAGTATTTTAATTGATTTTGTTTTTTTATTTAGCCTCTTTTGTTATTCCATGTTTTTTACTCAAAGTTTTTAGTTTTTAAGTTAATTAACTAATTTGCCATATTGATTGTTAAAGATCTCATTTGGAGCACTTGGTGATTAGTACATTGGCTAATTGGAGTGAGTTGGGAAGCTTTAAGTATATATATTGTATCCATTTTTTAACTTTATGTTTTCTAAAATATTAAAACCTTAAAATTTCTAAGATAGAGTTGTAGGATGGAAAAAGGAGAATGAGATTACATGATTGGAGGAAAACTTAGAGTTTCTTCCTATTGTTTGAATTATGTGTTGTGGTGTTGTTTTCTTGCATGATGTGAAACAAAAGGATGCACTCTAGAATGATCTTTAGGATTAACTAATTAATTTGTATGACAGTATATGTTTGTTGTTTATGTTTGACTGATAAAATAATTTCTGTAAAGACTCCTAAAATAAAGGGAGACTTTGCCTAAATTTTGTTGATAATTTAGAATAATATTTGAATTAAATAACTATTATAATTAAATAAGTAATTGTTAGGTGTATTTAGGGGATGAATTAATTTTTGTGGAGAATCCTATTTCAAAGGGAAACTCTACTTAAATCTTTTTGAACATTGTTTTAAAATATTGGTTGAATTAAATAAATATTGGAAGTGTGCATTAAAATATTGTTGTGGATTAAAAAATTATTGTAATAAAAATTAGTAAGGACTCCTAATTTACGGAAAGACTCAACCCAAATTTTTAATTGATGTGTGATTTTATTACTCTATAAGTGCGTGATATTGTTAAGATACAAAATATTTGCTCCAAATCAAGTATGGATATATGATAGATTACACCCAAGTTGGGGGGTTAAACCAAAATTTTATGAGAGAATTGAGGAATTTATAACAACCTGTATTCAAATAGAGCAGTTTACACATGAAGGGACAGTTAGATGTCTTTGTTGTAAATATAAATATAGGATATTTTTAAACAAAGAGGTCATTAGATATCACTTGTACAAGGATGAGCTTAAGCCTAATTACTGGGTTTAGACTGAATATAGGGAAGCCCCACCACCAAAGAATTAATTTAATGTCAGTTATGTTGGAAGTAGTTTGACTAGGGTCCATGTATGTAATAAGGACGGTGGTAATGTCAGTTAGGAAGATAACCTTATTCATTATCATAGAATGATTTTTGATGCTATTGGCATGAGTTTGAAATATATCCTAAACCTTTGGAAGAGACTCCCAATCCAGATGATGAGAGATTTTATAGTTTGTTACAGGCAGTGAATAGGCCTTTATGGAAGGGTGTGTGTGCATTCACAGTTGTCTCCAATGGTAAGAATATTGACTAATAAGTCAAAGGCAAACCAAAGCCAAAGATCTTTTAATCAATAGGCTTCATTGATGAGTGGGATTAGTTTACAACCAAAAACTATCCCAAAAGACTTTTATCAAGTTAAAAGGTTAGTTTCTAATCTTTGGTTGAATGAAGTGAAGATTGATTATTATTTGAATGGGTGTATACTTTATTACAAAGATGATAGCACATTGACTCATTGTAAATTCTATGAAGAGCCTAGGTTTAAGCTGAAGAGAGAGAGAATTGTGACATATAAGGATGTTCCGCATAAAATATTGCACTATTTGCCCCTAATCTCTAGACTTAAAAAATTGTATACATAAATAAGTTTAACACCTTACATGAGGTGGCACTTTGAGAACCAAAGGAGTGATGATGTAATGATATATTCTTCTCATGTGAAGCTTAGCATCATTTTGATTGAACCTATCCTGATTTTGTATCTAATCCTCACAATATTACGAGTGACAGTTTATCACCCAATGCACAGTCTCCACCACCTCCATCACCTTTGCCCCACCTCCACTGCCTCCACATTCTCCACACCACCACACATTCGAAGATGAAAACAACATTTTAGATACTGACGATAATCAGTATTCATAGTTTTTAGGATTTTTTTTGTTTTTAGGATTATATTGTGACACTTTTATTTTATTTCTTCAATTATTGACAATTTTTATTTTAATTAATAGTGTATATTTTTTATATTATATTATATTTTTATTTGTATAGATTTGTGAATAATTAAAATCATAATTTGAAACATTTAAATACTACGAGTGAATAGAAAGTTGGACCTACATTGGATCTCACCTGAATTGCCCCAACTATCCTCTTGAGGAGAAGTTTGGTTTCAAAGCCCGGTTCGAACAGAAGAAGTACGCCATGCTAATGTGCCTTGGATGATCCACATCTCAGGGTCAGGCGCCGATGAGCACATTGAACTATCCATGTGACTGAGAGCCCTCAGTCTAGGTACAACGACACAATTATCAGGGGTGCGCTCTAACACTAAGCTAATAGCCCGTCGTGCGGGCCTCCCCCGGGGCCTGCTATGCCAAAAGTGAGAAAAATCCCATCTCTCTCTTTCTTTCTTTTTTTCGCCCCCGTATACGGCGATATGGGACACTTTGCCATGTACCAAATGTTTCCATTTGGGTAAGATGCCTCGTGTAGGTGCTGAGACACGCTCGTCCCTTCTTGATCTTGCTTGGAAAAGACCGTTGCTGAAGAAACTTAATGTTTACTATTGTCACTGACTCATACATTCTCTGTGAAGTCTCCCAGATTTCTCATACAGACTTAATGTCTCCCACTGAAACTAGTACATTTCAAATTTTAACAATATAACAAAAATAAAAAATCTTTATGTATAGATGGAATTCTAATAATTAGTTGGCAAATTATTATTTAATCAACTACCAATGAATTTTTTGTTGGTAATTATATATATTAAAATATTAATTTTTATATTATCAACAGATAATATGTCAGTAATATTTTTTAATTATAAAAAAATATGTAAAATTATTGACAGATATGCCATCAGTAATTTTAAATAATTTGTCGTTAAATTCTGTCAATTACAGTTTCTGATGCTATTATTACCAATGCTGTTTTTATTTTACCGACGAATACGTTTTTCGTCAATAATATTCATTTTATTTATTACCGACGCGTATCTTACCAACATATCGTCTCCATTGGTAAAATGTTTACCAATGGATTTTGTTGACTTTTCTATCAGTAAATCCAATGGTAAATAGTGCATTTTTAGTAGTGTATATTATGTTATATTTGGTAAAATCTATATTTTGTTGTGCATAATTATATATTGCTTTGGCAATACTGACCTCACCAAAAAGGTTTTGTGTTATTGTAGTTGACAAGGATAAAAAATATACAAATTATACTTAAAATATTGTCTATAATGAAGTATTTTGTGAATTCGATGTACCTTTGGTCCACCTTATTATGTAGAATAACTAAAATAAATCTTAACATAATACACTATATCTAATTTTTAATTTCCATCAAAATTATTTTCAAAAGTACTCTAATTAAAAATAATTATAAAAAATATAATCAAATATGTGCAACACAAGGGTATTATATCTAGTTAATGTGCTAATATTAATGATGCTATACTTATTTGGATTATTTAATCCTTATTTAATGATTTTAAAAATATAAAATTTAAATATAACAGTGACATTTTATTTTCATTTTAATAAATCAGTACAAACATATTTTATTAATATTGATATTTTAACATTAATTGTCATATATTATAGCCTAACAATGTTTAAACAACTAGAAGTATGCAGTTCTTACTTTTTTAGAAAATAATCATCATAAATTATTATTAATATTATTGTTCATAATTTGATCTCTTATAATAATAGTTAAAAGATTAATGTGTTAATATATATATATATATATATATATATATATTATCAGTCATATATCTTTTATTTTGTAAAAAAGATTTCAATATGTGTAATTCTAATGAAGGGTATTTTGATTAAAAATAAGATAAAAAATAAAATAATGGAGATTTAACCAAAAAAAAAAAAACGTTAAAATGAAATAAAATATAATACATTTTCATCTTTTAGAGAAGGAAAACGTATATTTTAAAAATGGAGGGAATGATAATATAATAAAAACATCTCTCCAGTGAGAAGAGAGTAATTTACTCTTTCAATAATATACATTTCATTAATTTGACTAATGAAAATACAATGTCAGGAATTGATTTGACTAAGCCACGAAGAGGGGAAGTGTTGAATGATTTATTGGATAATATCATCAGGTTATATGTTCAAATATCAGTATTATTAATTTACCAAAAATAATTTATTTGACTAACGAGATTACAATGTTAAGAATTAATTTGATTACAAATAAATATCAAGGATCAAACTGATCATTTTTAAATGTCGAAGATTATTTTGAACGACCCTATACAACTTCAGGGACCAATTTTAGGATATGCTCTTTTTTTCTTTTTTGTTGAATCCAATTATGACTTTTACTTGAGAAAAAAAAAATTAACACTTTCATTAGATTTGACTTATTCAAAGTAAATATTAATTTAGCCTAAAAGTTTATTGGAGAACCTCAAAAGTATTGCGTCTTTATCATTTTAGTCTCCTTTACATGGCTAAAAAGAAAATGTTATATACTAAATGGTATTGTTGATCTAACTAAAATAAATAATAAGAAACTAGATAAGCAGGTTAAAATTCAAAAATAGACAAATACAAGGGATTAAAGGGACGTGTCGTCTTGTACGCTTGGGGTGGAGGACATTATGCTCAAGAAGGATAAAGAGACTTCTTGATCCAAAGACAAGGAACTTTGAGCATTATGGGGCTTGGCAGGTTTTGGACGAAGTTCCCCCAACATATCTTAGACCCCAAAGATGTAGGCTGTAACATCCCCAATTTTGTTAAGTTAATTAGCTCAGTGACCCTGGCTAATTAGAGAAGTTAATGATTAACTGAGGACTAATTGGTTAATCCCGATAAACAAGAGTTTAGTAAATTGAGTTAAGTCAATAATTAATTATAATGCACTAAATATTTTAATTAAAGCCTAATTATTCGAACCTCATTAATTCGTAACATAGAAATCTAATTAAGCTAATATAATCTTATTAATTAAGTATATGGCAATTATTTTACCTTAATTAATTGAGATAAATTAATTCTTATACCTTAATTACATAATTCATAAGAATAATTTTTTTAGAGGGAAAAACATCTTAAGAGTGTAATTAACCAAAATTGGCTAAAGAGAAATTAAACTAATTAAATTGATTAACAACTTTGATAATTCTAATAGCTTTAAAAATTCAAAAATTCCTCCTAATTGGTGCATAAAAATTTCGGCCAAAGACAAGAGTAAGATCCAACCATCCCTTGCTTCCTAATTTTGCATCCTTAGATCAAGCCTATTTTGGCATTATTCTCTAACCAAACCTAACCTAAGGAAGAACTAGTCTTCACTAGAGTCTTGTCACAAGAGTGAGTAGACTTTGCCTTTGCCCACTTGAGAAAACACAAAATGGTCCATAACATGCACCAACACTCAAAGAAAACACAACTAACCCTTTTACCCCAAGGTTCCTAGCCTGCTTGCTTGAAAAAGAAATAAAACTCACCTACTCCTTGTTGCTTGTTGGAAGAGGCAAAACTTATCAGCCCCCTCACCCAAACTTGCACCCAAAACAACCCCCCTTCACTTTCTCATTTGTGATTTTCATCCTTTTTTAAAGACACAAAGTTGCCACTCCTCTCCCTCTCAATCTCTTCTTGTTTTTCCTATTTTCCTTCTTGTTCTTCTTAGTTTTCCACTATCATCAACCTCATTTTCTATCACCACCCTCACAAACTCATCAAGAACCACCTTCTTTGATTCTTGAAAAAGCAAACCAAACACTTACTTAGCCCCATTAGCAAGCTCAAGAAGAAGGAGGCCATCTCCAACACCTTTCTTTGCCTTCAAGCTTTCAAGAGAATCTTTGTGGTAATGACTCTAACCCTTCCTTCCTCTATATTTTCAAGCTCTAGAACTCTTAACCTCTCCATAGCTAGGTGGTTTTAGAACTTGCACTCAAGGCCTCATGCCCATACTCTTATTTTAAGAAGTTTACTTATGGTTGTTGTTTTTCTCTTGGAAAATGACTTTGGTTGTGCATTTTATTTTATGTTGAACCCAACTTTTTAGAACTCAAAATATTGATTTTTATCAAGATCTCAAAGTATAACAGTGGTTTGGAGGAGAAAAGTGGTCACTTTAGAAAAAGACTTAATGTTTTTACAAGAAAACAAATTGAAATAAAAATTGTTGAAGCTAGAAATTCTGGCCATCTATTTTGTGTAACCAATAACTCACCCAACATAACTCAAAATGCAATGAAACTAATTTTAAATGAAAATAGACTCATAGATCTTTTTATACATATAAAATACGTGCAATTTGGCCTTAAAATAAGGGAGATAATAATTTTTAAAGTGGGTTGTCCTCGGATGTGTTCTGTTCAGGCAGTCTACACTAAAATCTTAATAACTTGAGCTATACAAAATATTTTTGAGTCGCACCAAGTTTTTTAGAAAGCTAAGATATAGAGGAACACTCGTAAAATAGTTTTGGTAGATTCCTTGTAAGGAGCTCCCTGTAACGTTTAAAAGTCACTATTGTGGAATGAATCTAAGAGATA
The DNA here is from genome assembly GCA_031439595.1 of Pterocarpus santalinus. Classification (NCBI taxonomy): domain Eukaryota; kingdom Viridiplantae; phylum Streptophyta; class Magnoliopsida; order Fabales; family Fabaceae; genus Pterocarpus; species Pterocarpus santalinus. The sequence goes on along the minus strand of CM062523.1, from coordinate 39,805,089 downwards.
GAATAGTCAGAGTAAAACGTGTATATCTCAAGTCACAGAATGAATTTTTGAGTGGGATTTGTTCGTTTAAAAATAAACTCAGAGAAGTATAATCATTCCAAAATGCAAGTGAAAATTGTAAAAGATGTAATTATGGAGAATTTTTAAAGTTACTGCCCCACTGTAAAAGTAAAACTGATTATAGTTAAGTTTAAAGGTTAATGAGAAATAAACTTGAAAACATTAAGACCTTCAAATTAAGATATGGGCAAAACTTCATAATTTAACTTAAAAAGCTTTAAAAAGAATAATAGACGAAATTGGCTCTATGCCCAATAAAAGAATTGACATAAGACGCAATTTAATTAAAAGCTTACACCTAATTTACTGAGCCGAGTTCATAAAACTTTGTTTGTAATATATCTATGTCTTTGCACAAGAATGATGATATGACAATATAATAATGATGATGATGATGATGGATATGATGAGTATGATGCATGTGATATTGAATAACATATGATGATGACTTATGACTGGATTTCTCTATTTGGCAATTATGGGGAAGCTCCGGTCTAGCCGTCATGTTGCTAGAATTCTGCAAAATTTATGGACATAGAATAATTTTAGTATCATAAGCTTTAATAAGAAGAGATTGAATTAAGGGTATGATCCTTCAAAAAGGAAGGTGACCCGTAATAAGAAAAACCACTCCACTCATGACTCGCATGAGGCATGACATAGATCCAGCTAGTATGAGTATAGGGGATAGGGCTTATATGAGGCATGGCATTGACCAGCTAGTATAAGTACCGAAAGTTTATGGTGGCGATGGCCATAGTATGAGCTCATTACCACTTATGTTTAGTGAGTAAAAAAGACGTAAGATAAAGTCAAGTTAAGAAAAGAAAAGGGACTTCGGTCCAAAACTTTTAAAGGGACGATGTTAAGAGAAGCCTAATACACAACTATGTACGTCTTATTTATACTTATTTTCCATGCATATTATGACTTAATTCCCATGAATTAGAGTGTTTGTTAAAAATTGAATCCGCTTTGGATATTCATATTTCAAAAATCTAATAATTGGACATTATGAATGCTTACTATTTTCATTAATTAAACCGAAGTGGCTGGGACGATGACGACGACACCTCCATGTCGAGTTCGAATCCTATTGAGAAATATCATTTCTCACTGTAGTTATTTTTTGTATCATCACCAGATTTCGATGGTGCATTTGGTGGAGTGGAACAAGGATCCCCCACACTGCGTGCAGACATATGATGAGGGATGCCAGACTATGCTATTTTGGACTTGTAGTTACTGTTGCTCTGCACCTTCAAATATTCCTTTTTGCGACAAACTATGTGATTTTAGCTTATATTTGGTATATGGTATTTGGGTTGTGGCATGACCATGAGCCCCTTCAATGTATTGTTTAACATTATGAGCCTTATGGATCATACGACTAGCTATGTAATGCGATGCATTTATGACTACTATTTATTTATCGCTCTCATATTTTATGATATTGTGATATGATTTGTATACGACGTGCTCTCTCTATGTCTATATTCTTGCTCAAGGCTTCACTTTTCAAAATGCTGCAAAACGACGATGTACTTCAAAAAAAAAAAATTTACCGTATTTTCTGCGTAACTTAATTTACAAATGAAGTTCAGTTTTCTGTGAGCATAAGTAACAACTAATAAAATGCTGTAATATGACTTAAGCATAGTATGAATTTATTAGGGTGTTACATCATGGTATTAGAGCAGTTCATCGTGATAAAGCCTGAGGTTGGACTGACTATGCTTCTAAGCATAACTCTACGTGCACTATGCTGAGTCATGCCATGGATCCTGTCTATATGATGGGGTGTAGGACTTAGAATGCATGACCGTCATGTAAGATTGCCTTTATTTGCTACGATGCTCATGCTTAATATTGGGTCTGATCAACTCAATATCTTTGTTTGGTGTGTTCAGGAACTAATGGCAACTCGCAGATGTACCTCCAACGAGAACAGCGACAACGTGAACTTCGCCGAGTTCATGAGAACCTTCTAGCAGATGGCAAATGCAATAAAAGCTCAAGCTACAGCTATTGAGCACATGATAGACCAGTTGAACCGAAGGTCCGAAGAGTCTATTGGCAAAAATGGAGCTGATGCTGAGTATCAGAAGTTCTCAGAGTTTCGAAAGGGGAACCTGCCCAGTTTCAAGGAGGCATTTAGCCCTGACAAGGCCGACGAGTGGATTAAAAAGATTGAGAAGATCTACTTCATACTAGCTTGCTTGGAGACCCAAAAGGTGGCCTTTACCACTTACATACTGAAGTCCGACGCCGAGTTCTAGTGGAAGGGGGCAAAAAGTTTGATGGAAAGTGATCAGTGGGAGATTACCTAGGATGCCTTCAAGGTGGCTTTTTATAAGAAGTACTTCCTGATGTTTGTGAGGAACGTGAAGGAGATGGAGTTTCTGAGGCTCTACCAAGGAGGTATGAATATTGTTGAATACACGATGAATTTGAAGAGCTGTGTAAGTTTTCCACATTATATTAGTGAAACCCTGACGAGCAATGGAAATGCATGATGTAATGTCCAAAGGAAAATTTTATCGTTAATAACCGAGTTGTTCGATTTTTATCAAATAAGTGGGTTTAATCGAAATTCGATTAAGTATTTACTTAAAGCCAATTAAATGTGATTTAGGAGTGATTAGACTTGATGGAATAAGTTTAGGAATATAGGAAACCTCACAAAAGTTTTTCTAAAACTGGTTTATCGATTTAAGAGAAATTTGCAAGATTTCAGTATTTTAAACCATCAAACTGGACCAATAAAAGAATCATTGTGAGAACCCTAGAATGAATAGCTAGGATTCAGCCACAACACTCCCATAGGTGGCGTTATTTTCAGCCAAGAATGGTAACCACAAAACCAAATTGAAACCAAACACACATCCACCAATCACATAACTCCTTACTTTACAAGTTTGTGTGCAATTTCTTCTTTGCCCTTGTGAATTTCAGCCAAGATAAGGGGCTGACTTCCCTTCATTTCTCTTCCATTCATACTCCTCTCTACTCTATCTTCAACCTCTCTTCAGGTCTCATCAAGAGTAGTTTTCATCTAAGGCGCTAAATCAACTAAATTTCAACTAGATAAGGTAGGAATCCTACTTCTCTTCTTATTTTCCATGGTTTGGGACTATATGGGGGTCTTGGGTATCTTGTGATACTGATGAGATTTAAAGTGATGATAATGAATTATAATTGATTACGCATGTATATTGTGATTAGAATTGGAGTTGGTATAAAATAACTTGAAGAAAAGAGAAAACTCAATAAGTTGTTAGGGTTCTTCCTCGGCGGTCCATACGCCGGAGTGTATAGCACTGCCTACAACCATTTAAAGTAGCTATTTTTATATGAAACTAGACATTTAGGGCTTTCCATACATATATAATATAAGGCCATTGGATTAGTACAGAGGTAGTTATGAATTTTTGAAGTTTAACCTAGAAATCAGGACCTTCATCTAGGCAGTATGAGTTGAGAAGGTGTAACTCACCCTATACAACTCCAAATTAAGTGAATCCAATGCTGTTTGACAGCTAACATATGAGGGAACATCCCACAAAAATTTTAGATTCAGATTCATTGCCAGCTATCCCCAGAACATCAATGAATTTATCTGAAGTTCAACCCGGGCTAGGACAGGGTAGTCTAGTAGGGTTAAGTTTTAGAGCTTATATCTCGAGTTATACTCAATCAAATGATATTAACTTGTTTCATTGAAAGCTTGCTCTTTTAGCTTTACATTGATATAAATTTCCCATGATTTGACCTAGATTTCTATTTTTTATGAATTTTCTTTTATAAGGGTGCAATTGTAGTTAGAAGTATGGCAGTCTGGGATAAATCTCAAATAACTTGAGTTAATCTCGGGAACTCGAAAGGGTATTCTTAAGGTTGAACTCGAAAAGGCATACTTAAGGTTGAACTCCGAAGGGTATACTTAAGGTTGAACTCGAAAAGTTATACTTAAGGTTGAACTTGGAAAGGTATACTTAAGGTTGAACTCGGAAGGGCATAATTAAGGTTGAACTTAGAAGGGCATACCTAAGGTTGAACTCGGAAGGTTATACTTAAGGTTAAACTTAGAAAGGTATACTTAAGGTTGAACTCGGAAACTTAGTAGATAGAGAGCTAGATTGGATCTACTCAATGTTGAACTCGAAACTTAGTGAATAGGAAACTAGATTGAGTATAGTTAACGTTAGCAACTTGGAATTTAAGAAATACGCTTATAAAAGTCTTAGAAGACCAATGGTGGGACAAGGTCGGAAACCAAACATAATCCCGGAAGTCAGAAATTATATAATCTCAGAAGATCAAATATAACTCTAGAGGTCGGAATTTATATAAGCTTGGACCTTGGATCCCATTTAATCCGGAAGTCGAACTCAGGAACTTCAACAGAAATTGAAAGCTTGCAAGATAGACTAAGATATAAGGTTTTAAAATTTGCACCTATTGATATTGTTATGTTCTTGGTATTAATATGATGTTCTGTATTGGGTTTGCTGTTTGATTAAAATTTCCTGGTTGTCTGGCACTATTCACGAGAAAGCAGACATAATCCGTTATGTTGCCAAAATTTCGGCAGAAATTGCAATTAATATGAATTTACAAGTCGTGCATGCATTGGTCAAAGTGTTAGACAAGCAATGCTACCCCTATAAGAATGAGGAAGGATTTCCATGTGACTTGGGCCAGCCCCCGAACAAAGTTAAGGGGAATAGATCAGTGGGGAAGTCGGGGAAAGTAAACTCGACAACCTTGTATAGGAACAAACTCGATCTTGAAAAGCAGACTATTACCCAGGAGCTTTATGGCCAATATACTCCCAGGGGACTAAGTATGGAAAAATATGAGTTATAGTCAAGTGCATTATCATTTCTGCATATCCACAGTTTCTGTTACCATGCTTTGAATTAATTGCACTATTATATGCTATATATGTTTTGTTGCTTATTTCTCTATTTAATTTTCCTTTATCTCCTTAAGTAAAACCAAGTTGTGTTTCAGGCTATGATTTTCTAGAATTAATTGAGTAGAACATCCTGTTGATGTAACGTTTTCTTTTAATTAACCAAAATCTGAGACACTTGAGAATGGCGACGATAACATATATATAAACTTAGGATTCCTATTGAGAAATCTTTATTTCTCACCCTACTATACATTTCCGCGTCATTCTCAAAGCATGGAGAACGTGGCAACCGGTGTCCTGTTCATTGAGCTTCCTGAGCTCCACATTCATCTTGATTTATTCATAGACTCCGTGTATATATCCGGTAGATGTCAGTTTCGCCTTTATTTCTTCTTCGAGAGAGATTTTGCAGTGCCACTCATGCACCTACTTTTTGACCTTGCCGTCTCTTACATTGCCATCCCTCTCCACATGGCTCATCCCTTTCCACCTCCACATGCTGTGGTAGCAGCACCAGTAGCAGCAGCAGCTTTCGTGGCTCTGCCAGCCTCACCACCATGGCAGATACCCTCGATCTCGATGTCTGAGGAGGATCCATCTAAGGCAGAGAGTTCATCTTCCCCGTCCTTTGCTCCAAGCGTGGACTACACTCCTGCGGATGTCAGCATGGCGAATGGATTACTTTCTTCGGGATCCATCTAGTTGGGGTACCCACTGTAGCAGCAGTAGGTGTATAGGATGACTTTCTTTTGGCAGTTTAGGTCATGAGCATATAGGTAGGAGTTAGTAATTATACATGAAATATCCCGTGGGGACCAGTTAGGGGGGCTGTTCATATAGACAGGCCGATTTATTTTGTGTTAGTAGCCTCATTTTTTTACTACCCTGTACTATCTTACATATCTTTTGATAACTTTGAAAACAAATGTATACATTTGTATATATATATATATATATATATATATATATATATATATATATATATATATATATATATGATGCAGTTTCGGTAAGTTCTGTTTATTTCACATTTTTATTGGTGTTACTTTACTTCCGGTACAATGACTGTTTAGTGTTTATTTTCATTGCCAAACAGAAATTGATTGAAGTAAATAGTTAACTCTTAGTTCACCACACGTAATAACTTATCAGGTAATATATTATGACTTAAGCATAGTATTTTGTCTGGTAAGGTGTTACGCATGAAGTATGAGGGACGACTACAAGCTGACATGCTGGTGTTGGTGGCCCCATTGGAGATACGGAACTATGCGATGCTTGTTAATAAGAGCCGTATAGTAGAAGAATGCAACCAAAAGTTGGCCATTCAGAGATCGAAAGCCCATAAGAGGAGGCAGGCGTCTCAAGGGCAATACCCGAAGCAGCCCTCACAAAAGAAGCCCTACGATGGTGAAGGTTCTAAGGGAAAATAGCCACAAAAGCCCTCCGCTAATCCTCCAAGACCTGCCGGCTAGCCTGCGAAGCTTTCAACAAATTTCGCCTGCCTAAAGTGTGGGAAGCAACACAAAGGGGTTTGCTATGCTGGGCAAAATGTTTGTTTTAAATGCGGACAGCCTGGGCATTTTGACAAGAACTGCACCAAGGACATGCTTGCCCCTAAACCATAATGCCAAGGGAGAGTCTTCACCATGAATGCTAAGGAGACCACTACGGAGTCTGATAATCTCATCCTAGATATGTGCAAAGTAAATGGTAACATCTTAACTGTACTGTACGACTCTGGTGCTATGCACTCTTTTATTTCTCATGATTGCATAAGTAGGCTAGGCTGTCTATCTTTGAAATGCCATATATATTGCTTGTTTCTACTCCTACTGGGAAATCAGTTAGAACTTGCCTGTGTTGTTCAAAATGTCAATTTCATATTGCTAATAGAACCTATGAGTCTGATTTAATTTATCTTTCTTTATCTGGTTTGGACCTAATCTTAGGCATGGATTGGCTTTTAGCTAACCGTGTTATGTTAGATTGTGCTACAAAATCTGTTGTGTTTCCTTCCATGCCTGTTAAACCTGTTAGTTTAAGTCTGAAACCTGTTGTGTTGTACTATTGTAAGACTAAGAATCAAGAATACGTTCTCCTATTAGCTAGTAAGGTTGACCTCAAGCAAGCTTTGAGTGAGATTCCTGTAGCTAAAGATTATCCCGGAGTCTTTCCTAAGGATATTCTCAAGTTTCCCCCTGAGAGAGAAATAGAGTTCTCCATAGAGTTGATGCCGGGAATAGGACTAATATCCATAGCGCCCTGTAGAATGTCCCCGTTGGAGTTAATGGAGTTAAAGACTCAATTGGAGGAGCGACTGGAAAAGAAGTTTGTGAGACCTAGTGCCTCACTTTGCGGAGCTCCAGTGTTGTTTGTCAAAAAGAAAGATGGGAGCTTGAGATTGTGCGATAATTATCGGTAGTTAATCAAGGTCATTGTGAAGAATAAGTACCCCTTGCCTAGAATAGATGATCTGTGGACCAATTGAGAAAAGCAAAGGTGTTTTCAAAGATTGATCTGAGGTCCGGGTACCATCAGATTAGAGTAAAGGAGGAAGATATGCCTAAGATGGCCTTTAGGATAAGGTATGGGTATTATGAGTTTAGGGTTATGTCATTTGGATTGACTAATGCCCCGATGGTGTTTATGGATTACATGAATAGGATCTTTAGGCCGTATTTAGATAAGTTTGTAGTCGTCTTCATAGATGATATCCTCCTCTATTCGAAGACAAAGGAGGAACATAAAGAGCACTTTAGAATGGTATTGGAAATTCTAAGAGACAAAAAGCTTTATGTTAAGTTGTCGAAGTGCGAGTTTTGGATAGAAGAAGTGAAGTTTTTGGGCCACGTGGTGTCAAGAAGAGGAATTTTCGTGGATCCAAGTAAGGTAGAGGTGGTGATGAATTGGGAGAAACCAACGACAGTGACAGAAGTCAGGAGTTTTCTTGGTTTAGCCGGTTATTATCGAGGGTTCATTAAGGAATTTTCTCAGATATCATTACCCTTAGCCAAGCTAACTAGGAAGAATGCTACATTTGTATGGATTGCAGAGTGTGAAAAGAGCTTCCGAGAGTTGAGGGAAAAGTTGACCTCAGCACCTATCCTAGTTTTACCTGACACTAAGGGAGCCTTTGAAGTTTATTGTGATGCCTCTGGGAAAGGTTTAGGTTATGTTCTGATGCAAGACCACAATATGGTAGCCTATGCCTCTAGGCAACTGAAATCTCATGAAGTTAATTACCCAACCCAGACTTGGAATAAGCGGCCGTAGTGTTCGCATTAAAGATATGGAGACACCATTTATATGGAGTAAGGTTTGAGGTATTCTCAGATCACAAGAGTTTGAAGTACCTATTTGATCAAAAGGAGCTTAATATGAGGCAGAGAAGGTGGATGGAGTTCTTGAAAGATTATGATTTCGGTTTGAACTACCACCCTGGTAAGGCCAATGTGGTTGCTGATGCGTTGGGTCACAAATCACTGCACATGTCATGGATGATGGTTAAGAAGACCGAAGTAGTTGAAAGTTTTAGAGACCTTAAGCTCAGAGTCACCCTAACCCCATGTAGCATAAAGTTGAATCAAATAAAAGTGACAACCGATTTCAAGGGTCAGATTTCTCGGAGCCAGAGGGAAGATGAAGAATTTTTAAGGATAGTAGCCTAAGTGGAGGAAGGAAAACTCAAAGGGTTTGCTCAAGATGCTGAAGGGATGTGGAGGCATCAAGGGAGAATTTGTGTGCCTGCTAGGAATAACATGAGGAATAGGATTGTAGAAGAAGCTCACAAGGGTCATTTCACCATGCATCCTGGCATGAAGAAGATGTACCAAGACCTTAAAAGGATGTTTTGGTGGCCAGGCATAAAAAAGGATGTGCCAGACATGGTGAATAAGTGCTTAATTTGTCAAAAGGTGAAAATTGGGCACCAAAAGCCTTCGGGCATGTTGCAGCCTTTGGAGATCCCTGAATGGAAGTGGGATGGAATCTCCATAGATTTTGTGATGGGTTTACCCTGTACACAAGTTGAGTTTGATGCCATATGGGTCATCATGGACAAATTGACAAAGTTTGCTCACTTTTTACCTATAAGAGCGAATTATCTGTTGGATAAGCTAGCCCAGCTATATATCCAAGAGATTGTACGACTGCATGGAGTACCTGCAACCATTGTATCCGATAGAGACCCAAGGTTTATCTCTAGGTTCTGGGAAGCCTTGCAAAAGGCATTTGGGATAAGACTATGTCTAAGCATGGCATACCATCCTTAGACTGATGGACAATCAAAGAGAACCATACAAACCCTAGAGGACATGCTGAGAACATGTGTAATGGATTGACCCAAAAGTTGGGACAAACACCTACCCCTCATAGAGTTCGCCTACAACAACAACTTCCACGCTAGCATCGAAATGGCACCTTATGAAGCCTTGTATGGCAGAAAGTGCCAATCCTTGCTTTGTTAGTATGAACTTGGGGAGCAAAGCCTTTTAGGACCTGATTTAGTTAGGCAAACCACTGAGCAAATAAAGAGGATAAGAGAGAGAATTCTCACTGCTCAAAGCCATCAAAAGAGCTATGCTGACAAGAAGAGAAACCAATCGAGTTCCAAGAAGGAGAACACGTATTCTTGAAAATTACTCCTATAACAGATATAGGTAGAGCCCTTAGAGTCAAGAAGTTGAGCCCTCATTTTCTCGGTACTTTCCAAATTTTGAAACAAATAGGGATAGTTGCCTATCAAATAGCCTTGCCACCCCCATTGTCAAATCTTCACAATGTCTTCCATGTCTCTCAATTGAGAAAATACAACTCTGACCCTAGTCACCTTCTTGAGTAAGAAAGTGTATAGTTAAGGTAAGACCTAACCTTCGACCTACCACTTATAAGAATCATCAATAGGAAGGTCAAACAGCTGAGGAGCAAGTTTGTGCCCTTAGTAAAGGTGGCCTGGGGAAAAGGAAGCTTGGAAGAGCACACTTGGGAGCTTGAGTCAGAGATGAGAAGAGATCACCTCGATCTATTTACAGGTAACAAATTTTGAGGGCAAAATTCTTTTTAAGGAGGGAAGAAATATAATATCCCCAATTTTATTTAAGCTAATTAGCTCAGTGACCCTAACTAATTAGAGAGGTTAACAATTAGCTAAGGGCTAATTAGCTAACCTCGATGAGCAAGAGATTAGTAAATTGAGTCAAGTTAATAATTGAATTATAACGTACTAAACGTTTTAATTGAAGCCTAATTATTCGAACCTCATTAATTCGTAACTTAGAAATATAATTACGCTAATCTAATCTTATTAATTAAGTACATGACAATTGTTTTACCTTAATCAATTGAGATAAATTAACTCTTACACCCTAATTATATAATTCATAAGAACAATTCTTTTAGAGGGAAAAACGTCTTAAGAGTGTAATTAATTGAAATCTGCTAAAGAGAAATTAAACTAATTAAATTGATTTACAACTTTGATAATTCTAATAGCTTTGAAAATTCAAAGATTCCTCCTAATTGGTGCATAAAAATTTCGGCCAAAGATAAGAGCAAGATCCAACCATTCATTGCTTCTTAATCTTGCACCCTAAGGTCAAGCCTATTTTGGTATTATTCACTAATCAAGCCTAGCTTAAGGAAGAACTAGTCTTCACTAGAGTCTTGTCATAAGAGTGAGTAGACCTTGCCTTTGCCCACTTGAGAAAACACAAAATAGTCCATAACATGCACCAAGACTCAAAGCAAACACAACCAACCCTTTTACTACAAAGTTCCTAGCTTTCTTGCTTGAAAAAGAAGTAAAACTCACCTACTCCTTGTTGCATGTTAGAAGAGGCAAAACCCATCAACCCCCTCACCCAAATTTGCACCCAAAACAGCCCCCTTCACTCTCTCATTTGTGATTTTCATCCTTCCTTAAAGACACAAAGTTGCCACTCCTCTCCCTCTCAATCAATCTCTCCTTGTTTTTCCTACTTCCCTTCTTGTTCTTCATACTTTTCCATTATCATCAACCTCATTTCCTATCACCACCCTCACAAACTCATCAAGAACCACCCTCTTTGATTCTTGAAGAAGCAAACCAAACACTCACTTAGCCCCATTAGCAAGCTCAAGAAGAAGGAGGCCATCTCCAACACCTTTCTTTCCCTTCAAGCTTTTAAGAGAATCGTTGTGGTAGTGACTCTAACCCTTCCTTCCTCTATGTTTTCAAGCTCTAGAACTCCTAAGCTCTCCATAGCTTGGTGGGTTTAGAACTTGTTCTCATGGCCTCATGCCTATACTCTTATTTTAAGAAGTTTACTTGTAGTTGTTGTTCTTCTCTTAGAAAATGACTTTGGTTATGCATTTTATTTTATGTTGAACCCAACTTTTTAAACTCAAAATATTGACTTTTATCAAGATCTCAAAGTATAAAAGTGGTTTGAAAGAGAAAAGTGGTCACTTGAGGAAAAGACGTAATATTTTTATAAAGAAAAAAAATTGAAATAAAAACTATTGAAGCTAGAAATTCTGGCAGTGTGTTTTGTACAACCAATAACTCATCCAATACAACTAGAAATGCAATGAAAATAGACTCGTAGAGATTTTTATACATATATAATGCGTGAAATTTGTCCTTAAAATGAGGGAGATATAAATTTTCAAAGTGGACTATCCTCGAATACGTTTCTATTTGGGCAGTCTGCACTAAAATCATAATAACTCAAGCTATACAAAATATTTTTTAGTGGGACGAAGTTTTTTAGAAAGCTAAGAGACAGAGAAACACTTCCATAAAATAGTTTTGGCAGATTCCTTGTGAGGAGCTCCTAGTAAAGTTTAAAATTCACTATTATGGAAGGAATCTAAGAGACAAAATAGTTAGAGTAAAACATGCATATCTGAAGTCATAGAATGAATTTTTGAGTGGGGCTTCTTTTTTTTAAAAAATAGACTCAGAGGAATATAATCATACCAAAATTCAAGTGACAATTGTAAAAGATGAAATTATGGCAAATTTTTGAAGTTACTGCACCAATGTAAAAGTAAAACTGGTTATAGTTAAGTTTAAAGGTTAATGAGAAATAAGCTTGAAAATATTAAGACCCTCAAATTAAGATATGGGAAAAAATTTATAATTCAACTTAAAAAGCTTTAAAAAGGATAATAGATAAAATTGGCCCTATGCCTAATAAAATAATTGACACAAGAGGCAATTTGATTAAAAGCTTGCACCTAATTTACTAACCGGAGCTCATAAAACTTTGTTTGTGATATATCTATGTCTATGTGCATGTATGATGATATGATAATATGATGATGATGATGATGATGATGATGATGATGATGATGATGATGGATATGATGAGTATGATGCATGTGATGTTGACTAACATATGATGATGACTTGCGACTAGATTTCTCTATTTGGCAATTATGGGGAAGCTCTGGTCTAGTCGTCATGCTGCCGGAATTCCACAAAATTTATGGACTTAGAATAATTTTAGTATCATATGCCTTAATAAGAATAGATTGAACTAAGGATATGATCCTTCAAAAAGGAAGGTGGCCCGTAATATGAAAACCCCTCCACCCACGACTCGCATGAGGCATGGCATAGACCCAGCCAGTGTAAGTACCGAAAGTTTATGGTGGCGACGGCCATAGTATGAGCTCATTACCACTTATGTTTAGTGGGTCAAAAGACATAAGATAAAGTCAAGTTAAGAAAAGATAAGGGACTTCGGTCCAAAACCCTTGAAGGGATGATGTTAAGAGAAGCCTAATACACACCCATGTACGTCTTATTTATACTTATTTTCCATGCATGTTATGATTTAATTCCCATGAATTAGAGTGTATGTTAAAAATTGAATCCGCTTCGGATATTCATGTTTTGAAAATCAAATAATTGGACATTATGAATGCTCATTATTTTAATTAATAAAACCGAAGTGGCTGGAACTATAACGATGGCACCTTTGTGTCGAATTCGAGTCCTACTGAGAAATATCATTTCTCACCCTAGTTATTTTCCCTATCGTCACTAGATTCTGATGGCACATACGGTGGAGGGGAGCAAGGATCCTATACATTGCGAGCGGACGAATGATGAGGGATGCCAGACTATGCTATTTTGGACTTGTAGTTACTATTGTTCTGCACCTTCACATATTCCTTTTTGCGACAAACTATGTCATTTTAGCTTGTATTTGGTATATAGTATTTAGGTCGTCGCATGACCGTGAGCCTCTTCTATGTATTCTTTAACATTGTGAGCCTTATGGATGATATGACTAGTTATGTAATGCGATGCATTTATTGTAATGTCCTCTTTGGTATAATACTATGCTTAAGTTATAGTGCCACGCTCACGAGTTGTTATTGTTACCTGAGCGGACCTTATCTGACAGCAACTTCAGCCATCTTCAAAACTTCTTGAGCTATCTGGAGATAATACAGAAATAGGAGTGAGAATTTTAAATTCTCAATAGGATTCACTAAGAAATTCCATATCATGTCATCATTATTATCTCCAGCTGCTTCAATTTATTATGAAAAAGTTGGACATGTTATATAAATTGTTTAATTTTATAGTTTGAAAATATATTGTTCAAAGCAGAGTCTATTTTATTCATACACTTGTCACTTGGGTGAGCCAATACAAAATAAAGTCATGAATCATACTATGAATAATAACTGCAATGTATTAAAATATAATAACACCAATATACTGGAAACATAAAACCTGCACATGCTTTTACTTGTACTTGAATTTATATAGATACACATAATTTTCTTTTCTTTCTTTGTCTTCCTTTACTTGTCATACATATTCCAGAGTATGATCACACATGCCATACTTCCTCAAGTTGTGATCACCATGTCACACTCCTTAAAAATATGTTCATTCTGCCACGTCTCAGAGTATGATCGCCATGTCATACTCCATCAGGGTGTGATCGCCATCTTACATTCCTTGGGGTGTGGAATCATTATGTCACATTCCAGAGTATGATCACCCTATCATGCCCTATCAGAGCATGATCGTCATGTCATGTTCTTTCAGAATATGGACTCATCATCAAATCTTTCATGATAGAATCTTTATTATAGCTTTAATCATAATTATGAATGCATATGTATCAAAGTGTATTTCATAACCTATGCATAAGCTTTGCCGAAATTTCGGCAACATGACAGATCAAGTCTGCTTCCCCGTGAATAGTGAGGCTATCAGTAAAATCAATTAAGTATGCAATTCAATGTAAAACAGCAAGTTACAGCAACATTATTAATCATATGGTATGTCAAAATCAATAGAAATATCAATAGAGTTTTCTACTCATTCTACCTTCTTTTGCCCAAATTTGATAAAATCCACCTTTACTCCTATTCAACTAATTTAAACCTGAATTTTGGGTATATCATAGCTCTATGTGTCTAGTTTCCAACTCTTTTAGTCCCATCTCATTTTGAGTTGTATAGCTCAAGTTATTAGTATTTTATCTCAAACTACCTTCTACTTAGCTAGAAGTGCACTCTTATAAGTGAAAATTCACTAAAAATAGAAATCTAGGTGAAATCATACGAAATTTATATCAAATTAAAGTAGCAGAACAAGATTTCAAATGAAACAAGTTTCATATCATTTTCATAAGTATATCTTGAGATATAAACCCCGTAATTTGACCTTATTGGACTATTCTATTCTAGCCCAATTTGAACTTAAGGCAACTTCATTGATATGTTAGGAACAAATGGCAATGAATCTAACTTTGGAATTTTTATGGAATGTTTTTCACATGTTAGCTTTCAAACAACATTAGTTGCACTCAATTTAGAGTTGTGTAGATGAGTTACACCCTTCTTAACTCATATTGCCCAGATGAGAATCCAGATTTCTAGGTCAAATTTCAAAAATTCATAACTAATTTTATATTAATCCAATGGCCTTATATTTTATATGGTTGAAAAGCTCTAGATGTCTAGTTTTACATAAAAATAGGTTCATCAAGGTCTTATGGATGGATTCTCGTCTGTACAAGGCAAACTTATAGATGCCGTAGGGTTTTCACCCTACAACATTTAGCTTATTTCAAATTTCAAGTTCGTTCATTCCAATTGCTATTGTAATCATAACATACATGCAAAATCAACTCTAACTCATCATCACCGCTCAAAATAACATCAGAATCATGAGGAAAATAAGCTCCCTAGGTGTGACTCTTGCTAGATTTGCGTTTAAGTTGAAGAAATCTTGATGTGACTTGAAGATTTGTTGGAGATAAAGATGATATGAGATGAGATGAGATGAGGAAGAAAGGAAATGGAGAGGGGTCAACCACATAAAGAGGCTGAAATTGTAAGGGTAGAAAAGGAAAAAAAAATGAAAACTTCTAAAGCAAGTTCCATTTGATTGATCGATTTGTATTGGTTGTTCAACTTGATTTGGCAGCCCATATGGAGGCCTAAGATTGCGCCATTTGCATGGGTAAGTTGGCTAAATCTTGGCCATCCATCCTAGGGTTCTCACAGTATAATTTCTATTGATTCGATTCCGACAGTTTAAAATACCGAAATCTTCCCGATTTCTCTTAAATCGGTAAATCGGCTTTTGAAAAATTCTATGAGGTTTCCTATGTTCCTAATATAATTCCACCAAGTCTAATCCTTCTAAATCATACTTAATGGGCTTTAAGTGAATGCTTAATCGAATTCTAGTTAATCCCAATTATTCGACGGAAACCGAACAACTCGGTTATTAACGATAAAATTTTTCGGACATGACATTTATGACTATTATTTATTTATCGCTCTCATGTTTTATCATATTGTTATATGATTTGTATACAACATGCTCTCTCTATATCTATATTCTCGCTCAAGGTTTTAGTTTCCAAAATGCTACAAAACGATGATGTACTTCAAAAAAAAAATTTATTGTATTTTCCGCGGAACTTAATTTACAAATGAAGTTTAGTTTTCCGCGAGCATAAGTAATAACTAATAAAACGCCGTAATACGACTTAAGTGTAGTATGGGTTTATTAGGGTGTTACATAGACACTTATATCATGTTTGACAATCTTAAAAACCAAGTTAACATGGTATAAAGTGGAATTAGTTACGTTAACCGATATAAAAATGAACTAGTTTTTTATTGAACGTTGTTTGATTTGACAATTTAAAAATTAGTTTTAATATATGTCTTCTTCTTCTTCTTCTTCTTCTTCTTATTATTATTATTATTATTATTATTATTATTATTATTATTATGTACCTCTTTCTTCTTGATTATGTCATTAGAAAACCAATCTAGCGGATTGTGGTGGCTGACAGTGGTAGGCGGTGGTAGCAGGTGGTGACAGATGGTGGAAAATGGTGGTGGCTAGTGGCAGCAAATAGTAGCGGATGGGGTGGCAGCGACTACAGACAGTGGCAAATAGTGGTGGATGATGGCAGTCAATGGCAGTCGACAGTGGCAATCAGTAGCGGTTGGCAATAGGCGGTGACAACTGCGATGGTAGTTGGCGGTAAGCGATAGCGACCACAATGCTAGTCGGCAGCAAATGTTGGTGGATGGCAGCGGCGGATGGTGTTGGATGACGATAGCAAACAGTGATGGACAATGACCGCAAACAATTGATAAGGTCAATGGAGAAAGAATTAATTTGTGTGAAGTGAGAAAAAATAGTAGTGAGAAGATATAAAATAAAAGAAGAAAAAATTTGGATGAAATAAAACCATTTTAAAATTGTTTTTTAAGAGCTAGGTTTAGGTCTAAATTAGTACAAATAAAAACTAGTTTAAAAATTTTTAAATAGTTACCAAACAACGATTATTAAAAATTAGGCCCTATTGTATTTAGTTAGCCGATTTTTCTAGTTTGCCAAACAATCCTCATGGCAACCATTAGATGAAGTAGAGAATTTCCGAGTGTCTAGATGCCTGACACATAAAAATGCCTTTAGATTACCTTACTTTATCTTAGCCTTTAGTAACTAACACGAGAATGGAACCTAGTTTCTCTTATTCGAAAAACCCTAATCCTTTTTGCACTACCTTAAGTAGCCTAACAAATTGCCACTTAAAGAAGGAAAATATTTTCGAGAAAGATAATTTTTTTAAAATCTTCAAATTATATAATATTGTTTGAAATTAATATTATTATGAATCATATTATGAAAAACACAAGTTAATTTTTTTTGTTTAGTAAACTAAAAAGTTGGGATACTTTTGTTTCTGGCTTTTAAAAACCAAGGGATGCTCTTGGGAGTTCACATGAAGTGCTTTTTAGAGTTGACTTATCCTCTCCAAAATTTAAAAAACTAATATAATACTCTCTTTAATGATATTAAAAATAGAAATTATTCCCTCTAGTATTTATGTCTATTATAATCATTTTAGCTTTTAAGAGGAATTTTACCAAACACTACTTTTATAGCCCCTGCTTATTGAGAACAATTTTGACATTATTTTTCTAAATGGTGTTACTATAACTTTTTTAGAGTAGCTTTTATAGAACTTAAAAAGTTCAGTAGCTCTTAAAAAGTCATAAAAATACCAAACCAAGCCTTAGTGTCTTATAACCTACAACAACGCCACCCAATAAAGTTGCTTGGACAATTTCAGGTTATTGATGTTTTTTGGTGCACCTTGGCTTCATTTTCTTCTTCTGTAAATATAAGTTGCATAAACTTGCATAATAGAACAACTTGACAACACCAATAGAGTATTACCAAGGTGTCCTAACAATGAGATTTCTCGTTCTTCAGCTCCTCCATGGAGGCAATGATGAATCCGCTTGTTCTTTGCAAAGTGCTAAGGCCGGAGTTACCGATATTCCCTTCTCTTGCTTACCGTCACAAGCTTACAAGTCACATTTTGTCTTTGCACTCCCATAGCACCCTTAATCCGTTCCATTATCCACAGCATATCCCGGATACTCCCTTTACTTTAATGAAGTCTTAAAACTTATATAACATTTTTCATATATTTACCACCACCTATTTATATTCTTCTCTATTTTCTTTTCCTCCTCAATATCCTTGATGTGTGTTTTTTTCTTGCAGCAACATTAAATAGTTAACGAAATATCTGAAAAAATGTGAACATTTTTAAATGTAAATACTTTGTTCGTACATTTATAAGTGTTCCTTTAAAAAAAAAAATTGTCCAACATTATCTATTATTTGACAATTTTAAGGAAGTATTAATTTTGTTTAACTTTACCTCATTAATGAGATTACAACATAAATTACTATTTTGCCCTTAATAAAATGTTGAAATATCATTTTTGCCCATAAAACAAATTGAAAAGAAAGAGAGAGCTTGAGAGAAAATAATTTTATAAAAAAATTTCAAAGACATTTAAGAAAAGTTGAAGATAAAATTATTTTTAGAGATAAAAAGAATCAAGAAATAAAATTTTAGGGAAAGAGTAATATTTTAGATAAAAATTTCAGATAAAAAATTAGAGAAGCAAAATATTTTCGAGAAAGATAATATTTTTTGAAATCTTCAAATAATACAATATTTTTTGAAATTTTTAAAATTTAATATTACTATGAATCGTATTAATTATTTTGTGAGTTGCTGTGGATGAGTTTGTTTATGGCTTGGGGAATGGGTCCACTTCTTTTTGGTTTGAAGATCGGTTGGGTTTTGGTCCTATTTGTATGTAAGTACCTTTTGTTTCACATATCAGATACAAAGCTCAAGGTGAGAGACATATTTGACAAGGGGGGCCACTGGAAGTTGAATGTTATTGCGACTAATTTGCCTGAGGATGTCAAGGACTGGATTTTGGGCAAGGCAGGACTTAACTTTGAAGGCGCAGACTGCTGGTTATGGTAGCATCATCCGAGTGGGGAGTTTACCCCGGTTCAGGATAGCAGACTTATTTGGAAATGGTTAGGTTTGAGATCTCTTCTTCATTTAGGTTGATTTGGTGAGTTGGCTGCGATCCTTTGCTGAGAGATATGGTTGCTCTTCGTTCCTTGAAGCTCTTTGGTGGAATCCAAGATGGAAAAGTAATTTCATTGTTGGACTTAATGTTTGGAGTGTCGGTACACTGATGCATCACATTGTTCGAGTACAATCACCGTTTTGACGTTGAGCCTCCTGCCACCAGATGGTCTCGTCCGTGATCTAGGTTCTTGAAGTTGAATGTTGATAGGAGCATTTATGACCACCCTCCACGAAGTGGCTATGGTGGCTGACTTAGGTTGGATGATGGGCGGTGGCTTGGTGGATTTACGGCTCATGTTGAACACACTGATATCGTTTTCATGGAGTTCCTTGGCGTGAGGGCGGGCTTGGACTTTCCGTGGAAACAAGGGTATCGTAGAATCATATGTGAGTTTGAGTGTGACTGTGCTGAAGTGGTGGCCTTTATTCAATCCTCGCATCGCCTTAGTTCTCATGCACTTGATCAGCTGGTGGGTGAGATTGATAGCGCTTGTTGAAGAGGGATTGGGTGGTTCAGGTGGTTCATGTGCTTTGCTTAGCGAATTGCCACAATGATAGGTAGGGATGCCAAAAAAATCCGCCCCCACAGATACCCGTGAATAATACCCGCAATAAGGCGGATATAGGGGGAAGATTTTACCCCCGCGGATAATGGGAACGGGGATTTTAAATACCCGCATGTTAAACGGGACGGGGGCGTGGATCACTATCTCTATACCAACAGGTACTTGATATAAAATTATTATTTTATCCTTAAGTTATTAACTTAGTTAGGTTAATATTGTTGTTATTTAAATTGTTTGGACTAATGTTCAAATTTCGAAGTTGGATTTATTTGTACTGATTGTATGTTAGACTAATAGTTGGATTACTATTTTGTGTTTATTTTTATTTTAATTTGTTGGAATTTAGATTGAGAAATTGGATTATTGTGTTTATTTTATGTTTATTTTTATTTTAAGTATATTAAGTTGTTAGAATTCGAATTGTAGAATTAGATTAGTATTTGTACTTATTTTAAGTGTTTTATGATATTTAAATTTTTATATTTAATTTAAATTTTTTGAATTTTTTACATTGTAATATATCCATGAATACTTGTAAACCCGCGAAAAATCCAAAAGCAAGTATCCGTACAAATATGGAGTGGGGGATGGTGTTTATCCATGGGCCGGACTGGGCTATCCCCCACCCCGCCCCGCCCCATTTACATCCCTAATGACAGCCTTGCTCGCATGGGTGCCAACAACTCCAAGCGATTCTTTGTGTGGCAGAACTCATCGCCTCAGTTAAACTTTACTATATGCGGATGGTGTACGAGCTTAGCTTTTGCTTCTGTTTTCTTTCTTCCCCTTACAAAAAAAAAATGAAATATTACAGGCCCTTTATTTCCTCCCCCCTCTTTTCTTTTCTTTTTTGCACTCTGAAATAAGGGTAAGATGAAACTCTTTTAGATCCTCTTCTTTCCTTATCCTTCATTCTCATTTAATACTTTCCCTTTATTCACCCTCATAACTCCTAAACAAACCCTAATGTTTTTATTCCTGGGAATAGTTTTCCTAGGCATATGTTTTTTGGAGTATTTGGTAGACGGATTGAATTCCTGAGAATATTTTGTTCATTTCCAAAAATACCCTTAATGGTTCGACGGAGGGCGGTTGTTAGCGGTGGTCCGATGGTAGAGGGTGGTGTCCAATGGCGGCTCGGCGGTGGTTTAGTGGGGCATGGCGGAGGTCCGGCAGTGGAAGGTTGCGGTAGAGGGTTTCTGGCAGTGGGTGGTAGTAAGTGGTGATAGGGGTAATTTGGTCTTTTCACAAAGAAAAATACTCCCATCCCATGGGAATGTTGCAATCCCATGTTTGAGATGAGATTGTTTTGGAGGGAATCTTACCCCAAAACCAATCTCGAAAATGTTACATTTTCAAAAATATTTTTCCAAAACTTGTGCCAAATATGGAAGTTTTCTTAAATTTCCTGAGAATTTGTTTCCTAATCCTCCACCAAACGCCCCCTAAAAGACACTTCTAAATGGACAGAAGGAGTATAGTGTTACAATTGCTAAAATAGCTATGAAATGATAGGCTAAGCCATATTCATAGCCTTTGATTGAAAAACTTCCTTTTATGTGTATATTTAAATAATTAAGAGTGAAACACCAAATTAGTCATCAAAAGACTAATAGACCACTAATTTGATCCTTGAAAGATTTATGACATTAATTTAGTCATCTATAAGTAAGTCCAAACTTCTTTTAATTTTTTGGACTAACTTGAAATGAGTTTTACATTACTAGAAATGCATTACTTATCGATGGTATTACTGATGGACATTGATCTGTCAGTAATAATAAAATAAATAAATATTACAGACAGAAAAGCTTATCAATCGGCAATTTAAGTAATTTTACAGATAGAAAAAGTTTATTGGTATAATAAAAATAATGTCGGTAATAATAAGGTCAGAAATTGTCACTGAAGGAATTAAATCGACGAATTATTTGTAATTACCGACAATATATTTGTCAATAATTTTACATCTTTTTTTATAATTTGAAAATATTACATACGTATTATCCGTCGGTAATATAAAAATAATATTCTAATGTATATAATTACTGACAGAAAATTCGTCAGTACTTAAAGATTTTTTTTGGTTTAAATTGTTAAAATTTGAAATTAGTATTTAAATATTTTAAATTATTATTTTAATTATTCAAAAATCCATATAAATAAAAATATAATAAAATATAAAAATATTGATAATTCTAAAAACATAAAAATAGAAGAAATGAAAAAAAATTGTTAATTAAATAAAATGCATATACACTATTACTTAAAATAAAAACTATCAATAATAGAAGAAATTAAAAAAAATGTCACAATATAATTCTAAAAATAGAAAAAATCCTAAAAACGACCAATGCTGGTCATCATCAATATACGAAATGTCATCATCATCTTCGGATGTGTGGTGGTGTGGAGAAGGCTGAGACGGTGGAGATGGGGGCAGAAGTGGTGGAGGTAGTGAAGGCTGTGCACCGGATGATGAACTACCACTTCACATCTACTCAAAGTAGCTATATATGGTTGTCATCCTCTACTCCACGTGTAACATCCGATTTCCGACTTCCGATTCCATCCAATGTTGAAAATTCCGATTTCCGAGTTTGTCTTACAATTCTGCTTCCGACCTCAGTAGTATCTTCGACTTCCGATTTCGTTCCAAGGCCTACAAGGACTTATTCCGATTTCCGATCTCATGCTCAAATAAGAACGAACGTGATATCCGAGTTCCGATATTAAGTGATTCAAGATAGAAACGAAATGCGACCTACGAGTTTAACTAAATTGGATTTCGAGTTCATTACCAAGATCTTTTCTCTCTTTCAATGAGTTCGAGATCGAGTTGGAGTACCAGGTTTTATGAATTCCGAGTTAAATTACACAGCATTTATGTTTTGAATCCTTATATTCGTGCTATGCTTAAAAATCAATTCAAGGATGACCCGACTTAGGGTTTAAGTGTTTTGGCTTCACGTTTTGGCCCGACTTTCGCTTAAAGTAGTCGTGCCTTGCGATTTCTGATTACGACTTCATGCCCAAATTCTCACTGAATGTGAAGATAGTTACGAGCTCCGACTTCATCCAAATAGCAGTGCATGGATTCCGACTTTAACAATCACACGAGTTCCGATGTCACATTCCTATACGCTGGCAGCGAGTCTCGCTTCTTATGCGGCGTGGAGAGCATTTTTGTCACACAAGAAGGAGACATGGCTGAATATTACCCACAAGAATTTCACCCAATCAAAGCCACATATCCTAACTACCACTTCAGAGCTTCGTCTATATATATCCTCCTCCTGCCTCTTCAGCTCCACTCTTCCCACGTTGTTTTCTCTTCTTGAATTCAACTCTCTTTCTCTTCTCCACTCCATCCAAATCTCATTTCAACGAGCTCCACCTGATCATAGAGGTAGAGGTTTTCTTCTTGCTTAATTTTCTGACTCTTGGATGATTGATGGTGATTCAAATCTTTAATTTTTGATATGTTAATTGATTGATTATGATGAATTATAGCTGGTTTATTGGTTGTCTATGAGATTGAAACTGAATTAGACACAAAGAAGGATGAAGATAGGAAGAGTTGAGAGGCTGGAAGACTCAAAACCCTCGGCCGTCCGTACGGCGGAGTGTACGGCTCCGCCGTCCGCCGTTCAAAATTAATGAAACCATTTTTAGGTGAAACTAGACATCTAGGGCTTTCCACACATATATCATATAAGACCATTGGAGTAATATTGAGGGAGATATGAATTTTTGAAGTTCACTTTAGGAATCAGAACATCCACCCGGGCAGTATGGGTTGAGAAGGGTGTAACTCACCCTATACAACTCCAATTCGAGTGAAACCAATTTTGTTAGAAAGCTTACACACAGGGGAACACCCCAATATAAGATTCCGATTTTGTTACCAACTCAGTCGTTCCCAGTGATTCGAAGAAGTGACCCTATGTCCAAACCGGACCAACACAGGGCAGCTCAGGAAGGCTAAGTTTCGGGGCTTGTATCTCGAGCCCTACTAAGGAAAATGAAATGGAACTTTTTGTATCTGAAAGGTTGTCCTGTTAGCTTTAATATGAGGCCAATTTCATATGATTTGAGCCAGTTTTCGATTTTTAGTAGATTTTTAGTTCTAAGTGTGCAATTCTGGCCACCCACAGGGCAGGCCGGGATAAAACCCGAATATCTTGAGTTATGGTTATCCAAATCAGATGGGACCAAAGAGGTTAGAAAATAGACACATAACCCTTCAACATATCCAAAATTTAGGTCCAAACGACATAAATAGAAATTATGGCATAATTTACAAGAACCGGGTTGAATACAAGCAGTGAGGCAGTAAGCATATTCTAAAGTGCAATACTTATGTCTTGAATTTAGGATTGAAGCGTGAATGAAATATGTTGATTTATGTATGAAACGAAGTGTTTCTCTTGACAAATTGATATGCTAAATACTGGCACTATTCATGAGGAAGCGGACACGTTCCGTTATGCCGCCGAAATTGCGGTAAAACTCATGCATGAATTATGAGATACATGTAGAGGCATGTGCATTTCCAAGAAAGCTATGAAAGCTATGTTATGATGAATTCAAAGAACATGATATGATGAGATTTCCATGCTACTTGGGCCAGCCACGGATAAAGAGTTAAAGGGAATAGATCGGTGGGAAGGTCGGGAAAGTAAACCCGGCATTCCTGTATAGGAACGAGCTCGATCCTGATAAGCAGACTATTACCCAGGAGTCTAAAATGGCCAAGAACTCCCAGGGGACCAAGTGATGGAAAATGATGAAAAGTAAGAGGAAAGGTTATGAAGAATGAGATTTGCATAACCACATCAAGTGCATGGGTGCATTTAACATGTCATTGCATATTGTTTACAGCTTGTCCGTGTTTACTCGTGATTGTATATACACTATCTTGCTCTTTTGTCCTATGTATTAGTGTTGATGGTTTATTCTGTTTCTTATGTTATTTAAGTAAAATTGAACCTTGCCTCGGACTAGACATTTTTCGCAACCTTACTAAATATGTGTAGTTAAGTTTAATCTCATGTTTTAAGAAAATTTCATAAAACCCGAGGCAACTGAGAATGAACGCGAGGTCAGTATACACTATATGCAAACCCTACTGAGAATTTCTCCAAATTCTCACCCCCTTCGCCTTTCCGCTTCATTCTCAGACGTGGACGATGGACACGACAGCTACCCTTTTCGTTGAGATTCCAGACTTGCAGCCCCACCATGATCCGGCGATGAGGCTCACTGTATATAGCCGGTTCTTGCCAGTTTCGCCTGTATCTATTTAGTGATAGAGATTTTACTGTCCCCTTACATCATCCTGCCTTTGATCCTACCACCCCATACGTCGAGGTCCCGCTGTACGCGGCACATCCTCCACCAGCCCCGCACTGTAGCCCATGCCGATCCCGCACCGAGTCACCTCGCAGTAGTACTGCACATCCCGCTCACCTCGAGAGCGACCTTCTGAGGCCACCGCTCATCTTCCTCCTCCTCTGGATCGCTTCTCGACTACTCACCAGCCGGGCCCGGTGTGGCCAACGGCTACCTGACTGAGTAGGTCAGCCACAGGCCGTATTGTACAGCATGACCCTGTTTTGGTAGTAGGCGGCTTTGGGTCATACAGGCAGTAACATAGTTGAAAACGTCCACTGAGGACCACGTAGGATTGAATCGACTGACATGGGTCTTATGTTTCTTTTGGTACCTGACCCCACTCATGTATCCTATTTTGAAACTGGTCTGTAAATTAAAACAGTGGTTCTTGTCTATATATATATATATATATATATATATACTTATATACAGTTGATAGTATGTGTGTTATTTATGCTTACTGTGTGGTTATGACGAAATAGACTCTATCATGTTCATTGTATGATTAACACAGTAACACAAACTACTTAATTTTTTTGCTATGACTTAAGCATAACATTAAATAAGTAGGGTGTTACATTTTTGGTATCGAAGCGATTCGTCTAGCTAAGACCTGAGCATTGGACTGACTATGCTTCGCGCATATTCTGTGTTTTTAGCTGATGACATGCACTAAATCTTGCCATTATGGTTGAGATATAGTGGTGCATGTGTATGAAGTGTCTGACCGTGTGAGCCATTATTTACTAGCACATTAGGCATAGTATTGAGCCTGATCAACTCAATAACTTTTGTTTTGTGTGCTCACGACTTTATGGCTTCCGGGAGGCGGGGTTGGCCACGCTCGTAACCTGTTCCAGAGGTCCCAACTGACTTCATGGCCACAATGCAAGAAATGGCCCATGCGATGCGGGAACAAGCCGCGGTAGCCCACCAAATGATGGAACAACTAGGCAGGCGACCTGCAACCGGTTGTGAAGGGAACCCACATGGCCTAGAGGCTAACCTGGAGTATCTTAAGTTTGCTGAATTTAGAAAGGCAAATCCGCCAAGTTTCCGAGGGGCGTATGACCCGGACAAAGCTGATGAATGGATCAAAACCATGGAGAAGATTTTCTCTGTCCTAGATTGCTCGGATCACCAGAAGGTGACTTTTGCCACTTACATGCTTGAAGCAGCCGAGTTTTGGTGGAACGGCGCACGAAGATTGTTCGAGGGATCTCAAACGATAGTCACCTGGACGATGTTCAAGGATGTATTTTACCAGAAGTACTTCCCTGCTTCAGTTCGAAATGCCAAGGAACTTGAATTTATGCAGCTGCGCCAAGAAAATCGGACCGTATCTGAATATATTGCCCGATTTGAGGAGCTATGCAAATTCTCCACCATTTACCAGAGGAATCCAGATGAAACCTGGAAATGTATTAAGTTTGAAGGAGGATTGCGAGAAGATATTCTTACTGCAATCGGGCCAATGGAGATTAGAGATTTTCCCACGTTGGTAAACAAATGCCGACTGGTGGAAGATTGCAACTCGAAACTAGTGGCAGCGAGGGCATCTAGCGGTGGATTGAGGAAGAGGTCAACGCCGGAAGGCCCAAGATTCAAGCCCAACTTTCAACAACATAGGAGATTTCCGCCGACGGGGAACAAAGGCAGGCAACCTCAAAGGCCCCCTCCGAATCCAACTTGCAGGAAGTGCGGTTGGAATCATGGCGATCGGCCGTGCTTGGCAGGCCAGAATGTTTGCTTTGGGTGTGGCAAGCCAGGCCACAAGGTTTATGAATGCCCACCAGAATCCACCACAATCGTCCCGACCACAACGCCAAGGACGAGTCTTTACTATGAATGCGGAAGAAGCCGATAAGTCGGAAGGATTGATCCAAGGAAATTGTGATGTGAATGGTGAGACTCTAACTGTACTCTATGATTCGGGTGCCTCCCATTCATTTATTTCTCATAATTGTGTAGCTGCTTTGCAATTGCCAATTTCTGAATTACCTTATGATCTATTGGTTTCTACTCCTACTAATGGGCCTGTTAGGACTAGCCAAATATGCCCCAATGTCCCTCTTCGAATCGAGGGTAGGACTTTTGCCGCCAATTTGATCTGTCTTCCTCTATCCGGACTTGACATAATTCTGGGAATGGATTGGCTTTCTGCCAATCGAGTTGTACTCAATTGCTCTGATAAGACAGTGGTACTTCCCTCTGTCTCACCTTTTGCCTCCCAGACAGCAACACTCCTCTATTTGAATTCTTTTGGGCCAAAGAAGCAAGGGTATATTCTCTTGTCGGCTAATGTGACTGAAGCTGAGCAAGAACTAGAGGGAATTGCCGTTGTCAGGGAATATCCGGATGTTTTTCCAGAAGACATCCCTGAATTTCCTCCAGAGAGAGAAATTGAATTTACCATTGAGTTGGTTCCGGGTGCGGGACCAATATCTATAGCTCCGTACCGAATGTCACCTATGGAGCTGACGGAATTAAAAAGACAGATCGAAGAGCTTTTAGAAAAGGGATTCATACGACCAAGCGCGTCGCCATGGGGAGCTCCGGTCTTGTTGGTCAAAAAGAAGGATGGAAGCATGCGCTTATGCGTGGATTATAGACAACTGAACAAAGTGACAATTAAGAACAAGTATCCGCTGCCAAGGATTGATGACCTCATGGACCAACTACAAGGTGCAGCAGTATTTTCCAAGATCGACTTGCGTTCTGGATATCACCAAATTCGGGTTCGGGAACAAGATATTTCTAAGACAGCCTTTCGAACTCGTTATGGACACTACGAGTATACCGTAATGTCGTTTGGGCTGACGAACGCACCAGCAGTATTCATGGATTACATGAATCGAATATTCCGCCCATATCTGGACAAATTTGTAGTAGTCTTCATTGATGATATACTTGTTTACTCGAAGACGGAGCAAGAGCATGCGGAACACTTACGGTTAGTTCTTCAAATCTTAAGAAAAAAGAAACTCTACGCAAAATTATCCAAATGTGAATTTTGGATGAAGGAGGTAAGATTTCTCGGCCACGTGGTGTCATCTGGGGGAATCTCTGTTGACCCCAAGAAGTAGAAGCGATTCAATCGGTAGAGGCCAACTACGGTCTCTGAAGTCAGAAGTTTTCTGGGCTTAGCTGGATATTATAGGCGATTCGTTAAGGATTTCTCTCGAATAGCCTTGCCCTTGACCAAGCTAACCAGAAAGAATGTCCCTTTCGAGTGGATGCCGGAGTGTGAACAGAGTTTTCATGATTTGAAGAGAAGGTTGACCACGACACCAGTTCTAGCTTTACCAGACCCTCAAGGACCATTTGAGGTCTATTGCGATGCTTCCCAACAAGGGTTAGGATGTGTGTTGATGCAAGCTGGAAGGGTGGTCGCATATGCCTCCAGGCAATTGAAGCCACATGAAAGGAATTACCCGACTCATGATCTTGAATTAGCAGCAGTGGTGTTTGCTTTGAAAATATGGAGACATCACCGTATGGAGTAAAGTTCGAAGTCTTTTTCCGATCATAAGAGTTTGAAGTACCTTTTCGATCGTAAAGAATTGAATATGAGGCAGCGGAGATGGATGGAACTCCTTAAAGACTAACAATTTGAATTGAAATACCACCCAGGTAAGGCGAACATCGTGGCAGATGCGTTAAGCAGAAAATCATTGTCTGTCGCGTGGATGATGATTAAAGAGACAGAACTTATTGAAAGTTTCCGAAATCTTAATTTGGGAATTCTTATAACTCCCAAGACTCTTCACTACACACCAGATTCAGATAATCAGTAGCTTCAAGGACCAGATTCGGCAAGCTCAGCAGCAAGATGCTGATCTCCAACGTATGATCAAGCTCGTGCAATCAGAAAAATTAACGGGTTTTACTCAGGATAAAGAAGGTATCTGGCGACATCATGATAGGATCTCAGATATACGAGGGGACGACCTCCTAAAGAATCTTGGAGGAAGCACATAAGGGGGAGTTCACTGCACATCCTGACATTACTAAAATGTACCAGGATCTCAAGAAAATGTTTTGGTGGCCAGGCATGAAGTCAGATGTAGCGAACTTCGTAAGCAAATGCTTGGTCTGTCAAAAGGTGAAAGCAGAACATCAGAAACCCTCCGGGATACTTCAACCTTTGGAAATTCCTGAATGGAAATGGAAAGTATTTCCATGGATTTTGTGATGGGATTACCAAGAACACCAACAGATACGATGCCATATGGGTCATCGTGGATAGATTGACTAAGTGCGCCACTTCCTACCCATCCGAGCAAATTATCCGTTGGAAAAGTTGGCACAATCAGATATTCAAGAGATTATAAGGCTGCATGGAACCCTTCAACCATTATCTCCGATCGAGACCCAAGGTTTACTTGAGGTTTTGGGAGCCTTACAAAGGCATTCGGTGCTAAGTTATGTCTAAGCACCGCATACCACCCGCATAAGCAGACGGCCAAACAGAAAGGACAATTCAAACCTTGGAGGATATGTTACGAGCTTATATACTGGAGCAACGCGGGAATTGGGATCGATATTTACCATTGGCCGAGTTCGCATACAACAATAGCTATCATGCTAGCATTGGTATGGCTCCTTATGAAGCATTATATGGGCGAAAGTGCCAATCGCCCTTATGTTGGTATGAGACAGAGAATCAACTCTATTGGGGCCTGATTTAGTTGAGCAGACCACCGAGCAGATCAAGAAAATACGAGGCAAGATGCTTACCGCCGTGAGCCGCCAGAAGAGTTACGCAGATACCAGGAGGAAACCTCTGGAATTTCAGGAAGGAGACCATGTATTTCTGAAGGTTACTCCTACCACAGGGATTGGTAGAGCTGTTAAAATCAAGAAGCTAAATCCTCGTTTTATTGGTCCTTCCAAATCTTAAAGCGAATCGGGTCGATGCGTCGAGTCGCTTTACCTCCACATCTATCAAACCTCCATGATGTTTTTCATGTCTCCCAACTCAAGAAGTATCAACCTGAGCCTACGCACCTCCTAGACCCGGAAACAATAAAGTTGAAGGAGAACGACTTTCCCTGTTCAACCAATACGGATTGTAGACAAAAGCGACAGACAACTCCAAATAAATCATTGCAACTAGTAAAGGTAGCATGGGGAATAGAGGGTGCTGAGGATTACACTTGGGAACTGGAATCAGAGATGAGAAAGGGATATCCTGAGTTATTCACAGGCGCTAAATTTTGAGGACAAAATTTTTTTTAAGGAGGGTAGTAATGTAACATCCGATTTCCGACTTCCGATTCCATCCAATGTTGAAAATTCCGATTTCCGAGTTTGTCTTACAATTCCGCTTCCGACCTCGAGAGTATCTTCGACTTAGATTTCGTTCCAAGGCCTACAAGGACTTATTCCGATTCGATCTCATGCTCAAATAAGAACGAACGTGATATCAGAAGTTCAGATATTAAGTGATTCAAGATAGAAACGAAATGCGACCTACGAGTTTAACTAAATTGGATTTCGAGTTCATTACCAAGATCTTTTCTCTCTTTACCGAGTTCTGAGATCGAGTTGGAGTACCAGGTTTTATGAATTCCGAGTTCCGGGTACACAGCATTTATGTTTTGAATCCTTATATTCGATTGCTATGCTTAAAAATCGATTCAAGGATGACCCGACTTAGGGTTTAAGTGTTTTGGTTTCACGTTTGTACGACTTTCGCTTTTAAAGAAGCTGTGCCTTGCGATTTCCGGATTACGACTTCATGCCCAAATTCTCACTGAATGTGAAGATAGTTACGAGCTCCGACTTCATCCAAATAGCAGTGCATGGATTCCGACTTTAACAATCACACGAGTTCGATGTCACATTCCTATACTGCTGGCAACGAGTCTCACTTCTTAAGCGACGTGGAGAGCATTTTTGTCACACAAGAAGGAGACATGGCTGAATATTACCCACAAGAATTTCACCCAATCAAAGCCACATATCCTAACTACCACTTGAGCTTCGTCTATATATATCCTCCTCCTGCCTCTTCAGCTCCACTCTTCCCACGTTGTTTTCTTCTTGAATTCAACTCTCTTTTCTCTTCTCCACTCCATCCAGCTCTCATTTCAACGAGCTCCACCTGATCATAGAGGTAGAGGTTTTCTTCTTGCTTAATTTTCTGACTCTTGGATGATTGATGGTGATTCAAATCTTTAATTTTTGATATGTTAATTGATTGATTATGATGAATTATAGCTGGTTTATTGGTTGTCTATGAGATTGAAACTGAATTAGACACAAAGAAGGATGAAGATAGGAAGAGTTGAGAGGCTGGAAGACTCAAAACCCTCGGCCGTCCGTACGGCGGAGTGTAGGGCTCCGCCGTCCGCCGTTCAAAATTAATGAAACCATTTTTAGGTGAAACTAGACATCTAGGGCTTTCCACACATATATCATATAAGACCATTGGAGTAATATTGAGGGAGATATGAATTTTTGAAGTTCACTTTAGGAATCAGAACATCCACCCGGGCAGTATGGGTTGAGAAGGGTGTAACTCACCCTATACAACTCCAATTCGAGTGAAACCAATTTTGTTAGAAAGCTTACACACAGGGGAACACCCCAATATAAGATTCCGATTTTGTTACCAACTCAGTCGTTCCCAGTGATTCGAAGAAGTGACCCTATGTCCAAACCGGACCAACACAGGGCAGCTCAGGAAGGCTAAGTTTCGGGGCTTGTATCTCGAGCCCTACTAAGGAAAATGAAATGGAACTTTTTGTATCTGAAAGGTTGTCCTGTTAGCTTTAATATGAGGCCAATTTCATATGATTTGAGCCAGTTTTCGATTTTTAGTAGATTTTTACTTCTAAGTGTGCAATTCTGGCCACCCACAGGGCAGGCCGGGATAAAACCCGAATATCTTGAGTTATGGTTATCCAAATCAGATGGGACCAAAGAGGTTAGAAAATAGACACATAACCCTTCAACATATCCAAAATTTAGGTCCAAACGACCTAAATAGAAATTATGGCATAATTTACAAGAACCGGGTTGAATACAAGCAGTGAGGCAGTAAGCATATTCTAAAGTGCAATACTTATGTCTTGAATTTAGGATTGAAGCGTGAATGAAATATGTTGATTTATGTATGAAACGAAGTGTTTCTCTTGACAAATTGATATGCTAAATACTGGCACTATTCATGAGGAAGCGGACACGTTCCGTTATGCCGCCGAAATTGCGGTAAAACTCATGCATGAATTATGAGATACATGTAGAGGCATGTGCATTTCCAAGAAAGCTATGAAAGCTATGTTATGATGAATTCAAAGAACATGATATGATGAGATTTCCATGCTACTTGGGCCAGCCCCGGATAAACAGTTAAGGGGAATAGATCGGTGGGAAGGTCGGGGAAAGTAAACCCGGCATTCCTGTATAGGAACGAGCTCGATCCTGATAAGCAGACTATTACCCAGGAGTCTAAAATGGCCAAGAACTCCCAGGGGACCAAGTGATGGAAAATGATGAAAAGTAAGAGGAAAGGTTATGAAGAATGAGATTTGCATAACCACATCAAGTGCATGGGTGCATTTAACATGTCATTGCATATTGTTTACAGCTTGTCCGTGTGTTTACTCGTGGTTGTATATACACTATCTTGCTCTTTTGTCCTATGTATTAGTGTTGATGGTTTATTCTGTTTCTTATGTTATTTAAGTAAAATTGAACCTTGCCTCGGACTAGACATTTTTCGCAACCTTACTAAATATGTGTAGTTAAGTTTAATCTCATGTTTTAAGAAAATTTCATAAAACCCGAGGCAACTGAGAATGAACGCGAGGTCAGTATACACTATATGCAAACCCTACTGAGAATTTCTCCAAATTCTCACCTCCCTTCGCGTTTGCGCTTCATTCTCGGGCGTGGACGATGGACACGACAGCTACCCTTTTCGTTGAGATTCCAGACTTGCAGCTCCACCATGATCCGGCAGTAGGCTCACTGTATATAGCCGGTTCTTGCCAGTTTCGCCTGTATCTATTTAGTGATAGAGATTTTACTGTCCCCTTACATCATCCTCGCCTTTGATCCTACCACCCCATACGCCGAGGTCCCGCCAGACGCGCACATCCTCCACCAGCGCCCCCTGCACCTGTAGCCCATGCTGATCCTGCACCGGAGTCACCTCCGCAGGTAGTACCAGACATCCCGCTCAGCTCCGAGAGCGACCTTCTGAGGCCAGCGGCTCATCTTCCTCCTCCTGGATCGGTTCGACTACTCACCACCGGGCCGGTGTGGCCAACGGCCACCTGAATGAGTAGGTCGACCACAGTCAGTATTATGCAAAGATGACCTGTTTTGGTAGTAGGCGGCTTTGGGTCATCTGAGCGATAACATAGTTGAAAACGTCCACTGAGGACCACGTAGGATTGGATCGACTGACATGGGTCTTATGTTTCTTTTGGTACCTGACCCCACTCATGTATCCTATTTTGAAACTGGTCTGTAAATTAAAACAGTGGTTCTTGTCTATATATATATATATATATATACTTATATACAGTTGATAGTATGTGTGTTATTTATGCTTACTGTGTGGTTATGACGAAATAGACTCTATCATGTTCATTGTATGATTAACACAGTAACACAAACTACTTAATTTTTTGCTATGACTTAAGCATAACATTAAATAAGTAGGGTGTTACACCACGGATTGCATCTACTATGTCCACTGCTCCTTATCCATTTCATAGCACTCATACAGTTCAATGTACCTCTTTTCAACCTCCTCAAGCTGCCTCTACCCCCATTTATTCAGTGCATGGATCCGATCACAGATGTCCTCAGCATTAGTCCTAGCAAGCTCAGCTCTAGGCACAAAGTCTAGAGAATATGACGTGCTGTAAAGATCCCTATACCGTAAATCCGTCCCTTGTAGTGGCCGCCGACCATCTGAGCCCATATCTCATCGTCACTAACAGGAGTGCTCCCGTCCCCCTACTGTGATCAGGCTCAGTCAACTGCTAGTTGAACTCATACTACAATTAGAAGAAACAAAACAAATTAAATTTAATATAATAAATTAAAAGTATTGAAAACTAAAATTTTAAGTACTTACATATGTAGTCTCTGACCGGGTATCAACCCACTTGGATTTGCCCCACCTCTGGGTGTGGGTCTCCTGGAACAGCTTCTCTTGAGTCTGTGGCCTGCTCATCACCTTATCTTATATTACAAACAATTTTCATATGATCATATAATATTTAATATAGAAATTGAATAACTAAATGAATAAAGGATAATATTTACTATCCTTAACCACGTGCCCCCAATGACAATGGAGCCTCCAATGTGTAGCGGGCCATCTCAAGCTGATCCTTTGCTCATCCAGGTCTTCACCTGCTTTGTTTTAAACTCGGGTGAATCCTAGCAGGCCCTCAATGCCTGGAAGATCTCATCAGTGAACCAATGGGTGCTAGCCTCATTCTTGCGAATGTCATGAAACATAACACAATAATCAGCAAAATTGTAATAAATAATCATACATAAGAATAAAAATCAAAAGTAATAATAATAATAAAGTAAAAAAGTATTGATTATTTTACCTTTTACTCTTTTCACCACAACTCCTATGTAGCCTTAGGGGCCTACACAAAACTGGTATACGAGGCGTGAAAGTTCTTCTCGAATACCTCAATAATCCTGCACAACCTTGGCCGTGGTAGAATCTAATTGTGTCATAAACAATAGACTATATCAGGTATCTGTTAGTTAAATTTTCTATCACAATTAAAAATTCATAATAAATTTAAATTTGGAATTACTTACCAAGATTTTCCATCATATATAAGCTTCACGTGCTGGTTCGTGGAGCCCTGTGAGGGGATGGACAAGGAGGCCTGGGCACCCTATGGACTAGGCTGGCTAGAAGTAAGGGAACATGTGGAACTAGGTACAGGTGAGGTGCAAGCTTCACCTCTTGGAAGTGGAGAAGGCTGAAGGAGGAATGAGGGCTGAGCCACTGGCTTCGTATACCTAGGGTTGGATATCATAACAAACTCCTGGGTATATAGAGGATGACCAAGAGGGGTGGATGTAGTAGCAGTGGTGGGAGTGGTGGATGCGGGTGCAAAGGAGGTGATGGGTGGAGCACGAGTGCGAAGGGAAAGAATTAAACTATAACACTAAAATATATATATATATATATATATATATATATATATATATATATATATATATATATATATGCATAAAATTATTTATTTTAAATAATTTTCTAAATGATCAACAAAATTTAAGCAGAGTCATTCCTTATTTTAAGAGTCTCCACAAAATTTATTTCATCAGTCAAACACATGCGGTCATACAAATTAATCAGTTAATCTCAAAACCGTTCTAGAGCACATCCCTTTACTTCACATTGTAACGTCCTCCTCTGTACAATACTATGCTTAAGTCATAGTACCACACCCTAGAGTTGTTACTATTACCTGAGTGAACCTTATCTTACAGCAACTTCAGCCGTCTTTGAAACTTCTCAAACTATCTAGAGATAACATGGAAACAGGAGTAAGAATTTTAAATTCTCAGTAGGATTCACTAAGAAATTTCATACCATGTCATCGTTATTATCTTCAGCTGCTTCGATTTATTATGAAAAAGGTGGACATGTTATATAAACTGTTTAATTTTATAGTTCGAAAACATATTGTTCAAAGCAGAGTCCATTTTATTCATACAATTGTCATTTGGGTAAGCCAATACAAAATCAATTCATGAATTATACTATGAATAATAATCGAAACATATTAAGATATAGTAGCATAAATATACTGAAAACATAAAATCTGCATATGTCTTTACTTGTACTTGAATTTATGTATATACACATAATTTTCTTTTCTTCCTTTATCTTCCTTTACTTGTTATACATATTCTAGAGTATAATCACCTTGTCATACTCCGTAGGGGTGTGATCACCATGTCGCACTCCTTAGGTATATGTTCATCCTGCCACATCCCAGAGTATGATCGACATGTCATACTCCATCGAGGTGTGATTGCCATGTCACATTTCTTAGGGTATAGGATCATTATGCCATATTCCACAATATGATCGCCCTGTCATACCCCATCAGAGCATGATCGCCATGTCACGTTCTTTTGGAATATGGACTTATCATCATATCTTTCATCATAGAATCTTTATTATAGCTTTAATCATAATCATGAATGCATATATATCAAAGTGTATTTCATAACCTAGGTATAGGCTTTGCCGAAATTTCGGCAGCATGAAGGATCAAGTCCGCTTTGTAACATCCTCCCAAAATGCATTATTATGCTTAAGTCATAATACCATACTCAGAAGTTATTACTATTACCTAAGCGGACCTTTTTTGACAGCGACTTCAGCCGTCTTTTAAAGCTTCTCGAGCTATCTCGAAATAATATGGAAAATAGGAGTGAGAACTTTAAGTTCTCAGTAGGATCCACTAAGTAATTCCATAATGTGTCATCGTTATTATCTCTAGCTGTTTCGGTTTGTTGTGAAGAAGGTGATCATACCAAACAAATTGCTCAGTTTTATAGTTTAAAAACATATGGTCTGAAGTAGAGTTAATTTTACTCATGCACTTGTTAAACGGAGTAAGAAATTCAAGCACGAGTACGATAATATTTCTTAATGATAATAATAATATCGATAACAAAAGTCTACTTGCAATGTCATAATGATGATAGTAAGTGTTGTTCATCATACAATCTTGCATATGCGTTCATCATGCAGTCATGCATACGCAAATACGTTCACTTGAGTTCATGCAAAACGCACCTATGTTTCTTTAACTTCCTTTCCTTGGCACACCTAGGCGTTACATATCACTGTCCCTGGGGTGCTTGCATATGTTTTAATCTTTAGTCTTTACTGCCCTTGGATAGTCTGATCTAGGAGTAAGCTCAACTCGTGACCATCGTCACATAATACTGACCCGGAAGGGGACCCATATGCCTCTAGGTTAGAGGGACTCAGTTGGCCATCTGCCTCCAATATAGAGGGACCCAAAAGTTTTAGTTGCCTTCATAGAGAGGGATCCATTGTGCAACTACCTCCAAGTGAAGGAATCCACATCTTTATCTTTTAACTGCCTTCACCTGGAGGGATCCAAATAACTGCCTTGAAGTGAAGGGATCTCATATATTCTTTATTTATTTATATGCAAATATGCATGCTCTCATAAGACTAATTCATGATCATATCACCTTAGCATATTCATAAGTCTCCTGTATAATAAACACTCATGATTTCTTAGACTTTTGCTGAAAATTCGGCAGTATAACGGATCGAGTCCGCTTCCCCATGAATAGTGCCAGACAACCAGGAAATTTTAATCAAACAGCAAATTCAATATAGAACATCATATTCATACCAAGACTACAACAATATCAATAGAGGCAAGTTTTAAAATCTTAAGTCTTAATCTATCTTGCAAGCTTTTAATTCCTATTGATATTCCCGAGTTCGACTTCCAAGATTGAATGAGGTCCGAGTTCCGAGATTATATAATTTTCGACTTTTGGGGTTATGTTCGACTTCTGAGATTAATTATAGATCGAGTTCTGGAACTTTGTGCATAAGAGTTTTAAAATATCATAGTGTTCTCGACTTCCGGGATTCGGGTATAAGATCTCCTGTTCTGGTATCAACTTTCGAGCTTATGCTGAAAATCCTCGATTTCCGGATTTAAGTATTTTAGGTCTTATATTCCTATTCTTGACTTTCGATTTTAAAGTGTTTTATGAGCTTATAATTCCGAGTTCCGACCTTAATCCCTAATTGGTCTTCCAAGACTGTTATGAATGTGTTTCCTAAGTTTCAAGTTCCAACATTAATTTTTATCGGATCAAGTTGTCTATTCACTTAATTCCAAGCTTCTGACATTAACTATACCCAACCTAGTTTTCTATTCACTAAGCACCGAGTTTAACATTAAGTATTCCCGATCTAGCGCTATGTTCCAAGTTCCGAGCTCCGATATCAACTCAAGTGATTTGTGTTTTAGCCTTATTTTTAGCTAGAATTTCACTCTTGTAAGAGAAAATTCACCAAAAATAGAAATCTGGGTGAAATCATGTGAATTTTATATCAATGTAAAGCTAACAGAACAAGCTTTCAAATGAAATAAGTTGGATATCATTTGAATGAGTATAACTTGAGATATAAGGCCCGAAACTTAACCTTACTGAACTACCCTATTCCAACCGAGATTGAACTCAAGGTGAATTCATTGATGTACTAGGGATAGTAGGCAACAAATCTAACTCTAAAATTTTTATGGGATGTTCCCTCATATATTAGCTTTCAAAGAACATTGGATTTACTCAAATTGAAGTTGTGTAGGGTGAGTTACACCCTTCTCAACTTACACTACTCGGATGAAAGCCCTGATTTCTAGGTCAAATTTCAAAAATTCATAACTACCTCTATACTGATCCAATGACCTAATATTATATATGTATGGAAAGCTCTGAATGTATAGTTTTATACAAAAATAGATTCATGAGATTTAAACAGCTATAGGTGGAGCCGTACACTCCGCCGTACGGATTACTGAGAAAGAGACCTAACAACTTCTTGAGTTTTCTCTATTATTCAAGTTCTTTCATACCAATTCCAATTCTAATCATAGCACACATGCAAGTTCAATCATAAACCATTATCATCACTCCAAATCACATCAATATCATGAGGGAAAACAAGATCCGCACACAGTCTCAAATCAATACAAATAAGAAGAGAAATTGGATTCCTACCTCTCTAAGGTGAAATCTTGTTGAATGGTGTCTTGGATTGAAGAAATTTCTAATGAGACTTGAAGAGGTGATGAAGATGGAGCGAAGATGAGTGTGAATGGAAGAGAAATGAAGAGAGGTCTGTCCCTTTGGATGGCCGAATGGGTCAAGGGAGAAAGAGGGAATTAATCACAAACTTTTGAAGCAAGTCTCATATGATTGGTGGATGTGTGTTGGTCATTCAACTTGACTTGGCAGCCCATATGGAGGGCTGAGATTGCGCCATTTGCATAGGTAAGCTAAATCTTGACCATCCATCCTAGGGTTCGCATAGTATAATTTCTATTGAGCCGGTTTGGTCAGTTTAAAATACCAAAATCTTACTGATTTCTTTTAAATCGGTACACCGGTTTTAGAAAATTCCTAGGTGGCTTCCTATGATTCTAATCTAATTTCCTCAAGGTTAATTCTTCTAAATGTTACTTAATTGGCTTTGAGTAAAATGCGTAATTGAATTCTGATTAAACTTTATTATTTGATAAAAATCAAATAACTCGGTTAGTAACGATAAAAATTTTCAGATGTTACACACTTCCTCATGAATAGTGCCAAACTACCAGAAAGATCAATCAAGCAATAAAATTAACATAGAGCATCAATTTTTATAACAATAATATCAATCACATAATATGTCAACATAAGTACATATCTTAGGTTTTCTGCTCATTCTACTCAATTCTGCCTGATTTTGTAAAATTCATCTTTACTCTAATTCAACTCATTTATACCTGAATTTTTTGATATATTATAGTTCTATGTGTCTAGTTTCCAACTCCTTTCGTCCCATCTCATTTTGATTTGTATAGCTCAAGTTATTTGTATTTTATCTCAGACTGCCCTATACTTAGCCAGAATTGCCCCTTTATAAGTGAAAAGTCACTAAAAATAGGAATCTTGGTGAAATTATACGAAATATATACCAAATTAAAGCTAATAGAACAAGCTTTTAAATAAAATGAGTTGTATATCATTTACATAAGCATATCTTGAGATATAAGCCCCGTAAATTGACCCTACTGGACTACCTTATTCCAGCCTAGTTTGAATTTAAGGCAATTTCATTGATGTGCTGGGAACAAATGGCAATGAATCTGACTCTAAATTTTTTATGAAATGTTTCGTTACATGTTAGCTTTCAAACAGTGTTAGTTTCAGTTAATTTAGAGTTGTGTAGGATGAGTTACACTCTTCTTAACTCATACTGGCTAGATGAGAATCTAGATTTCTAGGTCAAACTTCAAAAATTCATAACTAATTCTATACTAATGCAATGACCTTATATTTTATATAGTTGGAAAGCTCTAGATGTGGAGTTTCACATAAAATAGATTCATCAAGTTTTGATGGCTAGATTTTCGTCTGTACAAGATGGATATACGGACGCTGTAGGGTTTTCACCCAACAGCATCTTGATTCTTTCTATCTCCAAGTTTTTCCCTTCCAACTCTAATTCTAATGATCATATACATCCAAAATCAACCCTAATCCTTCATCTCTACTTAAGATAAGACCAAAATCATGGAAGAAAGAAAAATCCTAATCAGCCCCAATCTAAGAAAACAAGAAAAGAAGTTGGAATTTCTACCTTTCTAAGATGAGATCTTGTTGGATTGGTGTCTTGAATTGAAGAAACTCTTGATGAAGCTTTAAGGGCTAATGAAGATGGAGTGAAGATGAGCATGAATAGAAGAAAAAGAATGAGTGTTCTACCCTTTTTGATGGCCGAAAATGCAAAGGGGCAGGAAAGGAAAAATTTGAAAACTTTGGAGAGAAGCTATCATATGAGTGGTGGATTTTATCTCTCCTTCAAATTTGGCTTGGCTGCCCTTCTTCATGGCTGATTGAGGCGCCACTTGTAGGGATGTTTTGGCTAAATCTTGGCTATCCATCCCAGGGTTCTCACAGTATAATTTCTATTAATCCGATTTCGACAGTTTAAAATACCAAAATCTTACCGATTTCTTTTCAAATTGGTAAACCAGTTTTTAGAAAAATCCTATGAGGTTTCCTATGTTCCTAATCTAATTCCATCAAAGTTAATCCTTCTAAATGTTACTTAATTGGCTTTGGGTAACTGCTTAATCGAATTCCAATTAATCCCAATTATTCGCTAAAAATTGAACAACTCGGTTAAAAACGATAAAATTTTTCGGATGTTACAGACATCATGCAGGTATACAACACCACAACATATAATTCAAACAATGGGAAGGAACTCTGAGCCTTCCCTTAGTTATACAATCCCATCCTCTTTTTTCTATCTTACAATATCTTAGAAATTTTAAGTCTCTAATATTTCAGAAAGTATAAAGTTTAAAAATGGGTACAATTTATATACCTAAAGCTTCCCAACTCACTCTAGTTAGTTAATGCACCAATCACCAATTGCTCCAAACAAGATCTTTAACAATCAACATAATAAATTAAGTTAGCTAATTAACATAGAAACTAAAAACTTTAAGTAAAGAAATGGAATAAAAAAAGACTAAATAAAAAAATAAATTGATTAAAATATTGATTGACATACCACGAATACAATGCCAGTTTTCAGCGGCAAAATGGAAGCTCTGGTGGCAAGAAAATGGCTTGGGGTCGTATGGGGGGGGGGGGCGAGAGAGTAGAGAGAAAAAGAAAGAGTTGCACAAAATGAGGAAGAAGAGGAGGGCGTTCACATTTTAACATTTTTTTTCATTATGAATTTTTCGTCAATACTAATTTAAGGAAACGATTCATTTCATTAAATCTGTCGGTAAAATGATAATAAAATGATTCGTTTCATTAATCATCCATTACTGTCAGAAAATTTGTTGGTAATATAGAAACTAAAATACCTCTAGCGGTAATTCCAAATTTTAAATACCGAAAGAAAATTCATTGGTAATAATTAAAAAAATAATCAAATAATATTTTTTCTCTAAATTATCAAAGTTTTTAAATTAAATTAAAAAGAAAACTTAATGACTTACTGTTGGATTTTCCGCGATAATGTTTTGACGCTATTAAGTGCGAACATTTATCAATGTTTTTACCAATGGAATATTAAACCGTTGGTAAAATTTCACATCAATGATTTATTTAATTTTACTAATGAATTGTCCATCGGTATTTTTGATAGATTATAGCCGTTGGTAAAATTTGTTGGTATTTAACGAATTTCTAGTAGTGTTAATTTTTTGAGGACCAAATTGATGTCATTGCTCTTTCGATGATCAAATTGATATTACAACTCTTTCGATATAAATTAATTTGCAAAAGCATTATATTCATCTTGAACTAAAGGTTAGAATAGATAACACAGCCTATCGGAGATACATGACCTAGCCTATATTAAGCCTAATTTAGTTTTACCAATTTTCATGTTAAAAGTTAAAAAGCCCAATTTTTAAGGCTAAGTAAAAGACTTTTTAAGTCTAATAGATAGTCTATTTATATATTATTAATATTATTACTATATATTTATATAATATATAATAATCTATAATATAATATAAGATTGTTTATTGAATTTCATTCTTTAACTTATGCTTCGATATTATTATATCATTAAATAGGGTATTACTTGCACAAAAAAAGTCCTATTACTATAAGTAGATATTCAAATAGATTTTAGGTTAGGTCAAACATTTTAAAAAGCTAGATTAAACATTACGAAAAGACCTATGTCGAGTAAATAAAGCGATGTCTTAC
The DNA here is from genome assembly GCA_031439595.1 of Pterocarpus santalinus. Taxonomy (NCBI): domain Eukaryota; kingdom Viridiplantae; phylum Streptophyta; class Magnoliopsida; order Fabales; family Fabaceae; genus Pterocarpus; species Pterocarpus santalinus. Next base: position 39,762,667 of record CM062523.1, on the reverse strand, counting down.
ATGCTCTTCGGGGGTCAAAGTACATTGTGCATCTTGAATCAAAATCACCGAATTTAGGGACTATGAGATCATTTCTATGGGTGCAACTATACCTAATTATTCCCTCAACCCCTTTTTCCCCTAATCTTCTCCCTCTCTGCTCCAGAATTAGCACTTCGACCATCCTCCCCCACTTTGAACTTGGGACTTGTTCCTTGAAGACCTTGATGATGGGGCAATAGAACTTTTGTTGGAGCCTCTAAAAGTATCGTATATTGACCTTATGGAAATAACCGGGTTGGTACTTGTAACATCCACCGAAGTTTTCTTATCGTTTTTTGCCTAATTGTTCGGGTTTTTATCAAATAATTGATGATAATTAAGATTCAACTAAAATGTACACGAGTTCCGACCTCCGAGTTGATCTCCAAGTTCAACCAGAATGAACATGATTTACGACCTCCGAGTTGATCTCCTCAACCAGAATGAACATGAGTTCCAACTTCCTGGTGCATAAGGTTAATGTTCTGATTCCCGACTTCCGGGGTTGTGAATCGATCTTCGAGATTGATCCTGGACCGAGTTTTAGAATTACTTCTCGACTTCCGAGATTCAGGTTTAAGTATTTTAGGTTTCATCTTCTTGTCCTTGACTTTTGATTTTAAGGTGATTTGTTTGCTGTGTGATTTCCGATATCTGACTTTAAGCCACAATTAGTCTTCCAAAACTTTTATGTATTTCCTAAGTTCCAAGTTCCGACTTTAACTAGAATGGAGATGAGTTCCGATTCCATACAGAATGAAAATGAGTTCCAATTTTTAGGCAAAATGGAGAATGATTTTTAGCCACCAAAGAGGGAAACAAGACCGAACTTTACCAACAAAATTTCAGTCAATCAAAACTCACAAAGCTAACTACCTCTTCAATGCTTAAATCAGATTTTTCCTTGCTGATTTGCATTAGTTTCTCCTTACTTCAGACTTCTTTTTCTCTTCTCTTCTTCTTCTTCTCTTCTCCTCTCAACCAAACTCCAAAACTTAGCAAGATCACATACAAAGAGATAGAGGTTTAATTTTGTTCTGGTTGTTCTGATTGTGGGTGGCTGATTTTGACTTTATTTTCTCACTTCTTGATATGATTAGTGAATGAATATGATGATTATTGGCTATTTTTATGTTTAAATTTGATTAAGAAGTAGGAAAGAGTGAGTATAGGAAGATGTGAGGGGCTCGGAGTCCAAATTCGCTCGACAGTCTGTACAGCGGAGTGTACGGCTCTGCTTGCAGCCATTCAAATTCTATAAAATTATTTTTATATGAAACTAGACATTCAGGGCTTTCCATGCATATATCATATAAGGCCATTGAATTAGTATTGAGAGAGATATGAATTTTGGAAATTTGACCTAGATTTTTGAGGTTGATTCTGGGCAGACTGAGTTGTGCAGAGCAAAACTTGCACTATAGGACCTGGAATTGGATAAAACCAATTTTGTTAGAAAGCTTACACATAGGATAATATCACATAAAAATTTCCTAGTTAGATACGGTCCCATTTATTCTCAGTGGTTCGAAGAATTTGCCCTATATCCAAATTGGGCCAAAAAAGGGCAGTTTAGGAAGGTGTCGAGCTGTACTAAAGCAAATGAAATAGAACTTATTGCAAATGAAAGGTTGTCCTACTAGCTTTAATATGATATCAATTTCGTATGATTTGAGTTAATTTTCGATTTTTAGTGGATTTTTACTTTTAAGTGTGTAATTCTAGCCAGTCTCAGGTCAGGCTAGGATAAAACTTAAATAACTTGAGCTATACTTATCAAAATTAGATGGGACCAAAGAGGCTAGAAAATAGACACATAACATTCTAACATATTGAAAATGGAGGTTCAGATGAGTTAAATAGAAATTTTGTCTTGATTTATAAAAACTAGGTTGAATGAATGTGCTGAGACAACAATTATATTTTTAAATGCAACATTTATTCCTATGAGATTGATGATTGAATTATAAATGAAATGTTATGATTTCTCTACAAATGACTATCTGATGTACTAGCACTATTCATGGGGAAGCAGACACGTTCCGTTATGCTGCCAAAATTTCAGTAAGCCTATGCATGAGTTATACTCTACATTTAAACCCATGTGCATTGGCAAGAAGTTCATAAAGGTTATGTTATGATGAATATAAAGGTTATGTTATGATGAAAGTTCCATAATACTTGGGCTAACCCCGAATTAAAGTTAAGGGGAATAGATCGGTGGGAAGGTCAGGGAAAGTAAACCCGGCATTCCTATATAGGAACGAGCTTGATCCTAAATAGCAGACTATTACCCAGGAGTCTAAATAGCCAATAACTCCCAGGGGACCAAGTAGCGGAAAAGATTATGAAGATCAAGTTGCAAGTTAAAAAAAGGTACGAATTAAGTCAAGTGCACTTGCATACGGTCAAGTATAAGCATCTTTATGTGTATCTTCAATTATCTTGTTAAGTCATAATGTTATTATGTTTCTTGTTGAAGTATATTATACTATTCACATTTTTATGACTGTCATATGATATGGCAAGTGGTTGTTGAAATATAACCGCTTTGAGAAAGATGTTTTCAACTTAAAAATGAACCACTGGTTGTGTATATGTGCTCACATTTTTTTATAAGAAACCAAAGCGGCTGGAATGTTTATGATGACACTGTATGATTTGAGTTTACCTACTGAGAACCATAGGTTCTCACTGCCTGCTTGTATATTTTCTTTTCCGTAATCATTCTAGTACCTAAGTTGGAAATCAAGTGCAAGGCGAAGTACTAGGACATTCACTTAGCAAGATTCAGTAGCAAACTAAATCAAGAGACTACTGAAGCTAGTTGATGACTAGTGGAAGCAAGTTGTATGTGTTATGTTAGTCACAATTTCTTCTAAGTTGTAATTATTTTATTCTCTATGTATCAGAAATGATGAAATTTATGAACTATATTTCGGTAATAAAGTGTACAGTTGAAGGGTCATGTATTATATTTTCCATATTTTAAAGATTCTCTTAGCACCATGACAACCTCTTAATATAACTCTATGACTCGAGCGTGGCTTATATAATGGAAGGTGTTACAATACTTGTCAAAGAGGGTGCGATGGTGGTGCATGTCGCTGGTCTTTCTAAGGCCACCAGCTACTTCTAGTGTTTTCTGACATGGCGGTGCCTGACGTCACGTAATCTTTTGTCATTCCCTTCCTCACTCATCAGAGACAAAATTTCAAAGCTGCCTTCTCAATCTGCGATGATGGCCATGTTAGACAATTTTTGACAATGTTATGAAAGTTAAGAACAATTCCTTCTTAGAAAGAAGGAGGCCTCCTAAAGCTAAATAAAATTGAGATAAAACTAGTTGGCTAACAATTTTCTTCTCTGATTTATTCATATCAAGGAATTACATTTATAATGGTATAAAGGATTCTAGATCCTTTTGTCCTTATGCATGTCACTCTCATACACACTATACATGTTATCATCACATACTCACTCTAGAATATTCTTATTAGCTATTCTTCCCTACCATTATCATCCCCGTGACATCAACCTTATCCTCAAGGTTGCTAAAAAGAACAAAAGTAAAAACAACAATTTAAGTGCCTAAAAATTATTAATCCTAAGTAACTTTTTTTTTTTTTTGGATTTTTTCTATCAAGTTCATGTAAAAAATTTCCACTAGGATCCCATTGCTTAATTGGGTTGATAAAAAATTGGCTTGGCCCATTAAACTACAAAACAAAAATGTCCATAGCTTTGTCATTAAATTGGGCTTGGCCTGTATGCTTTAAGGAATGACCTATAAGCTCTGATACCTTTCAAAAGCCACTAAGTGGTATAAATTCTATCGAACTAAGGGTTTTGATGAATAACAAATCAATTCTTAACAACAACTTTGTGTGGACTAATAGTTTGTTCAAGTGTTTATCTACATTTGCACTAGATCACGCGTATGTACAAGGATAAGTATAAGATCATATGAAGTTAAAAGTTTTTATATGTATCTCATAGATATATTCCAAGGAAAGAACTTTTTGGCACAAGTTTCTATGATCTATCCCTCAAGAAGCGTATCTAAAGGACCAAAAGGATGCATTTATGACATCAGAAGGAAATTTAGTCATCAGAAAGGTCACAAGTACTTCTAAAGGATGAATTGCCTAGAAGGCTTTGTTCAGAAAGGTAACCACCAAAAAGTTAATTTACATGAAGTACCTCACCATCAAAGCTTCTTCTGCATGATTCATGGATTATTTCCAATAGTCAAACTTGACAAGACAAGATCCAAAAGAAGTGCTGACAACTCTGAAAAGTTGGTGGCCATCAACAACTAGTTTTTCTCTTTTCTTTCATGATATTTCTACTTGTTGAGAAATAAGGCAACCAACTTCTTTCTCCAGTCTTAGACAAGTGGATCGTGTTAGCTCCAATGCCTCTCAGAAGCTATTCCGAGGCTATGAACCAATTTGATTTTTAAGGTTTTGAGCATACCAAATCAGAATACAAGCAAATCTTTTTGATCATGAAAAGGCTAATTCGAATAATAGATTCTTCAGTGAAAATGAATTTAAACAAATAGCTTAAGTGCTCAAAAAGCCTTCAAAGCATCGTTATCTATAGCTTTATACTTTAATATACTTTATATGGAATATATGCTTTGTGTTTCTCGAGCTACTTTGTTTAGAAACAGAAAAGAAGAATTTTAGAAGGTTAAGCTACACTTCAGAAAGGAAAGACGAACCTAGAAGAATGACCCTATCTAGAAGGGATGTCACCAGAAACATACTTTTCATGTATGTCATAGCTTCAAAGCTTCCTCAGTACAATTCATAGACAAATTCAAAAAGTCAAAAAGGGTGATTTAACAAGACGCAGAAGAAGCGCTGACAAGTTTGCACAGTCGGTATATCAACAAATGGCTACCTTTCTATCTCTGTACAAGCTTTGAAGAATGAGAAAAAGGAAGACTATTGTTTCGTTGTCCAGTCCTAGACCAACAGTCCAAAGAGAACTTCAAAAGTCAAGACCTGCAAGCTTTAACGGATATATATTCAATGTCGATAAAGGGCTGGATGTCGAAGAAAAATGGTTAGAACAACTGAATATCTTCTTCACTTGTAGAGCTTCATTGTCAACTTTCTCAACCTTCTAAACCTCCAGAAAGTTACTCATTGTAACTTTTTTTCAATAGAAAATCTTCTCTTCTGCTTTGTATTTGATAAGATTCTCTTTTTGAGAATTTAAAGAAATCACACACATTGAGAAAATATTGTTGATCCTCTATAAAAGGAGTTAGTATGAGTGTTCACAAATTGTTTTCAAATCTCAAAACTTGTATACAGACCCAATAACGGTCAGGTAGAGCTTGGGGAAAATAGAACAAAGAATACTTGAGTTAAAGTTGGGAGAGGCTTGAGAAAAGACTACTTTGTTTTAAGAAGCTTGGAGAAGCTTGAACAAAGAATACTTAGATTTTTATAAAATCTCAACAAAGAGTTAGGGACTGGAAGTAGGCAAGTGGATGGCCAAAGTAGTGTAAAAATTTCTTATGAGTTTCTTCCATAGCTAATTAGCTTTTTATCTTGATCACATAAGTTATACTGTTTGCGTTTTTAACTTCAATCTGTTTATCATCTTAAATAATTTAAACATATAAGGTTTTATTAACTAACACAAAGTTTCTGCAATCTAAGCGAGGACTTGAGATAGATTCTTAATTTCAGCTTTTCAGGTTACTCTTAAGTTTGAGACAACACAATTCAACCCCTCTTCTCGTGTTATCTCTTTCAATAATTGGCATTAGAGCCTAACTGTAACACCCTCCCAAGTACAGTACTATGCTTAAGTCATAGCACCACACTCACGAGTTATTACTGTTTCCTGAGCGGACCTTATTCTACGGTAACCTCAGTCATCTTCGAGACCTTTCGAGCTATTTAGAGATAACACAGAAATAGGAGTGAGAATTATAAAATTCTCAGTAGGATTCTCTATACTATCACACATAGTGTCATCATTATTATCTCCAGCTGCTTCGATCTATTATGAAGAAGGTGATCATGCCAAAAAAAAGTTGTTCAGTTTTATAGTTTGAAAATATATTATCCAAAGTAGAGTTCTTTTTATTTCACGCACTTGAGTCACATTGGCAATATTTCATATTTAGAAATAATAATCACTGCATAACTAGATAGAACAGTCTCAGCATCAATAAAACATGGGATATAATTATGCAAATACTCATATTTGAACCCATGCAAATGCACTGGTATCTTTCTTTAACTTTCTTTGCTTTCTTTTCTTGGCACACGTAGGCGTTACGTATCACCATTCCTAGGGTGCTTGCATATGTCTTAATCTTTAGTCTTTACTGCCCTTAGGTAGTCTGATCTAGGAGTGAGTTCAACTCGTGACCATCGTCACACAGTACTGACTCGCAAAGGGACCCACGTGCCTCTAGGTCGGAGGGATTCAGTTGGCCACCTGCCTCCAACATAAAGGGACCTAAAAGTTTTAGCTGCGCTCACAGAGAGGGACCTAATGTGCAACTGCCTCCAAGTGAAGGGACCCATATCTTTATCTTTTAATTGCCTTCACCTGGAGGGACCCAAATAATTGCCTCCAAGTGAAGGTATCCACATCTTTATCTTTTAACTACCTTCACATGGCAGGATGCAAATAACTGCCTCTAAGTGAAGGGATCTACATCTTTATCTATTAACTGCCTTCACTTGGAGGGACCCAAATAACTGCCTCCACATGAAGGGATCTCATATATTCTTTCTTCATTCATATGCAAATATGCATGCTCTCATAAGAATACTTCATGATCAAATCATTCATGATTGTATGGCTATCCACCTTTGATCATGCATGTGAATGCTCTATATTCTTGTACATGACTCACATTAGACTTTAATCATATTTGCATGCATGAGTATCATAGTCACCACATATACTTACTCATAATTTTAAATTAATGAATAATCAACTTGACTGGTAAAGACTATCAATCTATTAATCTTGCACTTTCTGCCGGAAATTCAGTAGTATGATGGAACGTGTCCGTTTCCCCATAAATAGTGCCAGTCAACCAGACAGTCATTCATACATAAAAATCAATGCAAGGTATAGATGCTCTAATAATCAACCAAAGTTTAAAATCTTAAGTCTTAATCTATTTTGCAAGTTTTAAGCTTTTATTAATGTTCCCGAGTTTGAGCTTAGGACTGACTTCCGAGATTACATGGGTTCTAAGTTCCGAGATTATATAAGTCCCAACTTCCGGGATTATGTTTATAAGGTTAATGTCTTGATTCCCGACTTCTGGGGCTATGTTCGATCTCTGAGATTGATTCTGGATCGGATTTTCGAGGTTATATGCTTAAGGAGATACCGAGTTTTGGAACTACGTGTATAAGAGTTTTAAAGCATCCTAGTTTTCCTGACTTTTGGAACTTGGGTATAAGGTTTCATATTCTGGTACCGACTTCCGAGATTATGTTGAAAGTCTTCAACTTCCGGGTTTAAGTAGTGTAGGCTTTGTATCATTGTTCTTGACTTCCAATTTCAAAGTGTTTTGTGTGCTTGTGATTCCGATTCCCGACATTATTTTAACCAATCTAGTCTTCTGCTCACTTAGTTCCAAGTTCTCGACATTGACTAAACTTGATCTAGTTTTCTATTCACTAAGTTCCAAGTTTAACATTAGGTATACCTATCTAGTTTCCTATTCACTAAGTTCCAAGTTCAATATTACGTATACCCGATTTAGCTCTCTGTTTGCTAAGTCCCGAGTTCTGACATTAACTAAACTTGATCTAGTTTTCATATATGTCTCTACCCAAAATTACACTCTTCTAAGAGAAAATTCACCAAAAATAAAAATCTAGGTGAAATCATGTGAAATTTACATCAATGTAAAGCTAACAGGACAAGATTTTAGATGAAACAAGTTTCATATCATTTGAATGAGTATAATTCAAGATATAAGCTCCGAAACTTAACTTTCCTGAACTACCCTATTTTGGTCTGGCTTGGACATAGGGCAATTTCTTCGAACCACTGGGAGCAAATGGGAACGTATCTAACTCAAAAAATTTTATGGAATATTCTCCTATGTTTAAGCTTTCTAACAAAGTTGGTTTCATTCAATTCCAAATCGTATTGGGCAAGTTTTGCCCTAAACAACCTAGTCTGCCCAGAATCAAACTTAGAAACTTAGGTCAAACTTCCAAAATTCATATCTCTCTCAATACTGATCCAATGGCCTTATATTATATATATATGGAAAGCCCTAATGTCTAGTTTCACATAAAAATAGTTTTATCAAGTTTTGGTGGCCGCAGGCAGAGCCGTACACTTTGCCAGTATGGATGCCGTAAGGTTTCAAGGTTCCAGCTTCTATTTTGCATCCTTTTGTTCGAATTCTCACCCAGTTCTCATCCAAACTCAACATTTATATATTAATCCAGCCATAAGAATTCATATAAACATCATATATCATCAATCTAATGGAAAGAACAGGAATTCCACTAAGCCACAATAGCACCAATAATAGAAGAAATTGAAGAATCCTACCTCAAAATTGAACCTTAAGCTAGTGAGGAAACAAGTCTTGGGTGAAGGCATGAAGGAAAGGTGAAGAAACAAGGATGAAGAAAGGGAGATAAGGAAGAAAATGAGGGAGAGAGTGGCCTAGTATATTGAGGCCGAGAATTGAAAAAGATTGAGGAGGAATTTGTTGCATTGATATAACTCTAGGTAGATGGATTCTTAGCTTCTCATTGGTTGCTCTTTGGGTGGCCATGGTTCATCCAAGTTTTCTGCTCAGGTGTGGTAGCAAGTGGCACCACTTTGTGGGGGCAAGTGGTTGAGTTCTTAGCGACTAAAGTTAGTGTTTTCGATGTATGATCTATTGACTCAGTTCTGGCGGTTTAAAATACCGGATCTTTACCGATTTCCTTCAAATCAATAAAACGATCTTGAAGAATTTTGTGAGGTTTTCTATGTTTCTATTCTAATTATTTCTTATTCTAATATCTCTAATTAACATCTAATTAACTCCTAATTAATCTTTAATTAACTTTTAATTAACTTTACAAACTCAATAAAATCGAATAAATCGGTTAATGGTTTAACATAAATGTTTTACAAATTTAGGGCCTTCTATTTTCTATTTTATATTTTCTATGGCTAATGGCATTTTCATAATTATGGGCAAGTTTAGGGGCATCCCATGTCATTTCACATATGGATACCTCCGTGGCTCAATCAGCAGAGGTTTAGGCTTCTACGTTTTCACTACGCGATTCTGCTTCGTTTAAAACCTTATTCTACTAATTCTGTTGCTATAGGGACCTAAATGTCATTTTTTAAACAGTTTAAGGGCAAGGTTGTGGATAACAAAAGTTTGTCCAATGACATTTTTATCATTTCCTATTACGTTATATGGGGATGTTACACTAACTCTGGGGGTTGGGCTTCCTAACGCTTGCAGAGGTTAAAGATCCTGTCAAATGTTTATCACATCACAGAAGGTCACTACATAAATCATCATCCTTATAAGACTATCCATACTGGAAGGATAGAATGAGACTCTTCATTGAGTCCACAAGTCTGGATAAGTGAGAAATAATAGAGAATGGTGACTATGTACCCACTATGGAACAACCAACACCACAAGTAGTAGCTGATCCAGAACATCCTCCACCAGTTGTAGTCAGAATCATTCCTATAAATGAATATACTGATCAGCACAAAATAAAAGTTCAAAAGAATGCCAAGACAAAATACTTACTCACGTGTGCCTTGAGCAAAAGCGAATATGACAAAATTATGTCCTATGATTCTGCCAAAGAAATCTGGGATATGATTCAAGTGCTTTATAAAGGAACAGATCAAGTTAAAGAAACAAAAATCAGCATGCTAGTTCATAAATATAAAATGTTCAATATGCTAGAGTATGAGAATATTGATGAAATGACTACCAAATTTATGCATATCATAAATCAACTAAAAGCTTTGGGTAAAAGGTACTCAAATGTAGAAATGGTAAGAAAGATCCTAAGGAGTCTTTCAAAGGCTGGCTTCCCAAAGTTACTATCATCCAAGAAGTTAAAGATCTGAACGTACTTAGCTTGGATGCCCTTATTGGGTCCTTAAAGACTCATGAGATCGAACTGAAGGAAATTTCTAGGTAGTCTAGCAAGAAGGGAAAATCCATTGCCCTTAAGACCACTTAGAAGAGATTCAGCTCCTCCAAAGCCATGAAGGCCTCAGAAGAATCGAATGAAGAAGATGAAAATTCCGCTAATCCTGATTCTAACGATAGAGATGATGAAATAGCTCACCTAGCTAGAAGAATCTCAAAAGCATGGTTCAGAAAGAAAAAGAAGAACTTTGCTCCAAAAAGGGACAAGAAGAGCAAAGTCAAAGCAGATGAAGTAATATGCTTTAAGTGCAAGGAATCGAGGCACATCATATCAGAATGTCCTAGACTAAAGAAAGCTGGAAAGAAAAAGACTCCAAAGAAAAAGGCTATGATGGCCACGTGGGAAGATCTATATAGAGAGCAAGAAAATGATGAATCTCAAAAGGAAGAAGAGATTGTTGCAAACCTCTGTTTCATGGTTGATATCATCTCAAATGAAGAAATTAAGCTACATAAATCTGAACCTGAACTTACTTATAAAAACCTTCAAAAGGCATATGATGAACTCTTAGATAATTGCAAGTCTCTTGCTTTTCATTATGCATCTTTAAGAAAAGATTTTCGAAAACTAACTCTAGAGTTTGAAAAACTCAAGATTGAGAATAAGAATGCTGGGCATAAAGAGAACGAAGTGAAAAATGAAAATATTGCTCTTCAGAAGGAAGTAGCAGCCCTAAAAGGCAAAGCTTCTAAAACTCAAGATAGGACATCTTCTGATGTTTCTGAGCTTCAGAAATTAGTCAAACTTCTCAAATCTAATCTTAAGAAAATGATGAATAGCTCCAAAAATCTGGAATTGATGCTTGGTGGTCAGAAACCTTACCTTGACAAAAACTGGTTTAGGCTATGAGAAGAAAGATGATAAAAATTCTTCTAAAGATCTTTCAAGTTTGATTCCCACTTGTATCTACTATTTTAAAAAGGGTTACATTTTTGTAAGATGCTTCTCCAGAAGGAAGACAAAATGACAGACAGCGAAAGGCCAAGAAACCTGCTAACCTAAAAGGACCCAAGAAGATATGGGTACCTAAAGTCAAAATTGCTTCTGATGTAGGTACGCCTTAAATCAATTCATCAAAAGGAAAATAAATGGTATCTAGACAGTGGATGCTCCAGACACATGACTGGAAATAAATCCTGGTTCAGAAAACCTCAGAATTAAGGATGATGGAATAGTCAAATTTGCCAACGGAATCAAATCCAAAGTTGTTGGCGTAGGTAATGTTGATAAGAACAATTCCAACCTACTAAATGATGTTATGTTGGTAGATGGATTAACTCATAATCTTTTGAGCACTAGTCATTTTTGTGACCAAGGCTACAAAGTTGTGTTTGAATACTCACATTGTATTATTAAGAATTTTACAAATGACAAGGTTATTCTTACTGCTAAGAGGCATAATAATACGTATGTGTTGTATCTAGATGACCTCCTAGATCAGAATGTAAAATGCTTAGCTTCCTTTTTGGATGAAAAGTGGCTATGGCGCAAAAAGTTTGGTCATGCTAATATGAAATTGATATCTGAGATCCCTCAGAAAGAACTGGTCATAGGTTTGCCAAAAATTGATTTTGAAAATGATTCCTCGTGTGAATTTTGTCTCAAAGGTAAACAAACCAAAAGTTCTTTCCACAGCAAAAATGTAGTTTCAATTACTAGACCACTTAAGCTTTTACATCTTGATCTCTTTAGACCAACTAGAACTGTTGTGGTCAAAGATATGGCTTAGCCATTGTGGATGATTTTTCAAGATTTACATAAGTTATGTTCCTGATCCATAAGGATGATGCTTTCGAGGTCTTCAAAAAGAATTCAAAATGAAAAAGGTTTTTGTATCACTTCTATCAGATCGGATCATGGTGGAGAATTTGAAAATCATGCTTTCGAAAATTTTTGCGAAGAAAATGGTATTTCTCATATTTTCTCGCCTCCTAGAACTCCTCAGCAAAATGAGGTAGTGGAAAGAAAGAATAGATCACTGCAGGAAATAGTCAGATCTATGCTTCTTGAAAGTAGCTTATGAAAAGGTTTTTGGGCAAAAACAGTTAACACTTCCTGCTATATTCAAAATCATATTTTCTTAAGGCCAATTCTCAAGAAAACTCCCTATGAATTATGGAAAGGAAGAAAACCTAACATTTTCTACTTTCATATTTTTGGATCCAAATGTTTTATACTAAATACCAAGGACAAGCTGTCAAAGTTTGATTCTAAATCTGATCCTAGAATTTTTCTAAGATATTCTTCTATTTTAAAAGCTTATAGGGTGTTCAATAAAAGGTCTCAATCTGTGGAAGAAACTATCCACATAAACTTCATGGAAAAGAAAAATGACCTAAACCAGAAGGTTACTGATCTGGAAGTGGAAATGGAAAGTATGTCATTAAAAGAAAACTCCCATGCTCAATAGAACCTTCAGATGACCACTAGAGATGATGATGATGATAATGTCTCTAAAGTTCCCTCTCATCAACATGTTTTTGATTATGCTTCTGAAGAACCAGAAGGTACTCCTTTGAGGAGAAGGTACACGGGTGTAAGAGACTTGAGAACTATCTCTCAAAACCAGATTATTGGTGAACCTTCTCATGGAATTAGAATGAGATCCTCACTTAGAAATGATTCCAATCTCGCTCTTATCTCTAAGATTCAACTAGAAAATATCAAAGAAGCCTTAATGGATCAATATTTGATTGAAGCTATGAAAGAGGAGTTATCTTAGTTTGAGAAGAACAAAGTCTGGACCCTGGTCCCATTACCTAAAGGACAATATACCATTGGGACTAAATGGGTATTCAAAAACAAGCTTGATGATGATGGAAAAGTTATTAGAAAAAAGCAAGATTAATGGCTTAAGGTTATAATCAGCAAGAAGGCATATATTATGATAAGACTTTTGCTCCTGTAGCAAGATTGGAAGCCATCAGAATATTACTTGCTTATGCAACTTACAAAGGTTTTAAGTTATTTCAAATGGATGTGAAATCTGCATTTTTAAATGGTTTAATATATGAGAAAGTCTATGTTAATCAACCTCCTGGTTTTGAAAATAAAAACCTTCCTCAACATGTGTTTAAACTTTCAAAAGCTCTCTATGCGTTAAAGCATGCTCCTAGAGCTTGGTATGATAGACTCGACTCTTTTCTAATAAAAAATGATTTTGTAAGAGGAAAAGTTGACACTACTTTGTTCATTCATCATGATAAAAATGATTTTCTGATTGTTCAAATTTATGTTGATGATATTATTTTTGGAGCAACTAATCAAAGTTTGTGCAAGAGCTTTTCTTATCTTATGCAAGGAGAACTTGAAATGAGCATGATGGGGGAACTAAAATTTTTCCTTGGACTACAAATCAAACGAGAGAAAGATGGTATCCTGATTCATCAAGAAAATTATGCTGATGATTTGCTCAAAAAGTTTGATAAGGACAAAGCCAAGAGCATTAGTACTCCTATGCATCCTTTTCAAGTTTTAGAAATTGATGAAGATGGTGAGAAAGTTTCTGAAACTCTCTACAGAGGTATAATTGGATCACTATTATATCTAACTGCTAGTAGACCTAACTTGCAATTCAGTGTTGGAATCTGTGCTCGATTTCAATTTAATCCAAAACATTCACACTTAAATGCTATTAAATGAATTTTGAGATATTTAGTTGGTACTACTAATCTCGGTCGATGGTACGAGAAAGGTACTTCTTGGGATATTACAAGTTATTGTGATGTTGATTTTGCTGGAAACAAAGTTAAACAAAAAAGCGCTAGTGGTTGCTGTTGCTTTCTTAGAAAATCATTGATAACATGGTCAAGCAGGAAGTAGAACGCTATTGCTCTTTCAACTGCAGAACCTGAATATATATATGCTACAAATTGCAATACCCAGATTCTGTGGATCAAGCAGCAATTAGAGGATTTCAACTTGAGGTATACCAAAATTCCTATCCTTTGTGAAAATACAAGTGCTATAAATCTCACCAAGAATCCTATTCAACAATCTAGATCTAAGCACATTGACATAAAAGCATCATTTCATAAGACATCATGCTCAGAAAGGAGATATTGAGCTAAGGTTTATTAATACTGAAAATCAAATTGCTGACATTTTTACAAAACCCTTAGCAAAAGATCGGTTCTGCAAAATAAGGAACCTTCTGAATATGATCAACTTTTGATTTTTCACATGCATTACATCTGAATACTCTCTCTCTTGAGCTAAAGTAAAAGCTGAGATTACCGCATCTCAATGGGGTTTGCCTTCTAGAAAGTTATTCCTCTTCATCAAAGTTTGTTTCAGAAAGGTCATATCAAGAGAAACTTAAAAAGTTTGTTCAGAATGTATTCTCTCATGACTCAGAAAGATTGGTTTAGAAAAAGGTGAAGATGAAAATGAGGAGAAAAACAGCTTTAGAATGTTGGATTAATTTTCTCATGGGTCTGATTTCTCATTCCTCCAGAAAGATGATTATAGACTTTGAGAAGTGTGGTTTTTGGATAAAAGAAACGGCTTCGTTACGTGCGTCACTTAGATAATCACCCATTATCACATGATGACCATTATTTAACTAAGTGGGAAATTTCCAAAAGACTTGCCTACTCTGAAAACGATAGCGTTTTACTCAAAAACTGCTGACATACTTTAACCGTTGGTCTCCCTCATTAACCATTACTCATCACATCAACCTTTCATCTAACAAGTCTCAAAGAAAAGCCTTTCCCTATTCTTCATCCTCTCCACTCTAAAACCTTCAAACCCTCATACCATTTTCAATACACCTAACCCAAACACAAGAAGATGAGAAACGCCCTGCCACCACCATGAAGACCTTCTCCGCTATGGGTCTAAAATCCCAAGGTCTTGAGAAGGTAGAAAAGAAAGAGAAGAAAAAGAAAAAGAAGAAAAGAATAAAGAGAAGGAGAAGAAAAGAAAATCAACCACCCTTCAGAAGGATGTCTTTAAACCTTTTGAAGAGAGAAGATCCAAGAAAAGGCATAAGAGAGATCTCTCACTTGTTTCTGAGGAGAAGAAAGTCAATAAGAGGAGATTGCTAAAACTTGCTGAAGAATCCTCCTCCTCCTCTAGTGCCAGAGACAATACCTCAACCATTGTTGTGCAACCTGTGAACGCTGCTGCACCTGCAAAACCTGCAACAAGATCCTCCAGAGAAAAAGCAAAAAGAATCATAATGAGGGAACAACCTTCTTATGAACAACCAAAGAAACCTAAAGCTGAAGCTTCAGATAAAGATGAGGACCCTAAAATCAGAAGGAAAGGGAAGAAGCCCATGAAGAAAGTCCCTGCACAACCCTCTAGTGAAATTCTTCCTACTCCTGCAAGAAGAGCTTTACAAGAAGCAGCTCAGTGAGAACAGAAGCATGGTTACAGAGGCAAAAAGATAAAGCTTCTGGAGTTAGTGGCTCAATCAAAAGAACAAGGAGCTCATCAACCTCTTTGGAAGTAGAATAAGACTTCGTTGTCATTGAAGAAGTCAATCCACCTCCTAAAATGAGGACAATCGTTCTACCTTATGAGGAACCATCAAGGAAACTAGCATAGCCTTCTCTATCAATAGAGTCTGCTCCAAGAAGATCAGAACATAACACAAAATCTTGTTTTGGTAGCAGAACCAGAAATTAAAGCAACTGTTGTTGAATCTTAGCTTATTCCTTTGAGTACTCCAATGCCTTATTTGGCCACTGCCTCTGAACCTCAAGAAGCTCCTGCCACTCGTGTCACAGCTTAGACCTTGCTGCTGCTCACCTC
Organism: Pterocarpus santalinus; assembly: GCA_031439595.1. Classification (NCBI taxonomy): domain Eukaryota; kingdom Viridiplantae; phylum Streptophyta; class Magnoliopsida; order Fabales; family Fabaceae; genus Pterocarpus; species Pterocarpus santalinus. Next base: position 39,746,681 of record CM062523.1, on the reverse strand, counting down.
CACACCTAGATTTGATAGAACAACCACTCCTGTTGTATCTGAGCCCCAACAATACTCAGCAAATCACTCTCAGGACATTGAAAAGTTGCCTTCTGAAGAACCTTCATCTGTTGAAGTGTTTCCAAATGCTGTTGACGTCTAGATAGATTTGCTCCTTGCCAATCAACACACCATCTTAGCAAATCAAGCTGAACTTCAAGTCCATCAGTAGAGAATGGATCGCCAAATGGACAAAATGGAAAACCTTCACATGCAGATTCTAAAGACCATTCAAAAAGCAAAAGGCAATCAGTAATGGTTCTTCCATAATCCCACATCATTCTTTTTGATGATGTCAAAGGGGGAGAAGAACAAAATATTTAAGAAAGCTCAAGCTGAGGGGGAGCATAGCAGAAGGGTATACGCTTAGGAAGAGCACGCATGCATACACACACATTTTTTAGTACTTTCTTAGAATTCAATATTTGAAACAACTCATGTTTATATCTATGTTTTACAGCTCTGTTTATATTAATTAGAATCATTTTCTGATAATTTTTTTGCCGCTAATGCATTCTAAATTTAATATTTCTCTATCATATTTTAATTGCTCTGATTGAATATTCTGTTACCTATAAAACATCCTGATACCCTGAATTATTGAATGAGCTCTGATACTTTGAATTATTGAATGCTTTGATTCCTATTTAAACAATCTTTAACTGACTTGATATTTGATGATCTGATATCTGTTCAAATGAAATGCTCTGATACTCATTAAATATTTATTTGATGTTTTGAGATAATAATTGGCTAGTTATTCTCTGACCATATGCATCCTAGTTGAATTATTTAATTTTTGCTCTGATACATATAGATGATGTATTGAGATAAAACCTTGAATTCATACACTCACTTGATGATATTTAAAACTCTTTTATTTTGAACTTGCTTTGATACATCTTAATGATGTAGTATGATACAATGATGATCTTTGAATTTATCACTTTTTTTAGAGAGAAGTTTTTTTCAAATAACAAATCATGTTCTTTCAAGATGTCTTTTTTTCATAACGAAAAGCATTTTTTTACATACTGATTGCCATCATCAAAAAGAAGGAGATTGTTAACTCCAATGCCTCATAGAAGCTATTCCGAGGCTATGAACCAATTTGATTTTTAAGGTTTTGATGTATACCAAATCAGAATACAAGCAAATCTTTTTGACCATGAAAAGGCTAATTCGAATAACAAATTCTTTTGTGAAAATAAATCTAAACCAATAGCTTAAGTGCTCAAAAAGCCTTCAAAGCATCGTTATCCATAGCTTTGTACTATAACATACTTTATATGGAATATATGCTTTGTGTTTCTTGAGCAATTTTGTTTAGAAATAGAAAAGAAGAATTTAAGAAGGTTGAAGCTACACTTCAGAAAGGAAAGACGAGCCTAGAAAGCAAAATTCTACCAATTCAGAAAGATGACTCTGTCCAGAAGGATGACCTTATCCAGAAGGAATATCACCAGCAACATACTTCTCATGTGTGTCATACCTTCAAAGCTTCCTCAGCACGATTCATAGACAAATGTAGAAAGTCAAAAAGGGTGATTTGACAAGACACAGAAGAAGTGCTGACAAGTCTGCACAATTGGTATATTAACAAATGGCTACTTTTCTATCTTTGCACAAGCTTCGAAGAATGAGAAAAAGGAAAACTATTACTTCTCTGTCCAGTCCTAGACCAGCAGTCCAAAGAGAACTTCAAAAGTCAAGAACTGCAAGCTTTAACGGGTATATTTCAATGTCTATAAAAGGCTGGATGTCGAAGAAAGAATGGTTAGAACAACTGAATATCTTCTTCGCTTCAAGAGCTTCATTGTCAACTTTCTCAACCTTCCGAACCCCTAGGAAGTTACTCATTGTAATTTTTGTTCAATAGAAAATCTTCTCTTCTGCTTTGTATTTGATAAGATTCTCTCTTTGAGAATTTAGAGAACTCACACACACTGAGAAAATATTGTTGATCCTTTGTAAAAAGAGTTAGTATGAGTGTTTACAAATTGTTTTCAAATCTTGAAACTTGTACACAAACCCAATAGTGGTCCGGTAGAGCTTGGAGAAGTTAGGACAAAGAATACTCGAGTTAAAGCTTGGAAAGACTTAAGAAAAGACTACTTTGTTATAAGAAGCTTGGAGAAGCTTAAACAAAGAATACTCAGGTTTTTATAAAATCTCAACAAAGAGTTGGGGACTGAAAGTAGGCAAGAGGTTTGCCGAACTAGTATAAAAATTTCTTGTGTGTTTCTTTTATAGCTACTTAGCTTTTTATCTTGATCACATAAGTTATACTATTTGTGTTTTAAACTTCAACCTATTCATCATCTTAAATAATTTAAACATACAAGGTTTTATTAACAAACACAAAGCTTCCGCAATCCAAGTCAAGGACTTTAGATAGATTTTTAATCTCAGCTTTTCAGGTTACTCTTAAGTTTGAAACAGCACGATTCAACCCCCTTTCTCGTATTATCTCTTCCAACAAAGGCGATGGGTGATGCTTTGCCACCTCGGACTCCATCTTCCTTACCCGCTGCAGTGCTGATTGTAACATCCCCATTTTACCTAAGTTAATTAGCTCGGTGTTCCCGGCTAATTAGAGAGAGATTAGCGATTAATTGAGAACTAATCGGCTAATCTCAAGAGCAAGAGCAAGAGCTTAGTAAATTAAGTCTAGCCAACAATTTAATCATAATGTCCTAAGCGTTTTAATAAAACCTTAATCGTCTAATCCTTAATTACTCGAAGGTGCCAAAACAAAAGTAAGACAATCCAACCTTACAAATTAAGTTTATAATGATTAAGACACTTAAGACAACCCTTGAAAAATTAAACCCCAAATTAAGCATATGCTTAACTGTAATGCAAGACATCATAAAAAGTGTAATTGACAAGAGTTAACTCATGGGTAATTAAGCCAATTAAGTTAAGTTACATTTAAATAATTCTAATAACATTTAGAGATAAAAGTTCTTCTATGCATAAGCCCTAGAAAGACACACCAAGGAGGAGTAACATCTCACCCTTCATTCAATCTCTTTAATCCTACACCATTAGATCAAAAGCCAAGACTAGGATCCTTGTCATCCACCATTAGATCTTGACACTTGGATGAGTCTTAGACAAGCAACCAAATCCTAAGAGGGGTACTCCCCTTTAACCCCTAGAGAAAAATACAAATTGGACATTAGGATACCTCCAAGACTCAAAGGAAAAACAACTCACCCTTTTACCCCAAGGTCCCTAGCCCTTTTGCTTGAAAAAGAAGTAAGACTCACCTACTCTCTCTTGCTTGTTGGAGAGGCAAAGCAATCAGCCCACTTTTGCCCCATTTTTGCGCCCCAAAACAGCCCCCACTCTCTCATTTGTGGTTTTCATTCTCTCACTACAAGCCTAAGCTCTCACTTCTCTCTAAACCTCATTCCAACTCTTCTACTCTTCTAATTCCTCTTGTTCTTCTTCCCACTTTCACACCTCATCCAACTCTCATTTCCATCACCACCATCACCATCCCTTCAAGGACTACCATATTTGGTCCTTGGAGAAACAAAGCTACTCATACACAAGCCTCAATATCAAGCTCAAGGAGAAGGAGGCCATCTCCAACCATCTCCATCCTTCAAGCCTTCAAGAAAAACTCTTTTGGTAGTGACTCTAACCCCTCCTTCTTCTATGTTTTTCAAGCTTTAGAACTCCTATGCTCTCCATAGCTTGGTGGTTTTAAGGATTGATTATGGGCATCATAGCCATTCTTGTCATAAAATGAGATGTTGTTGCTTGTATGGTTGTTTGTTGAAAACATGTTTTCGGTTTGGTGTGATGCATGGCTGAACTCAATAGTTTTGAACTCCAACATGTTAGTTTTTCACTGATCTTTCATGGTATATGGGTGTTTTATAACTTGAGAATGTTTTCTTGAAAGTGAGGTTGAGTGTTTTGGAGAAAACATGAGAAAAGTCAAAACGTGAAATCTGGATTTTCTGACAGTCTGTAAACCGAACGGTACAACTTTTTCCAGAAAACTCAGAAATTAGTGGAACCAATTTTATATGAAAATATACTCAAATAGCTTTCCATACATATAAAATATATAAGATTCGGAGTTAAAATGAGTGAGATATGATTTTTCAAAGAGGACTGTTCTCGGATTGGTTTCTGTCTGGGCAGCCTACACTAAAATGTGTATAACTCGAGCTACAAAAATGATTTTTGAGTGAGACCAAGTTTAATTGAAAGCTAAGACATAGAGGAACAAACCCCTAAAACAGTTTTCTCAGATTCCTTCTGAGCAATTATAATGAGAAGTGACAATCCACTGTACCGGGAGTGAACTTAGAAACTGAACAAGTCAGAATAAAGTATGCATAACTGGAGTTAGAAAATGAATTTTTGAGTGGGACTTCTTTTGTTAAAAACTAGACTCAGAACCCTATAAGCATATAAAATTTCGCATTAAAATGATAAAATACCAATTTATGGTGAATTTTTAAAGTTACTGCCTAGGGTAAAAGTAAAACTGTCAAAACTTAACCTTAAGTAAGACTATACATAAATGACTTAAAAAGGTAAAAGGCCTTAGCCTAAAAGTAATGAAACTTCATAATTCACTTAATGAAGATGAGATAGAATAAAATACTAAGCTCACCTAGTCCTTAACAAAAGAAGCGAATAAAACGAAAACCGAATGTAAATGTAGTTAATGTACTCGATTACGTTCATAAGATTCTAATCAAACTATAATGCAAAACCTAAACTATAAATCTTCCAAATTAAAACATGAAAATCATATAAGTCAAGTTAGAATAATTGAGGAGTAGGAATCAATAAAACGAAAGCCAATGTAAAAGCTTGCACCTACTTTACTAAGCTAAGCTCATAAGACTTTGTTTGAGAATATGCCTATGTTTATGTAGCAAGCATGATGTGATGATGATGTGATTATAATGCCATGATAATAATGACATGATAATGATGATATGATGAGGATGATATGATATGATGATATGATATGATATGATGCTATGATACTGGTATTCTGTTTGGCAAAATTTTGGGAAGCTTCGGTACAGCCGTTATGCTGCCAAAATTTTGTAGGAATTGTGGACTTAGAAATATTTTGCATCATAAGTTAAGAAGAAAAGATTTGATAAAGTGTGATCCTTCAAAAGGGAAGGTGACCTAAGTTAAATTTCCCCTCACCCACGACTCACATGAGGCATGGCATGACCCAGCTAGTGTGAGTATAGGGGATAGGGCTTACATGAGGCATGGCATGACCCAGCTAGTGTAAGTACCGAAATTTTATGGTGGCGACGGCCACGGTATGAGCTCATTACCACTTATGTTTAGTGGGTGGAAAGAAAGGACTTAAGAAAGTCAAGTTAAGAAAAGAAAAGGGACTTCGGTCCAAACCCTTAAAGAGAAAAGGTTAAGAGAAGCTCACAGCACAGTCATGCATGTTTTATATGATTTCATTTATGCTCAAGTATGTTATGATATAAATGATCAGGGAGTATGTTAAAATTGAATCCACTTCGGATACTCACATTTTCGAAAACCTAAGAACTGAACCTTATGAATGCTCAATGTTTTCATTAATAAAACCGAAGTGGCTGGGACGATGACGATGACACCTCTGTGTCGGGTTTGAGTCCTACTGAGAAATCTTATTTCTCACTCTAGTTACTTTTCCGCATCGTCACCAGATTTTTGTTGGCACACCCAATGGAGTGGAGCTTGGAGCCACCGCACTACGAGCGGACGTACGACGTGGAATGCCAGACGAAGCTATTTTGGGACTCATAGCGACCGTCACTCTACATCTTCGCATATTCTTTTGGAGAGGAGCTTTGTCATTGAAGTCTGTAGTAGTACCTAGTACTTAGGTCATGGCATGACCATGAGCTTTCTTCGATGTAATGTTTATATATATATATATATATATATATATATATATATTATGAACTCATATGGATGTAATGATTAGTTAATTAATGCAATGTATTGGTGAATTTCTATTTATTTACCTTTCTCTTGTCTTATGATATTTGGGTATTTATGCGACACGCTCTTTCTCTATCTACCTTCTCGCTCAAGGCTTTACTTTCCAAAGCGACGACGTGTTTCACAAAAAGAAAAATCTTACCGTATTTTCCGCGTAATTTAATTTCAAGCGAAGTTTAATTTTCCACGAGCATAAGTAACAACTAATAAAACGCCGTAATACGATTTAAGCGTAGTATGGGTTTATTAGGGTGTTACACTGATTCTTGTGACTGTGTGAGCGTTCAGATTTGTGGTTGTTGGTTCTTGATGAATTGGTGTGGATTCTTGATTAGTTGATATGTTGTTGCTAGTTTGTTGTTGTGGATTTGAGATCCTTGAATCCTGGTTTGGTGTAGCTACTGATGATGGATCTGCCATTGCACCATGGTTGGAATCCAAGATGGTAGCCTTGAACCTGTTGGGGGGAACAGAGCAATTTTGTTAATTTGTTGTTGTGGAGCTGTTGGTTACCATGGTGGTGGATCTGGTGGTGTCCACCACAGATATGACACTTGTTGTGGTTGTCGACACCATAATGAGGAAATAACGCTATGTTAGGCTATGGATGTGGTGACACTGGGATTGAGGTAATGAATCTTTGGTTGTTCTCTATTTGATTAAGGAGTTGTTGTTGAATGGGTGTTTGAAGGTGTGATTGCCAAAGTTGGTGAGTGGGCGTAATGGAATCTGGAGGGTGTTGAAATGGAAAGTGAAATATGGTGATTGGTGAGTTCGAAATGAAAGCACCAAATTGTTATGAAAATTTAGAACAATTCCTTCTTAGAGGGGAAAGAACTCTTAAAGCTAAATAAAATTAAGATAAAACTAGCTAGCTAACAATTTTCTTCTCTAATTCATTCATATCAAGGAATTACATTTATAATGATATAAAGGATTCTAGATCCTTCGCCCTTACACTTGTAACTCTCACACACACTACATATGTTATCATCACATATTCACTCTAGAATATTCATATTAGTTATTTTCCTTATTAGACAATCTCTCTCTATGCACATTGATTATCATCCTTGCATCATATTGTTTGGTCATTAGTTATATATCATATTATTTGCTTTACCAATATAGGTTGACTTGAATTTAAGTTTAATAACTTTCTTTTTGCCGTGAAGTAAAAGGGTAAAAAAAATTCACCACCTTCTAGCATTGTGTATCTAAAGCGTATAAAGGGGAGCTATCCTGCTTGTGATAGGCGAAGTTGCAACATTGTTGGAAAGAGGGGGAAGAGGGAGAGGCAGTGAAAAGGTGAAAGAGAGTGAAGGAGGTATAGAGTGTATCACAATTAATTGATTAATTAGTTGGTTTATCCATAGTCCAGTCAAATCTCTACTGTCAAATCATGCGGTGCGTGGTGCAGCATTGACCCCAAATGCACCATAGCATCTACCAATTAATAAAGTATACTCAGATTTTACATGTATGAGAGAAAAGTGAGGTTTGTTCAAGCCAAAACTTGGCTTAACTTGATTTTTTTCACCTCTAATTTCTAGTCTTCACACAAAATAAATTAATTAAATATTACTACAAAATCTTTTCATACTAATTTAAAAAAGAGAATTTCATTTTACTGTTTTTAATTTGTATTTATCAAATTATTAACATGAATTACGTAATTATAACATAAAAATAATAATATAGTAATATGTTTTTATTAATATTTAATAATATTAAAAATATTAATTATTTTTCAATTTTTATTAAATTTTCACAATTTGATTATAACTCATTTTAAGCATTTCTTATGTTAATTTACTTTTTTAAATAAAATAAAATTATGAAAAATTAATTATTAAATATATAAGGATTATTAACTCATTTGTATATCAATCAATTTTTTTTTCTGGTGCTCTCAAATTTTTTATATTAACAACATATTGGAATTATATTTTAACTAGTATTTTGAACCTGTACAATACATAGGATAAAAAAAAATTCAATTAAAAATAAAATATCTAATACTATGTGAAGTTGTAAACAAATATAATAGTTTAAACAATGAATATAGGAATTAATGATGATAATAATAATAATTTTTATGTAGTATGAATATCTATTGTAAATAAATTTAAGTACCAAATTTAGATCATGCATAATCATGTACAACACAAACATAATCATTAATTAAACAATCCAGATCATGTATTATTTAGCAATAAGTATAATAAAAACATAGAATTTTAGCAAGGTAAAAAGAGAAACAATCCATTTTTTTAAATATAAAAATAGTTCATTTTTGTTATTGATAATCATGTATTCCAATTCTTCTGCTTATGGTTGCAAACTTATTTTAAGTACGACTTCAACTGTAATGGAATGATGTAATACTTATAGTTGGTTTTTTCTTTTTGGCATTATTCAACCCTCCTTTTATTTTGTCACTTTTGTTTAAAATTTTTATCTATTAATAAAAATGTTTGAGCAACATCGCTAGAAATCATTTTCTTAATTAAAATTATAAATTAGATCCAATCAATAATTAAGTAATAACTATTGATTATAAATAATATAATTATAACAGTTAACATAAATGTTTTATATTTTACTCAACCAGAATTTATTTAGACAAATAAAATAAGTTTTTTATAGCTAGTTCAAATTTATAATTTTTGTAGCCTAATCATTTACATTGATGACTTAGATCATTATTGGTGTGCCTGTTGATTTGTTGAGCTATTTCTATTTAATATTTTTAATATTTTTATTTTTGAATAAATTGAAAATTTGAAAATTTTTTGGTGAACTGCCATTTTAACTCTAAAAAATCAATTTATAGATAAATTAGTCTCTAAAAAATATTTTATTAATCTGTGATATTCTAATGATGAATTCTATTAATGGGCTTTATTAGTGTCAACAACTGATATTTTAAAGACTAATTTATCAATATATTGATCTTTTAAGGATTAATTTGTTACCGTGTTGGTCTTTTAAGGACTAATTTGGTTACATATTAATTATTGAGATATCACGGGATAATAAGATATCTTTTAATAACTAATTTATCAGCACATAATCTTTTAAATGTCAAAATGATAATTCTCCAAAAAAATTTCCAAAATTTAAATTCCGTATATGTAGGTGACTTTTTTTTTTTAATAAATGAATGTATTTATTATTATTTTTTTTCCCTTTTTAACTTTTTTATTTTGCAAATAAATGCAATTAATGTCAAATTAATTTGGTTATGACACGTACAAAAGTTTTCTTATTATCTCTTCTATGTTATTACTAGTATAGATTTTTAATTAAAATCTATCTATTTATAATATATTAAATTTAAAACGTAGGACATGATATTGACAATTTAGCACTGTCATAATTTACCATATTGCTAGTCTCTCCAAAAGTAAAATATGTCCTCAAAGAACCTCTTTTTTCTTTTCCTCATTAATAGATAACCTAATAATTTTTTCTTTCCCATTTTTTTTAGTGATTTTATGTAACCTATTATCATTTTAATTTATTAACACCAATAATTATATGGAGTATTAAGGCATATTTATAGACATACAACTAAATGGACACTAATTATTCTATTCTTAACCACTACTTATTAACAATACTTAACAACTCTCTAAATTGACCACGTGCAAAAAAGGATGAATATAAATATAACATCAAAAACATGAAATATAATTGAATATCATATATTTATATAATTTTTATACATTGTGAATGATTATCACAAACACATTTTTTTGTTTTACTTGTACTGCTTAACATTTAATTAATTATAAATCATTATATTATATAATTATTTCGCTTCAAATTATTCTAATAATATTTATGAGTTTAATTGGTATGTACTGACAGTGTAAAATAGTTTTACATTGTCAACTAATAGAAATAGAGGAAAGTGAGAATTCATGGTGGGCCCCTCATTATAATGGGTGGTTATTTGGATGAGTTGGCACTTTTCACCATTTCTATTGGTTGATAGTGTAAAACTATTTTACACTGTCAGTATATTTAAATTAAATTCAATATTTATTCATACAACAAAATCGCTTATCCTTTTTTTTTTCTTTTTTTACCTTCGGAATCGCCGTCTTTGACAGTTGACAAGATGCTTAGATGTATTTCCGTGAAATTCTTAACTGACTCTTATGGACAAGGTTATCCAAGATTTGTACCTGTGTAACGTTTCTTTCGGCCCAAAGCCCGTGTCAATAAAAAACAAAATCTTTATTTTTTTTACAATAAAAGATAGGCTCCGACTTCTATGTGTTTGAAGTACAATGCGCTTAGCGCGCCTCGCGATAGTAGCATATTATATGATAGAAATTTATGAGATATATCAATATATTAATTATTTATAATATATTATAATAATATATTAATTTTAAAAAAATTAAATATATAATTAAATATATTTTAAAATTTAATTTTTATATATTAATAATATAAAATTATATAGATAATATAAAATAATTTTATATTATTAATATAATATTATATTAATAGATAATGTAAAATTATATTGAAAAATAAAATTACACTAATAAAATTTTACATATTGAAAAATAAAATTACACTAATAAAATTTTTATAATTTTTAGAAATTAATTTTTATATATTAATAATATAAAATTATATGGATAATATAAAATAATTTTATATTATTAATATAATATTATATTAATAGATAATGTAAAATTATATTGAAAAATAAAATTACACTAATAAAATTTTTATAATTTTTAGAAATTAATTTTTATATATTAATAATGTATAGTTATATAATATTGTTAGTGTAAAATTACATTGATAAAGTAAAATTATATTGATAAAATTTTTTGATTATGTTGAGAGTGTAAAATTATTTTATATTACCAGTATAATTTTATACTGTCAATATATAATTATTAATTTTTAAAATATATTTAATTATATTTTTAAATTTTTTTAAAATTAAATATTACAACAATACATTATAAGTGATTGATATATCAATATATCTCATAATCTTACTATTGCAAAGTGCACTACACTCCTTAATCAACGAAGTGCACCGTAAAATGCGCCTAAAAAATATGCCAATTATGGTCACTTTGCTTGTCTGCGCAATGTGCGAGTCCCTCTATAGTTAAATTTAAATTTTATTAATGTACGAATAGAATTTTTTTTGCCATGCTTTACAGATGTACATCGTACCTAGAAGAATCATTGCTTAACTTCAATTAACTAATTAAGCAACGCCGTGCGGCAAACATCCCGGATGGTAAAAGGAAAAAAGAAAAAAAGGAAAAAAGGAAAAAACAGACTTTGAAATTGATAGAGAAAGAATGTGAGTATTTTTCTGTAACAATTTTGTCTTCCAGCTGAGCTGAGATTGACGATCACATTGTGAAACGATCATAACGATTAACAGACAATGTAAACAGTAAACCTCATATCAAAATCCTAATGATTCCAAAATCAATTTAGGGTTTTCTAATCAAATTCCAAACCCCAAAAAAAAAAATTATTGGTCCCCTATTCCCTTTTGAGTCCCCTCTAAATCACACCCACACACCCCCAACCATCATCACCATTATCAATAACAATTAAACAATTTTTGAGTCCGGCCCCAAAATCCCAATAGTGATCCTATAATTCTAAAAAAAACATTAAGGATTCCAATTTCAAACCCTTAAAAAAAAAAAATAATCACATCCTTTTGTGTTGGTCCCTCTTTCCCTTTTGCGAGTTCCCCCAACCCCCCACACCCACCGCCCATCATGATTATCATCAACCACAAGTAACAATTTTTGAGTCCAGCCCCCCGAGAATCCCAACGATGAGCCTAAACAAATTCATTAGGGTTCCAATTTAGAGGGAAAAAAACAAAATTAGGGCTTTTTTTGTTCCTTCCCAATCCACAACCGACCCATCACTAAAACCACCACCAAGTTTCGTTTTTGAGGTCCGAAAAATGGCGACGAGGGGCACCAGATCCGAGAAGGTGCGGAGGATCTTCCAGCAATTCGACGCGAACCGCGACGGTGGCCTCAACAGGGAGGAAATGGCGTCGCTGGTCGTGGCGGTGAACCCTAGGGTGAAGTTCAGCGACGAGCAGATCAACGCCATCCTCGACGAGGTGTTCCGAACCTACGGCGAGTTCATCGACGGCGACAAGGGCCTCACCTACGAGGGCCTCCTCCGAACCTACGACGACGGAGCCGGGGACGTCGACAGGGACTTCGACGCCCTAGGCCTCGAGCTCAATTTCGACGAGGCCTCCGCCGCGGCCGCCAAGGGAGCCGCGGCGGCGTCGGAGGCGTCGTCGTCATCCATCGTCGACGAGAGGATGGCGGTGGAGACACAGAAGAAGCAGCGGACGGCCGCGTGGGCCGTGTCGCCGAACCACGGAATCGTGTTCGACGACACGTGGAAGATTGTGGATGATTTGGAGATTTTAGTGAAGAGGTTGAAGATGAAGCAGGCGAAGGATGGGAAATTGAAAGGCGAAAATTTCGATGCGTATTCGGATGCCGGCTGGTCCCGGGAATTGGGGCCGTCGGCGGAGATTTCGGAGAAGAGGGTATACTGGGAGGAGGCAGGGCATGATTATGCGGTGTTTTTGAAGGAATTGGGTGGTTTGAGGTCTAGGGCTGATGGTGCTAGGTCAAGGGAAGAGGCATTTGATGGGCACATGGCAATTGGGAGGGTTTTGTATGAGCACCAGTTGTTCAAGGAGGCTTTGGTGAGCTTTAAGAGGGCTTGTGAGTTGCAGCCTGTTGATGTGAGACCACATTTTAGGGCTGGGAATTGTTTGTATGTTCTTGGCAGGTACAAGGAGGCCAAGGAGGAGTTCCTGCTCGCGCTTGAATCGGCCGAGGCCGGTGGGAACCAGTGGGCTTATCTGCTTCCGCAGATTTATGTCAACCTTGGGATTGCGCTGGAAGGTGAAGGTATGGTCTTGAGTGCCTGTGAGTATTATAGGGAGGCTGCAATTCTTTGTCCGACACATTTTAGAGCTTTGAAACTCCTAGGTAGTGCCCTTTTCGGCGTAGGGGAGTATAGGGCCGCTGTGAAGGCGTTGGAGGAAGCTATATTCATGAAACCTGATTACGCCGATGCGCATTGTGATTTGGCTTCGGCTTTGCATGCCATGGGTGAGGATGAGAGGGCGATCGAGGTGTTTCAGAAAGCTATTGATTTAAAGCCTGGTCATGTGGATGCTCTTTACAACTTAGGTGGACTTTATATGGACCTCGGTCGGTTTCAGAGGGCTTCTGAGATGTATACTAGGGTTTTAGCTGTGTGGCCAAACCATTGGCGAGCTCAGCTGAACAAGGCAGTGTCGTTGCTGGGAGCTGGGGAGACTGAAGAAGCAAAAAGGGCTTTGAAGGAAGCACTGAAGATGACGAATAGGGTTGAGTTGCATGATGCAATATCACATTTGAAGCAGCTGCAGAAAAAGAAGACGAAGGGTAATGGGAGTATTCCTGAGGAGGCAACATTTATTATAGTTGAACCATCCAAGTTTAAGATAGTTGGAGAGAAGACTACCGTAAGGCAGGAACTAGCCAATGCCTTACAAATCCGAGCGCTTCAGAGGGTCACTAGGTTGAGTCGTTGCAGCGTGGAGCTTTTGAAGAAGGAAATGAGCGAACATGATGTGCCAGTGTCCTATTCTGGTAGTGGTGTTCCTGAAAAGTCCATCCGTAAACCAAATTTGGAAGAAATTCTTCGCAGATTACTTAATTTTTTGAAGCCTGATACATTTCATGGAGCTGTAAAAGCCATAAATGAGAGGATTCTTTCTATTTTGGATGAAAGTGGATCAGGCAGGGTGGATCTGGGAATGTTTTATGCTATTCTTGCTCCTATTTGTGGTGGTCCCCCCGAGAGACGAAAACGGATTGCCTTTGATGCGCTTCTGTGGCGTCCTATGAATGAAGACGGTGCTAATATTAAGAAAGTTGATGCTACTGTATACATCAAGTTGTTAAGGGCTATTTATGTTCCTTCCCAAGGGGTTAGTGAATTAATGGAAGTTCATGGTGACTCAGACACTTCAATGGTGTCTTTCTCCGAGTTTCTTGTTATGTTCGATGATCCAGATTGGGGCTTCGGTATCATGCCTATTCTAGTGAAGCTTGAAACAGGGGACAGGAACCGACATGGCAACACCATGTGCTCGGTTTGCCGCTACCCAATTATTGGTTCCCGTTTCAAGGAGATTAAATCTCATTTTAGTTTGTGTAACCAATGCTACAGTGAAGGAAAGGTACCTTCTACATTTAAGCTGGAAGAGTACAGATTTAAAGAGTATGCAAGTGAATCTGAAGCTATGAAAGATAAGTGTTTGTGCTTTAATTTGCAATCACGCACTGATCAGTAGATAGATGAATTCAATTTTTGTCTTTTGAATTTTTTATTTTATTTTATTTTTATTTTTGTTCTGCCACCGTGTATTATCCCGTCTTGTTAATTCTAGCTATTCGGTGTGAAATATCTAGCTCATGAGTTCACCAGGCATTTTTGCCTTCTGTATAATAATTGTTTCAGGTGGTGCTTTAGTAACTGTTTATACTGTAAAACGTTTTAACCTCTTCGTCTTCGTCTTCGCCATTCAACATCTGCATTGTTCATGTTTCTTTATCCCTTCCTAGTATGAAGATTGTATCTTTGACTCATGAAACCTGAAAATTCGGTCAATGGTACTGTGATTCTAACTTTCAGTTTATTGCTAAACGGAGGAGAAACTAATTTTGAGAGTTGTCCTATTTATGCTGGACGTGACTGTACACTTTACATGTTTGATTTTGCTTGTGCTCGTTAAGTATACTGAGAGATTTCATTTCAATGTTAACCTGGCAGTGCGGTTAACTGTGCCGCCATATGTTTCTATGTGGTTATTTTGGCAATCGAGTGCTAGGGCTTTCGTGGTGTTAATTTTGCTTTAATTTCAATGAACGTTTGGTGTAGTCACTGTTATGCCATCATTACAACTGTGTGCAAGTCCTATAACTGTTTCTGGTTTATTTTGAAATTTCTGAGAGTATGTTTATAGTATCTAGACGCACGGAGTCTTTCATGTCTCTTGGGTGCAACAAGTGATGATTGAAGTGTTTCATTTGCGGCTTTATGGAGGCACTAAGCTTGCATCTGTCAATTCCAGCTTAGTGCTTTATAAAGCATCAGGGAATACCTAATTTATTATTCAACATGTGACTTGAGAACAAGCAATCTATTTTCATCTGACCCAATCATGGTTCACAACCCCAAATCTTCACCAGCCATGATATTACTTCTAAATTTGTGTATAAATTAGTTTATTTTGAATTTAAAGTAGTTTATAATTAAAAGCTTTTGAAGAGAGCTTTATTAAAAAAGGTTAATATTTTCCCCCTTAAATAATCAGTGATAATCATGCCCGTGACCGTAGACCAACGGTCCAATTTATGTAAGTAGTCAGCATTTTTTTTTTCCCCGATTAATGGAAGTAGTCAGCATTTGGTGCTTATATGCCTCTCTCTGTAATCTAACTGAAGTAATCATAATTTTCCACGGATAATCTTCTCCTCAGAATCAATGTGTGGTAGCCCACGCCCGAGATAGCTACCAGTATATGTTGGAATCCTGGCGATACGAGATAGTTTGATAGCAACTACTGGAAGCGCGAGAAAGTCAAATGGCGTGGCGTTATCAACTTGAAAATCTTATCCTAATCGATGTTCTGGAACTATTACGCTGAGTATTCTATTCATCAAACTGGCTGAGGTTATTTTGCCTTAAAAAAATATATATATATATTTCAATTCTGTTTTGCCACTTTTCTATTTCTGAAAAACGTCGTTTTAGGCTTATAAAAATTTTAAAAGAAGTCTTTTTAAAATTATTTTAATAACATGTCATATTTATGTTAGATTCTTATAACTATGTTAATAAAAATTAACATTATTTAGTAATTTTTTAACAATAAAAATTAACTCCTTAATGAAGCATTATTATAGGGGCTTAAATAAATTTTTTTTTAGTATAAAGAATAAAACCAAAATTTGGGATATGGATAAGGGTTATAACATTTAAAAACAAGAAACACAGGAGATGAAACAGAAAATAGTGAAAACACTTATTATTTATTGTCTGTCATTTTATTTATTTGTGGTCATATCCACAGTGAATAATTTTTATTCTCCATTTATGAATTTATAATAAAATATTAATACCCATACAATTATTAAGAGTGAACAAAAACTCCAAGAAGGTATTGCTTATGAGAACTTTGTTGATACTAAACTTGTCCAAGATATCTTCAGCCTATTAATTTGATCTAATTTGTTGAAAAATAAAAAATAAAAAAAATAGAAATAAGGAAGGATAATTCTTGCACAAAAAGGTGAAATGATCAAAATTTTAAATGATGATAAAAGACATATTTTGGCTTAGTAGAAGAAGAATGAAATTAGGATTAATTTGAGGTTGCACATGAAAAGACTAGCACAAGAAGATTAAAAACTGGAAAGGAATCAACTCATTAATTTGAGATTGCTCTAAAAATTAAAGGATCTGAGATAAAAGAGGTAAGAAGCAATCATATTAAGAGAAATAAATGAAAGATATCAACAAATTGAAAATTAAATTTAAAAAAATATATCAAATATACATCCGCCACAGAATTGAGCTAAGGCTCCTTTTCTTTTGTTCCCTTCTTTTCTTCTTGCTGTGATTTTTTTTTCTTGTTCTTTTGTTTATTCTTCTTCCTTATCGTGTCTTTTTTTTTTATTTCTTTTATCTTTCTTTATTTTCTATTCCTACTGTGTCTTTTTTTTTTCTTGTTCTTTTTTATTTGTATTTTGTATTTTTTATATATTGGAACGTGAGTTGTACAATTAAAAACTCCTAAAAATTCTTTCCAAAAACGTTTTTAAAACTATTTTAAAAATATTAGAGCATCTATAATGGAGAAGCTGGGGAAGGATGATGGTGATGTTCACAATAACTCCTCTCAATGCTCGAGGCCAACCGAAAGACTGGATCTTTGTCAAGTGCAGTGGTAAAGTTTAATTGCTTTTTCAAAGATGATTTTTTTTTTCAAATATAATATGAAATAAATGAAAACAAATTTATTCACTCTCCCACTCCCTGATTGTGATGACTCAAAATTTACTTGTTCTTTTTTTCAGATATTTCTTTTAAAAAACGTTCTGTTAGTAAAAATAATATTTTCTTGAATGGAATCTTTTTCTAAGGACTAAAGAGACTTTCGTTGCCCATATATGTTGTTTTTTAAAAAAGGAAATATTTTTTTAAATATTTTCCTACAATAAATTTCACTTGAAATAAATTTTGCGAGGCCTCTTATTTTCAAAATATATTTCTTGAAAAGAAAATCTTGATTAACTGCTTTTATACAATGGATTTAATTTGAATATATTATTAGTATAAAATTTTTTTTATATAGACATTCAATTATAAATTGGAAACATCAATAAAATTTTTTGACATAATTACCTATTACTTAAATGGTCATACAAAGAGAAGATTTTAATTGTAAAAAATTTTTACATTGTCAATACACCTAAATTAAACTCTTATACAATTAGTTTTGTGATTTAAATCTTTAAATAAGTATTATGAAACTCAAATCGGACCAGCTGTTAAAGTGAGAATCAGATCCATGTCTAGTTCAGTTAGTTTATTGGTTATTTAGAAAATCTTAGAATTAAATCCATTTAAAAAATTGA
Organism: Pterocarpus santalinus; assembly: GCA_031439595.1. Taxonomy (NCBI): domain Eukaryota; kingdom Viridiplantae; phylum Streptophyta; class Magnoliopsida; order Fabales; family Fabaceae; genus Pterocarpus; species Pterocarpus santalinus. The sequence goes on along the minus strand of CM062523.1, from coordinate 39,728,901 downwards.
ATTCAAATCTCTAATTTGGATTCAACTAATGACATAAAATTAAAATTTAATGAGAATTTAATTATATAAAAATGCCTAAAATTAAATCAAATCAAAATAAATCTGACTTGTTATTGTTGACCTGATAAATTTAATATTAAAAAAATAATATACCAAAAATACCTTTAATTTTATTTAAAATTATTTTCTCTCCTTTCTAATATATGATAAAGAACAAAATCATCAAGATAAATAATTTAATTTATTTTTATATATATTTCAAATAATATAATTAAATTTAATTATATTATATTTTAAATTTTTATATTTAAAATAAATTAATAATTAAATTTAATTACTGATAAAATTAAATTCAATTCTAACTCTTTTTTTTTTTCCTACAGTCCGTTAAAAAAATTGAGATGTTAAAAACCTGGTACAAAATTGGACAAATCGATCCAAAATCGTTGAACCGCTTAAACCAAGGGCAGTTCAATTGGTCAACGGTTCAACAAAAAGTAAAACAAAATTATTAAAAAAAAAAAAGTACAACCCGTGACTGCAACCATGTTTGTGCCGCCGCACCACCATAACACAACCACCGGCCGCAACCCCACCTTCATCTTCAACCTGTAACCTCTGCCATCACTGCACCGTTGCACCACCAAAGCACCACAGTCGCAGCCCCATCTTCATCTTCAACATGCTATCACCACCATTACTTCGCCTCTCGCACTGCCACCGCAGCCCATCCTTATTTCAACCTACAACCGCCACTGCAGATCTATGACCTTTGTTTAGCCCCTCTTTCTCGCCTTCAGTGCATGACTGCGTCTTTCAACTTGGGGTTAGAAGAATGCTTTGGGTTGAGCGTTGAACCTAGGCTATATTTTTTAAAATTTTCTTTTAATTCTTTATTTATTTGTTTTGACTTTGCTACTTGGGTCATGACCAAAAAAGAAAATTTGGTAGTTGAGCTGGATTTGTATTTTTTTAGTTACAATATAGTTCTTGCTATTGAAATAAAAATTCATATATATGTTATTACATTCTAAACAAATTGATTGACCAACAAATCTTTGAACCAGTGTCTCATTTGATTTAATGATCAGTTCAATTTTCAAAACCTTAATTTAAATTTAATCCACAAAATAGTGGCTATTTAGCTGTACATTCCTGTCTTACATATTTTATCACTTTTGATACAATGTTGAAAAAATAGAAATGAAATAATAAAAAATAAACATTTTTTCATAAAATTATTAAAGATCAATCCAAACAATTTTAAAAGCTAACAAGAGACAAAGTAGATGACAGCTCTTAGAAGGGAAAATATAAGATCCTAACGCTACCCCTACTCATAATCAACCCTGAATTACAATTCTAAAACATAGACCCTCTTTTTGATTCCTAATTCAACCATTCCAGTTCCAAACAAATAAATCAATTGCTGACGACTTCTAAAAATCCCCCTTCACCAATATTCTTGCGCCCTTCGGGTGATTGTGACAACCTTCAACATATGTGTGTCTAGTTCACATTTTATTGGGATAAAGCAGCGTATATTATCCACTTTATATCATGTGAATGACGGCAAGTAGCAAGACTACTTTGACAGCAACATTTATTTTTAAGCTGGGTTAGCAAGGTTAGGACATGCAGTAATAACAGGGTTTGATATTCACAAACGCCTTTTATTCTAATTGTTCTTCCCCCCATATCCCACTCCCCGTCCTAGGCCTTACTAAGAGATCCCTCCTCAAATCCAAGAGGGTGCGACCTTGGCCTTATCCCAAAAAAAAAAAAAAAAAAAAAAAAGGAAAAGATTAAAGCTGCCAAAGGAGTAAGGTTAACCGACTTCCCGTAAACCCAGCACACACCAGAATAATTCTGCAGCAGTTATGTGCGAGAACGATGGTGAACAATGGTATCAATCATCAGATGGAAGCATCAAGGAATGAGAATCTTCCTCACATTCATCCTCAAGACCAGTAATGTGCAACGCTTACGACAGAGCATTACACCATTCACCAGTCCAGGAATAAAGACCACATGAACAAGCATTGTGACCGCATCTCAGAATGAGCTTCTTCACCCATGCAATCTTCTCTACGTTCAGAACAGCCTCTTTTCAATTTGTTGAGTACTTTTTTGGTTTCTCACATATATCCTTCCACCAGAGACCAGTCCTATTGAGTATTGTTGAACACTTAAATGTGGATAACTCTCCCAACTGAGATTTAAACTGTGGTTCATCACTTTGTGGTGGACTAGCAGCCCCTTACCGCTAAAGCAAACCTCAGTTGAAATTTGTTGAGTACTTTAATCATTACAATGAGTAGTTAACAAGGTCAGTGAAAATAGATTTAATATTCAACATACAAAATTAAGAGCCAAGACTTCACATAAGAGAAGCCAGTGAGTGGACTAAAATAATACATCCTAGGAAATAAATTAGAATGACAACTAAGAAAATGGTGACAACTGAGTTTTATGACAATGTTATTTTGCTAGCCAGCAGGCTGTTGCACCTTCCTTGTATATACTTTATATTAACAAGGTAGTAGACACAAAACTTCGTATAATACATGATCGGTAGATGCCATGAAAACAAGCAGAAAAGGGTAGTAGGCAGTAGTATGCAACACTCTGCCTCAGAAAGCTTTACTGGAGGCACTTAGGAATAGCACTTATGAAGGGAAACGGGGTTTGCATCTAAGCCTTTTTATGGCAGGGAAAGAACTCACCACAACCCAGCAAGCAAAAGCAAAAAATAATACCTGCAAAAACACAAACACACACAAGGAAAGAAATCTACTGCTGGTGTTTTTCCCACCTGGAAAACCCACAAAGGGAAAAAGGTTGAAACGCCGAATTACCAAACGGAAGCAGGTTTAGGTTTCAACTTCAAAATCCTGAACATGGGGGGCAGTTGGACATAGATATTCGAGGTCACATTTCATACAACTATAAAGAATTAAAGACACGTCTAAAGGCCACATCTAATTAAGTGGCTTATGAATTTTTATGATATTCTTTGACTAGCACACCTAAAAGCGCTGTCTCAACTCTCAAATGAGATTTAAAATTACATCATTCAGTAAGTGGCATGTTCCTTTTTGGCTAGGTAAATCTAAAACCCTCATGGGTACATAAATCCGACAGCCATTCATTCAACTAAACAATTATGAAAATGAATTCATCTTGAATACCACTCCCTAAGTAAACATTAACTTACACCAAGTTCAAATTCACCATACCCTAGATTCAACACCTGTATATGCCATGGTTTTTACCACTGTCGATAATTACAATCCAGATTCCTCAGTACTCAAAATTAAACAGTTAAAAATACTCTCACAACCAAAATATAGCAGATTATACAGTGGGAAACAAAAAAATAAACTAACAAGAGTTGGATTACCTAGTCGGCTTTCAGCTCTTTAATTCATGAGCAGGTTATCTGTAACTATCACTATAAGAGCCTGAAGGCATGTGCTCACCTTTCATGATTATTTTTTCAACAAAGGAGGCACAAGAAAACCCCCAATCCCCTTTTTTGACACTATTGTTCCTGCTCCATATCATGTACATAAAAAGCAACAAACCTCTTCTCCAATTTTCATAGAATATCATCAAATATGTCATTTCCGATTAACTAATCAAACTTAAGGAGATATATCGAAACCAAGCTTAAGTATCCAACATCAAGAAAGCAAAGAAAAATTCAAGAACTACAAAACAAACCGAACCCTAACACCGCCCAGAACGAAGAAGCTTCCAGAGTCAACGAAATCTAAGATTTCGGAAGGGCGGGCGGTGGTGTTCCGAGGATGCTGGCCTGCTGGGACTCGAGCTCGTTGATCTGCTGCTCGCGGTCCATGGCGACGATGAGCGGGACGACAAGGATGAGGAAGGTGGTCCCGGCGATCCAGGCGGCCTTGCCGGTGCTGCGGAGGAGCTTCTTCGTCACGAAAGCGGCGTCCGAGGCCGCCTGCTTCGTGCGACGGACCGCCGGGGACTGCGCCACCCTCGACAGCACGCCGGGCTCGTCGCCACCGCCGCCGCTGGAGATGGAGATGCGCTTCTTGCCCTGGTTTGCCATCTGGAAATTGACAGACGAGGAAGGTTCAAGAGAGCGCGTGTGTGCGTATGTGGCTGTGAGAAAAACAAGTGCTGCTTTGCCTCTTGAGGGTTGAGGGTTTAGCACTCCTTCAATTTTGGGTCGGTGGGGTTTATGTTTAAGTACATTTTTTTTTTTGGGGTTATCAAATTGGGGCTAATTACTACCCGCTTCTCATGCAAGACTGTGCGCTATCTTTAGTTAATAATCAAATGATTAATAAAACGGAATCTATACTCAGGACTCATTTCAATGTTTCCATTGCAAAAACTTGTTAATTTTTAATTTAATTTTTGTTAGAGTAAAATTTCACTCCATTATTTAAAACTTAAAATAAAAATAAATAAAATGAAGAGAATTATAATTAAAAAAAAATGAAGATTCAATCCCATTTCTTCCGGCGAATTCTCTCATCTTCCATTTTATTTAATCCACTTTTCTTTTTATATATATATCTAACAAATAGAATATTTATTTATTACATTTCCTTTTATTTCATTCCGTTCCATTAATCCAAACATAATCTTAAAAAAAAGTTGGTGACATATGATATTAAATAACTCGTAATTAGTAGAGCTAAAATTTTAACACGTGATTGCAATCTAGACTTTGTTAATTTTTAATTTAATTTTTGTTAGAGTAAAATTTCCACTCCATTATTTAAAACTTAAAATGAAAATAAATAAAATAAAGAGAATTATAATTAATAAAAACGAGGATTCAATCCCATTTCCTCCGATGAATTCTTTCATCTTCCATTTTATTTAATCCACTTTTTTTTTATATATATATATATCTAACAAATAGAATATTTATTTATTACATTTCTTTTTATTTCATTCCCTTCCATTAGTCCAGACATAACCTTAAAAAAAAGTTGGTGACATATGATATTAAATAACTTGTAATTAGTATAGCTAAAATTTTAACACGTGATTGCAATCTAAACTTTGATAAATTAAAATTATATATATGTGTGTGTCCTTGTATTACATTCAATTCTTATTACAAGTCATAAAAATTTAAGATTAACTCTA